>CM062806.1:317937906-319373819 GCA_031772625.1 Pinus tabuliformis | reverse complement strand
TGCAGAATTATTTCCATAAGAAGTGGTCCACATATCTGCAACAGTTCCATTTGAATATCAAGTATAAGAAGGGCAGCACCAATAATGTTGCAGATTGCCTCAGTCGACCACCGATCATGGCGTTAGCCACCGTGCTCAACTCTTATGGGCACGAGACTTCTGATTGGCCACTACTCTACAAAAGCGACCCGAAATTCGGCCACACATACCAGACACTCTTGGAGGGTCAGCATGTTCCAGATTTTCACCTCCAGGATGACCTGTTATGCCACCTGGGTCACCTTTGTGTTCCTTCAAGCGAGCGTGCCAAGATGATTTGGGAAGCACACTACAGTCGGGTTGTTGGGAATTTCGGGGTCAAAAAAACGGTGGTAGTACTGCAGAAGTATTTCTATTGGCCAAATCTTCGACAGGATGTCGGGAAGTACATCAGATCATGCACTGCTTGCGCCATTGCCAAACTGACCATCAAGAAGCAAGGCCTCTATACCCCGCTGCCTACCTGTAGTCGACCTTGGGAATCCATCTCCATGGATTACATGTCAGGCCTTCCTTCCACTAAGCATGGAAATGACTGCGTTTTTGTGGTCATCGACAGGTTCTCGAAGATGGCCATTATGGCAGCCTGCAAGAAGAATATCACAGCAGAAGCCACTGCTAAACTCTTCTTTGAACGAGTGTGGGTACACTTTGGGATCCCACATTCTATCATCTCAGATCGGGACAACAGGTTCCTCAGTACATTTTGGTCTAGTCTCTGGTCGATGCTGGACACCAAACTCACTAAGTCCACAACCTTCCATCCTCAAACTAATGGCCAGACAGAGGTCGTCAACAGGATGATCGTACACATTCTACGCATGTACAACTCAAAGAATCCACGCACATGGGACGAGAGCCTCCCCTATGTTCAGCACAGCTACAACTGGGCTCTCCACAGCTCGACTGGCCACAGGCCTTTTCAGGTGGGTTTGGGATTCCAGCCACTATGTCCCATCGATGTGGCCCTGCCATTTGCAGCTACTCACGCAGATTCGGCTCATGTCCAGTCTGAAACAGATAAGGCAAACAACTTCATTGAGCACATCCAACATATTCGCCAGCAGGTCCATGACATTCTGGAGAAATCAAATGCCAAGTACAAGCAACGACATGATCAACATCGGGTGCCACACAAGTTTCAGGTGGGCAACAAAGTCTAGTTGCATTTGCAAAAGGAATGCCTTACCAGAGCCTATCGAAAAATCAGACCACTCCAATATGGTACTTACACCATTACCAAGGCTATGGGAGACAATGCATTTGAGCTTAGAATTTCCCCATTCCTTGGCCTGCACCTAGTGTTCAATGTGGACCACCTTCAGCCATACTTTCCACCATTACTAGACACATCTGACATTGCAGAATATCTCACACCCATAGAGCTAAATCCAGATTGCATGGAACAAGCTGCAATTGATCGAATCATGGACACACAGATCAAGCACACTCACCAGCAGAATATCCAACTGTATCGAGTTGTCAAAGCAGGCGAACTCCTTCGCCAGGGCAAGTGGCTCACCAAGGACCAAGTTCAACAGAAGTTCCCTCATCTCATGGAGGAACTCAACGCAATGGGGACCATTGCTTCCTAAGGGGAGAGGAATGATCCAGGTGGATATTGGTGGCCACCCACTAATTCCACTTGGATCCCCACCAATGCTTCTTTCAGTTTTTCAGTTTCCTTAATTATAACACAGTTCACTACTTTTAGCAATTTTTCGGGTCCTAAACTCTTGGAGCCGTTTTGAGGCCCTAAACGACATTTTTTTGGGAAATCTACTGCCAGTGATTTTCTGTCTAAAATTTTCTTTTTCGTCGTAGTCCTCAGAGAGATCTTTCCAACGGGCTATCATGCACGTCAAATAGAGATAATATGACCAATTCGCGAACCTGGGAAGTTGGTTGTCCAACTCACCCCAACGGGGCCCGCAAACTTTTGGTGTTACATCTCCTCGGGTTAGGGTTTTGGTTATTTAGGGTTTTCTCTTATTGTTCAATAACAAAAAGTCCCTTGAGCCTCATTGTAAGACAATTCAGAGGCATGTAGCCGCCACATCTCTTCTCAGAGATAAGCTACCATCGCCCTAGCTGGTTTATTTCCATACCTGTTTGTAAGCATATTTCAGTTTTTTGCATTAATGAAATGAAGTATTATTTCCGTTGCATCTCTATGTTTATGGTTATCTCTATAATTTGTTGCGTTCCTATTTAAATCTGGATCACTACACCAGATTGCATCGCATCTGGACCGTTTTCTCAGTTCTGGTTTCTGAGCAGGTAATCAACCATGACATCTTGGAAGCATCCATTCTCCCTTGTATGGGATCATATCACTGGCCAATTTTGTCGAAGATTGACCTAAAAGCAGGTCCTAAAAACCCTCCCTTCATATTTGAATCCTTTTGTCTCAGGGACCCTAAGTTGATGCAGAAAGTGGAAGAATGGTGGAAGGAAACAGTGGAATTGGCAGGAACCATATGCACACGTTCCAATTGAAGCTTAAGGAAATAAAAAGAAAGATTAAGAAATGGAACCAGGAAGAGTTTTGGCACATTATGAGAGACCAACACAAGCTGACTAACAAGATGGAAAAAATCCAACAAATCATAAGCCAAGGCAGGGTAGAACACCTAGTGAAAGGAGAAGGGAGGATCATCAACCAGTAGGAAGAATGACGAAAAAAGGAAGAGATCATATGTAAGAAAAAATCCAGAGTTAACTGGCTATGATAAGGGGAAAGAAACACCTATTTCTTTCAAAAATCAATTATCCAACATCGCCATCACAATAGAATTTTATCTCTAAAGGATGAAGCTGGAAACAAAATAGTCCAGCATGAGGAAATGGAGGACCTGGTCATGAACCATTTCCACTCTCTTCTCTCAGAACTAGCTCATGATAAGACTAAGAAAACTCAAAGAATCAATCAAAATATCCCCCATCTGGTCTCTAGGGACCAGAACTTGGGCCTTATGAGGGCTGTTATCCTTAGAAGATGTGGAGGAGGTGGTTGAAGGAATGCAAAAAAATAAATCCCCTGGCCCTGATGGACTCACAGCGGAGTTATTCCAAGCGGCTTGGAAATTCATTGGAAAAAATGTGTTGGAAGTGCTGGAGGAGTCTATATGCAACCAAAAGGTATGTCCATGCCTAAACTCTAGTTTGTTGCTTTAATTCCTAAAAAGGAAAAATCGGAGGATCCCCAAGGGTTTAGACCAATTGCCTTGTGTGATGTCATCTACAAGATGATAACTAATGTCATTGTTAAACGCCTCAAACCTCTGATTCCTAACCTCATTTCAATAGAAAAATAGGCTTTTTAGAGGGTCGCCAGATCTTGGATGGATTCATCACTTCCAAGGGGGCAGTTCGCTCCCTAAAACATCTCAATGTCCCTGGTATGATGATCAAGCTAGACTTATACAAAGCCTATGACCATATTAGCTAAACCTTCCTTACCAACATTCTCAAATCCTACAGCTTTGATTAGAGATGGATCAACCGGATCCTTGCCATTGTGTCCTCCCCTTGTTTATTCCATCCTCCTAATTGGCTCTTCGACCATAACTTTCAACCCCTCCCGTGGCTTGAGACAAGGTGATCCTCTATCGTTGTTCCTATTCATCCTCGCAGCTGAAGGCCTAGGCAGGTACCTGAAAAAGGAAGCCCAATCTCTGAAAATCCAAGGTTTAAGACTATGGGGAAATGACCTCCCTATCACGCACCAATAGTTTGTAGATGACATTATGCTCTTCTACCATGTCTCCTTGTGGGAAGCCTGCCATATAAAAGAAATTCTCCAAGACTTCATGGAAGCCTCTGGGATCCTGATAAACAATGACAAATCCTACATATTCTTTTTCAACAAGGCAAGGAACATTCAAACCCTCTTAGCCCATGTGATAGGATTTGGAATTAGCTCTCTTCCTACCAAATACCTAGGGATGCCCCTATCTTTGAAATCTTTAAAAACCTCTTGCTAAAACTCTCTCCTCCATAAAATCCAAATGAAACTCAGTAACTGGACATTCCATACCCTCAACTTGGTCAATGACACAGTCCTCGTCATGGCTCTCCTCCAATCCATACCGTTTTACTAGCTCTTGGGTATGGCTACTCCTAAAAAATCTTGAACAAAAATGGCTAAAACCTTTAAAAAATTCCTTTGGGGAGGGCTCATTAGCTGAAGAAATGGGCTCTGGTTTTGTGGCCCAACTTAAGTAAGCCCAAAATGGAAGGAGGATTGGGTCTTTAGGACCCTCACACCCTGAATCAAGTAATTGGATTTAAACTCTAGTGGAGGCGGATAAGAGGAGGAGTTGATTTATGGAAACAAATTTGGGCACGTAAATATGCATGCCCACCCACACAAAATATATCCTCAAGTACTGTTACCTACCCAAAGGATATGCAATATGGAACCTGACAGCTCAAAACAGTGACCTTATCCATCAACACTTCTTTTGGGAAATTAGGAATGGGCAAATAACCCGCTTTTGGCAGGATTCCTGGCAGTAGAGAGGAAAGATTTTTGCTAGACAAGATCTGAGTGATTTTTTCCTCTATGCCTCAGACATAAAATATCATGTAGTGAATCAATATTGGAAAGAAGACTCACCAACAGAAGGATGGAGAAGATGGAAAGGCCACGAGGACTAGCCAGAACCTCCAGAATCAGACCAATGGATTCAGTTGGGAAAAGAAATAGAGAATAGAAGGATCGCTAGACAAGAAGGACCAAACATTCTGAGGTGGGGATACACTACAAGGGGCAGATTCAGCATCTAGGAGGCATATAGATTAAAGGCAAGATGGAGGCAAGAGAACCAACAAACTATTTGGAAAAAAATCTAGGGGGGAAGGTGGTGGTCAAAAGTGGCCTTCTTTCTTTGGCTAGTTTGTAGGGGCAGAATCCTAACCTGGGATCAACTCCAAAAAATAGGTATCTACAGACCCTCATAATGTATCCTCTATGTTTTTCTTACTGAGGACCTAGAACACCTTATAAATTTGTGCTCGTTTTCCACTCAAAAATGGAATCAAGTGGAAGATCTCTTTGGCAGAATGGATCAAGATCCCCAAAGCATTAGAGAATCCATTCTTCTTTGGCGACAAGGCCTCTTCTCCAGCCCAATCCTCAACCGGGCCTGGGACTTAGTTCCAAGATTTACTCTTTAGGCCATCTGGAAAGAGCGAAACAGTAGGATCTTCAAGAGCATAGGATAGACTCAGGAGCTAGTGTGGGAAGGGATAGTTCAAAATATTTGTGAAACCATCATGGTAGAGAAATGAATACTAGACGACTAGAAAGTTACTCCCCAAGAGGCCAGAATTCTTAAATGCCTAAAACTTTCATCAGCAATGATTTCCCTAGACTCCTGGAAACCGATACCAAGCATAGTGGCTTTAGCTCAAATCTTCATCACCCCACTAGATGGATTCACAAAATTAAGTTTCGATGGAGCCTCGAAAGGAAAACCAGGTCTTGTAGGATTCGACAGACTCTTTCGAGACTATAAAGCGAAGATGAGACTCATTTATGCATACTACTGTGGTCATGCAAGTAATAACGAAGCGGAATTTTCTGGTAATCGTCAGGACCTGATCCTAGCCATCAAGCTGGGATACCGAAAGATAGTAGTGGAAGGAAACTCCCAACTTGTAATAATTACTCTCAATAAATTCAGTCGGAGGACTAATACGGATAAGCTTAACCACAGTTGGAGGACTTCCAGGTTGGTGTTGGAGCTGGGGGATCTTATTTAGAACTTTGACTATGTCATACAACGCATGTGAGGTCGGAAGGAAAACGAGCTACTCACTTCCTCAAAAACTGGGGATGTTCACACAAAACCAAACCTCTGGAGTTGTCCTAGCCCCTCAACTTAGGGAAGGTCGTCTGCAACCATGCATGAAATTCTTCAACAGGACAAGATTAGTAGTACACGAAGCCCCCTGGCTCCTAAACAGATTCCTTGATGAGGGTGTGTATTGGATCCGTAGCGCATTCACCTTAATTAAATGTGGGGTACCTCAAAGGACAAACCCATCACCTTCCACATGCGTGGAAAGGCTGACAACATCGCCTCATGCATGAGGGGAGATAATAATACTGCGGGTGGCGGTAGGGGGGGGGCCACTCAAGTCGTAGGCATCTGTTAGTTTTCATGCAGTGGTTCAAAGGTGAGTTGTTAGTCCTAGCTCAAAGGGAGTAGGCGGACGGTGTTAGTTGCTATGGAGAAAGACCTGAACTGGTGTGCCTTCCTCCTCCCTTAGCATTGGTTATTTGGTATGTAGTCTGCTACCTTTCCTTTTTCTCCTTGAAGAGAGGCTTCTGGGTAAAATACTCCAGTCTGTTGAAATATGGCAACAAGAATATTCCAATTTAATTTGTCCTTGAATTGAATTGTGAATTAAAATCGAATTTAGTCTTAACAGCTACTTGGAAATAATTAATCAATTTATTTTAAATTAATTAGTCGTAGAAATTCAAGTTAGAAGTCTTTCTGAAGTCATGCAAGATTTATCCCTTAAATTAAGGAGATAAGATTGAGTTATATTTGAGTTGTAATTAGTTAACTCAGTTTATTGAGTTAAGTGCAGTTAAATTAGTTCCAAACTGTTTGAGGAACTAATAGAGAGTTAACAGTTAGTTGATGCATGCATGCACTCTACTAGTGCTACTCCAGTTAACTGAAGATTCCCTCATCAGAGACTCATGCATGTCTATTCTGAGAAAGACCCATTTGAGATTAATGTCAAGGATAGGTTACTATCAGTTTCATGTGTTTTCTCAAAGAGAAAACTCATGCATGCAGTCAAGGATTTAATCTTTGAGGATTCCGCGGTTTTGGTGAGGAAGATCATCCACTGGGTAGGAGATCATCCACTCGGTAACAGGAGAATCAACCCAAAGGAACATCGCAAGGAAATAGGAGCTTGGAGGGTAGAGAAGAAGGCTTGTGAGAAGCCAATATTTCTTGTGAGCATTTGTGAGGATTGTACTGAAAGTTGGCTAGCTGTGAGAGCTAAGGCTTTGTATAATTCCTATTTATTTCCACCTTGTATGATAATACAGATAGTGGGGTTTTTAGCTGAGGCTTTCATCAAATTATTCTCATGTGTATTGTGTATTGATTCTTCTTTTAGTTATATTATTCAGCTTGATCTTTAAGCTTCCGCAAATTGATAGTAGAAGTAGGTTATAGTATTCTGCTTTGATTTATATTGCATTATCGGGTTAACCTACATCAGACTTTCTACAAGGTCGATCTGGTCCGAAGTCATGAAGATTATAGGGTGTGAGTCATGTTTTGATAGTGCATGCGTTTGTTCATTTGTTAAATTATAGTAATTTGGCTAGTCATGCTCCCATTTCTATTATGTTTAGCATCTTGTTGTCCCAAAGGGGACTAATTCAAGGCCTCCTCATGGTAATAGACCCCATGGCACTGTATCTATCTAGGGTATACTTTATTGGGATTTGGGGTAACCTAGTGAAGTCTCGGGCCTATGGCTGTCAGAATTCTGAGTCGAGTCGGGATGGGTTGGTGCTAGGAAAACCAGGGTGGGGGGCTATGATGTTGCCAAGACACCCTGACTGCCCAGCGGGAGCAAACCTTTAGGCCCTTTCCCTATGAGTTTTTCTGTGTTCAGTCGGCCTCTTAAAAATGAAGGTCCATCAGGTTCTTCGGGTTTTATTCGAAAGGTTGGTGTCTAATTACTGGTTTCGGTATAAGGAGATGGAACCCCTTCCTGTTTCGGGGAACACTGTTAATTTTTTTTTTGAAGAAAGGAAGACCACTAAGACCCATGTTTTGGTTTTACGGGTGTCTGTTGGTCTCTGGACAGGTGAGCAGGTTCATAGCAAGACTCGAAAGTTGGGTTGTTGTGGGTTTCGTATACCACCTGCGAGTACTTAGTAAAACATATCTTTTGGTTGAAAAACGACAACCATGGCTCGTGCGGCGACTCAAACCCAAGGCCCTGTCCCGCGGGGTCGTGGCAAAAAGAACAAAGGAAAACAAGAAGAGGGTTGATCCAGTTCACCCTGAGGCAAACCTAGAGGCAGAAAGCCTACTTTGAGCCTCATAAATGATGCAGCGAAAGCCTACCATGAAGGCATAATTAAGGAAATATGACATTCGATTGAGGAATGGGAGGAAAATCTAAATCGCCAGGCAGGTTCAATGGAAACTGATGTTGAGGGTTGGCGAATCTTGTTGCCCGATCTTGGGCATACACGAGGCTGAGTAACCCATTTTAAACACACCCTATTACCTTAATGTTCTACGAAAGGGATTATGGGCAAGGAATTGGAAAAAATAGAAATGAACATGGCCACTGCAGTGCACGCTTTCCCGAACTACAAGAAAGACTTCCAGAAACTCCAGTTCCAAATGCATAAGCGAGATGGGCACCTCCGGCACATAGAAAGCCACCTAACTTGCATCCTTTCTTCAACAGAACTCCTGGGGTCTACCGCAAAATACCCACACCGTTGGAATTTGCTTCAACTGAGGAAGTAGAGTAGTTATTATGATGTCCCTTTCTGAAGTTTTTGATGATGTTTACAAGTATGTGAATATCTTTTACTTTTCAATGTACAGACAGTTATGCCATTAAGCAAGTAGATGGTAGGATAAGCATAGACATACAATCATATTTAGCGTGGTTAGAAAGACTAAAGACTTGTCATTTTTGGATGGCATACCATGCTGTTAGATGGCCAACAGACTTGGTTTCTAGTAGGGCAAGTTGAGGCCACCTATCTATCTTTAAAACTGGTTGTAACTTGTTGTTAAATTAATAGAAAAAGGAGGTAATACCAAGCTTAACAAAAAAAAGAGTTAAAAGATAAACAAAAATCACTTACGTTATGCCAAATTGATAGATTCTATAACCTTTCCAACATAGATTGCCTCTTAATCTTCAAAGATGGTCTTTCAAGTTCCAATGGAAAATATTTGATAGATTTTGAAAAAGAATAGGTAGTAGATGATATCCGATAAACTAAATAAAATAATATTAATTCACGAACAATATGATGGCTATCTTTCCAAATCTAAGTTTTCATCACAACCCCCACAAATTTCAGACATCACCAACTATTAGATGAAAATGAGCCAAACTCCCAATTATTCATAACTTTTGGTGTAAAGTCTGCAACTTTAATGGGAAACTTTAGTGCACTACTGTTGATAATGTTCAATATCTCCAATGTTTCCTTTGAGAATATCATCTCTGAAATTGTAAAGAACATTTTGACTTGCACTAACACTAACAACAAACTATTTTATCATTTTGCATTTCCCTCTCAAAAGTACAGGGTTTACACCTCCTGGCGGCAAAAATTCTAATCTATGTTATAACTTCTTATGTATATCATCGATTTATATTGACAATTGCAACAATTTACATGGTGAAGAACCCTCTACATGGTTGAAGATACTTATTATTCACACAATCCAATAAACCATCAACCACCTATAACTTTACCAACTCAAAACTACCCAACAAGAATTAATTAAAAAAAAAAAAAACAATAACTTAAAAAATTTATTTTAACTTAATATTTTTTTATTTTTATTTTTATTTCAAATTTATCTTAACTACTGAAAAAAAATTGATAAAACAAAATAAAAATAAAAAATTATTTTAAAAATAGAGTTAGTTTTGTTTATTTTATTTTATGATCAACTCTCATCGATTTTGAATTTATGACAATTTTTCCCTCAAATTTGTTTCTTTCTAACAAATAGTTCTCACTTTTCCGACAATTTTGTAAATTATTTTATGTTGATAGGGATTATTGTCATTTGTGTAACATTGGCAAACCTTCGATTTTAAACGACATTTTTGTCATATTTTTTTCATAATTTTGTCACCCTCACTAATCCACACATATCTACTTTTAAGGTGTCCTTAATTATCTTCTTTGTTAGGAAGATAATGTCTCTCTTGTTCCAATTCTCTAAGAGTGGGAGTGGTTGGTACATCCTTGGAGAAGACCCAATTGCAATCAATATACAAGGATTTTATGCTATGTTCCACTTCATTTAAATAGGATAATTAATTTTCTTTATGATGTTGAGACCATCCTTTCATAGGAAGTTTTAGTCTCGAAATGTTTTTTGCAAAATTGAGCCATATAGTTGAGAGAAATTATTTTTTTGCAGGTTGAGCTCTTAGTTGGAGCAAGAAATTGTAATAGTTTCTCTATTCATCTTATTAATGCAAAGAGGTACTTTTCCCAGTTGGGTTACCATCGAAATCATTATATATTTGTGGTTTTTCTTATTGCATGTCTATGCATGTTGTTCTAAATTGTGATTTTCATTTCACACATCAGTTTAGTAGAATT
This sequence comes from Pinus tabuliformis, assembly GCA_031772625.1. Taxonomy (NCBI): domain Eukaryota; kingdom Viridiplantae; phylum Streptophyta; class Pinopsida; order Pinales; family Pinaceae; genus Pinus; species Pinus tabuliformis. The sequence continues at coordinate 319,363,414 of CM062806.1, read as the reverse complement.
GTGTCTCTTGATTTTAGATTAAATTTCTTGAGAAATTTCAATTCTATCAAAATTTATACATGGTATCAGAGCCCTAAAATCCCATTGGAACCAATATTTCGAACTTGTCTCTTAGGAATTTCAAAATAGCAGCTTCAGTACCACAATTTTTCTTTAGGATCGAGAGAATGTCTTTCAACGGACTAAGATTGGAGTATGCCCTGGAGGGTAGCTCGAATTTCATATCCCGGAAGGATCGAATGGAGGCAGTGCTTGATGATAATGGTGTGTTAGAATATGTTAAATTTGATATTGCAAAACCCCAACAGTCTGATGCACAACAATTAGCCCAATGCAAGAAGGACATTGAAAAGGCGAGAAGAATTATTCTGGAAAGTGTGAGAGACCATGTGGTCTCAAATATCCACGAAAAAGAGACACCATTTTATATGTGGAAGACACTGACTGAGCTATTTGAAAATAATAGTTACCATAGAAAATTGACCCTTAAAGACAAACTTTGAAACATCAAGATGCAAAAGGATGATATTATCTCACAATATCTATCCAAATTTACGCAAGTTCAAGATGAGCTTGGAGGGGTTGGGGTGAATGTAGCAGAGGATGACTTGGTGAGCCTATCTCTTCTAAGCCTTCCAAAATCCTGACACAACTACTAGGATTGTGTGAATGGAAGGGAAAATTTACCAAATTAGGAAAGGTTGTGGTTCGATTTGGTTCAAGAAGAGTTCAGGAGAAATAACATAGATGGAACTTCATCCAAAGCTGAGGATAAAGAGAATTGTTCCTTGGTTGGAAGGGGGAAGAAGGGAAAAGGAAAGAATACCCAAAGAAAATCTAAATCTGTCCAAAACAATGGAAAGAAGAAAGATGAGCAAGATAAAATGCTTCCACTGCCACAAATACAGGCACTATGCAACAAAATGTCCACACAATAAATCTGGCAATAAGCCTTCAAGACTAGCAGTACGTGGAGCACTGACTTCACAATTCGAATTAGACTTCACCTTGATAGCATTCATGGCAAATGATATTATGGAGAGTGTGTGGTACCTTCATTTCGGTGTGTCATTCCATATGACAGGGTGGGATTTTTTCAGTAGCCTAGAGGAGAAGTATCTTCAGATGCATATCGAAATGGGGGATGATGGGAGGTACAGTGCTACTGGATTTGGTAAATCACCTTTGATAGGGAGAAAGCCTCTCCTCTTTGCCTCAAAGATTTTATGTGTGCACCTAGGATGAAGAATAATTTGATCTATGTAGCAACATTACAGGATCGAGGCTATGATGTTATTTTCAGTAAAGGGAAAGCCTTTCTGAGACATATGGCTACTAGGAAAGTGAATCAGATCGGGGTTCGAGTGAAGAAACTATACAAAATTGAGGTGGGATAATGTATTGCATTGAGTAGTAAGGATGAAAAAGTGCAAAGTCGAGATCTTGCAGAACTTTGACATAGGATATTGGGTCATCTACACCCTGGTGACTTAAAAATCATGCAGCAAATCACCACCATCTCCCTAAAGGCTCCCTTGACTAGTAGGATGTATGCAAAGGTTGCACATTGGAGAAATATGTCAAATCCACATTCCATGACCGAGATTTCAAAGAATATGCAACCTTGGAGTGAGTCCACTCTAATATTTGTGGACCCTGTCTACAACTGCCAGAGAAAAACATAAGCACTATGTTATTTTTATTGGTGATTTCTCTAGAAAATGTTGCATCTTCTTCATGCAAAAGAAGGATGAAGTTTTCCAAAAAAGAAAAAATGAGTTCAAGGCATCAATTGAGAAGGATACTGGGAAGAAGTTGAAGGCGATCAGGAGCGACAATGGAGGTGAATATGTTTCGTATGGCTTCAAATATTTTTGTGCAAAAAAGGTATTTGAAGAGAGATGACAACACTCCAAAACCCATAGAAAAATGAGGTAGCTAAAAGGAAGAACAAAATCATAGTGGAAGTAGCAAGGGCCATGTTTCATGATTAGGGGTTTTCATTACATCTATGGAAAGAGCATGCAACAACATAATCTACTTGTAGAACCAGAGTCCTCAAAGGATACTTGGTACGATCACACCGAATGAAGGTTTCTTTGGTAGAAAGTCTAATGTGTCTCATTTCAAAATTTTTAGATCTTCCTTTTATTGTCATGTCTCTGACGATTTGAGGAAGAAGCTTGAGCATACAATAGAGTTGGGATTTTTGTAGGATACACCGAAACTCCACACAATTAACAGGTGTAGTTTCCTTCACTAAGAATGATAGTTGTAAGGAAAGATGTCAATTTCAATGAGGAAAAATCTATGACATGCTCTTTGGAATGAGAGATGAGTATCCCACTAGAGCAGGAGATTCTCGCTCCAAAGGAGGAGCCTCGGGATGAACTTCAAGAGGTTGTGGAGCAACCACATGTAGAGGAGAAGACAAGAGGCAGAGTGGAGGCACCCACTCAAACAAAATCTTCTAGAGAGGGGAGAAAGAGAACCAGAGAAGTTGATATATTGGTGCAAGATGTTGAGGGGAATGTGGGAGCCCCTATATCACAGTGTAGGTAGAGGAGTTCACCTTATAGGTACACTAGTTACATGGCTCTCATGATAGAGATCATTGAGACAGAGCCTGCTTCAATTGAGGAAGCAGTTACTCAACATGTTTGGGTTGATGCCATGGTGGAAGAATACGAATCCATCATGAAGAATAGTGTATGTGGGGTGGTACCGAGACCAAAATGGAAATCAATGGTTGGTTCCAAACGGATCTTCAAAGTGAAGCATGCAGTAGATGGGAGCTTCCAGAAGTGCAAGGATAGATTTGTGGAAAAAGGATTCTCTCAGGTAGAGGGAGTGGGCTATGAGGAAACTTTTGCACTAGTTGTAAGATATTCCTCAATTAGATCCATTATAGTACTGGCTGCATAGATGGGGTGGAAAATCCACCAAATGGATGTGAATACCACCTTTCTCAATGGTGTTGTTGAGGAGGAAATTTACACAGAGTACCCAGAATTATTTGAGACATATGATCGAGAGCCACATGTGGTATGGTATCAAATAGGCACCCTGAGCATGGTACACTAAGATCAATAGTTATCTCATTATATTTGGCTTCACCAAAAGTGAAGCTGATGAGAACCTCTATCACATTGTGGTAGGTGGTAAGTTGCTTATTCTTGTTTTGTATGTCATTGATTTAATATTGACAGGTCATGAGTAGCTGATCTACTCTTACAAAGAGGATCTTGCAAGGTTATTTGATATGAAAGACATGGGCCTCATGTATTACTTCCTTGAGCTGGAAGTATGGCAAGGTGATGGTGAATTATTTGTGTCTCGGGGGAAGTATGCCTTTGAAATACTTCAGACATTTGACATGGAGAGTTTTAAGCCCATGAACGCATCTGTTGTACATTGGAAGACAACCTTTCATTGAGGAGAGGTAAGTGCCCAAGACATTTATTCAAAATAATAAAAGAATAAATTGGTTTTCCCATTTTTTAAACCCCGGAGATTATTTATTTAAAGGCAATGCTTCTTAATTTTTAATGGAAAGAATTGTTTTCTTAAAGTGGCCCTCTGATGTTGATTACAATTTTAATTAAAGAAAGACAGAATGATAGTGGGAAGTTTACAACACAGGTTTCTTAATGAAAAAACTTTGTTTCTAACTTTAGAGGAAAAATATGATTAGCAGACGATGGTGTATAGGAAAGAGAAGCACATCATAAAGGTATTTTTAACTTTAAATCGCATGCAACTAATTTACAGAACTGTAATGTTAAATACCAACATGTTCATTACTATTTACTATGAAGAAGACACAAAATGGAAAAACAAGGAAGAAACATTTTGTACCCAACAGATGTCTAGAATCACTTCAAACTTGTTTATTCAATTCCATGTGAAGATAAAAAGCTACAAGCGTTTATTGTTTATGAAGTCCAGAACTCAGGACCCTCATTCCTCTTTCTAAGAAAATATTTATACAAAATTTCAAATGATAGTTATAAAACTATCAACTACCAAAAATTCCATAACTTCCTAACTACTTCAAAACTAATAGTTCTTTCGAACTCTAAAATAGTTCTTTCGAACTTTACATCATCACAAGTAAAACATTAATATATGATACAAAAATGAATGACATGATTTTGAATGATAGGTGGTATCGTTTTATTTGGTGACTTAAGATTGAGCTGCAGATGAAGGTCCTGCTTCTGTAGTAGTTGTTGATGTTGACATCCATTCCTTGCACTTTCTCCATATGGTTGTATTAGGACTCCAGAAATTTTGTCTAACTTTGAATGTGCCATCCTGAAATTTGTGATTCTAGTGTATGTTGGCTTGTCCACAAAAAGTGTTCCCATCAACCATAACAAATGAAAATCTCTCTGCAAATAGTTGACAATAGTTGTTCCTTTCAACACTGTTGTTCTTTCATGAGTAGATCCAAATTTTTGTTTTTTCCTCCAAAAACAAAGTCTCATAGGTTTCCCAGGGTAATAAATTACCTTGTTGGTCCCAACATGAAGTCAAACCTGCTCTTGTTCTCTTATCAAAATCAATGTTGAATTTCATTACAACTACTTTGACCTCTATTAACTTAGGTCTCTGTTGTTTTCTTGTAGAGGTTCTTCATAATCATTTTATATATCTCCAATACATATTTAGTTTTGTCTTCAGCTCCTAATTCCCTTAACTAATAATAATATTGTGAATTAAGGAAATCTATCATTTTATTTGCGAATTGAGTTGTTTGTTGTAATTTTTGTTTATTTGAAACAATCATATTTTCAAGGTCCCTGATGATGATCTTTTCTGCTTCCACTATGGACAATGATTCCCAGATATCTCTAACAGTATGAATGATGTCATTCCATAGAATTTCCCTAGCCTGTATAAGGGAAATGTTTCCCTTCACCTTCTCTTTCAAATCTTTGATTTCCTTAGAAGCAGCTTGAAAATCATCCCTGTATTTGTCTGCAATCTCCTTAGCCATGGTTATTTCCATTTCATTAGATTTTATGATTTTCAATGTAGTTTCATAGTCTCTCTGTGCTTTTTTCATTTCATTTTCAGAAATCTTCATTTCAATCATGACCCTGGTCAGTTTATCAGTTGGGTCTTCTGAATCAGCTGGTATTAAAATAGTGAAAACATTTGAGTTAATCTTCTATTGGAGAACAATTTTTACTTATTTCAACTTAGCAATTTCATCATTTATTTTAATCAACTCCTCAGTCAAAGCTTCTTTCTCCTTTTCTACCTGTGCTACTTCTGGTGCCATTATGTGTTCTATTGCGGGCATCTTCAATTTCTTCCTCAATTCCTGAAATTATGTTTCTGCTCCCTACAACAACTTCTGGACAACACTTCTATCTTATGGATTCACCCCAATTTTAATGATCATCTTCTTCAATTATTCATTTTGAGTGATTAAGGCTCTTGAATTATCCTTTTCCGACTTTAATTGGATCACCACCTTTTCCAATAAAGCTTATGCTCTAATGGTGATGAGGCTCATCAATGGGTAAAATATATGGACCTTAATGCACCCCCAACTTACTAAAATCAACTATTCTCATAATTCTTTACATGTTTTAATTATATTTTTCTTAATGAGATGAGTAAAAGTAAGATGTCATGTCTCGTGGTCTAATGTTCATTGGTTACAGGTTTTGCGAGAAAATTGTGGCTAATTAGGGTGCAAGAACTCGAATGAGACAAGCAGGAGAGATCAAAGGAGATAGAATCTCCCTCTTTAACTCCTCACTCACTCGAAGATCCCTCAATCAAATCACACCAGCTCAGAGAACCGAGTCATGAGGATCATTGGTAGCCAAGCTAGTGATAGTTAAGAACCAGTTAATCTCAAGATTGAGAGCCAAGCCTCCCTAGATTTAAGGAATTTGTTGGCAACTTCAGTTGTATAAATAAAGTGGCCTAGAGCCTCATGAGGATTTGTATTTTTTGTGCAAGATAGCTAAGTAGTTTCCAAGTTGAAGGATTGTGACCAAAAACTTTTATGTATTTTTGATGTGTTAATGAAAATGAGAAGCATTCCCTTGATCCAGTACTGATTTGACTCAGAGGGCTGAAGCTCTTGGGTTAGGGCCCAACCCTAGCAATAGAAGTTCCTCTTATTGTACTTGTATGCTTAGGTTATCTCATAGTTAGTTGTTAAACTGATTTTGGTGTTGTTAAATTGCAAGTATTGGTAGATTTGATTAGTTTGCTTCCATTTGTGAATATCTCTAACTGTAGAATTATAGAGATAAGAAAATATTCAAAAAGGCTAATAACAGGTCCTCATTCCTCCCTTCCAGGCACCATGGCTTTAGGAACAATTCCCATTCAACCCAAAAAAGACAGAATTCTAGTTTCTTATGAAATTTAGGGTTTTTCTACTAATTAGGTTATCATCTTTCAATTTTAAAAAATAGGTTGCAATTGAAATTTCTGATATCTTAGGTCTTGAATTAGATTTCATGTTGCTTTCATAATGGTTTCAAGCATTCTCATGCATAAACTTGGAAAATAAATGATGAAAATTTTGTTTTCTTTTATTTTAGTAACCTTTCTTGTTTTGACATGAATTTATGGATAAATGCCAACAATGATGTTTATGTTGCAGGAGTTTCTACATTGAAGTAAGACCTCACATCATCAGCCTCAACCTAACCATGTCCACCCATGATCGCCAAAATTTCTCAATTTGCATTCTCGTTTTACAAGGAAAACTTGCCATGCGTATTGAGAAAATCCAACCATCGTAAAGCTTTGGTTTGAGTTCTGAGTGAGTGCCTACCACTCCCTTGCCTTATTTCCTCCTTAATCACCTTCTCCAAGCTTCATACCACCTTTCAAACCACTCCCTATGATTTCGGCTTGTTCCTGTAGGAAAACAGGGGATCTTGTAGGTGAACTAGGACATCCTATAGACATACTATAGGAAAACCTGTAGTGGCCTCTTTTGAGCTCGAATTGTTAAAAAAGCATCACTATAGCTAGGACTAGACCCCTGCTTGCCTCCCAAGCCATCTAAACCATTGCACTCATCTCCCTCCACACCTATCTCACCTACCATGCAACCAAGAAGGATTAGCATTTACATTTTTACAAAAAGATAAAAAGAAAAAGTCTTTATATTCATTCATGCACACAACAGTTAAGTGCTTGTTTAGATCAGACTCCATGCTTAGGCTAGCTAAGGCTTCCCATGTGTTAAATTGGAGTTCTTTTGCAAGGAAGGTATATTAACAAATAACTAGATGATTTATGTGTTTTGTAGGAATTTCTTTCAGTCTTTCATTACCGCAGTAAGTAGCATTGCAATTCTCTCAATTAGGGTAAATTCTCCTCTCTCAATTGGTAATCAGACTTATTCTAATCAATAGAAGTATGGTTTGAGAAACCCTAGTGGTCTATCGCCCCAGCCTAGCAGTGACAAAGAGTGGACCCATTACATCTATTTGTGTATACAACATTGTCACCTCCAAGTTTGTACGAACCCCAGGTTGATGAAGTAAAGTTGGTAGCCCCAGGAGTTGCAACATCCTTGTTGCAATACTGGTGCTCATCAGCTGGCAGCTAAGGATGTTTTCTTCCAATCAATGTAAATTAATTTCCCAATTTTCCTATGTAGATTAATTTTATCAGGTAGAGGAATTTCCCTAGCATCCACTATCAAATTGAAAATCTTGAAACTAGAAGAAGAAGATACACTTAAAGCAGAAGGGTGAGAGAAAGCTAAATTAAGTTGGTTTATTTCCAAATCCATAGCTTAAAGAAATCTAGTTTGGTAGTCTGAAACAAATTTTGCTTCCACCCATGACTCCATATTTTCTCAAACATTTTTTTTTCTTTCTTCAATCTGGTAGTACATATGTTTAATCATGGAGACTGAACTTTGGTCAGCTTCTTCTAGAAGAGGAGAAGAAGGTGTGAAAACAACTTCTCCTAATTGTAGTTGAAATGATGATGCACTGCCACCCTCAGACAACTTAGTATTCTTTGAACTTCTCTTAGTTTCTTCTTCTAAGTCTATGACATCCTCACTGCCTCCTTTCAAACTTTTCTCACTTTGATGAGGAGTCTCAATTTCCATATCTCCTGATAAGGTAGATTTACCTCCATTCGCTAGTTTCTCCATTTCTGGTCTAGCTTAATTATTAATGGGAGAATAAGCATTTTCTAGCCTTTTGTTTGAAATGATGTGATGTGGGTCATATGCCGATTTTTCACCCAGTTGTAAATTCATCTCCTCAAGTAATTTATGTACTTCTCATGTATCTTGTCTGTTGTTTACAATGAAAGTTCCCACTATCTTTGGAAATTTAAACAAATACCCCTTCTTTGTTGGCACAAAGTGTATCTGATCTACATTCAAGCTCTTCCTGATGAACTCCAGTGGAAGTCTAAAAGAGGCAACTTCTGCTCCATATAATCTGATTTCTGAATAATCTTCAAATTGAAACCAATCACCCACTTTGACATATTTGTTGAGTTGAAGAAAAGACTAAGCCTTTGGCAAGAAAAAAGGTGAAGGGGAATTGTTCAAAATTGAATAAAAAACTAATAGGAAAGAAGAGGCAAAATGCATCAATCCTTGGTCATTACCAGTGTCTCTTATCACATCAATCCAAAACACTACTGATTGCTTGTTTTTATTAAGGTCCATGATATTCAACCCTAAATGCATGAATATTTCCACATGGGTATATAACAAGAGATATGTGACAAGAGATGGAAATTTAAAGTAACCAGTGAGAGGGAGATATGATAATTGAGAATTTATCATTTTTTCCTAGAAAGAAGGTATATCAAAAACTATTTTTGGGTTCATCATCATACTAAACATTCCTAAAATGGCCTTATGCATAATGTTTTTATCTTCCTTTCCTAATATTTTGGCCAGAATTCATAGCACAAGTGTGACTTCTTTAACAAAAGTATCAAGAGGGAATCAAGGTGGTTCCATAGGAATTTTTTTTCCAGCGGGCATTAAAAAGAAACTGAGCTGAGCATAATTAGAAGCACACAAGTCCTGAAAAGTTGAAAGCACAGATTCTTCTAAGAATACAGTGGAAGAAGCTGCAGCTGGGAAGCATAGAGCTTGTTGAATTAACAAATTTAACACCTGAAAGACATTTTCCCCTAATTTGTTCATGACAAAACATTTTTGTGGGGTAAAGAAAAAATAAAAGCCAATTTATAAACTTGTGAAAATTATAGGTTTGTGGAATTATGGCAGCTAGGACACCAGACCTAATAAAAATAGTATACACAGGGAATTTGGCTTGTTTCAACAAAATTTGATGATAGAATTATATATAATTAAGTGAGCATACTGGGTCATAAATATCTCTTTATACGTCCATCAAGGGAATATGAAAGGTAGAACCTGTAATGGTAGTTTTTTTCAACATTTTCCCCAAATTTTGGATGTGGAAGCTTTGTGCAGGTGATAGAATAGTAGCTAGCAATGACAATTGACTTTTGAAACTGGTACAATTCAATTTTTACAGCAGGAACGGAATCCAAACTAAGGGAAATGCAAAAAAAAAAAAAAATTATGGGAAACAGAGTAATAGGTAGGTATAGGGCATTAATGATAGTTTTTATAAAATCAAGAAAATGAGTTGGCGAAGTGATGGCTGAAAGAGTAGATGACGTGGAGGATGAGGTGGCAAAAGTAGAGTAGTAATAATGCAATGGAAAAGTTGAACAGACAAATTCCCGCTCGCTTGCCGATGGAATGCTTTCCCTTGCTGGTGTCATACGGGGGTAGACTCCAGTATGAGAGAAACTCGATGGAGTCCCCCTGCAACCATCTTTAGTCGTAGATCTTTTGATCTATCTGCGCATTGAAAAGTCATCCGGGGAGACGAGGAGAGGTAACCATTAGGCATGTAGTTTCCTCGGGTTTTCTCCATCCTCAGGGCCCCTCTCCTTTATTTCATCATGGGAATGAATTTGCCCAACCTTTAAAATTCCATGTAGTGACGTTGGCTTTGGGTCCCACCTGCTTTCGTTAACAATTGCGTGACATTTGATTAAAGTTTAATCAATCATAACATAAAATATTTGTCTTTATTTCTTTTCTTATATATATATAGATATTTGTTTTTTTGTTTTAAACACAGATAGACATTCATACATCTCTACATACATATGAAAGTAAAACGAACTACAATAACACCTCTAGCTACGAACTAGAGGAAGGAGAATGTCACTTCAAGTGAAGAGGTTGATGCTACCATTTACATGTAGCTTGTGGGTTAAATGATGCATCTTTTGAAGACATGGCTTGACATGTGCTATGCAGTAAACTATATAAGTCAAGTTATGGTAAGGCCTACTAAGTTGTATTGGAAGACAACAAAGCATGTGTTATGGTACCTTAGACGCACTGCCTAATATGGATTATGGTACATACAGGCATATGGAGTGAAGCTACAAGGCTTCACAGATGCAAATTGGGCAGGGAGTCCATCCCACAGGAAAAGTACATCAGGTGTTATCTTTAGTGTTGGCTCCACAACTATTTCCTAGTGTTGATTTTTATGTAGCTTGGGAGGCACTCCAAGCCCTAGTGTTCGAGGGTTGGAGGTCAAAGCACCATAAGTAGGCCTGTGGGATTGGAACCCAAGTATGGGATTTTCACCCAATCATGTTTAGGGAAATTCCGAAGGCACATTTCTACATGTGATGGCATGAGATGATAGAGGGTGGAAAGGAGAATCCAATGCTTCGAAAATTGTTGAAATTCTAAGTTGTAGAAGTGCAGAAATGAATTTTTATAGTTGAAAATTAATTATTGGTTTTCAAGTCATGTAGGTTTGATGTAAAAAATAGCCAATATATGTGTATCTTCATCTATTTTTTGGAGCCCCTCATTTGGCTATAAATATAGGGTGAATTGGAGTTTTCTTTAGCATCCATTTGTGCATTCACGTCAAAGAAGATCTATGAAATAAGACTTTGGATCTGAGGCAAGGACGCAAGAAGTTGGAGTATAAATTTGGTGGTAGGTTACTTCTATTTTGAGGTACGGATTCTCTTTGGAAGAAGGTCGTAGGTCTGAGGCAGCCACCAAGAGCTTAAGGGACATGTCCTGGCTAGATTTAAGGGTAGATTTCCTTACCAGATCATATTGCATTTCTGAGGTGAGTTAAGAGCATTTTTCTGTGCATATTTGTGGTGTAGTTTGTCATTGTTTGGGCCATGGGAAAGTGTTGCTACAATAGTAGATTGGAGGCACATTTTGGAGGGCTAGGAGGCCTAGAAAAGGCTCTCTACCCTGGCCTCAAATACTCCTAGGAACAACGCAGTCAAACAGTGTAGTCATCCTTTGTTTATGGGAAGTTTGTATTGTTGTGGTGGACATTCACCTGTAGGGTGTCTTGTGTGTTTCATACAAAGTCGAAAATAGTGCACACAAACCTAGAGTGGACAAAAAAGGAAGCAGGCCTATGGAAAGGACTAAACTGTGTTTGGGAAGTGGTTTTGGGATACTTTTTGTGCCCTAACCATTCCTATGAATGCTCAAATCCCAAGGCAAAGAGGCAACAACAGTTTTTGCAGATGTCTTTTTGATTGATGGTTGGATGCGTGTTGGATCGATGTCTTAGGTGAGGACATGTTTTTGGAGCCTAGATTTATGTAATGGCTCCTCTATTGCAGAGAATAGGGAGGATGTGGAGAAGTATGTGGGCAGTCATGTGTAAGGGTATCCTACGTGTAGGGATGCCCTAACTAGGTGCAAATGCTACAACATGGACTTCATCTCTCGTGGATTGTTGGAGGGCAACATGAGAGAAGATCAAGTGTGGACGAGATTGGGCACTTATGGTCTACTGGAGGAAAATGTGATAGTGTCCAAGCTGGAGCCCGGTGTGCAACACCTAGATGGATAAAGGTAGTTGCTAGATTGGTAATTATCGAGCTCAAGGGTTGATGAACCAGAGGAGCAGTTGTGGAGCCCGAGAATTGTGCGTGGAGAAGAACTTCGACAACACATGATGGGCAGTCCTCCTAACCCGTGTTCATTGTGGGAAATGGACATATTGCAGTGATAGGTGGAAGCCGTTTGTACCCTATGTTGGTCTTCATCGGAGCAACACAAGAACACCATAGTGGGTTGAAGTCCCTGAGTAGCTGAGGAGCAGCAGTGGGCAGGTGAGAATTGTTCACAAGTGGAGTTGTGAACAACTTGACAAGAGTCTCGATGTGTTGACGGATGAACGATCAACTAGTGAGCAGATTTGATAGCTGAGATCTAGTGGCCAGATGGACTTGGAGCATTGATAGAGGCTGGAGTTGTAGAAGAGGATCCGTAGGACGAGGCAGGTACAGGGTATGACTAAGAGGAGCTGACAGAGTGCACTACATCAGCCAGATGGTTAGAGTATCTTGTTGAGGGAAGATTGGTTTTCGATGGACTGACACCAAGCACCAGTTTGTATCTTGTACTGGTGGATGTATGAAGACCATTATTCCTGGTACGAGAGCCCTAGACTGTTGTAGTATATGTTGTTTAATATAATGAAGTTGGGTTGAAAAATGTAAAAAGCTGTCTATATTCTATGCATGTATGATTTACTAATGTTTATATTATGTTGTGAAAATTAGTATAGTTGAGATTCTTGGTTTGGTAGCGTCAGAGATTTTAAGATTCTATCCTAGAGCCAATATCATGGAAATTCAACATGGTATTAGAGCATATATGAGCTGCTTTGAGGGACATTGAATCAGAGTGTGCACAACAAAGCAACTTAGAGGGAGTTATGGGTGTCTAGATCATGGAGAAGAGGGTTTAGCTGAAGACATGTAGATGTGGCCTTGACTAGCTTGGCAACGAGATTGGCTAGGAGTTATGGTGGATTAGTGGTGAGCCTAGTGAACAACAGTTTGTTGTAGGGAAGATTAGTGACCATGGACTTCCGTTGACTTGTCATGGATGGTTGGGAGAGCTCGAGGGTTTCTTTGGCATGGACGAGATCGGGTTTATCAAGATGGCTTCATGTGATGGACTACAAGTTCTAAGCTAGAGTCTTCAATGGATCATGATGTTGCATATCAGAGATTGGTGGAATTTGCACAATTTTTATTTGATCCAGTAGGATGAGTGCTTGCGAGACTGAGCCAGTAGAGATCATGTAGGCACAAAGGGAGTCTAGCCTTGGAGGGAGCATCCCTATGGAGGTTTGGGATCTTCATGTTTAGATGTGATGAGGCAAAGGCACTACCGAGATTTTCGGATTCATCTACAGGGTATGCTGTAGTGATGGGTGCCAGATAGGCTAGTGTCATCACTGTATGATGATGGTTACTTCCTAGTCTTGGAAGTACCTCCCTCGCTAAGAGGGAGTGTTGACTTTTGTGTAGCTTGAGAGGTACTCCAAGCTCTAGTGTTCGAGGTTTGGAGGTCAAAGCGCCACAAGTATGCTTGTGGGCTTCGAACCCAAGTATGGGGTTTTTCACCCAATCATGTTTGGGGAATTTTCGAAGGCACATTTCTACATGTGATGACATGAGAAAATAAATGGTGGAAAGGAGAGTCCAACACTTCGATAATTATCGAATACCGAGTTGTAGAAGTGGAGAAATGAATTTTTGAAGTTGAAAATTAATTATTGGTTTTCAAGTCATGTAGGCTTGATGCAAAAGTTAGCCAATAGATGTGTCTCTTCATATATTCGTTAGAGCCCTTCATTTGGCTATAAATAGAGGGTGAATTGGAGTTGTTTTAGCATCCATTTGTGCATTCAAAACAAAGAAAAGCTATGAAATAAGAGTGTAGATCTTAGGCAAGGATGAAAGCAACTGGAGCATGAGTTTGGTGGTAGGTTGCTTATGTTTTAGGGTACAAATTATTTGTGGAAGAAGGCCACAGGTCTGAGGAAGACACCATGAACTTAAGGGGTGTGTCTTGGTTATATTTAAGGGCAGATTTCCTTACCAGATAAGGCCACATTTTTTAGGTGTGTTAAGAGCATTTTCGTGTGCATATTTGTGGTGTAGATTGTCATTGGTTGGGCCACAGGAAAGTGTTGCCACAATAGCAGATTGGAGGGACATTTTGGAGGGCCAAGAGGCCTAGAAAAAGATCTCTACCCTGGCCGCAAATACTCTGAGGAACAACATAGTCAAACAGTGGAGTCATCCTTTTCTTATGGGTAGTTTGTATTGTTGTGGTGGACAGTCACCTGTAGGGTGTCTTCTATGCTTCATACAACGTCCAAAACAGTGCATACAAGCCTAGAGTGGACAACAAAGGAAGCATTTCTTTGGAGAGGACTACACCATTTTTGGGCAGTGTTTTGGGGCTATTGTTGTGTGCCCCAACTAGTCCTATGAATGCACAGATCCCAAAGCAAGGAGGCAACAATAGTATTTGAAAATGTCTTCTTGATTAATGGTTGGATACATGTTGGATCAATCATATGCTACAGCGTGTACTTGGTCTCTCGTGCATTGTTGGAGGGAAGCATGACAGAAGATCAAGTGTGGACGAGATTGGGGACCTATGGTCTGATGGAGAATAATGTGATAGTGTCCAAGTTGGAGCCCGGTGTGCAACACCTTGATGGAAGAAGGTAGTTTCTAAAGTGGTAGTTGTTGAGCTAAAGGGTTGAAGAACTAGAGGATCAGTTACGGAGCCCTATAATTATATGTGGAGAAGGACTTCTACAATAGATGATGGGCAATCCTCCTAGCCCATTTTCATTGTGGGAGATGGATATCTTGCAGTGATAGGTGGCATCCTTCCCTACCCTATGTTGGTCTTCATTGGAGCAGCACAGGAATACCATAGTGGACTGTAGTCCCCAAGTAGCTAAGGAGCAGTAGTGGGCAGGTGAGATTTGTTCATAAGTGGAGTTGTGAACAACTCGACAAGAGTCTCAATGTGTTGATGTGTTGATGGACGAATGATCAACTAGTGAGCAGATTGGATAGCTGAGATTCAGTGGCCAGATGGACTTGGAGCATTGATAGAGGTAGGAGATGCCAATCGAGAGCCGCAGGACTCGACAGGTACAGGGTATGACTGAGAGGAGCTAAGAGAGTGCACAACATCATCCAAATTGTCAGAGTATCTTGTTGAGGGAAGATTGGTTGTCGATGGACTAACACCAAGCCCCAGTTTGTATCTTGTACTAATGGATGTATGAGGGACATTATCCCTGGTATGGGAGCCCTAGAATGTTGTAGTATATGTTGTTTAATATAACGAAGTTAGGTTGAAAACTGTAAAAAATTGTATATATTCTGTGTATGTGTGATTTATGATGTTTATATTCTGTTGTGAAAAGTACTATCATTGAGATTCTTGATTTGGTAGTGTCAGATATTTTAAGATTCTATTCTAGAGCCAAGATCGTGGAAACTCAACACCTGGTACAACAAGAAGTAGAGGTTTGTGGTGCTCAACTCAAGAGAGGATGAATACATGGCTACAATCCAAGAAGCATGTGAGGCAATATGGATGAAGAAAATAATTGTGGGTGTTTTCAGTCAAGAGATGGATCTGACAGTGATATATTGTGATAATCGGAGTTCCATTAAGCTCTCTGAGAATCTGGGATTTCGTGGCAGATCCAATAACATTGATATATGGTATCATCATTTGCGAGACTGTGTGTAGAGGAGAATTATGTCGCTATAGTACAAGCCAATTGAGGAACAAGATGTTGACATCTTGAAAAAGACATTTTCAAGAGGTAAATTCGAATTCCATAAGGGTTGAATAGGGGTGGTGAAAAATCCTTTCTATCTAAGAGGGAGTGTTGAAAAAATGTAGCAAGAAAGGCTCAATTTGACTTTAGCCTTAGTCAAATTGAGTAAATCGAATTTCCACATCAACAAGACAATTTGGAGGTAGTTAACTTGTATGACATGGATTTTGTCACTCAGTTAGCTCAGTAAATTTGAGTTAGAGGGCTTGCAGTTTATGTGTGATTACTAAATTTTAGTAATCCAGTTCAGTTAATTTTTTTATTTTTTTATTTTTTTGTTCTCAGTTGTATTCAGTTAACTCACCTATAACTATTGTTGGAGTCAATTAAAGGTTAGTGGTGCAGTGGGACAACAATCTAACTCAAATATTTGTTAGTTAATTGATCAATCAAACCAAAATAGCTAATGCACGCAAGTAATTCAAATTCCTTAGTTGAAGTAGAGATTACAAGGTCATGTAAAATCAATGGTAAACTAGTTTAAGTGTACAAGTGTTGCATGAGGTCAGGTGCTCAATCCTTGGGAATTGTGTAATCATTTTGGAGGAAATTCCTATTTTTTAGGGGCCAATTTTCTCAAGAATTGCGCAAGATTATAGGAGGGTGAGCTGATATTTGGCTAAGTGTTGGTCAGGGTTGTTCATTGAGCATAGAGAACAATTATTCTTTTTCAAGTTGAACTCTGAGTTGGAGCGAACAATTGTAATAGCATATCTATTTATCTGATTAATGCAAATAGGCTTGAGGGGTTTTTCCTAGTTGGATTCCCCTAGAAATCATTGTGTATTTGTGGTTTTGCTTATTGCATGTATAAGCATGTTGTTCTAAATTGTGATATTCATTTCGCTGATTAGTAAAGTAGAATTGTGTCTCTTGATTTTATATTAAATGTCTTGAGTAGTTGCAATTCTATCAAAATTTCTACAAAATGTCCTCCAGGATCCTCCTTTTTTGTTTCAATAAGTTCTCCAAATTCTTGTCCCTGGGCAAGGTTCCTTTGCATAAGTGTTGAATAATGTTTGACACTTGTGTGATTTTTCTCAATATCACACTTACAACAATCCATGCATTTTTGCCTTATTATTTTTCATTTATCCCAATCCCATGCATACATCTTAACAATATTTCATTAAGTCCTATAAAAAACACCTTCCCATCCTACCAACACTAAAATAAAAATAGTTATTAAAAAAAATAAAATTAATAACTCTTAATAGATATCCTAAAACTCATACAACCCCTTTTAATATAATTATTGATTTATCAAATTCTAGATAAGAGCATGTACCAACCTTCGCCTTCAACAACTCTATTAAATCTCAATCCATAACTTGTTAAAATTCTATACATTCCAAAAGTAACATTGATTTTTTTTAAAAATACAACATAGTATTGAACTTTTACTCGTTTATTGTAAAATAATTTGTTATTTAACGACATACCAGATAAACGATATCTATGTTCCACTAATGACAACTCTCTCCGTGTGCTTTGAGTAAGCTTTTTGAATTTGTGATTACTGAGAAGGCCGGTGCCATATAAATTTGCCTTCAAAAGGTGTGGTGGGATGATTTGAATTATGAGGCGGTGATTTTGAAGATTGAATAAGCTAGGAAAATTAACCGTCCATGGAATGCGGAGATGACCTGGCGTAGTCTACTTGTGTTATTTTTTTTGGGAAGGTTTTCTAGTATGTTTTTCCATCTAGTTCAAAATTTTATAAAAAAAATGGAATTATAAGTTTGAATTGAAAATTCTTTACAGTTTAGTTTTTTTGAGATCGTAAATCTATGTATAAATCAAAAGCTAATTTTAAATAGGTAAAAAAATTAACTGAAATTTTTTTTCCCAAAATTCCAACTAAAAAGTTCAAAATATAACATGTTTAGACCATGTAAAAAAAATGGCCATTGTGGTGAAATGGGTCTCCTTCTCTTGTAATTTCTTCCTCAACCATTTGTTTTATGTCTGCAGTTGCGTTCTCATGGTGTACTCTTTATCCCTCAACTCACTCAACTCCTTGCCCATTTCTATGAGTTTTTCTTCCATAAGGCCCACATCTTCCACTTTCTTAGCTTTGGTAATCTACATCCACCTATGTGTCCTTCCTCTCTCTTCTTCAATCTCAAAGAAGAGAGGGACTAGAAATTTCTGTGGGATCACTCTGCCTCTTCAATGAACTTGTAATAGGAGCTCAGATTCGACTATGGGCTAGGCTCTTGGAGTTATGGAAATTCTCTCTCAAATGTTCTTGGAGAATTTCCCCCCTCCTAGACCTATTGCGTTGCCTCCTTGCCTTCTTTCTGCCCCTTTTTCACCTCCTGTAGCATTTTTTGTCTTTCCTGTAGCACTAATTGTGTTTCCTATTGCAGGCTTTTTCCTTTCTATTGGAGTGTGACAGGTGCCTTCAGTTGTTTATAGGAAGTTTCCCTGGTGACAAGCTTCCCTACCTAGGTTTGGGGATTCTTTCAGATGGCTCCAGGAGGTGTGGCTTCCTCAACCTTCCTTTCAATATGTTCCAAATCCTCTCTCTTGTTGGGTTATTCTTCAATCATAATAGGGGTCCTTGTGGGTGTTTGAGGCTTCCCCTATCTAATCCTAGTGCTTTTCCTTGTTTTAAAATAGAGGGGAGTTTACCTCTGCCTTTTCTTCTTGGATTTGATGGGTGTGCTCAAGGCAGCCAGGGCAACAACTGCCTCTTTTTCATTGGGTTCATGAGACAACCTTTGTTGCTTTGGAGACATCTCTTCTTCCTCTTCCTTTTGTTCTTCCTCCACCTCTTCCTTTTTTCTATGGTTCTTCCTATATTTTCTATACCTCTTCCTTTTGTTCTTCCTCCACATGTTCCTTTTTTCTGTGGTTCTTCCTCTATTTTCTCTACCTCTTCCTTTCCTTCATCTTCTACTCCTGCCTCTTCTTCTTCTACTACTCCTTCCTCATCTTCTCCTTCCTCTTCTTCAGCACTTGAGGCTACGTTCTCACCAAGTGCAAAGAATTGGGTCTCAAGGAAGGATTCTTTGTCCATATCTTTGAATATGGACCAGAGGACAGGGACTCTTTATTTACTTAAAACATCCTCCACTATTATCTTGATGAGACCATGATGTGATAACTGTTGTTGCTTTCCCTCTTTCACCTTCTGGCTCATGTCTATGATTGACTGTAGGATAAAATAGGGCTCACTTAGTCCTTGGGCTATTGGAAATCTAGTTCGAAATCTCAATTCATGGAGCAACCTGAACTGGTATCCATAGACTACACCCAATCTTCCTTCACAAAAAATGAATTTAAGGATGTGGTAGGCCACCTCATCCGAGGGATAGGGAAGACTTTCCCTTTTGACTCCATTTTTGTCTTCAATTGGTTTCTCATCATTGGTGAAGAAATTATTCTTAGCAAGGGCACTGCTAGAATTGTCTTCTTTTCTCCATTGGAATCCTAGGGGAAGGGTTGTCACCTTGCTAATCAACTCAAGAGTGATGGTAATGGATAATCCCCTCACTATAGTATTAGCACTTTCCCTTGCATGAGGATTTAGGGACATGGAAAACTCATAAGTTATATCATCATCATATCCTCTTAACAACTCAAAAAAACCTAACCAATGATTTATCCTAAAGATGTCTACTACAAGGGGATGAAGGTGAATTATCCTTGTATCCTATTGAATCCCCCTCCCATCTTCTACTCTGCTTTCAACTAGGA
Organism: Pinus tabuliformis; assembly: GCA_031772625.1. Classification (NCBI taxonomy): domain Eukaryota; kingdom Viridiplantae; phylum Streptophyta; class Pinopsida; order Pinales; family Pinaceae; genus Pinus; species Pinus tabuliformis. The sequence goes on along the minus strand of CM062806.1, from coordinate 319,343,966 downwards.
GTAGGAGGTTTCTTCTAGCTGAGAGGTGGAACTCTAGTTTAGGACTGCAATTACTAAGACTTTTTACATCCACATAACTCATTACTTTTATAGCCCCAAAACTCTTTTTAATTCATAGGATGATTGTAATTCCTAAGGTAGTTTAGAGTGCATCAGTATGAAAACCATGGACAAAGAGAGATATAGACCACTTACTTCTCACTAATATGCCTGGTATAGCAACAATTGAGGACCAAATTAACCCTAGGCCCCGTTTTTGCACCATTGCATGCTTCTTGTAGAAATTATTGTGCCTTATATAGCTTCATGTGGTCTCTTGCACTTCTTGTAGTTGTTTCCTATAGCCTTTGCACTTCCTGTAGCTATTTCCTGTAGCCTTTTCACTTTTTGTAGCTATTTCCTGTAGGATTGATAGAGTAGGGCTCGACTCTCTTGATAGCTTCCCAAGCCTGTACCTACCTTTTTAATTTCGAAATGAGTGAAAAGTGTAGGAAAGCTTGGGTTTTATCATATTTTTGGATAGTGCTCAGAGCACTATGTTGACTGTCAATGGTACGAGTTTTCCTCATTTGGACCATTGGCCCACCTTGGGTGATCATTCTCCCATCCTCGTAATCATCACCCACTCCCTCTTATTAGATTTCAAATCCCTCTAAACTGATGTCGACGGATGTGACACTTTTACATGGCATGTTGAATTATGATTACTTTTTTTTCATGAGTTGAGGGTGGCCAAGTTAATTGGCCACCTCCAACTTATGAAAAATACCTTTTTCTTGACATTTAAACATTTTTCATTATTTCATACCAATGGAGGAGTTGAGAAGTTACCATACCTGTGCCTACCTGGTGCTTGATCAATGTATGCTGGAGTGTTGGACTTTTGTGCCGCTGCTTACGATAGTACTTCCTTGTCCTTTTTCATATTCACATTCTTTTTTCCCCTATATAGTTGATTGTTTTTTTCTACTCATATGTGCAAGTGTTGGACTGGTATTTAGGTGTTGCTACTATTGTTGTGGAGTCCTTGGAAAATCAAGGTGCCCATGGACCATGGTATCATCTCCTCACTCCTGATGGAAAGAAATACTAATCTTGAAGGTTTATGGTAAGGGTGGCCCACGCTGCTAGAGGAGATCCTGTAGCAACCCCTTTTTCTTCCTTTTCAAGGGTCTTTTTTGCATTGGAGTGTTGGGAAGTAGTGTAAGGGTTAGAGGATGATGCCAAAGGATGAAGGGTGAGGATGAGGATGGTGGAAATGGAGGACATGCCCTCTGTGTGTTTTTATTTTTGAATTTTTTTCTCTCTTGTTTGAATTAGACAAAGCTTAGGGTTAGTATGTGGAGATGGTGATTTTTTTGAATCAAGGGCACATTGATGATGGGTGAGTGGTTGGATTAAGTGAAGAGGACCTAACCAACCTAAGACAAACCATGCATGATGTCTTTTTATTGAATTCCTTCTCCTGTAGATTTCCAATACATTTTATAGTGCTATAGGATCTTCCTGTAGCAGTTATAGGACATCCTGTAGAAAACTAGAGAGTGCCTTGAAAGTGAATTTTTGAAGCCCGAGGATGGATGAGAGTGATAGGGACATGGTTGAGATGGCTACTATGGAGTGGAATGATGGTGAAATGGAAAGTAATTCACTCATGTTTTCCATGTCGCTCTACATTTGTCACTGTTTTCAAAGCCTGCAAAATCACAAAATTTATTAGTGGACAGGTTGTACCTTACTGTCATGGTATTCTCCCTCTTTTTTTTTATGTCATTTTTTTCTTTTTTTGAGGGACACACAGGCTACCTCAAAAGAGGTTTTCAACTTACCTGTCTGCCCTGGGCGCCTTAAGGGAGGTTTTCACCCAAGGATCTTTTATTTTTTATTTATTATTTATTTTCACTCCTAGGCTGCCTCAAGGAACGTGTCAACCCAAGAGTTGGCCTTGGATGCCTCAGTGGCATTTTCATCTAGGCCTCTTATTGTTTTTTCTTTTTTATTACTCTTTTCACAAATAAAACAGTAATTAATAATTTTGTGACTTGGAAGATACGACACTTTCAATCACATTCACCTCCTTGCTAATGGTGTCGATGAACTCTTCCCTGGACAAAGGTTTCATGGAAGCCTTCAATATGGATCCATTGAAAATCAAGGGAATACCTTACTTATCAATGGTCCTAATTTAAACAACTCCATTTTCATGACACTTCATGTATGGGCCTAACTACCTTCTCATCAATTTTCCTTTGAAGTCCTTGAACCTGGAGTCATATAGCAGAGCCCAATCCCCTTCTTGAAAACCCTTGTCCTTGATGTTATTGTCATACCAAACCTTTCTCTTTACTTGGATAACTTCAATGTGTAGGAGGGCCTGCATTCTGAATTCATCCAGACCATTTATCTAGAGAGGCCTCTCTTGTTGTGCCTTTGTGTTATAGGCATTTTTGTGCCTTACAGCTCTAAGCATGAAATTTCCATAAACCAAGGGATCCTAAGTCCCTAAAAGTGTTGTTCCGGCCCCTAAAGGAACAAGGTCAACAAATTACAGCTTCTCCCAGAAGTTCTCCACCAGAAACTGCTCAGAATCAGTCAAATCAGGATCATTTCAGCTGCTCCACTAGCTAGTTGCGTTGCATAGCACCCAAGTACACTAGCTAGGTGCGTTGCAACGCACCTAAATGCACTACCAGGGTGCGTTGAGCGGGAAATGACAAATGGCAGTATCATTCCGCAAGGTGGACAGACAATGGAAGCTTCCAGAATCTTCCCCAATGACACTTGCCTCACTGAGTTCGACCAAGGATGAGTAAGAGGCTCTCAGTCTCTAAGTGGAAGCAAGAACTGACAAAGAGAAGACACTAGTCAAATCATAAGCTGACTCATCCTCTTTGCATACATCTATATATGGATCCCTCATCCCAAAGATCCAGAGGCTGGAATTTTGTACATTGCAGAGAATTGTTGTTGGTTTTGAGATAGATATCAGAGTATTGGGTGATTTATGCTTTATTGGAGGTGAAGAGGGGACTCCTTTGCTGGGAGGTTGATGCTGGATCAAGAATCATCAGTTGTAACTCCTCCTGGATCTTCTTGTTATATCAATAAAACTATTTGAGTTTCTCCTACATGCTTGTGTATCATTGATGTTTGTTACATTTGTATGTTTAGCTTAAATCTGATCCTAAGCTATTTATGAATATAAATCCATGTCTTTGTGTAGTTTTCTTCTTCTTTGATCTTACAAGAACTTGGTGAAGCTGGGCAAGTAAGGGAGCAGGTAGCTGGAAGCTGTCAAAGAGGAGAGAGATTGGATCAAAGGACTAGCGCAAGACACAGGTTGGTTCATCATATTCCTCTTCGTTTATAGTTCATAAAGAAGAATACGAAAGTAGTTTTCTCTGTTTGTTTCTAAGGTCACTGTCACACCTTAGTGGGATAGGGTCGTTCTGAATAGACACTTTTCCCGTTAACAAAATGGCGACTCCACTGGGGATCGTGTCTAATTAGTTTGTTTGTGTTTCTCTTGTTGTTTGTTTCATAAACTTAGGAGTAGCAATCGAACTGCATTTGCCATTAACAAATGCAAAGTAGACATCTGCTACTTCAATCCATTCATTGGATCTGTTTATGATTTGAACAGCTGATTCACAAATGATCTGATTGCCCTTTGCGATAGCTCTTAGACCTCCTTTAAATCTACCCTCTTATTGTGCATTACTGATTGCTTTTACTCGGCCAAAAACCATAGATTAAACTGCAAACTGTGACCCAGAACCCGGATAGAATTCTCGTTTCTGCCCCAGCGCAGGCTCTGTGAAGAGATTCTGCATTTCAATGCAGTTCCCGAGAGGGCTACCTGTGCTGCAATCCAGTTTCTCTGTGTAACAAGTGTGCTGATCAGCCTAGCCTTGTGCAGCTGAGGTTCTTTGCTTCATCTTTTCAGTTTTGTCTCTGATTTTTGCAGCCCGTGATCAGTGTATGTGTCTGTTTAAAAACCCCTTTTCTTTGCCTTAATTCCGCCTCCTTTGTACAAAAAGATTGTAGATGTTTTTGTGTGTTTGTTACATCATTTACAGTTTTCCATTGAAAAAGTAGAATAGTCATACTGTCGTCCTTTGATTTAGATCTGTCGTAACTGTCGATTTTGATCTTAGGAGAAAGTTTATTTGTTGTTGACAGTCGATTATGCTTTTACTTTTGCCTTTGGTTTGAATTTGTGACTTTCTAGTGTCGAAACGAGTATTTATTTCAAAATCATAAAGTGTCGTAATCATCTCTACATTTTGATTTCGAAAAGAAGCTTGTTTGTGTTTGTCACTTGAAAGCAAATTCAGGTTTGTACATCAACTTTCTTTTTATGCATCAATATTAAGAAAGTGAAAAAAAAATACATGCACATGTGCATTTGCATATTGACAGTCTGTTTGGCTTGATTTAGGAAATTGCATTTACAGTGTGCTCTTTGCTCTTTGTGAAAAGATTGTGTCTTTCTTTTCCCCTTGTAGCTAGGATTTTCATTGCTGAAAAGAGATAAAAGTTTACTTATCATCTTTAGATTGCATTTCAGGAATTACATCTACATCTCGTGGTGAACTCAAAAGGCAAACTTCATAAGAAAGATCAACTTAAAATAAATTGAATGAATCTAACAACGCTTTGGAACTTAACGCACAACATTTAGAGGTCTAGGCTAGAGACGTATTCCGGCGTCGTAAAGCCTGGTAACTGTTGTCCTCACTGATGGTTGGGTGATTCCTCCACTTTGAGACGATAAGTGCCAGTACGGACTTGTGCTCCCACGTACCGTCGAGTCTATATTGGGAGACCCCTATAGGCTTAAAACCTTTTATCCATAGGAAGCCGTGTCGGCCGCCCTACTGATCACAATGCGCCGAAAACAGCATTCGGGAAGATTGACTGCCGTACCGTAAAAAGTATTCTGCAGTTTTGCGATTGGTTTGGTACTCCCTCTACCTAGATCTCCAGAGCAGTCCCTTTCGTTCCTTTTCAGACTCCTTAACGGAAAAGGTCCATCTGAGCACTTGTCACTTCAGGCTCATTAAAAATCGAAGGAGACTAGAGTCATCTTTTGTTTTTTCTCGACTCTTAAAAATTGAAAAAACAAGTCGTGTCAAAGTGTCTAAAAATTTATTTTAAATGGAATATTCATACCCTTTTCCTACGTTGATCTTAGGTTGAGAAAATGGAGTCTACCAACCAAGGAATTCCCCTTGGTGGAAATCCTAGTCCCTTCTCCTCTTGGGGAGATGTTGGTGCACCCCATATGGCCACATTGTCGCTTCCAGGACTGACAATTGGATTGCCAGTATGGCTCTTCTCAACCAATGTCGTTCAAAACACCACCATTCCTGAACAATCGAATCAACAATTAGACGAGTCCAGAGTTGCCCACCAACCTTCTACTTCCTCTAATTCTTCCTCTCCTCCTTCCTCTTCGCTTGATGGGGCTGGCAAAGCCAAAAGTCAAGTTCCTAAGGAGAAGAAGGAAAAGAAGAAGAAAGAGAAGAAGAAGAAGGAGCCAAAGGCGAATGGGGGAAAACGAGTGTCGTCTAACGAAAATCCACACACTGCACCGACCAGACCTAAATCGCCATGTGTCATTTGCAAAGGAGACCACTTTCACAGAGATTGTCCTTGCATCCCTCGGATACTAAGGGACTGGTCTCCTCATTTTCACAATTCGGTGTCATCAACCTCTGATGATCATGTTGAAAGCACACCGTCAACTAGCGAAAGTGAAGCCCCAGGACAGAAAGGGAAAGCTAGAGTTCCTTGTAAACTGTGCGAAGGCAATCATGCTGTCCACCGTTGTCCCTTCTTAGACGAAGCGAAAAGATTTTTGGATGATCGTCCTGTTTCACCGTTACGACTTCCTCCTGGATATAAAAAACTCTTGCCGAGTCCGTCACTAGTTGAGAATCTAGCTGGCCCACTCAAGTGGTCGGCTGAAGCGCCTATCATTGAAGATAAACCATCTGAATCCATACCAGACGAAAGTCAAAAGGTCGAGGCGGCAGTTGACCCGGTCTTGCCTTCAGAGGTTTTATCTTCGGATGATACAGTCACTGAAGAGAACAAGGATGACACCGTCCAAATTCTCTTCATCAACACAGACTCCAACAAACATGGGGGAAATCTACCCATTCCTTTACCGTAGGAAGGAAGTTCGTCAGAGCCATACCCGGCCGTCTACTCGGTCCCACCTCCAAGCAACCTAGTTGTCTCCTTCGACTGGAATCAACTAGGCAGACCCCGTTTACCAACAAGTGTACCATTCTGAATTATCGTTCAAATATATAGAATGGTCATGGCTGGTACCATCATAGATGAGGGGGCTTCTGTGAGTATCCTTTCCTCTATTGCTTGGAAAGTGCTTGGTTCGCCATCGCTTTTTCCTGAGATGAGAAATCTGACAGGCTTTGATAAAGGAACCAGTCGACCTTTAGGGATCCTTCCCAATGTGCCCATAACATTGAGAAGGAAGACAGTTCGCATGAACGTAATGGTAGTTCAAGGACCCTTGGATTATAATCTACTCCTTGGACGAGACTATATTTATTGCATGGGAGCCATCGTCTCCTCACACTTTAGAGTAATGTGTTTTCCGCACGAAGGAAGAGTGGTCAAGCTCGTGGACCAACTTTCATTTCCCGGATCACGCATAGCAAATAGTCATATACCATCCCTAAATGGTCTCTTCACGCAAGAAATGTCTAAATCCCCAGTCCGTCCTCCCGATGAGTGCGAGTAATTCGGAGGGATATGACTGAAACCCAGGGGGCATGCGTCTTGGTCTGCTTCGGCAGGAAAACTTTGGGTATAGGGTAGGTTTCCGCGGGAGAATATGACTTGTCTGTACCCCGTCCGTTGGTGGAAGAGGGGTTATTCTAGAATAAGATTCTCTTGTCAAAGTTATGTGAGTTGGCGGACGTCGTCGCTCACCTTTGTTTATCTTGGTAGACATCGCCGAAGAAGTGTTTGTTTGCACCGCGAATAGAACAATCTTTGGGTAACCTGTAAGAGGTAGGCCTTTCCTGATAGAACAAATGTCTTTTCTACAAATTGAGGGGTAACTTTGAAACCATATTTTATACCTGGGGGCATGCAAACCTTTTGGAGTGCAAGCGAGGGGAGGCTATTTAGTCGTCACCTAACTTGCATAAAGAAAGGATGTGGGGCAAAACTCTAAAAATTGCCAATTTTATATGAGACATTCTTATCATATGACTGGATTAATCGAGCAGTTTTAGCACATAGTTCAAGCTCGTTAAAAAATAAACATAAGACATGAGCAAATGTTTCCACCCGCGTTTAAGCTCGTTAAAAAATGAACTATTCCCTGGTAAATAACCACCGTGAATGTAGCATTTCAGCCATTAAAGCCTTGGTCGTGTTTGCACCATCACCTCCACTTTTCCATTGGCCGATCATTCACCTCCATTTGATTGTTTACCCATTTTGAGGAACAGCTGCGAAGAGTGATTTCACTAGCCATCCTTGTGACACTGCCGTGATTGGAAAATTCCAAACCTTACCTGGAATCAGCTGCTACCCATTTTATCACTCGTTCCTCAAAAGACGAGTCTTCTTTAAGCTCTTTTCAACTGACTCGTAAAATATGAAAAGATTGCCGAGTTTTGGCCCTCCAGCTCATTAAAGTGACCGGAAGTGCTATCCCTCCTCTAGATTTTAATCTTTTTGGACCTGAGGGATTATTGCACAAAAAGATCGAGCGCTTGTTTTGTTCGGCTCGTTAAAACTATCGAAAATTCATCCCTTCTGTATTGTTTTATACTTTTTCGGACTTAAGGGATTAGATGACGAAAAAGGAATTTTGGAGTTACCTTTACGTACCTTTTCAGACTCTCTAAAAATGAAAAGGACCAAGTTATCTTTGTCGTTAAACTCGTTAAAAAGATTAATAGCGACAAACTTGTCTTTAGACGAGAACGAGTTTCACTATCGCTAGGCTCGTTAAAACATAGCGATGGGTTTGCCCGAAGGGAAAATTATAGAACAAGCATATGTTATCCTCCTCAAGCTTGACAAAAATAAAGAGGTACTGGTCAGCAATGACTGGGGAAAAATTGGGAAGAAAACTCAAAGAATCTTTATTGGTAGCAAGTCGCTCTTGAACATGACACTTCCACTCCGTGCCTGAGTCGGGTTGGGTTGTTTCATTCACCGGTCACATCACCATGGTCACGCCATACCATCCACATTTGGGGTAAATGCTACCAATCCATCACATAAGTGTCGCCGACATGTTCAAGAGAAGTCATCCAGAGAAGTCACATGTGTCCCATCCACTACCATACATTATACTTCGTTCTTTCATGACCGCCATCCTGAACCGTATATCATCAGATTGTTTTCACCTCCATCAAAATCATTTTCTCCGTTCCGTGTCATTGATGTGGGATTCATTAAGGCCCTCCTTTGACGGATCGCTTCTTGTCGACATCAGCTCATTATCCAAGAAGTTGATCTAGGAACACCCCATTCAGTACTTTGAAGCTTGCATGCCTCAATGGCAAGTTTCTCACTTCCGGCGACAGGTATACATCAATGACCTTCGACCGAAAGATTTTGCATGGTGTTCGACGCCAAGTCCTTTATTCACACCACGTGAATTGTACTGTAGTACCTTGAGGGTCATCATCATTATCGGTGATTCCTCTCGCGCTTGTTAACAGTTTACATCATTGACTGGTAATCAAGCGATGTCTTTCCATGTTCGACTTCAAAACATTTCTCACATGGATCGAATTGTACTTCGAGTGAAGATCGAACGAGATTGAAGACCCCGGATCTAGTCTCATCCATCCGGGCTGCGATATATATTAGGGAAAATAAAGACATTGAAATGTACAGCATTGCAGCATAGATAATCATCCTACCAAAAGGATGATGGCTCTATCAGAATCATCAGTCTACCATCAGACGATTGTCTGTCCTATGTACATGAAAATGAATTTATAAAGCTGAGCATGGGAATGCCCGCCTCATATAGATCATGAAAACAGTATGAAGATAATGTATTGTATTGTACCTTATTACAGGTCTCCTCCCAGCATTGAAATAACTTCGGATCCTCCTAATAAAGCATTTCACCCGATAAACGACCTCATACTTTAGGGGGCAACTGTTATAGACATTTTTGTGCCTTACAGCTCTAAGCATGAAATGTCCATAAACTAAGGGATCCTAAGTCCCTAAAAGTGTTGTTCCGGCCCCTAAAGGAACAAGGTCAACAAATTACAGCTTCTCCCAGAAGTTCTCCACCAGAAACTACTCAGAATCAGTCAAATCAGGATCATTTCAGCTGCTCCACTAGCTAGATGCATTGCATAGCACCCAAGTACACTAGCTAGGTGCATTGCAACACACCTAAATGCACTACCATGGTGCGTTGAGCGGGAAATGACAAATGGCAGTATCATTCCGCGAGGTGGACAGACAATGGAAGCTTCCAGAATCTTCCCCAATGACACTTGCCTCACTGAGTTCGACCAAGGATGAGTAAGAGGCTCTCAGTCTCCAAGTGGAAGCAAGAACTGACAGAGAGAAGACACTAGTCAAATCATAAGCTAACTCATCCTCTTTGCATACATCTATATATGGATCCCTCATCCCAGAGATCCAGAGGCTGGAATTTTGTACATTGGAGAGAATTGATGTTGGTTTTGAGATAGATATCAGAGTATTGGGTGATTTATGCTTTGTTGGAGGTGAAGAGGGGACTCCTTTGCTAGGAGGTTGATGCTGGATCAGGAATCATCGGTTGTAACTCCTCCTGGATCTTCTTGTTATATCAATAAAACTATTTGAGTTTCTCCTACATGCTTGTGTATCATTGATGTTTGTTACATTTGTATGTTTAGCTTAAATCTGATCCTAAGCTATTTATGAATATAAATCCATGTCTTTGTGTAGTTTTCTTCTTCTGTGATCTTACAGGAACTTGGTGAAGCTGGGCAAGTAAGGGAGCAGGTAGCTGGAAGCTGTCAAAGAGGAGAGAGATTGGATCAAAGGACTAGCGCAAGACATAGGTTGGTTCATCCTATTCCTCTTCGTTTATAGTTCATAAAGAAGAATACGAAAGTAGTTTTCTCTGTTTGTTTCTAAGGTCACTGTCACACCTTAGTGGGATAGGGTCGTTCTGAATAGACACTTTTCCCGTTAACACTTTGTAACATCCAAATCCAACTGTGCTACCATTCTCAAGGTGTTGTACTCAAACTCAATGGAGAGCAGAGCATTATTTCCATAGACCAAGTCACAAGGAGTGAAACCAGTAGTTGTCTTCCAAGTTGTATTATAGGCACACATGCCCTCCACTACTCTGTCTACCCAATCATTTCCACTACTGCTCACAGCCTTGGTGAGGATGCCTTCTAATGAGCTATTGGTGACCTCTACTTGTCCATTTCCCTGAGGATTATAGGCAGTAGATGTTCTGTGATTTATCCCATGCTTCCTTAACAAATTTTTGATCATATGTGAATTGAATTAAGCTCCTGGATCAGTGACTATCTCTCTAGGGTATCCAAATTTGTAAAACACATTTTCCCTCAAGAACTCAACCACTTTCTCCTCTGTTGCTACCTTCACAGCCTTGGTCTCAGCCCACTTTATCAAATAATCAATGCATATAATTATGTACTTTTTCTTTCCTGATGGTGGATCAATTGGCCCAATAAAATCCATGCCCCACTTGTCAAATGGATCTAAATCCACCTGAGGTTGCAAGGGAATTTCATCCTTGGGAGTAGGTTTCCCCATCCTTTGACACTGATCACATCGACTGGTGTATCTTCTAGCATCTTGGTGAAGAGTGGGCCAGTAGTAGCTAGCTTGCAAAACCTTGAAATTTGTCCTCTTGGCAGCAAAGTGACCTCCACAAGGCCCATCATGGCAGGCTGAGAGGATGTCAAAGACTTCCTCTTCCCTGACACATCTCCTCAAAATTTGATTTGGTCCCAGTTTGAAGAGATTGCCCCCAATCCAAGTGAAAGGGGCACTCTTCCTCACAATTCTTCTCTTCTCCCTGGATGACAGATTTGGAGGGAATTCTGCAGCAACTCAGTAGTTGGCTATGTCAGCAAACCATGGAGAGAGAAATGAAATAAAAAATAGATGTTTATATGGTAGCTGGTCATCAACCATCCCTTCTTCACCCACAGGAAAAGGAAGTCTAGACAAAAAATATGCAACTATATTTTCTTTACATGCCTTATCAATGATAGTTAAATCAAACTACTATAATAAAAGCAGCCATCTAATAATTCTAGCATTCGCATCAAGATTTTTCATTAAGTACTTGATAGCATCATGGTTAGTGTGCACAAAGTTTTGATAACCAGTGATGTAATGTCTAAATTTGTTAAAGGAATAAACAACAACTAGGAGTTCCTTATAGTGTACTTTAATTAAGCCTTAGACAAATTTTTGCTAGTAAAGTAAATGGAATAAGGAAAATTGTCATCTATTTGTCCTAGAGCTACTCTTACATCTTTGTCAGATGCATCAACATGGATGTGGAAATGAAGATCAAAATTTGGGCCTCTAAGTATGGGTGTAGTAGTCAACTTGTCGTTCAAGATTTCTAGGGCCTCTTAGAAACTATCTGACCAGTAAAATTCAAAGTCCTTGGCTAGCAATCCAAACAATGGTGATGCTACTTTGTTGAAGTCTTTGATAAATCTCTTATAATATCCAGCTAATCCCAAGAAACTCCTAACATCCCTCTGCTTCTGAGGAGTAGGGACCCTTTTTATATTGGAAATTTTATTTGGTTCCACTTGTATTCCCTCCTCAGATATTGAATGGCCTAAGACAATCTCTGCTTTCATCAAGAATTCACACTTCTCAAGACTAAGCGAGAGGTTCATTTCAATGCACTTCCTTAGGACCTTCCCCAAGTTAAAGAGATCCTCCAGGAAGTCACACCCATAGGGAGTGAAATAATCCATGTGTATCTCTTATACAAAGTCATGAACTAACTCAGCGAAGATTCTTAGAACTGCCCTTTGAAAAGTGGCAGGGGCATTAGATAATCCAAAAGGGAGAACCCTATAAGAAAAAGTACCCCAAGGGTAGGTGAATGTAGTTTTATCTTGGTCCTCTAGGTTGATCTAGTCTTAATTATAACCGCTAAATCCATCTAGAAAACAGAAGAACTTCTTCCCTGCATGACCATCCAAGACTTGATCAATGAAAGATAAAGGGAAATGGTCTTTCTTAGTGGCTTTGTTCATCTCTCTGTAATCCACACAGACCCTCCACTTTCCATTCTTCTTTGGGACCAAAACTAGAGGGACACCCACTCACTATCTCGGATGGGGTAAATGAACCCCGCATCCAACAATTTCTCCAACTCTTCCTTTGTTATGTCTTTGAGGGCTGGATTCATTCTCCTCTGAGGTTGGTGCACCGATTTTCATCCTTCCTTGATGTAGATGTGGTGAGTACACACCAAAGGATGCACTCCCTTCATTCCTTTGTAGCTCTAAGCAAAGGCATGTAAGTGTTCTCTCAACATGTTACACAACTTCTCTTCTTGGTTGGCTGAGAGAGAGGGATTGACCTTCAAAGTTTTAGATGGACCAGATTCTACCTATTTGACATGTGCAAAACTTGGGTCCACTAGGAATAACTCAATCCAAGGGTTACCCTCAAATTCCTTCACAAGGTCATCATGGGGCATGGTGTTGGGGGGCTAGTTTTGGAGGATTTGGTCAATAAGGTCATCTTCATCAGGTTTCCCCCCTCCTAGGAAAACATCTAAGGTACAGATTGGATGGGATGTAGTATGATACACTTCATCTTCCTCCTCCTCTTCCAACCATAGGGGAAAGTCATGCACAAGGGATGGTTAAATAGGAGGGTACAATACCAATTGTTTTTACAAATGCACATTCTTAATGGCCATGCTCCCAACTGTACAACTTATGTAAGCATCAGCAGTGGCTAACCATGGTCTTCCAAGGATGAGAGGTTATCCATTGAGTTTTGTCTTGGGCTAGAGAACTAGGAAGTCAACAGGATACTCTGAGGAATCAATAGAGACCATTACATCCTCAACAACCCCCTCAAGAGCTACTACAGACCTGTCTGCAACTTTCAGCATTATTGTGGTCTTTCTCAAAGATCCTTGGAGTTTTAGTTTGAGTATGATTTTCTTAGTAATCACATTTATGGAAGCCCCAAGATCAATCAAGGTGTGAGGGACAATGATACCATCAATGTGTACATCTACCGCATTTCCAGGATCTAGATACTTTGGTAAATTCACTCTCCCTGGCATCAGATCAAACAATTGACCAATGACATTGATGGTAGGGGTCTCTTTCTTTCTCCTCCCAAAATGTTTGAAGCATTTCTCTTTTATAAGATTATTGTATATGGGAACATCCTTGATATATTGGAGGAGTGGGATTTTCACACACAAGTTTTTCAATTCTCCTAGAAGCTCAATCTCTTCTGGGGTGTGTTGGTTAGGATGGATAAATCTTTCAGGAGGCTTTAGGAACACTCTCTTCCTTTTCCTCTTCAAGCTCCTCAGGTAGAGATGGTGGTTGGTTATCTGGTAGCACTCTTCTAGACATGAGGTGAATTTATTGAATCTCCATAGCACGGGCAGGGTAATATGTCTCCCCATTATAGACCTGTTGTGCCTACTTGTTTTTCAGTTTCATATTTGGTTGAGCAGGCATCGATGGTTTCTTGGGTGGAGCAGGACGAATTAGTTGTGGTTGAGATGGAGGTGGAGGCAATAAAGCAGGAGGTTGGTTGAATTGAGCCCTCCAACCTTGTGATGCGGTATTCCACTGAGGATGTGGAGAAGCATATGGCTGAAATGGTTGTTTGTATGGTTGGGGAGGAAACTGAGGTGAATAAGATGAAGGAGAAGGTGTGGACCATGAAGGGTGAGTAGGAGAAAAACAAGGGGGTAGGGATGCATTCTGAATTGGATGGTAATAATAATAGGATGCACCGTGCATGCCCTATGGGTATGGCCTAAGCCCTTGAGGCCTTCTTTGATTGATATAATAGTGGTTCAACCCCACCTTCAGCCCCTTGGTATACAACCTTCAATCAAGGAAAAGAAGGACACTTATATTTGGAATGGTTCTCCTCACAGACCGAGCAGACCTCTGTAACATTTAATGGACATTCATTTCTTGGGTGCCTCCTAGTGCATTTAGGGAAAAATAGATCTAAGGCTCTCTCTGCTTCCTCTTGTTTCCTCTTGATTTGCATGGTGTCCATTTGTAGAGCAAAAGTGTGCAACATTTCGCTTGTAAAGTCCTCCAACATGTTTCCAATTTCACTATTGATATATGTGGTGGAGGAAGAGGAACTAGCCAAAGCTTGACTAGCCCTACCCTTCTTTCTAGAAGCCCTAGGATGGTTTTTGAATACTGTTTTGATATCATTATAGGGTAGTTGATAAATGTCCCCTCCAAACAACAATTTTAGGGTTTCCAGTATGTGCTCCCTGATTCCTCTAAGAAGGAATAACTTGAGTGATTTAGGATCAAGAATGCATCTGGCCCTTTTGTAACTGAGATGGAATCTTTCCTCACAATCTTCCATGGATTCATCAGGTCCTAGGGTCATTCTAAATATTTCCTCTTTGGTGTCTTCAAACCTACAATAGTCCCTATACTTTTTGTTAAAGGATTGTTTCATTTGAGCCCAAGTAAACCCATGAACCCGTGCAAGGTTGCATCCTTAAGGGTGGATGGGAACAACTTCAACTTCTGGTCATTAAAGGTATAATCATAAGCTTTGCATATGACAGAAAACTCAAACAAGAAGGTATCAGGGTCGTCTAAGGTTAAGCCATGGAAGTGAGGAAGGGCAGAGGGGCTTATATATTTCATCCTAGTATCTCCATTAGTTTCTCTAATGGGAAAAGCACCCTCATTTCTGTTTTCATCCTTGGTGTAAGTGTGTGGAATGGTCTCTTCCTCTTATTCCCTAATAGGCTCTTCAAAGATTTTAAGGTTGTTCACCTAAGGGGTCCTCTAACTCCCTTGTAGTCAGAGAGGGAAGATGGCAATCACCGAAGAAGAGGGAAGGTTGAATGTGTGATGGTGTGGAGGTATTTGGCAAGAATTTCCCTAAAGTGTCTCTACTCCTACGAGGCATGAAAGAAATGTATTTTTCATTTTATGAATTTTTTCAAAACCAAATGAAAGACAAAACGGAAAGCAAGAGTAACATATATCTACTAAATTCAAAATAGAAAGGAACAGAATAAATTACATCTACCTAGACACCTCCCCGACAACGATTCAAAAAAGTGATCAGTCTCAGTATTGGAGCAAGATTGTCGCAACTCCCAAGACTACCATCTTTACTTTATCAAATCAGGATTTCGTATAAACTTGGAGGCGACAATGTTATATATACAGCAGATGCATCATTCTACTCATGCTGCTTCTCAACTGGGGAACTTGACCATTAGGGTTCTAGACCATTCCTCTATTGACCTAAAAGGATTATGACAATTGAAAGCAGAATGTAAAGGCTAGTTCTAATGCAGAGAAAGTAAATGCTTGTAAACTCAGGAAATGAAAGTTGCCAATTTGTAAATGCTATGAAATGACACAAATCACTTGTAGAAAGGAAACTATGTTAATCTTGCACTTGATCACCTAGATATCAGGGTTTCTTGAAAATAGAAGACTACTCTATCATTCCATTAGTCAAACATGCATGTATTAACAATCTCATTCATACCTGTAGAATAGATAAAGTTCTAATTGCTAAACTTAGAATTATAAAAGCTAATCCTATTTGATCTTTGCAGGAGGCAAATGAGTGAAAGGACTAGTCTAGGTGGCACTTCTGGTCATGGAGTCCAAGCTGAGGGGTTAACCTACTCCTAAACTAGGTTAGGCTATCATTGCAAGTCAAAACAAGGTCAAAACAAGCCGCTACATGTTTGCTACAGGACGTCCTCAACTGCTACATGAAGTTGGCTAAGAGGTTTTGGAGGAAAATAATGGTGAGATAAAGTGTTGGAAGGGTGCATGACAATGGTGAAAGGTGTGGGGAAGGTGAACATCACCTATGGCCAAGCCCAACACTCCGAGAAGGTTGGATTTGACTAAGACAACATGCTCATGGTGGCTGAAAGACAGAGGTTCAGAATATGGGTTGGCATGCATTAACAACAGGTGGAGAAGACCTAGATGGAGTTGTTTGGAAGATTTCATTCCTGTATATCAACAATCTTGCAATTACACCTCTTGCTCTTTTCATTTGCAAATCATTACATATCAATGTGGAAAAGAAAAATTGAATTTGCAAAATCTAATCTAACTATTGCTGAAAACTGGATCTATGAAATGACCTACCTTCTAAGCTACAAAAATCCTAAGAAGCATCCCAACAACTGTAAATCTTTCCAAGAAATCATAAACAACTATATAACTAAGACTGAAACTTAATCTATGCAATGGACAAAGTAAATCCAAACTCTGTTTTTGTGATGTGAGAGTGGGGTCCTCTAATGATGATCCGACGAGGGAGATGAAATAGGGGTCATTGTCATAGGCTTTTGATGTATTTTACTCTATTGCACTGCATCACCTAGTTTATCCTTTAAGCTAATGGAAGCATGAATAAACCAACAACTTAATCAATCTTTTAAGCTAAAAGATACATGAATAAAATGCAACAATTAATCAACATTCTAACCTAAGAATATAAATACATGAGAGGAACTCCTACTACTAGGGTTGGGCCATAACCCAATAGGATCAACCCTCTGAGTCAACTTAGTGCTCGATCAAAATAGAATTTCTCATTATCATAAAAATGTCAAATACATCATAACATGGCAATCCAAATGTGTTGCATCTACAATGGCCTCTTTGGCTATCAAAAATTCGAATCCTAATGATTCCCATATCTTGCTTATTTAAGCAAACGTGGAGCTACCAATATCTCCCTAGAAAGTAGGGATACTTGGCTCCCTAACTCGAGTATAGGTGGGTCTAACTCTTCCTTCACTTGAACTGGCTTGGCTGCCAATGAACTCGAACTGATGAGATAGAGTGGGAGATCTTCGACTGATTTGAGGAGTTAAGGAGGGAGACCACCTCCTAGAATATCTCTTGCTTGTCTACTCCAAGTTCATGCACCCAAATCAACTCAAACTTCCTCCAATTCCTACGTTTAACACACATTAGGACACATAACATAGTAACACATCTTTACTCCTCACATTAAGCATAATATAACAAAATCTATGGATAAATGTGAGAAAAGACAATTTAATAAGTTGGAGTATTGCATTATGACCCATATAGTTTACCTGTTGATGGGCCTCATCAGTGTGCAGAGGAGAATAATGTCGCTACACTATATTCCAATTGAGGAACAAGATGCTGACATCTTGACAAAGGCATTATCAAGAGGTAAATTTGAATTCCATTGGTGTAGAATAGAGGTGGTGAAAAATCCTTTCTTGCTAAGAGGGGGTGTTGAAAAAATGTAGCAAGAAAGACTCGATTTGACTTTAGCCTTAGTGAAATTGAGTAAATTGAATTTCCACAACAAGAGGACAACTTGGAGGTAGTTAACTTGTATGACATGGCTTTTTTCACTTAGTTAGCTCAGTAAATTTGAGTTAGAGGGCTTGAAGTTCAGTTATGCATGTGTGATTACTAAATTTTAGTAATCCAGTTCAGTTATTTTCAGTTGTATTCAATTAACTCACCTATAATTATTGTTGGAGTCAGTTGAAGGTTAGTGGTGTAGTAGGACAATAGTCTAAGTCAGAGATCTGTTAGTTAACTGATCAATCAACCCAAAATAGTTAATGCACACAATGAATTCAAATTCCTTAGCTGAAGTGGAGATTGCAAGGCCATGTAAAATCAATTGTAAACTAATTTGAGTGTACAAGTGTTGCATTAGGTCAGGGTGATCCAGGTGGATCTTTAGATACAATGGCATGGAAAAGCTCCAAAATCAAAGTTCTCAGAATGAAGTCGAACTAGGACCAAAGTGTAGATCTCGTTGTCTTGATTCCAACGACATGAACAACACTTCAATCCGAGTCTGGATGATGAAGTTATCGCGAAAAGAAGGTTGTTATGTTCCTTAAGAAAACGAGGCATTTTCCTTTAAAAAGGAATCACATTGGAAATCGTGCAGAGGGCGGACCTTAAGACCCCCGATCAGCGATTGCCGAAAAAATAGGTCGAAGGAAGGCCATATATATATCGGCAATATCGGAACCAGGAAGGGGCTGACTTGTGCTTGCAATCAGTGATATAAAGGGATTGGATCGGCATTGGCGATCGACAGACCAGAACCCCAGGCCGTTGTATAAGCGGGATGCCGATGCGATCAGCCGACGCTGATATCGACGATTAGTGATCGGTGGTCAGAAATCCCCATTAACAGGATTGTTGAACCCCGATATGCCAATTGTGATATCGGGCTTGGACCCAATAAGGATATATGTCCGATTTAATATTTTTTGAAGTCCGGGAGTTAAGGATTTGATCGGATTTTAGTGTATTTCCGGGGTTTTTGGATATTATCACTTGGAACAATAAAAGGCTTGTGTTGGGGTTTGTTGCACCCACCGACCCTTCTACTAAAACGACCTCTATTTTATGCCAAAACAACCCCGATTTAAGCAGGATTTGTCCAAATGACCCATTATAAAAGCCCGATAGTTGGAAAAAGCAAGGGGGAGGAATTTCAACACGTTGTTCGAGGGAGGAGAGCTTTCAGGTGGCTGATAGCACATTTTTTCTGTTTTGGACAAGTTTTAGATGTTTTTCAGCCCTCTCAACGCCACGAACACATTGGTGCTGCCCACTTCTCCATCTGAATTCTTTTGTTCTTAGCCATCTTTCAGAATGGAGGTGTAACCCTCTTTTGATGTATCAGATGATTGCATTCTCTTATTTTTATGCCATTTAATATAAAGGCCTCCCCATTGATAGAGCAGGGCCCGGAGACATAGTTCGAGTTAGATGAACTCCGTTATCAAGTCTTTGTGTTTTCCTTCATGCTTTTTATGTGTTTCTTCTTCTTTTCTTATGTGCACATTATAATTCTGTGTTAAGCTATAGTTTTTATATGTGATTCTTTCCATACATCTATAAGCAAAAGTATACTGGATCAAGTGGTATCAGAGCAGGGCTTTTTAGATGTGAATTGCATGTTTGTATGCTAACAAGAAACAGGCTCCAAAGATGTGAAGGGGAACTAGAACCTTTCAATCCCGAAGTAGGGCATGCACATTGAAGGAGAAACATGGCATAAGATGAAGCTCATCTTGAAGAGGAGCGTAATTTCAGAAAGACTTTCTATTCAATGGCAGATAATATCAATTATCTAGTCTTAAGGCTGGAGAAAGCAGAGGAGAGAAACCTAGAAGGACAAGGTTCAACACATGGGAATAGTGGAGAAGAACCCCCTCCTTCTCCTTCCGGGAGTGAAGGTTCCCCTTCCTCTCACCACCATAATCATAGAAATTCAAAGGATGCATCTAAGAAACCTTTCTTTAAATTAGATGTTAAATTTGATCTTCCCATGTTTAATGGTGAAAGCAATGCAGAAAATCTTAATAATTGATTTAGGCAGATTGAGGTCTATCGCAGGATTCAGCAGATCGTGGAGGATGAGGCAAAGATTCAACTGGCCTCTCTATGGCTGAGCAGCACCACTCTCATTTGGTGGGAGAGAAAATTGCAGTGCAGTAAGAATGTGGGTAACCTCTTTTCCTCATGGCCTGATTTTATTTTTGCATTAAAGGAACAGTTTTATCCCTTAGGATACAAGCAAAAAGCATTAATGAATTGGCAGTATTTAAGGCAAGGCAAAGGTCAAGATGTTTAGAGTTTTACAAAGGAGTTTAGAAATAAATCACTGAATTTGGGTATTGCACTTGATACACCTGAAGTTGTAACTAAGTATATTGGCTCATTTCATAGCTATATTAGGCATTCATTGTTGTTGTTTGAACCAACCACTATTGACTCAGCTAGCATAAAGGAAATTCATATTGAGAGCAGGGGAAAAAATGAAAGGGATGATCAGTCCAGAAAGCCACCATTCAAACCTCCCAATGACAAATCAAAAGCGAAATGGAAGGGAAAGGAAAAGAAAATAGCAATAACCAAAGAAGGAGAACAGCCGTATTGCAATCACTGCAAAAAGGAAGGCCATGATGACGATCACTGTTGGAAGCAACACCCAGAAAAGTGTCCAATGTAGTATGGAGGAAAAGGGAAGCGGAAGACAGTTGCAATGGCACAGCGAGACCTTGGATTGGATTTGGGAGATGAAGCATTGATCACATCAGCAGGAACAAAAGGTACTCTTACACGTCATGTCAATTCTGAATCGCATGAAGGCACCAATTCTGTAAATGCATCCCTTCCTAATGATCGAAAGAGAATTGAACTGTTTCATGTCAGAGTTGTTGTAAATCACACCAAAGTTGAAACTCTGTTTGATACTGGGTCCCAAGCAAACTTAATTGCAGAATCCCTGGTAAAGAAACTTGGCTTAGAAACAAGACCACACCTGAAACCTTACCCGCTTGGATGGATACATGATAAAGCAAAACTGAATGTAACCAAACAGTGTATGGTCAAATTTGTAATTGCTTCTAAGCTGGTAGATGAAGTAGAACTGGATGTAATACCACTGGATATCTGTGGCATGGTGTTAGGGAGCCCATACATGTATGATAGAAAGGCAGTCTTCTTTTGACATGAAAACAAATACCAAATCACAAAAGATGGGGTAGAATATATACTAAGGGCTCATCAAAATAAAATCAATGCCAACCTTGTAAACACTGGACAAATGAAAAGAATGGTGAATTCGAGTAAGGGTTGCATGCTTATAGTTGTAAGGGAAAAAGAGGCAGAATTCGTTGATGTTTTCTAGGGCTACGGTCAAGAACATAAACAAGAATTATCTGAATTAATTTCTAATTATGATGAGTTGTTTCAGGAACCAAAGGGATTACCTCCGAAGAGGGATATCCAACATGAAATCCATTTACAACATGACGCTCCTTTGCCAAATATTGGCATGTACAGGATGTCGACTATTAAGATGGGGGAAGTCAAGAGTCAAGTGTAGGAATTGCTGGACCAAGGGGTCATCAGGCCGAGCACCTCTCTGTGTGGCTCACCGATTGTCTTAGTGTCAAATAAAGATGGCGCATGGAGGATGTGTGTAGATTACCGTGCGCTCAACAAAATTACGGTGAAAAATCGCTATCCCCTTCCATGCATAGATGATTTATCAGATCAATTAAAGAATGTTGTTTATTTCAGCAAGTTGGATTTGCACAGTGGTTATAACTAGGTTTGAATCGCAAAGCAAGACGTATGGAAAACCACCTTCGAGACCAAATAGGGGTTGTTCGAATGGATGGTGATGCCATTCATACTTTGCAATGCTCCAGCCACTTTTATGAGGGTCATGAATGATCTCTTTCGACCTTACATAATTACATTGATGAATTTGCTCTTGTATATTTAGATGATATACTTGTCTTTAGTAAGAGTTGGCTTGAGCATGTGTGTCATGTAAAGAAAGTGCTTGATGTACTGAAAAAAGAAAAACTCTTTGTAAAATTGTCAAAGTGTGAGTTCGGGAAAACCTCTTTGGGTTACCTAGGTCATATTGTTGGCCATGGTCAGTTAAAAATTGATCCCTCTAAAGTTGAAGCAATTTTAAATTGGCCTAAGCCTACTAGTGTAACCGAGGTCCGTAGCTTTTTAGGTGCAGTCCAGTATTGGAGGAGATTTATTGCTAATTTCTTTGTTATTGCAGCATCTTTGCACACACTGACAAGTGTGAAACAGGTCTTGCAATGGGGAGGAAGACAACAGAAGTCCTTCGAAACATTGAAGGAAAAGATCAGCACCGCGCCGATCTTAGCCTTATCCAATCTCCAACAGCCATTCGAGATCGAAACCGATGCCAAAGATTATGCCATGGGAGCTGTACTGATGCAACAAAAGAAGCCGATTTGTTTCCATTCTGAGAAGTTTTCTCAAGCTGTGATAAACTATCCCACTTATGACAAGGAGCTTTATGCCTTGGTGCAAAGTGTGAAAGAATGGAAACACTACCTAATCGAAAAGGAGACCATCATCCATATAGGTCATCAGCCCTTGTAGTACCTTCAATCACAAACCAAGTTGCAGCAATCTCGTCATTTCAGAAGGATGGATTTTCTTCAACAGTTTCATCTTGTAATAAAGTATAAGAAGGGTACTAGTAACAAGGTGGCTGATATGCTATCCCGCCCTCGTATTTCTGCTTCTGTTATTTTGCATAATGCTTCGTTACCTTTTGAAAGTTATGCTAAACAATATGCTAACGATGATGACTTTAAGGAGGTTTATGCAAAACTAACCCATGGTTCACAAGTGGACAACTATGACTTGCAAGGGAAACTGTTATATCACCTTGGTAAATTGTGTATTCCCACAGGGGAAAGAGTACATGTAATTTGAGAGGCCCACACCTCTCTTGTGTCTGGACACTTTGGTGTCGAAAAGACTTTATGTCATGTACAAAGATTTTGTTTTTGGCCTCATATGAAAAACATTGTGACTCGCTATGTAAAGGGTTGTGTGATGTGTTCTGTTTCAAAGCCCTCTAATAGAAAACTCGGGCTCTACACACCACTCCCTATTTCGAGTCGTCCATGGGAAAGTGTGTCAATGGACTTTGTAGGAGGTTTACCTTTGTCTAGAAAGAGTCACGACTACTTGTATGTTTTCGTTGACCGTTTTAGTAAGATGTGTATTCTTATGCCTTGTAAAAAGTAAATTACTGCAGAGCAGACCGCTTCTCTTTTATTTCAACATCTTTGGGTCCATTTTGGATTACCCACATCTATTGTGTCAGATCAAAACTCTCGCTTTCTTGGAGAGTTTTGGACTAGTTTGTGGAAGAGGATGGACACCAATTTGAAAAAAATCACGACATTTCATCCGTAGACTGACGGACAGATAGAGGTTGTATACCGTACTATGGTACACTTGTTACGAGGCTATTATGGGAAACATCCCAAGCTGTGGGATGAACATCTTCCCTATGTACAACATTCCTACAACCGAGCAGTGCATTCATCTAAGCAACGTTCACCATCTGAGACATGCTTTGGTTGCTTGCCAAAGGACCCTTTTGATATGGTCTTTGGAAGAGAAGATGGCTCTAGTGGACGTAATGATAGGGACAAAGCTCAGCAGTTCATTTAGAGAATCCAATCGATTCACCAAGCAATACAAGAGCAATTGGAGAAAATTCAAGCCCGTTACAAGGCTCGACATGACAAAAACCGAGTCGACAACCAATTCTAAGTGGGCGACAAAGTGTGGTTCCACATCAACAAGGATAGGATGAAGGGAGAAGGGAAGAAATTGTGACCCATCCAATATGGTCCATTCACCATATTGGAGAAGATTGGAAACAATGCCTTTCGTCTTGATTTTTCGGTGTATATGCAGATGTACTCACTAGTGAATGTAGAGAACCTAAGGTTGTATGAACCATCATTGATCATGGACACAGATGAGGTGGGCACAGTTCCTATAGTCGATGATTTCGCACTAGAATATCTTGATGAGTTACCGAAGGAAATCATCCTTGACAGAAGGACCAGGAATTCACAGCGAGGAGATGTGGAATACCTTCGAGTGGGTTTTAAGGGAATGCACCCCAGCAAGGCTAAATGGCTGGAGAAGGAAAAGGTGAGGGAACAATTCCCTCACTTGCCAATTAACTAATGAAAGCTTTTGGCGGTCCAAAAGCTCCTCAATGGGGAGGATTGATCCAGGTGGATCTTCAGATATAATGGCATGGAAAAGCTCCAAAATCAAAGTGATCAAAATGAAGTCGACTTAGGACTAGAGCGTAGATCTCGTCATCCTGATTCCAATGGCGTGAACAACACTTCAATCCGAGTCTGGATGATGAAGTTATCGCGAAAAGAATGTTGCTATGTTCCTTAAGAAAATGAGGCATTTTCCTTTAAAAATGAATCACATTGGAAATCGTGTAGAGGGCAGACCTTAAGACCCCCGATCAGCGATTGCCGAAATATCAGGTCAGAGGAAGGCCATATATATATATATATATATATATATATATATATATATATATATATATATATATATATATATATATATATCGGCGATATCGGAACCAGGCAGGGGCCGACTTGCGATTGCGATCGGCGATATAAAGCGATCGAAACGGCATTGGCGATCGACAAACCAGAACTCGAGGCCGTTGTATGAGCGGGATGGCGATGCGATCGACCAATGCTAATATCGGCAATCGGAAATCGGCGGTCGCCAATCCCCGTTAACAGGACTGTTGAACCCCGATATGCTGATTGCGATATCGAGCCTGGACCCGATAAGGATATATGTCCAATTTAATATTTTTTGAAGTCTGGGACTTAAGGATTTGGTCACATTTTAGTGTATTTTGGGGGTTTTTGGATATTATCACTTGGAATGATAAAAAGCTTGTGTTGGGGTTTGTTGCACCCGCCAACCCTTCTACTAAAACGACCTCTATTTTATGCCAAAACAACCCCGATTTAAGCGGGATTAGTCCAAATGACCTATTATAAAAGTCCGATAGTTGGAAAAAGCAAAGGGGGGGGGATTTCAGCACATTGTTTGAAGGAGGAGAGCTTTCAGGTGGCTGATAGCGCATTTTGTCTGTTTTGAACAAGTTTTAGATGTTTTTCAGCCCTCTCAATGCCACAAACGCATTGGTGCTACCCACTTCTCCATCTGAATTCTTCTGTTCTCAACCATCTTTTAGAATGGAGGTGTAACCCTCTTTTGATGTATCAGATGATTGCATTCTCTTCTTTTTATGCCATTTAATATAAAGGCCTCCCCATTGACAGAGCAGGGCCCGGAGACGTAGTCCGAGTTGGACGAACTCCGTTATCAAGTCTTTGTGTCTTCCTTCATGCTTTTTATGTGTTTCTTCTTCTTTTCTTGTGTGCACATTATAATTCTGTGTTAAGCTGCAATTTTTACATGTGATTCTTTCCATACATCTAGAAGTGAAAGTATCCTGGATCACAGAGGCTCAATCCTTGGGAATTGCGCAATCAATTTAGAGGAAATTCCTATCTTTTAGGGGCCAATTTCCTCAAGAATTGCGCAAGAAAATAGGAGTGTTGAAGATAGCAACAAGAAATGCTAAAAATAGAAGTGTTAAAAATAACATTGCTCTAAATAGCATTTCAAGTACCAGTGTTGGACATAGCAACAAGGAATGAAAAATGGAAATGTTAAAATTAGCATTGCTATAAATAGCATTTCATGATAGATTCCAATTTTAGTTAGTCCCTGAACTAAAATTGAGAATTAAAATTCGAATTTGATCTTAGCAGCTGTTTGTAAAATAATTAATTAATTCATCTTGAGTTAATTAGTTGTAGAAAATCAAACATGTAGTCTATGTGAAGACATGCAACGGTTTCTACATTCATTGAGGAATTTATCCCTTAGTTAAGGAGATGAGGATGAGTTTTACTTTGAGTTGTAATTAGTTAGCTCAGTTAACTGAGTTAAGTCCAGTTCGATTAGTTTTAACAATTTGTAGAATTAATTGTGAGTTCAGTTAGTTAATGCATGCATGCATGTAACTGTTGCACATCAAATAACTGAATATTCTCTCATAAATAACTCATGCATGTCAGTTCAGTTAGAGACCCAGTTGAGATCAGAGGAAGGGATAGTGTACTATCAGTTGGAAGAATTTTCCTATATAGGAAACTTATCCATGCAGAAGGAATTATCTCCTTCGGGACTCCACAGTTATTTCTGAGTTTGGTGAGTTGTGTGAGAGGTGAATTCACACAAGTGGCAGCATCAGACCCCAGGAGAAACTGCATAAGTAAATAGGAGGCTTGGAGGGCAAAGGAGAAGGTTTGTGAGAAGCCTTTGACTGTCTATGAGCAGCAGAGGGATTGCAGAGAGAGCATGATAGTTTGTGAGTTGATTCTTTGTGTAATCCGGACTATTTTCCACTTGTATGATAATACAAAGATCGGGGTTTTATGCTGAGGCTTTCCCCAGAGTATTCTTCTGTGTTCATGTGTGGTTGCTTTCTCATTCTCAATTATATGTGTTCTTATTGATATTGTTCATATTCGATTAAGCTTCCGCAAAGTTTGATAGTAGAAGTAGATCAAGTATTTTGCTTTAGTATATTACATTATCAGGTGATCTACGGTGAGAATTTCTACATGGTATCAGAGCAAAGGTGATCAAAGGAGAGAACTGTATACAAGAAGGAAGAAGTTCAAAATTTAAGGTTCCTGAATATAGAAATCGAGTTCTTATCACATCTCAATTTCACCAATGGCGTTCAACGGTAAGACTTGAATATGCTCTTGATGGCAGATCGAATTATATAGCCTGGAAGGATTGCATGGAAGCAGTATTAGAGGATAACGGTCTAAAGGACTTCATTGATCAAGAAGCCCCTAAGCCGACAGCAGCTAATGCTACAGAATTCGCAGAATGGAAGAAATGTGTGGCTAGAGCAAGGAGAATCCTTCTAGAGGGATTTCAAGACCACATAGTCTCAAGTCTCCATGGGAAGGAGACACCATTTTCGATGTGGAAAACATTGAAAGATCTATATCAGAACAACAACGATCAGAGGAAGTTGGTGTTGAAAGACAAGCTTCGGAAAATCAAGTATGAAAATGGTGACACGATTTATACGTATTTGAACAAGCTCGCCACCTGCAGGGATGAGGTTGGAAGCATAGGGATCATGACAGCCGATGATGACATGGTGAGTCTTGCGCTCCTTGGTCTTCCTAAGAGCTAGCATAGCTACCAAGACTCAGTAAATGGAAGAGAAAAATTGCCAAATTGGGAACAACTTTGGTCGGATCTTATGTAGGAGGAGATAAGAAGAAGCACCAAAGATGGTTCTTCATCCAAGGAGGATGAAGAAAATTGTGCCTTAGCAAGTAAGGCGAAGAAAGTGAAGAAGAAGGATTCTCATCCCAAATCGAGTTCTTCTCAAGGTGGGAAGAAGTTTGACAAATCAAAAGTGCGATGCTTTCATTGTCATGAGGTGGGCCATTTTGCTACAAATTGTCCACTGAAGAAATCTAAGATGGGATCCAAGGAAGGATCTGAAGGTGAGGCATTGGCCTCACAGTTCGAGTTGGATTTCACCCTCTTTGCATGCATGGTTTCATCCATGTTGGAATGTGGTTGGTTTCTTGACAGTGGAGCTTCTTTCCACATGACCGGTGGCAAGAGTTTTTTCAGTACCTTGGAGGAGAAAGACCTCCAGATACTCATAGAGATGGGTAATGAGGAAAAGTATAGTGTCTCAGGTGGAGGCACGGTTGTTTTTCAGAGGGAGCATGGAGCTCGCATTACCTTGACAGATGTAAAGTATATGCCAGGACTGAAGAAAGACAGTTGAATTAGAATTTAGTAATTATATATATATATATATATATATATATATATATATATATATATATACACATATAATATTTTATTATATATATATAATATTTTATTTTCTCTCTAATATTTAAATTAGAGATCTATCTTATGCAAAAGCTTTAATTTCTATTGAATGATTGTATAATTTTTTTTTTATTTTTTTTTAGAAATTACAATATATCTTTAAAAAAAAAGTTCTTTTGTAATTAATTAATTTATATATGTAATTCTGATTCTCCAACTTCCCTGTATGAAGAACGAATCTAAAGTTTATTATTATTGTTGTTGAGTAGGATTGGATTCTCCACCGTGACAATGTTGAACTACAAATAACTAAATACCTCAATCTACCAATTAGTAAAATCTAAATTAATTTGATTTTAAACTTTAACACTAACTTGAATTTAATATTGTCTATTTTAATTTATTTACATTTAAACTAAGCAACAAATACTAACTACTATATAACTTTTATTTAAAATTCAATTTTAAATGTGTAAATAAATTCAATTCCTTACAAAATATTTGTAACACTCAAATGGTATAAAATTCACAAATCAAACTAGCCATTCCAATCCATTAATAGAGAATTTTATACATTCAAATTAAAAAAATCCAAACCACAAATCAAACTAGCAATTACAGAATTTTATACCATTTAAATTAAAAAAATCCAAACAACAAATCAAACCAGCAATTCCAATACATTACTATAGAATTTTATACCATTTAAATTAAAAAAATCCAAACCACAAATTCGATGCGAAACATAACATGGTGCGCGTGAGATCACGGTTGATGGTGGGGTCAGAGAATCATTTTAGTTTATTAGCCACTGTCCAAATGCTTGTCCTTAAGCGAGGTTCCTTTGCATAAAAAAAATCCAAACGACAAATTCGATGCGGAAACATAACATGGTGCGCGTGAGATCACGGATGATGGTGCGAACTAATTTTTTTATTTTTATTTTTTATTAATATATATTTATAATGTTATTGGTTATAATTTTAAAGATCTTAGGCCTAATAAATCGTAATATGATAGTTACAATTGAATATTAATACCTAGAACAATCTTATTTAATCATATTGGTTGTTTTCTCCATCCCTACCCCCACAAACCTTTGCGAATTCGGATTTTATTAAATAGATAATCACATTTACAACTCACTCAATTAAATATCCACGAGGACTACGACCCCGCAAGCGCAGCCTGAACGAGCATATGATTACCATCTAATTGCCCCTCATCAAATCCGATCGTCCATTAAACCCTAAAGCCCAGGAGCTGTAGATCTGATTTCCAAGCAAAGGGTTTGCAATCCCGCCATCAAATGAGGGCTCAACAAAGTCCCGTTAACTATGATCACAAACGCTAAGTTAATATTAGCACAATATTACAGTCCCGCTGCAGGTATATAAATTCCTAAACACATATGACAAATGTTTTGGAGCTTGGATTACGAATTTTGATTTCAAACGAACGTGTATTATGATGTATAAGATTATGACCATGTTAATCTTATTACTCAAAAAAAACAAAATAAATGGAGGTGTGATTTTAGGTATATTCAAGATTTTCTCGATATTTCTTTTGCATGTCTTTTTCAAATTGATTATATTATTAAGATTATACAGTTGTATAATATTATTAATAAAAAGGCAGTTAAATTAGAATTCAGGAATTTCAAATAGGTTATATATTATATATATTCCATTTTCTTTCCAATATTTAAATTGAAGATACATTTTATGAGAAAAGTTTTAATTTATTGAATGAGTGTGTAATTTTTTTATTTTTTTTTAAATTACAATATATCTTTTGAAAAAAATTAGTTCTTTTGTAATAATTTATTTATATATGCAATTATCATTCTCCAATATGTGTTTATGGTAATTAATCTAAAGTTTATTGTTATTGTTGTTGGGTAGGATTGGATTCTCCACATTAACAATGTTGAATTTGTTAACCTCCATTAAGTTCTTTACCAACTGCTGCCTACAATTGTGGAAGCCAACTGCAGTCTTTCCTTAATTTTTGGAAACCAACTGCAGTAATTTCCTTAAATTAAGGAAATCAACTGCAGTTAATTAATTTTCTTGTTGGGAGCTTCTGAAGTGGTCCATTACTCCATCTGGAGTTCTCTACCTTGATCTGTGGAACACCTGACACATAGCCATCAGAAGCTTGATGGAAGCTTGGCTATAAATTTATCTGTTTGGTCCCCAAGCTTGTATCTCAATTCCCTTCAGTTTTTACACCATCTAGCTGAGAGAACAGAGCTTGGAAGTGCCTTCAGATTTTCTGTATTCTTTTCTTTTTGCTTGGATTGAAGCTGGAGCGCAAGTGGACTGTGGAAGCGTAATAGAAAGGTTTTGATTGCAGCAAGAGCGTTATCAATGGCTGGAGGTAATTTATTTTTACTGGGCATTAAACCTTCATTCCAGTTTTACGATTCTTTAAGTTTTTATTCCGCATATAGAATCACTGTTAAAAAAAAAACTGAAATTTGGTATCGGAGCTGAATTTACCCCTGCCTTGGTGTGCGATTCGAATACTTTGAAGTGCTTTGTATTTGTAATTTTTGTGCGCGTTAATGATTATATGGCTTACCTGCTTGCGTTTTGGTTCTGATAATCTTTACTGCCCTTTTTCCTGATTTAGAAGTGAACTTATTTCCTCCCTTGCTTTAAGTTCTCTACATTCACCTTTATAATCTTCCTTTTGGGATACGATCCATCTCCCTTCGAACGACTCGTCAAAAGATTCATAAAAAGTCGATTCAGAAGCGGAAACGAGGGCATTTAACGGTGACATTAGGCACAGCAGAGCCAAAAGCAATGGAATCCATCTCCGATCCATGTCCAATCCATGGAGACCATACAAAAAAAAATGCCTGCAAACCACCTGAAAATAACCTTATGTAATCTTGTCCATATTCTATTTGCACCATTAAATCTGAATGGATTAACCATATTTAAGGTTTCGGTAACCATTAATCTTATCCCTATTTGGATGTGATCTCTACCTTATCACTAGCGCTGGGTGTTACTTACCTTTCGAATTATTAATTCTCTATGGTGTATTACTTGCCTACCCTTTGCATTTATAAAATATCTTTGTACTGAAGCCTCCAAGCGATGGTTCGTAGTCTTGGACTTACCGCTCTCTGTGCGACCATACCATGGGGACTAGTGGGTCCGGCCCATTCGAGCCACGTCTCCACAATCACATGGGTTGTAGGTGCTCTCGGTTATTGTTCAACGGTTGTGATGAGGGTTCCTGGTTCAACGGTGGAGATCCTCCCACTTCTGATAAGCATCCATAAAAAGAAACATATTTATTAATTTGTTGTGATATTATTTAAATGAAATAATATAAATGAAAATATTAAAAAAAAAAAAGGATGAAATGTAAAGGAACATATTATTAGGACCACATGCATGTTCTTAATCCTATAGCTTCTATGTAAAGGTCACACACACTTGCCAATTTGGATATGGTAAAAATGTGGCAATGGGAGGTAAAGGAATACATTATTAAGAACACATTCACATTCACATTTTTACTTTTTATTTTTTTAAGAGTTTGATCAGTGCGGTGATTGTTTCCGTTTTCCATATATATATATATATATATATTTGTTTATGCAAATTTTATAATGGGTAATGTCTAGTGATCCATATAATTTTAATTGGAGTAGTCTACCTGGGCGGAGGAATGGCCCGGTTTCCGGCGCCGCCCGGAAAAACCTCCGGCTCCGGCCGCCGCCAATTCCTCCGCCAGCTCCGCCACCCTCCTCGAGCTCCGCCCAGCGCCGCCGCTCCGTGAACTTCCAAAGATTAACAAAACAGCGAAAGATTAACAAAACAGCGACCCCTGGCGCAATGGTAGCGCGTCTGACTTCAGATCGGAAGGTTGCGTGTTCGATTCATGTCGGGTTCAATTTTGCGAGTTCGACCCTTCCCGACTTTTCAATCTCAACGACCCATTTCTACTCGGTGGCTTCCGGACTTTGACGGTTTCTTCTGCAATTTCATTTTATAAATTCATCGCATATTTTCTCTAATGAAAACCTGAAATACCAACGCTCTCCTGCCCGCCTGACTTCCTCCATCCCCTGAAATACCAACGCTCTCTTGCCCGCCTGGCTTCCTCCGTCCTCGCTCATTCTGCTAATTCATTCTCGGTGTGATGTTGTGTTTATATTCCTGCTTTTGTGCCCGTACGCTCTAATCTCAGCCAGATGGAGGGTTGCTACTCAAGTAGACAGTAGGAAGCAGCAAAATATAAAGTCTGCAATCCTCATCTGGGCGAAAAATAAACGAACTCGCGAAAAATAAACGAACTCGCAAACTCGCAAAATTGAACCCGACATGAATCGAACACGCAACCTTCCGATCTGAAGTCAGACGCGCTACCATTGCGCCACGGGTCGCTGTTTTGTTAATCTTTCGCTGTTTTGTTAATCTTTGGAAGTTCACGGAGCGGCGGCGCTGGGCGGAGCTCGAGGAGGGTGGCGGAGCTGGGCGGAGGAATTGGCGGCGGCCGGAGCCGGAGGTTTTTCCGGGCGGCGCCGGAAACCGGGCCATTCCTCCGCCCAAGTAGACTACTCCATTTTAATTAATTAGAGAATAGCCACAGCATCTTTAATTAAATAAAATTATATATTATGATTGGTTAGATCATATAAAGAATATTTAGACATTAAATTGTAATTAATTAGACTAAATATAATACATTTTATCCCATAGGAATTTTTATTATATTTATGTAATTAATTAGGATAAAAATTTCATAACCTACCCACAGGAGTTATGAATTAATAAGTTTTATCACAAAGTTCAGAATTATGAAAAATTGAACTTTTAAATTGAAAATTTAGCCCACAGGCAATTTTTATGTCATTAGATTCAATTTTGAGCATGATTTACATTGGTAAAACATGAAATTTTATCTAAGCCTCAATTTTAACATAAGCATGTGATCTTTAATTTTGATGCAGTTGTACAACCTGCAAATTTCTCTGAAATTCGTTGTGACATTCCCGAACTTAAGGGAGATAACTACAAGGTTTGGAAGGAGAGGATTCTCCTTCATTTGGGGTGGATGGACATAAATTATGCTATTAGGAAAGATGAACCACCGGCACTCACTAATACCAGCACTGCAGCGGACATCACGCTTTATGAACGATGGGAGCGATTCAATCGTCTAAGCATGATGTTCATTAAGACTAAAATTTCAGCTGGTATTCGTGGTTCCGTTGATCAGCATGAAAAGGTCCGAGACTTGTTGAAGGCCATTGATGATCAATTCGTCACTTCAGACAAGGCACTAGCAAACACCCTAATCATGAAGTTCTCATCCCTAAGGCTCACCAGTGTGAAAGGTGTGCGCGAGCACATCATGCAGATGAAGGACACTGTGGCTCAATTGAAGAAACTCTAGGTTGATATATCAGA
Source organism: Pinus tabuliformis (assembly GCA_031772625.1). Classification (NCBI taxonomy): domain Eukaryota; kingdom Viridiplantae; phylum Streptophyta; class Pinopsida; order Pinales; family Pinaceae; genus Pinus; species Pinus tabuliformis. Next base: position 319,310,950 of record CM062806.1, on the reverse strand, counting down.
GTCCTTCCTAGTGCACTACATCCTGAACACCTTTCCGCACCAATATGGACCTTTCAAAATCTCATACAACACACATAAGGATAAATGGTCAATTAATGAACTCATGACCATGTGTGTTCAAGAGGAAGAGAGACTGGTGATGGAACTGGGAGAGAGTGCAATGCTGGCAATGCGTGGAAAGGGCAAATCTCAAGCCAATCGGAAAGGGAAAGGTAAAGTACCTCCCCAAGCCGATATCAAGAAGGATTCCAAGTGTTTCTTCTGTAAAAAGAAGGGACACATGAAGAAGGAATGCGCCAAATTTCAGAAATGGATTGCGGACAAAGGTAATTTAATCTCATTTTTTTGTTATGAATCTAATATGGTTAACGTTAATATTAACACATGGTGGATTGATTCTGGATCAACAATTCACATTTCGAATTCCTTGCAGGGTTTGCAAAACCTAAGGAAGCTAGTGGGAAGTGAGCAAAGCATCTTATCAGGAAACAAGATGGGCTCGCATGTGGAAGCTATAGGAACATGTTATTTAACTTTAAGTAGTGGCTTTGTTTTAGAATTAGAAAAGACTTTTTATGTTCCAAGTTTTTCTAGAAACTTGATTTCAGTTTCAAGACTTGTACCTTTTGGATATTCCTTAAACTTTTCAGAAAAATATTTCAGTCTATTCTATAAATCTGATTATGTTGGGAATGGTATTTGTCTAATGGTCTTTACTGCATTAATTTACAAAACAATGTCACTTATGATTCAATGCATGTTCACACTGGAACTAAAAGATGTGTTATTAATGAAGATTCCTCTAAATTATGGCACCGGAGACTAGGTCATATCTCCAAAGAAAGAATTAAAAGATTGGTAAATGAAGGGGTACTTAATACTTTGGATTTTACTGATTTTGAGACTTGTGTGGACTGCATAAAGGGAAAGCAGACCAACAAGTCAAAGAAAGGTGCCAATAGGAGTTCGGACATATTAGAGATCATACATACTAATATATGTAGTCCAGACATGGACTCACATGGTCAAAGATACTTCATCTCCTTTATAGATGATTACTCACGATATATGTATCTCTACATGCTTCATAAAAAAAGCGAAGCATTAGATGCCTTTAAAATCTTTAAGGCTGAAGTAGAGAAACAATGCGGCAAGCAAATTAAGATCGTGAGATCAGATAGAGGTGGAGAATATTATGGTAAATACACAGAAGATGGACAAGCACCTGGGCCATTTGTTAAATTTCTTCAAGAGCATGGGATCGTTGCTCAATACACCATGCCTAGTTCACCCGACCAGAATGGTGTAGCAGAAAGAAGAAATCGAACATTATTGGACATGGTGCGGAGTATGCTTAGCAGCTCCAATCTTCCTAAATCCTTGTGGACTGAAGCACTTAAGACGACAGTGTATATATTAAACCGAGTTCCAACCAAGGCGGTTCCTAAAACGCCATTTGAATTATGGAAAGGTTGGAAACCGAGTTTGCGACATATACGCGTTTGGGGATGCCCGTCTGAAGTGAGAATTTATAATCCACAAGAGAAGAAGCTGGACCCAAGGACCATTAGTGGGTATTTCATTGGATATGCTGAAAGGTCTAAAGGTTACAGATTTTGTTGTCCATCTCACAGCACTAGGATTGTGGAATCAAGAAATGCAAAGTTTCTTGAAAATGACTTGATCAGTGGGAGCGATCAAACCAGAAACATAGTTTCTGAGAAGGATCATTCAGAATCTCAACCTTCCACTTCAAGTGATAGATTGGTTATTGTTCATAGCACCCCTCAAGTACAAACTGGTGTTGAACAACCAATTGTTGAAGTTCCACAAGCTGCTGACGATATTCCAATAGATCAAGGAGTTCAAGAGTTGCCAAGAATTTTTGAACAACAAGTTGAACCACATACTTCTCAGGAAGATGATAGTACAACATTAAGAAGATCTACTAGACCAAAGAGATGAGCAATTCCTAATGATTATGTTGTGTATCTACAAGAATCTGACTACAACATTGGAGCCGAAAATGATCCCGAGTCATTTTCACAAGCCATGAGTTGCAAAGAATCAGAACTATGGTACAATGCCATGAAGGAAGAGATGAATTCCATAAAGAGTAACGAAGTCTGGGATCTTGTTGAGTTGCCTAATGGTGCAAAAGCCATTGGATGTAAATGGGTCTTTAAGACAAAGAAAGACTCATTGGGCAACATTGAGAGATACAAGGCAAGACTTGTTGCTAAGGGATTCACTCAGAAAGAAGGAATCGACTACACGGAGACTTTTTCTCCTGTATCTAAGAAAGATTCCTTGCGCGTTATTATGGAATTAGTAGCCCATTTTGACTTGGAGTTGCAACAAATGGATGTGAAAACGACTTTTCTTAATGGAGACCTAGAGGAGGAGGTTTATATGAAGCAACCTGAAGGATTCCCCTCTAGTGATGGTGAGCAATTGGTTTGCAAGCTCAAGAAGTCATTATATGGTTTAAAACAAGCATCCCGCCAATGGTATTTGAAATTCCATAATGTAATTTCTTCTTTTGGTTTTGTAGAAAACATTATGGATCAATGGATATACCTGAAAGTTAGTGGGAGTAAAATTTGTTTTCTTGTTTTATATGTGGATGACATTTTGCTAGCAACCAATGATAAGGGTTTGCTACATGAGGTGAAACAATTCCTCTCTAAAAATTTTGATATGAAGGATATGGGTGAGGCATCTTATGTCGTTGGCATTAAGATCCATAGAGACAGATTCCGAGGCATCTTGGGTCTATCACAGGAAACCTATATTAATAAAATTTTAGAGAGATTTCGGATGAAGGATTGTTCACCAAGTGTAGCTCCCATTGTGAAGGGTGATAGGTTCAATTTGAACCAATGCCCGAAGAACGACCTTGAAAGGGAACAAATGAAGAACATTCCATATGCTTCTTCTGTCGGAAGCCTAATGTATGCTCAAGTCTACACAAGACCTGACATTGCATTTGTTGTGGGAATGTTGGGACGATATGAGAGTGATCCAGGTTTAGACCACTGGAGAGCTGCAAAGAAAGTAATGAGGTACCTTCAAGGAACAAAAGACTACATGCTTATGTATAGACGGACGAACAACTTGGAAGTAATTGGCTACTCAGATTTTGACTTTGCTGGATGTGTTGATTCACGCAAATCAACATCAGGTTACATTTTTATGATGGCCAGTGGAGCTGTATCATGGAGGAGTGCCAAGCAGACCTTGATTGCCACTTCCACTATGGAAGCCGAGTTCGTCTCCTGTTTTGAGGCTACTTTACATGGTGTATGGCTTAAGAGTTTCATTTCTGGGCTTAGAATTATGGATTCTATCTCTAAGCCATTGAGAATATATTTTGATAATTTAGCTGCTGTTTTTATGGCTAAAAACAACAAAAGTGGGAGTTGAAATAAACACATTGACATTAAGCATTTAGCTATAAGGAAACGTGTTAAAGAAAAGAAAGTGGTCATTGAGCACGTCAGCACTGAGTTGATGATCGTTGATCCTTTGACTAAGGGCATGCCACCATTTAAATTCAAGGATCATGTAATGAATATGGGACTTGGTCCCATTATGTAGTTTCTCATTGTATGGACAATGTTATTTTAATGAAATTCTTAATTATTGTGATGTTTTTTCTCATATTTATGTGCACTTTTAAGTTGATTTGAGAAAATTCATTTAAGAAGGACCAAGAATAAACATAAGGTTTATTCATTAAGAAATTGTTGCCACATAAATTATAATAAGAATAAATACATAGTAATACATGGAAGATAATACTCGTCATTAGAGGACTTATAGCCATGATTCATGTATCTATTACTTAATACAGATTATCAATGGGTTTTAAGTTGAGACATTAAGTTTGGAAGTATGGACCAAGTGGGAGAATGTTAAGCTCCATTAAGTTCTTTACCAACTACTGCTTACAATTGTGGAAGCCAACTGCAGTCTTTCCTTAATTTTTGGAAACCAACTGCAATAATTTCCTTAAATTAAGGAAATCAACTGCAGTTAATTAATTTTCTTGTTGGGAGCTTCTGAAGTGGTCCATTACTCCATCTGGAGTTCTCTACCTTGATCTGTGAAACACCTGACACATAGCCATCAGAAGCTTGATGGAAACTTGGCTACAAATTTATCTGTTTGGTCCCCAAGCTTGTATCTCAATTCCCTTCAGTTTTTACACCATCTAGCTGAGAGAACAGAGCTTGGAAGTGCCTTCTAATTTTCTGTATTCTTTTCTTTTTGCTTGGATTGAAGCTGGAGTGCAAGTGGACTGTGGAAGCGTAATAGAAAGGTTTTGATTGCAGCAAGAGCGTTATCAATGGCTGGAGGTAATTTATTTTCACTGGGCATTAAACCTTCATTCCAGTTTTACGATTCTTTAAGTTTTTATTCCACATATAGAATCACTGTTAAAAAAAACTGAAAGAATTACAAATAATTAAATACCTCAATTTACCAATTAGTAAAATCTAAATTAACTGGATTCTAAACTTTAACACTAACTTGAATTTAATATTTTTTACTTTAATTTATTTATATTTAAATTAAAAGACAAACACTAACTACTATATAACCTTTGTTTAAAATTCATTTTTAAATATGTATATAATTTCAATTCTTTAAAAAAATATTTATAATACTCCCATTGTATAAAATGCACAATCAAACTAGCAATTCCAATCCATTATTACAGAATTTTATACATTTAAATTTAAAAAAATCCAAACAACAAATCCGATGTGGAAACATAAGACGGGGCGCTTGAGATCACGGCTGATGATGCCAAGTAAAAAATGTGTTCAAATATGACAGAGTGGGGTCGTGAGGTCACGGTTGATAGTTTGATTTGTGAATTTTATATATTTTGAGTGTTACAAATAACTTTTAAGGAATTGAATTTATTTACGCAATTAAAATAGAATTTTAAATAAAAGTTATATAGTAATTAGTATTTGTTGTTTAGTTTAAATGTAAATAAATTAAAATAAACAATATTAAATTTAAGTTAATGTTAAAGTTTAAAATTAAATTAATTTAGATTTTACTAATTCATAAATTGAGGTATTTAGTTATTTGTAATTTAATATTGCAGCGGTGAAAAACATAATCTTACTTCACAACAATAATAATAAACTTTAGATTGGTTGTATTTTATACAAAAAGATTGGAGAATCAGAATTACATATATAAATAAATTAATTACAAATTAACTATTTTTTTGTACGATAGCCAGGCCTTTACGTTGTACGTCAGATGAATGGATAAAAAGAAAGAGGTTTTTACACCTCCTCTTACTAATGAATAACTAAAAGCTTTATATAATTCAAGGGTATCAGGTGGAAACAAAGCAGCTGGAGACAACACAAAGATAGGTTCATCGCGAAAAGATATATTGTAATTTCTAGAAAACAATAAAAATAAAAATATAGGGGAGGGTCGCCAATACATGTGCGCCCTCCCCGCCACGTCATAATACCACGCGTCAACCCACATGGCTCCGGTACGACACCTGTCCACCGTGGAGCTGGCCGTGTGGGCTATCACCTCGAACATTAAAACACCTCCTTCGCGCCATTTACTAGGTTGGTCTGGGCTCATTTCGACGATGTTCCATTTTCCCTTTGTCTTTCTGCTCGGGGCCGGTAGTTGGGCGAAGCCCCCCGCCGAAGATGGCGCGGGACGGCCCTATAACCTGCGCGCATGGTGGTTAGAACGTGTGCTGGGGGAATGGTGTGTTCGGTTGACAGGGTTTGTATTGTTGCGCGCAGAGTCGTTTATTCGTGTGCTGGTGCGAAGGTTTGATGGAGTTTCTGGGTTTCTGGCTGGGACAGCGGTTCTGCTTTTCTTGTGCTTTTCCGCCTGGATTTCTTGGTCGTTCTGGAATGCAAGCTGTTTAACATGGAATGCCGGTTGCTTAGCGTTTCTCTGGTGGTGGTCTTATCAGGCGATTTTGTTGTTTGGGGAGGAGTCGGTCGCCATTCTACTGAGCTTGAGGTAACATAGCATTTTTAGGGTTTAGCTCTGCTGTTTTTGTGATCTCTAATGGCTTCTAATGGCTTTTTTCTTCCTGTTGCAGGTGTTGCAGGTGTGGAAAAGGACGTTGCAGGTGTGGAGAAGGTCTGGCGAGCTGTGGGGAAGGTGGGGGAGGTCGGCGACCATCCATGGCCTGTAACCGGTAGGATTTTTAATCCTACCAGCTTTACTCTGTGTTTTTCAACACAAGCATCTCTAACAGGATATTTTGTGAACTTTCTATGGCATTTTATGGCAGTATTTTGAGCAATTTTTTGAGGGTTTAGGGTTTTAGGCATTCTATGGCATTTTTGCTGTTTTAGGGTTTAGAGTTTTAGGCATTCTATGGCATTCTGTTTTTGCTGTTTTAGCCTGTTTTAGCCCTCAAAACGCTCTGTAGCTGCTCTCCCCTGACTTGCATAGCCGGCCCCGAGAAGAAAGACAAAGGGAAAATGGAACATTGCCGAAATGAGCCCAGACCAACTTTCGAAACTCTCTGTAGCTACTCTCAATTGCCTTGTTATTGTGTTTGCTTTATAGATAAAAACGCTGCATTTTTATTGTCCCTGCTATTGTATCTTTTTCATTTGGCATATGAGGGTTTCTCTTTTCTTTCATAGAGTTCTGAGTGCTCTGCTTCGTGCTATTGTTTGTTTTATATTCGACTGCTCGGAGGGGAAGGCTCTTCTAAAGCCTCACTAAACCCTTACGAAGCTTCTTCGCAGACTTGCTACTCAGGTTGCTCTCTGGGCTACAGTGTTGTATGGAAGCCGTGGACATTTGTATGGACTTTGTATGGAAGCCGTGGACATTTTACGACCTTAATCACAGTTATACTGTTAATTTATTTATGGTTTCTTGAAGTCATAACTGTTATCTTGTTTCCTTCTATGAAAGTCTTATTCCGAATTTTACACACAAGTTGCATTCTCTATTATTTAAATTGACTTGGGCTACAGTGTTGTATGGAAGCCGTGGACATTTGTATGGACATTTGTATGGAAGCCGTGGACATTTTACGACCTTAATCACAGTTATACTGTTAATTTATTTATGGTTTCTTGAAGTCATAACTGTTAGCTTGTTTCCTTCTATGAAAGTATTATTCTGAATTTTACACACAAGTTGCATTCTCTATTATTTAAATTGACTTCTCTGGATACTGTTTGAACGCTACTATTCTTGATTTACTCATTGTAGAATATTATGATTTCCTTATGCTGTAAAACCTTGCATAGTGCTAAGTTTTTGAGATCGTTTTCACTTGTGACGGTGCATCTCTATTTGAAGGTTATTTTGTTTTTACAGCTGATGAGTTTATAAGTTAAGAAATGGGTAGGGTTTACTGTTTTATGAACAAAGCTTCTACTCTTTTATTTCCTTTTAATATCGCTCAGCTTTTACTAGCAAACTTTATAGGATTAAATCCTTGTCAGGGTTTTGTTAGAGTTTTGTCAGGGTTTTGTTAGAGTTTCCTTGTCAGGGTTTTGTTAGAGTTGAAATGCCCGATAATGCATGCAGAGAGATTGACCGTTCTTCATGAAGAAATAGGTTCGATATCTGCTTGAGTCGGAGTGTTGGTGTTTTCAACTTGTAACTCCAGTGTCTCTCAGTAGTTATGTCTTCGGTCAGGTCTTGAGTGGGCATATCAATTTGGAACAATTTCTGTTTTTTACACCTATGACCTGGAGCATATTTTTCATCACAATTATAGGAGAGTCCATTTCTTTGGTGGTCTGCCATTTGTGTTGGAGACAACCTTTGTACTTCCAAGGGATGTGTAGGAATTGTGCTAAGTTGGAATATTTGATTCTGCAAACAAATTTCTATGCACTTTTGAAACTTTTCTTCCTAGTTGCTTGGGGAACAGGGATATAAGGAGTGCAGAGCTATCGGGAGAGGAGAATGTGTTGATAATAGTGATATATTTGTAGGGTGCTGGTGTCCATTGTAGCTGTTGAATTGTCTAGATTGTGTACCTCTGAATGTAAATTTCTTGTAATATGTGAAAAGAATATTGAATCAAAACCCTCCTTGACCCGTATATAGCACATGACCTACTGAAATTTTAAATTTATGGAGTCGGTATAATCTCTATTCCAAAAAACATAATTATTGTTGCTTAGTTGCCATGCATTAGATACTGTGAACACTCTTATCAAGAGCCAATTCAATCCCTTTAAGAATGGCATGTGCTTCTGCCTGATTGTTGATCTTTCCTAAGGTTCATTCAAATTTTAAACTTTATTTATCTCCAGCGTTGATGAGAAGACCCACAATTGCAGTTACCCTGGATTTCCTTTCGGTACACTGATTTCCTTTGAATCTCTCTTATTTTTGCAATGCCTAGTTTTGTGCAGGGAAGTTTAAATTACAGGAAAGCTTAACATGCTGTAGATTTTGAGCTCTGAAGCAATTTTGTGGGATTTTTGTATACCTACTGCTTTGGAATTTCCTTCTTACATGTATTAGAGGCAATTCATAATTTTTCTGTACCGTAATACACTGTTATAGATCAATATTAACTCCAGAACTCATAAGTGTAAAAAGGGATCTAAAGAAACAGAGACATGATTCTCTTGATGCTTAAAAGATCCCATCTTAAGATGGGTCTACGCTGGTTTATATTTTGTAGATTTATAAATTATTGTAATTTTATTTTTATTTAGTTTTTATAATAATTTAGCTATTTTTAATTTTCCATTTTTACTCCAATTCTTTTTTCCCCCTCTAAGAAGGTTGTTGTAACTTTGCGTCAATTATAACAATTCATTAGTTAACCAAACAATTGTCATATGTGAATCACTCATATTGTCAAACAATTGATCTACTCATGAAGGAAAATGAAAAAGGTGAATAGGTGCTTAGAAAAGAATTAATGACTAATCCACAATTCGTCATATAGCTGATTAGGTTACTGTGCACCCAAATTTCTCTATCTTTTGGAAAGTTGATGTAACAAGATGGAACAATATGATTCTCATAGTTGTTCATCAACTGATTTGATTAATTTAGATACTTCCATCATTTTTACTGGCACATATAAAAACACATGCTCTCTATAAGTTGGGCATACTCCACGGTGGACAGGTGTCGTACCGGAACCATGTGGGTTGACGCGTGGTAAACTGACGTGGCGGGGAGGGCGCACATGTATTGGCGACCCTTCCCTAGGTGATTGATAAAAATCATAACTATGTTCTTTATTGTATTTCTAGTTTCTAGCAATGTAAAGTTCTTATTCATTCTAATTCAATCAATAACATGCTAAGTATAGAGTTCCTTACTACTAGTGCCTCGTACATTAGAAGCGAGCAGGAGGTGTTTCTAATTGTGAGTGTAGACTTCTATTCAGTGTTAAGTGATTGTAAACTTGCCCAGCACTGTCATCACATTATAACGGTCCACTTATTGGAGCCATAAGTGAGTTTAGAGCTTTGTACAGTGCGCACAGAATAACTTATAGAAATAGTTTTATCATAATTAATATTTTACAGAAAGACATATTCCATTGAAAATTTCTTATCAACACACAGTTAGGTTGCCACAAGAAATCACTACTAGGTTGTAAGCCAAAATGTTGTTGTGCCAAGAAAAAGATACAATCCATCCAAAATCCACATCATAATGTGGTTAGAACCGAAAACATATGACACCCCTATTCTTTATGGCCCTGAGAATCTTGAGTGCCAAAACTCCTCGAGTTACCTTCTTGAGCCAGGTAGGTTGGCCTACCAGTCAAGGGCTGATTAGGAAATGGTTGATTGTTGCCATATGATTGATTCCAATTTGCAGCTTCCAACCATGGAGGTATTGAGTACCCATACCTCACATTTTCACTACTGACCCCTGCATTAAGTGGAGGTGTGTAATGAGCATACAGAGAATTGACAGCAGCTCTGGTAGGAACAAGGCAAGTGGGTAAACCCTCGGTTTGATAGTGGGGCACTTGAATGTTTATGAGATCTTGGAATAATGGTGTATTATCTGCAATGGAGTCCAATGAGTTTGAAATAATCCTAGTTTCATCAGCTATTCTTGTATCGTTGATCATCCCTTGTTCCTTTTCAAGCATTTGTTGTGCCTTTCGTTTTTCCTTTTCCTGTCTTGCCATTTGCTTTTGTTGGTCCTTAACTTGCCTTGCTTTATCTCTTTCAATCCTTTCTTCTGCTCGCTGTTGTGCTGCAACAATCCTTGCTGCCTTCTTCTCCTTGACCATATCCTTCTTTTTCTGTTTTAATTCTTGCATTTCAAGTTTCTTTTTTTCTGACTCAACTAACAGGTTTATATAGTCCTCTGAGGTGAGTAGCTGTGAGCTTCGGCCCAGACGAAGACTACCCGGTGCACCTTGCGTTTTTCTCATTGATACTCTCTCTACTGGTAGCTTTAGGAACCGTCCAAGTGTCTTCTCCACCCCTTCCACCTGCATGTCATTGCTTGGTACTTCCCTTTCAGTATCTGTTGGAACTGATTGAACCATATCATTATCTTCATTTGATGCCTCATTATGTCCTTCATCTTCTTCCATTGATCTATTGTCCACAAAAAAATGAACAATTTCACTGTTCAATTCTGCTGGTTGTGAGGGCATGTTCATGCTTTCTTCATTGGTTGCTGAGACACTATGTGCATTCAAATTGATCATTGCTTCTGCTAGCCATGAAGGTGGGGTTACTTGGCTTGACAATGTCAATTGGTCATTGTCAACTGCATGTTCAACAATATCATTAGCAATATCAGCGACAGGAATTTGATGTTCTTGAGTTGGTGGAACAATCTCCATGTTACTAGGAATTTGTTCATTGTTATATTGTGTTTCACATACAGTTTCATCATCTTCAGCATATAACTGTCCTTGAGACAGGGAAATCATATTACCAGCTGCAACAACATCATCTTGGTCATCTACTTCTTGCACTTCAACACATGTTTGGACATTCCCTTCTTCCTGACCATCCACATGAAACGCTTGGCTACAACCAGTATCATGCATAAGAGCATCATAGTTCAGTGGCCAGATTCCTGTCCTCCTAAAGCCAACCTTGATATTTGATGGTGTCAAAGCCCTTTTAAAAGCTTTACTTGCAAGCTCTGCTAGCTCAAACCTTTTCACCTCAACCCCTGGATTCTTTGCCATCCATGCAGCACGCTCCGACCTGAAATAGTTCTTGAAAGGGCCAAACACACTAACATCAAGGGGTTGCAGCCTATGAGTGGTATGAGCGGGCAATGTCAGCAGGTCGATGCCTAAATTGTTTGCTTCCTCAATTGTTTGTACAGACATGTGGCTCCCATGGCCATCTAATATCAAAAGGTGTTTGTTATTAGGCGAGACGCCACCTGGTACCGATGCAGCAAAGTGAAAAAGCCAACTTAGAAACAGTTCTTTAGTCATCCATGCATGGGGATGTGCAGCCATGCATGCACCTGGTTCACAGTTCTGTATATAGTTTTTCAGTTGATTTTTACCTTTGAATAGATAAAATCCTGGGATTGAAGTACCAATTGCATTAACACAACATAAAATAGTTATCCACTCCCTGCTCTTGGGCAAAATCTTTGGCACATTTCGGCTCCCTCTCTTGGCAATTATCCGCATGCCATAATTCCTCCCTGCCTGTAAACCTATTTCATCACAGTTCCATATATGGTCTGCTCCATAAGAATGTTTATCATAAGCACTAGAAAGTGTGTCATAGAATTTTTGCACAACTGCAGGGCGCAAATTTAATGCTCTGTCTCTGTCAAGGCCCTCAGCAGTACGCAATACAGGTTCTGGATGCCTTTTTTTAAACCCAGACCACCATGATTTACCAGGAAACCCATCTTTGAATGGGTTTGGCCTCCCTTGACAGATTTGAGCAACTGTTGATTTGAGTTGTATCAACTCTAGCCCATGTCCCAGTTGGGCCATCTCTTTACACCACTCAACCACCTCGGCCTCCTCATCCTCAGTCATAACTGTAAGAGGCCCTCTACGTTTTGTATGAGTCAGTCCATTTATCCAATAATGTATTGACGAGGGAGGAATACCATGTTTTTTTGCAGATGCCCGAACTGAGTATCCATTAAACTCTATGTCGTCAATTGCAACTAACATTTGTTCTTTTGTCCATCCTCTTATAGCACTGATCTTTTTAGTTGAGCTTGCCCCTTGGACTGTTGTTGATGGTGGTTCTGTGGCTGATGGTGTGTTAGCATCAGCGGCTGTCACATGGTCATCTTCAACAATGTTCCCTGGTGCATTGCTGGCATCGACATCAGCTGGCCTGTCATCATCAGACGATGTGCATCGCAGCTGCGCACCCCTTGTCACTCTCCTGCCACTTCTCCTTGTACGAGCAGAGTAACATCCTTTTGCCATAGATGCAACAACCTGTAAAATTATTGCATGCATTTAGACATTAGAATATATGTTAAATTATGCTTTACTACTTCTGCAAAAATTACTTTTCCTCTATTACAGGAAATTATCAAAACATTTTGGATACATAGCTTGTTACAGGAAATTATCAAATGTGAAGGAGATACGTGCTACTAAAATAGTTACACTTCCTCCATACAAATATGTTATTTTCCATTTTTATTAGGCTAAAAAGAAGTGTGGGTGGGGAACTGATTGTCAGTTTGCTCACTCAGAAGAAGAACTTCAAAAGGGTCAGCAAGTATTTTCTATTTTTGGTCAGAAACTAGAAACAATTTATGGCAATGCAATAAGTTCCAACATTTATGACGAGGTAAATAATTATAAAATCAAGTTGTCCATGCATTATGAGAAAAAGGGAACCTATTCAAATGGGTTGAAGTGCAAATTTTCCCATGGACACAATGAGCTTAGGCCTTTAGGTCACAGATTCATGCAACAATTTGTCTTAACAAAGCATTTTTTTTCAACGTTGTCAAAGAAAGACTCAATTTGTTGATTTTGTCCTGATAGAGCATTTGTTTTCAGCTGTCAAAGAAAGACTCAGTTTTTTGATATTTAACAAGGATCGAATTTGTAACTTTTTTGGCCATGAATATTTCACTGAGATTGTGTGTTGAATTTCAATTTGATAAGAGATGAAATATTTCAGAACAAATATTATTCTATAGTTGCTAACAATTTGAGGATATTTAATGCTATTCCTAATTTGCTCTACATTTTTGGAATTAAAAAATCTTGGTCTTTCATTCCTTCTACTTATTTACCCATGATCAAATTCTATTACCAATTGAAAATTATGTTACCCACATTTTTCATTTTTTCAGTAAGGACAAAACATTTTGGATACAGAGCTTGTTACATTATGATTCTATGGTCTCCCAGGTGTCATAGACAATTGGTTTTACTTCAGTTTAATTGAGTTTCATTGCAGTCATTTACTTTTTATATTTTTTCATATAATTTATTTACTTATTTTGAATATTGTGAAGAACAATCTCTGCTCCAAGATTTCTCTCCATTATCTGTGACTTAATTTACAGTGCTGAATTATGTAAATCCCCATTCCTTTGGTCCAACTTTTACAACTCCGTATGGCTTGGGCTCTCCATACCCTAAGGTCTCGAGCTCAACGAGGTGAAAAGATATGAAGGCCAATAAGACTGTCATCTGCTATGTTACTTATAATTGTGTTTTCTCATTATCTAAAATCTTACAGTCATCTAATCCAATAAAGAGAAATGGTCATCTGCTCGGGCTTCAATTCTAAGAAACCATTCCCCAGTTCTATGGTCCATTCATCAGTAGTATAAATTCACTTATTTGCAGTCTTTCGACTCAATATCAAAATGTTTGCTTTCTCAATAGCTTCATGCTTCTGAAAATAGGTGAAAAATATGTGAAAAATTACTAAGTTTATCAGAGTCATTAAAGTTACAATTCGTTTTTGTTCTATGTTTTAACTCATCCATGTTCACTCGGATCTTGTCACTTCTGAATTGCCCAAAATCGGATGGTTCACACTAGGAGTACAGTTTGACATCGGCTGGCATTCTTTCTTTTACAATAACCTTTCCTTCTTTCTGACAGGAGGTCTTATAATAATATAGTTGTCGACCAGTAAAGTAAGTCAAGCAAGCCAGTTCGGTAGCTGACCAGTAAAGTAAGTCAAGCAAGCCAGTTCAGTAGCTGTCCAACGGGCAAAGGCTTCTTTCTTTAGAGTGCTGCCCGCCCCCTTCTTCATTCATTCATTTAGGCCCGACTAGGAGTGGATCCAGGGAACCTGGCTCGGGAACAACTTCTTACTAGTAGGGGCTAATCACAGTAAGAGAGTCCAATCTCTGAAATAGAGCTTAGTCTCTCCCCATAGTAGTATACTAGTAAAAGGCGTAGATTATGACTTGATCCAATAGAGTCAGAACACCTTTATATCTAAAAGAAATAGTGCTCGATGAAACGATCCAGATTCCACACTATGTTGTGGGCTGGGGGGAGAGATGCTCTGCGAAGCTAGGCGTTCAGTGTTCTTATGGAGGAACCATAGAACCCAAGCCATAATAATCGCTCAATTCCTGTAAGCTAAGGTTCAAGGTTCAATTCCTGTTAGGTAAACAAGCTATCGCTCAATTCCTGTAAGCTAAGGTTCAAGGTTCAATTCTTGTTAGGTAAACAAGCTATGACTACAGTACTAGCACGACATACGTGACATTTGGACATACGTAACATTTGCGATATGTAAGTTGTAATCCCTATGAAGTTGATGATCGAATAATTCGTGTAAGCTAACCTTCAATTCCTGTAAGGTAAGCAACCTGTGACATTGATGCTAGAACACATACATAAACTCTGTGAGCAATGAAAACAATGAAAACAGAACTGTAAGAAGAATGAGTTGTAATTCATATATCTGATAAATGAAAACAATGAAAACAGAACTGTAAGAAGAATGAGTTGTAATTCATATAACTGACTTGAATATATTGGCTACTGTTTTGTGATGTTGTCTTGAAGTTTGCTGAATAGTTTGAAAGCATAAGATGCAACTTCAACAGTGGGTGGACTTCTTTTATAGTTTTGGGGACTTGATTTTAATTGGTGGACATGGATGCACATGGATTGCAATGGCTTCATTTTGAATGTGTGGTATGGATTTAATTTGCTGTGATCTAATGGTTGGGAATTGTTTATTTGTTGATCCATGTGCTTTGATCTGTTTTGATCTGTCATTTATTGCAGTCATTTTGAATGTGTGGTATGGATTTAATTTGCTGTGATCTAATGGTTGGGAATTGTTTATTTGTTGATCCATGTGCTTTGATCTGTTTTGATCTGTCATTTATTGCAGTTATTGGGTCTGGGTGTCATTTATTGAACAAAGTGGATTTAATTGTTATTGGGTTGGGTGTCATTTATTGAACAAATTGGATTTAATTGTTATTGGGTTGGGTGTCATTTATTGAACATAGGGTGTTTAGTTGTTGAACAACACAGCAGTTATGGCTGACATACATTCCTTTTGTTATGTGCAGGTAGGCATATTTATTTGGGATGCAAAGTTCCAGTTCTGATGAGTGGGGGTTGAAGTGACTGCTGTTTTGTACTTCTGGAATAGACCAGTTTGGAAGCTTTTATGGCTCTAGCTGTTTTCTACTTGGGTCAATATGTTTTGCAATATTAAATAGTTAAATACTATTTATGGACAGTTGTGGGCCCAGTCAATATATGGGTGATTTTTGGACATAATTTAAAACTTATTTATACATAATGTTATTTATTTCTGTTTAAATTTTGGTTTCAAAAGTCTTAATCACTGGTGGTTTGGTGGGACCAGTATTATATCGACTACTGGTCCCTGCACAACATTAGGAATCTCTCCCCTACAATCATTCAATAAAAATTAAAGCTTTTGCATAAGAAGTATTTCTAATTTAAATATTAGAGAAAAAATAAAATATTATATTATCTATATATATATATATATAATATAATATATAATTGAATTCTAATTCAAAAACCACATAATTTTAACAAAAAAACATGAAAATATTAATATAATCTATTTGAAAAAAACAAATGTAAAAAAAATATCTAAAAAATCTTGAATATACCTAAAATCACACCTCCATTTTTATTTTTATTTTTTTAAAGAGTAATAAGATTAATATGGTCAAGTTAATCCATATAACGTACCTATTTTTATTCGGCCTGGAGTATGCCGTAAAACTGCTTCTGCTTGGCTAAGAGCTCGTCTTCCTCGGACGTAAGGAAACAGGTTAACGGCCCAAGACCCAGAGGCATCTGGCAGGAGTGAAAGCCTGCTCCCTTACGGACCACCAGCGGGTTATTACAGGTGGCGTGGTTTTCCTTGATAACGGTGATGAGTCAAACCGACATTCGCGGATAGCAGCCAGAGATGGCTGTCCTCACTGTTGGTTTGACACCTGAGTTTGATAGGTTTTGCCACCTTCGGAAAAAAAAAAAAAAAAAAAACGTACCTATTTTTATAAAGTAATAACTATTTATTTTAATGTTGTAAAGTCGTGGTTTCCCAGGCTTAATTCGTGGCCAAGTTCGTTTGATTTCAAAATTCGTAATCCAAGCTCCAAAACCTTTTTCATGTGTTTTGGAATTTATATACATGCAGCGGGCGGGACTGTAATATTGTGTTAATATTACTTTACTACTGTTTGTGATCATAATTAACGGGACTTTGTCGAACCCTCATTTGATGGTGGAATGGCAAATCCTTTGCTTGGAATTGTCTGAAGTATTAATATTCAAGTGTAATCATGGTTTACTAGGCATTGGATTATAAGATCTTTAAAATTATAACCAATAACATTATAAAAAATTTATAATAAATAAAAAAATAAATCCTAAAATTCTATTTTGTAAAATTAAAAATTATTTAATAAACTTAAACAAAATAATAAATAGTCATTTAATAAATTTAAACAAAATATTTAATAAATTTAAACAAAATAATAAATAATCAGTGAATAACATAAACCAATGCATAATACCTGCAATGATAAGCATAATAACAAAAACATACTATCTAATAAAAAATTGTTTCACCGAATTCTAATAAGAAAAATCCAAAACTTAATATAATTAAACAATCTCAGTTAACATTACCTTCTGTGTTAACTTTAGCTCATGTGGAACGGGTAACAACCATCTGCAACAACAGGTTTCGAATTTGAATTGGAGTAGTTCATAATGTGACATTTTGGAGATTCCGGTGACGGAATTCGGTGGAAAAAATTGAGGTTAAATCTTGATTTGTATTATTTAAAATGGTTTTCTAATTGCATATTTGGATTCAGCGCACTGAAAAACCCCTGGGACGCTTTGATTGTGCAGAAACTAGCTATCAAACTTGCGATTCCAATAAATTGCTGCCGGATTTTGACCGGAAAAACCCACCAGAAAAGCTTCCAAAAAGTCGCATTATAGACAACTGCATTTGGGAGTTGTCTATAATGCGACTTTTTGGAGATTCCGGTGACGGAATCTGGTGGAAAAAATTGAGGTTAAATCTTGATTTGTATTATTTAAAATGGTTTTTTAACTGCATATTTGGATTCAGCGCCCTGAAAAACCCCTGGGACGCTTTGATTGTGCAGAAACTAGCTATCAAACTTGCGATTCCAATAAATTGCTGCCGGATTTTGACCGGAAAAACCCATCGGAAAAGCTTCCAAAAAGTCGCATTATAGACAACTGCATTTGGGAGTTGTCTATAATGCGACTTTTTGGAGATTTCGGTGACGGAATCCGGTAGAAAAAAATTGAGGTTAAATCTTGATTTGTATTATTTAAAATGGTTTTTTAATTGCATATTTGGATTCAGCGCCCTGAAAAACCCTTGGGACGCTTTGATTGTGCAGAAACTAGCTATCAAACTTGCGATTCCAATAAATTGCTGCCGGATTTTGACCAGAAAAACCCACCGGAAAAGCTTCCAAAAAGTCGCATTATAGACAACTGCATTCGGGAGTTGTTTATAATGCGACTTTTTGGAGATTCCGGTGACGGAATCCGGTGGAAAAAATTGAGGTTAAATCTTGATTTGTATTATTTAAAATGGTTTTTTAACTGCATATTTGGATTCAGCGCCCTGAAAAACCCCTGGGATGCTTTGATTGTGCAGAAACTAGCTATCAAACTTGCGATTCCAATAAATTGCTGCCGGATTTTGACCGGAAAAACCCACCGGAAAAGATTCCAAAAAGTCGCATTATAGACCACTGCATTTGGGAGTTGTCTATAATTCAACTTTTTGGAGATTCCGGTGACGGAATCCGGTGGAAAAAATTGAGGTTATCTTGATTTGTATTATTTAAAATGGTTTTTTAACTGCATATTTGGATTCAGCGCCCTGAAAAACCCCTGGGACACTTTGATTGTGCAGAAACTAGCTATCAAACTTGCGATTCCAATAAATTGCTGTCGGATTTTGACCGGAATAACCCACCGGAAAAGCTTCCAAAAAGTTGCATTATAGACAACTGCATAAATATAAAGGAGTTGTCTATAATGCGACTTTTTGGAGATTCCGGTGACGGAATCCGGTGGAAAAAATTGAGGTTAAATCTTGATTTGTATTATTTAAAATGGTTTTTTAATTGCATATTTGGATTCAGCGCCCTGAAAAACCCTTGGGACGCTTTGATTGTGCAGAAACTAGCTATCAAACTTGCGATTCCAATAAATTATAGACAACTACATTATAGACAACTGCATTTGAATTTGAATTTCACTTCCACCTGTAAATCTGGAAAATTGATCATACTTCGTACATATTTGGATCTCGTACATGAACCCCATTTTCGAAATCACTTTTACACAAATTACCTATCTATTTTAATTAAGTTATTTTTTCGTTGTCTAGGTAGTGGGTTTTCACTACCAGTGTTTATATTTTTCACCTCTGGCTAACATTTACTAAATATTAACCACTATAAACTAAACCAATAATTAACTCACTACCTTTACCACATGAAACACCAGAAAACCAATAATTAATCACTACCTTTAAAATTCCCAAATTTCATTGTTCCGCATTCAATTTCCACACAGTAAGTAGTTGGAAAATTATCACATACATACCATTTTAAGATGAGTTTAGCATCATGCATGTACGCGCATCACTTACAAGAGGACCATAACGGACATATACGGCAGAAATGTAGTTGCGTCCTCTTTTTCAAAAACCCAAAGAAAATCTTTCCCTTTAATCATTAATAATAGGTTTAATGAATTTGTTTGGATTTGAATAATATATTCTATAAAGCAATATGTTTTGAGTAGATGAGAATCATTAAATCTTTACCTATTTAAGTATTGATGTATTTTTTTAAATGCTTTCAAAGCTTGCACCAATGCATGAGCTTGTTTTTCTATGATGTTATATCTTAGTTGAACATTTCCTTATATATAATTATATTTTAAAGACAATTTGTTTGATTCTTAAAGTCAACACATAATCTTATTTCTCCATTTTTCTTCCTAAGAGGCACTAGGTTAGTGATCCATTCAGAATATTTTAAGGAAACAATTATTTTTGCATCCAATACCTTCTTTACTTCTTCCTCTCCATTTTTCTTCCTAACAGGCACTAGGTTGGTGATCCATTCAGAATATCTTAAGGACACAATTATTTTTGCATCTAATACCTTCTTTACTTCTTCCTCTCCATTTTTCTTCCTAACAGGCACTAGGTTGGTTATCCATTCAGAATATCTTAAGGAAACAATTATTTTTGCATCCAATACCTTCTTTACTTCTTCCTCTCCATTTTTCTTCCTAATAGGCACTAGGTTGGTGATCCATTCAGAATATCTTAAGGACACAATTATTTTTGCATCCAATACCTTCTTTACTTTTTCCTCTCCATTTTTCTTCCTAACAGGCACTAGGTTGGTTATCCATTCAGAATATCTTAAGGAAACAATTATTTTTGCATCCAATACCTTCTTTACTTCTTCCTCAATGATTGGAAGGAAGACTGGATTTATTCTTCCTAATTTTTGCTAAAATGATTTAGCTTCTAGTTTGAGAGAAATTTTATGCTCAATAATGATTATGGCATAGGTTTTCAATTCCTCGTTTGACGATGCAAATACATCTCTGTAATGTTTGAAAAGATAGATATATTTGTCTTTGATTTCTTGAGGTAAAGATGCTGAAATTTTAACATTTTTGATTTGCTCAGAAATACCAATATTATAGTCTTGAACATCTTCTTCTTGTGAATTTAGCAATGAAGTTTTTGAGACATCATTATGATAAAAATGTTTTCAAGGGGAACCAACCCCTTTTGATGTAATAATGTGATAATTGAATGATATCATGATCAACAATTTTCTGTTTGAAATGTGAATCTAGATCATCCTCATTTGATTTGATTTCTTCAATATTTTCTTCTTAAACATATAAAGCAGAAAATTAATCTATTGTTTGTAGAAAACAAAAATTGTTGCTCATCATCTTCAAAAACTTGTCAGTGTTTCAGATTGTTAGGAATGGAAGGTCTTTACTTTACTTCAATTTGATAATATAATGGTAGAGGATCAGAAGTTTTGAAAGAACTAGCAGAAATTGCCAAAGCATCAACATAAATATTTTCTTCTCTTGGGATTGATGTGATATTGAAGGCTTGAGAATAATTTTCTACACAATACCAAACTTCATTTCTATAAGCTCTGAGCCTAGGATGCTTAGTTTGACAAAGATTTATAATTTGTTTTACAATTAACTACATTGATAAGTAAGGCTGAAAAAGTGCAGAGTCGAGATGTTGGAGAACTTTGACAGAGGAGATTGGGTCATCTACACCATGGTGCCTTAAAAATCATGCATCAAATTACCACTGGTCTCCCTAAAGGCTCCCTTGACCAGTAGGATGTTTGCAAGGGTTTCACATTGAGGAAATATGTCAAATCCACTTTCCATGCTTGAGATTGCAGAGTAGATGCAATCTTGGAGCGAGTCCACTTTGATATTTGTGGACCCTTTTCTACAGTTGCCACGGCAAAACATAAGTACCATGTTATTTTTATTAATGATTTATTTAGAAAATGTTGGATCTTCTTCATGCAGAAGAAGGATGAATTTTTCTCAAAATTTGTTGAGTTCAAGGAATTAGTTGAGAAGGACACTTAGAAGAAGGTGAAGGTTCTTAGGAGTGACAATAGAGGTGAATTTCTTTCACATGCCCTCAAAGATTTATGTGCCAAAGAAGGTATTCAAAGAGAATTGAAAACACCCCATAACCCACAACAAAATGGGGTAGCTGAAAGGAAGAGAAAAATCATAGTGCGAGTAGCAAGGGCCAGGTTGCATGATTAGGGGTTGCCATTATATCTATGGGAAAAAGCATGCAACATTGAAATCTACTTGTAGAACCAAAGTCCTAAGAGGATACTTGGTATGATGACACCAAAGGAAGCTTTCTTTGGGAGAAAACCTGATGTGTCTCATTTCAGAATTTTTGGAGCTTCAGTTTATTGTCATGTCTCCAAGGATTCGAGGAAGAAACTTGAGCCTACAACAAAGTTGGGAGTTTTTGTAGGATACACCGAAACTCCACACAATTACTAGGTGTATTTTCCTTCACTGAGGATGACAATTGTAAGGAGAGATGTCAATTTCGATGAGGACAAGGCTATGAGATTCTCTTTGGAATGAGAGTTGAGTATCCCACCGGAGCAGGAGATTCTAGCTCCAAAGGAGGAGCCTCAGGATGAGCTTCAGGAGGTTGTGGAGCAACCACATGCAGAGGAGAATACAAGAGGTAGAGTGGAGGCACCCACTCAACCAAAATCTTCCAGAGAGGGGAGAAATAAAACTAGAGAAGCTCATATATTGGTCCAAGATGCTAGGGAGAATGTGGGATCCCTACATCACAGTGCAGTTAGAGGAGGTTACCTGATAGGTACATTGGTTACATGGCTCTCATGACATATATCATTAAGGTATAGTCTACTTCAATTGAGGAAGCAATTTCTCAACCTATTTGGGTTGATGCCATGGTGGAAGAATACAAATCCATCATGAAGAACAGTGTATGGGAGGTGGTACCGAGACTAAAAGGGAAATCAATGGTTGGTTCCATTTGGATTTACAAAGTGAAGCATGCAGAGGATGGGAGCATTGAGAAGTACAAGGCCAAATTTGTGGAAAAATGATTCTCTCAGGTAGAGGGAGTGGGCTATGAGGAAAAATTTGCACTAGTTGTAAGATATTCCTCAATTAGATCCATTCTAGTATTGGCTGCAAAGATGGGGTGGAAAATCCATTGGATGGATGTGAAGACTTCCTTTCTCAACGGTGTTGTTGAGGAGGAAATTTACATGGAGTATCTAGAATGAATCGAGACATATGACCGGGAGTCACATGCGTGCAGACTCAAGAGAATTGTGTATGGTATCAAACAAGCGCCCCGAGCATGGTACACTCAAATCAGTGCTATATCAATGGATTGGGCTTCACCAAAAAAGAAGCAGATGCAAAACTTTGTCACATTGTGCTAGATGGTAAGTTTCTTATTCTTTTTTTGTATGTCGATGATTTAATATTGACAGGTGATGAGCAGTTGATTTTCTCTTGCAAAGAGGACCTTGCAAGGGAATTTGAGATGAAAGACATGGGCCTCATGAATTACTTCCTTCAGCTGGAAGTATGGCAAGGTGATGGTGAATTGTTTGTGTCTCAAGGGAAGTATGCCTTTGAAATAATTCTGAGATTTCACATGGAGAGTTGTAAGCCCATGAACACACCCTTAGCTACAAACAGGAGGAAGGAGAATTCCACTTCAAGTGAAGAGGTTAAAGATACCATTTACATGCAACTTGTGGGTTCACTAATGTATCTTGTAAACACATGACCCGACATGTGCTATGTAGTAAACTAGATGATTCAAACTATAGCGAGGCCTACCAAGCTACATTGGAAGACAAAAAAGCATGTGTTACGATACCTCAGAGGCACTACCTAGTATGGATTATGGTACATACAGACATAGGGAGTGAAGCTGCAAGGATTCACAGATGCAGGTTGGGCATGGAGCTCATCTGATAGGAAAAACACATCAGGCGTTATCTTCAGGGTTGGGTCCACAGCTATTTCTGGTACAACAAGAAGCATAGGTCTATGGCAATCATCTCAGCAGAGCCTGAATACATGGCTGCAATCCAAGAAGCATGTGAGGCCATATGGATGAGGAAAATAATTATGGGGTTTTTCAGTCAGGAGATGGATCCGATAGCGATATATTGTGATAATCAAATTTCCAATAAGCTTATGAGAATCTAGTATTTCATGGCAGATCCAAACACATTGATATCGAGTATCATCATTTGCGGGACTGTGTGTAGAGGATAATTATGTCGCTATAGTACATTCCAATTGAGGAACAAGATTATGACATCTTGATAAAGGCATTGTCAAGAGGTAAATTTGAATTCCATAGGTGCAGAATAGGGGTGGTAAAAAATCCTTTCTTGCTAAGAGGGATTGTTGAAAAAATATATCAAGAAAGACTCAATTTGACTTTAGCCTTAGTCAAATTAAGTAAATCAAATTTCCACATCAAGAGGACAACTTGGAGGCTGTTAACTTGTATGACATGGATTTTGTCACTTAGTTAGCTCAGTAAATTTGAGTTAGAGGGTTTGAAGTTCAGTTATGCATGTGTGATTACTAAATTTTAGTAATCTAGTTCAATTATTTTCAGTTGTATTCAGTTAACTCACCTACAACTATTGTTGGAGTCAGTTGAAGGTTAGTGGTGTAGTGGGACATCAGTCTAACTCAAAGATCTGTTAGTTAACTGATCAATCAACCAAAAATAGCTAATGCACGCAAGGAATTCAAATTCCTTAGCTGAAGTGGAGATTACAAGGTCGTGTGAAATCAGTGGTAAACTAGTTTGAGTGTACAAGTGTTGCATCAGGTCAAGTGTTCAATCCTTGGGAATTTCGCAATCAATTTGGAGGAAATTCTTATCTTTTAGGGGCCAATTTCCTCAAGATTTGCACAAGAAAATAGGAGGCTAGGTGCGTTGATATTTCGCTACCAGAGTTGTTCATTGAGTAGAGAGACCAATTATTTTTTTACAGGTTGAGCTTTGAGTTGGAGTAAACAATTGTAATAACTTCTCTATTCATCTGATTAATGCAAATAGCCTTGAGGGATTTTTCCCAACTGGGTTTCCCTAGAAATCAATGTGTATTTGTGATATTGCTTATTGCATGTCTAAGCATGTTGTTCTAAATTGTGATTTTCATTTCGTAGATTAATAGAGTAGAATTGTGTCTCTTGATTTTAGATTAAATTCCTTAAGTAGTTGCAATTCCATCAAATATTCTAAAAAATGTCCTCGAGAATCCTCCTTTTTTGTTTCAATAGGTTCTCCAAATGCTTGTCTCTGAGCGAGCTTCCTTTACATAAGTGTTGGATGATGATAAGAGAATCTCTGAAAATTCTAATGTTTGACAGAATTCAAATCTGTCATGGGGGATATTCGAAAGAGTCACTTGTATGGGAAAAGAACCAATTTGCGTGTTGGTCTCACTATGCGTGCTAATTGTTACAAACAGTCTTGAATCAAACCCTGATATATTGGGGTTGATACGGGCTGTCTAATTCCCTGAATATCGGAATGCTAGGGTTGTAGCTTTACTCGACTCAAATTCAGCGAGGGTAATACCCTACTGGTCGGAAAACAAATGCGGTAGCTCATACCGTATAGATAGTGAGAATAGGGATATTCTGTAGAGTTAATCGCAGAGGGAATTGGAACATTTTTTTTATAGAGGTGAACTTTAACTTTAAGACAATGTAAGCATGCTCCCTTTGTTATGAATAATTCTAAAATAAACTAGAAAATTCTTCGACTCGAGTACTGCAGTGGTAAACTCTCCAGATTAAAACTAGAGTTTGAGCCGCTCCGGAGAGTTCAAAGTATTAACCCCCAAAGGGGAAACACCAGGAAATTATAACCATGGAAACAGGAATGCTGATAAAACATACAACAAGTCTTTTAATTTCTTTACAGTAATAGAAAACAATCACCCTTTAAAGCAGAACAATTTCAACTATGTAGCACGCAGAAGCATAATAGACAAATTCCATATGCAAAAGATGGCAATGGGAGCCCGTCAAGCTTACAAACAACCTACAATTTTACATGTAGTAACAGTGAACCATAAGCTTCGAGAAATGAAATCAATTAATCTTTGATAGTACATTCAGGCATAAACTCAATCAATAATTACAAAACCAATGTCATTACAGTCGCAGAAAAGAAAAAAATAACTATACGTATATTTATACATCCTTCAACAAGGGTGATTGCAGCAACATAGTTGAATAGGAGTCAATAGAAAACAAATCATGCAACCTGCGGTTCCAACATAGCACAAGTACTAAACAGCGAAAGAATAGGACTATAGACAAACAACTGTTTCCAGGGTAATATGGTCCTTCCTTGAATATGGGCGAATATTAAAAACCCTGAGCTTTAGCAAAACCCCGACAGCGAGACTGTAGCCGGATTACATTACAAGCTTAGGAGTGCCTGAGGAAATTACTCCAAGCGGTCCCAACCCCAGGACCATCGAGAGCCCTTAGCCTATCTCAGTAACCGTACCTAACATTATCCAGGCCTACGCCTGTGAATTTAAGCAACAAAAATTAAGAAAGATCTGCATCTCCAAAACTGGAGCAAAACATCCAGAAAACTACAGGAATCCTCCATTGCCTTGGCTCAAAACCTTTTATTCGCATAGAATGCTTACCCGGAACAAAACGTCCAGCACTAACTCGTGAGAAAGGTTGCCTGGGTGAAAACTTCCGGATCCACAGCTTCATTTCCTTTCTCCTGCAAATAGAAAACTGAGATTAGCAATAGGGAATTGAAATCAAGCTGTACAAAAATAAAAAAAAAAACAATACGCATGACAGTCAATGGAAAAGAAAACGTTAACCTAGTTTAGGACTGAGCTAACCAAGCGTCAAGGGAGGTTTTAGTCTGTGCCATAACCCCACTGGTTGCCATTCGTCCACATGAAGCGCTCAGTGTAAGGAGAAACCAGATAGCAGAACAAAATGCAAAAGGAAAAGGAGAGAATGATGCATATCCACGGTGAGGCGGTGGAATAGCCTCCTGGAAGAAGCCAGGCCGTTGGATCGGCATCCCTTCTCCTTCGCCGTCGATGGGGTGGAGAACCCAAGGTCGCAGACACCAAGATCTCATCTGCCGTGCCACGTCAAGCCGGATAGCACAACGGTTAATGCAACGCGGTGAACCATAATGCCAAGAGGATTACAATGTAATATTTACAGTGTGGAAGGACAGAGAAATAAAACACAATATATTTTGCTGTCAGTTTAAAAGTGTTCGATATAAATGCACTTGGAAACACTAACCATAAAGTGGATCAGGAACTGAACCCAAGTCAGTGGCAAGGGGTGGCACGTCAGCAAATGCAAATACACAGGTAATAAACAAGTTGGTAGATTGAACCTTGTATGACCCGAATGGTTATAATTAAGTGTTAGTACTTTAACAATTTTTTTTTTTACTATGTAGATATGTAGTTTAAGAGTATCACAACCTAGAAGGATCGCATGGAAGCAGTATTAGAGGATAACGGTCTAAAGGACTTCATTAATTAAGAAGTCCCCAAGCCGGCAGCAGCTAATGCTACATAATTGGCGGAATGGAAGAAATGTGTGGCTAGAGAAAGGAGAATCCTTCTGGAGGGAGTTCGAGACCACATAGTCTCGAGTCTCCATGGGAAGGAGACACCATTTTCGATGTGGAAAACATTGAAAGATCTATATCAGAACAGCAGCGATCAAAGGAAGCTGGCACTGAAAGACAAGCTTTGGAAAATCAAGTGTGAAAAGGGCGACACGATCTCTACGTATTTGAACAAGCTCACCACCTGCAGGGATGATCTTGGAAGCATAGGGATCACAACAGCCGATGATGACATGGTGAGTCTTGCGCTCCTCGGTCTTCCTAAGAGCTAGCATATCTACCAAGACTCGGTAAATGGAAGAGAAAAACTGCCAGATTGGGAACGACTTTGGTCGGATCTGATGCAAGAGGAGATAAGAAGAAGCACCAAAGATGGTTCTTCATCCAAGGAGGATGAAGAAAATTGTGCCTTAGCAAGTAAGGCGAAGAAAGGGAAGGAGAAGGATTCTCATCCCAAATAGAGTTCTTCTTAAGGTGGGAAGAAGTTTGACAAATCGAAAGTGTGATGCTTTCATTCTCATGAGGTGGGCCATTTTGCTACAAATTGTCCACTGAAGAAATCTGAGATGGGATCCAAGGAAGGATCTGAAGGTGAGGCCTTGGCCTCACAGTTCGAGTTGGATTTCACCCTCTTCGCATGCATGGTTTCATCCATGGTGGGATGTGGTTGGTTTCTTGACAGTGGAGCTTCTTTCCACATGACCGACGACAAGATTTTGTTCAGTACCTTGGAAGAGAAAGATCTCCAGATACTCATAGAGATGGGTAATGAGGAAAATATAGCGTCTCAAGTGGAGGCACGGTTGTTTTTCAGAGGGAGCATGGAGCTCGCATTATCTTGACAGATGTGAAGTATGTGCCAGGACTAAAGAAAGACAATTGAATTAGAATTTAGTAATTATATATATTTCTCTCTAATATTTAAATTAGAGATATATCTTATGCAAAAGCTTTAATTTCTATTAAATGATTGTATAATTTTTTTTTAATTTTTTTTAGAAATTACAATATATCTTTAAAAAAAATAGTTGTTTTGTAATTAATTTATTTATATATTTAATTCTGACTCTCCAACCTCCCTGTATGAATAACCAATCCAAAGTTTATTATTATTGTTGTTGAGTAGAATTGGATTCTCCACCGTGACAATATTGAATTACAAATAACTAAATACCTCAATCTACCAATTAGTAAAATTTAAATTAATTCAATTTTAAACTTTAACACTAACTTAAATTTAATATTGTTTATTTTAATTTATTTATATTTAAACTAAGCAACCAATACTAACTACTATATAACTTTTATTTAAAGTTCAATTTTGAATGTGTAGATAAATTCAATTCCTTAAAAATATTTGGTAACACTCAAATTGTATGAAATTCACATTATAATGTAAATTTTATACAATTTGAGTGCTTCGATGATATAAGATGTATTATAATTCTTCAGCGGGGATTCTCTCCCCCACTAAAAAATTCGCAAATCAAACTAGCCATTCCATTCCATTACTACAAAATTTTATACCATTTAAATTTAAAAAATCCAACCCACAAATCAAACTAGCAATTCCAATCCATTGCTACAGAATTTCATACCACTTAAATTTAAAAAATCCAAACCACAAATTCGATGTGGAAACATAAGATGGGGCGCGTGAGATCACGGTTGATGGTGCCCAGTAAAAAATGTGTTCAAATATGACTTTATTAGCCACTGTCCGCAAAAGGTTTGATGGTACAGATGGTCCGTCCCTGCGCGCCAAAGGAAATAGGGTTTAGACATGACTGAGAGGGGCCAGGGAATCATTTTGTTTAAGTGCCCTCTGTATGGGCGCGCATAGGGTTTAATGGTGTCCAGTCTGGCAAGCGAAAAATACGTAGACATGACAGAGAGAGAGCACTCAATTATAGTCTTTTGTTTTTATAAATTTTGTTAGATAAAGATGTTTTTAAACAATAAATATGAATAACGTTTAAACAATAAATATGAATAACGTTATTCATATTTATTGTTTAAAAACATCTTTATCTAACAAAATTTATAAAAACAAAAGACTATAATTGAGTGCTCTCTCTGTCATGTCTACGTATTTTTCGCTTGCCAGACTGGACACCATTAAACCCTATTCGCGCCCATACAGCGGGCACTTAAACAAAATGATTCCCTGGCCCCTCTCAGTCATGTCTAAACCCTATTTCCTTTGGCGCGCAGGGACGGACCATCTGTACCATCAAACCTTTTGCGGACAGTGGCTAATAAAGTCATATTTGAACACATTTTTTACTGGGCACCATCAACCGTGATCTCACGCGCCCCATCTTATGTTTCCACATCGAATTTGTTGTTTGGAATTTTTTTAATTTAAATGGTATAAAATTCTGTAGTAAGATTGGAATTGATAGTTTGATTTGTGAATTTTATACCATTTGAGTATTATAAATATTTGTTTAAGGAATTGAAATTATTTATATATTTAAAAATGAATTTTAAACAAAGGTTATATAGTAGTTAGTGTTTGTCTTTTAATTTAAATATAAATAAATTAAAGTAAAAAATATTAAATTCAAGTTAGTGTTAAAGTTTAGAATCCAGTTAATTTAGATTCCACTAATTGGTAAATTGAGATATTTAGTTATTTGTAATTCAACATTATCACTGTGGAAAATCCAATCTTACTCAACAACAATAATAATAAACTTTAGATTAATTACTATAAACACATGTTGGAGAATGATAATTGCATATATAAATAAATTGATTACAAAACAACTAATTTTTTTAAAAAGATATATTGTAATTTCTGAAAAAAAAAAATTACACACTCATTCAATAGAAATTAAAACTTTTCTCATAAAATGTATCTTTAATTTAAATATTAGAACGGAAATGGAATAGAAAGGAAATGGAATATATATATATATATATAATATTTTCCGAGGGAAAATCAACATATGGCGGAGGCCAGCAGATATTTACAACATATGGCCGAAGCCAACAGATTTTTTACAACATATAGCAGAAGCCAGCAAAATTTCAGAATTTTTACGGCATAGAGCGCGGGGTCCACATCCACCGCGCGGAGTCCACATCCACCGCTGCAAGAATTGATCGCGGCTAGGGGAGCGAAAGCCATCCGCCCCAGCCCACTTGTCTGTTAGAAATCTGCTATTAGAAACTGCAAATGGAAGTTTCTAAATCTTAATGTGACCCGATTAATTAAGTCATTCTATAATTAAAAGCATTAAAGCATTAATGCTATTAAAGCATTAAATTGGTATATGATGGACCTACCAGAATTAGAGTTCAAATGATATAAAAAGGATTGGGTCCTCTCTCTCCCTGCCATGAGTCGCATTCTTCTCCATTAAGAAACGCATAAAGAAATAGGGTCAGGGTCAGAGAGAGAAACCGAATTCTGAGAAGAAGAGTAGGAGTCAGAACAAAGTAGATGGCAGCCATTACATCTTCCGCTGTTAATCAAGGTATGTCATCTTAAACAATAGATCATATTAAGTTTTGTTTGTGAAATATTCGGTATTGATGATCTTTGGGCTGTTAATTTAAATTGTTCATAATTAATCAAGAAAGATTTACATTGTCATGCACGTAATAATGTGAAATTCCTGAATTCTAATTTAACTGCCTTTTTATTAATAATATTATAAAACTGTATAATCTTAATAATATAATCCATTTGAAAAAAATATGCAAAAAGATATCGAGAAAATCTTGAATATACGTAAAATCACACCTCCATTTATAATGTTTTTTTAAAGAGTAATAAGATTAACATGGTCAAGTTAATCCTGGTAACGCACCTATTTTTATAAAGTAACTATTTATTTTAGTGTTGTAAAGTCGTGGTTTCCCATGCTTAATTCCTGGCCCGCTCTGCATCATAATACAACTTCGTTTGATTTCAAAATTCGTAATCCAAGCTCCAAAACCTTTGTCATGACTCATATGTGTTTCGGAATTTATATAGCTGCAGCGGGACTGTAATATTGTGTTAATATTAACTTAGCGTTTGTGATTATAGTTAACGGGACTTTGTTGAGCCCTCATTTGATGGTGGGATTGCAAACCCTTTGTTTGGAAATCAGATCTACAGCTCCTGGGCTTTAGGGTTTAATGGACGATCGGATTTGATGAGGGGCAATTAGATGGTAATCATATGCTCCTTCAGGCTGCGCTTGCAGGGTCGTAGTCCTCGTGGATATTTATTTGAGTGAGTTGTAGATGTGATTATCTATTTAATAAAATCCGAATTCGCAAAGGTTTGTGGTGTAGGGATGGAGAAAACAACCCATATGATTAAATAAGATTGTTCTAGGTATTAATATTCAATTGTAATTATCATATTACGATTTATTAGGCATTGCTTTATAAGATCTTTAAAATTATAACCAATAACATTATAAATATATATATTAATAAAAAAAAAAAAAATTCTAAAATTTTATTTTAAAAAATTAAAAATTATTTAATAAATTTAACTAAAATAATATAATACCTACCTTGATAAGCATAATAACAGTAAAAAATACAATATGAAAAAATACAATATGAGAAAAAATTGTTTCACCGAATGCTAATAAAAAAATCCAAAACTTAATATAGTTAAACAATCTGAGTTAACGTTGCCTTCTGTGTTAACTTTACCCTATGTGCAACGGGTAAGAGCCATCTGCAACAACAGGTTTCGGATTTGAATTTGAATTTCACTTCTACCTGTAACCTGGAAAATTGATCGTACTTCGTACATATTCGGATCTCGCACATGAGCCCCATTTTAGAAATCACATACACAAATTATCTTTCCATTTTAATTAGGCTATTTTTTGGTCGTTTAAATAGTGGTTTTTCACGACCCTTATTTATATTTTTCATCTCTTACTAACATCTACTAAATATTAATCACCATAAACTAAACCAATAATTAACTCATTACCTTAATTAACTCATTACCTTTATAACATGAAACACCAGTAATTAACTACCTAACTCTACAACATGAAATACCAGAAAACCAATAATTAATCACTACCTTTAAAATTCCCAAATTTCATTGTTCCACATTCAATTTGCAAACTTGAAGTAGTTGGAAAATTATCACGTACATACCATTTTAAGATGAGTTTAGCATCATGCATGTACACGCCAAGAGGACATATACAGCAGAAATGCAGTTGTGTCTTATTTTCATAAACGCAAAGAAATTTTTTTTGTTGTGGTTTAACGGTGAGTCTATTTGGACGAAGCTCAAGAGATCATGGTTCAAATCTCATTGAGTACATGACCTGCTGTGGTGTGGTGGTGGCTCGAGAGCAGATTCCCCACCCTTGGCTCGAGAGCCCTTGGCCACACGAGTCTCTCTTTGCTAAAATCATAGGATCTTAGTATATCAACTTGCATGTAGTTGGATGTACCCTTGGTGTTATAGTGGCATATTCCCCTGTACTCTTGGTGTTATAGTGGCAAATTCCCCACCCCCGCACAAGAGTGGCTTTGCTAAAATAATAGGATCTTAGTATATCAACTTGCAAGTAGTTGGATGTACTCTTGGTGTTATAGTTGCAGATTCCCCACCCCGGCCTTGGCTGCACCGAGTCTGGCTTTGCTAAAATCATAAGATCTTAGTATATCTACTTGCAAGTAGTTGGATGTACTCTTGGTGTTGTAGTGGCAGCTATAGGATTGATCATGGGTCTCCCTTACATTAAGACTTAAAAAAAATAAAAGTAGTTTTAATGAATTTATTTGGATTTAAATATTATATTCTATAAAGCAATATGTTTTGAGTAAATGAGAATCATTATTTCTTTACCTCTATAAGTAATGATATATTTTTTTAAATGGAATTGCTTTGATTTGAATAACAATTTTCATGCTAAAAATAGACTTTAATATATTTAAGTTTTTATTAAAATTATATATATATATATATATATATATATATATAATTTATATACACCCTATCCTATTCTCTTTATAGAAGCAGGTCTTTCCCCTATTGAGAGCCTAGCTATGCTTAGGTTTCTATTGTACAAGCACAAACTCAATAACATAGATGATCATAGACTTTGTTGGGTCCCTATAATACTAGTGATTACCCCATTACTATTGTAGTTATAACCCTTATTTATATTGTTGTGCCCCCATTACCCCCATATTGTTATTAATGTGCCCATAGAATCCCTCTATTGTTATTTTTGTGGCTTTATATTATTATTGTTAGGTCGGCTGGATTATATTGTGACTCCATAGACTCCTATATATAGAAATGAGGTTTTGTCATTTGTATCATCCAAGAATTGTTCATTTATGTAATGTAAAGGAGGTTGCCCCCTCGAAGAGGCTGAATTCTAAGGCGTGGATCTCTCTTTTCTATCTTTTTGTGAGCTGGTTTCATAACATTTGGTATCAGAGCTTTGGATTCTAGGGTTTCGCTGCTCCAAATAGGTCATCGTGGCATTTTCGCTATAATTTTTTTCTGTGACGTTTCAGAAGTCGCAAAAAAAACCCATTTGAGAAGAAATCGCGCTGAACCTTGGGTCCGAATTTCAGAGCTTTTCGCTCGATATTTTCAGGGATATTATCTCAGGAAGTTGGTGTTTTTGCAAACTCCTGAATTACACTCAAAACAGGTGACCTGGGGAAAATCGTCATAACTTTCTTTCTGAGCATCGGATTGAAATTTCGTAAAAAAACACTGCGGGAGATTGGGCATAACTCTTTCTTGGAGAATCCAATTTGGTTCAGACTAGTAGCATTGGAAAGAGGACATAGAAGGCTACTACAGGTCACAATTTTAGAACTGGAGGATTCGAAATTACAGAGATACATTAGATTCAATATCAGGCTTCTACAAAGTAAAAAAAAGGTGTGTAGTTTTTATTTTTTTATTTTTGCATAAGCTTGGTTTGAACGAATTCAAAGGGAATAGTAAAGCATTATTATCGGTAACTGATGCCCCGAGGAAAGAAAATGCAAACACCTAGTAAGGAACCTGAAAGCTCTAGCATGACTCATGAAGAAGAGGAAGAAATGCAACATGATATATCAAAATTACAAGACCAAGTGCAACAACTGTCCCTTGCACAAAAGGGAACATAATCTAAGATGGATGGTTTAAAGAAAGATGTAGAAGCTAAGATGGATGGTTTAAAGAAAGGTGTAGAAGCTAAGATGGACTGTTTAAAGAAAGGCGTAGAAGCTAAGATGACTGACGTGGAATCTAAGATGGATGATTTGAAGATAGATTTGAAGACAGACATGGACGAATTGAAGATAAATATGAATAAGTTGCTACAAGAAATCGTCCCTAAGGGTGAAAGGGTACTAAAGGAAACTCATGATGAGAACAAAAGAAATGTTAATCATGATTCCATAGACGCTAATGTTGGATTGAAGAATCACCATATTCCAAAAATCGATATGAGGAAGTTTGATGGCAAGGATCCTGCCACATGGATATTACAGATGGAGCAGTTCTTCGATCTCAATAATGTGCAAAACACACAAAAGGTACGTATGGCAACTTTATATTTGGAACCAAATCAATTTGTATGGTATCAATGGCTTTGCTCTCGTAAACAATTTATCACTTGGGCAATTTTTACGGAAGAATTGATAGCACATTATGAGGATACAAAAAGCAACACTTTTTTTAGCCAATTGATAAGTCTCAAACAAAAGGGTTCAATAATGGAGCACATTGAGGAGTTCCAAAAATTGAACATAAGGGTAAAAGATATTCCAGAGCAGCATAGGATTGATGTGTTCATAGGGTCTTTAAAGGATAATATCCAACATGATGTTCGCCTTTGGGAACCTGATTCATTAGAGAAGGCATTCAGGTTAGCAAGAAAAATGGAAAGCAAAATTATGGCAACCAGGAAGCATACCACTCACAACTATAAAGACGGAAGTGTTGTTGCCCCTAGTCTTCCACAACCTATAAGGTTGACACCACAACAATTGGAAGAAAAAAGAGCAAAAGGGCTTTGTTACAGTTGTGATAGCAAATACACTAAAGGTCATAAGTGTGTCGAGAAGAAATTATTCTACATAGATTGTGAAGAGGAAGAAGAAAAGGAGCAAGAAAGGTCAAAAGAACAGGATATGTTCCAGGAACAAAGCCTAGATGAAGAAAAAATAAATCCAACCATATCTTGTAATGCATTGGCAGGAATTACCACTCCTCAAACCATCAAGATAGAAGGACAAATCAAGAAGAAAAAGGTAATAGTGTTGATTGATTCAGGAAGCACCCACAATTTTATTCATTGTAGGGTAGCAAAAGAATTGAATTGCTTCCTATATCCAGCACCAGAGTGTCAAGTGATGATTGCAAATGGAGGAACAATAAATTTCTCTGGAAGTGCCATAATATCAAGCTATCCATGGGAGAATATGTATTGACTAGCCCAATGCTTTCCATTCCAATGGGAGGTGCTGATGTTGTACTAGGAGTCCAATGGCTACAATCCTTGGGTACAATAGCTTTTAATTTTCAAGAACTTTTCATCAAATTTTCTGTGGAAGGAAAGGAAGTTGAATTAAGGGGTATTGCAGGGAAACCAGGAAAGATAATCAGCTCTAATGGTATGACAAAGCTTCTAAAAAAGGAGCAAAGGGGTGTAATTGCACAATTATGTTCGCTAGATGTTTCCACATTAGAATCATCTATTTCTCCAGATCTCCAAAAAGTCTTGGACAATCATTCCAAGGTATTTGAGACTCCCAAAGGTCTCCCACCTATGCGTGATCATGATCATGCTATTCATCTGATTCCAGGAAGTGTTCCTCCAAACATCAGGCCGTACAGATATCCCTATGTCCAAAAAAGTGAAATTGAACGTATGGTTGCAGAAATGCTAGAGGCTGGTATAATTCAACCGAGTCAAAGTTCTTTCTCTGCTCCAGTAGTATTGGTGCACAAGAAGGATGGATCATGGCGCATGTGTCCGGATTATAGGGAGCTCAACAAGCTCACTATTAAAGATAAGTTCCCCATTCCTGTCATTGATGAATTACTGGATGAATTGCATGGATCAATTTACTTCACCAAGTTGGATCTTCGTTCAGGATATCATCAAATCAGAATGAAGATGGAAGACATTCCAAAAACGGCATTTAGAACTCATGAGGGTCATTATGAATTTTTGGTCATGCCTTTTGGCCTTACCAATGCACCTTCAACATTTCAAGGTTTGATGAATTCAATTTTCAAACCATTCCTTAGAAAATTTGTGTTAGTATTTTTTGATGATATACTAATCTACAGCAAGTCTTGGAAGGATCATGTTGAACATGTTGACAGGGTGCTACAACTATTGGAGAGAAACAATTATATGCAAAAGATCCAAATGTTTCTTTGGAGTCCAGGAGGTGGAATATTTGGGTCATATTGTATCTCATGAAGGAGTTAAGGTAGACCCTACCAAAATTAAAGCCATTAAGGAATGGAAAATCCCCACATCCATAAAGCATTTGCGCAGATTTCTTGGGTTGACAGGGTATTATCGCAAGTTTGTTAAGAATTATGGGAGAATAACAGCACCTCTAACGACATTATTGAAGAAAGATGCATTTTCATGGACTCCGGAAGCAACAAAGGCCTTTGAACATCTTAAAGAGGCAATGTGCCAAGCACTGGTCTTAGCTACACCGGACTTCACAAAAACCTTTATTGTGGAATGTGATGCTTCAGGAAATGGAATTGGTGTTGTTCTAATGCAAGATGAAAGACCCATTGCTTTTGAAAGTCGTCCAATCAAGGGAAAGTTTCTAAGAAAAGCTATTTATGAGAAGGAAATGTTGGCAATACTCCATGCACTTAAGAAATGGCGACCCTACCTAATGGGAAGACACTTCAAGGTAAAAACAGATCATGATAGCCTTAAATACTTTTTAGAACAAAGATTATCCTCTGAAGAGCAACAAAAGTGGGTCACAAAGATGTTGGGTTATGACTTTGAAATCATCTACAAAAAAGGGAAGCAAAATGTGGTGGCAGATGCACTCTCAAGAAAGGATGAGGATGTGGAAGCATTTTTGTGCGCTATTTCTATCATCCAACCAGATTGGATAAATGAAGCAAGGGAGGAATGGAAGAATGACGAAGAAGTGTGGGCACTTATTCGAAAGCTACAACAAGATTCCAGTAAGTCTGATACATTTAGCTGGAAAAATGATTCGTTATGGTACAAAGATCGCTTATACCTCTGTAAGAATTCCCAGCTAAAACAAAAGATTCTTATGGAATTGCACACTTCTCCCTTAGGAGGGCACTCAAGATTTTTAAAAACTTACCACAGGGTTAAGAAGGAATTTTTTTGGGATGGCCTTAAATCAGATATTCAAAAGTTTGTGGCAGAATGTTTGGTTTGCCAACAAAATAAAGTTGAAACAATTAAGACACCGGGTCTATTACAACCTTTATCCATTCCAAGCCAATGTTGGGAGGAGGTTTCAATGGATTTTATCACAGGTTTACCCAAGTCTGAGGGAAAGAGTGTCATCATGGTGGTAGTTGACAGACTTACCAAGTATGCACACTTTTGTGCATTATCACATCCATTTAAAGCCAGTACAGTTTCTACTGCATTTATGGAAACAATTCAAAAGCTACATGGAAACCCAAAGATTATTGTAAGTGACAGAGATCCCATTTTCACTGGAAATTTTTGGACACAATTATTTTCTTGTCTTGGTACTCAATTAGCTCATAGCTCATCTTATCATCCTCAATCTAATGGGCAAACTGAGATAGTAAACAAATGTTTGGAAGGATATCTTCGTTGCTTTGTATCTGATAGACAGACACAATGGGTCAAATGGTTGCCTCTGGCTGAATGGTGGTATAACACTTCCTTTATGTGTGGATCTCTCTTTTCTATCTTTTTGTGAGCTGGTTTCATAACAGACTTCCTAAGCTAGCTTTAAATTCCAGCCAAAACCACCTAAGGCTCAATCGAGGGTGGCATAAAGACACAAGGGCCTGGCTAAACTATTGGGAGATCAACGAAAATGATGCATTGCAAAACATAAATAACATTAAATATATTATTACTTCTAAGTTCAAAGAAAAAATGTGGTGTGAGAAAGATTTAGCGGCTAAAAGAAAATTAAGTTATTATAAGAAGGTCATCAACCCCACCCTAGAAGATCAAAAGTATCTCTCTATTTTAACTAGCTCAAAGAAGAAAATTAATATAGCAAAGATTAGAACGAATTCTCATGAGCTCCATAGTGAAACAGGTCGTTGGGCAGTTCCTAAAACGCCATGGATGGAAAGGATCTGCAATATTTGTGAGAATAGGAACATTGAGGATGAAAACCACTTCCTCTTAGAGTGCCCCGTGTACAATCACATTAGATCTCAGTTTCATAATCTTTGTTACAATACTGACCTCCCTAACCTTTTACAATGTCAAAATTATAGTGAGCTAGGGAGGCTTCTCTCAAAGCTTTTTGAGCATAGGAATAAAATCTTAAATCAAAATAAATAATTTGTTTCTTTAGGTCCGATAGACCATTGTTTGGAACATCATCATCATCATATATATATATATATATATATATATATATATATATATATATATTCTTATTGAGAAAAAAATAAATAAAAATTTCTATCCTTATAAAAATTGGATAAAAGAAAATAATTTAATTATAAAAAATAATATAATAATTATTGATAATTTTAGTATACTCATTTAAATTTAATTTATATTATATAAAATTTTTTGTAAGTTTGGCAGGAGTAAATTTTCATTAGGTACAATATATCACCACAAAGCCCCATAAACTAATTTATACTATATAATTATTTAAATTATATATTTTACATTAGAAATTTAATTAATAGAAAATACTAAAATAACATTAATATATTAAATATAAAAATATATAATAAATAACCTAATTCTTTATTAAATGAAATATAAAATATTTTGTTTAACAATTGAGTAATAAAATATCTTATTTAGCAACTGAGTTATGATAAATTTTCCCAAAAAATAAAAATAAAAATTGATATATAAAATATAAAAAGTAAATTTGTTTGTTTAATATGTTCCCAATATAATTTATTTTTTATTTCTTTTATTATAATAATAATAATAATAATTATTATTATTATTTTTCCCATAAACTTTAAATTCTCTCTCTCTTTTTTTAAGTTTGTTCCATAAACTTTAAATTCTTTTTTTTTTTTTTTTTTAGTTTGTTAACTTAATATAACATAGTATAATCAGGGTGCCTTTAAATTATTATTGAGCATTATATAACATAGTAAAGTATAACTAGCATTTTTAGATAAGGAAGAGCATATAAAGAATTTCAACACTATTTCCATTAAACGCAAATAGAAATTGAAAAGATAAAGAATCCTAAGCATAAACATTTTTATTCTACATGACTAAATTTTATTGTTCATTAGAAGGTATTTTTTGAAGTCATTATGCAGATAATATAAGACTTGGATAACTTTGAAATTTTAAATTTACAATAATTTTTGCAACTTGTTGTTTGGGTTATAATAATCTTATCAATTATTTATGTTTTTAATATCCTATGTTAAATTGTCTATATATTCTTTTAGTAATAACAAATAATGGAAAAACATTAATTACATTTCAAAAAGAGATTAATGGCGATCTTCAGCAATAATGTAGATTTTATGGACATTGTTGAATCTATCAGTAGAATTTATGAAGTGTCTTTCATATTTTTAGGAATTTGGGCCAATTGGGGAGACCAAAAAATTTGAGTGAGCTCAAAGAAAATTAATGTCAACTGTGTAAAAGTGAAGGGAGAAGATGATGCTACTACAAAAGGAGCTTCATAGTTGCAATGTATGGAATGTAGACAACTAAGGGGATACATCTCTCCAAGAGAGACCAAAAAAGTGATAGTTAAACATGCCTAGAAAGAGTTTATCTTGGATGGGATTATACCAAGATAATGACCTAGACGTGACCTATATATTTATAATGTGACCAAAGAAAATAGAGAAATGAGAGTATAAGGAAGAAGAGTTATGGAAGCATAGTGGCACCTTATTTTAGTGTCTAAAGCATGTAGAAATGTGAAAAGACATGGAAGATTGGGAGAAGGGAAAACAAAGGGGAGAGTTAAGTAAGACATAGTGCTACCAAGTAGGAGGTGGCCAAAGATGTTGATGGGAGGTCCAAAATATCCCAACAAAGGTCTCATAAGGGATAAGGCTTCCGTAAACTTGACAAACCCATGTTAACATAGGATATCTATACAAAGTTAGCAAAGGTCACCTTGCACAAAAAATGGAAAGCTAAGTAAATAAAGCAGGAAAAGGAAAAGGTGAGAAAGAGGATGCATTGTCTTAACCAAATTAGGAAAACTCTAAGGGAAGGATTGAGTCATTGAACACAACTTCAAGGAGGCATTCCTTCTAGATGTAGATAGATAATATGAGGGGACATGAGGAAATTAGGCATCCCTATAGCTTATTTGATTATCATGTTTATGGTGTTCTAAAGAATGTTTAATTTCAAAGTCTTAGGAGGTTGTGTTGAGGGATTTTACAATATAAGAGGGAGGCTCAAGGGAATCTAAAGGCACGACACCTCATGATTGTCATAGGGAAAGTGCGTTGAAGTCTTCTAACATAGCATCAAATTGGGAAGAAAGTATGACTTCCTTAGGTTGATGAGGAGAAACTTGTCTAGAGAAAGTGTTAGATTGAGATGTTCTTGCTTATGGGTAGCATGTCATTGATAGGTAAGAGCTTGGTTAGATAGAAATTGTGAACCTTTCTTGAAAGAAGAAAAATTCTTTCATTGAAGGTCATGACATTCTTCTATGTTGTGAGTGTTTCTTTGGTTATACTTGCACTACTTATCTAGATTATGGAAACAGTTAGATACTGAGTTTTTATGATCAATGATATGAATACTTATTTCAGGAGAGGGCACTTTATGATTCTAAATCCATATGGGTGGAGATATGTGAGGCCCTAAAGGAAGGGGCTTTAAGGTAAAAACAGAGGTTTAGATCAATAAATTTGTTGAGGAGGGAAGGGTCTCCTATGGGAGTCCTTAAGGCCTTTGAATTATTAAATGATTATTTCTTCAAATTGTCACAAGGCATGAATTCATTACAATTACAAGTATACATGGGGTACTTGGATGTACATTTTCTTGTCTAGGAGAGGAAATTTTTCATGATCAACTTGGTTATGAATAGTGACGGAAGTCATGTTTTGTGGAGGTACTGGATATCTTCCATGGTTAACTTAGTTCACATAGAATATGAAAGGTCCACCTATTTTACAAGGTTGGGTTGGAATTGTTGTATGAGTATTTGAATGAATACCAAATGGAATGCTAGGACTACTCATATGAGTAAGATAAGATAGATTGCACATTTTTTTAAGATAATTTTGATTGAGTCTAAAAGACAGGGAACTAGGAGAAAATTCAAGAAAAGGATGGGAAAAAGAGAATTCCATGGTCCGAGGGACAAACAAAAAGGAAAAGGAAAGACATAACATTCCCTTGAAATAGGAAAGGGTTGATAGGTATTCCTTAGTGGATTTATTAAATGCAGTTAATTAATGGATTCATGTTACCACATGTGTGAATGGAAAAAAGGAAAACCACCCAAGGAGGCATGAAACTAAAAGGGTGAGAGAGGAAAGTAGAGTAAATACTCAGTTTTAAGGTTAAATTGAGAAATTCTAGGATGAGATGGAAAAGGATGAAACTAAGAGTGTAAACCATTATATCAATTAAGATCTTGAGACATTATTAATGATAAACTAAGGTTGTAAAAGATTAGGGTAATTTTATTAAGTTTCATATATATTATACCAACAAATTGGTAAAGGAAATTGAACTAACTAGAGTTAATTACCCTGTAATCAATGTATTAAGCAATAAACCTCATTGCTTGAAATAAATAGAAGTCACTCAAAATTTGTTGTTGTAGATAATTAAACTCCATGGGATAATGTGGAGAGTTGTGGTAACCCTCCAAGAGTCCTGTACTATTTAATTGTTACAAGTCCAATAAAGGAGTAACTCAATGCCATTTTCTTTTAAGAGTTTTAAAAAGACACAAAAAGGAAACTCATTCAGTTCTTTTACCATAAAATTTTAACGAGCCCAGAGAAAGTAAAGCTTGGTGTTTTTTAGTTTTAGGGAGTCAGAGGAAAAACACAAGTAAACTTCGTCATGTTCTTTTTTGTAAATTAAGTCTCTCAAGTCAGAAAAAGGATAAAATAATACAAGAGAGAACTCTATTAACCATGTTTGGCCGATATACACCTTTTTCGTAAACACTCCTAGCTCAGCCCGTAAAAGGGGTAAACTTATACTAAGTGGACAATTGTTCATTTACTTTTACGAGTTTGAACAATCAAGTACTTGATGATCTTTTCATATTTCAAGAGTTTGACAAGGGCTCAAAGAGGACTTTATGGTTTCGCTTTTTGCGTAAGCTTTAACGAGTTCAAAAAAGTGATAAAAATATACTCATCTTATTGACTTTCAATTTAATCAATGAGCCGAAAAAGACATAAAGAACTTGGCATTTTCATGTACATTTTACAAACATGAAAAAATAGCAAAAGAAGCTCGGGATTTTCATGATTTTAATGAGTCTTGAAAATAATAACCAAAATGGATTCGAGATAAGTTTCATTTTTACACAATCTTGAAACAAATCAAAATTGTGCTTGAGGGTGGTTTCATTTTTACACAAGCTTGAACCATAGAAAATTGTTCTTGAGAATGGTTTCATTTTTACACAAGCTTGAAATAGAGAAAATTGTGCTTGAGACTAGTTTTCATGCCCCCAACATAATGACAGCAAGGGTACATGCCCACCAAACTTCGCTTCATTCACCTGAGTCGACTGCAAGTTACTAATAGGAGGATGAAATGAAGGTTTGTTTATGAGATCAGAAACACTTGACTTAACATTTATGAGATCTAGTTAAAGACTCAACTGAAATAGGGGAGGATTTCTTTCATTTTTTAGCGAGCTTGACATAGGAAAAGAACTATGTTCACAATGACCTATTTCATTTTTTAACGAGGTTGACATAGTAAATGAATGATACTCAAAGCACCTATTTCATTTTTTAACAAGGTTGACATAGGAAAAGAAGTATTCTCATGGGGACATTGTTTCATTTTTTAATGAACTTGACATAAGAAAATGAACCATGCTCAAGTGTACTCTTTCATTTTTTAACGAGTTTGACACAGTAAAAGAACCATCTTCATATAACATGTTCATGGATTCTATATGGAAGAAACACATGTCAAGGGACACCCCTTGATCATGGCTTCCAAGAGATCTTCATCATAAGGAAGAATAACTCTTTGGGAGGAACACATGTCAATGGATCAATAGGGAGAAGAATATCATATTTAAATGTCCCAATTGAAGTTTTGACCACGTCAGTTGCCGGATCTAAGTCAAAATAAGTCGAGCAAATAGTGAGAGGCTCGCTTACATTGGTAACTGAAAACATGGGATAACTTGCCACATAATTCCCCATCGCAGGTTAGGTACCACTTCCATATAAGGAACATTCAGGGGTGTCAAATGATTAGTAATCGAAGCAAGAACAATGTATTAAACTTGATCAACTGTCACATTGTTTCCATTGTGAGGGAAGGGCATAATGCGAAAGAGTGTCGATACGAAAAATTTCATGGCATAAACAGAGTCTCACCTAAGGAGAAAATTGAAATCTAAGGGACCTTGGACTACAATAAGATCGATATGAACATTCTTACCTTCCAAGTTAATAGGTAACTTAGGAAGTATCCCTA
Source organism: Pinus tabuliformis (assembly GCA_031772625.1). NCBI lineage: Eukaryota > Viridiplantae > Streptophyta > Pinopsida > Pinales > Pinaceae > Pinus > Pinus tabuliformis. Next base: position 319,267,371 of record CM062806.1, on the reverse strand, counting down.
AAGATTCATTAATGATTCTGTTAAAAGATAACAGATTCTGAGTAACAGGCACAAGTTGAGAGGAGCCCAAATCTTTCCAAGCGGTTGAGGATAAAATATGGACAGAGGCACCTTCATCTACATTTGTGAATCGAACATTCTTACCATAAGCCTTCACAATGATTTGGAAAGTGGTGGAAGAAGGAAGACGAGATTCTGTCAGTCTACTCCAATCAAAAGAAAAAGCCTCATTACTTAGATGGTGTTCAAAAGCAACAAACGAAATGCCACCATGTGTAGAAGAATCTAAGGTAACATGAAGAACTTGAGCTGTATGAAGTTTACAATCTAAAGGGAGAGTGGGATCAACCGAATATGGAATTGATTCGACAACTTGATCAACAAATAGTCCATCAATCTGGGTGATATATGTTTCACCCTCCAATGGAAGAGTATGATTGACTGTAATTTAATTTAGATCAATCAATTTGTCAACTGATAGTAGATGGGGAGAAAATTTACACTAATTAGTTGGAAGTTGTTACTTTGAAACAATAAGTTTTTCCAACAATTCTGAGGCTTCATCCATGTGAGGGAAAAGGTGACTAAAAATCAAGTTAGGCTCGAATAAACATGAGTTTGGGGCTTTATATTGGGAATGATTCGTCCAACAATGCTTCTAGATATCACTTTTTACTTTTACCTTTTATTGGTTTACCTGCACAGTTTTTGTTTAGAAACAAGGCGCAATTCTGCACAATTTGTTTTCACCTGGTTTGACCTTAGGTTGAAGGAAGGCTATTCCTAGGGTAACCACAAACCAAGCTTAACTTGGTAGCTAGCCCTACCAGTTCGGGAGAGGGATCTCTCCTTATGGATCTCAGTCAAGATGACTGGATCAGGGATAAGATTTTATGCTGGGTATAGTAGCTCAAGGGTTTTGATTGAAGTTGTTGGTGTTTGCTAGGAAATTTTGGGTATGGGAAACTAAGTCAAAATTGCAGGGGATTCTATGGGCCAAGGTAGGTATGAGCTTCAACACCTTAGGCTTGATGAGGTGAAATGATAGACTGGTGAGGAACTAAGAAGGACATGAGCAAGTCATGAACCCTTCCTAAACAGTAGGAAAAAACATGAAATACTGGTGTTTCCCAAGGTAGAGCATTAAAACCTAATGAATTCCACCTATCTGACTTGAAAACAACCAATCAGAAGAAATTACATGAAAGAGGCATACATAAATAACATGAGAACATAATTACAAAAGAATAAACATATGCTAAAGGCCATACCACAGGGATCCCATAAACATAGCTGCAACTTTATTAGTTTCCTGCCAAAATTGGTACAAAGTGATATGTGTTCAGTACATGAGCATCTAGCTGAATCCAACCTTTGCTAATGACAAAGAAAATACATAATATAGGTATCCAACTCACTCATCCTATCCATCAGGGGTTGAAACCATGATAAGAGGAGCTGTTTCAACCGTTTCTAGACTAAGAATAGGAATCTAGGCAGTCAAACAACTTGCCTCTACAAGAGTGGAAATAGATTCATTAACCTCAAAACCACTTTTTGTCGATGAATCTACCATCTACTAGTGTTTGACTATTACATTTACAATCCATGGAATTAATTACATCAGCAAATTCACTTGCATGAGAGAGAAATCAAGAAAATAGGCGAAATTAGGCAAAAAAATCATCCTGAGTGAAAAATGCCCTACGCGCAGCGCCACTGGTCCTATGCGTAGTGCCACTTTGAGTCCACTTTTGGAGGCCTTCCCAACATCCAAATTGAGCCCAGGATAGCTCATTGGAAAGGTCTTCAAGTCTAGTTTCTGGAACACCTAGAATTTTTTCATTTGGAGCTCATTTTCCCCCTCAAAAACTAATTCTCCCAAGGCTGCTTCTGTGTGTCCAAAAACTGGCAGAAAGGTCAAATTTTTGGTGTTTTTGGACCTTCTGGTGGACTAAATGTGCTTCAAAAATTCTGAAAATTGGTAGGGTGCATGTCCTTGATGCCCTGAATCCAAAAATGCAACCCATTTGTGCATTGGGTGCCCCTAGAAAAAGCGCAGTGCCACCTCTAAGTAGATTTTCTGTGTTTTAAATTTCCAAAATTTCAAAATGACAAAATTTCTTCAAAAGCCACCCGAATTTGGCATGAGACACCACCATCAACTACTCTGATGGGCTAGGAAAGATTCAACAAACATCAAGAATTCTAGTGGCCTCTGAAATAATAGTTGGTGACACTGTGAAAGTAACCCCAGCAAGAGTCACTTCATGTTTAAGCAAATTGGCAAGAAAGAGTCTGGCCAACTCATGATGAAACTAAACTCTCTACAGTAATTCACAAAACTCAAAACAACCGAGGTATCTGAAACAATAAACTGCTAATGGAGAGGCCTATAGTTCTGCTAAGCTGGTTGGTTCCTCTCTTGTAATTTTGCCTCCCTTATGAGGCTTTCTCTGTTGCCTTTTCCTTTCCACTAAACTGCCACTTGATGTCTCCTCATCATAGTCAGAATCACCTCTATCCATTATTAATCAACTCTCTTAGTTTGCACAATTTTGACAATGTATGGGATGGATGGTATGTTCTAGGGCTTGTAGGGATGGGTGTGAGTGAATTTAGGAAGCTATGGGCAAAGCATGAAAGGGAGGGGAAGGTTTAGGGAGTGATAAATGAGTGGTAGAATATGATAAAAGTGAGGGGAATAATAAGTGAAGGGTTTAGTTATGAGGTTGAGTGATGGGGAAAAACCAAATAACTAGGGTTTTATATAGGGAGTGAAAAAATTATGAAAATATTCACATATGCAAACTAAATTGCAAGGAAAGCAATGATACTTACTTGCACAAGGTATATTTGGAGGAAATTTGGTGTAGATTTGAAGTTGGGAGAGTTTTGGGTGTTGGCTGACCTAAGCGCAGCGCCTCTACACAGACGCGCAGCGCTAGGCCCTAAGCACAGCGCTGCTGCACACACACACAACGCTAGGCCCTAAGCGCAGCGCCTTTGTACAGACGCACAACGCTAGGCCCGAAGCATAGCACCCGTTGAAATTTGAACTGTGAAAAATCGATCTCCGCGCAGTGCAAGGCTTTATGTGCAACGCCCTCCTCCCTACACACAACATTGGGCAAAATTCCTCCAGAAGCACAGCGTTTGTTGCCTACATGCAGCGCCGCCCCTGTTTGCTCAAGAACACTTAGAAAATTGATTTTTCTTCTCTCCTTTGGCTCCTTTGATTTGCTAAATGACACAATGGAGTCAAAATAGAATAAAATGAGTTTATATATGAACCCCATTCTAATTTTTTCTTTTTGAAAACCCACTTTTCCAATATTTCTTTTCCTTTTTAGAAACCCTGATTTTAATGCCTTTCACTTTTTGCTTTTGCAGGTGGATTTGCTCATGTTGTATTTGTTTCTTTGTAATCTTTGTAGCATAGCAATATAATTTGGTGCTCATGGGCAACTGAGGATCAATATTACATATAGGAACATGAAATTACATAAAAAAAATAAGAATAGAAACAAAATACTATGTTTTCACCTCAAAACATGTTTTGAGGTGAAAATTACATTTGACTTTGATAAAAATAATCTTCAATTCTTGTGATACTTTGCTTGATTTTATTTTGGCATCCTCATGACCTTGCTAATCTTTTTTGGCATTCAACCATCAATTTTGACTATGGTGAAAACCCTACAACCTAATCGGACCAAACCCTAGTAACCTAATGGAATGTACTACAGAAGGAAAATGAAATTTGTCTAAAAACAATAAGAAAGAGGATCAACAAGTATGTTTCACGAGGGAGAACAAAAGTGACCTCAAGCATCAATAGGTCCATGACCTAATGGATTGTTGAAAATTTATAGTATTGGACTCCTATCATGTAAATGCAAAAGAGCATATTTTGATCACTGATGGCAGTATGACCATACCGACACTAACATTGGCTCCAGTGGGGATGGTAGCTCCTTGGAGGTGCCAAGAACATTGTAGACCTAGTAGCCTTATCCATTGAGCATAGAGTAAAAAAAATTCAATTTGAAATACATGATTGCATACTGATGACTTAAAGACACAAACTGACTCAAAACTAACTTGAAATTGATTGAAAAAATGACTCAAGACTTACTTAGTTGAAATAAGTACTTACAAAACTTATTAATGGTAGTAGACCATCGAGATTTGAGGGCTTCAAATATTGATGACGACCACCTGCCTACTGAAGAAATATGTACAATCATGTGAAGTGAACCTTCCAATGTAACCAATCCAGCAGATGGCTACTCATTGAAATTCTGCTCTCACTTTCCTCAAGCAGGCAGAATGATGTACATGTAGGAAACTCACAATAACAACTGAAACCAAGGCTTATGCTAACGAATCAGGCAACATTCATCTTCTCTAATGCTTGCAAAAGAATGCTGATGGGATCTTGAAAATCCTGAAGCACTAGCTTGTCTTGAGATCTAGTAGAAAAAACACAAGTACTCCCTTCATTTTGATCTGAAAGAATAGTTGATTGTTGATTGATAGGAAGGCATAGAGAAGTATAAGCTTCTGCTATCTGAGTGTTGGCTGTAAATTCCTCGAGCATGAGAAATTATGACTCGATTTTTGGCATATTGTCTCTCTCAGGCTCACGCTCCTCAATTTCATAGTCTAAGTCATTCTTAAACATAAAACATTCTTCAAAATTATCAAACTTGACAGCCCTATCATCTTCATGAAAGAAAACAATATCTGTTCGCTAATCTATAAATCTAATTTCAAGACTGTCCTCATTTCCAAAAGTGGAAGAAGCTTCACTAATACCTTCTTGACGATGTGAACACTGCAAACCTGCATTAGCTTGGGTTGTAACATGATCTTTCAAGAGTTGATCTATCTCATCTCATTTTTCATAAAATGACTGGATTACCTCCTCGTGAAGGCTTTGTTCTAATGAAATGAGAACACTTGGGTCAATAACTTTGTTTTCTTCATTCCAGATGATCTCAACAATAGATCTCTCCTTCATGGGATTCAGAACAAGGTACTCTTCATCAACACGATCTGAATCTAGATCTGAAATAGCCAACTTGACTTTATCACAATCTGAAATTGGAACTTGATTTTCCTGCATACTGTCTCTTGCTATGATCAAATATGAAATAAGACCTTGTCTTCCATCATTTTCAATTGTACTAAGATCTTGAACCTGCTGCAAATTTTCCCGAGCATCTTGATAAGTATCTTCTAAGCTCTCTTTATGCTGCTGAAATGGATTTTCATACAGGGATTCCATGATCTCATCGTCCATGAAGTCATCATCTTCATAAACTTTCTCAAGATTTTCAATAAAACTATAAACATGTTTACAACAATTCTAAACTAATATCAGGGATGGACAATATTATTTATACCTTTCAAAGAACATGGTATGAAAATCCTTTAAACAGTAAATACAAGCAGGCAACAAACTTTCATACCAAGATCGAGCTTCACCGTCCAAAGTGGCCATGAATATCTTCATCAAGTAGTCTTCAGGAAAATCAACCTTCAACTTGCGAGTATGCATGTGAAATCTAACCAGATGTAAAGCAACATTATTCCATCATCATCTTTAAACATAGGCATATTCCTTTGCCAATCTACCTTAGGAATTTTTTTTGGGAAACCTGGAATGTGATCTCGTCTCATGGGAGCATACCTTCGAGCCAACGAATCAATTTTGATAACAATGAATTCACCAAGCAATTCTTCAGGCTACTGGTTCTTGAAGAGTGGAGTTGCCACAAAATTTCTAAACCTTGATATTTTTCGACACTGGAGTCGACAAGTGAATGATTTCAGCCTTCCGGTGTCTGATCATTGTCCACCATCAACAATTAGATCTAAACTTGATACATTTTGCTGAGGAACATAAAACTACGTTCCCCAGTTGAGTCGCCACTATGTTATCACCTGGTTTGACCTTAGGCTGAAGAAAGGCTATTCCCAGGGTAACCACAAACCAAGCTTAACCTGGTAGCTAGCCCTACCAGGTCGAGAGAGGGCACTCTCCTTACGGATCTCAATCAAGATGAATGGATCAGGGACAAGATTTTATGCTAGGTATAGTAGCTCAAGGATTTTGATTGAAGTTGTTGGTGTTTGTTGGGTAATTTTGGGTCTGGGAAAATAAGTCAAAATTGCAGGGGATTCTATGGGGCAAGGTAGGTATGAGCTTCAACACCTTAGGCTTGATGAGGTGAAATGATAGATAGGTGAGGAGCTAAGAAGGGAATGAGAAAGTCATGAATCCTTCCTAAACAGTAGGAAAAAAAATGACATACTGGTGTTTTCCCAAGGCAAACCATTAAAACCTAATGAATTCCACCTATCTGACTTGAAAACAACCAATCAGAAGAAATTATATGAAAGATGCATACATAAATAACATGAGAACATAATCACAGAAGAAGAAACATATGCTAAATGCCATACCACATGGATCCCATAAACATAGCTACAACTTTATTAGTTTCTTGCCAAAATTGCTACAAAGTGATATGTGTTTAGTACATGAGCATCGAGCTGAATCCAACCTTTGCTAATGACAAAGAAAATACATCATCTAGGTATCCAACTCACTCATCCTAGCCATCATGGGTCGAAACCATGATAAAAGGAGTTGTTTCAACCATTTCTAAACGAAGAACAAGAATCTAGGCAGTCAAACAACTTGCCTCTACAAGAGTGGAAACAGATTCATTACCCTCAAAACCACTTTTTGTCCATGAATCTACCATCTACTAGTGTTTCACTATTACATTTACAATCCATGGCATTAATTACATCTGCAAATTCACTTACATGAGCGAGAAATCAAGAAAATAGGCGAAATTAGGCAAAAAAGTCATCCTAAGTGAAAAATGCCCTACGCATAGTGCCACTGGTCCTATGTGCAGCACCATTTTGAGTCCACTTTTGCAGGCCTTTCCAACATCCAAATTGAGCCTAGGATAACTCATTGGAAAGATATTCAAGTCTGGTTTCTGGAACACCTAGATTTTTTTCATTTAGAGCTCATTTGCCCCCTCAAAAACCAATTCTCCCAAGGCTGCTTTTGTGTGTCCAAAAACTGGTAGAAAGGTCCAATTTTAGGAGTTTTTGGACCTTCTGGTGGACTAAATGTGCTTCAAAAATTCTAAAAATTGGTAGGGTGCATGTCCTTGATCCCCTGAATCAAAAAATGCAACCCATTTGTGCATTGGGTGCCCCTAGACAAAGCACAGCACTGGTGGCGCTGCGCTTCTGGGCAAATTTTCTGTGTTTTAAACAATTCTGAGAGAAAATTAGAAATTTATTTTGAGAGAAAAGTTGAAACATGAGGCCAAATTGTTTATACTTCTATTTAATGCCCCAAATGAATATCCCTACTGAAGTGAAAGGCCTGTCCATTAATTTTATTTAATGGATTTATCAACAATTCCTAACATAGTTAATTTATTTATGAAGGATTCCTGGCATACATAGATGCTATAATGTCAAAATGCTTTACCAAATATAGAGACCGATGTTCGACATAGACATAAATCAATTGTGCTATGTAGACATAAATCAATTGTTCGAATTTTCCATAAGCAAGAATGATGATACCATGATTATGATATTCTATGCTTTGGTTTCAGTATTGCTAATTGATGCCTTAACTTGTTATTTTATTTTTAAATTGTGTGCGTTGATTTTAGTATTACTTGTTGATGACTGATCGTGTTTTATAATGTTTTCTTTATTTCAGGAAATGGAATCATCTTATGATGAAGTAGCATATAAACTTAAAATTATGGTGTCATCGTGTGCTAAGAGGAATAACCAGAAGGTAGATCAATCAACAAATGCAACATCTTGCATGGAAGCTAGAAAACTAGTTATAAATGGAAGGAGCATCACTCCTCACTGTCCCTATCCCATGATCTCTTGATTATGATTTATTTGATGTTTAATGTGCAATAAAGAAAACAAATATCACAGTTTATATGTTAAGACAAGAAGAGGCATGAAAGCTTGTGGCAAGGATGAGCATCAATATTCTAGTACACAAAAGGGTGTGACCATCAAATACTAGAGAATATTGATGTTAACATTCCAATTACCTCCATAATGGAAAATGTAGATGAAATTGACCTATTGAATGCGTTTTTGCTTTATCGTTTCTAAAATTCTGCAACTCTGCCTGTTGGGAAATATATGGTAGGAAGTATGCCAGATCCTTGACCTTCCTTCTCTAGGGATTGGTGTTATACCTCAAGCAAGTATATTCGTGGGGCAATGGCCACTTTGTATTTTAATGGATGGAATATAAAGCATAAGGCATAAGGAAACTCATCAAGATCCATTCCTACAGCTTCATAATGATAGGCCAATTGATCTTACAATAGGAGACTCAGTGCTTGGTACACGTAGAGATGTTAGAAATAGTAAAATTACAAAAAATCAAACTGCTCAGCTACAAAAATATGTCCTATGGGATTGTATGAAAAAATATTGCGCTTAGTGCAAAGTGTTTCACAAGGGGATAACAAAATGTAACATGGGAATACTACCACTATTATGTAAATAATCACTTCCTCCTTTTAGTGAAATATAAATCCAACAAGGAAGGCTTCCCTGGGAGCCTCAAGGAATCCTTAGCCAAGAAAACATCATGTCTAGGGCCTTATATACTAAGAAATTATTACTGCCACTTAAACATAACATTCAAGGTAAGGAATCAACTGGTTTGTGAGGTGATTTTGTACATTTTAGCATATGAAAATTCTAAGACAATTTTTGGATGTTTATGAAATTAGAATAAGTCAAAGAGTAAACCACAAACACTACAAATGAAGAAAAATTTATGGTTGTTGTAAAACATGCAATTAAGATAGTATATTTCATAACTCAAGTTATTACAACAGGAAATAAATCGGCCCTTGAACTTGAATGCCAATGAAAACTAGGACTCAAAAGAAAAATTAGAATAGATTTTAATTAACACATGAATTCTGAAAGCAAAAGGGAATATAAAATCCCTAAAATGAAAAATGTCTAGCCCTACAAAGGGTGTAAAAGAAATCAGTAATACAAAACATGATGAATGAGTCCATTTTTAACCATACAAATGCTCAAAAACCCTAGACATCCAACTATTTTATGACTAAAAATACAATTCTAGTTGTTATAAACCCTAATTTAATCCTAAAATAGAGAATAAAGAGAAAAAATTTGAATTTTATGATTGAATATTAGGAGAAAGACTAGTACCTACTTATTTTAATGGCATATGAGGTTAACAAATGACTCCTTTGGGAGAGTAATATGATCTAGAAATATGTATAGGGTTGTGTTACTTGTGAATTGTGTTGTTGTACCTTGAGAACCATTATCATTATTGGTGGTTTCCCTCGTGCTTGTTAATGGTTCACATCATTGACTAGTAATCAGGTGGTTTTTTGCCATGTTCGACTCTAGCATGTTTATTCACATGGTAGAATTCGTAATTTGGTTAGCTTGAGACAGAGATGAAGAACTTGGGTTTCGTCTGATAAATCTAGGCTACATGGAGATATTATGTATTCATGATTGTACACATGATTCTTTCTATTCAGATGGTTGCATCCCTGTCGTGGGACCATACATAGGATCCCTTATGTTTGGATGGTTTCATCCATGTCGTGGATCCATACACGTGATCCCTTCTATTCAGATGGTTGCGTCCATGCCGTGGATTCATGTATTGTTAGATGCCACTTAAGAGATGTATTATTAGGCATATTTACATCAGAGATGTCATATATACTATATCATTCTTGATTCGTAGGTCTCCTTATGGTGTTTCTTCGGGTCTTTGCCTTGACTTATAAAGTATTTCGCCCATCACTCCATGTTCTACCTTCATGCTTCAGGGGGAATTTGTTACACAATATTTTGTCATACTTCTCGTCTTGTATCCTAAAGTGTAAAAATGACAAAATATGTCACTCTATTCACCATGAAACATATATAGAAGCTTCCCTGAAGAATAGAAGAAACGTTTACCTGAAAGTGTTCCTGAGAAAACTTGTCAAAAACTTAGTTTTTAAGGATCAATGCATTTCGCACCACTAGGGACCCGTGCTGGTAACTTCTTGCACTCTTTTGACCTACCGCTATCAACATGCCTTTTTATAGGAAAACCTACATTGAACCTCTTCAGGCAATTTTTTCTAAAGTGGAGGAGAAGCTTCTCTTACTAAAAGCCTCGAGAATGACGATTTGGTTACAGGTGAATAAGGAATAGAGTGAGATCTACCATTATTGTTCCTTGATCCTATCCTCATGGATCTTCCCCTTGAGTTGTGGAACCTCTCCCTCCTTTTATGGATCCTTAACTCTCTCTCCTCCCCTATAAATGAGATCCCTACTATCCACAACTGGTTGGTCATTTCTTGGTTGCATTCCTATTCTAAAACTATTCCTAAATTCTTCCCATCTTACTATGGAGAAGGAGTGCTTGAAGGTCTTGGCTAGGACTTGGAAACTCATCCAAAGGAGTCTTCTAACATCAAGGCTTGATTGGTTGTATACTTCCCTCATTTTATATTAATAAATACATCATGTCTTTACTTTCCATAAGCGTGTAAAGAATTACTCATTTGATAGGATATTCCTTGATCTATCATATACTTTATGTTATAATTAATTATGCTATGTATGCCTTTGTCATTTTTGTTTGATCTTCCTTGCAGGTACTCATCCACAACTGTTTAAAGAGGATTGAACTTGGAAGTGAGAATATTGAGGACAACATCAATAGGAATTTAACATTAGAGTGAGATAAGTCATTTATCATACTTTTGTAGGAATTTACAGGGTAAGTTCCTCAGATAGAACACCAAAGGACACCACTCACAAACAAACCACAGATCAATACACCAGTATTCTTGACGTGGTTAAAACCCTCAAAGAGGGAAAAAATCCATGGCCTTAGCCAACACAGCCACTTTAGGCAATTTATTAAAAGAAAGAAAATTTACATAAGCTTCTCTCATGAACGGTCACCTACAAATGACCCTCCATGCTCTTTAAATAGAGATCATGGACCAATCGGGTGTTAAGCCAAGGATCAAGTGTCGGTAATACCGAGGAGAGAATGAACCGTTAGATCACTTCATGTCTAGAACATATCATGACTGTTGGATTCTAAGTTACAAAAGTACATAGTAAAGAAACATACTTTACCTTACTCTACACTAGACCAAGTTATACCTAACTATTTCCTATGTGTTAGAATATCCTAACATCCCCCCTTAAGAACAACTTGGGATAGGATTGAAGGATGTACAAATATGACACAATAGGAGAAGGAAGGAGGCATTAGAGCCTATCCCCCCTTAGTGACAACTTCCTGAACTCTAACCATAAATCGAAGTTTAGTAAACTTTGCCTCTGTGAGATCCTTTGTAAAGATGTCTGCAACTTGATCATCTGTTGAACAATATTGCACTTCAAGAACATGGTCATGAATGAGCTTTCTGATGAAGTGCATGTGTAGTTCAATGCATTTGTTGTGCTAATGTTGGACTAGATCTTTGCATAGTTGAATGGCACTTTGATTATCACACCAAAGTGTAGTTGGATGCTGCTACTGAAAACCAAAATCTGACAGGATCTAACGAAGCCACAGGGCTTCCTTACTAGCTTCTACAACACCATGATACTCTACTTCTGCTTAAGAAAGAGAGATGGCACTTTGTTTCTTGCGAGCCCATGTAATAGGTACATAACCAAGAGTGAAGTCATAACCGATAGTAGACTTCCAATCATCAGGGTCACCAGCCCAATCGGAATCAGTGAAGCCAACCAATAGAGGAGATGCTTCTTCACTGTAATGAATCCCAAACTGAACTATACCTCGAACATAATGAAGTATTCTTTTAGTTGTTTTCCAATGACTTTCATGTTGTTTTTGCATAAACCGAGCAATAAGGCCAACAACAAAGGAAAGGTCAGGACGAGTATGGGTCAGATATAAAACTTTTCCTACAAGTTGATGATATAAGGTAGCATCAACTTCAGGGGAAGTACAATTGGTTGAAATTTTGGCTCCAAATTGAAAGGGAGAAGGGGTTGGCTTACAATCTTCCATGTTAGAAGATCACATGCATACTTGGACTGGGAAAGGGAAATACCTTCCTTATATTGCAAGACTTAAAGACCAAGAAAATAATGCAAGTGTCAAAAGTATGTCATTTCAAACTTCTTATTAAGGTTGGACTTCACATGGTTTATAAGGTTGGGATCACTACTGGTAAGGATAATATCATCAACATAAAGAACAAGAATGATAAGAGACTTGCCCACTTTCTTGGTGTAGATAGTATTGTCAGAATGACACCTAGAAAAGCCAGTATCTAAAAGAAAGCTATCCATTTTGGCATACCAAGCCTAAGGGGCTTGCTGCTTGAGACCATAAAGGGATTTCTTAAGCCGACATACAAGGCTGGAGTTTATTTGTATAAAGCCAGTAGGTTATTCCATATAGATTTTTTCATGCAAGTCCCCATGCAAGAAGGTAGATTTAACATCCATTTGATGGACTTCCCATTTGAAAGAGGTAGCAAGGGAAAGAAAAAGGAGGATAGAGTTCATTTTGGCAACAGGGGAGAAGGTTTCAGTATAGTCAATGCATTCAACTTTTGAAAAACTCTTAGCAACAAGAAAAGTTTTATGTTTATCAACTTTTCCATCTGGTCCATACTTGGTTATGTAAATCCATTTGCATTTAACAAGTTTTCGTCCCTTTGGAAGAGGAACAAGATCCCATGTATCATTTGCCAGTAATGAACGATATTCTTCTTTCATAGCTGCATCCCAATCTAGATGGCCTGAAGCTTCTCCAAAGGTGTCAGAATCATAATTCACTGAAGCTTGAGCTAGTAGAGAAGAGGCTCTATCGAACTGAGAACATGTACGTCGCTGATATGTAGGATCACTGACAAGAACACCTGTTGCATCCCGAGTAGCACGGACCCATTTTGGAAGCTGTGGAGCTGAAGGAGGATCCTAAGAAGGTGGGAGAGGATTGTCATCCTTGCTGTCATCATCTGAAGAAGAAATATTTTCAGAAGTAGAAGGGATAGAGAGAGGTGGCACATCCGCCAAACTAGGCTCGTAGGCCGATATATTTTAAGCAAACTTTATATCCCTTCTAATGATAACATTTTTTAACTTAAGTGGAATAAGTCTATATCCTTTGACATCTTCAGAATATCCAACAAAATACATTTTCACTCTTAGGTTCTAAAGCTTTATGTTTATCATCTGGAATATGGGCCCATGCTTCACTTCCAGAAACACGAAAGTGACTTACATCTGGTTTAATTGAGATCCATGCTTCTTCTAGAGTGATATTCTTTAAAACCTTAGTAGGAGCGAGATTTACTATGTAATTTGCACAATTAATTGCTTCTCCAAAAATTAGGACTAAGTCCTTTAGATTGAAGCATACAATTAGCCATTTCCTTAAGATGCGATTCTTTCTTTCAGCTACACCATTTTGTTGTGGAGTATATGGAACAATATGTTGCATTTGAATTCCATTCTCAGTGAAAACGTTGATGAATTTGTTGTTAACATATTCTCTGCCATTATTAGATCTTAGCTTAAGAATTTGATGTCTACATTGTTTTTCAACAAAGGCCTTAAAGGCCAAGAATATGTTAAATACTTCACTCTTGAGTTTTAAGAAGTATACCCAAGTGCGTATGGAGAAATCATCAATGAAAGTTAAGAAATACTTGTAGCCATAGAATGAAAGAACTGGAAGTGGACCACATAAATCATTATTCACAAGCTGTAAAGGGGTTGAGGCATGCCAAGAGGCACATTTTTCAAAACTATACCGATGATTTTTTCCGAGTACACATCCGGAACAAACACCATCTCTGCAAGATACCATTGGAAGACCTATCACCATATTTTATTTACATAGATTCTGAAGGGAGAGATAGTTTAAGTGACCAAATCGCTCATGCCAAAGTTTTCTAACTTCATCATTATGAGCAACAAATACCGAGGGAAGATTTGATGACCCAAAGTTGTTAAACTTATACAACCTTGTAGAATCATCAACAATGCCAATAGCTAAAATCTGTCTAGGATCTCTTAGGTCCTTAAGTACAACATTGTGAGGTGAAAATTCAACGATTTTACCTTCACCTGAATGAGTTATTTGATATATAGATAGAAGGTTGCAGAATAATTTTGGAACAAATAATACATCATTAAATTGACCATTTGTCTAGATGAAAAGTTCCAGTCCCTATAACATTAAGAGATCTATCATCACCAACATATATATTTTTGGTGTTACAATCATTTAAAGAAGAAAACATGGCTTTGTTTTGGCCATGTGATAAGAAGCTCCAGAATCACTGAGCCACTCATGAGAATGAGAAGAAGAAGATAAACTTAGTGCATAACCGGACCGAGATGCTTGACAACCACATGAAGAAAGCGTTATTCCTGAAGATGAAGTTGAAGTTGAAGAGTTCTCCAAATGGTGTTATGCTTCTTCATTACTTCCTCCAAGGCTTCCATCTTCTTAAAGAATTTGGATTCTAAGTGGCCATCTCGATTATAAAAGTGGCAATGTCTATCAATCTTCTTCCCTTTGGTTTTATTTGCCTTATCATTTTGTTGAAATGATTTTTCACCATTCTTTTTAGGATACTGCTTCTTAGGATTCTTTGAATTTGGTTGTTGTTGGGTGCCAAGGATTTCTTAGAAGAGTTTCCAAGATTAAGAAGACCAAGATATAAGAGTTTTTCTTGTTCTCTTATTAAATAATCACAAAAGGCATAAAAACAGGGAGACTTATAGTCTTGTCCTTGAGAAATAAATGCTTCTCTAGTAGAATGGGAAGTGGAAACAAACACAAAGTAGGTTGGTCTCAACTTAGTAGGAATGGAATAGATAAGGCTACCATCTTCTTTCTTAACCTTAACGCCTTCGAAGAGAAGTCCAAGGGTCTTGAACTTTGACAAAAAATATTTAATAGAAGAAAAAATATTGGGGTCCAACGTAAGCAACTCATTTTTGAGTTGATGGGCTCGAATTTCATTTTAATTCCAAAAACTTTAGTGAGCTGTTTCATTGCTTCATTAGGGGTATCAAGTTCTGCTATATGGAATCTAAGGTCTGGAGAAATAGACATCCATATCAACCCACGTGCTTGATATTTCCTATTTCACCATTTGGCTGCCTTATCTTCATCTTTAGGTTTGGTTTCTTGGCCTGAGTCTATTCTGTAAAGACCTTTAGTTCTAAGTAAATCCACAATGTAGGACCACCATTGGAAGTAGTTGGTGCTGTCAAAAATAAATTGGCATGGAATTTCTAATTTAATAGAAATTGAAGCTATAGATGCTGAAACTTCCAATGGAAAGATCTCGAAAAATTAGGCTGATTAAAAAAAAAACGGTTCTGAAAACAGCTTCCGGATGAAGAAGTTATGGCTTTTTGAAGAAAAGTTCTTGAAGATGCCGATGAAGTGCGTGAATGTGCGGAAGTGAATGATAATGTTATATTTAAAAAAAATCCTCCCCCTTTCCAAATTTAATATAATTAGCTCACTTAAAAAAAAAAAATATGTGACCCACTTTTATAAATAAGTGAAAGTCACTTTTACAATGGTACTTTATGAGCTACTCACTAAATTGTAACTTAAATAAAATATAAAATGAATTTAGAATTATAAGTGACTCACTTTTTATAATGGGTGAGAACACTTTTACATAAAGTAATTTTAAAACATAAGATAAATGTGTTTTTTGAAAAAGTAACTAACAAAAAGAAAGACTTGAACCCAAGACCTCTATTCTCATAAAGCAACCTTGGACTAATTGAGCTAGTTTAAAAGATTAGTAATCTTTGGAAAATAGGAAACAATTTGTTTTTTCTTTTTTCTTTTATTAGTCACTGAAGCTTTGGGGTGCGTGCTTACTTGAGAAAGCTCTTTTTGCCTACAAAACAAAAGACCACACAACCCAACACAGACATGAAAAAAAACCAAACCTTATGGCTTGAAGTTAGCTTTCGTCAGAAACTAAATATTTTCTTCAATGTTTCTAATTTTCCGAGATCACACTAAGGCGCGGTGGAAAAGAGCATACGCATAAGAAAAATCCTTTCTTTATGTTTTTGATTTTCCCAGATCACACAGAGTCCCAGGGAAAAAAGCATATGTAGAAATTAAAGGCATAGATCCGATAATAAAAAACAGAGAGCTAAATAAACCAAAATAAACAGAAAAACGAATAACTAGAACTGCAAAAAAAATTGTATACCTATAGATCTTAAAAATGACGTAACTATGGCTACCAGAAACCTTTTTACGTGAAACAATAGGGGTTCCTCACTGGAATGGATGCTCCTAACACAATAGAGCAGTCCTCTCGGCCCGAAACCAATCAGAAATAGTATATCTAGGAAACGACAATCGGATGCAGTTATACCAGCTTTGGATTTGGATCACCAATGGATGCGGCCCTCGGCTAGCTCTGATTCCATGTAGGAATTTACAGGGTAAGTTCCTCAAATAGAACACCAAAGGACACCGCTCACAAACAGATCACAGATCAATACACCAATATCTTTGACGTGGTTAAAACCCTCAACGAGGGAAACAGTCCACGGCCTAAGCCAACACGACCACTTTAGGCAATTTGTTAATAAAAGAAAGAAAATTTACATAAGCTTCTCTCATGAATGGTCACCCTACAAATGACCCTCCATGCCCTTTAAATAGAGATCATGGACCAATCGGGTGTTAAGCCACGGATCAAGTTTCGGTAATACCGAGGAGAGAATGAACCATTGGATCACTTCATGTCTAGAACATATCGTGGCCGTCAGATTGTAAGTTACAAAAATACATAGTAAAGAAACAAACTTTACCTAACTCGACACTAGACCAAGTTATACTTAACTATTTCCTATGTGTCAGAATATCCTAACAACTTTGTATTTTCTAATATAAACTACGAATTTTTTCACATGTTTATCTAGTTTCTTTCTATATCCTCTTATAGGACTAGAGAGATCGCTTTTGTCTACATAAGGGATTATCTGCACAATAGGTTGTCCACTACTAACCCTAAAATATCTACCTAGTAACTTACAAAATCCAATAAATTTAATGGAATGTTTCTCCACTAGAAATCTTCATAGGGTTTTAAAGAAGGGATTTTCTCAAAAGAAACCAGTGAATGCACCCTTTGCACTAGACAAATGCAATTAATAAAGAGTATAATTTTGAATTTTATGATTGACTAACAGGAGAAATATTAGTACCTACTTGTTTTTAGAGCATAAGGGTTAATGAATGACTCCCATGGGAGAGTAAGATGATATATAAAGATATCTATGGTTGTCCACTACTAACTCTAGAAGACCTAACTAGTAACTTACAAAATCCAAGAAATTTAATGGAAATTTTCTCCACTAGAAAGCTTCCTAGGGTTTTAAAGAAGAGATTTTCACAAAAGAAACCAAGTGAATGCACCATTTGCACTAGAAAAATGAAATTACATTTAAATCATCCATCAAAAAATCCAACAATATTGTCTAAACCACATACTCATTGAATCAAGATCATCCATCAATACCCTATCCATGAAAATCCATATAAAATACAAGATCATCCACTAAATTCATCTCCACAAAAAATCACTTTAGCCATCCTCCTATAGCCTTTTTCATAATGAAAAAAGTAGACAATTAATAATACAAATCCGCAAGTGTAAATTATCAAAATGGGGATAGAACTTCCTCTACTTATAGGAGGAAACCAAGCACCCTTCCTTTACAAGATCTAATATCGACTAGAAGCCCATAAAACACACAAAAAATTGGGATACAAGGATGAAGGTCAAGACTAGCACCCAAGAAGGTTTTTTCATTTATGTAATTTAAAGGAGGTTTCCCCCTCGAAGAAGCTAATTTTTAAGTCGTTGATCTATCTTTTCTTCTATTTTATAAGTTGGTTGCATAACATTTGGTATTAGAGGTTTGGTTTATAGGGTTTTGCTTCTTTAAAATGGTCATCTTGGAATTTTCGCTATAATTTTTTTTATAAGTGTCTTTAGAAGCTGAAAAGTTTATCACGTGGAGCCGAAATCTTTATGAACTGCATGTAAACATTTCATATATTGGTTCACTATATTTTCGGAGATATGATCCAAGGAAGTTATGGTTTTGGCAAGTTCCAAAATTTAGTCGCAAATAGGTGACATAGGGAAAATGGTAATAACTTTCGTTTCAAGCATTGGATTTAAATTCTATAAAAAGTGGTTGAAATTACATAGAATGTAGTTTTTTGTGTAGCATTAATAGAGCTGAAGGTCGAAACAATGACATGTGAAACTTCGTACAAGTTATTTATACTAAACCAGTCTATAATCAGGGCATTATGGGAGATCATGCATAAATATTTCTTGAAGACTCAAATCTTTGTATGACTTGTGGTGTTGGGAAAAAGACTTGGAGGGTTATATCAAGAAGAAATTTTAGACATGGGGGATCTAAAATTACAGAGATACAACATATTCAATATCAAGCTCCTACAAAGTAAGAAAAATGTGTGTATTTTTTTTTTTTTTTAAATTTGTAAAAGTTTTGTTTGAAAATTTTGTTTAAAGTGATTCAAAGGGAATAGTGAAGCATAAAATATCATCAATTGATGCCCCGAAGAAAGAAAATCGAAACACCTAGTAAAAAACCCAAAATCTATACTATTACACATGAAGATGAGGAAGAAATGCAACATGATATATCAAAATTACAAGACCAAGTGCAACAAATTTCGCTCTCACAAAGAGTAACCAAAAATGAAATGGAATCTAAGATGGATGGTTCTAAGAATGGTTTAAAATCATGCATGGAAGGTTTGGAAGCTAATATGGATGGAATGGAATCTAATATTGATGGTATAGAAGAAAAAATTAAAGGTAACATGGAAGATTTGAAGAATGGTTTAAAAGTAGACATGGAGGGGTTGATGGAAGGTTTAACAAAGTTGCTACAAGAAATGCTTCCTAATGGAAAAATGCTATTAGATAAAACTCATGATGAGAACAAAAAATATACTAATCATAATTTCATAGTCTCTAACATTGGATTGAAGACCCACCATACTCCAAAGATCGATATGAGGAATTTTGATGGGAAGGATCTGGTAACATAGATCCTATAGATGGAGCAAAATTTTGATATACATAATGTGAAAAACGCACAAAAGGTACGCATTACAACTTTATATTTAGAACCCAATAAGTTTTTATGGTATCGATGGCCTTGTTCTTGTAAATGTATTATTACTTGGTCGATTTTTACAAAGGAAATGATATCACATTATGAGGATACAAGGAGCAACACCATCTTTAGCTAGTTGATAAATCTCAAACAAAAGGGTTCAATGGTGGAGCAGATGAGGACTTCCAAAAATTGAATATAACGCTAAATGATATTCTAGAGGAGCATAAGATTGATTTCTTCATAGGGAATTTAAAGGATAACATCCAACATGAGGTTCACCTTTGGGAACCTGATTCACTGAAGAAGGCATTCAAGCTGGCAATAAAAATTGAAAGCAAAATTATGGTAACAATAAAGCCTACCACTCAAAACTATAAATATGGAAGTGTTGTTTCTCCTAGCCTTCCACAACCTACAAGGTTGACACCACAACAATCGGAAGAAAACAGAGCAAAAAGGATTTGTTAGAGGTGTGATAGAAAATACACTAAAGTTCATAAGTGTGATGAGAAGAAATTATTTTACATATATTGTGAAGAGGAGGAATAAAAGGAACAAGAAACTTCAAAAGAAGAGGATATACACCAGGAACCAACCCTACAGAAAGAAGAAATCAATTTGAAAATATCTTGTAATGCATTGGTAAAAATTAACACTCCTCAAACTCTCAAGATAGAAGGAAATATCAAGAAGAAAAAGATAATAGTGTTGATTGATTCGGGTAGTACCCATAATTTTATTCATTGTAAGATAGCTAAGGAATTGAATTGCTTCATATATCCAGCATCAGAGCATCAAGTGATGGTTGCAAATAGAGGAACTCTAAATTGCTTTGGAAAGTGCCATAATATCAAGTTAACCATGGGGGAATATGTATTGAATATTCCAATGTTTTCCATTCCAATGGGTGGTGTTGATGTACTAGGAGTCCAATGGTTACAATCTTTAGGTATGATAGCTTTTAATTTTCAAGAAATTTTCTTGAAATTTTTTTGGGAAGGAAAGAAGTGGAATTAAGGGGTATCGCAGGGAAACCAGGAAAGATAATAAAATCTAATGGAATGACAAAGCTTCTAAATAAATAACAATGGGGTATAATTGCACAAGTATGCTCACTAGAGGCTCAAACATCGAAATCATCTATTTCTCCAGATCTCCAAAAAACCTTGGACAATCATTCCAAGGTATTTAAGACTCTTAAAGGCCTCCAATCTATTTGTGATCATGATCATGCTATTCAATTAATTTCAGAAGGTGTTCCTCCAAACATGAGGGCTTACGGATATCTCTGTGCCCAAAAGAGTGAAATTGAACGTATGGTTGCAGAAATGTTAGAGCCAAGTATAATCCAACCTAGTCAAAGCTCTTTCTCTACTCTGGTAGTATTGGTGCACAAGAAGGATGGATCATGCATCACGTGTCTAAATTATAGGGAGCTCAACAAGCTTACTATTAAAGATAAATTTCCCATTTTAGTCATTGATGAATTATTAGATAAATTACATGGAGCAATTTACTTCAACAAGTTGGATGTTCGCTTGGGACATCATCAAATTAGAATGAAGATGGAATACATTTCAAAAACAACATTTAGAACTCATGATGATCATTATGAATTTTTGTTCATGCCTTTTGGCCTTACCAATGCACCTTCTACATTTCAAGGTTTGATGAATTGCATTTTAAAAGACTTCCTTAGTAAATTTTTGTTAGTATTTTTTGATGAGATACTAATCTACAAAAAGTATTGGAAGGATCATTGTAACCAAAATTATAATAAAAATATTTTTCATAATGACAAAAACTGAGTTCTGCAACCAAAACCTAATGGCGACCATGTGGTAAAACGGCGGGGAGGAATCAAGAAAGGTAATGGTGTAGAAAATAGAGAGTACTGGCAAAAGACAAGTCAGAAAACCGAGAGCCACAACCATGACAGAAGAGGTCAGGAGGGGAGAGAAGTAGAATGCAAGTCCTATTCTTAGAGCGACATGGCAGGCGGGCAGAAGGGGAAAATGTCTGCCATGTGCGAAGGAGAAGCCAAGGTTTGTAATCCCTCCAAATAAACTGGAAAGGTACAGAAGCTACATGAAGGATCACACCCTCATCTGTAAGTTTGTTGGAGTCTAGCCGTCCGAAAGAGACCTTACTAGATGGATTCAACAAAAATGGCAGCCCTTAGGACATATCAAGCTAAAGTTGGGAGCAAAAGGATTTTTTACGGTAATCTTCTCTAACCTGCAAGATAAAGAAAGAGTGTTTGAAAATGGACCTTATTTTTACTATAATGCTGGTTTATTTATGAGATATTGGAAAGAATACTATAACCCAGATAAGGAAAAAAATTTAGCAACATCGGTATGGGTTAGACTATTTGGTTTACCTATGGACTTTTGGGACCCAGAAATCTTGGAAGGGATAGGAAACACAATAGGGAGTTTTGTGAAAATAGCGGAAACTACGAAAAAAGGAAGGTATACTTCGTATGCTAGGATTTGTGTGTACATGAACATTGCGAACCCAATCCCAGATTCAGTGGAGCTAGAGTATCATGAAGAAGTTTGGCAGCAAAACCTGGACTATGAGCATATACCGTTTAGATGTCGCAGATGTCATGAATATGGACACTTGGTTAAAGAGTGTCCTATAACAATGGAAGAAGAGGAGAGGAAAAGTAAACAGCAGAAGAGAAGACCAACAGACCAGGAAGGATTCCAAGAGGTAAAGAGTAGAAGAAGAGTAACAAAAGAAAACTCCAATGAAGACAGGAAGGTACAACAAATAAACCCAGGGAAATCAAACAGCTTTGAAATCCTCCAGGAAGAAGGGGAAGAGGAGGATCAAACCATGGAAAACCAAGAAGACAAAGAGACAGACAACAACTCCAGCAGTGAAAGATCCCACACTAAGAGGAAAGCCCCGAGTGATATCCCAGACAAAGGCAAAGAACAGGCAGAAAACATGGAGACAAAAATGGAGATAACCAAGGAAGACCTGAGTATAGAAGAAGAAGTACTGCGAAAATTATTAAATAAGTGGAGAAACTGGGATGAGTGATTTAACCTTGAAGACCAGAAAAGGTTGTATGTGGAAACATTCCAACAATATCTAGCCAAACAAGAAAAAAGTAAAACAGTGCCTGAAGAACAACAAGAGAATCAGAAGGACAACCAAACAAACCAGCAAGGACAAGTAAAGGGTGGGAAAAAAAGAGGAAGGAAAAATATTAAAGATTCCATACAACTAATGGGGGAAATGTTAGTGAACACAGGGATAATGGTTATGCTTTCAACGGTGTTCCAAAACCTTAATCAAACCCCTCAATGATTTTGACATCCTGGAATATTAGAGGTTTGAACAGCAAAGGGAAGCAGAGACATCTAGTGGAATGATTGAGAAAAGACAGACCACATATTATGTTGATTCAAGAAACGAAAATCTCAGGTCAGAAGATGGAGGAAATACTCAATAAAATAAATCCTAGACACCAGCAAGTAATCATAGATGCTAAAGGAAGTGCGGGAGGAATAGCAGTAATCTGAAACCCAGCAAAAGTCTTAACAGACTGGTGGATAGTAATTCCCATAATCCTAACAGGAAAGTTTAGACTCATCAGGCAAAGTGAATGGTTTGTAATGTCAGCAGTCTACAAGCCGCACACCCTGGTCGATAGAGACCTATTTCTCACTCACATGCAAAAGCTAAGGAATATGCATCAGGAACAGAGTTGGATTATTGTAGGAGACTCCAATATGACAACATCTAAAGAAGAGAAGAAAGGAAGAATAAGGAGGGAAGACCCGGAGATGGAAAGATTCAGAGATGTGCAAACGGACTTAAGATTGGTGGACATCCCAACTATAAATGGGAACTTCACCTGGAACAATAGAAGAGGCGGGAATAAACAAATAGCGTCAAGACTAGATATATTTCTAGCCTCTGAACATTTAATAGGAATGGACATCTTCTATGAAGCTTCCATCCTCCCTTCTATAGGGTCAGACCATTGGCCTATTAAACTGGAGATTGCTATGAACATTCAGAATAAAAAGAGACCATTTCATTTTGAGTCCTTTTGGCTAAGAGATCCAGAATTCATATCCAAAGTGAAAAATTGGTGGCAGGAGAGTAAAATGGGAGTGGAAGGAAGAAACAAAATGCATACATTTCAAATTAGACTCAAAGACATAAAGGGAAAAATAAAGAAATGGAATAGAGAGGAATTTGGCAACATTCAAAAAGAGAAAGGAAAACTACATACAAGAATGGAGGGAATTCAACAACAAATCATAGAAGGAGGAAGAAGTGAGGAGTTGGTAGAGGAGGAAGGAAGGATAATTAACCAATTAGAGGAAAGACGAAAGCAAGAAGAAATACTATGGAAACAAAAATCACGAGTCCAATGGTTGAAAGAAGGGGAGAAAAATTCCAAATTCTTTCACAAAGCAATGTTGAACCACAGACAGCATAATAGAATCTTTTCACTAAAATATAGTCAAGGAAACAGAGTACTGCAACAAGAAGAAATGGAGAAGCTTCTGGTGGATTATTTCAAAGGGATCCTAACAGAACCGAATATCAGCAGAGAGGAGGAAATCACTAAAGTATGCCAACATATCCCTAAAAAAGTGACCAGAGAACAAAATTTGGCTTTACTAAGGGTAATAACAAAAAAGGAAGTGGAGGAAATTATTAACAAAATGGCGAAGAACAAGGCCCTGGGGCCTGATGGTTTTACCACTGAATTTTACCAAGCCTCCTGGAGTTTTATGAGTCAGGACCTGGTGGAACTCGTGGAAGAATCAAGATGTACAAAGCGTATGCATCCGGCCCTCAACGCCACCTTCCTGGCTCTGATTCCAAAGACTGGAAACTCGGATGAACCCCAGGGATTCAAACCAATATCCTTATGTAATGTCATGTACAAAATATTGGCTACAATCACGGTGAATAGACTTAAACCAATTTTACCTGACCTCATAGCTTAGGAACAAACTAGTTTTGTCAGAGGAAGGAAAATAACAGATGGAATAGTAGTCACTCAAGAGGTAATCCACTCACTGAAAAACTCCCAAAACAAAGGTATGCTAATCAAATTGGATCTGGCAAAGGCTTATGATCGCCTTAGTTGGGTGTACCTGGGGGGTATTCTAAAAGCTCATGGATTTGATGAGAGATGGGTGAAATGGATAATGTCAATGGTGAGCACACCGGTGATGTCAGTTATGCTGAATGGAACCCCTTCCGAAGCATTTAACCCTATGAGAGGGCTTAGATAGGGAGATCCCCTCTCCCTGTTTCTTTTCATTCTAGCAGCAGAAGGACTGGGCAAGCTGGTGAAAGCAATGTTAGCTAATGAACAGCTAAAGGGATTGAGAATTTGCGGTAATGAACTTCCCATAACACACCAGTGATTCATGGATGATGTAATGTTTCATGGCTAGGCCTCTCTTAAGGAAGCCCAACAGATCTTAAAAATTCTCTCTGAGTTCACTCAAGCATCTCGGATAGAGATCAACAATGAGAAATCATAAATATTTTTATTTAATACATAGGTAGCGTCGCAAAGATTTCTGGCTAGAATAATGGCATTCAAAATAGGAAGCTTCCCAGCAAAGTATCCGGGCATCATGCTCAATGAGCATCAATACAGGGTAGCAAACTGGGGACCCCTAATAAGTAAGATAAGGAAAAATATAGACAATTGGAAATTCCAGTCATTGAATACCCCTAGTAGGATAATCCTTCTAAAAGCAGTATTGCAATCCATCCCAATATACTAGATATCTAGCCAAGCCGTCCCTAAATCTATATGTCAAAAGTTAGTAGCCATGTTCAAGAAATTTTTATGGCAAGGAACAAGTAAAACACGAAAATGGGCATTAATCTCTTGGGAATGGCTAAGCAAACCAATAAAAGATGGAGGATTAGGTTTGTGGGGCCTTATATACTCAACCAAGTGATGGTTGCGAAACTGTGGTGGAGGTGGACACAGGGTAGATAGGACCTATGGAAGAAAATTTGGGAGAAGAAATACGAGGCGGTTGTTAAGCCCAAAGACAAGATGAGAAGTTAGATAGAGGAAAAAGGATAAGAAATATGGATTTTGGCTAGGAGCAATAAAGACTTGATAAGAGACTACAGATTCTGGGAGGTAAGAGAGGGGGACATAGCCAAATTCTGGGAGGAATCCTGGCAATAATGAGAAAATATTCTCCATAAAGAAGCCCTCTAAGTAATCCAAGAATTCACCTCCCAGACAAAGGGGGATGTGGTTGGAAACTTCTGGAAACCAAGTATAGGGGAATATTGGCAAAATTGGAAGCAGAAGGAGGACTGGGTAGCAGCCCCTGACACTGAAATTTGGGGCGATTACAACAAAGAAATGGCATCCAAGAAAGTTGCGGTAAAGACAAGGCAAGATATACTATGATGGGGAACCTGAATAAAAGGAACGTTTTCTATAGCAGAAGGGTATTACTTAAAGGCAGAACAAAATTGTCAGACAGAGTAAAAAAAATGGAAAAATTTATGGAAAATAAAGCATTGGCCGAAAGTAACCTTCTTTATATGGATCCTATATCATGGACGGGCACTAACCGGGGATCAAATATGGAGAAAAGGAGTGCAGGGACCCTCATATTGTGCGCTTTGCAATGAACAGGAGGAGACGATGGAGCACCTCACAAACAAATGCACTGTCAGCAACATCCTGTGGAGTAGCCACCATCAACTGTTTGAACGCTACCATAGAAACAACCAAAATACCAAAAATACCTTGGAAAACTGGCCGAAAAAACCTTACCAAAACCCGGTGTTAAACCGTGCGTGGATGTTGTCAGCTGGGTTCCTGCTTTGGAACATCTGGAAGGAAAGGAACAGTGTGATCTTCAAAGAAGAGAAGCAAACCCCGACAGAAATATGGAAACAAACAATCAAGAATATGAGAGAAACAATTCTAACGGAAAGATGGAAGGAAGAGGACTAGAAGATCATACAAACAGAGGAGAAGATTTTGCAGCGGCTACAATTAACACAAAGCATGCTAGACAATCCCCAAAGTAAAAACCAATATAGAGAGGTCGAAGAAATAAAAAAGTACAGGCATCCACCATAAGGATCTGCTAAATTAAACTTCGACGAAGCTGCAAAAGGCAACCCAGGCGAAGCAGGAATAGGGGGTGTTCAGGAACGACATAGGAAAAACTTTGAGAATTTTTGCAATAGACTGTGGGGAAGCAACAAATAACGAAGCGGAGCTACATGCGTTGAAGAGCGGCCTTGAAATCACGATTCAGGAAAAGTTCCAGAGCCTTCAAATTGAAGGTGACTTGAAACTGGTTGTGGATATGGTGAAACAACTGCAACAAAAGAAACCAATGGAAAAAATAAGCAGGAGCTGGCGAATAGTGTGGCTAATTAGTGAAATAGGGAAACTAATCACTAGAATAGACTATCTGATCCCCACCCATGTAAGACGAATAGGCAATCAACAGGCAAACTGGTTAGCTAACTGGGGAAGCCAAAACAGGGGAAAGTCAATGGACAGTGGAGGAATGGAGTTCTCGCTCCTGGAGGAGAGAGAGCAATTGCAGAAACTTCTCGACATCGATAACGGTGGCAATAGAAACCCCGAGGAGAATGGTCAAGAAAAGTTAGTAAGTGGCAGACGTGGAGAAGGACACAGCCGGTGACGACAGATAGGACACTCATGAGAAAGGACCATAACGGGGCAGATGATGGAGCAGGGCAGCTGACGGGGAAGGGCAGGGAAGGATCACACGAAGGGGCAGAGAAGGGAGTAGAGGCGCAATTAAGAATGGAGATGGAGGGAATGTGGGGAGTCGGGACAAGAGGCCAAGAAGGGATGGCAAGTGGTAGTGGTAGGACAGAAAGGGTACGATAGGAGCAGCCGGGAGAATGTAGGAGTTATGACGAGTAAAGGCAGACAGAACGGTCGAGACAAATCCTGAGAAAAGGACTCAGGGAAGAGCACCGGGAAAGGAAAAGGACAGGTGGAGGTCAGGAAGGACAGATGGATGGGAATAAACAAAAGAGGGCCTGAGGTGGCATTAGGAATTTGCATGCAGCAGAGCATGAAGCAGGAGGGAATGACGAAAGGTGGTAGAAAGGCGCAGAGTTCAGACAAAGACTCCGACATCGACGAGGAAAGGTGGTATGTAGATTCATTCTCCTGTTCTGTTGTTCTAGAGATAGATAGACGTAGGAGTTTTTGTAATTCTCCTGAGGTATCCATGAAACCGAAATCGAAAGGCAGGCATAGTCTGTTAGTAGGAATCCCCAGATATGGGAAGAAGTGTCCTTACTCCACCAGAGGAGTTAGTCAGAAAGTCATAGCGACTAGGAGACATGGTGGTTTCCTGGTAAAAAAATAATTATGGCCTCGGAGGAAAGGAAAACCCAAACCTAGGAAAGTTTTCAGGGTGGGGAAGGGTAAAAACTTGGGAAGACGAGAGAAACTTGCTAGTAGCAGGACCCCTACCCCTGTCTGTCTTATAGAAAATTCCAGAAGGGTAAAGAGTAGAAATCCACTGGAAAAGATGAGGGAAAGCAAATCCCCTCGACAGCCAAAGAGAAGTGATGATTTGTCTAAATCCATAGAAACCCAACAACATGGGCATCGCGGGAGTCACAGAGAAACCTTGAGTGGAGAAAAGGAAAGGGGCCGAATTTCAGGCCAGGCTGTGGTGCAGTCCATGCCATCTCACCATTTTCAAACTTAGGGTAACCAGAATTACAGAATGGGGGTAAGTGAATGGATCAAATTTGAAATTTTAAACAGAGTTACTGATTTGTGGTATAATGTCTTGCTAGGTAAGAAAAACCCAGTTAAGAACAGTCTCCAGTCAAGCAAACAGATGACTCTGAGGAAAGAGAAATAGGTTTTGACCCAGGAAGAAGGATCAAGTAAAAATCTGAAATGGAGAGGAAGGAAATCAGAGGCCGAGCAAAGGATGTATATGATAAATGCTTACATGGCCGGGAATTCCCCCAAAATTTGGGAACAGATAAATGGTTGGGAATGAGAGCTGAGATCCATCAACGCGAACCAGGAGATTCCCCAGGACGAATGAGCGGAATTAGTGCCAAATCCAGCTAATACATGTAGCCGCAACTCTCTTTTCAATAAGTCGATCCAACATTATTGGATAATGAAGCACGTGGTAGCCCGAGCCATGGAAATGAATTAGGTAGTCCGGGAGGAAGAAGAGGAGGAAAGGAGGCAGCGGGATGAGCAGTTAAGGAACCAAACTCAGGAAGAATTGGAAAATATAAAGTCAACGCTCCTTAAGGAAATTGCAGAGGTTCAAATTCAGGCCTCACACAATAATCTCATACTGGGGAGAATGGAACAGATGCTGAGGGAGATGAAATGGGTAATGGAGCAGAAAAACGAGACTCCTGGTACAAGCACCATGGCGCCTACCCCGATTATATCCTCAGATGAGGACTGATGCAGCAGGTTAATTCGGTTAGTTTTTTGAAGCAAAGAATTGATATCGGATGTATTATCATAGAATAAAAGCTAGAATAATGAGTAGAGCTCGAAAGAGAATATATGATAGAAACAAGGAGATTAACATTTTCAAATTTTGGTCTGGATGTAATGTAGATAGGTGGTTTCCTGGTTTCCTTTGGGTAGTTTAACACCTAGAACATATGAAGGATGGATGTAAATTTTGATTTTGTAATAGAGCAGCTCTGCCAAAGTTCACAAAAAAAAAAAGGTATTGGAAGGACCATGTTCAACGTGTTTACAAGGTGCTCAAACTATTGGAGGAGAAACAATTATATGCAAAAACCTCCAAATGTTTCTTTGGAGTACATGAGGTGGAATATTTGGGTCATATTGTATCTTATGAGGATGTTAAACTGTATCCTAACAAAATTAAATTCATTAGGGAATGGAAAATCCCTACAACCATAAAGCCTCTTCGAGGATTTCTTGGGTTGATAGGGTATTATCTAAAGTTTTTTAAGAATTATGGGAGAATAGCAGCAACTATAACAACATTATTGAAGAAAGATGCATTTTTTTGGACTCCAAAAGAAAATAAGGCATTTGAACATCTTAAAGAGGAAATGTGCTAAGCATCAGTTTTAGCTACACCAAACTTCACAAAAACCTTTGTCATGGAATGTGACGCCTTAGGAAATGGAATCAATGTTGTTTTAATGCAATAAGGAAGACTCATTGCTTTTGAAAGTTGTCCAATCAAAGGAAAGTATTTATAGAAACCTATTTATGAGAAGGAAATATTGGCAATACTACATTCAATAATGCAACGACGACGTTATCTAATGGGAAGACAATTCAAGGTAAAAATAGATCATGGTAGTCTTAAATACTTTTTGAAACAAATATTATCTTCAGAAGAGCAACAAAAATGGGTCACAAAGATGTTCGATTGTGACTTTGAAATCATCTACAAAAAAGGGAAGAAAAATGTTTTTGTAGATGCACTCTCAAGAAATGATGAGGGTGTGGAAGAATTTCTTTGTTCCAATTCTATTATACAACTAGATTGGATAACTGAAGCAAGGGATTAATGGAAGAATGACAAAGAAGTGTGGACACTCATTCAAAATTTATAGCGCGATCCCAATACACATGATACATTTAGCCAGAAAAATGATTCATTATGGTACAAAGATCATTTATATATTAGTAATAATTCCCAACTAAAACAAAATATTATTTTGGAATTGCACACCTCTCCCTCAGGAGGGCACTCAAAATTTTTGAAAACTTACCATAGGGTTATGAAGGAATTTTTTTGGCATGGCCTTAACTCCGATATTCAAAAGTTTGTAGCGGAATGTTTGGTTTGCCAACAAAATAAAGTTGAGACAATTAAATTCTCGAGTCTTTTACAACCTTTATCCATTCCAAGTCAACGTTGGGAGGATGTTTCAATGGATTTTATCACAGGTTTACCCAAGTCTGAAGGAAAGATTGTCATCATGGTGGTAGTTGATAGACTTAACAAGTATGCACACTCATCCATTTCAAGCCAGTACAGTTAGTACTACATTTATGGAAACAATTCAAAAGCTACATGGAAACCCAAAGATTATTGTATGTGAAAGAGATCCCATTTTCACTAGAAATTTTTGGACGGAATTATTTTCTTATTTCGGTACTCAATTAGCTAATAGCTCATCTTATCATCCTCAATCTTATGGGAAAACTTAGATAGTGAAGAAAGGTTTGGAAGGATATGTTCTCTGATTTCTATCTGAAAAAAAAATACAATGGGTCAAGTGGTTACCTCTTGCTAAATGGTGGTATAACACTTCTTCCATACTGTAGCAACAATGACCACATTTATGGCACTTTATGGATATCATCCATTGTCCATCACATCATCTTTAAGAGAAAATTCTAAGGTTCAAGCGGTGGAATATCACATCAAGCATCAACAACAAGTTATCCAACTCTTAAAGGATAACCTCATTTTGGCACAAAATTGATTGAAACAATTGGAAGATCAACATCACAACGAAAGAGGTTTTGATGTAAGCGACTGGGTAATTTTATGGCTATAACCATACAAAAAATGTCGCTCAAGCAAGCTAAGAAGGATAATAAATTATCACCAAAGTATTATGGTCCTTACAAGGTGTTGCAAAAGATTTGTACTATGGAATACAAATTAGAGGTTCCTACATCTTCCCGAGTGCACCCAGTTCTTCATGTTTCATGCTTTAAGAAGGTTATAGGTGACAAGCTCCCAATTCAAACAATATTGTCAGAACTTGATGAGGAGGGAAAAACCATATTGGAACCTGAAGCAATCATGGAAACATGAACTCGACAGCTATAAAATCGATCAATTTCAAAGTATCTCATCAAGTGGAAGAATTTAGCCGCTGAAGATTCGACAAGAGAGGATGAGAAGTTTATACAAAATCATCCATAACTACTCAAGCATTGAGGACAATAATTTATTGAAGGAGAGGGGCATGTCATGTCCCTATAATACTAGTGTAGCCCCCCTTATTGTTATTGTTAGTATAGCCCCTTTATTATTGTTGTGGTGCCCATGTAGTCCCCATATTATTATTATTGTGCCCCATAGAAGCCCACTATTATTGTTGTGCCCTTACATTATTATTGTTATGTTGGCTATGATTATATTGTGACCCTTTAGAGTCTTATATAAAGAAAGGAGGTTTCTTCATTTGAATCATCCAATAATTGTTCATTTGTGTAATGTAAAGGAGGTTTCCCCCTCGAAGAGGCTAATTTTTAAGTCGTCAATTTATATTTTCTTCTATTTTGTGAGCTGGTTGCATAACATAAGGAGGGCCTTAGGTTGGGTCATGGGATTTGGTTGATCTTGAAGACAAAAACCAACAAACACTATCAAACTCTAAAGCCCTATTCTTTTTCTATAAAAGTGACTTTGCTACCACTCTTTCCTCGCAGTTTTTGGGAAAAGAGGTTTCATGTACAAACAATGTGCATTTATTGGAAGATGATATTCATTTTCAGCTACAACAATAAGGCATTTTTCTTGTTGGGATATTATGACAAGCAAGAGTTTTTGGTGTGTTATGGAAAACTATAACAAACAAGGAATTTCAATTTTTTTTTATGTTTACGTCAATTACAACAAGAAATTTCTTTGTGTTTTGGGCAGTGTGTTATTCCCAACTTCATTATATTAGGAAAGCAATTTGCTTTCTTTCAAGATTTTTCTTTTATCTTTATTTGAGAAAGAGTGTTGTTATGGGCCGTAAGGTTTTATGCAAATTTAATTCTTGTTTTGCAACAACAATGACTTCTCATCACTGATATTATGAATTTAGAAAAGTATAAGAGCCATCAAATGCATGAAATTGATAAGACAAAAATAGACAAGTCAAATTCAGCAATAATATATCCACCACTATTATGAATGCATAAAAGTATAAAATCCATCAAATGCATGAAACTGATAAGAAAACAACAAACAAGAGGTGACCCTCCAAAGGTGAATCATGAGAAGCTTGTTGATAACCTATATAAATCAATTAAAAAATGTCTTCAACATTGTAACTAAGTAACAAGTAACTAAAGTATATGTATTTTGAAATTTTCCCAAATGAAGTGTTCAATGAAAGCCATGTCCTAATAACCCAATATTTATGATATGAAATATAAATGAGATCTTAAGTGTAACTACTTGATTGAAATATCAGTCATGGTTGTCAGGTGATTTCCATGTGCATATGTCACTGTGTGTATTTCTTTTGGGCACTAGTAAATACTTCTCACCTACAACATTGTTCAAGCAAACTATTTGAAGAAATTTATGACTAAAAAATTCAGTTATAAACCCAAAATTACAGTGAAGTTTGAGGAGTTTCCTAAGATGGAATATTACAAAGGAAACCAAACTCACTAAATAAAAACCTTGTAAGTTAAAATAATGTGTTTATGTGTTGATATGATTGGTATTTGTAAAATTTCATTTAATCCATAGGATGCCAACAAATATCAACAGAACCTCAAATAATGATAGAATATTTACTAATAGTCTCTCTATTTCTTTCTTGATGCAACATTTATAGTGATGTAACAATCTCCCTACTTGTACAAATTTATCTTGGACCTTTTCCTTGTACCTTTAGTGACATCCATGCATCTCCCAGTTGGATCTCCTAGATCGATATCATCATGCAAAAATGACTCCACATTGCCATCAAATATCCATACTCCCCAAAGAAATCCATATTAACTTCTAGTTCAAGTTCTTTATCATCATACTGCCAAAATGGAGTGCTCATGAGACTGCATGTAACAAATTTTAGAATACTTTGATAGGAAAATTGTGAAAGAAGTTTCAATTTAAGCTTAGTAAAATTATTTGCAAAACTGTAAATAACTTTTAATATCCTTACCAATCAATTCGATGGAGAAGCACGTGTCCCATCTGATCCATACATAAGTAGAGGATTTGATGAGCTAGCATTGTGTTGCAATGAACCTTCCATAGACAACACATCACCAGGTGTCTGAGTAGATGGTATTGAGGGTGTAGAGCTTGGGGAAGGGCCAACATTATTCATTGTTCCAGAACTAATTGTAGGACTGGAAGAGGAACTAGGTTGTTTCCTTTTTCTTGCAGTTTGACCCTTGGAGGCATCCTTTCAATACCACAACATGGAAAAGGTAAGCTCCATTTCAAACAGAAAAGATGAAATCTTGTAGCTTTGGCATTTTGGAGTCAAAGCCTCTAAACACATTCTTGATGAAATTTTAGTTAATATCCATATCATAAGTAGAAAATGGGAAATGAATTGCATAAAGACATTGTCTACATCCCAATCCCTCACTTTTTTATTGAATGATGATGTAGCCAAACAAGCTGAGTTGGGATTGAAACACACTTCAGTGATTAATAAGTTATTCTTTTCAAGGGTACTTTCAACTCCCAGTGTCTCCATATTGCACAACACTGCCTACATTCCCACATAATAATTCACCAGTACTGGCTAGTAATTTACCATCAGAAGAGAAGTGGTAGCATAAAAATTTACTCTACTAGCTCAAAAGAAACCAAACTCACTAAAGGAAAACCTTGTAAGTTAAAAAAATGTGTTATGTGTTAACATGAATTTGTATGTATAACATTTAATTTAATTAAAAGGATGCCAACAAATATCAACAAAACCTCAAAGAATGGATGAAAATTTAAAAATAGTCTCTCTATTTCTTACTTGATGAAAAATTTATGGTGATGTAGTAATCTCCCTACTTGTACAACTCTAGCCTGGTCCTTTTTCTCATACCTTTAGTGACATCCGTGTATCTCCCAACTAGATCTCGTATATTTGTATCATCATACAAAAATTACTCCACATTGTCATCCAATGATCCAACATCCCCAAAGCAATCCATATCAACCTACAGTTAAATTTCTTTATCATCATATTTCCAAAATGGAGTGCTCATGAGACTACACGCAACAATTTTTAGAATACTTTGCTAGGAATCCTACTAAAGAAGTTTCAATTTAAGCTTAATAAAATTATTTATAGAAATGTAAATAAATTTTAATATCCTAACGAATTTGTTCAATGGGGAAGCAAGTGTCCCATCTAATCCATACATAATTAGAGGCTTTCTTGAGCTAGCGTTGTGTTACAATGCACCTGACATAGACAAAAAATTGCATCAAATCACATAGAACAAAAGTCCCCTTTACATTCTATGGAGAGGCCACATTTTTCTAGGATTTGATCTTGGATATATTGAAAAAAGTGGTCTAGCATTTTTTTTAACCCCTGTCATGGTGTCATTTCCCAAAGTTGTGACCTCCAATAAATTATATACTTTTTCCATACTAAAACAACACACCTCTCTAGCATGAAATCTAGAACCTCAAATAGTTGCCCAAACTGTACATCATTTAAACCATGGAGTAGCTCAAAATAGTAGCAATTGGCTATAATTCACACATTGAACATGTGCACAGGTGATTTCCTCACATCATAGGAGGATCATATTCAAAAAGGAGTGCACACACAAATTATATACATTAAGGATGTACTCAAGCACAATAAAAGATAACGGGGAACGAGACAAAACTAGGTTTCAAAACAGAAAGAAAACAAAAGTGACGCTCTAACTCCCTCTCCCTCTCTCTCACATACACATACAATCATGAAAGTACATACACATTGCACAACTATCTTAAAAATAACTATAATAAATTCAATAAAGAAAATGAAAATTACCATTTACAGTCGGTTTCATCAATATCATCTGTAAGCTCCCAGGGTATGAAAAGCCACTTTTGACATTCATCTCATAGTGCCCATCCCACTTTTGGTTGTGCACACTGCCCCTCTATGTTCCCATCATA
This sequence comes from Pinus tabuliformis, assembly GCA_031772625.1. Classification (NCBI taxonomy): domain Eukaryota; kingdom Viridiplantae; phylum Streptophyta; class Pinopsida; order Pinales; family Pinaceae; genus Pinus; species Pinus tabuliformis. Next base: position 319,232,185 of record CM062806.1, on the reverse strand, counting down.
ATTCCTAACTTCACTCGTAATCATGTTTTCTCCTTCCTCATTGACACCACTTGAAAATGTCCTCTTCGACTATGTCATTGTTGCAACCTACCACTCTCCATCTCTCTAAAACTTTGTTTTATAACAAAAGATTCTCTATGACATCCTGTCTGAAATTTGAAAGTTTATGTTTTGGCTCACAATTCATTTGCACACTTGAAGAGTTGTGCACCATCCACATAGGTGAGGCAACATTAGTATAAGAATCAGATTGACCTTTTATTCCATCCAAATCCCTATGTTTTCTTTATGTTGTTATGTTGTTCTAAAAGAGTTGGTATCTGTAACACCCTCCTCCCACATCTACCCAAGCAACTATCTAGTAGGGTAAACATGTGACGAGAGGCCATTATAATATGATTCAACCTCATAAGTTAGCTTAAGGAAGTGGAACTGATGGAAACACACCATACAAACATCCAACATCATCAATCAAACCCTCAGAGGACAAATCAACCACTCAGACAGCCTGTCCCTGGGTCCCACTCTTGTTTTAGGTCTCTTTGGCCATATTCACTCTCATGCTATGGGCAAGGGAGTGATCATCAACCTAAAGTCGAGCTCTCACAAGCCTACATGTGAGTGACTATGGGCCAAAATTGTCAGTGTTATGTCGGTGACTCCGGGATTTGAGCCACTTTTTCAGGCCCAAAGACTAGGTCAGTGCCCAGAACTAAATCGTCTCTTCATATTAGTAATTTAACATGGAAATGAAAGTATTAAATCAAATACTTGTTCAAGACCTTAACTAGATTCCTGCTATCCATGGCAAGCATTTCACCAAACACATCATCAACATGTAACCTACAGGTGTACATAACAGAGTTAAGCATAGGGATCTCATACTTATCTGAGAATCGCTATGCACACACTAGAAAAGCAAATGAACAAGACACAAAAGACAAAATAAAAATGCAAGAAAGAGCATCTTTTAAGGAAAACACACACTTCTAGTTGACAAAGACATGCTCTTGTGTTGAGCGCACTCCTCCAGGTCAAGGAAGTGCGCCCTCATAGAGCGCACTACTTTGGGTCAAAGAAGTCCACCCTCCTAGAGCACACTCCTTCATGCTAAGTTTTATCACTCAGGTTGTCCCCTGGCTCCTAAGGATATGGCTGAGGTAACCACAAACCAATCTTTGGATTGTAGGTCCTAGCCTACTTGCAATCAGAGAGGGCTCTCTCTTTATAATTTAGCTTTGTTTTGGGGTGATTTTAGGCTAGTTATGATGTACATGAGTTTGTTTTAAGTTTGGTGGGATGGATGATACTTTCAGACAGAGTTGACATGCAAAGTGTGAGAAGTTCAGACCATTGGGCATGGAGTCAATGATTAAGGGCTGCTGGATGTGATTTCTTTGGTAAAGAGAGGAATATAGAGCAGGATAGCTAAACATGGAACAATCTTCAAAGCTGGAATTAAGATGAAATGGAGGTCAGGGAATGAAAGGCAATTAAGAATCTTTCATTCAGCAAACAGAGGGAAAGTGAGTGAATATTATCTAGGAGCAACTAAGGATTCCTAAATAGAATTCATAGATGAGAGAAATAGTGTAAATATGAGCAATGAAGGATTCATATTCATGCCTAATTCTGAAGAAAACATAGGGAAATCACAGAAATTGAGCACAGAATACAGCTAAGTAAAATCTGAGCTATTCTTCTTTCCTGCAATCTAGATCATGATACATAGATGATATACTAAACATAGAAACTGAAAGACAAGTGAGAAAGACTTATTGATCCATGAGGAAGCACGAGAATTCTATAATTTGTTCTTCAGCCATCAAATCCACAACCAGCCAGTTCATAAGCATAACATTCCAGCAATCTTTGTTCATAAAAGTTCTCAAGTTTACAACGCAAGTCTAGAATGACTTTTATCAACCAACCAACCCTTAAAACATAGTTTGGGGAGGTATTTATAAGCAAAATATCTACAAACAAGATCTGATGACAGATCTGAGAAAATATCTAAGATTAACCTAACTTCTACTGCAAGTAAAGTAAAATATCTAGTATATGGTGCGCTGGAGGCAGATCCTTCAAAAATGAGTTTATGGGCGTCCTTTGTGGCTATGTGCTGTCTTTCAGCAATAACTATTCCTTGGTCTCTAATCCGCTGCTCTTAGGTGGCTCTGATTCTCATTAACTCTGATCTGATTTAGCTTTTAATGGCTTTAAACTCTATATTGATACTCTTTGACTTATTGGATCCTTTTTAAATGTTCATCTGCTTTTGGCTTTAACTGATACTCTTTAATGCTCCACTGATACACTTTTCGCTAAACTGATACTCTTTTTCTACTAAATCGCCCTTGCTTTCCACTTTATTCGCAAAATAGAACTGCTGCGGTGTTCTTTATTGCTTCCTGCGGGCTTAGAAGTCTTTCTGCGCTGAATGATATCAAAAAAGGAGGACTGCATGATGCTAACTTGTGCTGAGGCCGCAAGCTCGCTGTTCGGAGCTTTTCTGGATGGAGGCAATGAAAAATGGATGAAGAATGACCTGCTTCCTTTGCACTTGGAGTGCGCACAGGCGCCGAATGGAAATATAAGCAAAAAAGCCTTTTTTCCCTTTATAAGGCAAAAATGACTTTACACGGGAAATTTCATGAATTAGAGGGCAAGAGCGATCACTGTAGAGAGGAATAAATCCGGGCCGTTGGATCTAGCGAGGGCAGATCCAACGGCGGAGGTTAAGTCGCAATATCGCATCGGCGGGGGAGCAAGGGGTCATAATATATGAGATATGTGTTATTTGCGATGAGCGATAGCGATATCGCATCGGCGAAGGCCTTGCGATATCGCATCGGGGGAGATATAGCGATGGGTGATAGCAATGCGAAATGGGGCGATGCGAATGAATATAAACCATTGGATGGGCGGGGTTAATCGGACGGCGGTCGGGCGATCGTTGTATCGCGTCGGCGGAGGTCAATGGGACATGCTTCTTTATATATATGCGACAGCGATAAGCGATGAATTTGCGATAAAGGTGAAAATATGCGGAAATGCGGGATTTTGCGGTGAAACAGGGAAATTGCGATAAAGGAAAATTTTGTGGAAAAACATAAGATTTGCTATAAAGCGGAGATATGGGATAATATGGGGATTTTCGATAGCGATAAACTGACGATTAACGATGGCTTGCGATAGTGATATCGCATCAGAGGAAGGGATCAGAGACATGAACCGGGGTATATATACATTGCGATATGCGATTGCGCAATCGCATCGGAGGTTTTTCATCGGGGAACAATCATAAGGGGCCAACAATACAACAACGATCTCCGACTGCGATATCACGTTGGAGGCGGTCCAATGAAATCGGAGGAGGGTACTTTAGATCGGAAGAGGGTTTTTATGATTGGAAGAGGGTCAATGTGATCGGAGGATGGTTTTAATGCATCGGAAGGGGTCCAAATGCATAGGAAGAGGGTTCTTACTAAGTTTCAAGTAAAATTAGTAATTTCCAAAGCACTACTTATGGTTATATTTCAACCAGAGGCGGGGATATGTATTTATGGGGTTTTCTTTATCATATTTTTTAATATGGGGAGGGGGAAATCATGGGATTTATATAATAGAGTTAGAAATTAATATGAATTTGAGAAGAAAGCGCTAAGTATAAGGAACTTAGGCTTTTAAAGGGAAAAAAGGAGTTTAATGGAGTAATCTTGGAGTTTTGAGCAGAGCTCAATATCCTTGGGGAAATTAGTAAATGACTTGGGGAAAAAGGATGAAGGGGAAGTTAGTCATGCCTCGCTTGAGCTGCTCCAAGGGAAAACTGCTTTGCACTTGTGATATAAGTAGATTTAACACTTTGAAACACAAAATTTATCACAATTATTCATTTTGCAACCTCAAAATTGCCTACCCAGCCTACTTAGCCTAACATTTTCTCTTCTTTTTGTTTGGGTGCACTTAGACTAGCAAACCCAACTTTTCTTCTTTTCTTTTAGCTATCCTCCTATCTAAATCTATCCTTATATCTACCAGGGGCTCAGATTAAGCTGTTGAGCACCCTAGCTTCTCTACCTATCTAATAATCTGCCAAGATTAAACAGTTTGGACAGGTTTTGTTCTCTATCTCTAAAACAAGCAATTTAAACCTAGGGAGGCCAAGATTAAGCTGTTTGGCCTTCCCTTAACTATGAAATCCTTCAAAAATGGAATAGTTCTTCAAAAATGGAATATAGTAGTGGCATTTGAGCTAGCACACTTTCCTGGCCTTTTGATTGGGGCTCATTTCTTTTATTTTTCTCTTTGGCCAATTCATTGTTCTTTTTACCCTTTGATTTTTCTTTTAGGGCATACCCTCTTTACATTTTTTAATTTTTTGATTTTGTTGGAAATATGGAACCTTTGCAGCATGGAAAGAATGACATATTTGGCATTTACACAATGAATCACGAAATATGAAACCTATTGGAATAGGAGGCTAACACTAAGAAAGTTCACCCTCCTTGAGCGCATTCCTTCTTGCCAAAGGCATGTGCCCTTCTTGAATGCATGTATGCACTTCTTGTTGCATGTGGGCGCACTCCTAGGAAATAGAAGCCCACATAAATTCCCTTAACTAACTCATGTAGTTTCCTTTAAATCAACCCAACTAATCATTTGTTTTCATAATAATTCTCATTTGGGTTGGGCACACAGTTTTGGATCAAGAAATTATTCGTCAATCTGTGTTAAAAGTATGTTTTGCATGTTGAATATATCAATTTCCTTTCATGATTTCACCACTGATCTTGCTTTCCTTGCTGGCATTATTATTATTATTATTTTTCCAATTTATTTACTAGCGTTTATGTTCAATCTTATTTCTACAAGTATTAATTTGTTGTCGCATGTTGAAACTCTACACATTCCTCAACTTTTCACATTCTCACCATGATTACGACATCATCCAAACAAGCTTGTGGATCCTTCTTCTTCTCATTTTTATCAAGAAATATTGTTGTTAGAATTTTTATTGAGCCATCCTTAGGAAGAGCATACTTCTATAACCTAAATCCCAATCAACTCTGAAAAGTGTGCCCAAATTAGACTAGTCTACCTCTTTAGCACACTCCTTCAGCATGAAGAACTACACCCCCCCTTAGTGCATGATCACACCCTGAAGGCTTGAGTGAGTTTTTTTTGTCCCTTTAGCATGCATTAGTGTGCCCTCCTTTCCCTTTAGTGTGTGAGCACACCCTAGAGGCTTGAAGGCCCGAAGACATCTCCCTTCATCCCTTTGAAGTGCTCTAGTGCACCCTCTCTATCTCCTTGAGCACATGAGAAAAACATGAAGGCTTGAGGGTTGAAGACCCATCCTTCATCCCTTTGGAGTACGCCAATGCACCCTCGAGGGTTTTCCTTGTCTTGCTTCAGCGCATGAGCGGACTACAAAGCCCCAAATGACCCTTGACCCCCCTTCGTGCTTTGAAAGTGCACCCTCCTTGTTTTCATGAAAGTGATTATGTGTTGTCATTGATAGAATTACATTATTAGTACATTTAATGGCTCTTTGAATATTATTTGTTAAGATATTCCTACATATTTAGTTCCATAAAGCTAATCTTGTCATCATGAGTGTGCTATCACAAATTGATGTTCAAGCTACAAGTATTGTCACCCTTTCATCATTTGTTGGAGCCATGCCTCCAGCCACACATAAAGTGGCCTCTAAAGAAGCCTTAGAAAAAAGAAATAAGGAAGGAGTTGAAGTAACAAAGCCAACCATTGCCATTTATGTAGACACACAATGCTTCATTGATAACTTTATTAAAGTTAGATGGAGCAGCATAAAAGAGACATTTATCCAGAAAAAGTTTCCTGAGAACATGGTGCACTTGGAAGTATACATCAATATCAAGCAGTCCAAGATGCATAGAATCGCATGCAGATTCCCAGTCACCCCCTGTTCATAAGTGATTGAGTGGATTATCATGCACATGGATGACTCTAATCATGTGCTTCATAGTGAAAGTGGTGGTCATATTACCACCTATTACAGAGAAGACATGTAGACTTACTACAAGATGCTTAGGCCCACAGAATATGAAAATAAATTCTTATACACCAGATGGGCCAAACTTGACACAAGCGACATTATCAAATATTGGTGTCGAGAGTGTGCTAAGTTTCACCATCACTCATCTGTAGTGTATTCAACCAAGATTCTCAAAGATGTATATCAATATCTAACTTCCATGTGTTGTTGGTTGCATGGGTGGAAGAAAGTTGATGTGTTTGAGGACAACTAGATATATATGTTCAATATGGTGGTAAACCATGGTAAAGTCTACAATTAGGTAGATATATTGTCATTTGATTTGTAGCATCAGGTGGGGCAAGTAAAAGCATCTTTGAGGGCGAATCAGGCCCAAAAATTCTATATGTATGCATTTCTACTTAATGGAATCTGTGCACAATATGCATTCCCAACAATGTACTAGAACTGGACCCCTCAAGACTAGTTCCCAGTTTACTTTCACTATAGAGTGTTTTCAAAATAAATCTTTAGAGGTGCATATGACAGATTGGTTGAGAACTTCTTTACAATTATTTTTCATATGATATTCGATATCGATCCGCCTTGCATGACCAATGAGGTGAAAGGTTCACTATGATGTATCAATATAGATTTGCAGTGATTGAGGGTACATACATTTGATGTTTTGGTTTTCATATATCTCATCATCTCATGTCGCGATATGTGACCAATAAGGTGGTCTTGCAAGAAGTAGCAAATCAATTGGACCAGGGATTTCAAGAGTTGTTCATAGGAAGAAGAAATCCCCTTGGCCCACCTTCTCTTTGAGGACCATATTATATGAGCGGAAGAGCCAAAAGTCAACAACGACAAAGATACAAGACCTAGATCACTTTCACTTCACAACTAAATACTTTAATGGATATGATCCCAGGAGAGTGTACAAGCAACATTGTGAAAGGATCGGTTTCAATTCAGGGTATTCACTAATGTCCACCGAAAAATATGAGAAGGTGAAGAACTAATATAATGAAATTAGAAAGACACACCTAGAAATGGAGAACAAGTCACCCCAAGATCCACCAACTTAAGACATGTAGGTGCAGGAGGCAGAATAGATAACCCCTCAAGCAAGGGAAGTAGCTCCTAAAAAGAGGATCGTGTATGATTCGACATGCAAGAGCAAAAAGAAATAGAAATTTGATCCTTTCAACATGGGAGCTATTCAAGAATAACATGAGAGGAGAGAAGCAGAAGAAGAGGATAAGAGGAAGCAATATGTGTTGCTTGAAAAGCAACGAGAAGAAGAAGAAGGAAAGGAGAGGAAAAACAAAGGTAGTCTCGGGATGAAGAAGAAGCACAAAGGCCATTGGAAGAATAGTTGAATCTGTGGATAGAAGAGGAATATTTTGAGGAAGAGGATACCATCCAACCCATGGACGATGAATTAGGTTCTCTAGAAGAACCTCCTCTCATCGGTGGTCATCTTCCATTTGGAGAAATGGGAATCACACCTCCATTGGAAGAAAAATTCATGGATGTATGTATGGCCATGTTTGATAAAGTTAAGAAGAGGGCCATGTAGTAGATGCAAAGACACTTCCTACATGATCCTAAGAATCTAGTCTCGGTTTCTACAGAAAAGGTGATAACTGCCAACACCAAAAGGAATCTCAGAGAAATCATGGAAACGAATGATTCTTTTGCTACAACAACGCATGACAAATATGAATATATGTTGAATGAGAATGATATATTAAGGAGAGAATTTGCTACAATGAAACAACAAGTGGAACATCTTGCAACAGAGAATCAATAGTTATCTTCACATATATCTAACACCATAGAAAGAAAGTCAACCATGCAGGAAGAAATGGGGTCAATGGAAGACACGATGGCACGATTATATGATGAGATAATACTTCTACAACAAGTGGTGGCTCCTCTTGTTGGAATTTAGAAGAATTCACAAGAAGTGGTAAAACTCTTGAAAGTAGCAAACAAAGCGATTGACCATATTTAGGAGTGGACTACCAAGTATCCATATGCTCTACAACATTTGGAAATAAAATACAGGATTGCCATAGAGAAAGACAAAGTTCAACTGAGAGTCCACCATTAAAATTATATGCATTTTTCTGAACAATCAATTAGTATTATTGTTTCTTATAATCGACTGCACAATGGTTTCAAGTCTCTAGCACATAAACATGGCATGCCTTCAATAGGAACACTTGAAGAAATCAGAGGAAAAGAAATAATCTTCTAGGAGATCAAGAAATACATTGAACAAATCAAGAAAGCAACAAAGAAGGAAGGCTTGGAGGTCACCAAAGACATTATTCTACAATACACCATCACACTAATTAAAGCTCATATGAAACTTTCATGGTTGTGGAATAATGTATAGTCAAGATCCAAGACCATATTGATGGAGGCACTGGAGGTGAAGATGTGCTATGTAGGGCACTTGTCAGTTCATATCAAAGCCATCTCAATGGAGTTCATAGTGTGAAGCACATACATTACAAATGAGCTCCATGAGGAAGAAAATGATTTTTCAATTTGATGAGACTTTGTCCCATTATCAATTTTGTCTTATGTAGCCACCGTCTCATATGTAATTTGTGTTTTGTAATAAATTATATGTAATTAAGTCAAAGAAACACATGTGGAATGCGAATAGAAACATGTGGAATGTAATAAGTGATATATTGAATATGAAAAGTCATAGGGGTTGAAGATTCACGAGGAAGCTCAAAGGTCATTGTTATTTGTTATAAATAGCTCCTCATAACTACAACTAGAGGCTTGGATTCTTGGAGTATTTGTTTGGCTTCTCTTGTAGTGCATAGGAGATAGATCATTCATTGGAGAAGCAAGTTGTGGCTTCATGTTGCACTACTGGATATAGTGTTTCATATGTGTAACAATCTACTTGGGATCTTCTATTCCTAATCATAAGCTCTATGAGTCAACACTTCTTCATATAAGTATCGTAGATATAGTAGGACTATTCTTGTTATGTTTATGGTATATGTCACTTTAGTTACATACTAAGTTAATGAACTAATTCATTGTTTAACTATGGTTATTATCAAATAAGTGTTATGATTTCATGATTGTTGTTTATTATTTGGACTAATCTATAGGTAATCAACAATCCTATCTCTTCCTTCCCAGGTCCACCTTTAGGATAGTACTACTACTTTTCTAACCAGAGGCTTGTTTTACTTTTACCATTCATGGATTTTCCCTCATGCACCTTACATTTGGTGTCTCACAAAGCTTACATACTTTCTTCCCAAAGAGGTGTTGTGATCTCTTGTGTGTGTGTAACCAACACACATCTTTGAAACCTTTCCAATGGTGGCTAGATGGTACTCCTACACCAAATGGTGTGATGTCTAATTGGGACTTAACATCAAGGAGATCCCCTTACATGGCGGAAACATCCAACACATACAACATTTTTGATGCTAAAAGGAGGGCTAGATGACAATATGGGCCTATGAAGTCTGTTTGAGTCTCTTACCTTTAAAGGCTTCATCCCAAACCATAATCTTGAGGTGTTTTTCTAGAGATTTAGATATTTCGATCCCCATAAACGTTTTACAGAACTTATCACATTTTAAATTCGACGGAAAGGGTAAAACAACCATCCTTGATTACGTAATTGATTTTTTTGTTTTGTAGTTTTGTTTCTTGAATGGTGTTTATTCTGAAGAAACACTCACGTGACTGTCAACCCTTACATTGGATGGTCAAGTGATGCAATGGTATTATTCTTTACCCACTGCTTCTATTTCATCTTTGAAGAAATTGACTAATGAGCTATGTCAAATTTTAGACAAATATGAATATCAATATGTTCTTAAGTATTTTGATCATCTCACAATGGAATCGAATGAATCACTTACACATTTTGTTGACTGATTCCTTTATCTTTGTTATGAATTTCCGGATGAGGATGTGGACTAGAAGTTCTTGGATGAAAAGTGTTGCTTTTTAGTTTAGATGTCAAGAAAATATTTTGAATCTTATTCATTATTCCCTCCCAATCAAAAATAATTTCATCATCTGAAGGAAGAACCGAATATGCCTTTTGTTACATGTCCCCCTCCTTTTGATGTCATGTCTTTTGAACCTAAACCATTCACTAAATTGGAAGATCAATTTTCTAATGAAGAATTGATTTTTATTTTGCATCCATCCCTTTCTAATGATTTGTCTAATCCTATCAATCAACCATATTCCAATCTTGATATCTCACTAGTCGGTCCTCAACTTGTTAATAAAATTGAACCATTGGACAACCATGACCCTGATGATTTCATTTTTTCTGAATTGTACGGTGATGATTGTTCAAGTAACATGGATGAATATTTGTTCCTATAAGAAGATTTAGATTTGCAAGATTTTCAAATGGAATCTGATGTGTTCATCAAATATTTTATTTCAAGTATATCTCTTTTGATCAAGAAGATGCCATGCTTATCAATGGAATCTATGTGGAAATCTAAAAAATTTATTTGATCAATCTCAATTTTCCTTTAAACATCATTATTTGAATGATGACTCTTATTTAGATAAGGATATGACCATGTTTTCTCATAATTAAAAGTCAAGTTAGGTGAGTAGGACACTTTAGCCTATGATGATGGTTATTTTAGGTTCCTCTCACCTTGATGGTATTTGCGATTTTGGTCAGTTCAAGATTCTCTCACAAGATCATGTTGTTATTGTCATCTCATTGAATGTCAACTCTCTTTTGATGGATTTGTCTTCACATTAAATTTTTTAACCCTCAAGGAAGAAATTTTAATTTGACTATTGAGCTTTGTCCACCACACCCCACCTCTAGGGAATATTTAATATGTGATGTGGAAGAAAAGAGTGATCTTAATGAATGTTAAATTCTTCAATCTAACCTATCTTCTACATCATCCATCAAAGAATCTCACTCGCATGACAACATGGATTGTGGTCAACCTATGGATATCACTTACGATGTGGATCTGTATTTGATTATTTTTTCCTATCAAAATTTCCCTAAAGGTTGTTTCCATGATCCTATTATAGATTCCCTCAAGGAATCTTATTAATCAAGACCTATTTCTCATGGCATGTACTTGCATGCGCTTCTTCGAGTCTTGTATGATCATAGATCTGGTAATTATTACTATTCTTGAGTCTCTCATTTGATAAAACAGTCGAGTGTGTTACACCATTGTGATTGCACTTCCTATTTCTATGTGTCAATGTGCATGGTTTATCCTTGTCACTGCATCACATTTTATTTTCATCTCACATGATCGCATCCCTCCACCCAAAGGTAAGGATCAAATTCTATGGACGCATTGAAGTTCCATTTCGCATGACCTGACCCTGTACTATTTAATTTAGGATAGGATAGGTTTTATTTATTCTTGAATAAACCTAGTTGTGAGCTTCAAGATGATGTGGACAAAATTTTGTAAAAGGAAAGTTGTGGCAACACACAACCCTTGGCTTATTTGTTACCCTCTTCCTTTATTGGTTTACATATTTCAAATCAATGATCATCAGATTGAAAATATTATCCTTCAGTCGATAAGCCATAAGAAAACCATGATGCCGATATTTATTTAGGATTGTCATTCCTACACTCAGTCCTATTATGAATAATGTGTTCTTTCTTATCTATCTGAGTAGAGTAAGATAAGGGTAAAACATTTAGAAAACAAAGCATCAAAGGTCTTAAACATGTCTCTAAAGGAGAAACCTCTTATTCTCTCAATAAGTCGGGACCCCTCTTTTGCTCGTGAAAATAATAAGTGCCTATGAACATTCCTATGAAAAATGAGAAAGGTTTTCTGCAAAGAGAGGTGAGGAAAGCGACTTCGTCAGGGTATTGTCCAAGCTCCATGGTAGCCAAGCAACATTTGTGTTCTTGAAGTGACTTTGTTGGGGTATTGTCAAGGCCTACTGGTAGTGGAGCGACACCAAAGATGTAAAACTCATACTTTGATTCTTTTAACTTGTCATAATATATTACCCTTACAATGAAATGATAATTCTATGGTTTGCATTATGTTGTGTTACAACAACAGTGGAACTAGGAAGACTATATCTTTAACTGGGAAAGAGCGGGGAGCTAAGGTCACTCACTAATTGAATCAATACTTCCTAAAGAATTAAGGCTTCATGCCTAAATGAAACCTTTTCCAAAGAAGTTGGGGTTCTCCCAATGTGTCGTCAAGTGTTTTCACTATGACAATGACCCTCCAAAAAGTTTTCCTAAGTTAATTTTAGAGCGTACGTGAACTGTCATTTCAAGCCCCTTACTGTTGTCGTATTATTTGTTTTTTTATTCTTATGTTTCCTCCTAGTGTTGCATCCTCCTAAGTGAATGTTTCTTAAGTGTTGTCACCTAACGCTTAGAAGAACTTGTGTTATCTAGCCCATGCTTAGGTGGAATTATGACTTTTATTAACTTAGAAACTAGCCTTTTAACCATGCACAATATAGGTGGCTATAGACACGCTTAGAATTCAAAAATCGTTATGGAAAGCCTCAAAAATAAAAGTTATCAGATTGAAGTCAAACTAATACCAGATCGTAGTGCTCATCATCTTGGTTCCAACGATGCAAACAACACTCAAATCCAAGTTCGTATGCTTAGGATATAGCAGGTCAAAGTTTTGGTCAAACTAGGCCCAGTGGCAAGCACTAATGAGGCAACAATTTGGAAATTTCCCGGCACACGGAATCTGATGGTCAAAAAAGGAAAATTTGTCACCTCTTTAAAATCACCAATGACCTCTGATTTTTCAGCCAGAGGCTTTTAACTTATATATTATAAAATATATAAAAATTTAAAAATAAATAATAATTTATGATGAGTCGGCAGGCCGCCACCCCCGCCAACATGTCATATTAACTATGGGGTGGTAGGCGGTCAAACCTCGCTACCCCCACCAACATGTCATATTAATTATGGGGTGGTAGGCGGTCAAACCTCGCTACCCTTGTTCTTTGACATAATCATGACCATATATGTTGGGGTAGGCGGGTGTTGAACCACCACCAACCAGTGGGCCGACCCGCCGGCAGTGACCCAAAAATAAACCAACACCATAAACCGCCATTAATAAACTGCCAACGGATATGTTAATATACCAACAATGCCACAAATTGAACACCGTATGAAATTCAAATGACTTTCCAATGTTGAAACAAAATGCATAAGTTTTTTATATGGTCGGGCAGGGGCTCGAGCTTAGGACCTCTACCCACCAATGGCCCAAGTGGGCCTTGCCTTATGAAGTCTACCCACCCCACACATATTTAAACCTTGTTTTCTCATTTGATTGGGGGAAGCAACCCAATGGAGATGTGACTGAAGCGGGAGTGGAACAATGCACGTGTGGAACTGCCCCCAGGCTGGGAATGATTACTAAAGCCTATGTATTCAAGGGGAATATTCCATAGAATATTCTCTGATGCAATGAGGAATCTAATAGATTCCACGGGGGATGATTTTTCACAATGACAAAAGCATGTCAACTTTATACTTAATTAGGATCACTTCGTAGCACAGTACCTTCTAGACACATTCACAAGGATGTGTTTGGATGTGAAAGTAATGATTTGGACACATTCATGAGGATATGTTTGGATGTGAAAGTAATGATCATGCCAGTGTTTTTAGAAGGGTCCATATATTTTTTCTAGTCTATTATGGTCTTGTGATATTTTCTTTTCTATAAATTATGTATTTCCAAGAAGATATTTTGAATATCAGCTAATGCAATATGGAAATGAAAATTCCAATAATATGATTTTACATTTATACCCTTCCACATAGAGAATTGTACTGAAGATGGAAATGGGATATTGTTGGATATTTTGGAAAATGAAAATCATTAATTTTATTATATATAGTGATTGTTGCTTTCAGCATCCTTGAGTTGAAAAGATGCATATTTTGGCTTCGACTTGATCTTCTTATAATCTATCAAAAATCATTCGATGAAGGTCACTATGATCTTTTCCATAGAGTGATAAAAAACAGAATGATACAAATGTTTGCAAAAATTTAAATTGGGGAACAATGTAAATGGATCTAAATGAAACCCGAGAGCTATATCAATTGCAAGAAATCTTGAATCCCAAATAAAGTTGACATATTCAAATACGGTGTGGATAAATTCCAACCATTCAAGTAGGAAAATACTTCAAACACAAGTGTTACTAGTGCAAACACATATGATGTTTAACCCAAAGACGAAATTAGCTTTTTTTGGTCAATAATTACTAAGGATATAGATCTTTGCTACCTTTGCAATGCATTTTTTGGCAACTACGCTAAATAACGAAAAAGAGAGAGCCTGATACTCTCGATACTCTTGTCATGTCAATGATGCAATTTTTGCGACCTCCCTCTTTAACTAAGATCCAAAATTCTATTTACACCCTTTGGCAACATCTGGTGACACTTTCACTTTCATCATGGAAGATTAACAATTTAATGCTACTCTTTCCTATGCTTTACAACATTTCTTTTACAACAACTAATGCAATTGCTAATGTATATCAATATACATTTGTAAAATAAAAAAATTATATAATTTACAATTTCTAAGTTCTAGTTAAAGATAAATATATCTGTAAAATGAAAAAGACCATGAATTGACTGGGAGCATCGTTCCCCTTGTTGCTTAAGAAAAACATATATGGTTGCAAAATAGTTATGGCATGTAATTAATTCAGTTTGAGTTAGAAAACACAATTTTTTTGAAGAAAATATATATAACTAGTAAGAAACAAACAAACATCCATTTGTATATTTTAAGATATCTAGCATAAAAGTAATACAATACTGGGAGTGTTCAGCTCTCACCCATGAAAAGCGTCCAACTCAAAGCCGCTTATTTCTGAAACCCTAGCAAGAGCCTTTCTCCAATTTTCGATGGTGTCGGGGCAGTACCGTGGCTTCTCTTCCCGAGTTTTAGGGTCATATGTCCTCTTTTTTTCGAGCTTCCGCAACGCTTCAGCGTACACTCCATTTAAGCCCTCGGTCCAACGTAGATCTGCAGGTGTGATGTTATAGAACACTGGAATGATGGTAGCCTTCGATTCCAACATGTCGACAAGCTCATCGAGACACCAGTGAGAATCCGCATAACCAGGGGAGAAAAAAGCCACATGAACAACGGCTGTTGCAATAGCATCTTTTATCTGAGCACTTATGTCTTCTCCCTCTTGCATTTCTTGGATGCCTAGAAAGGCTTCAACACCATGCACAAGAAGGCGGTGGTAGAGATGACTGGCAAACGTCTTCTTGACATCGGGACCGCGATGGTTTATAAACACATCGCGCCCATAATATTTGCTGCTCTTGACATTGATATCATCAGCGGTGGAGGCGGAGGTCGATGCCTCAAAGTCATTAGCAGATGGTGGGTGATAGGGAAGAGGGGAAATGAAGTTGCAGGTGATGGGTATGCCATTGCTAATTGGAGTATGAAAATAGAAATAGGAAGCAAATTGCCGAGGAAGGAGCCTAGTTATGAATGGGAGGAAAATTGGAATGAAAATGTCAGAAAGAATGCAGAGACGTATATACAGGCACATGAAACGCTTTAATTTTGGTCGTCATTATTAGGGGCCACTACATTATTGACTCATAATACACTAGATTTAACTTGGGCTCTTTATCCGGTGCGTACTCTCTAATCGTTAAGCTTTTGGATTTTTTTAATAATATATTTTTATTTATTATTTAATTATAATTAAAAATTATTAAAATTTTAAATACAAATGATTAAATATAAATTTAAACATTAAAAAAATTATAATTTCTCTCATTCTTCCCTCAAAATTCCAAATCATTATGAAAAAATCGAAATCCTACCACATTTAAACTTTTACCTTTCCTTAAACTTTTACCTTTCTTTAATGTCTGATGTTTCACCGTAGATTCTTTAATGGCTTCTGTTTAAACGCATAGTCTATATGTTTGTACCACAACTTGACCAGGGTGTTTACTAAAAAGACAATGACCGCAACGGGATAGATGCGAACAGCGTAAAAGCTAATGTGTACAATCAACTCAATATGGTTTGAAATTTAACACGTATTGGGCACTTACTAATAGAGGTAGTGTGGATTGAAAGAAGATGTTATTGGTGTTGAAGATAATGCTTAAAATAAAGTCAAGTAATTTTTTTCAAATTAGTCAACAAATTTTGTGTTAAGTTATCAGAGTTAGAGTAGTAAATTTTGTGTTTTGAGTTATTAGAATTAGAGCAAATTTATAGATGTAGTCAGTGATCATTCAGCGAATTATTAGGGACAGATAATGATAATGAAATTGGAAATATGTGGGCTATATAATAATGTATTCATTGCTCCCATGAAGATATGAGATTCCAATGAGAATTCAGCTCATGGATTGAGAATCAAACTTCTCTTATTTTTTGTTCATTAGTTTTGTTTATGTTTTCATATGCATGCTCTTGATAGATTTAACATGGTATCAGAGCTATAGGTTAAGAGAGTTGATTTATATGTAAAATATGTTTCAAAAGTTTGTGAAAGCCATTCGCAAGAGTTTTCATAATTTTGTTGAGCCTCCAGATTCAAGTTATTGGTGGGAGTGCTCAGCAGCAATGGTCAACAATATGAATATTTCTCAGCGACAAATACCAATGTTTAAAGGTGAGAACTTTGGTTTTTGGAGTATTAAGATGAAAATATTGTTTATCTCACAATATTTGTGGGATTTCGTAGAGAATGGATATACAGAACCAAATGCTCACACACTTGCCCGCTGGACTCAAGACCAAAGAAACTAGCTAAAGGAAATCGTAAGAAAGATTCAAAGGCTCTCTTCCTAATCCAGCAAGCAGTGCATGATTCTATTTTTCCAAGACTAATTGGAGTAACAAAATCAAAAGAGGCACGGGATGCTTTGCAGCAAGCATATCAAGGAAGTGATAAGGTAAAAAGTGTTATGTTGCAGTCATTAAGAAGAGAATTTGAAATCTTGTGCATGCAAAACACTGAATGTATTCAAGATTTTTTCACTAAAGTTATGGATATAGTGAATGAAATTAGGTCTTATGGAGAAAATTTAAAAGATCAAAAAATTGTTGAGAAGATTTTAAGAAGTTTGCCTGCAAAATTTGATGGGGTTGTTGTTGCTATTAAGGAGTCTAAGGATCTAACTCAATTGTCTGTGAATGAGCTAATGGGGTCTCTTCAATCTCATGAGCAAAGAATCAATAGATCTCCTGAAAAATCTCGAGCAAGCTTTTCAAGCAAGAGGAAATATTTTCAAAAACAAAAGTGGTTCCTCTCATGAGGAAAGCTAGAACACTTTTGGAAGAGGAAGAGGAAGAGGACAAACATACAGAGGAGGCAGAGGTCGAGGAAATTTTTTTTCTGCATACAACAAAGGAAGAGGTAATGATGACAGTGATGGAGGTAAAAGATTTAATAAATCCCAAGATCAGTGTTTTTATTGTAAAAGATTTGTCATTATGAACGAAATTGTTGCAAAAAACAAACACAAGAAGCTAATTTTTTTGAAGAAAAAGAAGAGGTTGGCACTTTATTCTTGGCTTCTAATTCAACTAATAATGTTTCCAAAGAGGCGTGGCTTATGGATAGTGGTTGCAGCAATCACATGACAGGGAAGAAAGACGGCTTTGCAGAGATAGATGAATCTACACAATCTGATGTACGATTGGGAGATGACAAGCGAGTTGAAGCTAAAGGTAAGGGAACAATTGTTGTAAAGACAAAACAAGGAAAACCAAAGCACATTAATGATGTTTTTTATGTCCGTGGTCTAGCACATAATTTGTTGAGTGTGGGGTAGCTCCTTGAAAAGGGATATTTAATTGTTTTCAAGGACAAGCAATGCATAATCTATGATAAAAATGATCACAGTAAAATTATTGCTAAGACTAATATGTTGCGAAACAAAATTTTTGCTTTCAATCTACCTTGTGAAGAAAGTACAACATTAAATGTTGCTTATGATGATAGTTCCTGGTTATGGCACATAAGGTATGGACATTTGAATACGAAAGGCTTGAAATTGTTATATAACAAGCAAATTGTCAAAGGGTTACCACTTATTGGTTCTACTAATAAACTCTGTGAAGGGTGTATTCTTGATAAGCAATATATAGATTCATTTCCAGTAGGAAAATCATGGAGAGCAAGTAAACCATTGGAACTAGTGCATGCAGATATATGTGGTCCTATGCAAACCTTGCCTCTCAACAAAAATAAGTATTTCATTATTTTTGTGGATTATTTTAGTAGAAGAACATGGGTATATTTCATTAAAGAAAAATCTGATGCATTTGTCATATTTCAACAATTTAAATCTCTTGTGGAAAAGAAAAGTGGTTATTGTCTAAAAACATTAGACACAGATAGAAGGGGAGAATTCACTTCTAATAAGTTTGATTCTTATTGTAAAATGAATTTCATTCAAAGGCAATTGACAGCTAGTTATACTCCAAAACAAAATGGCATTGCTGAACGTAAGAATAAAACAATTGTTGAGATGGCTAGGAGCATGATGAAAGGTAAAAACCTTCCAAATATTTTTTGGGCTAAAGCTGTAGCTACATCTATTTATTTGCTTAATAGATGTCCAACAAGAAGTGTGCAAAATATTACCCCTTATGAAGCATGGTGTGGAAGAAAACCCAATATTTCTCATTTAAGAGTCTTTGAGTGCATTGCTTATGTTCATGTTCCTGCTGAAAAGAGAAGAAAGCTTGATGATAAAAGTGTGAAATGCATTTTTATTGGATATTGTGAGGAAACCAAAGGTTATAGATTGTACAATCCACAAACTGAAAAATTAATGATTAGTCGTGATGTGTTATTTGATGAGAAAGAAGAATGGCAGTGGAATCATGATGTGCAGCAACAAACTCCAAGTATTGTTGTACAAGAAGATGAATCTTTTGTTTCTGCAAATCCATCCAGTAATCAAAATACTTCAGAGGCCACATCCACTCCATCATCTTTTGCTACTTCAAGTCCTGTTTCAAGTCAAAGTCCTCCTCCGGAAAAGACAAAATCTTTAAATGAAATTTATGGTTATACTAATGTTGCTTTGATTTCTTAGATTGAAGTAGAACCAAGATGTTTTGAAGATGCAGTAAAAGAGTTAGTTTGGTGCAAAGCAATGGATGAAGAGATGGCAGCAATTAAAAAGAATGAAACATGGGAGCTTGTGGATCCTCCTACTGAAAAAGAAGTCATTGGGGTGAAATGGTTGTATAAAACCAAGTATGGAGCTAATGGATCAATACAAAGGCAGAAAGCAAGGTTAATTGCAAAGGGATATGCTCAACAACCAGATATTGACTACAATGAAACATGTGCTCCTGTTGCAAGATTAGATACAATCAAAACTGTTTTTGTATTGGTAGCACAATATAAATGGTTATTTTATCAATTTGATGTTAAATCAACCTTTCTAAATGGTGAGTTGAAAGAAGATGTATATGTTCACTAGCCGCAAGGATATGAAGAAGCAGAAAATGAACAGAAAATCTACAAACTCAAAAAGGCTCTTTATGGGCTTAAACAAGCTCCAAGAGCATGATATAGCAGAATTGACACTTATTTTTGAAAAAGGGGTTTAATAGAAGTGAAAATGAACACACATTATATATCAAGTCAAATGGTAATGATATAATAGTTGTGTGCTTATATGTAGATGACTTTATATACACATCTTCAAGTGATTTGTTAGTGGAAGAGTTCAGGGAGGCTATGATGACTGAATTTGAAATCACTGATTTGGGTTTGCTCCATTATTTTCTTGGCATAGAAGTGACACATATGAATGATCGAATTTTTATTTCACAAGAAAAATATGTTTCAAATCTTCTTAAAAAATGGAAAATGGGAAATTATAAACCCATGAGCACACCCATGTATACAAATGAAACAATTCTTGTAGAAGATGGAGCTGAAAAGGTAGATGCTCAATCCTATAGGAGTCTGGTAGGGAGTCTTTTGTATCTTACTACCACTAGGCCTAATATTATGCATGCAGTAGGCTTGATTTCCAGATTCATACAAAGTCCAAGTAAGATTCATTTTGGAGTAGCAAAAAGAATTTTGAAGTATGTCTGTGGAATAAGAAATTATGGAATTTGGTATACTTCATCAAATAATTTTGGGTTGGTTGATTATACAGATAGTGACTGGGCTGGATCTTTTGATGACAGAAAAAGCACTTCAAGTTATGTATTCAGCCTTGGATCAAGTGTAGTATTATGGTGTTCAAAGAAGCAACCAACTATTTCATTGTCTTCTACAGAGGCAGAGTATATTGTAGCAGCAACAACAACATGTGAAGCAATTTGGTTGAAGAAAGTATTGTTAGATCTAAAACAAGAACCAAAATATGCCACAACTATTTACTGTGATAACTTGTCTACCATTGCCATAACTAAAAATCTAGTGTTTCATAATCGCACCAAACACATTGATATCAAATATCATTTCATAAGAGACTATGTGGCAAAAGGAGAAATTCAAATAAAGTTTTGTACAACAAATGAACAACTTGCAGATATATTTACCAAAGCACTACCTAAAGGGAAGTTCGAATACTTAAGGGATATGCTTGGAATCACCTCATTACGCATTAACGAGGAGTGTTGAAGATAATGCTTAAAATAAAACTATGTAATTGCTGGCAAATTAGCCAGCAAATTTTGTGTTCTGAGTTATTAGAATTAGAGCAGCAAATTTATAGATGTAGTCAGTGATCATTCAACAAATTATTAGGGATAGTAGATTAGTCAGATAATGGATAATGAAATTAGAAATATGTGGGCTATATAATAATGTATTCATTTCTCCTATGAAGATATGAGATTCCAATGAGAGTTCAGCTCATGGATTGAGAATCAGACTTCTCTTATTTTTTGTTCATTAGTTTTGTTTATGTTTTCATATGCATGCTCTTGATAGATTTAACAATTGGTCATTGTTGCATGTTCAATTGATATAGGTAACCAACAATGCAAAATGGCTATTTCACTTTTATCCAAGTCCCTTCGTGTTAGTACATGCTCCACTTTTATATTAACTTTCATATATGACTAACCAAAATTAACCCCAAAAAACCTTTCTCAAACTTGATTATTTAAGTTTTTCTCTTATATATAAATTAACATAAATTTTTAGACCCTAATTAAAATAATATGAACTTTTTAAACATTAATTTATTTTAAATATTTGTTACTGGTATTATATATATTTTTGTTATTTGTACTTTAAGTGTAGTGTGTTTTGAGTTTGTATTAAAGTTAAAGTATCTTTAATCCTAAATATTTTTTTCGTAAGTTAATTTTGTAATAATGATGAATTATAAGTTTTGAGTAATTACTTCAAATTAAAAGATGTTTATTTCAATATGGTAAAGTTTCAGAAAAATACTGGGAATTCTTGAAATTGAATATAAGGTTCACTCAAAAGAAAAAAAATAAAATAATAGATAATCAATATATGTTTAGTCATATTTTTTATTTAATAATAAATAATTATTTTTCAAAAAATAAAAATAATAATATAAAATTAATTTATAAATAATAACATATATAATTATATAAATTTTAGTTAAATTTCAAAAATAATTATATATTATATTTATATTGAATAATTTAAATTTATAAAAATTTTAATCATCCATCCATCTCATCAACCAAAAAAAGCAATTAAGTTTGATTCTCTATTCAACAACATACATTAAAATCTATATCTTCAAAATTTTGGGTTATTACTAAGTTGCTCCATTTGCTTGTTTACTTGTAATGTTGAAGCCAATCCAACTAAATTTTATCCATAGGGTGGTTAAGTTTATATAGTACTTTACCCTCAAGCAATAAATTTATTCAATACATCTATACATTGATAAATTTAAATGGCCAATAAGAAATTAAATTATATTTCTAACTCGATTGCTTGCAATGGCATTCAGCTTAGCTATTCTACCCCAGATCAATTACTTGATTATGAACTCTATTACCGGCGTGCTCCCGCTCAACACTTAAAAGTCTATTTACACGGTACTCTTATCCCTTCCATTTTTGAGCTTATATTGAACTAAGAGGCGCCTATAGCACATGTAATTGCATGGGACCATGGTTGTGCAGGTAAAACAAGGTGACAATCCAATGAAATCGATGCCACGATTTTTGTACGGGGAACAAAACAATTATTAAAAGTTTTTCGGCTCAAATAATTAATTATACAAGTAAATGTTCTAAGCAATTCTTAAGAATAAAATGGTCAAAGTAGGTAAATACATCATACTAAATAAACGGATCATTATGGGTTGATGACGATTAAGCTTGTATCGGGCAAATAGAGCATACAATGCAATGAGCTTACGCGAATCAAGGAAATGTTGCAGATAAGGCATGGTTGTAGCCATTCATTCAATCAAACCAACATTTCCAATTTTTTTCTTTTTTCTGGGTTAATTTAGACCCATAGTTGATTGATGGAATTATTTTTGAATTAACCACATAAGCACCATGGATGTATTCACATTCAATAGTCTCGATAGAATTCAAACCACACAATAAATACTCAATCACATATAATGAAATCACAACAGAAGACAAAGATTTTACCTTCGAAATTTAAATGAGAAAGTCAGGGTTAGTGGGGATTTGTTATGCTTTGAAAATCCATTTCAAAGAGAGAGGGAGTTATGTATGCTTAGAAATAGCATGCGTTGTTACTCACTAGCACAAAAAAAAAATTGTAGATGGTTACGATGCAAAGGATCTTCACTCATTCTGTATATGCTCCTTTGTCCTCCTATTTTCAATAAGGTTGCATTTTTCCAACTCTCATCTCTACTACCACTCTACAAGCTTCCCTACTTCTCTTTGTATCTCCTCTATTGATGTCCTTTTTCACCATAATCTTCATTTTTAATGGGATTTCTTGTAAAGCCAACCATCACAATGGTTGATTTCAACCACACGGTTTTATTGGGAACAATACCATGCCACGTGCATTCTTATTGGGGATATATATATATATATATATATATATATATATATATATATATATATTGAGGAAAAAAATGGAGCTCAAAGTTAATGAAAAAATATAAAGGGGTATAAAATTGTTAATGAAAAAATGAATACTTGCAATATCTAATGAAAATAGGGGTTTTTAAAATTTGGAAGGTGTATTGGGTTCATATTGGTATGGGTTAAATAATGTCATTTTTAAAGGTATTTTCCAATATGTAGTCAAATTGAGGGTATTGTTTAATATGCCACAAACACATGTGATATGTTAAAGGTTCATTGAGTGAATCCCCCGTGATTTCAACTTCCAAGTAATTTTGGACATTTTCAAAAAAAAAATCCAAAAACAATTAAATGCTTACTACAAAGTTTACAAACAATTTTTCTTCTTTTTTTTGAGCAAGGAATTCAAAACAGACCTTCCCATTTACATGGTTTGCGTACCCAGAAGCTAGACCATTAAGGAAATGGAATCGCATACACTGCATTTGCTTCTCCATATCAACCACCCCATTGCTGAAAAATATTGCATGTTTTGAGCTTGTTTTGCTACTAAAGGAATTATTCTCTCTCTTCACTTATGTCATTTGATGAAGTATGCCTTGCCACCTTTGACAAATAAATATTTATTTTCTTTCATATAAATGATAACATCCCTAATGCATAAGTATAGACTACCAAACATGACTCCATGTATGTCTAATCATACAACTTTACATTCTACTTCATTAACATAGTAATATAAAACTTGATTTTACATCTATAAGTGGTTCTCATCATATATTTCCTTGCAATCATGTTAGTGAACTTGGTTGCACTAGATCATAAGTTTCAAAAGTGAGCTCATCAAATAATATTTCAAAAATGAAATTACATTAAGATTCACTATCCAACAAAGCATTTACCTTTTGGTTCTTCACTCAAACTCTATTTTTCAATGGTGTGTATTTATCTCCACTTACTTTTTGTTATTGCATGTGGTGCAAACTATGGCTTCATCCAAATTAGAGATGATTTCTACTACTTCTTCCTTCGTGTGGAGAGCTACCTTTTCTTTCTTCTTAGACTTCAACCACTATAAATATAAATATAAAGGAGATTTAAGGAAAGTGAGTAGGTGGTTTTGATAAGAAAAGATCACCTTGGTGAATAGTTTGGGTTTTTTATTTAGGGTTTATTTTGAAGTTTATTGGTTTTTCCTTACCTCAATTTTAAGATTGGATGGTTTTTGTGTTTTATATGGGTATTTTTTTAATTTGTTTTTGTACTTTTTATTAACCAGTGTATTTTTGAAGTAAGGGAAAGGAAATGTTTAAGTGCATTTAGGTGGTTATGTTGTTTAAATATGGTTTATTTATGATGACAACTAAGTCACTTTTACGCAATAAAGCTACATCTTTACAAAATTACCATGTGGACCTATGGGTTATGGGCCATATATATATATATATATATATATATATATATATATATATATATAT
The DNA here is from genome assembly GCA_031772625.1 of Pinus tabuliformis. NCBI lineage: Eukaryota > Viridiplantae > Streptophyta > Pinopsida > Pinales > Pinaceae > Pinus > Pinus tabuliformis. The sequence goes on along the minus strand of CM062806.1, from coordinate 319,207,598 downwards.
ATTAGAAACCTTTTAATAGGCGGACTTCATAACAAAACCCGACTAATCAACCAATGAACCAATCAATGGTCTTGATGGTCGAAACTCAATGAGGGTTAAACCCTGTTGTATAAACCCTTATCGCGTCCAAATCAAATGTTAGCCTTCACGCACATTCGGAAGCGATATGCGTCTGATCACCCATCCAACGGACGGTCTGATCACTCGGAACTGTAAACTCTTTTTAATGACTTCATCAGGTCTGCTAATCGAGATAACTTGTTTGCAAGTTTCCACGTGATCACCGTAGATCTTCTTCCATTGGACGGTTGTTGCGTCGTTTGCTCATCAACTAGGCCAGACAATCTTCACCGTTGATGTGACCCCACTCGATCCAATGGATGTCGCACAATCTCACGCTCCAACTAGCACGACGATTAATATTCCAAAAGCACGCGAGAAAAGTTGTTTTCCAGTGCTACGTGTCAACCACTAAGGTTAATCACATAGAATTCAAAAATACAGCTTCCCACCTTTAGGTCGCACGAGAAACTTCTTACCACTGGCCAAATACCCCCCACATGCTTAAATCAAAACTCAAAGGAACTCGGCTTAATAAAGGGTTAGTGCTTCATATTCATCGATTTGGCCAATCCGACGGTTTCCGTGGTGCTATTCAATCAACTCCAGTTTCGATTGAACACCTCTCCTCCATTGATTTGTTCTGAAATCCAATGGCTCTCTCGTTGCTTCTCGATGGAATTCGCATTACAACACACTTTATCACCGCCATACTTTATCTAAGGCGAAGTTCATAGAATTTCATCCTTTATACTCGCACACACATATTTATTAACTTGCAGTAAAGAACATATATATAAAGACAAAGACACACAAAACTCAAATAACATGCAGATGTATAATAACATGTATATTTCAATTATATACAGAACTTGATTAAAGGCTAAGGCCTCTTGGCCTTAGTCACAAATTTCCCTCCGACTACATTGTATCCTCTATCTCCCTCTCTCACAACATAGACTCTCTTTATATAGGAAATTACAAAAGCGCAGATCATCTAGATCCATGATTTTCTCCTATAAATCGCCTAAAATCACTCAATCAAACCCCTAAATCTCTCTATGGCAGATAATTACATTTAATCAAGTCTTCTAAAGACTTATCAATTCCATCAATTTAGCTCTGTTTAAGTGGAATTTTCCCCATTTTACAATGATTGTCCGCGTTTCCTCTTTCATAGCTTTGGATTCCAATTTTAATGAAGGGTGCTCGAATGCTCCTGCAATAGACTCCCAAGGTACAAAAATTTATGACCTCCTGGTCATATGCTTCCTTCATCCCTTAGCAATTCTACCCACATCCTCTGTGAAATTGCCTTTATGATCTTTCTGTGAGTTGCAACAAAACCTCTGTAGTAACAAATCTCCTTCTTGCTACATGATACCTCACCAAGCTCCTCTCCTTCGAACTCAGTCGTTTGGCATCTCTCTAGTTCTCTCTTCTTTGGAACTAATTGAGCACTCCTTGCTCTAGTTTGTTGCAATCTTCTCACCTTTTTCTGCCGCTATCTGTACGGTAATATAAGACAATAAACTTTCCAATCTTCAACATGATTGTACCTCCTTTTGCACGTAGAATCTTCTTCTGCTCTATTACCAAAATGATGACAGCAAAGCCGCTTTTACACCAAAAAGATGCATCTTTACAAAATTAGCGCATGGACCTGTGTGTTATGGACCCACGTGTATATATATATATATATATATATATATATATATATATATATATATATATATATCGAAAGCCTTTTAATAGGTGGACTTCACAACAAAACCCGACCAATCAACCAACAAACCAATGAACGGTCTTGATGGTCGGAACTCAACGAGGGTTAAATCCTATTGTATAAACCCTTATCACATCTGAATCAAATGTTAGCCTTCGCGCACATTCAGAAGTGATATGCATCCAATCACCCATCCAACGGATGGTATGATCACTCGAAATTGTGTGTATATCTATATATATATATATATATATATATATATATATATATATATATATATATATATATATATATATATATATATATATATATATATATTTATATTTATATCAAAAGCCTTTTAATAGGTGGACTTCATAACAAAACCCGACCAATCAACCAACGAACCAATGAATGGTCTTGATGGTCAGAACTCAACGAGGGTTAAATCTCGTTATATAAACCTTATCGCATCTGAATCAAATGTTAGCCTTCGTGCAAATTCAGAAGCAATATGCATCCGATCACCCATCCAACGGACGGTCCGATCACTCGGAATTGTAAACTCTTTTTAATGAGTTCATCGGGTCCGCTAGCTGAGATAACTTGTTTGCAAGTTTCCACGTGATCACCATAGATCTTCTTCCATCGAACGATTGTCACATCGTCTGCTTGTCAACTAGGCCAGACAATCTTCACCGTCGATGTGACCCCGCTCGATCCAACAGATGTCACGCAATCTTTCGCTCCAACTAGCACGATGATTAATATTCTGAAAGCACGCGAGAAAAGTTGTTTTCCAGTGCTACGTGTCAACTGCTAAGGTTAATAACGTAGGATTCAGAAATATAGCTTCCCACCTTTTGGCCACGCGAGAAACTGGTTACCACTGGCTGAATACCCCCCATGTGCTTAAATCAAAACTTAAAGGAACTCAGCTTAATAAAGGGTTATCGCTTAATATCTGTCGATTTGGCCGATCCGACGGTTTCTGTTGTGTTGTTCAATCGACTCCAGTTTCAATTGAACACCTCTCCTCCGTTGATTTGTTCGAAATCCAATGGCTCTCTCGTTGCTTCTCGATGGAACTCACATTACAACACACTTTATCACCGCCATACTTTATCTCAGACAAAGTTCATAGAATTTCGTCCTTTACACTCTCACACACATATTTATTAACTTACAGTAAAAAACATGTATATAAATACAAAGACACACAAAACTCAAATAACACGTAGACGTATAATAACACATATATTTCAATTATATACAGAATTCGATTACAGCCTAAGGCCTCTCAGCCTTAGTCACAAATTTCCCTCTGACTACATTGTATCCTTTATCTCCCTCTCTCACAACACAAACTCTCTTTATATAGGAAATTACAAAAGCGTGGATCATCTAGATCCATGATTTTATTCTATATATCGCCTAAAATCACTCAATAAAACTGCTAAATCTCTCTATGGCAAATAATTACATTTAATCAAGCCTTCTGAAGACTTATCAATTCCATAAATTTAGCTCTGTTTAAATGGAATTTGCCCCGGTTTACAATGATTGTCCGCGTTTCCTCTTTCACAGCTTTGGATTCCAATTTTAATGAAGGATGCTCAGATGCTCCTACATCAATTTAGCTAGATCGAAATGAATGCTTCAAAAAGTCTAAGTAAATGTGAATGGGTGAATGATAAAAAGATGTGATGTAAGAGGCTTTGATATGTTGATTCATCATTAAGTCAATTCTAACTAATGTTCCTAAGAGAGATTTCAAGAACAATAGAATGTTGAGATATAAAGTCGGCATCTTCTATGAACTATTGAAATAGAAGAAAATAGAGAGTCATTGTGCATCATGATAGTTTCATGGGTTATATATATAATTAGAGGTTGGAAACCATTCAATCAAATGTGAATTATTTTTCTCCATATTGTTTTTCATTATAATCAATATATGCACAACACAGATGAGACTCTTTGCAAATCAATTCCAAACACCAAATAATTAAAATATTTCTAAACAATTTCATTTAAAATAATTCAAAACATAACAAATTAAATTATTTATTCCTTCTTTTATTTGAATTACATAAATATGAAAATTATTGAAATTATATAAATCTAAAGATAGCATAAGAAGAAACAAGTGAAATGTTCCTTGTATGTTTCTATTTCTATTGGTATATAGTTTACATATTACAGTAATCAATGGAATGTGATGATGTTTTAGAAGAAATATATGGTAGTGTTGGTAGGCAAGTGAATGTCTCAATAGTAAGCTAAGGATAAAATTGAGTTCTAAGAAGTGCCTTGGACATATAATTAAAAGTAAAATTGAAAATGTGTGGAAATTGCAAAAGCCATGGTTAATATGAATATTTAACAATTAAAATTGTTGTATCGAGAGACACTCTCTAGCTTAGTATGGTAGAGATGTTGTAATGTAATGTTTAAAATTTTGACTAAGTCAAATTACATAAAAACTAAATAAAATAAAAAAATTAATGTAATGTAATGTAAACATTTTAATGTTATTTATTGTATTGCCAATGATACCTTCAATTTCATTTATTGTATTGTATTTTTTAATTGACATGTGTTATTGTTTTCAAACTCCCCTATTCTGACAGATAATCCACTCTTATATTTTTTTAGTGACCACATGTCTTTTGTGGTTGCTTGGACATAGTGTGTTTTAGTATTTAGACTTTATGTTGTCCACTAAAGGTCACTAGTTTGTGTTGCAAACAAAGCTCACACCATAATTTATATACCACTTCTCTTTTCATGTGCAAAACTTAATACTCAAATAATGAACTTTTTTAGTACACTTATATATGCGTAAATCATATTATCAATTGAAAGTTAAATTATGATGTTGTATTTTTGGATGTAATTATGTAATATTTTTATTTATGATACAACTTGACTATTTGCAATGTCACCTAGATTGTAGTTTAACCTAGTTGCCTAAATTCATTGACTAATTATAAACTCTACTATTGGAATGTGCCCTCACAACACTTAAAACTCTATTTGCACACTACTCCTATACCTTTCATTTTGAGGTTGAGTTAAACTAAGAGCTAGATATAGCATATGTTATACAATTCTATGCTTGGAAAATGCCTTGGTTACATGGACCATGATGCAATTTGTTGTAGGTAAACACCCAAGGTGATCAAGTAGGAAACATTAGTGAATCATGAGTTCAACTTAAATCGGAATATTAGTTTTGGGGCAAACCTAATCCTTCCATCATTCATGTTGGTCTAAGAGATAGGATATTTGGGATCATCTTATAAACCTTCTCTAGAATAATTATGTCTACAAGTTTAATATTGAAGTATGCTTTTGAGGCTTCCACTTCTTCTAATTTATGCATTGGTTGTGTTAGAGGCTAACTGAGACCTAAATGTCTTTCTTATATAGTGTCTTCATTGAGAAGTATTATACTTTAGTAGGTGGTCTTTATTATTAAAGAAGCATGTCGGACCTCCATAACTAGTGGTTATTAAAAGTGAGAACAACTCTAAACCATATTTCCATGCCAACTTGTGCTTAATGGCTTCCAAGAACTTACTATTTTGGATACAAATTTACCCTTCACCTAAACATGAGATGTTGTGGTTAGTAATGTTTGAATATTAAACTAGGTTTCTCGAAATCTTGTAACCATGTAGGGCCCATAAGTTGATGTGATTTTTTAGCAAGCTCTTTTGCATTGCCTTCCTTACACTCCTCTAATGATCCATTGGAGCAAAGAGCATGTCTTGTGTTCAGGGGGACAAAATGCCTATACTCCCTATCTCTTTGAGAGTTACAATAAAGGATCCAATCTACGAAAACCATTGGCTCCACTAGGTTTATCCCATAAAAATAATTTAAGGAGTTTTTCTAACTTAACTCGGGCATTGGTAGATTGGGGCCATTATCATGAGTAATAATTTGTTGTGATTTTTTAGCAAGCTTTTCCACATTTCCATCCCTTTCATTCCTATAATGATCCATTTTGACACAAAGAGCATATCTTTTGTTTTGGGGGACAAAAATCCTATACTCTCTTTCTCTTTGAGGGCCGCAATAAAGGATCCAATCTACGAAAACCATTTCTCCACTAGAGTTATTCCATAAAAGAATTCTAAGGAGTTTTTCTAGCTTAAATAAGGCATGGGTAGATTTGGGCCATTCTCATGAGTAATATACATAGGTATCAACCAAAATTTCGATACAATTTGAAAATTTCTTGCAAGGGATAAGGACTTCATGATTTATTTAACAATATTTTTCGAAACTCCTAAAACACTCAGTCCATTATTTCCTTCAAGCAGAACTTAAAAGAGAAGGGAATATCATGGAATTTGAATGCCTATCTAATATATATCTAAGCATATCCCTGGGATTATAGACAATCAAATGCATCCTTCTCACTTTTATTATAGCACTAGATTTTAACTATTTGTAGCTTTGATCTCAATGCCTAACAAAACATTTGTAGGCAATCCATAGTGTTATGGGAAGGCTATTCTTCTCTTCAATAATGAATAAGAAAGAATAACTTGTAAATAGGCCATTAGCAAGTTGGCATGCATATGGACATGGGATAAGTACCTTTATTATGGCCTTGTGTTATTTTGTTGTGGAAGAGATAGCTAAGGGCTTCAACATCCATTTTTTAGATGCTTAAGGTTAGTGAAATATTTTTAGATTTATTAATATAGCCCTAACCCTTCATATTTGGCATGGTTGATATAAATACATGTTGTGGCCTTTGCATATGGTTTTACTCACCTAAACAAAAAAAGGGAAAATTCCAAGCACTTTTAACACCACAATGATAAATGGCAACTTTACTCTCTCATGGGGATTTTCAAAAATGAATAGCAATTACAGTCATTGGATTCTATTCCATTTCATCCCTTCCTAGCTAGTTATCATATTATCCAAAATGTACCTTCATTTGATAGATCATCTCCTCCAATCTTGAGATTTTCAATAGAATATATTTCAATCTCAATGTAAGAACTCTAGCGAGTATTTTGATCAATTTTGTGTTTCCTAGATTTGGTACATTAGAGGAATTTTAAGATCAAAAATGGGTCTCAAAACAAAAATGTACAACCAAAATCAATTTTATAAGAACCTATAGGATTCAATATGATGATGTCAACCATGGGGGATGATTCACCTTTTTTGGACTAAAAATGTAAAAAGATTAAAAATTTAAAAAATATTTTTTCAACTCATGTTTTCAACTTATCTCCCTACGGTTTTACTCAAATTTTTAGCAAGAGAACTTATTGGATGCATAATTAAATTCTTCATCCAATGAGTACCCATGTTTCATACTTTCGATGGACACTGCTACATGGAAAATGAGAAATACATGAAAAACATGATTGCAATCACGTTGTTTCATATATTTCTCATTTTTTATGTAGCAGGATACTCCTTGGACGAGGAATTGAATTATGCATCCAACGAGTGTTCATTCTTGAAATTTGAGTAAAACTCTAGTGAGATAAGTTGACAATATTTATTTATTTATTTTTATTTTTTCTCTCTCAAATTTGCTAATGTAATCTAATCTTATTTTGTTATTTCCAATATTATTTTATAATATTCGTTAGGAGGCCCATTTTAGGCGTCAAAATTCCTCTAACGTGAATTTGATCAACCCCATACACAACTACCAAGCATATAAGCCTGCATGACTTTTCGTATACTTGTAGCAAATATCAATAAGTTTTATGTGAATATATAGAATTCACATAGTTAGTTATCTTAGTTCAGAAATTTTTCATCTACTATTTACTTCAAGCCTATTGTCAACTCATCAAACATAGGTCACTGTTCACATTTCTAATTAACAAGGGAAAATAACAATGCTACCATAATTTAGGTTTTATGAATTAAAATGACATGCAAATAAAAATTCACTATGGCCCATACAAAACTAAAGCAATTATAAGAAATTGAGAATATTTTATAAATCAACCCGACATAACTTATTTAACACCATTTTATTAATAATGTAAAAAATAAAAACAACCATTACATGTATGATTATAATCTATGGAGTGCAATACCCATACCTACAAGCATCAAGAAATCTCCTACTAGAAAAAATAACGTACCAACAATCCCAAATCTACCGGAATATAAACACCAATGGCTAGCCATGCCTCTTATTAACATATGAAGATAGTTTATAATGCTAAGAAGAAACTTTTACAGGACTACAATGGGTTTACATTTATAAAATTTTCATATGACCTTCTTGACTCATGGCCTTCATAAACTCTTCAACTTTTGATCATTTTATTGTTCATAAAAATAATATTTAAATAAATATTTCCTACTTGCATTAAAAAAACTCTCATCCAACAAAATTGTCCTTTCGTAAATACATTCTACGCAAATGTAAATACAAAGCAAAATCCTCGTGGCTATTTGGTTTTGATCTTTCACTTGTTACATCCACATCGCTTTCACAATGTTAGAGCTTAGACTTGCAAATTTATATTATATTTCCTCCCTCACTCGGAGATTTCCTACTGTAATAAGAGTCCCACTTTAATCCTTTCGTTTAGTTTCATTTGAATGGGAGTTGTATGTTTTGCATTTGTTGCTTTACTGCACGCGAACGAATAGTGTAATAATTCTTCATCATTATTTTCAAGGCATTTTATATGGGTTTAACTTTCAAAATATTTTTGTGCTTTGAACTTATTATTTGTAGATTTTAAAAATATCTCAGAATTTAAGAAATTAACCTATTTTTATTTATTAAATTTTAAAATATTTTAAAAATCTATAATAAAAATAAAATATAATTAATTTACACAAATTATTTCATAAATCTTTTATCTACAAGTTCATTATACATTTTCTTCTTAATCTAGCTAAACTACACAAATTATTTCATAAATATTTTATCTACATAAATTATTTCATAAATCGTTTATCTATAGGTTCATTATACATTTTTTTCCTAATATAACTAATTTACACAAATTATTTCATAAATCTTTTATCTACATGTTTATTATACATTTTCTTTTCTTCTTATTATTTAGGAATAAAAGATACCCATCAATTCCCATATTTTTCTTCCACTAACTTACACAAATTATTTCATAAATCTTTTATCTACATGTTTATTATACATTTTCTTCCTATTAGTTAGGAACAAGGGCAACTATGTAGCAGGAGTCCCTGCTGACATGCAAGGTCAGTGTGCAATTTCAGTACCTCCAACCACAACGCTAAGGTATAAATTAGTAAACATATTTCATACTTCCAACCAAAACATGTAAATAAATTACCGTGCATCACTAAGTAGCTCTTATGGGAACATTGTCTCGTTTCCCTGCAGCGTTGTCACTTCCTCACTGCATCAAATAGAGCAAATATCACTTAATGAACTTTAGATAAAGGAACAAACCACAACAACACAAGTAAATTGATACTTTTAAATTTATGTATGTTTGAATGGAAACAAAGAGGAAAATGCCCCAAAGGCATGTAAGTAATACAGGGAAAATTTTAAGAACCCCCCCTAAATTTATAAATATAATAAATGGGCGAATCTCCATGGTATATAGGAAAAATGGAAGGCGATTTTATCAATAATATAATATGTATATATAATTTTTTGGCGAATCTCTCACCAGGCATGGCGAATATTTTACTCAATTATAAAATCTTGTAAGATCTTCGCGAGTCTTTCACTAAATAATAAAACTTTGTAAAGTCCTAGTGAATCTTAGCATAGGCTACATGCTGGTTTAATTCCCCCATTTAAATAGGCTACATTCCAGGTGAATACCATGGGTCAATACCATGTGCCATTTTGGTGAATATCATGGGTCAATACCATGTGCCATTTTGGTGAATACCATGGGTCAATACCATGTGCCATTTTTATTTTTATTAATTCTAATATTAGGGTTAATAATGGTTTTTTGCATGGTATTAATAACAATCTAGTCCATGGTATTTGTCCCATAGTATTTTGGCCATAAGTTTCACCTAAATATAACCCATTTTTTGAGTGTTCGTAAATATAAGGTGACTTATGGAGTAAATATAAAAAAATGTTTTATTTGTTTACAATACCTCTCGTTTATTTATATTTTTATTAATTTACCATACCTCTTTTACAAATATGGTATTTGGCTCATAGGAATCACTTAAATAAAACCTCTTTCTTGAGCCTTCATAAATAGAACAAGGGTTATGGACTAAATATAAAAAGAGGTTTTATTTATTTACGATAAGTCTAGTTTATTTATATTTTTATTTATTTACCATACCTTTTGAGTAAGTATAAAAAAACGTTTTATTTATTTACCATACCTCCACTTATATTTTTATTTGTTTACACCCTTACATGTATATAAGGTGACTTATGGAGTAAATATAAAAAATGTTTTATTTATTTACCATACCTCTCATTTATTTATATTTTTATTAATTTACCATACCTCTTTTATAAATATGGTATTTGGCCCATAGGATTCACTTAAATAAAACCTATTCTTGAAAATGGGCGAATGGATTCACTTAAATAAAACCTATTCTTGAAAATGGGCGAATGGAAGGTTGTAAGTCCTAATTTCAAGGGCTAAATTTACCTTTTTTACCCTCTCCCTTAAAATAAGGTGGGCTATTTGAGGTGATTTGTAAAAATGTACTATGATACAAAATATTCGTCCACTAAAAATTTAAAACCCCTTAATTTCGCCAAAGGGCGAACATTTGCCCCTAAAATTATCCTTGAAGTAATACATTCTGCGAAACTAGAACATGGTATAAAATCAAAGAGCCTAGAAGCAAAGAGATGATCATATTTAAGTTTCAAGAGATATAGAAACGTGTAAAAATTTTCATAATGGGAATTTTAGTAAACTTCTATATATGTGTATTATTATTTTTTTATATAAATTTAAAAGTGATACATAAATAAAATTTTAAAAAGATAATATATATACTTTTACTTTAATATTTAATGTTACTATTGATTATTAATTTTTAAATTTTAATGTTACTATTGATTATTAATTTTTAAATCTTTTCAGAGATAAAGCTCATGCACAAGGTTAAAATCCCCCTAGGTCAAAGGCAACAAAAAAGAATTAAGATGATAAAATCTTTTATTTTTTTTATTGTCTTAAAAAGTCATTAAAATAAATAAGATGTCAGATGATTTTTTTTTTTTTGTGATAATAAAATGTTTTACAAACTGAATTCGTCCAGTCCAGTAAGGGTTGTTCAGAGTTCATCCCTGTAGCATATGATTCAAGGCCCAAATGCACTGCAAGAATTGTGAAAAACAAGAAGATTGTTAAACAAACAAATAAGATTATAATTCCAACAGCGGAGCCATTAAATGTGTCTTTAATTAGTTTCTAAATTTTTCAGGGATAAAGCCCATGGCATAAGGTTAAAATCCCTCTAGGTCAAGGCAACAAAAAAGAATTAAGATGATAAAATCTTTTATTTTTTTTATTGTTTTAAAAAGTCATTAAAATAAATAAGATGTAAGATGATATATATATATATATATATATATATATATATATATATATATATATTATTTTTTTTATTTTTTTTTCTGATGATAAAACGTTTTACAAACTGAATTCATCCAGTGCAGTGAGGGTTGTTCAAAGTTCATCCCCGTCCCATCTGATTCAGGACCCAAATGCACTGCAAGAATTCTGAACAAAAAAAAAAAAAGAAGAAGAAGATTGTTAAACAAACAAATAACATTTATAATTCCAACAACGGAGCCATTAAATGTGTCTTTAATTAGAGTTTCTAAGCCAACAATGAAATTATTTGTTCAATATTTGTTAGGCCAGTAATTAGATATATATATATATCTATATATATATATATATATATATATATATATATATATATATATATATATATATATATATATATATATATATATATAACGAATGACCAGGGCATCATGAACTATCAAATCGAAACAATCAAATCACGAATAAAAACACCATCATAATTTCCATCTTTGGATTATCCTATAAGCAAAAACATCAGCATCATAATTTCCATCTTCGGATTATCCTGTAGCAATGTTGTACTTCTTGGTCTTTATTTCCTTTTTGTTGTTTTATGGTTTTAAAAAATCATTAACATAAATAAGATGTAAGATGATATTTTTCTGTAAATCTTAGGCTCCTTTTTGTAATGCTTCGATGAAGCAAGAAGCTTCCGAAAAAAGTGCCCAAAACACCGCTGAAAATGGCTAAAACATCATCCAGTGTACCCATTGTCCAGTATGGCTACCAACTCTTCCAAGGCCTGCAAGTATTTCAGATACTAAGAAGTAGCTAAACTAAATGTTTCCAGCAACTTAAGACCAAATTGACAAAAATCACAATCACAAACAATATTTAACCTACAACACAAAACTTAAATTTGTATTTAATCTCTAAATTAAAACAAACGCATCTAAACTCATATAATATCTACATTTTAATTAGTATATAGCCATGTAAACACTAATATCTACGTTTTAATTAGTATATAGCCATGTAAACACCAACTTGATATGGAATAATATGTTAATAAGCTAAGTGTCAATAACTCAAGTAAACATGTATGTGATATGCACTTCAAAAATTTTGAACCTAAATACGTGAGCTCTACATGCCCATACAATATACCAACAAACCTGAATTTAAAATTAACTTCAAAATAATGAAGTAAAATATTAACCTAAAACCAAATGTGCTCATCTAAATATTATAACATGGATCTAATGAATTTAGAGCGCTAGTTGGAGCAACGAAATAAGGATATAGACCTATTTATTGTGCATCTCATATCAACCTACTTAACATGCATCTTCAAATTAACAATCTATAATATCAGCACAAATTTATTTAACACCCAGTTTCATTTCTGTTTCTGATTAACAATCTGTAATATCAACACAAATTTATTTAACACCCAGTTTCGTTTCCGTTTCTCTAAAATCCCATTTTTTGGGGATAGCATGATTGCAACTCTTCACACATATGGTTTTACAGATTCTCAAACAAATTTACACCAAAAAATTAAAACTGAAATCTAGACTAATGGGCATAAACTCCCCAAAACTTCCCAAAGTTATAAACCTTTATATTCAATTCCAATATAGAAATCAATGCACCTCATGCCAAACCTAAATTTGTTCAATTCCAATATAGAAACCAATGCACCTCATTTAGTGATGGCTATTTCATATGCACCTGGAAGCTGACCTATTTAACATGCAGTAGTATAGCCCTATTTACTTCCGGCCTTCTAGCAGCTAATTTACCAAGTCATAATGCTGGTAAACTAAGAAGATAAACCAATTAAACCAAGGTTTAAATGATAAAGATAAAATGCACAACCATTTAAATAACACAAAACATTGTTAAAAAAGAATTAAAAAATAAATAAATTTCCATAGCTCATTGAGAGACATCATACCTGAATTGTGTTATCTATGCTTGTTGAGAGACATCATACCTGCATTGTGTTATCCATGTTTGTTGAGAGACATCATGCCTGCATTGTGTTGTGTTATCCATGTCCACTCCAGAAAGATATTTGAAACCGCAACCTACACTAAATGTCCAGTGCAAGGAAATTGTCAGGACTCGGGAAAACTAAATGCCTAATTCTATAGAGAAACGGATGATAGGTGGACAAATGGTTCCTTACGGTATGACTACCAATTTTGTATACAAATTCCTCTTACTTGTCTTCAGTCTCATAAAGATTAATATTATACTGTGCATACATGTGTGTTACATGCAAGGGCCGTGTAATATTTTTATATTAAATCTTCGGCTTTCAACATTAACAAAAAAAAATGAATATAATAATTACCATAAAGTTAAATATAATAAAAAGGAAATAAAGTTAAATATAAAAAAAAGTAAATAACTTTTTTTAAAGCTTGTGTGTGGGCACGCAGACTTTGCATGCAACCCACCTATCCCCTCTCCACACTAAATATTTGATTCCATATATTTAATGAATTTAAGACATGATGGTTTTGTGATGGTGAGTGAAGATGGATTGAGTGAACTTGCCCAAACATAAAAATTCTGGCATATCAGTGATGTAACCGAGTTAAACTCATAGAAAAACACATACTTATTTCATACTTATCAATCTGGCTAATTTATATTACCCCAATTCCTGTTCAAGAGTTCAAGAAGGTCGAGGGTCAAGGTAGCCTCTCGTACTTTGAACCACTCTAGAATGCTCTCACAATAAGCTACTAAATCTGCTGCTGGACCACCTAGTGCTATGTGTCGATACGAATCTTTAGAACCCATAGAAGTGAGTGGATTTAATGGGTGGAAGGATACCTCGAGTGGCCTCTGGTCTGTAATTGAGCAGTCCTTGGATCTAAAACTCAAACGAGTTTTATTAATGGACGTTTGGGGCCAAGGAAAACTCAAATGCATTCTATTAATGGAGGTTTGGGTGCCAAGGTTCTACATACACTACATAGTTATTATGTTGTTCTACAAACACCACACAGTTATCACTAAACATGGGTTCTGGTAGGTTCTTATAGAAGGTATGCATTAACATATACTAATGTTGTCATAATTTATTATTCAAAATGGCGTGCCCTGTTGGGTTGTGTTATATTCTTTCCACGTAGTTAACAAGGGGTTTGAAGGGCACCCGTAACCCCATTTTATGGGGTCCAGGGCAGCGCCTCAGAAAATTTTGGTTTTGGACCCTATGTTAGGTTGGGTAGACCCACCTATGGTTTTGTGCATGATTTTCACACATGTTTTTTGGACATGATGGTTTTCGGTCCATGGTATTGGACGCGATGTTTTTCGGTCCATGGTATTGGACGCGATAGTTTTCGGTCCATGGTATTGGATTCTTCAACATGTATAAATATGTATTGTAACATTGAAAGGAACATAATGAAAACTCAAGCTGGTAGTCCCGGTTTTGGGATCCAGGGGAAAACCTCTGTGTATATGTGTCTTATGTGTTATGATCTCACATTGTTTATTTTCTGTGTTTTTAGAATTTGTATGCAGGTAATTTCTGTATGGGGTTAAAACCTACATTTGGTATCAGAGCTATTTTGGCTTCAAGGAGACGCATTTATCGCTGAGGGGTTTCGCTCGGGCCTGTGGTAGACCTTGTTCAATGGGAGATCTGCGAGATTAATTCTGGTGGTGAAAGAAGACGGCGAGCAGTGGAAAGATAGAGATCGAGAAATTTAATGGTCAGATTTTTGAGTTGTGGAAACTCAAGATGGAGGATCTGTTGGTGGATAAAGACCAGTGGATCGCGGTAGATCTGGGTACTAAACCAATGGGAGTGTCCGATAAAGAATGGAAGAAGTTGGATCGGCAGGCAAAGAGCACAATATGATTGTGTGTCTCAGATTCAGTATTGTTGAATATATCAAGGGAAGCTACGACGAAGGCTTTGTGGGACAAGTTAGGGACTTTGTACCAATCTAAGTCTTTGGTGAATAAACTGTTCCTGCGGAAAAAGATGTATAACTTGAGGATGAAAGATGGAGATTCGGTGACAGAGCATCTAAATGCATTTAATACTGTGGTAAGTCAGTTAGCATCTGTTGATATTAAAATTTCAGATGAAGATAAGTGCATCAGTTTGTTGTGTTCTCTACCAAATTCGTGAGATAGTCTGGTTATTACAATAGGTAGCAATGCAACTGCCTTGCATTTTGATGAAATAGTCTCATCCTTGCTGACGGAGGAGATGAGATGGAAAAATATGGAGAGCCAAAATGGTGATGCCTTGTCTGTATGAGGGCGGACCCAGAATAGAAACAAAAATAAGTCATCGAGTGGGAGATCTAAATCTAAAGGGAGATCTAAATCTCTAGGAAAACCTGTAAAGGTGGTGTGCTGGAAATGTGGAAAGGAAGGGCACTACAAAAGGGACTGTAAATCTAAAGCTCCTGACAAAGGAAAGGGATCTGATGAGGCTCCTTCTGCAGAGGCGAAAACCACCTCAGATGAAGGTGGTGTAAGGATTCTGGACACCACATATCTCCATAATGGTATGATATTGTCCACTTTGGGACTAAGCCCTCATGGATTTGTTTTTGGGCTTTACCCCAAAAGGCCTCATACCAATGGAGATATTTGTCCATCCTTATGTACCCATGATCCTTCCCACTTCTAGTCAATGTGGGACTTTGGTCGTATACCCAACAATCCTCCCCTCGAACAAAGGGCCATCGAGCCTCCCCTCAAATGATTATACATTTGTCCACTCTCTACCAACCAAGATTCTCCGCTCCAATTGCGTTGGAAGCACACGCCTTACATGGAACACCACCTGCCTCGAGAGCTTGCTCTAACCGAGCTCATCCACGGATTCCATTGTGATATTACCGGGGCTCACCACCTTCGTTCGGCATTCCGAGGATTCATCCACTTGGCTAACTTTGAACCTGGCTCTGATACCATTTGTAAGGACTCTGGACACCACATATCTCCACAATGGTATGATATTGTCCACTTTAGGACTAAGCCCTCATGGATTTTTTTTTGGGCTTTACCCCAAAAGGCCTCATACCAATGGAGATATTTGTCCATCCTTATATACCCATGATCCTTCCCACTTCTAGTCAATGTGGGACTTTGGTCGTATACCCAACAGGTGGGGATGTGTACTTGGCTTCTTAAAGTACACATGTAGATCATGAGGCATGGTTGATTGACTCAGGTGCATCCTTTCACTTCACTCCCCATAGAGAGTGGTTCTGCGAGTATGAGAAATATGATGGTGGTGATGTCTTCTTGGGGGATGACAAGAAGGCTAGAATCGTTGATCACGGAAAAGTAAAATTGAAGTTGCAAGGTGGAAGGGTTAGAACGCTTCCAGGTGTTCTACATATTCCTGCTTGAGCCAGAAATTTGATTTCTGTTAGCAAGCTGGATGATGCAGGTGTAAAAACAGTGTTCGAGAAGGATACCTGCAAGATGGTTCAGGGAGCACTGGCATTGATGTGGGGAGTTCAGATTGGAACTTTGTACAAGCTACAAGGTAGCAATGTTATTGATGGGTGAAATAGTTCTGTGGTTCCTGAAAGTGGAGTAGAAAATCTAGTGGTCTTTGGAGAGAAGACCATGCTGTGGCATCAAAGGCTTGGACATACTGGAGAAAAGGGCCTTCGGATACTTCATGGTAAAGGTATGGTAGAAGGTATGAGTAATAGCTCTCTGGATTTTGATTTCACTGAAAATTGTGTATATGGGAAGCAGAATCAGGTGAGTTTCCCCTCTGGTAGTAAGAGGGCGAATTAGATATTAGAACTTGTGCACAGTGATGTGTTTAGACATGTGAAAGTTCCATCACTGGGTAAGTCAGTGTAATATGTATCATTTATAGATGACTTCTCAAGGAATGCATGGATATATTTCCTTAAGAAGAAATCTGAAGTCTTTGACAGGTTTAAAGAATTTAAGGCTCTAGTGGAAAACCAGACAGAGAAGAAGACAAAGGTGCTGAGGACAGATAACGATGGAGAGTTTTGCAGTAAGGAATTTGAAGAATTTTGTAAGAAGTGTGGTATAGCACAGCAAAAGACTACTCCATATACACCTCATCAAAATGGAGTTGCAGAAAGAATGAATAAGATGTTGATGGAAAGGGCAAGAAGCATGCTCAGTGGTGTCGGGTTAGGACAAGAATTCTGGGCAGAGGCGGTGGATACTGCATGTTACCTGGTCAACATGTCACCTTCATCAGCGTTGGAGGATAAGACTCTACAAGAGGTATGGACTGGTAAGAAACCCCCTCTTTCACATTTGAGGGTATTTGGATGTGATGCATATGTACATGTTCCAAAGAAGAAACGAACCAAGTTGGATAGTAAATCTGAAAAGTGCATCTTTATTGGGTATAAGGATGGTTTAAAGGGTTATAAGCTTTGGAACCTAGTCACACGGAAGGTTGTGTATAGCCAAGATGTGGTGTTCAGAGAGGTGAAAGATGTTATTAAACATTAAGTCCAACGAAAGGAACCTGAGAAGATAGAGTTTGAGCTAAAGGAGGAAGAATCAGGCTCTACATCAGAGGAGGAATCAGAAGATGAACAGCCACAAACTTCGGGTGTGAGAATATCAGTTCGAGAAAGAAGGAAGCCTGAAAGGTATAGTCCATCTGCTTTCTGTTCAAATTTTGCTTTATCTATTACTGACGATGATCCTAGAACTGTGAAGGAAGTAGTAGATTCAGAGGATGGAAAACTCTGGAAAGAGGCCATGGTTGATGAAATGGCATCTTTGCACAAAAATGAGGCTTGGGATCTGGTGGAGTTGCTGGCTGGAAGGAAACCCATTGGCAGTAAATGGGTGTTCAAAAAGAAGACAAATGCAGAAGGAAAAGTGGAGAAATACAAAGCTCGGTTGGTAGCAAAAGGTTATTCCCAGGTGCTGGGAATTGATTTTGGTGATATTTTTTCTCTTGTTACCAAGGTAACTTCTATTAGATTACTTTTATCTGTTGCTGCTGCTTTTGATTTTGAGGTAGAACAGAGGGATGTGAAGACAACATTTCTTCACGGGGATCTGGAAGATGAAATCTACATGAAGCAACCTGAAGGCTTTGCAGCGAAGGGTAAGAAAGAACTGGTATGCAAGTTAAAGAAGTCTCTGTATGGGTTAAAACAGTCACCAAGGATGTGGTATTAGAAATTTGATACAGTTATACAGGGACTTGGCTTCACCAGAAGCAAAGCAGATCACTGTGTGTATTTTAAATTAATTGGTGACCATGTTATTTATCTGGTCTTGTATGTGGATGATATGTTGCTGGTTGGAAATGACAAAGAAATTATCTAGGATTTGAAGACCCAATTGTCCTCCAAATTCGACATGAAAGATCTTGGTGTTGCAAACTATATTTTGGACATGGAAATTAAAAGAGATCGGGCAAAGAGGAAGCTCTAGTTAAACCAAAGGAAGCATGTCAAGACAATACTGCAGAGGTTTAATATGCAAGATAGTAAACCGGTGAAGGTTCCTATTCCTGTAGGTGCGAGGTTATCTGCTGAAAAATGTCCCAAGACACAAGAAGAGGAAGAGGAAATGTCCCATGTTCCATATGCAAGTGCAATTGGTAGCCTGATGTATGCAATGGTCTGTACTAGACCAGACATTGCAGATGTAATGGGAGTATTGAGCAGGTTTATGTCAAAACCAGGGAAGGAGCATTGGACAGCAGTGAAGCGGGTTTTTAGATATTTACATGGCACTAGTGATTATGGTTTGTGCTACCAAGGAAGACCAGGATCGGACAGAGTGTTCGATATTCGTGGCTTTGTTGATGCAGACTGGCCTAGAGATCTAGATCAGAGAAGATCTACAAGTGGGTATGTGTTTAACCTATTTGGAGGTGTAGTTAGTTGGATGAGTAAGAAACAATCTATAGTGGCACTATCAACTATAGAGGCAGAATACATGGCAGCCACTCATGCAAGCAAGGAAGTAGTTTGGTTGCAGAGATTGTGTTCAAGTATGGGGTTAGTACAGGAAGCTATAAGGATAGACTGTGACAGCAAAAGTGCAATTTTCTTGGCAAAGAACCCTACATATCATTCAATGACAAAGCACATTGATGTTCAGTATCACTTTGTGAGGGATATGATAGAAGACAAAAAGGTGTTGCTGGTAAAGATGGACACTTTGAAGAATACTGCAGATGCATTGACAAAACCTGTGAGCTTTGAGAAGTTCTCTCGGTGTAGAGAGACAATGGGCATTTCAAGGCTGGGAAAATGACTAAGCTCTCTTGTGGCCCCCTATGGAAAGAAAACAGCAAGTGGGAGAATGTTGGGTTGTGCTATATTCTTTCCATGTAGTTAACAGGGGTTTGAAGGGCACCCGTAACCCCACTTTATGGGGTTCGGGGTAGCATCCTGAAAAATTTTGGTTTTGGACCCTATGTTAGGTTGGGTGGACCCACCTACGGTTTTGTGCATGATTTTCGCACATGTTTTTTGGACACAATGGTTTTTGGTCCATGGTATTGGACGCCATGTTTTTCGGTCCATGGTATTGGATGTGATGGTTTTCGGTCCATGGTATTGGATGCTTCAGCATGTATAAATATGTATTGTAACATTGAAAGGAACATAATGAAAACTCAAGCTGGTAGTCCTGGTTTTGGGATCCAGGGGAAAATCTCTGCGGATATGTGTCTTATGTGTTATAATCTCGCATTATTTATTTTCTGTGTTTTTAGAATTCGTATGCAGGTAATTTCTGTATGGGGTTAAAACCTACATGCCCATCATATTTTAGTAGGTTTTAATATTCAAAATGCCCTGCTCCTCTTTGGAAGGGCATATTTTAGTACTTTTTCTAGGTAATAAGTGGAAAGAATCACATCCTATTGAAGTCACAAATGAAATAGTTGAATCCGTACAATAATGCCTTTGCCCAATTTTATGGAAAATTGTTTTTGTTGTGTTATTTAACACTGTGTAAGCAACAAAGCCAACCACAACGACAGGTGCACTGGTATATCCTATAGGGACAAAAGCTAGGGGTGTTTAGTGTTTACCAAATGGATGCTGGTATTGAACTTGGACGATTTTAAGTTTCCATGTGGTCGGTATTGAACTTGGACAATTTTAAGGCTCCATATGCTCCTGCACTTTATGGCTCCTGTTTGAATATCTATGTGCTCCTGCACGTTATGGCTCCTGTTTGGATATGGGCGAGGGTAGCCACTATGCAGCAGATAGATTTCTCACATATTCACTCTTATCGCCACACAACCACACAATCATGGGAAGCTTTCCATACTCTCTATTGCATAATGATTGGACTCTCATAGAGGCTGTTACAAGTGCTATTTTTAGAAAAATAAAAAAATCAAATTATAAATATTCTTCTTCTGGTTACCCGCAAAATAAGGGACATTAGAAAAATATAGAGTTTTGGTAGATGTCTTTAAATAACCAGAAGAACAGGTATGCATACAAGTGTTATTCTTTTATATGAATTTCTCTTTATAAAAATAAAAAATCAAATTCTAAATATTCTTCTTCAGGTTACCTGCAAAATAGGAAACATTAAATAAACAATAATTTGAACTTGCCTTGTAAAAATGTCTTTGATAGCTCTTCTTGGGCTTATTGAAACTCGTTTTCTCCATTTTTGCGAAATGCCTCTGGTATTTCCACTTTTGCAAAATGTCTGGTATTTCTTATTGGGCTTATTGAAGTTGGTTTTCTCCACTCCATCGTTTTCTTTCTATTTCTCTCTAACAACAAAGTGTGATACCCGAGCTCTATTGCAAGAGGAGAGGAATGAAAAAAACAAGAGACAAGATTCACAGGGATTTGTTTGCTCTTGAGCAACATACCCTGACACCTGAGCCATTGAAAAAAGAGAAGAGACAGGATTCACAGGGATTTGTTTGCTATCGAGCAACATAGCCTGATACCTGAGCTAAAGAGAGCTAAAAGCCTTCTATTGTCGCTGATACTTGAGCTAAAAGCCCTCTTTGGCAAGAGGATTGAAAAAATGTTAAGATTGACACAATAAAGTAGACCTTATTCCTTGGGCTCTTGCAAGAGGATTGAAAAAATGCAGCTCTCAAATTTGTCTCCAAGTGTGGTTTAATGTCAAAGCGGCAATGAACCGCGAAGTCACTATACCCAACAGCTTCCATGCTCACCCCACCATCGAAAATCCATTGTCCCCTTTGTCACAGACCGTGGTTTTCAGATCCGCCTTCTGCTCATTGCCTACCGTAATTTAGAGTTCCATTTATGTTGTTAAGGGTTTCTTCGATCCCATAGCCACAAATTGGCTCTGGCAATGTCTAGAAATGGCTTAGCCCCTTGAATTGCAAAGGAAATTAACATAATAGCTCGATGGCAATTTATTTTATTCAGATAGTGAGGAAAGAAATCTTCAAGGCGGGGATGAGACCAGGCCGTGGGATGAGACCACGAGGTTGGTGTTTAGGCGGCCACACTGGTGGTTACTCCTAACAGCTTTGTCTCTGTGTGGCAACAATTGACAGCTTAAGTAAGGTGCATGCAAAAATCCCTGCTACAATGTAAGGACTTTGGAAATAAAGAAAAGTTGAATAGAATATAAAATGCAGGGCATCATGAAAAAAAAAAGATATAACCCATTTTTTGGTAAAACTTTAGAATTAAATTGCAGTGTATAAAAAACTTTGCATATAAAAAACTCGCCCCAATATTCTTGCATTGGGTCACGTGAAGTCCATAATAAGAGCTAGAATGTTTTTCCACATAAAAACTTTGGTATAAAATTTTAGTGAATAAAATTGCTGGTATTAAACTTTGATTAAAATGTGAGAAAACTAAAAAAAACAATTGGTCAAATGATAAATTAATAGAGGGTCAACGATCGAACGATCGCTATAGTCCTGCTGAAGGCAGGGACTAATAAAGGATACTCATTAATTCCCATATTTACTCATTCACAAGAGTTACTTAAAAATAATGAAGCTTTCTTAGCAACATTTTTATTTAACTCCACAATATGTTATATCTTTTGGGCCAACAATTTATCAATGTCATTAAACTAAGTTATTCTTCATTGAGTTTTTAGTAACCAACTTTTATGTAAATCAATAATCTTTGACAAATGGCAAAGAAAAATGTTTTTTCCTCGACAAATTGCAAATAAAATTGTGTTTTTTTTAATTAGGATTATTGATAATGAAAATATTTATTTTTCATAAAATTGTTTATTTTCTTTAAAATACATTTGTACATAATTACGTTGATAGGTGTGTTTATTTTAAAATAGGATTTTTAAAATTATAAATAATTATTTAGTGAATAATAGAGATTTAATTTGTATGGAATAATCTATAATATTTTTAATAGTAGTCACAATTTAAAAGTTGAGATTTATCTTAAAGATAATTATGTTTTTTATATATTTTTAATTAAATTTATTAATTAAAAAAAATCACATGAATAGGAGTTATGTTTTTTGGGTATGTAGCATTGGAAACTTATGGTATTGGCCAATGATATTGTAACAAAATCTATTTATAAATAAAGAATCTTCATGGTAAACTCTTGCTTGAATCACCATGGTCAAGAATACTATTACATCTTTTGAAAATGTATACATAGAATAATTTAAAATAAAATTATAATTTAGTTAATTTTTATGATTTTTTTTTTTAGTTTTAACAATGTGAGATATATTATGAGATAAGTGTTTTGATGTCTATTATCATTTACTAATCATTTAACTTATATGATTATGTTAATCACCTTTTATTTAATTTGTATTTTATAATATATATCTTTTTTTGTGAATTCGAATTGGTGAGGTTACATCATAGTAATGTTCAAGAATAACACTCAAATAAAATGAGAAATTAAACCAGTAACTTAATATCTAAAAACACCTTAACAAAATATGTCATCACCATCTCTACGAAATCCTTAAACCTTTTATTTTATATTTTTATATAATTTTTCCATTAATACAAATAGATCAAATAATTTACACCAAAGTTGAACAAGCATATAAATGATAGAGGGATTTGATTAAATAACTAAACATGTGCATAAAATCTTAGCAAGCCACCCATTCATTCACTTGACCATTTAGTCCGTAAATATTGAACTACCAATGTAATTTAAATATCAAAGGTAATGGGAGATTGGTTAATGACATTTCTAAGTGCATATATTTTCTTAATTCAATCTTTTTGTGTAAATTAACATATAAGTTCTACATATGCTTATGCAAATCTCTTTCCTGTAATTTAGCATATAATTTTTGTGCACGAAGTTTTGAATATCATTCAATCCACGATGGATTTCAATGCAAGGCACGAGAAAACAACTCGTCCACTATGATACACAGAAATGTAGGGTATAAAGTATTCGATGGGAAATCAATTATGATAAAATAAAAATAAAAAAAATTAATTGAATTTGTAATGGAATCAGAGATTCGGTAAAATATTCGTAGTCATAATATTTAGAATGTTTATTCCATTCTGTTTTTCATTATTTAGGTTTCACCAACCATTCTTTTTTGGAATAAAACCATCTTATAAACATTTATGCAATATTGTTAGTACATGAGGGAATTAAATCATTCAAAGGGACGAAAGAAGATAAACTAATAACAAAACTATGCTAGGGAAGTCTAATGGAGAAAATGGAGATTTGCTTTTGCATTAGCAATAGTTATTAATTAAATAAACCTTACTACTTGAGTTTGTTTTTTATAAAGATTTAAAAGTTACTGGCCTTGAAAAAATGTTTTAGTAGTGATGTAGTTCTCCTCCCTAACAAAAGACACTATGCCCTTTTTCAAGGAGAGAAACCACTTCCCTAAAGTTGATATTCGATCTACCAATCAATACCAAGTATTAACAATAACAAAATATAGTTATGGTTTCTTTGAGATCCCAAAAATGTAAGAGAGGGTTCCAACATGAGCTTAGGAGAAGAATCACTACTAGGAGGGTGGGATCCTTGTGTATTAATTTGAGGATATTATTAGTGTAGTGCATGTTGGTTGAAGGCGGAGAAGAAATGTTCATGTGCAATCAAGAAATAAAGAGAGAGTTTCTCAAAGAGTGGAAAAAAAGAATGAAGGGAAAGGTTGCCCACTTTTTTTTTTAAGTTATAACTCAAATTAATAAGGAGGTAAGTGAGCATTACATGAGGAAAAAATATCATACACACTTAGAAACTACTAATTGTTAAGTTAGGGGCTTATATAACCAATTTACTTATCAAGAAATTTACTTTGCATGCTAAAGTCAACAATTTCTTCAAGGAGGCAAAAGTAATGGGTGGACAGATAAGGAGTCAATTTCTTGGGTTCAGAGGCTTATTTTCTTTTCAACCCAATAAATAGTCTTCTTGAGGCAAATGTCTAGGTTCATAGGTGTGTTGATCTTTGAACTCAAAAGGTTTGTATTTCTTGGTTGTTATGGTTTATAACTCTCGCAATGCCAAGAATGAAAAAGTTTTCCTAGTTCAACAACCGCACTTAGAAACTACTGGTTTTTGAGTTAGGGGCTCATATAGCCTATTTACTTAGTAGGAGATATACTTTGCATGCTAAACTCAACAATTTCCTCAAGAAGGCAAAACTAATGGTTGGACATATAAGGAGTCAAATTCTTAGGTTTAGAGGCTTATTTTCCTCTCAACCCAGTAAATAGACTTCTTGAGGCAAATCTCTAGGTTCATAGGCATGTTGATCTTTGAACTCAAAAGGTTTGTCTTTCTTACTTGTTATGGTTTGTACCTCTCACAATGCCAAGAATGGCAAAGTTTGCCTAGGTCAATACTTAAGGTGAAAATCACATGGTTCAAATCCATGTTGGTCTCTCAATTTAGTGATATATACTTCTTTGGGAAAATCATTAGGTTGGGAAAACATAAAGCTTCCAAAGTTAGTGGCTCCTCTTTTTATCATTAAACAATTTTGGAACTTGAAATAAAACATTGTCATGCATCCAAGCATTCAATACCTAATATATCATTGCAAATTGAACCTCCTCCTTTAACCTCATTGAGTTTGAAGAGATATTGGGATATTGCACGACTTGTTCAACTTGTTGCCAATGATGGAAAGCCACCAAAATTCTAATGCCTTCATATCCTTTCATGATCTATAAATTGTTGTGGATATTCCACTAGGTAGTTGATTACAACAAATTTATTCAAGTAAACTAATATATATACTATGAAGGGTTAATCCCTTTAGATTCCATGTCTATTTTTATTAACTTTTTTGTTTATGCATACAATAAATAAAATGTAAGAAAATAAAGAACAATGAAATACAAACACACACTAATCACATTGAGCCTCAATATATGTTTTATGAAACCCTTACGGGAGGAAACCCAACTAGAAGGTGAGGTTACTCTTCTCTCTTTTTTTGGGATGGAAATTATTCAAATGCAAAGGAGATAGCACTCTCTGTGGAGCTACTAGAGGCTTATGACATGTGGGTTGCTACAAAACATAAACCCCCTCTTTTCTGCTTTCATCCTATCTACTCTCACCAACTCTAGTATATTATGAAATAGAATGCACTCAAATAGAATAGAATCCCTTTTCCTCCTAGTGGCATGATTATAACATAGTTTGATAGCCAACTACGGGTCAAGTTTGACTCCTTCAAATCTTAACTAGAAGTACAATTTTGACCCTTCTAGAGACTTGTTCATATTTCCTATACGACTAGCACTTTTTCCATGTGTAATGGAGGTTGATGTGGCATCCTCTTGAATTATGGTGGTCAATCACAATAGGTCAATTTCAGGAGGCAACACTTTTGCATCTAAAATTTGATTCACATGATTCTTGCACTATTGGAAAGGTTTTTGAGTGTAAAATAGTGTCATGGCACTTAAGTGAGAAAATTTTACCCCAAAAAACATCATTGAAGGCCTAAAACTAGCCTCGATAGGCATCAGACCTGATTTGTCAATAAAATTACCTTGTACGTTGCTTCCAATTATATTGTGATCCAATTTGTATCAATTTCACGTGCCAATTTAAAACAAAATTCACTACAACCAAGGTTTTGCATTCATCACACAACCTGTAGAAATTATTGTGTCGATCTAAAACTACTCATGAAATTTACTAAAACACAAGACTCAAATCTACTCTATTGCTCTGTGGAATTTAACTAAGAACACAAATCATAAACATATAAGAATAATTATCACACATACACACAGATTTATCTAGGGGAAATCAACTACTCAAAACCCCTTCCTATTTGTATTCCATTAATCAAGGAATAGAGATTAAATACATACATTGCTCAAGCTTGAGCACAACTTGCAAGTGTATAGTCTATCCCTCTGCCTGACTCACTAAGTCTGGGCAACACTTAGCCAATTTTCAAGCCCTCCAAGCTCTTATTTCCTTGCACTGGTCCTTGAGAAATTAAGCCCCTATTAATTAGGAAATTCCTATAATGGATTGCACAATTCCCAAGGATGGTCCACCTGACCTCATGCAACACTTGTACACTTAACTAGTTTACAACTACTTGTTAACTCCCTTGGAAACTTCACCACAACTGGGCAACTCATATTGTTTGCATGCATGAGCTAATTATTATTTGATTGATAAATTAACTAGATGATCTCTCAGTTAGACTAATGTACCACTACTTAACTGACCACCCACTAGTTCTATTAACAGTTAGAACTAGTTTAATTGATTACCACTAAAATTAACTCAACCTAGGCTCCTAAAATTTAGGAATCACTACACACAACTGAAATTGATGCCCTTAACTCAAATTAACTAAGTTAACTGAGTGACAACATCCATGTCACCTCAGTTAACTACTCCAAGTTGTCCACTAATGTGGAATTTTGACTTTTCCCAATTTAATTAAAGAAAAATTAAAATTGAGAATTTCTTGCTGCATGTTTCAACACTCCCTCTCAGCAAGAAAGGGATTATCAACCACCTTTATCCTCCACCTATTAAATGTATTGCATGCAATGCCTCTCACTATTGTTTTTGCTACTGCAACATCTGCAACTAAGAAGTATCCAAAAAAAATGAATCAACTGTGTCTGCAACTATCTACTGGGAAAATTGTGTTGTTGTCGACTCTTCTACTAAACCTCTTGTTCTGTTATCAACACTCCTCTACACTCCTTAGTATCTGCTAACATTAACCCTCCTGCTACCGAATATTGTGGTCCCACGAAGCAAGGTAATGATCCATGAGGAGAACACCTCAATGGGCCCTGCTCAACTTTTTGCAACTCTTGGAACTAGGGCTTCACATCGCCCCACCTCACACCTGGAGGTATGGGTTCATGTACTCCCTCTTCCCACTTAGCTTAAATTTCCCCCCTACTGGAGGTCTTTGATTGAGTAGATGTCTCCACTATGCCTCTTGTCTACCTCTCCATTTGTGGCTACTCTAGAAATTTTTCTTGCTCCTTCTGAGGCTGCATGTTGATAGGTCTAGCATGCACCCTCTCAACCACCATATCTCTAGTCTTTTCCTTGCTCCTCAAGGCTATACATGCATCTTCTACCTCAAGTTCCTATAGGTTCTTGACTCGAACCTCGATCTTCTTCACTTGTCTCGTGGCTATGTGTCTCAGGAATGCTTTCCCTTTGTTGAATATCATATCATAACCATGGTCTTCCAACACTGCTACGAAGATGAGATTCTTCTTCAGACTCGGTAAGAATATAAAATCTTTGAGGTGAAGAGGGGATCCCAACTCCCTCTTAAAGGTTATTGTATTGATATTGGTACCATTGTACCTTCCATTGTCTCCAGATTCAATGTTCATCTTCAGTTCTTTCTCCTCCAAGTCACTGAAAAACTCTTTATTCCCCATCTCTAGTATTCCACCTTATTTCCTCTTGTAAGAAATCAAACCATAAGTGCTCTCAGTTCATTAGTTTCTCCCTCTCATTCACCGAATCTTGGTAGCTATGCCAACTCTTGGGAAGGCCCAGAAGGGTTGGGATTACCAAGTCATCTTCATGGACATTAACACCAACCCCGCCAAGTTCATCACAACATTGTGTGAATTTGCTTAGATAGTGCAGAATAGTGTCATTCTTCTGCATCTTGATACTTCGAAGTTTATTGTTGAGCGTCAGCTTCCTGTGGTCACTATTATTCTCGAACAATTTTGTAAGTGCTTTCCACATTGAGAACGAAGTTTCTTTTTCATGGAGATTTGAGAAAATCTGATCTCGTACACCTTCCAAGATTATTCTTATCACCTTGGCTACATATTTCTTCCACTGAGAAAGGTTTTTGGCATCAAATTCTAGTGGTTTTGCAACATCTGCCTTAATGTATTCTATGAATCCATTGTCATCCAATACTTCCTCCATGCAATAAAATTAGAGGTGCCTTCCAAGGCATACTCTAGCCTAAACCCGTTGAAGGTCATCTTCTCAGCTTTGAAGATATCATGTTCCACTGAGCTCCAAAATCAAACCTCCTGAGAAGCAACTTAAAAATTCTTGTTCTAATGTGAATCCAACTCAGATACCATGTAGAAATTATGATGTATAGTTTCAACTTCTCATGACATTTTAATCAAAATCACAAGACATAAACCTACTTTACTACTATGCATAAAGTAATTCACAATTTAGAACAAAAAATTCAGACATGCAATAAGAAATCACACACATGCAAATAATATTTTTCCTCAGGAAAGAAATCTGCTAAATACCCCAATGTCTGCTTGCATTAATATGATGAATAGAGATGTATTACACTTTCCTTTCTCAACTGAGAACAACCTACAAGTGCATAACCTATCTCTCTGTTCACTGAGAAGCTCTCACCCAGAATTAGTCAATTTGTGCCTCTGCTTGAGCTCCTATTTCCTTGTGTTGTTCCTTGAGAAATTAGGCCCCTATTATTTAGTAATTTCTCCAAAATGGATTGTGCAATTCCTTAGGCTGATCATATGACTGCATGCAACACTTGTACACTCAAGACTAATCTACAAGTAATGTTACATTTCCTTGGAATCTCCACCAAGCCTGAGGAACTTGAATTCTCTTCATGCACTAGCTATTTTGGGTTGATTCATCAGTTAACTGGATTATCACTGAGTATGACTAAAGTCCCACTACACAACTGACCTTCCACTAGTTCCTTGACCATTTAGAACTCGTTTTACTGAAAACAACCTGAGATAACTAACTTTGATTGTTACAAATTAGCAATCACACAAGCTTAACTAAACTCTAACTCCTCCAACTCGAATTTACTGAGTAAAATGGGTGACACAAGCCATGTCACACAAGTTAACTTCATCCAAGTTGTTTGCTAATGTGGAAATTCAAATTTTCTCAATTTAATCAAGGAAAAATCAAATCGAGAATTTCTTGATGCATTTTTTAACATGTTTATCTACACTTGTTAAGAATCGAAATGTGTTGAGAAATGTGTCATGGTTGTAAGTATTTACATTAGATTGATGCTTTGGCTTAGATGAAGCTTGAAGTTGGACTGTTTTCCCTAAGCGTATGAAGTTGTAACTTCATATTGTCGCATAGTGTTGACTGATGATGTTGTTGGTTTGTAAATTGTTGTGTGTGCTATTGTAACTTCATGTTTTGGTCGTAGTTGTCGTTGATATGTTCTTGGACTGAATATTGAGGTGTATTATTGTTATTGGTACATGGTTTCACCACATACGCGTTGTACACGTGTAATTTTATATTTCTTGAATTGGTCAAATTGGATGGAATCTGCCCATGGTATTTACTATGGTATTTTCCCATGGTATCAGACCATGGTCTTTGCCTTTGGTTTTCAAGGGAAAATAAATAAAATAAGGTTATAAAGAGTCCATCAAGCCTATAAAAGGGGATAGAAGCTAGGAATGTGGACAATCTAGAGTCTATCTATCTATTTGTGTTTTATTGAGAACTTGGTGAGGCTAGTGCAAGTTTGTTCCCAGCGACGAAAACCCCGTGGGTGTAATTATTTGGTGGATCCATTCAGGGTCCATGATTATGCTTTAGTGTTTAGTTTAGTCTTTTTGAGAAAACGTGCATGCCATTTTGGCAAGGGTATTTCATGATTGATCATTCTAGCATGTATTACTTTCAAATAATAATATAAATAAGGGTTGCACCTTTCTTTTCAAATCTTGTGTGTTTTGTGTTTTGCTTCTTAGCTTTTCAATTAGAACACTAAAATGTTCCAGATCTATTAATTATTTAGTTGTTTGGGATCTTATTGTAACACCCATCCCTTGTGTGCTAAATTATTGTAAACCTAAGATGAGTTAAAGCTAGGTGTGATATCCTCCCTTGTGTGTTAAATGATTGTAAACCTATGCTGAGGAAAGCTAGGTGTGATACCCTCTTTTGTGGGTTAAAATATTCTAAACCTGTGTTGAGGAAAGCTAGGTGATATGTAATATGAAAAGAAAATGTGTTATTAAATAAATTAATAAAATAAATCACTTGGAGGGTGGAGCACCAAGAGAGAGGAGATTCTTGCCAAATCACATTGAGGAATGGGATAGAGATGAATCTTTCATGATAAAGATTCTAGATGTGATTCTAGATAATCTTGGATGGATTGAAGATCCATTGGATGGATGGGAGATAAATATCCATCGGACATAAAATCTTTGCGGGAGATAAAGGCAAGCTTTTATGAGGAAAAGCCTCGTGGGAGATAAAGATGAGCTTTTCCGAAAAAGACCTAAGAAAATGGAAAAATCCATAAAAGTGAGATTTCGCTAACCCAAACTAAATCATGAAAGAGGGTATTAAATACCCATTGCATTGATCAATTGAGGATATTTGATCCTTGGTAAAAACTTCGGCTTAGGGGGAATCAGAGGTGATTCATGGTTGGGTGGTGGTGCTCCTCTCTCCAAGTGATGGTTTTAGATGGATTCACATGCGTGGAATGTTTTGTATGTTGGTCTCTTACCCTTCATGTGATTATTTTATTTGATTCAGTATTGGATATGTTGCCCCATCTTAGCTTATGTGTTAGTATGATGCTATCTGTATTCATGTGATGGATTCCATTCTTATGCCTGTGAATGAGTAGGATATCAAATGAATTTAATGGCAATCTTCATTGTGTTAGTGAAGAAAATTTTAATGTTATATAAAGCTTCTAGTTCACATGGAAAATAGTGGTAGATGCTTGCAGATCATTATGGTATAATGTAAGTAACAAAATATTCTATGATAGCAGATTATCTATTGCAGAGATGCTCAATGAGACTAGATTGCATTCTGTCTGTTGCTTAGAAATTATCTTATTATGGAACTGATGGAATATTACTATGAATGTGATTCGCTGATTCAATAGATTTTATATAGTTTATGCATGATATATAGATGCATGCAGAACTGTTAGGAGGTAAGTTCTATATAATCCAATAGACGAGGATTTCGTTACCATGCATGTCACTAGAGGTTTGATGGCTGCATGTTATATCTCCTTCTTCCTTCCAACTGTAGTTGTGTTATAGAAATCATTCGATGAAGATGAGATAATGTGTCTATGGTATAAAGCTCCTTCCTGAAGGTGATATAACAGTCTGACTAGGGGGAAGGAACATGGAACCTTAACTATGTCTAAGGAAATTTTAAAATTTTTAGGGGATTTGGGCTTATTTTTCGGATAGGCCATGGAGGTTTGTTACAAATGGTATCAGAGCATCAAGTTCAAACCTTTTGTATTATGGGTTAATCCACCTGTGCGAGATATGACAAAGTAGGAGAACCAAATAAGAAAAATCACCCAAAATTTATAAAGGGTAAAGCTAAATTTTGAAACATAGAACATGTGTATATTATATTGATTTCTTGGAGGATATGATTCCTTGAGGAGGAATCCCAAGCTTTATATGATTTATGGAAGTAAAATTTATATGTTACTCCATTGTATATAACTTTTCCAAGCAGTTAAAAGTGATGAGGGTTTCTATGCATTTGAGGAAAGATGCAGACCTTGTAAATGAGTTAACCTTGTGGCATCATGGGAAAATATTAAGAATTTTTTTTTGACTTCTTTCCCATCTTGGGTGAAGTTTAAAATTAGAATATGTTCCTTGGTGTTAAAAGAAATTAGGATTATTTTGAGAATGAATCCAAATAGTAATATGGTTATTTGAGGGGTCAATAATATAAATGTCACTTGTATATAATGTTTTCAATGAATATCGCCCTTATAAAATAAGAATCTTAATTGTTAAATTGTGGCATAATTGTGCATAATAAATTGTGCATGAGGATGAATTGAAAAAAAAATGTTTGATTAGGGCAAAAGGAGGAAGATCTAAACTGTGCGTGAAGGCCGAGAGCCAATTAGAAAAGAGCAGAATATACATACGTCCATGTGGCGTGTAAAGGGGATTATTGAGGTAATTAAGTACAATTATATGTAAATAAAAATTAGCCCCCATAAGTTGAGAGCCAACACCAAGTCCATAATCAAACAATACCAAGCCTTGAGGGTCTAAGCGCCAAGCCAAGCCAAGAAGGAGAGGATAGTGCACTACACATCAATGGCCCTCTAATGTTAATGGCTACAATAGTAGGTAGTGGTCTCCTCGGGTAGCAGCGGATAAGGGTCTCATTGGGTAACGTGAAGGGATTTTGTATAAAGCCAAGCTGATCAATGGATGACGAAAACCAAGCCTCGAGCGGGGAGTTTAAAGACCTATAATGGCGGATTTACCCTGTGATGGAGACAGAATTGCATGGTCAAAAAAATTGTTCTGCCACATAGAGATGTGTTGCAATGCATTGGTTGTGTTAGCCCTGGCATATGTAGTACCTGAACCCTCCTTTGACGGATCCCCCTAACGGGAATTGGTTATGTCTTGATTATTCCACCCAACTCAGGATAACCAATTGCAATATGTTGGTGTTAATAGGTATTCCAAGGTGCATGATAAGACAGCTCGGGGCGATCCAGGCGAACTGAATCTTAGCGAGGATGAGAAGGCCAGAAAGAGGCAAGAGCTCATGGCCAGAGGATCCTCCAAGCAACAAGTGAGCGGCGTGGAGGTCAAAGGTTCTAATCAGGAGGTCAAACGGAAGAAGGAAAACTTTTTGTCAAGCTGACCAGAACTCATACCTCTGAGCTTGGAGTTATCAGCTCGTTGTTTCTATTCCAACTTAAGGGTCCCAGTTCGCATCTGAGGTTAAGTCATGATTCGCCATGCCCTTCGGTGGAGCCAACTTTAAAGATGAATCACCACTAAGAAGAAGGGGCTTTGACTGTGCTAGCTTAGGATGATGATTGGAGGGCTGTAGGTCGAGGCGAAAAGAAGGGAAATGGGTTTGGAGTGAACTTGATTCTCATTTCCTTCATGGGGAATTGCCATTAGGGAATGGAATATAAATCGGCATGCACTGATGAATTAATGCAAAAAATCATCAACTTGTCGATGTGTATCATATATGGATAATGATAAATTATAAGAGGATCCAGATAAAGATTATCTACAATCTGTGTCTAACGGCCATAAATCCATGCAGACGTAGGAACGATGGCCTTTATTCTAATTTTTTTGTGAGGAAGGGATGGCAAAATCTGCAGGTTTCCTAATTATGCTAATGAATTAAGAAAAGGATGTTGAAAGCAACATTGTTGCTATAACTTCCGCACCTTCAAAGCTTGCCTTCGCTTGTCGTAGCTTTTAGAAACATCACCAGAAAAGCTCTAGACTGATGTTTCCCTTTTAAATACTGCTTTTCGTGTCTACTTTATCACAAAAAGGAAGTATGCGAGTTAGCCAAAGCAAATGATTAGGGAGGGATCACAGAAAGCGGTAGCATTGTTTCCTTGATTGCCTGGAAGAACCGATCTACTGGGTGAAGAGGATAGTATGAGATGATTATCCATAAAATGTTATCTTACCCTGGTGATAACCATGAGAAGGACAGGATAAAGTGAAAAAGAAAAGATAATGATTATCCCCACTGTATCAATACAGGTTACACCACATTAAAAAAACCAACTTTGTCTTGAATGCAATACCTTGTTCTATAGCTGAGGGTGCCGAAACTAAGCTCTGTAGTGGTTTAAGAGGCTATAAGCAGGAGACTGCTCCAAAAATGAGTGAGCAAGCTCGGTCTCGGTAGACCTCATTATGCTCTGCAGACAACATAGGTAAACATTTTTTTCTGATCTATTTTTTTTTTACGTTTCACTTGAGCAAGATTGATATTTATGTATGCATGGACAATGTGTTATAAAAACTATTCTAAAATTGTTGACTATTGTAGATTTAACGTCTGCAAACTCTCCACACCAGGAGAAAATTTTTCGGCATTGCATACACAAGGGTGAATGCGCACTGCGTGCTTTGAGAGAGTGAGTTTAGCATAACTCATAACGAATTCTATGGAGATGGTAGTCTTCCTTCTCTCAAGTATCTTAATAATACCCTGGGTTTTATGAAAAACAGTTACGAGACTATGAAAGGTCTTCCTAAACTGCTTCACTTATGTACTGATATAATTATATTTATTTTCTTTAGAATATAAATTCCGAATAAAAAGGGAGTAGTTTATTATCATTTCCAATCTTGACTGGAATTAATCATCCGGATCCATATTTTGACATTGTGAGACACTTTGTATTTGACGACTCCCTTAACTTTGAACCATGAAACCATGACATTGAATAGGTAAATAAGAACATGATATTTGAACGAATTTTTTTTTTTTTAAATGTTCTGTCAAGATCACAGTATGTGATTTTGTGTAAATACTTTATTGGACGAAAAGCGTTTGTATTAAGAGGGTATTAAGTGTTGCCTCTTCAATGGGTAAGTAAATAAGATGAAACAAAGCTTATAAAAGTGGTTTCGTGTAATTTAAATAAAATGAAATGCAGAATTTGATTTCCAGAAGCTCGAGAATGTTCAAGCCTCCAATGGAATTGGAGAGGGGAAAGAGGTAACTAAGCAGAGAAGTATGCTCATATTTAACTAATCAAATACCACTGACTGTGAAACTGCTTCAAATTATTGTATGTAATATATACTGTTTGAATTTTCGTACTTAGTTATGTTAAAGAGGGGGTAGAGATATTGTCTAAACAGAACAACATGATAGTGTCGTGAGTATATATAGATTATATCAGTAAAAGATGTGTAAACCGGTGAAAAGTATGACAAATTACTAGGGCACCATTATGTTCATTATTTAAAACCATCCATTTTCTTTTAACGAAGCTACAATAATCATGGAGTAATTATTGAATTAATTTTGGAAATAATGACATTGATGTGGGTTGAGATCCTTTATGTAGTTGTTTCGATCCAATCCAAGAAGTTAAAGACCACATTGAATTGTTTGATTCGATTTGGCGTAACATGTTGTTGTTATGGGCAATCTGTGGCTGATATGCCAGAATTTCATTTTGTCTACACCCTCTGCCTTCAAACATTCCATCATTCAGCATTGCAACGTTATTGTTGATTCACACTTATTCTTGTTTGCTTATACATGGCTTATTTTTGAATATCACATTAAACTTATAAAGACTTACAATGAATTATAAAATTAGCTTTATAAGGCAGGGATGAAGCTTAACACCAGATCATATATATTTTAATGAGTTCTGTTATTCGTCATCAAAAAGGAATTCCTCATTCTCTCTGTTGTTTATAAATAAAAATGAGAAAATTTTAATAATGAATCTGAGGACATCTTTTATTAATGTTTTTTTTTTCTAAATAAGGTTAATCTATTGATATAATACAAAAGTTACATAGTATCTGGGCCGTAAAGGGTCTCGGCCTTAATCAGCACGCAACCATGAAAATTGTCTGAGACTGCCCCTACAAAGGGGAAACCAGTCCAGAAATAAACAGTCCATTAAACATCCAAAAATAACCCACAGGTTTCCTCAATAGACCAGCCTATCAGCCAACAACAAAACCACCCTGAAAACTAGCAAAACCCAGAAAACAATAGTTTTTCCTGACTGGACCAACTAACCAGTAGATTACCCTGAGGACACATAAGCAAGACAGAAAATAAACCCATAACTAAATGAATTGCCACCTGTCGGGTGTGACATGCATCGCCAGGTCATCCGGAGCGGGTTCCTCCACGATAGGACACGCCCAGTCATCTAGGATGTCTGCCTCGCCATGTCCTGCAGTTTGACGTCCTCCCTCCCTTTTGCCAGCTGCATCCTGTGGGCGCGACGTGTTCTCCAGACAACTTTCCTCTGCCCGCGTGTCACTAGGAATGCTTGAAGCATCATGTGAGCTGCCAGCAATGGCTTTTCCATGTCTTCTATGCTGACCTCCATTACCATCCAGCTCGTCATTGTTGTCTCTGTGCCGGATTGGGCCTGCTCTGTTCGTCTCCTCCAGGGAGGTAGTCATGGGAATTTGCTGCTCAGGCTCTTCAGAAATGCAGATGGAGATGGTGGGGACTATAACTGAGCAATTCATTGATCTGTGGAACAGGAACTGTGTCGTGTGGGGGACCTGATGTAGAGGCAGAGGGAAGGTAGCAGTGTGTACTACCGCCTCATCGCGTCTGGAGCACTAGAGGCAGGCTCTCTGCCTCTTCCACTTATGGTGTTCGGATAATGACCATCAGCACTATATTGGCGGGGATTTTCAGTAGATGAGGTAGGGGAAGCCAAATTGTGGCTGTGTAATGTAGGGGAGCGAGAGCAACGGTCGCGTGTGCTACCGTGACGGCTGCGCATGTGGTGGCGGACCATGGTGGAGGTAGGCACAATTGCAGAGTCAGGGGGGGTGGAAGAAGAGTTGACAGAGGAATGTTGAGCAAAGGTTACAGAGTGCTGAGGGGCAGGAGCCAAATTGCAAAGGTTAGTATGGGAATGGTGGAAGCCATTACCAAAGTCCAAACAGCAAACAAGCCAGCATCTACGTCCCGTGCTAGTTCGCTCAGTCGGCTCTCTTGCCTGTGGAGAGTGAAACAGGGGAAGAATAATCGGGCGATTCACCGGTTCCATGGTTATGCAGGTGATGATTTTGCCTCAGCAAGATCAGGCATTAAATGCCGCCTGCGAGGTGCCATGAGGATTATTCAAGTTGGTATTGGAAAGGTTGCAGAGGGCCAAGTGGCCATCTCGCCCGCCGTCGCCCCATCTCATCGCCTTAAATTCCTTAATTACCACCCGCATCCAGGGATCTTTTATTAATGTTATCCCATACTTGGGTAAAACATTAAAATCTGAAAATCATATCATCTCTCGATGGTGGAGGCTCAAAATTTGAAATATGGGTATCACCCGAACATTAAGTAAAGCTTTAATCCAGAAAAAGGTTAAGTGAGTAACCATATAGGTCTAAGCAAGGTCAAACTAATTAAGTTTTGAATAATCAAGGTCGAACTAATTAAGTTTTGAATAAGCAAGGTTGAACTAATTAAGTTTTGAATAACTAAGTTGCAAGGGGAAAAGAGAACCCCTAGAAAATTATATTGGAATAAATTAATTAGTCCAATAGGTAGATAGCAATGGATGAAGTTAATGATATAGTCATCATGTTATCACAATTATAATACAAGCAAATTGACACCCGTACAAGTGTTATGAAGGGAATTGACTAAATAAAAGGATGATTGTATAAAAGAGGAAATGTTAAACCCTAGTAAGGTGTTATGCAATGAAAAAGGTTCCCATGAACAATGTTAAGAATATAAAGAGCATGTATCTCTATTGCATCAAAGAGTAGAGTTAGTGGTAAGTGGCATAGTAGGTAGTTGTTATTGCTTGGGCCATAGAGCTATCCTACTCATGATAGCATCTACATGGACTATGATGCATAAGCAGAAATACTTATATTTATATTTATTTTTTTCTATGAGCTGAACGTATATGGATGGGTGAGACCTCTTTTAAATCGGAACTTGATCATCACTATGTTTAGTATGGAACATAGTATGCTTCTAACGGATAACTAGATAAATATTTATGCATGAGAAAATAACTGCTTATTTGGAATTGCATAGAAGAGTTAAATCCTTATGTATAATGATTTCCGTATATGAGCAAAGGCAATTTTCTACCTGCAATTCTAGTTTATTTTAGTGGGTTGATTTTTCATGTAAATCTCCAAATTAGTCATGCTTGAGCATGTGGAGATTTTGGTTTCGGAAATGAAGGTTATATATATATATATATATGCATGATAGCAACTAGATGTACATAATGAAAACTTGGGCAAAATTGGTATTATGAATGACAAAGAGAAATTGGTATTATGAACTTCTCATTTGGATAAGATTCTAATTGACAAGCAACAATGATTATGATATAGTATTATTCACAAGTTAGTACTTGTAGATAATTAAAGGTGGGTATTTATGTATACCTTGAATTGTGGAAGAAATTATCTTTTCCGTGGAATGTCATGCAAGTATGCAGAAATTGACTTTTACATCCATGTATAGGACTTTCAGTTGCTTGAATTATATCTGAGGTAATATTTAGCATAAATTATCATGTGCAAATGATAAGCAAGCAAGGTGTACCACTCATGAATATGTTATGATTACACCAAGAGAGCTTGTGAGTATTGTGTTGTTTCTTATTAACATTGGCATAATTGGCAAGTGTGGCCTGCATTTAAGACATGGATATTGCTTGGTTTATTTTATAATAAATCTGCCATCGTAGTTAAGCAGTGAAACATTTTTAGCATACATGAATTATTAAGTGATTATGATAAGCAACAACGAGATGCAAACTATGAGAAATTCTCATATTTTAAACAATGGATTAATCACACCTTGAAAGAGTTATAGTCAGATTGGAGGATTAATTAAGTAGGTATTAATTCCTACTACTATATGAAAATCCTTATAACTAAATCATTAAGGCCTACATAACTATCTTCCATAAACAAGTGGCGAAAAAGGAAGATGATAGATTGGGAAGATCAATGCCATAGGATATTATACTTGTGGTGAGAGAGGTGTGATGATGGTATGATAATCATCCACTCTCGAATGTTTTATAGCATAAGAAATTGTGGATACAATGCAATTAACAAGGTATAATGGTTAATAATTACTATCATGTCAAAGGTTATGCACAAATTGTAGTTCGCTACTATGTTTTTATCATAACATCTAATGTAAAGATGGTTATGGAAGAGGGCTTACCCTGTTAGGTACTGACCATGAGCCTCTGTAATAAATATGGCCTATTGGTAGGATATGGTTAGTAGATGGTTTTTGAATGTGTTATGTATTAAGAGATGGTTATCTGGAGAATGTTGACTAAGGAAGCTTGTGAGCATTTTAAACATTGATGTAATTGACATATATCATCATGGTATTAACATTATAGTTGGCTTCAATAGAGGAAGTCCATGTTTGCATCATTGTTTTATTTTTGTATGATACATATACTCATGCATTGTCATGAAATTTTGGTATATTGTTATCATAAGCTTGGCTAAGGTGTCATCAACATAAATTTTTTGTGGAAAGAATTATGGTAAAATCTACACATAATAATGAGGCATATGAATTTTCCATGTAAACACGTGTGTACAATATTATAGCCTTATAACAATATTGTAGTTATCATTTGGTTGATGAAAGATGTCAAGCATCCATGGCATTAAAGAGTCTTGAGTTTAATGGATTGTTGGAATTATCTTGAAACTCATGATGAATTTCGGTATTGGTTGTGGTTGTTAGGAAATGTATATAGAAATCATTGTACAACAACCTTAAAGATGTGGCTACCCCAATACCTATAAAAGGGGAGTAATATGCAAAAGAAAAGAACATGATTGACATAATGATCACGTTTGTAAAGTATAGTGCAGAGTGGTTAAGTTGTTGAAACATAAAAAGGGCAATAGTAAATCACCCGAGATAAATGATTTAAGAATGAAGTATTGATCTAACGATTATTAAACTATGAGTTAATAGTCTTCTTAAGATGCAAATATGCATGAATACATACTATATTACTGATATTGTGTTACAACCACATGAAATTTGAAAATGATTTACACTTGACAAAACTTTCTCTGATTACAGAAATGAACCATGCTCATACAAATTCCTTGTCAACTGAGCACAATTGTTTTAATTGCTAGAAAAAGATAAAGGAATGTTTGGCATGATACTAACATGGTAGAAAAATATGTGGACAATTTTTTTGTCATGCAGGTGATACCATGGGAATGGTATGATGGGTTGTAGCATAGATGGTACTATGTACAACAATACATATGGTACTCGTATGACTACATATGTTACATGTTTGAAATATGATATGTATATCGGTGTGTATAATACACATTATGTGCAGGTATGCATGAAGACATTGGGTAGATGTCTGGCAAGACAACCAACTGGGTGGTTGCACAGAAGAAGGAAAGTAAGAAGTGGTTCAAGGATAAGTAACCATGGTTAAGTTTGGCATACATATGATTATGAAGAATATATATGATGAACATATATGATGAACATATATGATGAATATATATATATATATATATATATATAACGTTATGTGAACTAATCTGTTATGACATTGCAGGCATATTGATGTGGAAAATATGCTAACAAATGTGTTGTATGCAAAGAAACTGCAAGAAGCAGGTGTTCAACAAAGAACACAAAGGCTTGGAAGAATGCCAGAAGCAAACATGCATTCTTCAGATAAAATGAAAAATGAGCAATAGTTGCTTTAGTAATATTAAGTAACAGATTATGATATGTATCATAGTTAAAATTCTGCATCTATAAATTCTCACAAATGGTTTGAAAACAATGTTATAGGTAGTTATGAAAGGAGAACACTCCTTGAGACTGATATAGCTATGGAAGAGGAGCACTCTTTGTGACCAATGTAGCTATGGAACTCCTTGTGACTGATGTACTTCAGAAAAATTGCATCAGATGGCAGAGCCATGAGAGCTGTTGATTTAGAAACCAACTACCTATGAATGAGGACATGATGCAGTGATACACCGAGGACGGTGTAAAATTTAAGGGTGAGAGTATGTAACACCCCTCCCTTGTGTGCTAAATTATTGTAAACCTAAGCTGAGTTAAAGTTAGGTGTGATGTCCTCCCTTGTGTGTTAAATGATTGTAAACCTAAGCTAGGGAAATCTAGGTGTGATACCCTCTTTGTGGGTTAAACTATTCTAAAACTAAGCGGAGAAAAGATAGGTGATATGTAATATGAAAGGTGTTGAGCTGTAAAAAGGATCTCTTTCACCTATAATTATCTCATATTAGTTTGTCAATCCAAGAACGTTTTGTTATTTCAAAGAGTGTCTCAGTCTGAGGCTGTCATTTGCCAGAGTAATGCCAGTAGTATAGTGCTCAAAAATACAAGAGTAAACAGATGCTTGTTTACAGCAAACTACTTTTAAAGACTAAATCATACATTCAGCAAACTAAGCAATTTATCAGTCAAGGGTTCAGTAGCAGTAACTCATCCCTTTGTAAACTGATGGAACCAAAGGAAATCAGGGAACAGATCGTCGATCTGGGAGCTAGACAGTAAATGTCAATGCCACTACAGTCTCGGATCGTCCTACACACTGAAGCAATAATAATGAGAATAACAGGAAATGGAACAACAGATAAGAAATGGAACAGCAAATAAGAAATGGAACAACAACTAGGAAACTGTAACAACAATTAAGTTTAATAAGCAGCAACACCTTAGTCTACAAGATCAAATGCAACAATCGTGTCCTACAGAAATCAAATGGCAATCCTCTACCTTTAAGGATGAATCGAGCAGCACACGAAATAGAACAGCACTGATTAATAATGGACTATGGAACAGCGCTTGAAAACCACACATTCATGCACACAGCACACCTTAATAGCAATCCGATCTTGGTAATCCAGTTATCAATCTTAGTTATAAAGAGTACGATTGTATTTTGTAATGGAACGGTAACGTTAATAGATTCAACAATTGCAAGGAAATATAATCTCTAAGATGAATTCAGTAATACCAATGGATAAGTGTACAACATAGATACTCTGTAATTGAACAACAACAGTATTCTATAAAGACCGGCGATATCATATCAGTATTTAAAGGAACAGTAAAAAGTTGCAAAGTTAATATAATGGTTATGTCTTCAGAAATGATATTACTCAGTAAATCAAACGCAACAGAGTTGTGATGTAAAATAACAGAACATATCAGATTACCGAATAGAGCTAAAAAACAAAACCACGCATAAACCAAAAGTAATAGTACAAGAGCAAGTGTTCCTCCAGGGCTGGGACCTTATCCTCCAGGGGTCCACCGCTTGAAGTTATTT
This sequence comes from Pinus tabuliformis, assembly GCA_031772625.1. NCBI lineage: Eukaryota > Viridiplantae > Streptophyta > Pinopsida > Pinales > Pinaceae > Pinus > Pinus tabuliformis. The sequence goes on along the minus strand of CM062806.1, from coordinate 319,164,989 downwards.
CAGACTCAGAGATGAAATAGCAACCAAGTTTGTATTAATGCATAGGATAGAATTATAGTAGATCGCTTCTCAACGAGACTCAATGATCAAAGTCTTAATTTTAAGAGAAATTACATAAAAACATAACTGACTCCCTCAAGCTAACAATTTTGCCCTTTTTTATAATGGCAAAGGCAGAGATGTCTAGGTGCAAAAATAGTTAAAGTAGCGATCCCTCAGGATCAAAGGATCCTGAGGGATTCGCCGAACAGTTGGCTCTCAGTCATTTCTTTACTTTCTTGCACCGAGCCGATATCTCCACTTCCTTTCCTGGGTTGATACGCTTTGATTTGGTTTGCCTTGTTTGCATATGGTTCCCCGTCAAAGGGACAACGGTTAACCTGGCCTTGTCCTTTCCTTTGGAACAACAGTGTTTTGTTTTTCCTTCTTCCTGCATAAGAAAACAACAATTGTCAATGTTTTCATTTTGCACATTAACCTTACAGGTTTTATTACAATTCCTTATCATCTACCTAGTTCATGATGCAAAAGGTTTGTAAGTTTTAATGAAAAGATGCTAAAATAATCACCAAAAACATACCTTCTTTAGTACTCCACACACCCCCCTGCTTACCCTTTTTCATGCCCTCATGAAAACATTGTAGTTGACATGTAAGGCAGTGAGAGAGTAGGCTGGAGATGGGATCTCATGTGGGGGTCTACAGCCATGATGCATAACTAGGTGTTCAAAAAAATGGCCTGTCTGACCCTCAGGCATCTCATACAGGGCTTGGTATCCAGGTGCAGGGTGCCAAATAATTGGACTTTGGAACCTATATCCTAACGAGGATGGCCCTGCCCTCAAAATGATTTCGCCATAGAGGTGCAAGCGGTCGGCGGCTAACTTAAAATTTTCATAATTAAATGGTTCCCTGAGTTGGATATTCGGATTAGAGATCTGATATCGAAATTTAGTCGCATCAATGGTAAGGTCTTTAATAGTGAAAAAGTATTCTATTCCCTGCCGATTGATTACTGTATGAATGGGTCCTAATGCTTCAATTACACCTGGAGTCTTCATGAGGTTTCTATGTTCTCTCCACAACTGTACTAGATCCCTAGGCTCAACTCTTACCCACAAGTCTAATCCGTTTTCTTTCCTTTGGAAAGCATTATAGGCTTTAAGCCATTTAATTGGATTAACCCCCAAATGAACTAAATGCCTGTAATTGGATATCCCCAACAAAAGGGTCGGGGTTCAGCTCAGTCTCCTGGTCTAATACAAGGTTATGCAAATAAAACTCACACAGTAATCTTTGAACTTTTACCCCGTAGTGCTTACAGTAGTTTATAAAATCATCGATGGTATTAATTTGTATAGGGGCGCCTGCTTTAACAGCCTTTATTTTGAATTGCAAATATCGTTCCATTAAAAACAAGGCATAATCCTTAGCAGGGGCTCTACATGCTAGGACGTCATTGTACAAAGAACATAAGGTATCCATCTGCTTGATAACTATATCTAACCTACGAGTTACCTTCGTGACTTTTTCTTCTTCCCTTCGCCACCATTCAAAGGCCTGGATTTCGGATAATTGACGTTCCTTACCTGTTGCTGTAGTTCTTCATACCTTTCTCGAGGGACCGTTTGCTCTATGAGTTTTTCTGCTGCTTGCTGAGCTTGTGTCAAACCCTCTCATAGGGTTACCATCCTTGGATCACTGTCCCATACGGTGGTGAAGACCAGGAGATTTACCTGAATCTTCCTATTGCGTTGTCTTGCGTTCATGGCCCGTATTTCCCCCGAGGGTTGTGCTTCTGTCTGAATTTCTTTATCACAGGTCAATATATCATCCGTTTTTATTTCAACATGGGTAACAGTCAAATGCTGTTCCTTTTGATTTTGAATAGCAGACTGCTCCTCAACAACATTTGGAATAGCAGCCCGCTTTTCGACAGGGTTTTGAACAACAGGATGGACTCTGGTCCTCCGAACCTTTGTCTTGAGGGGTTTTGCTGGAGTGGTTGCATGTTTCCCTCCCGAAGTCCTTTTTACCCTTTTCCTTGTTTTCAAAATCCTGATCTGCTGTCGAAGTTGAACTATTACATTCAGTAGTCTTTGCTGTTCTTTCCGTAACCTCTTAATTTCCTCAATTTCCTTAGAAGGAACAACAGACTGTTCACTGCGGCCTGGACCATTATCTCGATTAATTCCCTGGTTTTCTCCTTGTGGGGCTTCTTCGTTACTCTGCTCGGGTTGCTCAGGGCCAAGAACCCTAGCTGGTTCTGTTATTTCTTGGGTGACTTCTTTTTCCGCCTCCCCTTCTTCCAGAATTTCTTCTAGTGTAGTCTGGCTAGGAATGGATTGTTCCTGTTCTGCATCACTTCTCTCTCCCGTCGTACTTCCATCATGAACAGGCTGACTCTCCTTTTCTACCTCCTCGGCATGTAATTCTTCAGGTGCATTTCTATCCTGAGCAGAGTGTTCTTTTGGTTCTTCTTCAGCATGGAGATCTGGTGGGCTGGAAGGTTGGCCATATTCGCCATATTGGCCAAGATTTTGGCCAATTCATCTTCTCTCAATGGATTCTGCAATGTGCTGCCTTCATGCTATTCTGTTTCCTCCTCCTGCTCAGGTTGCTCGGTTTCTTCCTCCATTTCTCCTTCCTCATTTCCCTGCATTCCTTTCTCATTTTCTTCTCCTTCTAATTGTGGGGGTTGTTCATCCCCTGTATCGTCTATCTCTACTGGTTGGCTGGTATCTCCTTGGGAATTTTCCAGCCTCCCTTTAATTCGTGCTAGTCGGACCGATTTCCTTCGCTTTTCTGGACGCTCTGGTGTACTGGTGGCATGTTTACGTTTTGGGGGTGGCGTGGTCAATCCCCCATCTATCATGGCAATTAGCTCTTCCCAGCTACTCTGTTGCTGGGTAAGGCTATGGCTAACTATTAACCGTATCAACCCATGGTGACTGATGACTGATTCTACATGTTGTGCCTTTTTCATGCTCTGTGCAACATCATGAAGTAATGAATTTAAAAATGCAGGTAAGTTTACAGAGCATTTTTGCTTCAATACGGCTAAAAGTTTAAGGTGTCGTGGTCTTACCATGTCTTTTCTACCTTCACAGGTGATGTAGCTCTGAATAGTCTTCGCCAATTCCACCCACGGCTCTCCTAATGCTGCTGGCAGAACCCCCTTTCCTCTAATTGTCAGGCTCTGGCCTTCCTCCTGGAAGGTTTCTATGATCTTCTGCAATCTCTCCTTCTTTAACGTCCATACAGGTCCAGCGGCTGGCAGTCCCGAGACCTCTGCGATTATGTCATCGGTGACTGCTATATGTCTCCCCCTTACTGTGGAGTGATCTTCTTGCAAGTTCTGCAAGAATTCTATTGCTACAGTCTCATTGGATTCCTGTAAGCGATTGAGATAAGTTAACCAACCTGCTCTTGCCAGGATTTCCCATGCAACATCAGAGACTGTCAACACCTGTGGTTCTCTCTGAATCGATCTTCCTCCCATGTTTTTGTTTCCCTGTAAAATCTCAGAAATAGCAATGGAACAATAGGCTGTTCACGCTGTTAAAACACAGAGAAACTAACAAACGCAGGACTCGCTCAAAATCTAAAGGGCTTTACTAATGCCGCAAAGCATACTATGGAAATGGCTTAGGAACAGCAAGCCATGCAAAAAATAAAAAATAGTATACCGTTGAGCCGTGTTATTCCCAAGTACGCAATTTCCCAAATAGTGGTCTGACACGTAATCCAACGAATGATGAGGTTAACCTCCCCCGCAATGTGATAGGCCGTCCCGGCCGTCAAATAAAGGAGCGGCATGCCGTTCTGTTCTGGAGCAGAGTCATAAAGGAACAACATATGGTAATATGCCATGTTTATAAAAGTAGCGGATTACCGAAATCGAGGGGTAAAGTCGGATCGCTTAATACGTAAGAGACTGCTGTGATATGATGCGAGGCTGGGAAGATAGGACAGCTGCCGTGCATACAGAGTCTCATGCGGTCATTGTCAATTGTTCTGTCATGATTGGTGATAATAGACTTGCATGCTTTTTATGGTTCGGGAAATAATATACATTTTGCTTATTGATTTATTACTAAGGTATAAGAAACAGAATGGTGTTAATAATTACCTATTGGTGTAAGTAATGTGACTTCAATACCATTAATAGAGCTCTGCTGCCGACATGTGTCCATAACCTTGGTAGAGTTGTTTGTTTCACCCATGGAGCCATGATCCTTTGTGTATGCTTGGGAATGTTGTGTGATGTCAAAATGTAGGCCATTATGCTAGCTTGGTGACCAGTTAGTCATAATGCCATTCACGAGGAAGGAGCGAAAGGTGGGCAGGCCGGCTCGTGATGAGACCTCCTGTTCCAAGGGTTCTTTATTTGATATACCTTTTGGACCATATCCCTGGTGTGGTGGCCATAGTGGGAATGCCACTTCACTTTCTTCCTCAAGATCATGGTAGGCTGGCTCTTGATGAGACCCCCTATCCTACATTTGACAACTTATATAAACAAGTTATTAAAACATCATTTTTTGTTCTTTTTTTCTTTCTTTTTCATAAATTACTTTCCCAGTTATACACAAAGGGTGGTTCAACAGTCCTTAAGAGTAGGAATGGTGGAAGAAGTCTTAACATCTCAATAGGAACATGTAAGCCCTTTGCTCTCATTCCTGAATAATAATCGAAGAGAATTGTAAAAGTTTAAAAGGAGCCAACATGATAAAGGTAACCAATCAGAGCAGAATTAATGGAACAATGACAACAAAGGATAATGGGTAAGTGTGTCCTTCCTTCTGTCCTCTTACCAATTCAAAGCAATTTCTTATAAAGATAGCGATTTTATAATTCACTGATTTCAGTATGTTGTGATTTTGTATCCATTGCATAAGTGCATAGCTATGTTCCAAAAGACTTGAAAGAACAGGAACAGTAAGCATCCTTAATTTAGAACAGTAAGGGGAGCAAGCATGAGTAAAAGGAATACGAGGATGTTGTTATTTCAAAAAGGAAGAGCAAAAGAATACAAGTGGTGTTCCTTTTGAAAAAGGAACAACAAAGATCAAAAATGTTGTTCCTTTGGAAAAGGAACAGCAGAAAACACAAATGTCGTTCCTTTGGAAAATGAACAACAAAAATCAAAAGTGTTGTTCCTTTGGAAAAGGAACAGCAGAAAACACAAATGTCGTTCCTTTGGAAAATGAACAGCAAAAATCAAAAGTGTTGTTCCTTTGGAAAAGGAACAGCAGAAAACACAAATGTCGTTCCTTTGGAAAAGGAACAGCAAAAATCAAAAGTGTTGTTCCTTTGGAAAAGGAATAGCAGAAAACACAAATGCCGTTCCTTTGGAAAAGGAATAGAAAAAATCAAAAGTGTTGTTCCTTTGGAAAAGGAACAGTAGAAATCAAAAGTGTTGTTCCTTTGGAAAAGGAACAACATAAAACACAAATGTCGTTCCTTTGGAAAAGGAACAAAAAAAAAATCAAAAGTGTTGTTCCTTTGGAAAAGGAACAGCAGAAAACACAAATGTCGTTCCTTTGGAAAAGGAACAACAAAAATCAAAAGTGTTGTTCCTTTGGAAAAGGAACAACACAAGGTAAAAAAGAACAACAAAATTAAAGGAAAATGAACAGTTGATCTAGAAGGTGATGTTCCTTTGAAAAAGGAACAGCAAAACGAAAATGTTGTCCTTTTGAGAAAAGGAACAACAGAGAAATAAGAAAATTGCTACTGCTTCAAAAAGTAATAGCAAAGTACTGATACAAAAACATGTACAAGAATGATTCAACAAAACAAAGAAATTATGTACAAAGTGTAAAAAGAGATAAATCACTTAATGAATCGCAGGTGAGGAAGACTTCTCTCCCTCCCCCAAAATTTCCATATCAGAGTCTTCGCGTAGCTGCTGACAGAAGGACTCCCGAGTGAGTGGTTTGCGATAAAGTTGAACTCGTTGGCCATTTGCCTTGAGGGCATGTCCATAACCATAAATAGTGATGAGAGTAAGAGTACCATTGTCATGTACCTTCTGGATTTTGTATGGTCCTAACCAACGAGTCTGAAGTTTCTCGGGAAAGTCCTGAAACCTGGAATCATACAAAAGTGCCCAGTCTCCTTCATGGAAGAATTTATTTTTAATGAGAGCATCATGCCATTTAGCTCGCTGCTGTTGGATTAGTGCAGTGTTTTGAAGTGCAGAGAGCCTGATTTCATCCAACTCATTGATCTACTGTAATCGATTAATCTGTGCCTCGGTTAGATCTAAGCCAACTTCTTGTGCTGTTCGCAATGTTTGGATTTCGAATTGTATGGGAAAAATGGGTTGCTTTCCAAAAACTAATTGATAAGGTGAGTAGCCGGTGGTGCTTCTCCATGTTGTTCTATAAGCCCACAATGATTCTGGTAGTCTGACAGCCCAATCACATCTATGTGACGCAATGGTTTTTGTTAGGATTGCTTCTATTATTTTATTGCTGCTTTCTACCTGACCATTTGCCTGTGGGTGGTATGGAGTAGTGATTTTATGCTGGATATGATAGTTTTTGAGTGTTGCAACTATTTTTTTACCAGCAAACTGTGGTCCACCGTTTGTAATTATATCTCTTGGAAGGCCATAACGCACAAATATATGGAACATGAACTGTATGACAGAATCCTCTGTAGCTCTCGGCAATGCCTCTGCTTCAACCCATTTGGTGACATATTCTATTGCCACCAAAATATATGTTTTCTGGTTCGAGGATGGGTTAATTGGTCCAACGAAATCAAGGGCCCATCGCTCGAATGGTTCAATGAATAGCTGTGGGTTCAGGGGCATTTCATGTTAGGATATTCCGACATATAGGAAATAGTTAAGTTCAACTTGGTCTAGTATAGAGTTAGGTATAGAGTTAGGTAAAGTGTGTTTCTTTACCGTTGTACATTTTGTAACTTACAATCCGACGGTCACGATATGTAGTGATCCGACGGTTCACTCTCTCCTCGGTATTACCGACACTTGATCCGTGGCTTAACACCCGATTGGTCCATGAGTTCTATTTAAAGCGCATGGAGGGTCATTGTTCGGGTAATCCGTGCATGAGAGAAGCTTATGTAAATTTTCATTCTTTGATTAATAAATTGCCTATAGTAGCCACGTTGGCGCAGGTCGTGGACTGTTTCCCTCTTTGAGGGTTTTAACCACGTCAAAAATACTGGTGTATTGATTTGAGATCTGGTTGTGAGCGGTGTCCTTTTGGTGTTCTTTCTGAGGAACTTACTCTGTAAATTCCTACATGGTATCAGAGCTATTTGAGGGCCGCGTCCGTTGGTGATCCAAATCTGAAGCCGGTAGAACTACATCCGACTGCCGTTTCCTAGATCTGTTGTTTCTGACTGCTTTCGGGCCGAGAGGACTGCTCTGTTGTGTTCGGATCATCTGTTCCAGTGAGGAACCCCTGTTGTTTCACGCGAAAAGGTTTCCGGTAGCCCTAGCTGCATCATTTTTAAGATCTGGAGGTATACAGTGTTTTTGCAGTTTACTGTTATTTTCTCTCTGCTTATTTCGGTTTCGGTTTATTTAGATTTTTTTTTAACCGGATCTATACCTTTCATTTCTGCGTATGCTCTTTGCCCTGCGACTCTGTGCGATCTGGGCAAATCAGAAACAGAAAGGAAGGATTTTTTCTCATGCGTATGCTCTTTTCCCTGCACCTTAGTGTGATCTCGGAAAATCAGAAACATTGAGAAAAATATTTAGTTTTTCGGCTAAAGCTAACTTTGAGCCGCAAGGTTCATTTTTTTTAAATATCTAGTTTTTTGGCTAAAGCTAACTTCGAGCCATAAGGTTCGTTTTCTTTGCATGTCCGTGTTGGGTTTTGTGTTTTGTGTTTTGTAGGGAAAAAGAGCTTTCTCTAGGCAAGCACGCAAACCAAGGCCCCCCCCCCCCCCTCTCTCTCTCTCTCTCTCTCTCTCTCTCTCTCTCAAATTTTTTGTATAGATCAATTGGTTCAAAGCTATTTTAAGAGAGTAGAGGTCTTGGGTTCAAGTCTCCATTTTGTGGGGGCAGATTTTTTCATTCTCGCACATTCGCGCACTTTGCCGGCAACTTCAACAATGTTTTTTCAAAAAGCCATAACTTCTTCATCCGGAAGCCTTTTTCAGAGCCGTTTTTTTTAAAACAGCCTAATTTTTCGAGATCTATCCATTGGAACACTTCCTTTCAGCATCTTCAGCTTCATTTTTTTTAAAATGGAAAGTCCATGCCAAGTCATTCTTGACAGCACTAACTACTTCCAATGGATATCCTACATGGAAGATTTACTTAGAAGTAAAGGTCTCTACAGAATAGCCACAGACCAAGAGAAGAAACCAAAAGATGAAGACAAGGCTGCAAAATGGGAAAATAGACAAGATCAAGCACGTGGTTTGATAGGGATGTCCATTTCTCCTGATCTTAGATTCCATATTGCAAAACTTGAAACTCCTCATGAAGCATTGGAACAAATCACTAAAGTTTTTGGGATTAAAAATGAAATTAGAGCCCATCAACTTGAAAATGAGTTGCTTACATTGGATCCTAATAATTTTTCTTGCATTGAAGATTTCTTGTCCAAATTCAAGACCCTTAGATATCTCTTGGAAGGTGTTAAGGTTAAGAAAGAAGATAGTAACCTTATTTATTCCATCCTTACTAAGTTGGGACCAGCCTACTCTGTATTTGTTTCCACCTTCCATTCTACAAGGGAAGCCTTCATTTGTCAAGGAAAAGACTACAAGGCCCCTTCCTTTGACTCTTTTTGTGATTCTTTAATAAGAGAACAAGAAAAACTCTTACACCTTGGTCTTCTTAATCTTGGAAACTCTTCCAAGAAAGCGTTAGCCACCCAGCAGCAACCAAATTCAAAGAATCCTAAGAAGTCATATCCTAAAAAGAATGGTCCTAAACCAAACAAGGGTCCTAAGCAAACTCAGCCTCAAAATGAAAGATCATTTCAGCAAAATGATAAGACCAATAAAAACAAATGGAAGAAGACTGATAGACATTGTAACTTTTGTAATCGAGATGGCCACTTAGAATCTAAATGCTTTAAGAAGATGGAAGCCTTGGAAACCGCAATGAAGAAACATAACATCCATGTGGAGCATTCTTCAACTTCAACTTCAACTTCATCTTCAGGAATGGCACTTTCTGCATGTCGTTGTCAATCATCTCAGTCTGGTTATGCATTAAATGTATCTTCTTCTTCTCATTCTCATGAGTGGCTCATTGATTCTGGAGCCTCTTATCACATGGCCAAAAACAAAGCCATGTTTTCTTCTTTAAATGATTGTAACACCAAAAATATATATGTTGGTGATGATAGATCTCTTAATGTTGTAGGGACTGGAACTGTTCATCTAGACAATGGTCAGTTTAATGATGTATTATGTGTTCCAACCTTATCCTGCAACCTTCTATCTGTATATCAGATAACTCATTCAGGTGAAGGTAAAATTGTTGAATTTTCACCTCATGATGTTGTAATCAAGGATCTAAGAGATCCTAAACAGATTCTAGCTATTGGTATTGCTGATGATTCCACAAGGTTGTATAAGTTTCACAACTTTGGGTCATCAAATCTTCCCTCAGTGTTTGTTGCTCATAATGATGAAGTGAGCAAACTTTGGCATGAGCGATTTGGTCACTTAAACTATCGCTCCCTTCAGCATCTATGTAAAGAAAATATGGTGACAGGTCTTCCTATGGTATCTTGCAGAGATGGTGTTTGTTCCGGATGTGTACTCGGAAAACATCATCGGGACAGTTTTGAAAAACGTGCCTCTTGGCACGCCTCAGCCCCTTTACAGCTTGTGCACAGTGATTTATGTGGTCCACTTCCTGTTGCTTCATTCTCTGGTTGCAAGTATTTCTTAACTTTCATTGATGATTTCTCCAGACGCACTTGGGTATACTTCTTAAAACTCAAGAGCGAAGTATTTAACACATTTTTGGCCTTCAAAGCCTTTGTTGAAAAACAATCTGGACATCAAATTCTTAAGCTAAGAACTGATAATGGTGGAGAATATGTTAAAAACACATTCATCAACTTTTGCACCGAAAATGGAATTCAAATGCAACATACTGTTCCATACACTCCACAACAAAATGGTGTAGCTGAAAGGAAAAATCGCACCTTAAAGGAAATGGCTAATTGTATGCTGCAATCTAAAGGACTCAGTCTTAGTTTTTGGGCCAAAGCAATTAATTGTGCAAATTATATAATAAATCGCACTCCTACTAAGGTTCTAAAGAATATCACTCCAGAAGAAGCTTGGAGTTCCATTAAACCAGATGTAAGTCACTTTCGTGTTTTTGGAAGTGAAGCATGGGCCCATATTCCAGATGAAAAGCATAAAGCTTTAGAACCTAAGAGTGAGAAATGTACTTTTGTTGGATATTCTGAAGATGTAAAAGGTTATAGATTTATTCCATTTAAGTCCAAAAATGTTATCATTAGAAGAGATGTAAAATTTGATGAAAATAAATCGGCCTGCGAGCCTAGTCCGGCGGATGTGCCACCTCTTCCTATCTCTTCTACTTTTGAAAACATTTCTTCTTCAGATGATGAAAGTGAGGATGAAAATCCTCCTCCACCTTCTCAGGATACTCAACTTCCAAGATGGGTCCGTGCTACTCGGGATGCAGCAGGTGATCTTGCCAGTGATCCTACAGATCAGCGACGTACACGTTCTCAGTTTGAAAGAGCCTCTTCTTTACTGGCTCAAGCTCTAGTAAATCATGATCCTGACACTTTTGCAGAAGCTTCAGGCCATCCACATTGGGAAATAGCTATGAATGAAGAATATCATTCATTGTTGGCAAATGATACATGGGATCTTGTTCCTCTACCAAAGGGACGCAAACTTGTTAGATGTAAATGGGTTTACAGAACCAAGTATGGACCAGATGGGAAAGTTGATAAACATAAAGCTCGTCTTGTTGCTAAGGGCTTTTCACAGGTTGAAGGCATTGACTACACTGAAACCTTCTCCCCTGTTGCTAAAATGAACTCTATCCGCCTTGTTCTTTCCCTTGCTGCCTCTTTAAAATGGGAAGTCCATCAGATGGATGTTAAATCTGCCTTTTTGCATGGGGACTTGCATGAAGAAATCTATATGGAACAACCCATTGGCTTCATCCAAACAGACTCCAGCCTTGTATGTCGACTTAAGAAATCTCTTTATGGTCTCAAGCAAGCTCCTCGGGCTTGGTATGCCAAAATGGATAGCTTTCTTTTAGAATCTGGCTTCTCTAGGTGTTATTCTGACAATACTGTCTACACCAAGAAAGTGGGCAACTCTCTTATCATCCTTGTTCTTTATGTTGATGATCTTATCCTTACTGGTAGTGATCCCAACCTTATAAACCATGTGAAGTCTAGCCTTAAAAAGAAATTTGAAATGACAGACTTAGGACACTTACACTATTTTCTCGGTCTTCAAGTCTTGCAATCCAAGGAGGGTATTTCCCTTTCCCAGTCCAAGTATGCTTGTGATATTCTTTGTCATTTTCACATGGAAGACTGTAAGCCAGCCCCTTCTCCCTTTCAGTCTGGAGTCAAACTTTCAGTCTCTTGTACTTCTCCTGAAGTTGATGCTACCTTATACCGTCAACTCGTAGGAAAACTCTTGTATTTAACCCATACTCGTCCTGACCTTTCCTTTGTTGTTGGCCTTGTTGCTCGTTTTATGCAAAACCCCCGTGAAAGTCATTGGAAAGCAGCTAAAAGAATACTTCATTATGTTCGAGGTACAATACAGTTTGGGTTTCATTACAGTGCCAAAGCAGCTCCTCTATTAGTTGGTTTCACTGATTCTGATTGGGCTGGTGACCCTGATGATCGGAAGTCTACTGTCGGTTATGTCTTCACTCTTGGTTCAGGACCCATTACATGGGCTTGTAAGAAACAGGATGCCATTTCTCTTTCGTCAGCAGAAGCAGAGTATCGTGGTGCCGTGGAAGCTAGTAAGGAAGCCTTGTGGCTTCGTCAGATCCTATTAGAGTTTGGCTTTGAGCAGCAGCATCCAACCACACTTTGGTGTGATAATCAAAGTGCCATTTAGCTATGCAAAGATCCAGTCCAGCATTAGTGCAGCAAACACATTGAACTACACATGCACTTCATCAGAAAGCTCATTCATGACCATGTTCTTGAAGTGCAATATTGTTCAACAAATGATCAGGTTGCAGACATCTTCACAAAGGCTCTCACAGAGGCGAAATTCACTAAACTTCGATATATGCTTGGAGTTCAGGAAGTTGTCACTAAGGGGGGATAGGCTCTAGTGCCTCCTTCCTTCTCCTATTGTGTCATATTTGTAAATCCTTCAATCCTATCCCAATTTGTTCTTAAGGGGGGATGTCAGGATATTCCGACACATAGGAAATAGTTAAGTTCAACTTGGTCTAGTATAGAGTTAGGTAAAGTGTGTTTCTTTACCGTTGTACATTTTGTAACTTACAATCCGACGGTCACGATATGTAGTGATCCGACGGTTCACTCTCTCCTCGGTATTACCGACACTTGATCCGTGGCTTGACACCCGATTGGTCCATGAGTTCTATTTAAAGCGCATGGAGGGTCATTGTTCGGGTAATCCGTGCATGAGAGAAGCTTATGTAAATTTTCATTCTTTGATTAATAAATTGCCTGTAGTAGCCACGTTGGCGCAGGCCGTGGACTGTTTCACTCTTTGAGGGTTTTAACCACGTCAAAAATACTGGTGTATTGATTTGAGATCTGGTTGTGAGCGGTGTCCTTTTGGTGTTCTTTCTGAGGAACTTACCCTGTAAATTCCTACATTTCATCGGACTGACCAGGGCGTCCTGATCTCTGGCAACTTTCACAAGCTTGGACGAATTTCTTTGCATCTTTGAAAATTGTAGGCCAATAATACCCTGTTTGCAGTACCTTATGTCCAGTTCTGCGATCGGCGAAATGTCCGCCACATGGTCCATCATGGCAGGCTTTTAAAATGTCAAAGATTTCATCCTCTCAAACGCATCTCCTGATATGCATATCTGCCCCTGTCTGGAACAAGTAGCCCCCAATCCAAGAAAATCGAGCACTGTGCTAAACAATCTGTTTCCGCTCATTGTGGGTTAGATGTTTCGGTAGTTTACCTACTGCTAGGTAATTGGCAACATCAGCATACCAAGGCGTTTTAATAGCAACAGTAAACAAATGCTCATCTGGAAATTGATCTTCAACTGTTGCTGCATCGATTGGCTTTGGCATTCGCGAGAGAAAATCAGCTACAGGATTTTCTTTCCCCGGTCGATCCTTGATTGTAATGTCAAATTCCTGCAATAAAATCAACCATCTAGTTATTTTGCCATTTTTGACAGGCTTGTTTGCTAAATATTTTATGGCAGAATGATCTGTATACAAGATAACAGGATATCCAATAATGTAATGTTTGAACTTATTGACAGCATGCATTACAGCTAGAAATTCTTTTTCAGTAAGAGTGTAATTCAATTCAGCAGGGGATAAATTTTTGCTAATATAATAAATTGCATATGGTTTTTTATCCTCTTCCTACCCAAGGACTGCTCCAATGGCTGTATCTGAGGCATCTGATGATATCTGAAATGGAAAATCCCAATTTGGTCCTCGAATGACTGGGGCTGTGGATACGAGTTTCTTCAGATCCTGGGAAGCACGCTCACTTTTTTCTGTCCAAAGAAAATCAACATTACCTGTTAGTGCATACAGAGGTGCAGCAATATGCGAAAAATGTTCTATAAACCTCCTATAATAACCAGAAAATCCAAGAAAACTGCATACCTCCGTTTGAGTGGTAGGAGTAGGAATAAGTAAAATTATTTGGATTTTGGCTGGGTCTACCTGAATGCCAGCTGCTGAAATATAATGTCCTAGAATAAGTCCTTCAGTCATCATCATATAGCATTTTTCATGGCTTAAACAAAGCCTGGTAGCAATGCAGCGTTGTAGGACTTTTTCTAGTGTGTCCAATGCTGGATCGAAATCGTCTCCATACGGTGTAAATTCATCCATGTATACTTCAAGTCCTTCATTTATTAAGTCTGCAAAAACGCTGAGGATAGCCCTTTGGAATGTGGCAGGAGCATTGCATAAGCCAAAAGGTAGAACTCTGCAGGAAAATGTTTCCCAAGGACAAGTAAAAGTGGTTTTTTCTTGGTCTTCAGAGGCAATCTGAATCTGATTGTATCCACTAAAGCCATCTAGGAAAGAAAAGAATTTCTTTCCTGCCAAAGTGTCTAATACTTGATCGATGAATGGGAGAGGGAAGTGGTCTTTTTGTGTTGCTTTATTTAGCTCTCTGTAGTCCACAGAAATTCTCCATTTCCCATTCTTTTTTGGTACCACCACAAGTGGAGAGACCCATTTACTATCGGAGATAGGATAGATGAAATTGACATCTAAAAGTTTTTGAAGTTCAGCTTTTACCACTTCTTTTAAATGGGGATTAAGTCTCCTTTGAGGCTGGTGAACAGGTCTTGCATCTTTTTCTATGTAAATGTGGTGTGTACATAATTGGGGATTAATTCCCTTCATATTAGGGTAGTCCCATGCAAATGATTCTTTATATCTCCTCAATAATTGGATGAGCTTCGTTTCTTGTTCAGAGGTGAGGTTGGCATTAATGTTTAAGGTTTTTCCCGGTTCTATTTCCACAATTTTACTGTTTGCAACAAAGGTAACAGGTATTGTTTGATCTTGTGTATCTTTAAGAGGATCTTCTTCGAATTCGTTATCAAATGCTGCCTCTATCATGTGACATTGTGCGCGGGATCTGAGTTTAGTTTGACTAATAAAATTATTAATGGCATCGTCTTCTGTTTGGTATTTGAAATCAAGTGCCTCTTGTATAGTTAATGGAGATCTAATGTTATCAGTGAGGTATGATACAGGGTGCTTATTGGTTTTGATTATTGTGACACTTGGCTGCGCTGGAGGATATAAAACTAAGTTCTTGATATTTTCTCCTCTAGTTATGGTCATATTGCCTTGTCGGCAGCCAATATAAGCATCGGCAGTTGCAAGCCAAGGTCTACCTAAAATCAATGGATGTCCATCAAGTTGGTTTTTGGGATTTATTATCAGAAAATCGGTTGGATATTCCCAGGAGTCAACAGAGACCATGACATCATGTAGTGTGCCTTCTGGCCTAACCACAGATCGGTCAGCTAGTTCTAGTAAAGTAGAAGTAGGTTCTGCAGATGTAATGCCTAGCTTTTGGCAAGTAGTAGTTGTTAAGATATCGATTGCAGCTCCTAGATCAACTAAGGCATTGGAGAGGGTTTGACCATAAATTTGTACGGTCACTATTGGGTTTCCTGGGTCTTCGTATTTAATGGGTGTTTCTTTTCCTGATAATAAGTCAGATAGAGTGCCAACTACTTGGACTCTTGGATTGTTTGTTATATTCCTCCTTGGTTTCTTTACACATAATTCTTTGATAGTCTTTGCATATATCGGGATGTCTTGAATGGCTTGGAGGAATGGAATTTTTATGTACAAGTTTTTTAATTCTCCCAGAATGTCAAAATTAGGATATTGTGTAGGTCAAGGTATTATTAATCGTTCTGGGAATGGGGGAGAGGGTGTGGTTACTTGATTATGAGTTTTTTGTTTGTTCACATCCTCTTCTTGTGACGGTTGTTCTCTAGGTAATGGATTTTCATCATGAACTGTCTTGTCTCCCTCGGTTTCATTAATACGCCTAGATCTTAGCTGAAGATCATTACACTCCCTCGGATCGGCTCCTATTTCTGGTGTTTCTACTATTTGGACAGATTGGACCGGTTTGTTATTTGGATTGGGGTTGGGCTGGGCTGGGAGTTGCGGTCTTAGGTTAGACTGGGGATTTTGTTGTAAGGCTAGCAGTGTAGGTTGAGGTAGCGGAATGGTTCCTACTGGCTGATGCATCGGTCTTTGCCAGTTTGTCTACCAAGCTTGATTTTGTGAAGTAAGAGGGGTCCATTGTGCTGGGTATACGATACTTTGCCAATATGGTGGGACATAGGGAAAGTTCGGCCAATTAGATTAGCTTGCTTGACTCGGCCACGGGTTTGATGAAGGAAATGACTGTGGTGGCCAATTCGGAAAGGAAGGTTGAGGTTGATTTTGCCACATATTATATTGTTGAGTATTATACTATGGAGACTGAAAAGAAGAGGTTGGGTCCGAAAACATACCAGACTGTCTCGGTTGCCACTAACGGCGCTGATTGAGCAGATACACAGATTCTGGCTCTTCTTCTGCTTCCTTGTATACTGCTTTTAATCCAGGAAACGAGGGACAACTTTTCGTAAGGTGGTCTTTTGTGCAGATGGCGCATGTTTGGACTGCATCTAGTGGACACTCCTTATGGCTATGTTTCTTCCTGCATCGGGGACAGAAGATTGCCAAATTCTGTTCTGCCTCCATTTGCTTTTGTTTGGCCTGCATAATATCAAGTTGTGTAGTTAGCGTCCCTAGTATATCAGTTTTAAAATTTTCCAATAAATTTCCAATTTCTACACGCGTTACTCCTTCTGTCGAAATTTTATTATCTCTTACAAATTGATCATGTTCTGCCGGTTTTAGTCTTGTGCTGCCTCTCGAGCTCCTGATACATAAATCAATAATGTCAGCAAAATTTTCCTGATAAATATCTCCTTTCCCCATAATGTTTAATGTTTCAATCCATTGTTCCTTCATACCCCTAATTAATGCTGTTTTTAACACATTATCAGGTAAAGGTAGTGATGCATAAGGAGATCTTTGAAGATTATACTGGAAACGTTCCACATACTCCTCTAATGTTTCATTTGGTCTAGCTACCATCTGGAATATTCCATCTTTTAGTTCTATAGACCTACAATAGTCTTGATATTTTTTTTAAAAAGATTCTTTCATTTGATCCCAGTTATTTATAACTCCGCCACCTAATCCCATAAACCATCTTACAGCAACCCCCTTTAATGTAGAGGGAAATAATTTCAGTTTCTAGGGGTCGATGGTGTAATCATATCCCCTACACAGCACATCAAATTCAAATAGGAATGCATCCGGATCCTCTGATGTAAGACCATGGAATGTAGGGATATGCTGAAGAGGAATTGCTTTCATAAGTGCATTTGCTACAGTATCCACGATGGGGTATTGCAATGTAGAGGTTTGGGTGTTTCGTTGGTTTTGAGCCATTTGGTCAAATATATGCCAATAACCTTCTGGGATATCTAGGAGGGTATTCCTAGGTTGAGAGGGAATGGCTTTAACAGGAATGGTTTTAATAGCGCTTCCTCTATCTGGGATAATGAGAGTGCCTAATGTCTGAGGAGATTGAGTTTCTTCAAAAATGATTTTTGCAGCACTTCCCTTGTCTGGGCTGCTCAATGGTTGAGTTGTCACAAGAGGAGACCTTGGTTCCTCAGTTTCTCCTGTCTCTCCTCCTCCTTCACAAAGATTGCTGAAATTCCGTTCTTGCAATAGTTTTGGAGTAGAATTTTCAATTTCTTGAAAATCCTGCTCTTCGGTTTGACTATGCACCTCAGCAAAGGCTACAGATGGTGATCCTGTGGCCTGAAGGGAACTAGTAGGCTGTCTAGAAATAGCTTTTCTGGGTCCTACTGAAGGCTGAGATTCTGATTTCTTGAAGATTTCGTCTATGAAGTTTGATCGGCCAAGGGTCACCGGCTTGGGTAGAGGTTTGGAATTCTTTTCTGGATTTTTTTGCTTAGTCATGCACACAAATCAACTGCTAGGTTCTACCCAAACAAAACAGCAGCAAATCTGTAGGAAAGCGGGCAAGGGAGCAGGGCTGTTACATGCTCCACACGTAGGTTCTTACCTTCCATTTTTAAAACCCAATTCTTCCCTAGCAGGTTCTTACACTACTCTGAAAAGAAACAAATGGCTACACTCTTTCCCCGGCAATGACGCCAAAATGTTGAGCTGTAAAAAGGGTCTCTTTCACCTCTAATTATCTCACATTAGTTTGTCAATCCAGGAACGTTTTGTTATTTAAAAGAGTGTCTCAGTTTGAGGCTGTCATTTGCCAAAGTAATTCTAGTAGTATAGTGCTCAAAAATAAAAGAGTAAATGGATACTTGTTTACAGGAAACTACTTTTAAAGACTAAATCATACATTCAGCAAACTAAGCAATTTATCAGTCAAGGGTTCAGTAGCAGTAAATCATCCCTTTGTAAACTGATGGAACCAAAGGAAATCAGGGAACAGATCGTCGATCTGGGAGCCAGACAGTAAATGTCAATGCCACTACAGTCTCGGATCGTCCTACACACCGAAGCAATAATAATGCGAATAACAAGAAATGGAACAGCAGATAAGAAATGGAACAACAAGTAAGAAATGGAACAACAACTAGGAAACTGTAACAACAATTAAGTTTAATAAGCAGCAACACCTTAGTCTACAAGATCAAATGCAACAATCGTGTCCTACAGAAATCAAATGGCAATCCTCTACCTTTAAGGATGAATCGAGCAGCACACGAAATAGAACAGCACTGATTAATAATGGAGTATGGAACAACGCTTGAAAACCACACATTCATGCACACAGAACACCTTAATAGTAATCCGATCTTGGTAATCCAGTTATCAATCTTAGTTATAAAGAGTACGACTGTATTTTTTAATGGAACGGTAACGTTAATAGATTCAACAATCGCAAGGAAATATAATCTCTAAGATGAATTAAGTAATACCAATGGATAAGTGTACAACACAGATACTCTGTAATTGAACAGCAACAGTATTCTATAAAGACCGGCGATATTATATCAATATTTAAAGGAACAGTAATATGTTGCAAAGTTAATATAATGGTTCTGTCTTCAGAAATGATATTACTCAGTAAATCAAATGCAACTGAGCTGTGATGTAAAATAACAGAACATATCAGATTACCGAATAGAGCTAACAAGCAAAACCACGCATAAACCAAAAGTAATAGTACAGGAGCAAGTGTTCCTCCAGGGCCAGGCCCTTAGCCTCCAAGGGTCCACCGCTTGAAGTTATTTCAGACTCAGAGATGAAATAGCAACCAAGTTTGTATTAATGCATAGGACAGAATTACAGTAGATCGCTTCTCAACGAGACTTGATGATCAAAGTCTTAATTTTAAGAGAAATTACATAAAAACATAACCAACTCCCTCGGGCTAACAATGCTGCCCTTTTTTATAATGGCGAAGGCGGAGATGTCTAGGTGCAAAAATAGTTAAAGTAGCGATCCATTAGGATCAAAGGATCCTGAGGGATTCACCGAACAGTTGGCTCTCAGTCATTTCTTTACTTTGTTGCACCGAGCCGATATCTCCACTTCCTTTCCTTGGCTGATACGCTTTGATTTGGTTTTCCTTGTTTGCATATGGTTCCTCGTCAAAGGGACAGCGGTTAACCTGGCCTTGTCCTTTCCTTTGGAACGACAGTCTTTCGTTTTTCCTTCTTCCTGCATAAGAAAATGACAATTGTCAGTGTTTTTGTTTTGCACAATAACCTTACAGGTTTTATTACAATTCCTTATCATCTACCTAGTTCATGATGCAAAAGGTTTGTAAGTTTTAATGAAAAGATGCTGAAATAATCACCAAAAACATACCTTCTTTAGTACTCCACAAAAAGAAAATGTGTTATTAAATAAATTAATCAAATAAATCACTTGGAGGGTGGAGCACCAAGAGAGAAGAGATTCTTGCCAAATCCCATTGAGGAATGTGATAAAGATGAATCTTTCATGATAAAGCTTTTAGATGTGATTCTAGATAAGCTTGTATGGATTGAAGATCCATTAGATGGATGGGAGATAAAGATCCATGGGACATAAAAGAGCTGTGGGAAATAAAGGCAAGCTTTTATGAGGAAAATACTCGTGGGAGATAAAGACGAGATTTTATGAAAAAGGCCTAGGCAAATGGAAAAATCCATAAAAGAAGGATGTCGCTAATGGAAACTAAATCATGAAAGAGGGTATTAAATACCTAGTGCATTGATCAATTGAGGACAGTTGATCCTTGGCAAGAACTTCGGCTCAAGGGGAATCAAAGGTGATTCATGGTTGGGTGGTGGTGCTCCTCCCTCCAAGTGATTGTTTTAGATGGATTCACATGCATGGAATGTTTTGTATGTCGGTCTCTTACCCTTCATGTGATTATTTTATTTGATTCAGTATTGGATATGTTTACCCATCTTAGCTTATGTGTTAGTATGATGCTATCTGTATTCATGTGATGGATTCCATTCTTATGCCTGTGAATGAGTAGGATATCAAATGAATCTAATGGCGATCTTCATTATGTTAGTGAAGGAACATTTAATGTTATATAAAGATTCTAGTTCACATGGAAAATAGTGGTAGATGCTTGCGGATCATTATGGTATAATGTAAGTAACAAAATATTCTATGATGGTCAGATTATCTATTGCATAGATACTCAATGAGGCTAGATTGCATTCTGTCTGTTGCTTAGAATTGATCTTATTATAGGACTGATGGAATATTACTATGCATGTGATTAATTGATTTAATGGCTTTTATATAGTTTATGCATGCAGATGGTAATTAGGCATGAGATATAGATGCATGCAGAACTATTAGGAGGTAAGTTCTATATAATCCAATAGACGAGGATTTCATTACCATGCATGTCACTAGAGGTTTGATGGCTGCATGTTATAGATCCTTCTTCCTTCCAACTATAGTTGTCTTATATAGATCACTCGATGAAGATGAGATAATGTGTCTGTGTTATAAAGCTCCTTCCTGAAGGTGATATAACAGTCCGACTAGGGGGAAGGAACATGGAACCTTAACTATGTCTAAGGAAGTTTTAAAAGTTTTTGGGGATTTGGGCTTATTTTCTAGATAGGCCATGGAGGTTCATTACACTTATAGTGGTATCAAGGTTGTGCATCCTGCAAGCCTGAGGGTTTTAGGCAGGGAACCTCAGTGAGATTTATTCTCACCCTAGCCGAAATTTTCATCTTCGGTGGTATTTAATATTACCCTAGTTGATTTATTTTGAAAATTTTCCTATTGTCAGTTCAAGAAAAGACCTAGATATATATTAGAGTGGAGGTTTTAAATATATATATATATATATATATATATATATATTGAGTTTTGGAGTTGTCAATTTCAGTGGTTATCCATAGAGACCTTAGTCAACCATTCTGGAAAATTTCTCTATCCATCATTGAGTTTATTTGCAGGATAAATTCTAAATATCAAATCCCATTGAATTTTACTAGAGCATTAGATTGAGGAAGGAAAGACTCCACCTTTAGAAGAAAAAAATTATAGTTACCAGAACACTGTCTTTAACGGTTTATTGGAATTCCTTAAAAGAAAAATTTTGGGGGGGTATTATTAATTGGTTATTTGCCATCGGATCGAGTTTGCAGTCAAAGTGCAATTATTAAGACAAGCTCCTTTAATCACCCAAGATCTAATAGATCAAGCTTGAAGACCAAAATCTAAGTTCTAATAGCTATTGTTGAAGTCAAGTGCAAGGTTTTATTTCACAAGAATTCCTAAACCGGAGTTTATATTTTTTCATTTAGCAAAGGGGTAAAAATATGATCCAGATTTAAACAAGAACGCAACAAATTATAGAGATAACCATAAACACAAAGATGCAGTGGAAATAATGATTCATTTCATTAATGTAAAATACTGAAATATGTTTACAAACAAAAATGGAAATAAACCAGCTAGGGCAATGGTAGCTTATCTCTGAGAAGAGATGTGGCGGCTACATGCCTCTAAAATGTGTTACAATGAGGCTCAAAAGCCTATTTATTGTTGAGAAACAATGGAAAACCCTAAACATCCAAAAACCTAACCCTAGAAGATGAAACGCCAAATTGTGGGCCCCGTTTGGGTAAATTGGTACATCAAATTCCCGAGGTCGTAACTTTGGCATACGATCTCCATTCAACGCGCACAATATCTCGTTAGAAAGATATATCCAAGAACTAAAACTTTGCGAAGAGAAACATTGGTCCATGAACCCATGTTGCTCCCAGTTTTCCAAAAAAACGTCGTTTAGGGCCTCAAAACAGCTCCGGAAGTTCAAGACTCGAAAAACTGCTAAAAATAGTAAATTGCACTACAATTAAGGAAACTGAAAAGCTGAAAGAAACAATGGTGGGGGTCCAAGTGGACTTGGCGAGTGGCCACCAATATCCACCTGGATCATTCCTCCCCCCTTAGGAAGCAATGGTCCCCATTGCATTGAGTTCCTCCATGAGATGAGGAAACTTCTGTTGAACTTGGTCCCTGGTGAGCCACTTGCCCTGATGAAGGAGTTGGCCTGCTTTGACAACTCGATACAGTTGGATATTCTGTTGGTGAGTGTGATTGATCTGTGTGTCCGTGATCCGATCAGTTGTAGCTTGTTCCATGCAATCTGGATTTAACTATGTGGGTGTGAGCTCTTCTGCAATGTCGGATGTGTCTAGTAATGGTGGAAAGTATGGCCAGAGGTAGTCCACATTAAACATTGGGTGCAGGCCAAGGAATGGGGGAATGCTAAGCTCAAATGCATTGTCTCCCATAGCCTTGGTAATGGTGTAAGGGCCATATCAGAGTGGCATGAGTTTCCGATAGGCTCCGGTAAGGTGTTCCTTTTGCAAATGCAACCAGGCTTTGTTGCCCACCTGAAACTTGTCTGGCACCCGATGTTGATCGTGTCGCTGCTTGTACTTGGCATTTGATTTCTCCAAAATGTCATGGACCTGCTGGCGAATATGTTGGATGTGCTCAATGAATTTGTTTTCCTTATCTGTTTTGGAGTGGACATGAGCCAAATCTACATGAAGAGCTGCAAATGGCATGGCCACATCAATGGGACATAGTGGCTGGAATCCCAAGCCCACTTGAAAAAGGTTGTGGCTAGTCGAGCTGTGGAGAGCCCGGTTGTAGCTGTGTTGAACATAGGGGAGGCTCTCATCCCAGGTACGTGGATGGTTTGAGTTGTACATGCACAGAATGTGTATGATCATCTTGTTGACAACCTCTGTCTGGCCATCAGTTTGAGGATGGAAGGTTGTGGAATTAGTGAGTTTGGTGTCCAACATCGACCAGAGACTGGACCAAAATGTACTGAGGAACCTGCTATCCTGATCTGAGATGATAGACTGTGGGATCCCAAAGTGTACCCACAATCGTTCAAAGAAGAGTTTAGCAGTGGCTTCTACTGTGATATTCTTCTTGTAGGCTGCCATAATGGCCATCTTCAAGAACCTGTCAACGACCACAAAAACACAGTCATTTCCATGCTTAGTGGAAGGAAGGCCTGACATGTAATCCATGGAGATAGATTCCCAAGGTCGACTTGGGGTATGCAGCAGGGTATAGAGGCCTTGATTCTTGATGGTCGGTTTGGAAATGGCGTAGGAAGTGCATGATCTGATGTACTTCCCGACATCCTGTCGAAGATTCAGCCAATAAAAATACTTCTGCAGTACTGTCACCGTTTTCTCAACCCCGAAATGCCCAGCAGCCCGACTGTAGTGTGCTTCCCAAATCATCTTGGCACGCTCGCTTGAAGGAACATAAAGGTGACCCAGGTGCCATAACAGGGCATATTGGAGGTGAAAATCTGGAACATGCTGACCCTACAAGAGTGTCTGGTATGTGTGATCGAATTTTGGGTCGCTTTTGTAGAGAAGTGGCCAATCAGAAGTCTCGTTCCCACAAGAGTTGAGCATGGTGGTTAATGCCATGATCGGTGGTTGACTGAGGCAATCTGCAACATTATTGGTGTTGCCCTTCTTATACTTGATATTTAAATGGAACTTTTGCAGGTATGTGGACCACTTCTGATGGCGATCATTCTGCAATTTCCCTTGGGTCTGCATGAACTGTAGGGATCGTGGTCTATGTGGATGGCTGTTTCCTTTCCCAAAATGTAATGCTTCCATTATCGGCAGGCCTGCACAATGGAATACATCTCTTTGTAATAAGTGGGATACTTCCGGACTGTGTCTGAAAGTGTCTCACTGTGAGATGCCACTGGATGCCCGTTTTGAGTAAGGACTGCCCCAATAGCATAGTCAGAGGCATCTGTCTCAACCTCAAATGGTTGTTGCAAGTCTAGTAATGCAAGCACTGGTGACGAGCAGAGGCGATCTTTCAACTCTGTGAATGCCTTTTGTTGAGATTTAGACCAAAAGAATTTTGCTTTTGCTCCTCCCTTTGTGACTTGACTCAAGTGCCAAGTGATATAAGAAAATCCCAACACGAACTTGCAGTAGAAGTTGGGGAGACCTAGAAAGTTGTGGAGCTCTGTTAGAGTGGTTGGAGATGGCCAATCCCGAATGACTTCGACCTTGGCTGGATCCACATGCACCCCCTGTTCATCAATAATGTATCCCAGATACTGAACCCGGGTCATGCCAAAAGTGCATTTCTCCAAATTGGCACATAACTTGTGTTGCCACAGTGTTTGGAGAACCTGTCGGATGTGGTGGAGGTGCTCTTCCCAACTCTGGCTGAAAATCAAGATGTCATCCAAGTATACCACTACAAATGAGTTGGTGAATGGCTGCAGGATGTCATCCATTAGCCTCATGAAGGTTGCAGGAGCATTGTCAATCCAAAAGGCATAACCAACCATTCGAAAAGGCCCTCCTAGGCTTTGAACACAGTCTTCCACACATTGGAGGGTTCAATTGGTACCTGGTGATATCCTGAATTCAAATCGATCTTGCTGAAATATTTTTCCCCCTTTAGTTGGTCCAGGAGGTCATCAATTCGTGGGATTGGGTACCTATTATGGACAGTGATCTTGTTCAATGCCCGATAGTCAATACAGAGTCTCCAAGTCCCATCCTTCTTCTATACCAACACGATCGGGCTCCCACAGGGCAATGAACTCAGACGGATGTGACCTTTCTGCAACAACGCCTAAATTTGCCTCTTGATTTCATCGTTCTCCAGAACAGAGTGCCCATAGATTGGCCCATTAGGCAGCGGCACACCTGGGGTCAGATCGATGGAGTGCTTGACTTGACAGTGCAGAAGAACCCCTGTGGGGGAGTTGAAGATGTCCTCGTACTCCTTCACGACCTTGTCCATCTATAGTTCTCATGCGTAGGGGCCCTGTCTGGAGGTCATGGCCACTATCTTCTTCTTTCCTTGAGGGCATATCATTAGGAAAACTAATTTCCTAGTTTTGGAAATGAGCTTACTGCATTGTTTTACAGTCACCAAAGAGATGGCAGCAGGCGGTGCTACCTCCGATATCCTATACAACTTATTTCCCACAGTAACAATAACATCATGGGGCCTTGATTCATACACACCATGTCACTTCCACAAGTATGGTTATCCTAATAATACATCACAAACTTCAAGGGGATAAATGTCACACAATACCTCATCCGTGAAGGGCTTGATGTTGTATGGAAGGCGACACTGTTGGCTCACGCGAAGATCCTGTCCTTGGTGAAGCCACCTGATGGTGTACGGTTGTGGATGTGTTGTGGTCGGTAAGCCTAGCCGCTTCACGACCTCTGCTGAAATGAGGTTCTTTTGGCTCCCACTATCGACAATGAACTCTAGCGAGGAGCCCTTTACCCACATCTGGGAGTGGAAGAGACACTCCTCCTCTGGATCTTCGGGTTCTTCCTTCTGGATCTTTGTGGTGGCAACGGTGGCATTAGGCTCCGCATCGATAATCTTCTTCCCTTTGTCATTCCCCTTGTCGGGTTCTATCTCAGAGTCAGAACATGCATCTAATTCTGAAACCTTTAGCTCAGCCACCTGTGACTTCTTGCCCAACACTCACTTGTGTTGTGAGTGGAGCTCTTATGGAACTCACACAACTTTCCCGTGTCCTTTTTTGGCTTCGCAGCGTTTCTCTTTGCTTGCAGCTTTGGTAGGTTGTCTTGGGCCACCCCACCTTGGCTTTGTCCTTTGTTCTGTAGTTTGCGGGCACCTTTCCCTTGCTTCGGATTTGTAGATCCAAAGTCTCGCTTCTTCTGTTTAAACTTTTGTTCGACCTTAACGGCATATCAGTATGTCGTGCAGAGCGAGGAGATGTTCAGAAATTATATTTCTTCCTTGATGTATTTGTGCAGGAAACCTCAGTATTTTAGTATCAAATGCTGCTTTTAATCCTTGATACCCAACTTTGTGCGAAGGGTATGGAAAATATTGGTAAACTCGGGCACGTCTTGGTCCCTTCCCTACCGCAGCATGGTCCACTTTATGTATTGATCCTCATAGCTTCCAACAGGCTAGTACTGCTCCTTGATTGCATCCCAGAATGAATTCCAAGTGGAGGCAGTTGAAAATAGTGAGCCTGTACTTTCATCCTTCTACTTGTAGTAGGTCTCCCACCAGTCCTTGACGTGGGGGGATGCTTTGAGAAGAGTGAACATAATCTTTTCCCAACTAGAAAAATCATGAACAGAAAAATAACCCTCTAGCAGATTTAACCATTTATCGACGGAATCTACATCTATCTGACCCTCGAATATGGGGATTTCAAAATTAACTTGTACCTTAAACAGTGTGGCATTTCCAGAGTAGCTGTTGGAAGCCGATGCGTCACCCCTAGGTAGCCACTAAAGGATCTGGGTAAAGTTGTTCATCATCGTGTTCCTTTGTCGCTCGAGAGCTTCTTCGAGGAAGATTTTTATAGGATCTCTTGCCCACTCATCTTTATTTTCATCTACCATGGGAGGCCATCGGGATTTGCGAGGCTGTTCTTGCAAAGGTTTGACTAGTTCAAGCCCTAACTCCTTATATCCTAACCTTGTTGGGGACATGCAAAGAAAAACAGAGAAAAAGCAGACCGCTCTGATACCACTGATCCAGATTTAAACAAGAACGCAACAAATTACAGAGAACCATAAACACAAAGATGCAGCGGAAATAATGACTCATTTCATCAATGTCAAATACTGAAATATGCTTACAAACAGAAATTGAAATAAACCAGCTGGGGCGATGATTGCTTATCTTTGAGAAGAGATGTGGCGGCTAGATGCCTCTGAACTGTGTTACAATGAGGCTTGAAGGCCTATTTATTGTTGAGAAACAATGGAAAACCCTAAACATCCAAAAACCTAACCCTAGAAGATGAAACACCAAACTGTGGGCCCTATTTGGGTAAATTGGTACATCAACTTCCCGAGGTCGTAACTTTGGCATACAATCTTCGTTTGACACGCACGATATCTCGTTAGAAAGATCTATCCGAGAACTACAACTTTGGGAAGAGCAACAATGATCCATGGACCCATGTTGCTCCCAGTTTTCCCAGAAAACGTCGTTTAGGGCCTCAAAACGACTCCAGAAGTTCAGGACATGAAAAACTACTAAAAATAGTAAACTATGCTACAATTAAGGAAACTGAAAAGCTGAAAGAAACAATGGTGGTGGTCCAAGTGGACTTGGCGGGTGGCCACCAATATCCACCTGGATCAAAATACCACTTGTAAATTCCACTTATTTTCAAATGCCAAATCTGTTACATAAGCTAGGCCACAAATCACATCCGAGGATTGATTTTTCAAGTATATATAAGGCCGAACCTCTATCAGGAGTGAAATTTTCATCCAGATGGCGTGATGAATGTTTTGCTGAGCCTTGATCCAGATATTATTGTTGATCTATGTTAAAGATAGCTTATTGTGGGAGTGCCAAGATCTGGTGCAGAACCGGTGTGCACATGGAAAAGCACATTTACTATGGTCTACATTGAAGTGAATCGATTGGATATTTCTTTTTCTATTTCATGGATTGAGACCTGTGTGTGATCTATCAATCTATGTGAAAAATCGATGGATCAAAGAACTGTACGTGTGAGTAGTAGTTGATTGTCAGAGTACATAATGCAAAAAGGAGCAATAAGAATACCTGTGGCATGTTAGCCTTGTAATGCACATAAAGAATGCAGCTTAGTCTACAATAAATTATGCATTGGAAGCTCGTGAAAAAGGGGCATTGATTAGTTATATTGTTGGCCATGAGTTACAGAGAAATTGAGTTATTCCTTCACTCAAGGGATCAAAATTATTTATGGCATATTATTTCTACTAAAACCCTGGTCAAGGTCATCTCTCTTTTTGGACATGGTTTTATGCTCTTAACAGGTCGAGAAGCCTAGAAACCCTATGTGCACCATGTTATACATTGTTTTTTCACACTTCCCATTCCGCATCCTGAAGCATCAAAATGAAGAAAGTTGTTAATGTATTCACCATGAAACATATACAAAAGCATCCCTGAAGAAAAGGATAAAACTTGCCTTGAAAGAGTTATGGAGAAACTTGTCAAAAAAACCTTGTTTTCAGGATCAACGTGTTTTGCGTCAGTAGTCACCGGTGCTGATAACTTGTTGCACTATACTATCCTAGCATTGCCAGTGCATATTTTTCTAGGAAAACCTGCGTTGAATCTCTTTAGGTGGTTTTTCCTAAAGTGGAGGAGAATCTTCTCTTACTATAAGTCTCGAGAATGACAAGCTGGTTATAAGTGAATGAGGATTGGAACGAGACCTCCCATTCCTGATCCTTGATCCTACTTTTATGGATCTTTCCCTTGAGATGTGGAGCCTCTCCCTCCTTTTATGGATCCTCAACTCCTTCTCCTTCCCTATAAATGAGATCCCTATTATCCACAACTCGTTGGCTATTGCTTGGTTTCCTTCCCAGTATTGAACTATGCCCAAATGTTGCCCATTTTGATAAGGAGAAATGAGTGCTTGAAGGTTAAGGCTAGGACTTGAAAACTCACCTGAAGGAGGCTTCCAACATTAAGGCTTAAGTGGTTGTAATGCTCCCTTTACCATTCTATTTATAATACATTATGTGTTTGCTTTCCATAAATGTGTCTATCATTGCTCATTTAGTATAATACTCCTTGATCTATTATATGGTTTATATTGGAATGGTTTTTTCTATGTATGTGTTTGGTATATCCACGTGATTTTCCTTGCAAGTATTCATCCATACTGACGAAGAGGAGATTTAATTTGGAAGTGAAAGAATCAAGGAAGACACCAACGGATGTTAACATCAAAGTGAGGTAGGTAATCTATCCTCCTTTGTGTTTTCTAGTATAAACTAGGAAAGTTTACACATATTTGTCTTTGTTTGTTGCTAGATCCTCCCATAGGACTAGAGGGATCATTTCTATCCATAGAAAGGATTTCCTGCACAACAAAATGGAAACTCATCTGGGGAACTTATATCCCTTCAAACCTCGTTTTTAAGTTTGGTATTTGTGATTAGTTTGTCCAACCTCCTAGTAATCTGTAATTTATGTTCATTATGGGTTTGCATTCTGAGTAGTATGCCCTTTAGAGTGTCATGTTTGGATCTCTCTTTGAATTTGTTTTCATTTTCCTAAGTTTTTCTCACCCAATGTGTTTAATCCAAAAAAAGTCGTGCTGCTGCCATGGGTTTTTCTATTACAGTCACACTGGAAGCCTTGTCAGCATGGGTTTTGACTGTTACAGTTGCGCTGATGCATAAAATTCGAGAATTTTTAGGATTTCTCCTAGAAAGGTCTAGTGTGTCTTGATCTCTGAAGTGTCCCCCTACTCTGTGTGTTTTGGATTTTTCATTATTTTTGTTGATTTCTTATTGGTTTGCAAAGGTCCATCCCATTGTTCGAAGTAGTGAAAGTGAATTCTAGTTGCGTCTTTGGGTCTTTAGGTCAATTGGATTTACTGTTTGCTGCTTGTGTGTGGAAGGAATACTGATTTGTTGTTGATTAAAGCATTATTAGTTCTTTTGGAATTCAAAAAAGAAATGGAATTTTCATTTGCTTATCAAAGTTTACTTTTCGAATTGCATTAGTTTAGATTGCATTGAAAAGTCGTTTTGAGGATTATCAATGAGCATAGATTACATTGCTGAGTGTTGAAAGCTGAAAAGAAGTGCATTCTCATTCATTGAAAAGAAAAAATGAAAAATTCATGTAGGTGCATTTGAATTGAATTTTATTTTAATTTTGGTGAGTGCATTGAACAAGGAAAGTGAAAATTCGTGTAGGTGCATTTGAATTGAATTTCATTTTACTTTTGGTGAGTGCATTGAAAAAGAAAAGTGAACAATTCATGTAGCTACATGTTAGTGAATCAAATTTCATTTTACTTTTGGTGGATGCATTTGAATAGTGAAAGTGAAAGATCTAGTTAGGAAGATTTGTTTACTGCATACTTGGTTATTGTATTAGTGTTTGAACCTCTTCCCTATTTTAGATATCCTTCATTGAAATGAAAAGAATAATTTTTTCATACTAATTGCATCATAGGTGTGTTAAGGTAACATCGATATTTGAGCCTTAAAACCAAAACTTAATTAAATATCAACTTAAAATTTACCTTAATTAACCTAAGGAGCATTTGGAACATTAACAAAAACATTTAGAGGTCTAGGCTAGATACATGTTCCGACGTCATTAAACATAGGAGTTGTCATTATTTGCCAGCGTTGTATCCCAGGGGTGAAATCTTGTTACATGTACGTAAGTGTAAAAGACCGTTCTCCAGTACTTTCGGGTATACCGAAGGTGCTCCACGCATGGTAAGTATATGGTAACGCTCTCATCAAACGATTACACATTAGATAACACTACTACAGACTGCACTCGCACGTAACATCGTGTATATTTTGGGAGTCCCTAGTAGGCTGTTATCCATCCACGGGTTACCAAGTCTACCACCTTGTATATCATGATACACAGAACACAACATTCGGGGAGATTTGTTGCCGTATGTTAGGTCCTTGGTTTGTTAAGTTGTATATTGTAGTTCATGGTTTCTTGGTAAACCCTCATGCCTAGTTTACCTCGTTTAGATTTATTTCTTTTTTGTTAATTTCTATAACTAATTGACCATAGAACAACATCCTTCCTGTGGAAATACTCCTTAGTAGATCTTAGGTTGAGACTAATGGTGACAGTTCCTTATTCCACCATTCAAGGAAATCCATCTGACGGGAATCCTGGTCCTTTTCCTTCTTTTGGAAATGTTGGTGCTCCTTATATGGAAACATTGTCCCTTCCTGGGTTTACCTTTGGTTTTTCAGTTTGGTTATTTTCGACCCCTATGGTTCCAAATGTCCAAACTTCTTCTCAACATGGCTCTCCTCCACTTGAACCATATCCACCTCCCGTTGATCTTAAAGTTGACTCTTTTCCTTCTTCGCATGTTCATTCTTCTTCCTCTTCGTTTGGTGAAAGCCTGCAAGCTAGTAACCAAGTGGGTAAGAAGAAGAAGAAAAGGAATATTAAGAAGAAGAAAAATAAGCAAGGGGGAAACCAAGCAGCGATTGCTACAGATGAAACTAACGTGGAGATACCTTTCAATCAACCCCGCAAATTTAAATTATGTTTCATGATTTTTAAGCGTGACCACCTTCTTAGAGATTGTCCTAGTATTCCCAAGGTATTAGAAGTCTGGTCTACAAGCTCACATTCGCCTTCCTCATCAGCCTATGGAGATCATGTTGGTCACAAACCCTCAAATAGTGATGGTAAGGTCCATGGGAAAAATGGTGAAGTCAAATTTCCCTGTAGGTTATATGAAGGGAATCATCCAATTCACCTTTGTCCTTATATAGATGAAGCCTCAAAAGTGTTGGAAAACCTTATAACTTCTCGACCTTGTCTTCCAACTAGTTATCGAAAGATTTCCCTTGATCCTCCACTAGTTGATCAAGTGATTGATCATAATTCATCTCTAGTCAATCCCACTCTCTCTGAAAGTGAATCCCATGAGTCTGTTCCTGACCAACCGTTGGTTGAGAAAATGGTTGAGTCAATTCCACCTTTAGTTGATTGTACCTTTCCCGTAGAGATTGAACTTCATATCGCTTAGGTTCTTCTTGTTTCTTCAGATTCCAATGAATTGGGGGAAATCCTCCTATTCCCGTGATACAGGAGGGTGGTCCTCCCATTCCCATTATGCAAGGGGGAAGTTCTCCCATTCCCATGGCACCCCCTCTAGGTAGTATGGTCACTTCCTTTGATTGGAGTCGTATGGCAGGATATCATCTTCCTTCTTATGTGCCTTTTCAAACCATAGTACAGGCTTATAATATACTTATAATTGGCACAATCATAGATGAAGGCACATTTGTTAGTATTATATCCTCAACTACTTGGCAAGATTTAGGTTCTTTGCAGCTTGTGCCCATTACCCAGAATATGTTGGCTTTTAACAAAGGAACCAATCGACCATTAGGGATCCTTCCTAATTTCCTATTATGTTGGGAGGAAATATCATCTATATCGATGTGATGGTTGTCCAAGGCCCTTTGGATTTTAATTTACTCCTTGGTCATGACTATGTTTATGTCATGGGAGCTCTTCTCTCTTTCGTGCCATATGTTTCCCACATGAAGGAAGAATTGTGGTCATTGATCAGATTGCATTTGTTGGTCCTAATTTTTCTCCCAATCAATCATATTCCCTAAATTGTAGTCGTATGCAAGTGGTATCACCCCCGCCACAGGTTAATTATGTGGCCACCTGTTCCATGCCCATGTCTACTGATGATCTAGTTGGTGATGTAGTGCATCATGTACTAGGGGAATTGGAGCCTGATATTTCCATTAGGTCCCTTGACATGTATCCCTTATAGAGCATTGTTCTCCAATCTCATGACAACCTCTTTTAATCCATGGCCTCTTAGGTTCCATAATCAAGTTTCCTGAAGCAGAGTTCTTTGTCTTGTGTCAAGCTCCTTAAAAAATGAATCAAGGTTCCTCGAGCAGAGTTCCTTTACTTGTGTCAAGCTCGTTAAAAAATGAAACAAGGTTTCATGAGCATAATCCTTTTCATGTGTCAAGCTCATTAACAACTAAAACAAATCCCCTTCCAATTCGAGACTTTGATTAGATCTCGTAAATTCCGAGTTGAGTCTTTTGCTAGATCTCGTAAAGGAACCTTCATTCCATCCACCTGTTAGTAACCAGTATTCTACTTAGGTGAATGAAATGAAGCTTGGGGGGCATGTACCTCGAATTGAGTCATTATGTTGGGGGCATGTTATCTCAAGCATAGTTTTTCTTTGTTTCAAGCTTGTGTAAAAATGAAACCAAATCCAAGCATAGTTTTTCTTTGTTTCAAGCTTGTATAAAAATGAAACCAATCTCAAACATAGTTACCCATGTTTCAAGCTTGTGTAAAAATGAAAACGTTCCCACTTTACTTCTCATGATTGCCATTTTTTATCAGCTTGTTTCTGCCAGATGAACCTTGTTTTTTATTTTCATTCCATCATCACCATCTCTTTGGCCAATTATACACTTTCACTTGGTTGTTTTACCCTTTCCTGGGGAACATCTACGATGAGTGGCCTTATTAGCCAGCCTCTTAACCTTTACATGTTTTGAGTCGTTCCATCATGATCGGAACTAGTTGTTATCCTTTTACACCACTTGTTCCTCCAGATGGATTCCTCTTTTAGCGCTTTTCAAACTCCAAAAACATGAAAAGATTGCCAAGCACTTGTCTTTTTGAACTCGTAAAGTAAATGAAAAGACGTCTACTTAGTATAAGTTTAACACTGTTCTAGAGTGAGATAGACTAATTATGAGAAAGGAATACCTTAGTCACACATGGCTAAGAGGTTCTTTTGAATATTATTTTCTACCTTTTTAGATTCGAGAGACTATCTACGAAAAGGGACCTCTGGGGTTTTCTTTTTGCCTATTTTTAAAACTCTCTAGAAATGAAAAAGATGTCGAATTGCCCCTCTATCGAACTCATAAAACTGAAACAATGAAGGACTTGTCATCGTGATGAGACCGAGCTACTCCTTCCTAGGGATTGTTATAATTACTAGGATGGATTCATCTGAAGGATGAACTTATATGACAAGCATATGGTATCCTCTTCAAGATTGGGATTAAAAAGAAAGAGGTACTTGATGAGCCCCAAAAATGGGTAACTATATGGGTTCATTTTGCCTATTGTTTCCATTTAATCTACCATTCTCCATAGTTTTGTGCATGTTTTTGAATATATTTATGTTAATCGAGTGAATGGGGATAGTCACTTTACCACAAAGTCTAATGAGTGTTTATTGCATATTTTTGGACATTTTTGGACCAAGACCAGACATTTATGAGCAGATTGGTAGCCAAACTCGAAGAAACAGGGCTGAGGACTTATAGGAGGGGTGTCTCCTGCATTGATGACCCCTTCCTTGAGTTCTCCACCAGCAGCTCAGAGTTCAAAGGCCACCACATCGATGATTACAAGGGCAGCCGAGCAGGTCTAGTGAAGTTGTTGTTATCTGCAGTTTTAGGCAGCCGAGTTCCTAAAGTTTAGGAGGACTGTTGGGAGTCCTCACTTGTATAAATAAGAAATACTCAGGCCTCAGTAGGTTAGCCATTTCATAGTCTATTTTCGCACTTTTGTGCAGTGTTGTACTCAGCTCATTTTCGAGCTCCTTTTGCAGACAGTTTTGTGATGTAACTATTATTTTTTTATCAATGAAGATGAATCCAGCTTTGAACCAACACTGATCCTTTCTAGAGGGCTGAAGCTCTTGGGTTAGGGCCCAACCCAAGCTTCCCAGCACCTCCTTTGTATATTTACATGTTTTTTTCTTGCATTCATAATCTGATTTCTGTTGTTTAGGATTAATCTTGCTTTGGTAAAATAGGTTGCTTTTGATGATTAAATTAGTTGTTCTTGCTGCAAGTTGTTTAAGTAGTTTTCTGTAGTAACAGAGGAAGAACCAACAAGGCTACCAGCAGGCCTGGATTCCCTTTCTCCCTCCTTGGGACCATGAATTGAGGACGAGGCACTACTGCTGCCCCAAAAACACTGTTTTTTTCTTTCATGCAATTGGTAGTGTGATGTTTTGAGTTGGAGAAGTTGATATTTGCTTGGATTCACATGCTTAGACCATTTCTTGTGCATTTACCATGGATTTCTCACATAGTTTCCTGTTCATAAACTTCTGTTCAACACTTTTCTGTTTTTAGGTCAGATTTTAGGTCAAATTAGGAAAACTCTGTTTTTTCCGTTTTTACTTGGGTCAGTTTTAAGAAGTAGGTGTGCAGCTCACTTGAAACACGTTCCAGCTTGTCATCCTTCCACAGAAAAACCTGTACCAGCTCATCTTTCACAGAATCCTTCACTTGTTCACCACAATTCGCCAAACTACCCTAATTTCTACGTTCTTGTGCAAAATTGCTTCCTTGACCTTTGAACAAATCCAACCATCTCTTTCATGTCTGATCTTCATTAACAGAGTCCTAGACCCTTTGACACCTCCATCCAGCCTTCATTTCCCTTTTTCCACCATTTATCCACCTCCAAACCTCCAAAAACCACTTTCGGCCTTCTCTTGTAGAACTTCCTGTAGAATTTCCTGTAGATCCCCTGCAGCCTTCTTGTAGAAGTTCATGCGAGTGATTTTTCGAAGTCTGATTGCAATGGAAATCTCCAGAAGGGTACTAGGGACTCCTTAGTTCCTCTCCACACCTTCCCATCATCTGTAAAATCCAACTCCATCTCCCTTCGCCACCAAACCTCTGCATAGTCACAAATAGTTAAAACACAAGCATAATAATTCTGCATAAAATTGCTCAAAAGTACAAAAAGATGATTTTTCCACATTTTCCTTTAGAGGTAGCTTGAATACATGCATCTTACCTTTTCAGTAGTCAATGGCCTCCATTTCAGTAGTTTCATCTCTTTTTCTTGCAAAAGTAGGGTTAGTGGGTAAAATTAGGGTTTGCTAGGGTTTGCATTTCCTTTCAGTTTTCATCTTCTTTCTGCAAGTAGAATAGCCTCTTTTGGGTCAGCTTTCTTCCATCGCAGTTAAAAGCTTCTTCTAAGAACTCATAGAAGTTGGCTTAAGTTCCTAGTGAACTTGTGCCAGCTGATCAAGTGATAACCTGCAGTAAGAGCTAGTACTTGTGCATACAACACCATCGCTTCCAAGTTTGTTACGAACTACTGGGTAGATAAAAGTAAAGTAGGGAGTCCCAGGAGTTGCAACATCATTGCTGCAATACTGGAGCTCACCACCTTTTTGGTGCCGTTGCCGGGGAAGCGTCAGAGTATTTGTGAGGACTTCTTTTCTTCTATTTTCTACTGCAACATTCTGCTAAGTAGTTTATTTCAGCAAGAGTAGAGTAGTTATTTCATTTCAATTCTGCAATTTCATTTCAGCAAAAGTATATTAGACATTCCCTGCTTTCATTTCAATTCCGCAATTTCATTTCAGCAAAAGTAGATTAGACATTTCCTGCTTTCATTTCAATTTTGCAATTTCATTTCAGCAAACGTAGATTAGACATTTCCTACTTTCATTTCAATTCTGCAATTTCATTCCAGCAAGCATAGATTAGACCTTTCCTGCTTTCATTTCAATTCTGCAATTTTCATTTCAGCAAGGTTTTTTAATTAGCTATAATTTGTTGTTCAATCTATTTCAGTTTTTGCAGATACAAGCAGAAAAAAAAAAAAAAAAAAAAAAAAACAAAAATTCAAAAAAGAAAGAGATATCCTTTCATGCCTTGTAGGAACAAAGACAATTTAGGAAAATTCCTACCCAACACATCACTGAGTCACCCTTCTCTCCTCTTTGGTGGTAGTGATCCAGAAGATCTTATAGGTGAACCTCTAGAGATATACGAAGATCTTATAATATAAGAAGAGCAAAAAAACATTCCTCCTGAAAACAAAAACATTAGAGGGAATGGGGAAAGAATAGAAGGAACCTTTCCTATCTGGGAGACCAATGGGGACACAAAATTAAAAACATAAGTCCTTCAGCCTTACCTCACTTCCATGGCCTAACTACCAAAGATCTTGATACTTTCTTGTTTGAATTTGTTGTTCTCTGTCGAACTTATGACTATGCAGAAGATGAGCAGAAGTTGAAGTTGTTTCCTTCTACCCTCAAGGATGCAGCCTTGCGCTGGTTCATGGGGTTACCTGGAGACAGTATCACAACTTGGGCTCAGATGCAGAAAGCCTTCAACAAATACCAGGAAACCAAGGAAGAAATCTTCCCTATGACCATGGGCAGTGATGAATCTTTAGAAGACTATGAAGAGAGATTTCAACTCAGTTATAAAAGGGCTAGGTGCACACTTGACCCTGAATCTCTGAAGTTGGTTCTGCTCAGAGGAGTCCCTGAAGACCTTCTAGATACCCTCCATTTGCTGGCTGGGGGGGACATCTATCAACTACCTTATGATGACATAAAAATTGTGTTTAGAAACCATTCTAGGTTAGCTAGGAAGAGAGGTAGGGGAAGTCAACCATTAGCCAGTACATCCTCATCCAGCTCATCCCTTAGAAACGAACTTGAAGATTTCAAGAGTGAGGTGAGGCAGACTCTTGCCATGCACATGGATACCTTGCATATCAAAAGAAAACAAGAGGAAGCCGAGAGAGCTCTGGCCATCTTCTGTCCCAGGTGCACGAGAAAGCACCCTAGGAACGAATGCCCACTGCACTCTATAGAAGTGTGTGTAGTCTGTGAGCAAGACCATCCTACAAATCAGTGCCCTTCCTTGCCCGGAATCAAAGCTGCATATCAAGGGGCTGAGGGAGCCACTGAACCACTCTATTTCATGAACCAAAGGAGGCCACATGGGCCCAAACCTTACCAGCAGGGAATGCAAGGGACCTCCCAGAGCTATTACAACCCTAATCAAGCCACTTCCATGCCTTCTTGGGGCCCCCCTGCTCATCCTTCCTGGTCCACACCCCCTCCTTGGTCATATCCTCCTCAATACCAGGCTCCTCCAGCTGCTCATTCATTTCATCCTTATGCTCAGCCACAGCCTCAGTGGAGTGCACCTCATCAGGGGTGGAGGCCCCAGTATAACTCTCCCCCCGCTCTTTTGCCTCCACCACCTGCTCAACCACAACCATTACCTCCTGCTCCTCCAAGACAACCCCAGATACCTGCTCAACCGAACCCGAACCCCAACAACAGACAGGCCCAACAGGTATATAGTGGGGAAACATCATGTCCAACTTATGTTGTGGAGATTCAGGAGATTAACCTACGATCTGGGAAGGTTCTCCCAGATAGCCAACCTCCTCCTAAGGAGGATGAGGAAGAAAAACGGGAAAGTGAACCCAAGGTCATTCCACCCTTTCCTAAGAGATTACCTGGAACCACCCAACCAACCCTAGAAGAAACTAAACTTTTGGGATAACCGAAATAGTTATGTGTAAAAATACCCCTTATCCAAGCCATAAAGGATGTGCCTATATACAACAAGTTGATCAAGGAGAAGTGCTTCAAACACCCAGGCAGGCGAAAAAGAGATGCCCCAACTATCAATGTCATAGGACAATTGTCCGATCTGATGTTGGGGCAGGTAATTTGTCTGAAATATCTAGACCCTGGGAGTCTTGTAGTCGATGTCCACATCAATGGCACCATCATCCCCCATACTTTGATTGATCTTGGGGCTTCCATTAATGTGATGACCAGGGACACTATGCTCAAACTCAACCTTCAGGGTTTCCTAAGAAAGACCTCAACAGCACTGCAGTTAGCAGACTGCTCCACCGTGACCCCTAAGGGGATTGTGGAAGATGTCATGGTCTCTATTGATTCCTGGGAGTACCCTGTTGATTTCTTGGTTCTCCAACCAAAGGCAAAGCTCACTGGGTATCCTCTCATCCTGGGAAGACCTTGGTTGGCTACTGCAGATGCCTACATCAACTGCCGAGCTGGGAACATGACAATCAAGAATGGGCATATGTCCAAGCAGCTAGTCCTCTATCCTCCTGCCCAACCTCTACTAGAACATGATTGACCTCTCTAGTTGGAGGAGGAAGATGAGTATGAAGTCTATTCCACATCATTGTGTACAGTAGAAACTACCATGGGGGGTCTGCAAACCAAGGATGATCTTATTGAGAATTTGATTCAAAATCCACTCCCCAGTGTGTTGCCATTAGAAGAGTTGGTGGAAGAAACCCAAGCCAATGCTTTATTTGATCTCTGTGTGGCTGATCCGACTCCTCTCCGAGTTAAGAATGTGGAATTTGGCCCAAAAAGAACCTTGAAGATCAACTCATCCCTATCCACCTCGCAGGAGAAAGAACTGTGTAGCTTATTGAGCAGCCATTTGGATGCTTTTGCTTGGAGCTATAAGGAGATGAAGGGAGTCCACCCTTCAGTTTGTACTCATCACATTTACATTAAAGAAGATTGTAAACTAGTCAAGCAGCCTCAAAGGAGGATGAATCCAGCCCTTAAGGACATTGTCAAAGAAGAACTGCAAAAGTTGCTGGATGCAGGATTCATCTACCCCATCTCTGACAGCGAATGGGTTTCTCCTTTGGTGCTAGTGCCAAATAAAAACGGGAAGTAGAGAATCTATGTAGATTATCGGGAACTAAACAAGGCCACTAAGAAGGACCATTTCCCTTTGCCTTTCCTAGATCAA
Source organism: Pinus tabuliformis (assembly GCA_031772625.1). Lineage (NCBI taxonomy): Eukaryota > Viridiplantae > Streptophyta > Pinopsida > Pinales > Pinaceae > Pinus > Pinus tabuliformis. Next base: position 319,125,554 of record CM062806.1, on the reverse strand, counting down.
GTGTTAGATGGCCTGGCAGGGAAGAAGTTATTTTCCTTCCTAGATGGGTTTAGCGGGTACAACCAGATCCAAATCAGCTCGAAAGACCAAGATAAAACCACTTTCACTTGTCCATGGGGTACCTTTGCCTACCGGGTCCTTCCCTTTGGGTTGTGCAATGCTCCTGCCACTTTCCAGAGAGCAGTACTGAGGATATTTGCTGAACTGGTTCATGATTTAGTGGAAATCTATATGGATGACTTTACCCCGTATGGTTCCAACTTCCAAGAAGCTTTGACTAACCTGAGGAAAGTTTTAGCCAAGTGTATTGAAATGAACCTGTCCCTCAGTCTTGATAAATGTGAATTCCTAATGATTGAAGGGACCGTGCTAGGTCATACAATTTCTCAGCAAGGATTACAGGTGGATCCCAACAAGATTGCTATCATCCAAAGGGTTCCACCTCCTCAAAAGGTAAGAGATGTTTGGAGTTTTCTAGGCTTAGCAGGGTATTATAGAAGATTCATTAAGGATTTTAGCAAGCTAGCCTCTCCATTGTTTGGTCTTTTGGGAAAAGATGTTGAGTTCATATGGACTGACAACTGTCAAGAGGCTCTGAATGCCTTGAAAGGTACAATGATAACTACCCCAATCTTAAGAGGTCCAAACTGGGCCCTACCTTTCCACATTCACACAGATGCCTCGAACAAATCTATAGGAGCAGCCTTAGGACAAGTTGAAGAGAAGCTACCATATGCCATATATTTTGTTAGTAAAAACCTGTCCAAGGCAGAATTAAACTACACTGTAACCGAAAAAGAGCTCCTGGCTATAGTCCATTCCCTAAACAAGTTCAGACACTACATCACTGGCTATCAAACATTCATACATACTGATCATGCTGCAATTAGGTATTTGATGAATAAACCTGATGTAAACGCTCATATCATTAGATGGTTACTTTTATTGCAGCAATTTGATTTGACTATTGTTGATAAGCTAGGTAAGGAAAATGTTGTTGTTGATTTTCTGTCTAGACTAGATCTGCCTGCAGGTGAAGAAGGAATGGTGGATGATCAAATGCCAAATGAACACTTATTTGCTATTTCAGTACTCTCTCCATGGTTTGCTGATATAGCAAATTACTTGGTTTCAGCACAGTTTCCGCCACACCTGTCCTCAAAAGAGAAAAGCAAGATCATGAGGAAAAGCGCCCCATTCACTTGGATTGGGGGCAACCTTTTCAAACTTGGCCCAGATCAGATTTTGAGGCGATGTGTCAGGGAAGAGGAAGTCTTTGACATCCTCTTAACCTGTCATGATGGACCTTGTGGGGGCCACTTTGCAGCAAAGAGGACTGCTTTCAAAATTTTGCAGGCAGGTTACTATTGGCCCACTCTTCATCAAGATGTCAGGAGATACATCAACCAATGTGACCGATGTCAAAGGATGGGGAAACCGACTCCAAGGGATGAGATGCCCCTGCAACCTCAAGTGACTTTCGAGCCATTTGAGAAGTGGGGCATGGACTTTGTGGGTCCTATCAACCCTCCTTCAAAACAGAGATCTTACATCATTGTGTGTACTGATTATCTGACAAAATGGGCAAAAACAAAGGCGATCAAAGCAGCAACAGAAGAAAAAGTAGCTAAGTTTTTAAGGGAAAATATCTTCTACAAGTTTGGCTACCCAAGAGAGTTAGTTACAGATCAAGGGAGTCAGTTTACCTCCAATTTGGTTGAAGACCTGCTCACACACCACAAGATTAAGCACAAAACTTCCACCCCTTATCATCCACAAGAAAATGGATAGGTGGAAGTCACTAACAAAGCTTTGGAAGGGATTTTGACTAAGGTAGTGAGCAGCAGCAGAAAAGATTGGGCAGATCGATTGGTTGAGGCCACCTAGGCCTATAACACTACTTGGAAAACCACCACAGGTTTTACACCCTATGAGTTGGTTTATGGGAAGAAGGCTCTGCTGTCAATAGAATTTGAATATAACACATTAAGGATGGCAGCTCAGCTAGACCTAGATCTCAGCCATGCACAAAAGGAAAGATTGCTTCAGCTAAATGGATTAGATGAACAGAGAATGCAGGCCCTACTCCACTCAGAGGTAGTCCAGCTTCAAAGAAAAATATGGCATGACCGACACCTCAAAGAGAAACAATTTCAGCCAGGAGATTGGGCGCTGCTGTATGATTCGAGATACAAAGATTTCAAGGGAAAGCTGAGGACAAGATGGCTGGGACCATATACAGTAGAAAAATGCAATGACAATGGTTCAATCCTTATCCGAACCATTGATGAAGAAGCCATCCCCATGCTCATCAATGGGCATCAATTGAAGATCTACAGGAAGCCCCTTTCCAAGCAGGAGTTCATTGAGACTCTGGGTAAATCAGTGTTGGTAGTGGAGCAGGTCCCTATCTCCACTCCACCCACACCTTGAGCAAGAAGAAAAAACAGAAAAAACAGAGAAAAAAGAAAATGGAATAAAATATCCCTGGGTGAAAACCTCCTAGAGGCTCCTAGGGCAGGCAGTGAGGGTGAAAACCTCCTGGAGGCGCCCTAGCTGTCTCAAAAAAAGAAAAAGAAAAAAGAAAAAAGAAGAAAAACCTAACTTCCTTTGAATAAATTGCAGGTTGCAGGAAGGTCATTGCAGGTTGCAGGAGGGTCGCACTAGAGGAAAAATACATGGCCAAGATGTATGCACCTTTCATAGTCCATCACCCCATCATCGTTATCCTTTCCCAAGTTTTGGTCTCATTTGTTCTCAAATTTCGAATCCTACAAGAAACTCTGTGTATTCTACAGGAGGATCCTGTAGAAACTACAGAAAGGCCAAAATCAATCTCGGATAAGGACCCGAGGGTTAGAAAGTTGTCTATGAGGTCTGTGAACATCCCTGCCACCATCCATCTCCCTGTTTCACCATTCCATCCCTGTACACCTACACTTCCACTCGTTTTTTCCTGAGTCCCTGCACAACCACATACATAAATTTTGTTTCTGTCATTCTGCAAGAAAAAAAAAAAATTGATGACAAATAAAGATCACAACATTTTTACTCATTCCTACCTGATACCTTTTTGCTGTGATTTCTTTTCAATCAAGACCTTCTTCAACAGTTTTATCCCTACTCAAATATTAGCTTGAATTTCAGAAGGAGAAGAAACTATAGGAAATCCTACAGGATTCCTGTAGTAGCTGATCCCTTTGAAGAACATACTCCAGAGACAGGGTCAGCGCAGCAGGACGTATGAAACATGCAAGGAGCAATGTTTGAATGGGATATCATCAGCAAAATCCCAAGGCCGAGCATGCAGAGTGCAAGCAGCAACAGCAACGAGGAAATGAAGTGCCAAAGTCCGAAATATGCATAACACAACAGCGACTGAGCAGGTAAGTGCCTAAACCTATTCCTCGATTGCATGAATAATATTTCAAAACTGCATGAACTGTGGGAATGGTCAATCAAATGGAATCAGTGGCCAGCTAACTGGCCACCCTTGTTCAGTTACGCACCCTCGTGGAATTCAAACGAGCCCCGTCAAATTCAAACTGCCGATCAGATACGCAGCCAGCACATGTGGTATGTCAATCCAAAAAAAAACATTCGGGACTGGTAGTGGTGGCGGCGTATAACGGGAGTAAGGGAGGTGATGGCGGTCAGGCGAGCATGCAGAACCATTATGACCATGACGTAGGACCAACGGTCCGGATGGAGATGACGTACCCATCTGGCCACCTCACCTCCTCACCATGGATTCCGCCAACAGTTAAAGGACCGTGCGGTTGAAGCCTCCGCCACCCTTTGGTTCATTCTTCATTCATGACATTCTCGACTGCAGTACTCACCTGCACTTCCAGAGCAGCAAACCAGTCATCCTCCGCCAGTTTTCTGCCAGTTTTTCAAAACCCTCCCGCCTATCAGGCTCTACAGGAGCACTGCTGCATTCTACAGGAGCCGGAAGATTTCTATAGGAGGGACAGAGAACAGGCCTGCAGAAGGAAAACCTGGGATTTTTGAAACGAGGTAGGCTCGGGAAACCTCTCTGCATATGACTTATTTGTATAAGGTGGTGGATTAAAAACACAGCATTGGATTGAAAGAAAGGAGAGTGAAGCTTAAAAGTCTGCCTACATATTTTCCCTGAGTTCTACACAGTTCTCTGTTTTCTTCTCTGCATTCGAAGTCTGTCTTCTTCTTTCTCACATTCTACTATAAAGAAAACACATGCAATTGTAGAAACCAACCTGTGTGAAAAAAATCGAATTTGCATATCTCTCTACTCTCTGAAAAAACCCTGTGTTATTTATCCTCTGTTCTTTCAATTTTTTTTTTTTTTCCCAAAAGCAGAGAATCAAATTCAAGATAAGAGCAGTTTGAAACAAGGGAAATATTGCAATTTTATGTTCTAAAGGGAAAGCACACGGGAAATTCCTTGTCTAGTTTCAGAAAAAGACAAAATTCAACTATCCCTCCGTTTTCAGTTTTTCCTGTTTACTCACCTGAGCATTCTTCTTCTTTTTTTAAAAATCACTCAACACCATGCTAGGAGGTTTTATAAGGAAGGAGCCTTTGAACTCCAACCAATTGCATGAACACCCTGAGGTGGTGGCCCTCTTCACTAGGGCAAATTGGATGATTTTCTTTGAAAGAATACATGGATATGATGATGAGGTGACTAAAGAATTTTTGATGTCCTTAAGACCCCATTCGAAAACACATGCTACAGTCAGTTTTAGGGGTCTAACCCTAGAACTTACACCTGATTTTATCAGTCGAATCACAGGTCTTCCACTTGGGCTCCCTTGGAGCAAGGAGGAAAAAGCATTAGGACAGGTTGCCAAGAAGACATTTTTTCAACTTGGGGAGAATCCTGTAGAGGATAAAAATGGGGTCAGAAGGACAAGCTTACCTCCTCCATGGAGTGAAGTCAGCTTCCAAATAATGAAATATATCACTTTTGAAGGAAGGTTTAGTATAATTTATGGTTATCACTTCAGGTTATTACATGAATTGAGGTATGGGATGGACCTACCTCCAGTTAGAAAACTCAGTCTCCCATATTTCCTCTTCCAGTCTTAAATAGAATGTAGCACCAAGTTAAATGCAGGGGTCCCAGACCAGCTCCCCCACCATGGGCTCATCAAACTATTGGTAGAAGATGCCTTACACACATATACCATTCCCATAGCTTGGGAAATTTTCAGGAATATGTCCAGCGGAGATGAAATCAAAACTTTGACTGAGGATATCAGCCCATCTGGCAGTGAGGAGGAGGAAGAGAAAGAGGAAATTGAGGAAGAAATGCATGAGGAGACACAAGACATTCAAACAGAAGGAAAAACAGAGGAGAAACAGGAAGAAGAGGAGAAATCTGACAAGACTACTGCTGAGCCTAAGGCAGAAAAGAAGACAACCTCAAAATCAGAAAAGAGAAAAAGGACAAAGGCTGAGAAGAAAAAGCCCAAAAGAAGACTGCCACAGGCAAGACAGGGACCCAACAAGGAAAAGAGAAGACATTACCAGAAATAGCAGAAACACAAGCAGAATCAGCAGACACAGAAAAGACTGCAGAAGATGAAGGGGAAGAACAGCAGAAAGAAGCATCCCCTGAAACATTGGAAAAAGAAGCAGCAGCTATGCCGGCTGCATTGAGCACTCCAGCAAAAAAAAAGGGAAAAATAAAAAGAGAAACATCCATGTATTTCAAGGCCAGAAGGAGCACCAAGATAAAAGTGGGCAAGCCCCAGCCACCATCAAAAGAACCTATAATAATTGAGGATGCACCTACTGAGAAAAAGGAGGAATCCCCCTCCAAAATCTCTATCACTTATGAGAGAGGGAGTCCCAAAACTTCCACCTGGAAGGACAGAATCAGACTAATGGACACCAAAACAGTTCTACAGGAAGCTAAGACCTCTCTACAGGAAACACTGGCCAAGCTAAAGGAGACTGAAAAATTAGAAGAGGAGGCAGCAGAACAGTCACAAGAAGAAGACAAGACCAAAGAGATACCTGAACCAAGCCCTCAGCCTAATTTAGGCTCATATTACAATTTGCTAGAAGGTGGGAAGATCATCCCACAGAAATTCGTTGTGCCCCTTTTCTTTGAATTAGAACAAGAAAGGGTTAGAACCCACACCTGGATGAAAATTGCTAAATCCAAGGGAGTTGCAGATATAGGACACATGGAAGAACAGTTGAAAGAATTAAGAAGGGAGTTGGCAATGGTGAGACACACCGAGAGCATTAAGAGAGCCCAGCTACAGGAGGAAAATGCATTGCTGAAAAAGCAGTTACAACAACAGGAAACTCAAAGGGGAGACATATCACAGATTTTTGAAGAACAACAACTATAGGAAGGTCCCCTAACAGGTAAGGAAGCAGCAGGAGGAAGAGCCACAGCCTGATGTTGAAATGATGATAAAGCAACAACAAGAAAGGGAGTCTCAGGCAGCAGCTAAAGTACTGATGCTGAAGCAACAGTTGCAGGAAAGGGAAGCCCAGATGGCCTGCATGGCCAGCTGGGCAATGGAGGCCTTGCAGTGCAGGCAACCAGCTAGATCCTACGCACTATATCTCAAAGACCAATGCCTCCAGTTCCAGATTAAAACATTGGCCCAAAGGGGCACAATCCCATTCCAGAATTATAATCAGTTTATGCATTTATGTGATACTAGTTCAGCTGAGGATAAGGCCAAATTAGCAGAATTCTACTTACACAATATGGCACTCCCTGATATGAACTTTTGGGATCCGAATGCTGCATTGGGAGACCTACAGCTCATGGCTATGGCTTCTTGGATGAGCCATGAGGAAAAAAGAGCAGTGGAAATTCAACAGATCATGGCAAAAGAACTAAATGAGCCCCTGCTAATAAGGGTAGAACCGGAAGACCCCTCAGCTCTCATATATGCTCATCACCACCTTGCAAGCAACCCTCAAGTTCTCCCTGATTATGTTGAAAGGCAAGCGCAAGCTATCGCTCATTTTGAAGATATGGAAAGATTATTTGGCGATGATTGCCTTCATGCTTGCACAAGAAGATGGAATACATTGTCCCATAGCCTAAAGATAAGGGAGTATCACTCCCCAACCAGAATGAGGGAGGCTTTGGTGAGAGTGCCCCTCTACAAACAATCAATGCAAAATCTGAAAGCCAACTGGATTGGCCTTAAGTTCAGTCCTCCACTACTCTTAGGACTATTGGAAGGGGTTAAGGAAGAAGAAGAACAAAAGAAATGGGAGGAAGTAGACAGAAAGATAAGTTTTCATGACAGGGAAGAGGAAATCACCTCAAAAGCTTGGGATGTCAGGGAAGTTGTTAAAGCTATCAAGGATGAAGAACTGGATTAGTTGCTCAGAGGATGAGCAACCCATTCAGCAGGGGGGTGATGATGAGCCCCAGAAATGGGTAACTATATGGGCTCATTTTGCCTATTGTTTCCATTTAATCCACCATTCTCCATAGTTTTGTGCATGTTTTTGAATATATTTATGTTAATTGAGTGAATGGGGATAGTCACTTTACCACAAAGTCTAATGAGTGTTTATTGCAGATTTTTGGACATTTTTGGACCAAGACCAGGCATTTATGAGCAGATTGGCAGCCAAATTCGAAGAAACAGGGCTGAGGACTTATAGGAGGGGTGTCTCCTGCATTGATGACCCCTTCCTCGAGTTCTCCACCAGCAGCTCGGAGTTCAAAGGCCACCACATCGATGATTACAAGGGCAGCCGAGCAAGTCTAGTGAAGTTGTTGTTATCTGCAGTTTTAGGCAGCCGAGTTCCTAAAGTTTAGGAGGACTGTTGGGAGTCCTCACTTGTATAAATAAGAAGGCCTCAGGCCTCAGTAGGTTAGCCATTTCATAGTCTATTTTCGCACTTTTGTGCAGTGTTGTACTCAACTCATTTTCAAGCTCCTTTTGCAGATAGTTTTGTGATGTAACTATTATTTTTTGATCAATGAAGATGAATCCAGCTTTGAACCAACACTGATCCTTTCTAGAGGGCTGAAGCTCTTGGGTTAGGGCCCAACCCAAGCTGCCCAGCACCTCCTTTGTATATTTACATGTTTTTTTCTTGCATTCATAATCTGATTTCTGTTGTTTAGGATTAATCTTGCTTTGGTAAAATAGGTTGCTTTTGATGATTAAATTAGTTGTTCTTGCTGCAAGTTGTTTAAGTAGTTTTTTGTAGTAACAAAGGAAGAACCAAAAAGGCTACCAGTAGGCCTAGATTCCCTTTCTCCCTCCTTGGGACCATGAATTGAGGATGAGGCACTGTTGCTGCCCCAAAAACACTGTTTTTTTCTTTCATGCAATTGGTAGTGTGATGTTTTGAGTTGGAGAAGTTGATATTTGCTTGGATTCACATGCTTAGACCATTTCTTGTGCATTTACCATGGCTTTCTCACATAGTTTCCTGTTCATAAACTTCTATTCAACACTTTTCTGTTTTTAGGTCAGATTTTAGGTCAAATTAGGAAAACTCTGTTTTTTTCGTTTTTACTTGGGTCAGTTTTAAGAAGTAGGTGTGCAGCTCACTTGAAACACGTTCTAGCTTGTCATCCTTCCACAGCACAACCTATACCAGCTCATCTTTCACAAAATCCTTCACTTGTTCACCACAATTCGCCAAACTGCCCTAATTTCTACGTTCTTGTGCAAAATTGTTTCCTTAACCTTTGAACAAATCCAACCATCTCTTTCATGTCTTATCTTCATTAACAGAGTCCTAGACCCTTTGCCACCTCCATCCAGCCTTCATTTCCCTTTTTCCACTGTTTCACCACCTCCAAACCTCCAAAAACCACTTTCGGCTTTCTCTTGTAGAACTTCCTGTAGAATTTCCTGTAGATCCCCTGCAGCCTTCCTATAGAAGTTCATGCAAGCGATTTTTTGAAGTTTGATTGCAATGGAAATCTCCAGAAGGGTACTAGGGACTCCTTAGGTCCTCTCCACACTTTCCCATCATCTGCAAAAGCCAACTCCATCTCCCTTCGCCACCAAACCTCTGCACAGTCACAAATAGTTAAAACACAAGCATAATAATTCTGCATAAAATTGCTCAAAAGTACAAAAAGATGATTTTTCCACATTTTCCTTCAGAAGTAGCTTGAATACATGCATTTTACCTTTTTAGTAGTCAATGGCATCCATTTCAGTAGTTTCATCTCTTTTTCTTGCAAAAGTAGGGTTAGTGGGTAAAACTAGGGTTTGCGTTTCCTTTCAGTTTTCATCTTCTTTCTGCAAGTAGAATAGCCTCTTTTGGGTCAGCTTTCTCTCATCACAGTTAAAAGCTTCTTCTGAGAACTCATAGAAGTTGGCTTAAGCTCCTAGCGAACTTGTGCCAGTTGATCAAGTGACAGCCTGCAGTAAGAGCTAGTACTTGTGCATACAACACCGTCGCTTCCAAGTTTGTTACGAACTACCGGGTTGATAAAAGTAAAGTAGGGAGTCCCAGGAGTTGCAGCATCATTGCTGCAATACTGGAGCTCACCAGTACTCGGTAGAAATAGTGGGGGAAAATGGAAGTAAATATATATCCTATTTTTTGTATAAAAGGAAACATGTCATTCTTGAACATGACACTTATCTGCATCTCATGTCGAGTTTGGGTTATCGTCACTTGCCTTACTAGGTTTTTGGAATCTATTTTCCTCTCATATGATTATATCCTATTTTCATCATGAACTCTAATCTTATTTTGACTCAAATGCTACCAAATTTTGGGTCGTGTCGCCGATATGTTCAAGAGAAGTCCCATATGCAATTCAAACCTCTTATACCATGTTTAACTTTTCTGCAACAATCTTGAATCACTCTTTCCAACTCTGAAAAATCCTATGTTTCGTGTCAATGATGTGGGAAACATTATGGCCCTCCTTCGACGGATCACTTCCTGTCGACTTCAACTCATTATCTAGGAAGATGGTCTAGAAATTCCCTTTCAGTACCTTGGAGCTTGCATGCCTCAATGGAAGGTTCTTCGCATTCAACGATAGGTTCACATCATTGGCCTTTGATCGAATGATTTTGCGAGTGTTCTACTTCAAATTAATTGATCACACTCATGATTGTGTTGTTGTATCTTGAGAGCCATCGTAATAATTGGTGGTTTCTCTCGTTCCTGTTAACGGTTTACATCATTGACCAGTAATCAGGTGGTTTTCTACCATGTTCGACTCTAACACATCTATTCACATGGTGGGATTCGTACTTTGGTTGGATCGAGACAGAGATGAAGACCCTGGGTTTCGTCTGATAAATCTAGGTTGTGTGGAGTTATTAGATATTCATGATTGTACACATGATCCCTTCTATTCGGATGGTTGTGTCCATGTCATGGATCCATACACATGATCCTTTCTATTCAGATGGTTGTGTCCATGTCATGGATTCATGTATTGTTAGATGCCTACTCAGAGATGTATTATTAGGCATACTTACATCAGAGATGTCAGATATATTGTATCATGCTTGATTTGTAGGTCTCCTAACACGTGTTTCTCTGAGTCCTTGCCTTGACTGGTAAAGCACTTCAACCATCACTTTTCGTTCTGCCTTCATGATCTAGGGGGCATCTGTTATACAGTATTTTGTGACACTTCCTGTTCTATATCTTGAAGCATCACAATGACGAAAGCTATTAGTGTATTCACCATGAAACATATACAGAAGCATCCCCGAAGAAAAGAAGAAATTTTCCCTGAAAGAGTTATGAAGAAACTTGTCAAAAAACCTTGTTTTTAGGATCAACGCGTTTTGCATCACTAGTGACCTATGCTAGTAACTTGTTGCACTATACTATCCTAGCGCTGCCAGCGTGAATTTTACCAAAAAAATCCATCTTGAACCTCTTAAGGCAGTTTTTCCTGAAGTGGAGGAGAAGCTTCTCTTACTAGAAGTCTCGAGAACGATAAGCTGGTTATAGGTGAATGAGGATTGGAACGATACCTCCCATTCCTATTCCTCGATCCTACTTTTATGGATCTTTCCTTTGAGATGTGGAACCTCTCCCTCCTTTTATGGATCCTCAACTCTGTCTCGTTCCTTATAAATGGGATCCTTTCTATCCAGGATTGGTTGGCTATTGCTTGGTTGCCTTCCTAGTGCTGAACTATGCCCAAATGTTGCCCATTGTTCTAAGGAGAAAGGAGTGCTTGAAGGTTAAAGCTAGGACTTGGAAACTCACCTGAAGGAGGCTTCCAACATCAAGGCTTAAGTGGTTGTAATGCTCCCTTTACCATTCTATTTATAATACATTATGTGTTTGCTTTCCATAAATGTGTTTATCATTTCTCATTTAGTATAATACTCCTTGATCTATTATATGGTTTATATTGGAATGGTTTTTTCTATCTATGTGTTTGTTGCTCCACATGGTTTTCCTTGCAAGCGTTCATCCATAACGGCGAAGAGGAGATTGAAATCGGAAGCGAAAGAATCAAGGACGACACCAACGAAGTTAGCATCAGAGTGAGGTAGGTCATATATCCTCCTTTGTGTTTTCTAGTATAAATTAGGAAATTTTACACATATTTGTCTTTGTTTGTTGCTAGATCCTCCCATAGGACTAAAGGGATCATTTCTATCCGTAGAAAGGATTTCCTGCACAACGCACCAATAGACTAAGATTGGGCACGTTAGTTAAGCCAAGAACATTTATTCGGAGGATCTGTGTTCGTGAAGAATTTCTTGTGCTTATTGGAGGATCCAGTTTTCACAACAGATCAATTTCATGTGCAACTATTGAAAGATAAAAACTTTGAGGAAGTGGGAATCAATTGAAACATCCGGTGGTCAATTTCATAAGTAGATTGGGTCTCTCCACCTATTGACAAATCAGAGGGGTTGTGGAACATTACTGAGAGCGCAAATTACCTTAGGGGCTGCTTCAGCAGATTGCAAGGGGGCGCGAACCCACACAGTCATGGAACGCTGGAGGTAGGGACTGAAAGGTCGTTCTAATTATCCTCATAAACGGCTCATGCAACAGGGCTTGGGCACATTATAAAATATACCATTTGTTGGAAATGTTTGATCATTCGTGGGTAACCATAAATTAAAGTCTTATGCCATGGAATTTGTTATGTATATGTGCTCGAAAATTAATGTAAATCCTTCGCAATAAAAATGTATTGCATGGAATCACCATATCATTGGTTATTTGGTTAGTTAAAAGGATATTTCTTTGGCCAAATCGAGAAAATCTAGAGCATTACTCACAACCAAGGTTGATCTTTTATGGAATCGAGTAATTAAGTGGTGGGTGGCCATAATCAAATGGCATGCCTTTGTTATGTTATGGGAAGACCAAAATATAGTGTTGGAGATCTATGTTCTAGGAGTAAATCTATAGCCATCAAATTTGGAGGAAAAGTTTGTTCAAAGTTGATTTAAGGTGGTCGATTTTGAGGCTTTATTTATTTGTAGGAGAATTTCTTCTACACCGACGATTGTCGCATTGGGTTATTATTTTATTCACTATTATTTGCAGGTGTTCAATTTGCTTATGGAGGTTAAATATTTATCATTTTCTTAGTATAGATTGATTTCTCAGAAGGATTTCATGGTATCTCCAATAGCTTGAGCTAACTAGACCCAGGTTTCCAATTGATATGCTCCTATTATATTTGAGTGGTATCACCGCATAGGAGATCCAAATCAAGGTTATTATTGCAAGAGAACAATTTATTATTATTTCTACAAGGGTTTATTATCTCTACTTAAAGGAGGTAAATCGGTTTTATTGAAGAAAGCCAAGGAGAGAGAAAGAAATCCAAGCGTTGAAATCCATTGATGCCAAGCCATAATGCCATTGTTTTACTTTTTGAAATGCATCAGGAATCAACATAGTAGTACATCCACTGGTCCTGTACGTTGCAATACTTTGGTGGATAAAAAATGGCAACAACTTGCAGATCATAAGCAAGAGAAGAAAAACAAACCTTTCTCTCAAAAGATCCATGCTATCCTTCAACAGTCAAAGGATATCTGGAAGGAAGATGTCAAAAGCAAGTGTCTCTTTGCACTTGGATTTGAGTTGCAGTGTATAAAGTCAGGAGATGCCCTTCTTAAGTTGGAGGAATTAGACACATGTTTATCCAAGGTGAAACAACTAGAACGGAAGAAATTTAATTGGGACCTCAAGTCATCCATGCTTGCTCTCATATGACCCAAATTCTTGGAGCACCCTTTGAGGAGGTCAGGCTCATAGTTACCTCTTACCTCAGCAGGATCATAACATTGACATGACCTCTACCGCCTTACAATAATGATATCATGAGGGAGCCATTGCAGATGACAGTACAATCCCTTCAATGGTTGAACAACATCATGCTTCCTGCTTTTCAGAAGTGGTGCAAAATCTTAGAATGCATGGCAGACTTCAGATTTGGCACCTTCATGCTGAATCTGGAATGTGAGGATTTGATATTTCAGGTATCCTAAATATTTCACACCAGCATTACATTAGCTCATTTAGACAGTATCAAAACAAGCATGCATAAGATTATTTCCTTGGTTTTAGAAGAAGATGTTGACATCTGGGAGATACTAAGATCCAAATTGTTAACCATTTGGAGAATGGAACTAATTGTATCACCGACTGCCTATGATCTACTCGAGAAGTTGGTTATGAAAAACATAAAATTTCTCAGAAGGGTGTTGACTAAGAAAGATATTAAAACAATTGATGGAAGAAGAAAAAACAAAGGTAGTAAAACTTGCGGCAAGAATTAACTAAGAAGGAGAGGCTTATGTTTTATCTACAAGGGATCTTGGACACTTACCCATCCATTTCCAAGAAATAAGGAGGAAACAAAGGCAGAATAATTGGAGACTCTTTCAGATCATGGGGATTCATCTCTAGTTGGGTTCAGTGATTTTCAGGAGAGCACCCATGAAGGATCCGAGCAATCAAGTATAGATGGTGAGCAACAACAGAATGTTTTTCGAAGAGACTTGCAGGACAATCCGATGATAATAATTTAGCTTGAAAAAGTACATGGGGAAAGGAAGGAGCTAATTCCTCCTAACGATGTGGTAGACTCTCGTATAGTTGAGTCCATAGATATCCAGGAGGACGTCCATGAAGAGTATGAGAAATCAGGTGTAGATAACATTCCACCAGTACAGCCATGTTTGAAAACCAGAGAGGGTGAACAACAAATTATGCCCGCACATGGAAAAGGCTACGGAGAGGACTTTCAATGAGACTCAAGTGAGGAACCAATATTAATAAACTGACATGATAAGCACGATCATGAGGGGTAACATGACAAATAAAGATGCAAGATGAGCCATTTCTGGAGAGTCAGTCAAAGGTTCAAGCTGGAGCAATGATAGTTGAGCATCGAGTGCACTAAAATACAAAGGCATTCATCAGGGCTCCAAAATTTCCAGTATAGGACTTTCGGGAAAAGATCATGCATTTCAAGATAGATCATATGATGTTGAAGCAGAGAGTCCAGACAGTCTGAGACACTATCTTACATGAGAATAGGAAAATCGAAGAGCTCATAGGGGTAAGTGTTGAATCAATTGCCAAGTTGTTTAGTGTTGAGGAATGAGTCAAGTCCCTCACAAGGAAGCAAGGGGAGTACAGTTGGGAGTTCCATAGCAGCCCTCTACAGGAGTACATAGATAAGGCTTGCATCGCTACCAACCCTCCTTTATACATTGGGGAGATAAGGGGAAGAATTCTTCAAATGGATCATGTTGAGTGACTGGGTGGAGCAACATGAGTGGGGCATCGAGCAACATCCACATAGTATATTTCTTCCATGTATTCATCCTTCCCACGACATGAATTGGAGAGATATTGTGAGTTAGTACTCTATTGATGAGATGATTCTAAGGAAGACACTCTTAGTGAAGGGCATATCACAACATGGGCACTTAGGCATAGGCAGTGATGGAGGACTAAGGTGGTATCATAACCCAAAAGTACCAAGAGTTAGGTGGCATTGGGATCCAGGAGGATCTATTGAGGGAAGGATTGGTCGAAGCATTTTTTGGATCCAGGTATCAAACGATCCATTTAGGATAATTTAGCATGGAGGCATGGGATAGCACACAGTTTGAAGGGGATCCTGGTATCGATGTACAAATGCTTATGTTGTGGATAGAAGTGGATTTCTTAAGGGCAAGAAATCTTTGGGCTGAAGGATTTGTAATATCCCCTTTCTTGATATGGTCAAATTGGACGAAATCTGCCCATGGTATTTACTGTGGTATTTTCCCACGGTATCAACCCATGGTATTTGCCTTCAGTTTTCTAGGGAAAATAATAAAATAAGGTTCTAGAGAGTCCATCAAGCCTACAAAATGGGACAGAAGGTAGGCATTTGGATCACTTAGAGTCTATCTATCTAGTTGTGTTTTATTGAGAACTTGGCGAGGCCAGTTCTAGTTTGATCCCAGGGACGAAAAAGTCATGGGTGTAATTGTTTCGTGTATCCATTTAGGGTCCACAATTGTGCTTCAGTGTTTACTTTAGTCTTGTTGGGCATTTGTGCATGCCATTTTGGCAAGGGTATTTCATGATTGATCATTCTGGCATGTATTACTTTTAGATAATAATATAAATAAGGGTTGCACCTTTCTTTTCAGATCTCGCATGTTATGTGTTTCGCTTCTTACCTTTTCAATTAGAACATTGAAATATTCCATATCTATTAATTATTTAGGCATTTGGGATCTTACAAGAAGCCATGTGTTGTTGGTGTACAATTGTGAGACCTTGTAATCTGTTGAATAGCTTGAGATTATGCCTTGTAACTTTAACTGTTGTGTGCATTTGTCATACAGCGTTGGTGTTGTGTTGTCATTGTTCAAACCCGTGATAGAGTGGTTGTTGTACGACCATGTGCGAGTGAAAGTACCCCTGTTAGAGTGCAGTCACCCTCTTGTGTGTCGTGTTCCAAAACTGTGAGGATTCTGTGTGTGATTGTTCCTTGTGTGCTGAAGTAGGGACAGTGTAAACTGACAACGAATAGAATGATGTCATAGGAAACTCGACCCCCCTGTAGTGTGAATGTTGTCAAAAACCCTTTTGTGACTAGTTTCTAAGGGTAAATGTGTTAGCGTTGCAACCTTGGCGAAGAAGGGAAAAATAGTTTTATAAGTTTGATGATTGAGTTAAGGAGCAAGCAAAGGATGTGGAAAATTGACATTGCAGAGGAGCAAGTCGATTCAGCTTCCTAAGAATGCGAAAAGACAATTTTGGGGTGCTACGAAACAACAAAACAATTTTTGTACTGCGTATGAGGTTTACTTGTTGGTTGTGTCATTGATAATTTGAAGCCCTTGTATGTTGAATGAGGTTTGTAAAGGGAATGTTGAATGAGGTTTGTAAAGGGTAAGAGATCATGAGATAGACCTCTCATAGCATTTTTGAAGGAAATATCACATTCTCTTTTGACTGTTATGTTTAATCAAGTTGCAGAATTTGATTTACAACATAGAGTTGTGTTTGTGGGTGTTATTTTGTCTTGGGGTATTGGGAGACTGCTGGTGCAACCGAGCACATCCCCAACAGTCCCATTCAAAAAATATACGGAAAAAGAAATCCTTAGAGACATGTTTGGAATTGGATGTTATTAAATGTTAAAAACTTATGTTTTCAGCCCTGTTGGTTCCTTCAAATTAGAGTTTCCAAACGGATGAAATCACAAAATTATAATGCGAACATTCTGATAAATAACAAAAATATAATGCGGGCATTCTAACACATAATTGCATATTCTGTTAACTGCAGATAAGTATAAATGGTAGAGAGAAGGTCATGTGCTGGTTCCATGATTCTCCAATCCAGGATTTAGCTTTTTACAAATGGAACATCAAGTGATTAAAGCTCTCCGGCAGACCGATGATTAACTGTTGTCACTGCAAAAACTTCGTTCTTCGGATTTGATTTTCAAATGTAGAGCATGCCTTCCTTCAATTGTTGGGGTATTCGTTCCAGTACTCTCCCATCCCTATGCAAAGCAAGACAGTCAGAGGCATCAAGCATATCCAACGACCTCAAATGTTCAACACCTTCCAGCTCTTCTAATTCTCTGCATCGACCAACATCCAGTAGTTTGAGCTTTTTTAGCTGCCCCAACCCCTATATTCTCTTCAGCTTTCCACACCCAGATGCCCGCAACTATTCCAGAGACACCAATGTCTCAACACCTACCAGTACCTCCAATTTTCTCCACCCGCTAATGTTTAGCGTTTGAAGTTCGGCAAGGCCACAAAGGCCATTTATTCTTTCCAAATTATGACAAGAACTGAATCTCAGCTGGATAAGCATACTTGGCAATGTTCCAACCGCAACTAGACCATTACAAGACTCGACTTCCAACTCAGTCAACAATCCGAGGGAATTTGGGAAATATTTCAATCTGTGGAAATCCACCAGCCTCAATTTTTTCAAATTCCTTAGGTCGCTGAGCGAAGAAGGTAGCTTTTCCAACGAAGAGCATTCTAATGTTGGGAATTTTTGATGATTCCAAACAAAAACTTGAACAGAGAATGATGCTTTGTTTTACCACAGGATCTTAACACAGGGAAGCTAAATTTTCTTTCTCAAGAACAGAGTTTTCAACACACATGAAAACACTATGTATTCATTAATAAAACAACCTGTTACAAAAAGATCTTCCTTTTAACAGAGAGATTCACCAAGAACTTCCAGTTCCACACAAAAAAAAATTACTCTGTTTCAGCTCCAAATTTTTACAATACTGTGTGTAAAAATAAAACTTACATTTACTGCTGTAAAAAATCTCTGACATTCGCTTGCTGATTTTATTGCATTTCATATGCAACTACAAAAAAAATTGCCTTACAATTGCACTACTACGCATTCTCCTTTTGTTTCAACAATCAACACAAAAAATCCCATTTACGCTGCTGCGTCTATTTTTCATTACATTGCATATATGTTCTCTCAACAAAACATTTTCCTTACCTTCACACCGCTGTGTGCATAAAAATTCTCACGCGTTGCTGCGTGCTTCCCTTGTATATCCTTAACAAAAAAAAAACTACCCACGAGCTTTTACACTTCTACATATTACATTGCGTATTTTGTTTAACAATAAAAATGACCATACCTTTCTTTTAATTTTTCCATACTTCCGCGCATAAAAAAACATTAAAATTGAAACTTCTACCTACATTTACGAATCACATTAAACTTCATTAATTACTTTTATTGGCGGTCAAAATCAAAAGGCTTTCACTTCGCGCAATGTCATTTGCTGCAAGCCTGTACGCAACTTTGTTTTTAATCAACGGACATCCACCATCCTTTCAATCGGACGGCTATCGCTCAGTCGAATCAAACGAACATTACGTTCCGGGAAAAAAGCAGTTTTGCAAATTTGTTGTGGACACGCGTCAGGCAGTGAATGTGATCGGAGCTGTTTGAGAAAATACCACCATTGCGAGAAAGGTGGTGCGATGGAGAACAGGCGGTTTTGCTGGAAAGTATGTGGTCGTTGTTCAACTTTGTACTGCAGTTGAAATTACATTTCAACACTCCCCTTTAATTTCAACTACTGGGTTATCAGTGATACCCAGACATTTTCTCAAAAATTCAAAACTTTTCTGTTCCAATGGCTTGGTCAGAATGTCTGCAACCTACTCCTGAGTCCTGCAATGTTTTAAAACAATTTCTCCATTGTTAACCAATTCTCTGATGTAGTGAAACCTTATGTCAATGTGTTTCGTTCTCTTATGAAACACATAATTTTTTGATAATGCAATAGCTGAACTATTGTCACAAAAAATCACAGTTCCTTTAGCTTGCTCTTGGCATAAACTCCTTAACATCCTTCTCATCCAACTGCTTGACATGCTACTGCCACATATTCTGCCTCTGCTGTAGACAACGCTACAATAGGATGTTTTTTGGAAGCCCATGAAATTGCTCCTGAACCCATGTGAAAAATATAACCGGATGTGCTTTTCCAATCATCTACACTTCCAGCCCAATCACTATCAGTGTATCCAATTAAATCTGAACATTTTGAAGCAGTATATAAAATACCAAACCTTTTAGTACCTTTAACATACCTCAGAATCCTTTTTGCTGCCTGCCAATGTGCTTCTTTTGGCCTCTCCATGAATCTAGAAATTAAACTAACAGCATGCATTATATCCAGCCTAGTTGCAGTCAAATACATGAGGCTGCCAACTATGCTCTTGTACAAACTAGGATCAAAATCCTTGCTGCTGTCCTCTTTGCTAAGTTTTAATCCCATCACTGTGGGAGTGATCGCTGCTTTGTTGTCCTGCATATTAAATCTTTTCAACACTTCATTAACATATTTTTCTTGTGAGATAAAAATCCCATTTTCACTTTGTTCTACTTTTATTCCTAAGAAGTATCTCAGCAAACCCATGTCAGTCATTTCAAATTCCTCTTTCATGACTGCTTTGAAATTTTCAATGAGATATTCATCATTACCTGTGAAGATAACATCATCAACATATAACACAACAATTAGAATTTTACCATCATTTTCTTTGATGTAGAGGGTGGGTTCTCCCTCACACTTTTCAAATCCATTTTCCAGTAGATAGGAATCTATCCTACTGTACCACGCTCTTGGCGCTTGCTTCAGCCCATAAAGAGCTTTCTTCAATCTGTACACTTTGTGCTCTTGGCCTTTCTTTTCATAGCCTAGAGGTTGTTCAATGTAAACCTCTTCCATTAACACTCCATTTAGGAATGCTGACTTCACATCCATTTGGTAAACTTTCCACTTGTTTTGTGCTGCTATGGACAACACTGCTCTCACGGTTTCCATTCTAGCAACCGGTGCAAAAGTTTCCTCATAGTCTCTCCCATACTGCTGCTTATATCCTTTGACAACCAGTCTTGCCTTGTGTCTTTCTATTTTGCCTTCAGCATTACTCTTGGTCTTGTAGACCCATTTAACTCCAATGACTTCTTTTCCTTTTGGTAATTCAACTAAATCCCATGTCTTGTTTCTTTCTATGGCATTGATCTCCTCATCCATAGCTTCTATCCATTTCCTATCCTTAATTGCTTCTTTGAAACGAACAGGGTCATCAACATGACAATATAATGCAAACAAAGAATTCATACCTTCTTCATAAATGTCACTTAGATTTCTAAATTTCTTACCTCTTTCATTTGGTGTACAAGTGCTTGAAGAAGCACTTGAATTTCCTCCTTGTGGTGTGCTTGGAGAAGCACTTTCATTTCTCCTCAAGGGTGTCCCTTGCTGCCCTTGTGTTGGCATTGTTGTTTGGGGATGTATTTCAGCCAACTCCTCATCATCTTCATCATGAGACAAACAGTTTTTAACATTCACTGTTTTCTCTATGCTTCCATCCCAAGCTTCCTCCTCAATGAACTGAACATCTCTGCTCACAAAAAACTTCTTGGTGGATCGGTTATATAACCTCTAAGCTTTGGATTCCTCACTGTATCCAATGAATATACATTTCTCCCCTTTGCTGTCCAACTTCTTCCTTAGCTGATCTAGAATGTATGCATAAGCCACACATCCAAAAACTATCATGTGGGTGACTCCTTGCTTTGTCTCACTCCATGTGGGTGACACTCTGTTCATGACTGCTTTTGTAGGGCATCTATTCAAAATGTACGCTGCACAGTGTACAGCTTCAGCCCAATAATCATTTGGCAAATTCTTTGCCTTTAACATACTCCTCGCCATATCCATGATTGTCCTATTCTTCCTTTCGGCAACTCCATTTTGTTGCCGAGTGTACCTAGTGGTAAACTGTTTATGAATTCCATTTTCTCTACAAAAACGTAGAAATTATTTGGAGATATACTCACCTCCTCTATTAGTTCTTAGAACTTTGATATGCAGCCCGCTTTGGTTTTCTACAAGTGCTTTGAAATTCCGAAATTTTTCAAACACGTCACTTTTGTTCTTCATGAAATAAACCCAAGTTTTTCTATTAAAATCATCAATAAATGTTAGTATGTAGTGGCGGCCTACAAGTGATGGAGTTTGCATCGGTCCACATAAATCTGAGTGGACAATCTCTAAGGGTGCTTTTGCCCTTATGCTTTTCCCTGATGGAAAACTTTCTTTGTGTTGTTTTCCCAAGATACAACCTTCACAAAGGCTGTCTGGTTTCTCTATCAATGGTAATCCTCTTACCATTCCTTTTCTACTCAACAAGTTAACACCTCCAAATTTGAGATGTCTAAATCTCAAGTGCCACAACCAATTTTCATCCTTTGGTTCGCTTTGGAAAGCATCTTGTGTAACTGCTGCAATTTCTACTCCATCTTTCAAATCTACTTTTATCCTGAGAGGGAACATCATGTTCCTTGTCATCTTAACTTCAACAATACATCGTTTGCTGGGTGCTCTATCCATGATGGTGCATACATCATTCTCAAAGAAAACATTTTACCCCTTTTGAACAAGCTATCCAATACTCAAGAGGTTACATTTCATTCCAGGAACATAATAGATATCTGCTATGGTTTTCTTTTCACCTTTCTTTGTTAGGATATTTACTTCTCCTTTTCCCATAACAGAAACTTTACTATCAGTCCCCTGTGTGACTTGTGACTTCACACTCTGATCTAACTTAGAAAACAGGGTTATGTTCCCTGTCATATGGTTACTGCAACCGGAGTCTAGAAACCATATATCATCACTCCTTGTTTCAGCCATATTACAAGCTAACAACAAATTATCTTGGCTGATATTTTCTCTAGTGAAATTTGCATTAGATCTATTATTCATATCATGTTGCTTCTTCCTACATTCATTTGCATAATGCCCATATTTTTTTACAATAGTGACATTGGACATTGGATTTATCATACCTTTGTCCTTGAGCATGATGTTGTCCACTTTGTTGGCTGCTGCCTTGGCCTTGGTTCTGATTTGGATTGCTGCCTCTTCCTTGAGCATTTGCTGGACTGTTCCTTCCACCTCTGTTTTGGCTTCTGCCTCTTCCTCTCTTGTTTCCTTTGCCTTGACCTCTTCCTCTTCCAAAGGACATCTGGGTCTTAAAGGCATGCTCTAGAGATGAGTTTTCATTTCTACTCAATCTCTGCTCATGTGTTATCAATGATGCATGTAGTTCATCAACTGAGAAGTTTGTGAGATCCTTTGTCTCTTCTATGGTGGTGACAATCACATCGAACTTTGAGGGTAGGACTCTCAATAGTTTCTCCACAATCCTCTTTTCTTCAAGAATTTCTCCATGAGTCCTTATCTGTGTGACCAAAGTAATCACATGTGTGAAGAATGAGTCAATATTATCTGACTCCTTCATGCATAGATTCTCAAAATATCTCTTCAGCAACTGTAGTTTTGTTGTCTTCACTTTCTCCATGCCTTGATAGGCTGTCTTGAGGGTTTTCTATGTTTCTTTGGATGTCTTGGCCATTGCTATCCTTGGAAACACACTCTCATGCACTTCTTGATACAAAAACCAGAGGGCTTTAGAATCCTTCTTCTTATAGCTCTTCAACAGATCTTTCTCTGCCTGAGTTAACCTATTAAACTCATTTTCATCTGCTGGTTCTTCAAAACCATCTTCAACTAATTCCCATAAGTCTTGGGAGGCAAACAAGGCTCTCATTGTTATTGCCCAATAGTCATAGTTTTTCCCATTAAACTGTGGGAGCTGAGTATGAAAGATACCCATGCTAGCGCTGGTGTTGATGCCAGTGCTGGAGCAAACCATTCTTGCATTCTTCAAAATACTTGACTGTGTATTAAAATAACTGACTGTCTTCAACTGCAACACAGAAAACTAGCTTGAGAGATACCTTGGATCTTTCTTGACTGAGTCTTCACTCTGCTGGAGACGCTGCTGCAGCTAGAAATCCTTCCTTCAGCTTCTTTGACACCTTCAAAGAGCCTGGACATGCTCCGATACCATGTTGGGAATTTCTGATGATTCCAAACAAAAACTTGAATAGAGAATGATGCTTTGTTTTACCACAGGATCTTAACACAGGGAAGCTAAACTTTCTTGCTGAAGAACAGAGTTTTCAACACACACGAAAACACTATGTATTCATTAATAAAACAACAACAAAAATTACTTTGTTTCAGCTCCAAATTTTTACACTACTGTGTGTAAAAATAAAACTTACATTTACTGTTGTAAAAAATCTCTTACATTCGCTTGCTGATTCTATTGCATTTCATATGCAACTACAAAAAAAATTGCCTTACAATTGCGCTACTGCGCATTCTCCTTTTGTTTCAACGATCAACACAAAAAATCCCATTTACGCTGTTGTGTCTATTTTTCATTACATTGCATATATGTTTTCTCAACAAAACATTTTCCTTACCTTCACACTGCTGTGTGCATAAAAATTCTCACGCGCTGCTGTGTGCTTCCCTTGTATATCCTTAACAAAAAAAACTACCCATGAGCTTTTACACTTCTACATATTACATTGCGTATTTTTTTTAACAATAAAAATGACCATACCTTTCTTTTAATTTTTCCATACTTCCACGCATAAAAAAACATTGAAATTGAAACTTCTACCTACATTTACGAATCACATTAAACTTCATTAATTACTTTTACTAGCGGTCAAAATCAAAAGGCTTTCACTTCACGCAACGTCATTTGTTGCAGGCTTGTACGCAGCTTTGTTTTTAATCAACGGACATCCACCATCCTTTCAATCGGACGGCTATCGCTTAGTCAAATCAAATGAACATTATGTTCCGGGAAAAAAGCGGTTTTGCAAATTTGTTGTGGACACACGTCAGGCAGTGAATGTGATCGGAGCCATTTGAGAAAATACCACCATTGCGAGAAAGGCGGTGCGATGGAGAGCAGGCGGTTTTGCTGAAAAGTACGCGGTCGCTGTTCAACTTGGTACTGCAGTTGAAATTACATTTCAACATCTAATACCAAAACTTCCAAATTGCAGAGGTGTTCAATAGTATTGGGCAATTCTGCTATATGTAATTCTTGGAGGGACAGTGGCAGTTGGGCAGGTAATAATTGGACTTTCCCACAACGCCACCCATGATTCATGATCTCCTCCCACTCCCAATGCCACTCCGTCTCCCACTGTCACTGGTACTCCAGCCTCATCGTCTCCTTTAGCGTCTGCTTCTTCTTCCCCTCTTCCTCGATCGCCTCCGCTGCCAATGCCTCACGCGCTATTTGAAGGACCCGAGACCGCGCCGCCTTCCGACTGTCGGTCCACAACCACGTCCACATCCACGGCCACATCCGCTTCCACTCCCCCTCCCACCTCTCAACCAACGTCCACCCCGCCTCCTACTCCCTCTCCCTCTTCGCCATCCACCCCTCCCTTCCCAGTCTCGCGAGGCTTTCCCATCTCGGTCTTTGTCTTCTCATTCTCATCTTCAGTGAAACATTGAACCCGTCGAGGGAGGGGAGAACTCCAAGGTTTTTGATCGAGATAAATAATTTATAGCAGCCTGTTAAATTAAGACATTTCAGCCTTTTTAAGGAAAGAACTTGGAAGCCGGGCCAAACTGACGGAGAAGGACGGATTGAGATGTTCGAGGTTGGTCAAATTGCCAATTAAATCAGGAATTGACTTCATTTTCCGAGCATTTAGCAACTCAAAATGCTTCAAAGATGACAACTGACAAACTTCATCGGGCAATAATATCATATTATTCATCGAGGGTAAGCAGATGTAAATCTGTTCGAGGTGCTGCAGCTGTCCAATAGACTTCGGGAGCTTTGAGAGAGGAGCCCAAATATCTTAACTCCCGCAGCTGCAAAGGTGCCTGCAAAATATTAAAGTATCTCAACAATAATAACGATACAGATTCAAATTTCATCTTTGTAGTGTGGATAAAAAAATTATTTACCTGCGCTTTGCCTTGACACAATATTTTCAATGCGTTCCCAACTACGGATAGGACTCTCAAATTTTCCATTGGAATATAGGAAGGCAGAGAAGAGTGACCGCACTTGTACCAGCGAAGCCATCCCAGGTTTGGTAGACCCACCCTCCTCAAAATGCATTCCAATAGATCATCTTCAGTAACAAGAAGTTGCAAGTTGGACATTGTAATACCTGGATAAAGAGTTTTGTGTCGTCTATTGCAAAGCTTCATAACGGGGTTCCCCCACAGCTTATGGGTACTCCTTTTGAACCATGGTATATCTGACTGTAATGGTGCATAATACTTAAACCCATGTGCAATATCTGCAGTAGGAACCATCCTAATTCCGCGAACATGGCGATTCTGTAAATACAGACAAGAATTGAAACGTTATGCTTCTTTAAAAACAATTAAGAATATGAACAAGATTTGAAACATTGTGTCTCTCTAAAAACAATGAAGAATTTAAACATCGGATCCAGATTTCTATTGCCGTTAATATTGAATAAACTCTTTAAAGGCTTGAATGACAGAAGCACTTACAGCTGATTGCATTAACATCTGTAAAAAGCTAGCAATGTTCTCGTTCTCTGTCCGATCCCACAAGCAAGGAATGTGGAATCCTGAACTCTTAGCCATCTCTCTCCCCAATTCTCTTAGGTGATCGTGCATATCTATACAATTTTCATTGTCCACCTCAACAGGAGATTTGTTATATAGATTTTGAAATACAAGAGAGTCTGATTGGTCCCATACTTTTATGGTCGTGTCCTTTTCTCCTATGAGAAAACAAGAAATATATAAGAATACATGTTTCTCTTCTTCATTGAGTTAATCATAACTAATTTTAAGGATTTGTTGTATATCAGGGTGTACATATTGAATTTTGCTCAATTCGGCCTCCCAGTAAGTTTCATCTCTGTTTCCACGAAAATGACCCCCTAATACTTGTAAGGATAAAGGCAACCCACTGCAAACCCTTAAAATGTTATCTACCAGATATTGAAAACTTGGGGGTGGATGGTGCTGGCAAAAAGCATGGCGGCAGAAGAGCTCCCTGGAGTGATGTGTATTCAGGCCACTTAACTTATAAATTGATGAATCTCGTATCCTGACCTTACAAGAACATACTTGTCCCAGGATGTAATCAAAATTAAGCAATTTGGGGGTAAGGTGTCTTTAACTTCAGGGGGCAAAAATGCATCCAGCTGATCCAGATGATCTACATCATCCAAAATTAGCATGCCATGAGAAAAGGATCAGAAACACGTTATAAGCTCCGCTTTACCTTCATCAACACTGTCTATTTTTTGTTGAACTTGTAATTTCAACTGTAGTGACAGCTGAACAACAGCGGGATATTTTACTTCAGCAAAAACAGTCAGTTTCTTTTTTCCCTGCGATGCGATCAGATCGCAGATCGCAAGTATCGCCCTACGCACGTTATGCCCCTGTCTTTTGCATTGCGATAATTATCGCATATCGCAAATCGCACTAATGTGTGTGTGTGCTCCATTTTTGTGTTCCGCCAAATGCGATTTCGCGATGCAATCAAATCGCAAATCGCACCAACACAATAATGTTCCATTTTTTTTCTTTCCGCAGTTTGTGATTCTGCGATGCGATCCAATTGAAGTCAATGGTTGAAGTACAGGCCAGCAACAAATGAATTTGACGTGAAGTAAAAGTTTCTTTACCGCCAGTTTTGTCAGTAAAACAGTAAATGTAATTTACTGTGGGTTGGTAAGTTTTGGTAAAGATTTTAATTTTATTTCAGCGGGAGTATGGGCGCAAGTAAAAATTGGTAAAACCATTTAATTTTATTGTTTTTCTTTTACGGAAGCATGACAAGTGAAAACGGATGTAAGTTTTTTTTGTTGTCATATATATATGTAATGTTTTGTTTTGTTGATAACGAATTGTAATGCACAACAGTGCGAAGTAAAAAAAAAATAGAACGCAGCAGCGTGAGAAAAATCAGTGTATGTAATTCTTCACAGTAGTGTGTTAATTTAAAAAGCTGAGACAGAGTATTTCTCAGGAGAGACAGTGAGTGTTTATTGAAAACTGGAACTGAAGTGTTCCTGGTGTAATGCCTCTGTGAGAGAGGAAGAACCATATTTTGAAACAACAGTTTTATTAATGAATAGAAATCTTTTATGTGTGTGGTGAAACTCTGTTCTCCAGCAAACATTTTTCTTTGTGGCTTCCCTGTGCAAAACAGAGCATTGTTTTCTGTTCTGTGATTTTGTTTTTGGAATTTTACCAGAAAAATTCCCAACAGTGGTATCGGAGCTAGTCCAGGCTCTTTGAAAGCGTCAAAGAAGCTGTAGGAAGGTTCCTTTTGTTGCAGCAGCTTCTCTAGCACCGTGAAGACTCAGCAAAAGAATCCAAGTTTAAAGTACAAAAATGGCTGGCACCAGCACCAGCAATAGCATGGGTATGCAACTCCCACTATTTGATGGCAAAAATGATGACTATTGGGCAATAACAATGAAAGCCTTATTTTCTTCCCAAGACTTATGGGAAATAGTTGAAGATGGTTTTAGAGAACCAGCAGATGAAAATGAGTTTAATAATCTAACTCAGGCAGAGAAGGATCTGTTGAAGAACTACAAGAAGAAGGATTCAAAAGCCCTCTTCTTCTTGTATCAAGCAGTGCATGGAAGCGTGTTTCCAAGGTTAGCAGCAGCTAAGACATCCAAAGAAGCATGGAAAACTCTTAAAACAACCTATCAAGGTATGGAGAAAGTGAAGACAACAAAACTAATTTTAAGGATTTGTTGTATATCAGGATTTGTTGTTTATTTGTGTGAACAATGAGTCAGACAATATTGACTCATTCTTCACTCAAGTAATTGGCCTGGTCACACAAATAAGATCTCATTGAGAGATACTTGAAGAGAGGAGGATTGTGGAGAATCTATTGAGGATCCTACCCTCAAAGTTCGATGTGATTGTCACCACCATAGAAGAGACAAAAGATCTCACAAATTTCTCAGTTGATGAGCTTCATGCATCATTGATAACACATGAGTAGAGATTGAGTAGAAATGAAAACTCATCTCTAGAGCAAGCCTTCAAGACCCAGATGTCCTTTGGAAGAGGAAGAGGTCAAGGCAGAGGAAACAAGAGAGGAAGAGGCAGAAGCCAAAACAGAGGTGGAAGGAACAGTCCAGCAAATGCTCAAGGAAGAGGCAGCAATCCAAATCTGAACCAACGCCAAGGCAACAGCCAATATTGTGAACCACATCATGCTCAAGGACAAAGGTATGAAAAATCCAATGTTCAATGTTATTACTGTAAAAAATATGGACACTATGCTAGTGAATGTAGGAAGAAGCAGCATGATGTAAGTAATAGATCTAGTGCAAATATCACTAGAGAAAATATCAGCGAAGATAATGTGTTGCTAGCTTGTAATATGGCTGAAACAAACAGTGATGATATATGGTTTCTAGACTCTGGTTGCAGTAACCATATGACAGGAAACATAGCCCTGTTTTCTGCTTTAGATCAGAGTGTGAAGTCACAATTCACACTTGGGACTGATAGTAAAGTTTATGTTATGGGTAAAGGAGAAGTTAAAATATTTACAAAGAAAGGATAAAAGAAAACCATAGCAGATGTCTATTATGTTCCTGGAATGAAGTGTAACCTCTTAAGTATTGGACAGCTTGTTCAAAAAGGTTACAATGTTTTCTTTGAGAATGATGTATGCACCATCATGGACAGAGCACCCAGCAAACGATGCATTGTTGAAGTGAAGATGACAAGGAACAGAATGTTCCCTCTTAGAATAAGGGCATATTTGAGAAACAAAGAAGTAATTGCAGCAGTTACACAAGAGGCTCTCCAAAGCGTACAAAAGGATGAGAATTGGTTGTGGCATTTGAGATTTGGACATCTCAACTTTGGAGGTCTTAACTTGCTGAGCAAAACAGGAATGGTAAGAGGATTACCATTGATAGAGAAACCGGACATCCTTTGTGAAGGTTGTATATTGGGGAAACAACACAGAGAAATTTTTCCATCAGGGAAAAGCATTAGGGCAAAAGCACCCTTAGAAATCGTCCACTCAGATTTATGTGGACCGATGCAAAATTCATCATTAGCAGGCAGCCAATATTTTCTAACATTTATTGATGATTTTACAAGAAAGACTTGGGCTTATTTCTTGAAGAACAAAAGTGAAGTGTTTGAAAAATTCCGAAATTTCAAAGCACTTGTGGAAAATCAAAGTGGGCTGTGCATCAAAGTTTTGAGAACAGACAGAGGAGGTGAGTATATCTCCAAAGAATTCCTACGGTTTTGTAAAGAAAGTGGAATACACAAACAGTTTACAGCAAGGTACACTCCGCAGCAAAATGGAGTAGTTGAAAGGAAGAACATGACCATCATGGATATGGCGAGGAGCATGTTGAAGGCAAAGCATTTGCCAAATGATTATTGGTCTGAAGCTGTACATTGTGCAGTATATATTTTGAATAGATGCCCAACAAAAGCAGTCCTGAACAGAGTGCCGAAAGAAGCATGGAGTGGGAGAAAGCAAGGAGTCACCCACATGAAAGTTTTTGGATGTGTGGCCTATGCACACATTCCAGATCAGCTAAGAAGGAAGTTGGACAGCAAAGGGGAGAAATGCATCTTCATTGGATACAGTGAGGAATCCAAGGCTTATAAGTTGTATATCCCATCCACCAAGAAGTTTTTTGTGAGCAGAGATGTTCAGTGCATTGAGGAGGAAGCTTGGGATGGAAGCATAGAGAAAACAGTTAATGTTAAAAACTGTTTGCCTCATGATGAAGATGATGAGGAGATGGCTGAAATACATCCCCAAACAGCAGCGCCAACACAAGGATAGCAAGAGACACCTTTGAGGAGAAATGAAAGTGCTTCTCCAAGCACACCACGAGGAAATTCAAGTGCGTCCTCAAGCACTTGCACACCAAATGAAAGAGATAAGAAGTTCAGAAATTTGCGTGACATTTATAATGAAGGAATGAATTCTTTATTTGCTTTGTATTTTCATGTTGATGACCCTATTCATTTCGAAGATGCAATCAATGATAAGAAATGGATAGAAGCTATGGATGAGGAGATGAATGCCATAGAAAGAAACAAGACATGGGATTTGGTTGAGCTACCAAAAGGTAAAGAAGTTATTGGAGTCAAATGGGTCTATAAGACCAAGTGTAATGCTGAAGGCAAAATTGAAAGACACAAGGCAAGGCTGGTTGTCAAGGGATACAAGCAGCAATATGGGAGATACTATGAGGAGACTTTTGCACCGGTTGCAAGAATGGAAACGGTGAGAGCAGTGATGTCCATAGCAGCACAAAACAAATGGAAAGTTTACCAAATGGATGTGAAGTCGGCATTCCTAAATGGAGTGTTAAAGGAGGAGGTTTACATTGAACAGCCTCTAAGCTATGAGAAGAAAAGCTAAGAGCACAAAACGTGCAGATTGAAGAAAGCTCTTTATGGGCTGAAACAAGCGCCAAGAGCATGGTATAGTAGGATAGATTCCTATCTACTGGAAAATGAATTTGACAAATGTGAGGGAGAACCCACCATCTACATCAAAGAAAAGGATGGTAAAATTTTAATTGTTTTCTTGTATGTTGATGGTGTGATTTTTACAGGGAATGATGACTACCTCATTGAAAATTTCAAATCAGTCATCAAAGAAGAATTTGAGATGACTGGCATGGGTTCGCTGAGATACTTCTTAGGAATAGAAGTAGATCAAAATGAAAATGGAATTTTTATTTCACAAGCAAAATATGTAAATGAAGTGTTGGAAAGATTCCATATGCAAGAGTGCAAGGCAGCAATCACTCCCACAGTAATGGGATTAAAACTCAGCAAAGAGGACAACAGCAAGGATTTTGATCCTAGTTTGTACAAGAGTATAGTTGGCAGCCTTATGTATTTAACTGCAACTAGGCCTGACATAATGTTTGCTGTTAGTTTGATTCCCAGATTCATGGATATGCCAAAGGAAGCACATTGGCAGGCAGCAAAAAGAATTTTGAGGTATGTTAAAGGTACAAAAATGTTTGGCATTTTATATACTGTCTCAGAATGTTCA
Organism: Pinus tabuliformis; assembly: GCA_031772625.1. Classification (NCBI taxonomy): domain Eukaryota; kingdom Viridiplantae; phylum Streptophyta; class Pinopsida; order Pinales; family Pinaceae; genus Pinus; species Pinus tabuliformis. The sequence continues at coordinate 319,094,598 of CM062806.1, read as the reverse complement.
GATTTAGTTGGATATACTAATAGTGATTGGGCTGGAAGTGGAGATGATCAGAAAAGCACTTCCGGTTATGTCTTTCACATGGGATCAGGAGCCATTTCATGGGCTTCTAAGAAACAGCCAATCGTGGCGTTGTCTACCGCAGAGGCAGAATATGTGGCAGCTACAGCAGCAGCGTGTCAAGCGGTTTGGATGATAAGAATGTTGAGCAGCTTAGGCCAAGAGCAGGCAAAAGCAACAGTAATTTTTTGTGACAATAGTGTAGCCATTGCATTATCAAAGAATTCAGTGTTTCATAAGAGAACGAAACACATTGATACAAGGTTCCATTACATCAGGGAATTGGTAAGCAATGGAGAAATCACTTTATAGCATTGCAGGACTCAGGAGCAGGTTGCGGATATTCTGACTAAGCCTTTGGACGAGAAAAGTTTTGAGTTTTTAAGGAAACATCTGGGTATGATTGATAACCCAGCAGTTGAAATTAAAGGGGAGTGTTGAAATTGTAATTTCAACTGTAGTGACAGCTAAACAGCAGCGGGATATTTTACTTCAACAAAAAACAGTCAGTTTCTTTTTTCCCTGCGATGCGATCAGATCGCAGATCACAGATCGCAAGTATCGCCCTGCGCACGTTATGCCCTTGTCTTTTGCATTGCGATAAGTTTTTGCGATGCGATAATTATTGCATATCGCAGATCGCACTAATGTGTGTGTGTGCTCCATTTTTGTGTTCCGCCAAATGCGATTTCGCGATGCGATCAAATCGCAAATCGCACCAACACAATAATGTTCCATTTTTTTTCTTTCCGCAGATTCTGCGATGCGATCCAATTGAAGTCAATGGTTGAAGTACAGGCCAGCAGCAAATGAATTTGACGTAAAGTAAAAGTTTCTTTACCGCCAGTTTTGTCAGTAAAACAGTAAATGTAATTTATTGTGGGTTGGTAAGTTTTGGTAAAGATTTTAATTTTATTTCAGGGGGAGTATGGGCACAAGTAGCAGTGCGAAGTAAAAAAAAATAGAACGCAGCAGCATGAGAAAAATCAGTGTATCTAATTCTTCACAGTAGTGTGTTAATTTAAAAAGCTGAGACAGAGTTTTAAAAAGCTGAGACAGAGTATTTCTCAGGAGAGACAGTGAGTGTTTATTGAAAACTGGAACTGAAGTGTTCCTGGTGTAATGCCTCTGTGAGAGAGGAAGAACCATATTTTGAAACAGCAGTTTTATTAATGAATAAAAATATTTTATGTGTGTGGTGAAACTCTGTTCTCCAGCAAACATTTTTCTTTGTGGCTTCCCTGTGTAAAACATTTGCTTGTCGAATCCAAGCAATCTCTAAAGAAGTTTTCTCTGCAAACCAACTAAAGAGCTTCCTCCGCTTTTAGCTGCATTTCTAACCTCAGATAAGAAGCAGGATTTACGATAGTAGGAACTCTTCCGATTGAAGAGTTCTTTTGCCAGCGTCGTCTTTCCTATTCCACCTGACCCTATAATCCCCGCGATCTTTGGTTTATTTTCAGGCAGTTGCAATAAGAAACCTAGGAAATGTCCCACCTTCTCTTCCAAACCCGTTGGATAACTGGCCACATAGAGCTCTGCTCTGCTTTTTTTACCTTTTTCAACAAAAGTTCAACAACCTTATGCCGCAGCACCCCCTCGTCGCTGGATATTCAAAACAAAATATATATAAGTATTAAGAAACTAAGAAACAAACATCCATCTATATACTTTAAAATATTCAGCATAAAGTAATATAATACCGAGAGTGTTGAGTTCTCACCCATTACAAGCGTCCAGCTCAAAACCACTTATTTCTGAAACAGTAGCAAGAGCCTTTCTCCAATTTTCGATAGTGTTGGAGCTGTACCGTGGCTTCTCTTCGTGAGTTTCAGGGTCATGCATCGTCTTCTTTTCGAGCTTTCGTAAGGCGTCAGCGTACACTCCATCTTTGCCCTCCGTCCACCGAAGATCACCTTGACGTTATAGAACACTGGAATCATTGGAGCCTTCGATTCCAACATGTCGACACTAAACGTTTACACACACTAATATATACACACACTAAACGTTTTAATTTTGGTCATCACTGTTTGCCAATACATCATTTCGTCATAATACACACAGATTTAGTATGGGATCTTTAGCGGGCCCGTAATCTCTACAGGTTAAGATTTGCCTTAATAATATATGTATTTTTAATGATGAGTTATATATTTAAAAATATTAAAATTATAAATATTAACTATTAAGATTATAAAATATATAAATTTAACACTAAAATAAATTACAATTCCACTCATTCTTCCCTAACAAAATTCCACATTATTAGGATAAATCGAAATGCCGCCAGATTTAAACTTTTACCTTTTTTTAATGTCTGTGTTTCAACGTAGATTCTCTGATGGGTTCTGTTTCAACGGAGAGCGTGTTTACAAGAAGCCAACGACCACACGTATGAGCTAATCATTACAACTAACTCTATATGGTTTGCAATTTGACACGTATTAAGCATCTACCAACGAAAATTGGATCTCCCTGTAGCATGGATTGAAAGCAGAAGATGCTCATTATATTATTGCGTGCTTAATGGAAATAACGAACCACCGATGCAATTTGGATCGCACACTGCCATTTGACCTTTATCTATGTCCCATTCGTGTCAATACATGCTCTACTTTTATATTAACTTTCATAGATGCCATTCAAAATTTCGGAATGAAAATTCAATACCAAGCTTTATTTTTTCTATTTTTTTATAAAAAAAATTAACATTAATTAAAATAATATGAACTTTCTAAAGATCAATTACTTGTATCTCATTATAATTTTTTTAAACATTGAAGCATAATGTTGTTATAGATTGTTTCAAAGTTTAATTCTCTCTAATAATAACAAGTGTTCTTACTTCTATTATTTATGTTTGTAATTATGATTAATTACAAGTTTTGAATAATTATAAAAATATGATGGTTAATTCAATAAAGTTTTTTAATGTTAAGTAAAAATATTTAATTTAACCCAAAAAAAATGAATTTATAAATGAAATATGTAGTGTTTTCATATAGTAATGTTTTTAATTTATTTTTATATATTAATAAGAGATGGAGTTTTGAGTTTTTACTATTACATTTTTTTAATACAGATCAATCTTCTTGATTACATAAAATTATAGATCTTCACTTCTTTGACTAACTCAAAAGTTGTATCTATCACCCCATTTGGCATTATTATTCATGGCATTTTAGATTACTTGGAGGACCCACTTGAAGGCATTCAAATTTGGTATGACCCTACTGATACACACAAAGTTGCAATCACCTCATTTGAGAGTACACCTCTCGACGATAGATCCTTCAACACATGCAATGGTTAGACTATCACAATCAAGTGCATTTATTAAATCCACCAAGGTAGGTTTGATACTCATGTCCGATCCCTTAATTCCTAACTCTCCACCTTGATTTCTTGTTGGTGGTCTCAACATTTCTATTTTCGATAAACCTCACTCCCCTCATTCTCTACTAGATGTTGTTATCCTTGACTGCCTCACATCTCATACCCCACTGTTTTTTTCAACTAGTTGTTTATCCCCCCAATCTATGTAATCTAATTTTCTAAGCAGGTTTCTTACTCTCGAGACATTTAGTGGATGTGCCCCAACAGAGTAGACCACCCAAGTTCCACTTATCAAGGAACCCTTCATCCAAAATAATAAATGCATAAAGAGAAAGGTGGAGGAGCCTAGTATAGTGTTCATTGAAAATACTTTGAAGGATGATCTTATATGATAAGACTATGTTATCCTCCTCAAGCTTGTGTAAACATAAAAAGGTAGTTTCCAGCAATTGTGGGGGGGAATGGGAAAGGAACATTTATCTTTTGTATTTTGTAAAGGCAGTCTGTCACTCTTGAACATGACACTGTTACTTTTTGTGTCAAGGTTGGGAAATCCATTTTCCTCTCAGCTGATCATACATAATTGAAAGTCTTCATATTAGTCTTTGGTCCTTTTCTAGAAGCCTTGTGGTTGGTTTCTAATCCAAATTGGTTGATATTGAGCTCGAGATCCCCATATCCCAAGCCTCCTTCCTCCTATAGTGGATCCATCCCAGTCATTGTGAATCTCTCTCCTCCCTTCATGGATCTCTTAACTTCCACTCCTTCCTATAAGTATAATGCCTTCAAAGAGAGTTGGGTTCTCATTCCAAACCTCTGAACTTATCTACATGCTACTCAAATTTCCATTGGAGTTCTTTTCATTTCAAAGGCTTAGGTTAAGGATCATTTCAAGCAGAATCCAGCATCAAGAAACTTGGTTGGTAATCTCCTACTCTTTAACATTAATAGAAATATTTTTTTCTTTCCCATATGCATGTCTAATAACGTTGAAAAGATATAAGCGTTTATAGACGCCACAATTTTACCTGAAAATCAATTTTTTGCTGCAATTTGGTAATTTGTTTTTCAAAAAAATCCAACCATACAAGTGTTTAAATTGTTTTTTATGATGGAATTTTTTTCAAAAAAATCCAACAATACGAGTAAATTGTTTTTGATAGTGGAAATGGATTCAGCATTATCAAAAACCCTTGGCACCCAAATCCTAAAGCTTAATCGATGTAACTTAGATTTAGCTGCAAAATTATAGTCTCTTAAACTACTCTAAAAATATATATAATTGTTTTTAAAATAATATACATAGATAATCATACTCATTAAATATCTTTAAACCACATTAAAAAAATATATATGTTAATCAAAATGCCAAAAGTTATAAAGTAAAATTTTAAACACTCTATATATCCAATCAAAACAACTTAATTGGGTGAATTTAATATACCCATGTTTTTTTTTAAAACCCATCTTTTAAACCTTTACGCATAAGTCGATGATAGCCAGCTTTTAGCGCGTGAATAAACCCCTGAATCTTGGCATTTCCTTGCTAACAGATGTAGTGGTTGATTTCGACAACTATGATTCGCTACAGAGGCGATGGCTAGCAGGAATGACAGTGTTCTCTTACAACGATCTTTAGGATTTGAATTAAAACTCATGGATCTTACAACTCGTTACACTCTCGACTCTGTGAATAGACTTACAGCTACTCTGAGGTGACACACTTGGGTGAATGTATCCCTTATCCAATAGCTCTTGCAGTTGCATTTTAAGTTCATTTAACTTGAGTACACTCATTCGATAAGGCGATTTTGATATTGGGGAAGCCCCCAGAATTAATTCTATAGTGAAGTCAATATCTCTTTTGGGCGGCAATCCTGGTATCTCTTCAGGAAACACATATGCAAATTCCTAAATGACAGGTATATCCCCTAAAGTAGTTGCCTTATCCTTGGAGTTTGTGTAGCCTATTTGGATAACATACACCTGACAACCATTTCGTATACATTTACTTAACTAATTGGCAGTAATTGGTCACGGCTTAACAACTGTTCTAATTCCCTAAATCTCTTGTCTAACACCATCTTCTGAGAGATAGCTAATGGTTTTATCTTTGCAATTAACCACCGACCAATGATTTTCTAACCAATCCATTCCGATGAGTACATCATAAGATCCTAAAGGTAACATGTTCAAATTTACCCTTACTGGTTGTCCCGCTATTTCTAATGGACATTTTTCTACCTTAGTTGTTACCCTACGCTTAGCTCCAATACCTAGTTGCACTAACTAGGGAGTTTTAAATTTGGAAAAGTTTAAATGACATTAATCAACTATTTTGGGGTTAACATAAATCAAACTTGCTCTTGGATCAATCAGAATGGAGATATGATGATTAGAAGTTTTACCTTCAAAATCCACCGTGGAAGGCTAATATTCAGCTTGATTGACCTCCAATGTTGCATTTATCCGGGGAATTCTTTTGGCAAAATCTCCAACCGTGGAGGCTTCTTGAACATTCGCTACTTGCCTTGCTATGGTACGGTGGGGGACGTTTTGTAGTAATGGGGTTCCCCACAACCCCAACATCGCAATGGTGGCTTCTGTTGTTGACTACCCTTTGGTTTGTTGGATGCTTTAGTTATTCGACTCTCACTAGGTTGTCTCGGCTTCATTTGATTTTTCCTTGAAATTCCACTCAGTTTCTTTTTGAACATGTTCCTGGAACTGACAAGTTTTGTATTCTTAAAATTAGATACATTTTCCTATCCTTTTTTAATTAGCCAGCCTTTGTTACCTTCTCCTTTCTGCTTCATTTGTTGATAGCAGATTATGACCTTCCGAATGGCTTCATCCTTGGATTTCATATTGTCTAACTCTATTCTTTCTTTCATATAAGTTGGGAAAATTGCTGACAAAGCGTTGCACCTTAGCTTTTTTCTCCCATATATAAGGTATGTATCGTAATAACGACGTGAAATTAGTCAAAAAATCATTCATGGTTTGTTGTCCCAACCTCAAATCATGGAATTCTTTTTCCTTTTCATCATAAAATCGTTCAGTTAAGTATTTATCTTTGAAATGTTTTTGAAACTTATCCCATGAAACTTCTTGTTTGTCTACTCCCCATACCATTTTGACTTCCTCCCACCATAAAGTGCCTTTTCCTTGTAATTGAAAAATTGCCAATCTTGCCTTTAAATTGTCTTCATATTCATAAATTTGAAAGTACTTGTTCATGTTTGTCAGTCAGGCCTCAGCATCCTCCTCTTTTTCCCCTTCAAATGTAGGAGGTTTAATCTTCTTAAATCCCCCCTGCAATTCAGTTTTTTGTCTCTTATTTCCCTTGCCACCTAAGACATTTTCTGATCCTTCTTCCTTATCCATTTGGTTCCCATCCATTCCAAAATATTTTGCTCTTTGTTGGTGTTCCTCATTTATGTTCTCACCTTCAGGGCTGGGATTTGGATGCCTTTGGTTTTGTTTATTAGAAAGGCTCTTCAGAATCCTTTCTTGTTCAAGTCTCAATCTCTCATTATCAGCTCTTAAAGTTGCCATTTCAGTTTGGTGTTGTTGCACAGTTTCCAATAACATTTTGTTTATATTGCTACGATGGTCTTCTCCTAGTTGTACCCATACTTCTAGTTCGGTCCTTGTGAGTGGTGTAAAATATGTTCTCGAGGTCATCCTTCTTAATGGATTTGATTATGTCCATCCATGCATGTTCGACTCCCCTCTCCCAACAAAAATTTTGTGTTATTCTACATTGTCCATTCAAGTATCATTGTTGAAACATGTGGCTCTTCCTGAACCTACAACTAATGTAAGCATCGACAGTGCCTAACAATGGCCTTCCCAAGATGACAGGATAGACATTGAATTTGGTTTTGGGTTAGAGAACCAAGAAGTCAGTAGGATACTACCAGGATTCAATAGAGACCATTACATCCTCAAAAACTCCATCTACTGCGGATCTATCTAAAAGTTGCAGGACTGTAGTGGTTTTTCTCAATCAGGGTATGAGGGAAAATGATGCCATCAATGTGCACGTCTACTACTGGACTTCTAAGGTCTAAATATTTTGGACAAATCACTCTCCCCCAACATCAAATCATATGATTGACCAATGACATTGATGGTGGGGTGTCCCTTTTTCTCCTCCTAGGTGTTTGCAACATTTCTCCTTGATAAGACTATTATAAATTGGAACATCCTTAATATCTTGGAGGAGGGGTATTTTAACACACAAATTCTTCAATTCTCCCAAAATTTCATTCTCTTCTCAAGTGTAATAGCTAGGATGGATCAATATCTCAGGAAAAGGAGGTGGATTTACTTGAGGGGTAATCTCTTCCTTTTCCTCTTCAAGTTCTTCAGGTGGATATGGCAGTTGGTTATCTGGAAGCAATCTTCTAGACCTACAATTAATTTCTTCTATCTCCATAGCATAGGTAGGGTAAGATGTTTCTCCACCGTGGACCTGTTGTGCTTGCTTGTTATTTGGGTTCAGATTGGGTTGAGTAGGCATCTAAGGTTGCTTGGGTGGATCAGGATGAGTGAGTTGTGGTTGAGGTGGAGGTGGAGACAGTAAAGCGGGAGGTTAGTTGAGTTGAGGCCTCCACCCTTGTGATGGCTTGTTCCATTGAGGAGGTTGATAAGCATATAGTTGGAATGGTTGATTGACAGGGTGGGGAGGATATTGAGGAGCATAAGGCCAGGAAGGAGGTGTGGACCATGATGGATGAGTGGAAGAGTACCAATGTGGTAAGGTTTCATTTTGGTTGGGATCATAATAAGAGTAAGATGCACCTTGCATGCCCCGTTAGTATGGCCGAAATCCTGGAGACCTATTTTGATTTATAAAGTAGAGTTGCTCAAGCCCACCTTCTACCCATTGGTATACAACTTTTAAACTAGGCAAAGAAGGGAATTTATCTGTGGCATGGTTTTCCTCACAGACTGAGCAGACCTCTATGACATTTAATGGGCATTCATTTCTGGGGTGCCTTCTAGTGCATTTAGGGCAGAAAATAGCTAGGTATTTCTCTGCTTCCTATTGTCTCCTCTTGATCTACATGGTATCCATTTGTAAAGATAAGTTATGCATCATTTCAATTTTAAAGTACTCCAGGATGTTCCCAATCTCATTCTTGATGGATGTTGTCGAAGGAGACAAATTGATCAAGCCTTTATTAGCCCTACCCTTCTTCCTAATAGCCCTAGACTGATTTTTGAACATTGTTTTGATGTCATCATAGGATAATTGATATATTTATCCCCTAAACAGCATGTTGAGGGCTAGCATGTCCTCCCTGATCACTCGAAGAAGAACTATCTTGAGTGATTCGGGATCAAGGGTGCATCTGACCCTCCTATAACCAAGTTGAAATCTCTCCTCATAGTCCTCTAGGGATTCATCAGGTCCAAGAGTCATTCTAAAGATTTCTTCATTGGTTTATTTGGACCTATAGTAGTCCTTTTACTTGTTATCAAAGGATTTTTGCATTTGTGCCCAGGTAGTGATGCTATCCTCAGGCAGATCCATAAACTAGCGGAAGGTTGCATCCTTAAGGGTAGATGGGAATAACTTTAGCTTCTGGTCATCAGAAGCATGGTCATAGGTCCTACAGACAATAACAAATTCAAACATAAAAGTATCAGGGTTCTCAGAGGTTAAGCCACGAAAGTGTGGAAGGGAAGTAGGGATTATATTCTTCATTCTAGCATCTCAATTAGTCTCCCTAATAAAAACCTCATTGTTCCTATTTTCAACCATGGTTTGGGTAGATGAAGTGGGTTCTTCTTCTTCCCCAATAGGTTCTTTAAAGACCTTAGGTTTCTCACCTGAAGGGTCTTCTAACTCCCCTATAGTTAGAGGGGGAAGCTGGCAATCACTGAAGAAGAGTGAAGGTTGACTATTTGAGGGTGTGGGAGTGTTTGGCAAGAATTTTCCTTGAGTAGCTCTATTCCTACAAGGCATGAAAAAAAATTTATTTTTTTCTTCTTTTATGTTACTTTTTCAAAATTTAATGCAAAATAGAAAACAATGCTTAAGATGAAATAACGTCTACGTAGACACTATTGGAAATACTGAGAGGGGGGTGAATCAATGTTTCTTTTCAATTGTTACTTTTACTAGTTAGATCACTTATATTTAGAACACAAAATGAACAATGATAAGAATAAATGGTTTTATGAATTGAATCAAGTACAAATGAATGAGTACAATAATTGTTGCCAAGGTCCAATTTGGACTTTAGTGAGTCTCCAACCTCTATGGCTTCGACCCTATCCAAGGCACCAACTCCAAGGACACCAATCCTCAATCTTCCAGGCTCCAACCTATATTTTCCAAGCACTGACTTGGACTTCCAAGGCTCCAACCTTGTCAATTTTGAGGCACCAACCTCAAGGACTCCAATCCTATATCTGTATCAGCCACCGACCTAGTTTCTTGAGGACTCCGATCCTCTAGGGCTCCAATCCTATTCTCCAAGGCACTGACCTTGTTGTTGGAGGCTCCAACCTCTAGGCACCAACCTTCTGGGCTCCAACCCACTCTCGTACTTTGTCTAGATGTGTTTGATAGTATTTCACTACTCCCAATATCTCCTTCACTGAGCCCTACCAATGTTCAAGTTCATTAGTGTCTCCATATCACTTCATCAATGACAACCTTGTCTTCTTAGAAGGTGTTGCCACTGCTCTTCATGTTACTCAAACAAATATCTCCAAGGTTACTCCATGAGGACTTTAGCTCTGCATCATGTCTCCAAAGATGTCTCCAAGTCAGCTTCAAAGAAAGTTCTTCAAAAGGTCTTCAATGCAAATCTTCAAGAGTGCTTTAACCAGGTTGTTGTTCAATTGTTGTTCAATCGCTGTTCAATTGTTGTTCAATTGTTGTTCAATTGCTGAAGCCTGCGCAGTATGTAATTGCAAGAGATAAGTCACTATCCCGAGATAATAGAGCCAAGACTACTGTGCCACGAGATCAACTTCCATAGTTCTAGGCAACAGGTCAATGTATGTGCTATGGCTTTACTTCGGGTCTGATCCTTCCAAGATGAATCAGGTCAAAAGATTGTTCGATAGGTGATGAGACCATGAGGGGCACTATCTAAGTCCATTGTATTGTTTTAACAAATTCGCATAGAGATCCAAGCTAACCATTCTGAAGACTGATCCAAATAGAAGATGGTCCAATCGTTCTGATTACTGCAGTGCACTTCGTTGGTTTGAGGTCAAACAGATCATCAAAAAAATAATTGTTCTTCAAGTTGAGGTTTTTACTTCTTCTAATTCATCACAGCTTCGAGCCTTTCAAAGATTAACCCAATCAACAGAATTTCTCGACCTTTGGCTTCCTTCTTTCCTGCTGGACCTTCTACTTCCTTCCTTTTCGCTCGACCTTCGGATTTCTCTGTTTGTTCAAGTTCACGAGCTGTGAACTGTTACTTCTTTGTTGTGTTAGATGAACAAAATTCATTACCTAAAGTGAAGTGTTTCAACTTTTATACTTGCCAATAACCAAAAGACACGTTCATTGGGAGGAGACGCCGACTTATGAGTTTTCACATTAAAAGATTTTATCGGAGAGGCCCTTTTTCTTTAATATTCATCCAAGGCTATACTCACATGGAGGTACCACATTAATCACAATCACAACTGCAATATTATCACATTAATCGCAATCACAACATTTATGAAAATCAGAGTTATTCCATTAATCCCGCAATCGCAATTTTCGGAGGTTTTCACATAACATAGTGATTCCCCTACTACCGACGGAGCGGATGCAATATGATCTTAAGCAATTGTTAATAAATTTGTTGGGTCCACAACCTTATTGCAATCGATGGTTTGACATCCCTTAGAAACTAGCGATACTGTGGATGCGATATTGTATAAAGTCATGTTATAGTGGTGCAGCGGGTCCGCAATATTATATCGCAATTGGAGGTTTTATCGTGACCTTTATGAATTGCAATATGAAATTTCATACGATGGATGAGATATAGTATTAAGGTGTATTATAATGGAACCACCCAGTCCGCAGTACATAACACAATTGGCATTTTTTCGTGACATCCCCCGTTAAGACTTGTGATATGAAAGTTCCGATGAGGCGGACACAATATAACATAACGGTGTATTCTAATGGAGCGGTCAGGTCTGCATATCAAATTGTAATCGGGGGTTTTTCGCGGTGGCATATAATAGAACCCGCTAATGTGATATGTTAACTCCTCCGATTTATGCACTGTGAACTTTTAAAAGGTTTCCATGGTTTCTTCCTACCTCTGATATTTCTCTTACTCTTGGCATATGCGATAGATTTGCTTTGTCTTGGCTTGTCGCTCTTGTGGCTTCTTTTCACTCCTATGACTTCTGATACACTGCTCTGATAGCTCTTCTTCCGATATCTCTTCTATGATGGCTTCCGATGAATTCTTCCTACTCCTGTTGCTTCATGGATCTGCTCTGCTTGGCTTCACATCATTATTTACTATCCAGAATATTGCCATATTGACATCAATGACAATTTAGATCAACAATCTCCCCCTTTTCATTGGTGGCAATATTCTTCTTCTCTCCCCTTTTTTCATTGGTGGCAATATTCTTCTTCTCTCCCCCTTTGACATCAATGGCAAAGGAGTGCACAAGGACTCCCCCTGTTGAACTACTCCCCCTATCAAGCTGGTCCCCTATCAAACTGCTTTTGTTCTTTATGAACATTAGATCTTTATGGGTATGTTACTCCCCCTGTCGTGGTGCTCTTCTTTTTACTCAAGATAGAAGGATTTCTGCCTCATAATTAGTTAGCACATTATCCCTTCTTCATGTCTCAGAACTTCTTCATCATGGCTTCAATGCTTAAAGATGCTCCACTTCAATGCTTCAAAACAAACTCCAAATAGTCATACACCAAATGTCCAAGTCCAAGTTTTTACGCTTCTACACCGTATTCTTTTGTCTCCACAGTCAGAATTAAAAGGCCTTCATAGTCCGAATCAAGAGAAAATGCCACTAAAATTGCCATTCTCTCTATCTTTCTTCAAATCAGGATTCCTATATATCTCTGTGCTTCTCCTTAACATGCTGAGCTATATTCGACAACACAACATTCTCCCCTTTTTTTTTGATATCCAATCCGTGACTGTCTTTTAAATTCTTTCTACTGGTTGACAACTTTTTGCAATGCTTCAATTATGTTAGATGCTTCCAACTACTCTTGCTTCAAGCTCCATTCCCAGATGTGTTTGTTTGTTTGAAGGTTGCCTGTATTACTGTCCTTGATTTACCTGTTCTCACATTATATCCCTGAGTCGAGACATTCAACTTCTGTAATACCAACAACATAGTTATTTTCCCTGTTTCTCTAGCATTGGATGGCATTCTTTGCTGCTCCAATTTCTACTTAGTGATCAAGTGGAAAACATCTTCAACAACAGTCCAAAGAATGCTTACAAGATCATGTTCTTCAATGTAGTGCTACTGAGAAATGATCTTTATCAAAGGATGATTGTTAATATATCTCATCAAGGATTTCATAAGGACCCTTTTATGAATAGCTTCTGCAATAATGATCAAGAATCACAGGCTCCCCCTAACTGTATGCATAATCTCTTTTTGGCATAATCCCATCATCAAACACTCGGAATATTATGGATATCTTCATCAAGTCAACAACATGTATTGTTGGCTGGAGAGTTCATGAGATTTTAAGATTGTATCGACTTTCTCCTCCATACTTGTGTAACTTTCTTCTTTGGCATGGTTCTAGCTTATGTAGGAACCCAAGTTAAGTTAAAATCACGTGCCATATGACCAATGTTATGACACTTGAAGAATTATATATTGTTCATGAATAAGAATTCATGATTTCTTCCAACGTAATTTCTTCTCGGAGATTGTCAGGGACCATAATGTCTATCTTTGTGATAAGCCCTACAATATTTTTCCATGTGCCCAAAGTTTGTACAAGAATAGAAATAACCAAGAAATATACTTTGGTACCTGGGAGAAGAAGGTTTCCTTGATGTACTTATGAAGTCTTTTTCCCTTAGGATCCTTTGATGATAACCATTTCTTCTTTCATCCTTGACACCATCTGAATTTATTCTTGGAGGAGGGTTTCTTCCATAGTTGTCTTGACTCTTCTCCTTGCCTTTGCTGGAACTGGGAGCATCAACATTTCTTCCAGGCTTCCTCACATGCTTGTTGTTTGAGGCATTAGGGTATACATCATTCTTGCTTGAGGATTCACCTTCATAGCCAAGACCTAATTTATCAAGAGGATACCTTTGATGACTTAGGATGTCATCTAGGGTTTGAGAACTTTTCAAGTTCTTATTGAGCAATTCAACTTCCTTTTTAAGAAAGACAATTTCTTCCTTTATTTTCTTTCATTCTTCATACTTCTTTGATAGAATGATCTCCATTTCTTCCTTCATCTTGGTTGCTTCACATGATTGGGCCTTAAGTGAAGTGATTTCAGATTTTAACTTGGTGATGTCATCATCCTTTTCTTCTAGTTGGCATATCATGGTGTTTCTCTCTTTTTCTGCTTCATCAACTTGTCCTTTTATGAATGTCAAAGCTTCAATCACCTTCTCAGCTCCTTGTGCTTGTTTCCTTGGTTCTTCTAGTTGAGATCTAAGGGATGAGACTTCTTCCTTGTATTGACCAATCTCTATTTCAAGTTTGTTCAAGCTCTTGTACCTTTGTTCAAGGTGGCTTGACAAGGTATCTTTCTGTTTCTTTTCCTTATCCAATTGATTTGTCATAGATATGACTTCTTCATGATGCTTTCTTTTGTTTTGATGAAATTATTCCTTAATATTGGCGAGCTCCTCATCTCTTTCTTATACTTGAAGCTTGACAAGGTCAACTTCCTTCCTTGTCTTGTCTTGGTCACCAACTTTTGCTTTCTTCTTAAGTTCCTCATTTTCCTTTTTCAAATTGTTTATCTCTTCCATGGCAGCCATAAGTTTAGTAAGGAGATATTACTCAAAATCTTCTTCATTCTCTTCTTCTTCTAGGTCTTCTTTAGCCTTGATCTTATCACTCTTATCTTCATCTTCCTTGATGGGATCTAGATTTCCTTCTTGTTTTCCATCATTTTCTTGACTAGAGATCATTGTCAATGTTCCTTTTGAGTGAAGATCATGAAGTTTATCCCATATGCTTTTTGTTGACGAACATTTTTCAAAATTGGCCTTCATAGAATCAGGTAGCCCATTCAAGATTGCTTTAATTACTCTTGTATTATGTTCCTTGGATTCTCCATCCATCATGCTATCAACAATCACCGATTTCCAGACTTCAATGCCTTGAGTCTTTAAGAAATTCGTCATTCTTACCTCCCATATATCAAAGTTTCCATTGAACAATGGAGCCTTCACAAATTGATTGACTGCAATTTCGATGGTTGAGGGAGACACATCTTTAGGAGGATTGGAGACTTTATTCCTTTGCTTTGCCATTTGTGTTCTAATGATCAACCTTCAAGCTGTTAGGCTTTGAGTGAAGGTACTGGATCTGATTCCAATAGTTGGAAATACTGAGAGTGGGTGAATCAATATTTCTTTTTAATTGTTACTTTTACCAATTAGATCACTTATATTTAGAACACAAAATGAACAATGATAAGAATAAATGATTTTATTAATTGAATCAAGTACAAATGAATGATTACAATAATTGTTGCCAAGGTCCAATTTGGACTTTAGTGAGGATCCGACCTCTAGGGCTTAGACCCTATCCAAGGCACCAGCCTTGAGTTTAGGAGCACAAACTCCAAGGACACCAATCCTCAATCTTCCAAGCTCCCACCTGTATTTGCCAAGCACTGACTTGGACTTACAAGGCTCCAAACCTGTCAATTTTGAGGCACAACCCTCAAGGACTCCAATCCTATATCTGCTTCAGGCACCGACCTGGTTTCTGAAGGACTTTGATCCTCTAGGGCTCCAACCCTATTCTCCAAGGCACTGACCTTGTTTTTTGAGGCTCCAACCTCCAGGAACCAATCCTCTGGGATCCAACCCACTCTCGTACTTTGTCTAGAAGTGTTTGATAGTATTTCACTACTCCCAATATCTCCTTCACCGAGCCCTACCAATGTTCAAATTCAGTAGTGTCTCCATATCACTTCATCAATGACAACATTGTCTTCTTAGAAGGTGTCGCCACTGCCCTTCATGTTACTCAAACAAAGATCTCCAAGGTTACTCCATGAGAACTTCGGCTCCACATCATGTTTCCAAAGATATCTCTCAACTTCAAAGAAATTTCTTCAAAAGGCCTCCAGTGAAAATCTTCAAGAGTGTTTTAACGAGGTTGTTTTTCAATTGTTGAAGTCTGCACAGTATGTAATTGCAAGAGATAAATCATTGTCCCAAGATAATAGAGCTGAGACTACTGTGCCATGAGATCAACTTCCATAGTTCTGAGAAACAGGTCGATGTCTGTGCTATGGCTTTACTTCGGGTCTGATCCTTCCAAGATGAATCAGGTCAAAAGATTGTCCGATATTTGATGAGACCATGAGGGGCACTGCCTGAGTCCACTGTAATGTTTTAACAGATTCGCATAGAGATCCGAGCCAACTGTTTTGAAAACTGATATGAATAGAAGATGAACCAATCGTTTTGATTACTGCAATGTACTTCATTGGTTCGAGGTCAAACAGATCATCACAAAAAAAAGATTGTTCTTCAAGTTGAGGTTTGTACTTCTTCTAATTCATCGCAAGTTCAAGCCTTTCAAAGATTAACCCAACCAACATAATTTCTCGACCTTCGGCTTCCTTCTTTCCTGTTGGATCTTTGGCTTCCTTCCTTCTCGTTCGAGCTTCGACTTTCTCTGTTTGTTCAAGTTCACGAGTTGTGAACTGTTACTTCTTCATTGTGTTAGATGAATGAAATTCATTACCTAAAGTGAAGCGTTTCAACTTGTATATATATGACTTTTGCCAATAACCAAAAGACACGTTCATTGGGAGGAGAGGCCGACTTATGAGTTTTCACATTAAAAGATTTTATCGGAGAGGCCCTTTTTTTTAATATTCATCCAAGGTTATACTGACATGGAGGTCCCACATTAATTGCAATTGCAACCGCAACATTATCACATTAATCACAATCACAACATTCATGAAAATCAGAGTTATTCCATTAGTCCTGCAATTGCAATTTTCAGAGGTTTGCACATAACATAGTGATTCCCGTACTGCCGACGGAGCGGATGCGATATGATCTTAAGTAGTTGTTAATAAATTCTTAAGCAGTTGTTAATAAATTCTTCGGGTCCACAACCTTATCTCAATCGAAGGTTTGACATCCCTTAGAAACTAGCAATACTGCAGATGCGATATTGTATAAAGTCATGTTATAGTGGTGCAGCGGTCCGCAATATTATATCACAATTGAAGGTTTTATCGTGACCTTTATGACCTGAAATATGAAAGTTCATACAATGGATGCGATATAGTATTAAGGTGCATTATAATGGAACCATCTAGTCCACAGTACATATCACAATCGATGTTTTACCGTGACATCCCATTAAGACTTGTGTTATGAAAGTTCTGATGAGGCAGACACGATATAACATAAAGGTGTATTATAATGGAGCAGTCGGCTCTGCATATCAAATCACAATTGGGGGTTTTGTGCGGTGGTATGTAATAGAACCCGCCAATATGATATGTTAACTCCTCCGGTTTATGCGTTGTGAACTTTTAAAAGGTTTCCACGGTTTCTTCCTTCCTCTGATATTGCTCTTACTCTTGGCATATGTGATAGATTTTATTTGTCTTGCCTTTTCGCTCTTGTGGCTTCTCTTCACTCCTATGACTTCCAATACACTGCTCTAATAGCTCTTCTTTTGATGGCTCTTCTATGATGGCTTTCGATGAAGTCTTCCTGCTCATGTTGCTTCATGGATCTGCTCTGCTTGGATTCACATCATTATTTACTATCCAGAATATTGCCATATTGACATCAATGACAATCTAGATCAACAGACACCTCCCCAATAATGACACCAAAACGTGGTAAGCCCTGGTATTGCACCAAGAGTGATGCAACTCCCAAGGGTTCCTCAACTCTATTTATCAACCCGAGGTTCATTCAAACTTTGAGGTGACAACGCTATATACACAGTAGATGAGATTCTATTCATGTCACCCTCAACTAGGACATTTGATCAATAATGATCCAAAACCATTCTTCCTACTGAATTAAAAGAAAAACTAACTAATGAAGGTGAAATTCAAAATCTACCAATAATGATAAAATGGAAAATTCATTTTGAAATTCAACTTGTAAATGCCATTGAGTCAGTTCATGAAAAGATAAGAGCTACACTGCTTGCAGAAAGGGAACTACATTATCTTGCAATCAACCATTTAACTACCAAATCTACTTTCGGACAGGAAGCTAACCTACCAAAGAATAACTCAAGATTCCATACATCATCTATCTAGCCCACACTTGCATATAAAGCAATGTTGTATTTGTGTTAAATTTGTGATAAATAAACTAATTCTATTTTGTTTTGGAGTGAAGGAAAAGGAGGATTTGGAGTGGCCTAGGTGCTTCCCTTGATAATGGTGTCACAGTTGGGGGTCAACCTACTTCTAAACTAAGCCCAAATTGCATCAAAGGTCAAAATAGGTGGAGAAATAGGTGTTCGAGGGATGGCAAGGTCGATGGAGGTTGTGGTAAATGGATGAAAGGTGGCCAACGCCCCTAGCCAAGCTCAGAGCCTTTGGAAGGCTTGTTTTGTACTAGGAGACTTGCTCACGGTGATCTAGGGGAATGATCTCAAGAATAGAACTTTGAAGACAGAATTTGGGAATCATCAAAGAGGGTAAGTAATTACAAGATGGAGGTGGTGAAAGGCCCATTTCCTGTAGATCCAAACATCCATGCAACATCACATGCATATAATCTTTTATCATTGACAAAATGAGAAAACTAATAATGGAAAATATGAGTTGAATTTAAATTCCATATAATCTATGCTAAAAACTCTGATGTATTCAATAAATAAACTCCTAAGCTACAGTAAGCACATGAAAATCAAGATGAATAACATATACCTTCTTCCAAGAAATCATAAACATAGTATTTTTGGATTGTGATTGTAGATCCTTCCATTCATGCTCCCATGGGAGAGATGAGATAGAGGTTGCGATCACAATATTTTGAGGGGTTATTTTCTAATAAAATGCAGAAAACTAATAAGAACTTTAAACTAAAAAGAAGTAACAATACATAAGAAGGAATTAAGCCACTGGGGTTGGGCCTAAACCCAAGAGCCTCAACCCTCTGGAACTAACTTAGTGATTAACCAATAAGAAAATTCTCATTATCATTGCATCAATGTCAAATAAATTACACAAACAGTAAAAAATAACAGTGAGCTTGATATCTTCCTAGTTGAAAACAAAGTTTGAATACTAATGATCTATTTTACATGTTTATTTATACAAGAGGGTAGCTACTAGTAGCTCCCTAGAAAATAGGAATGTTTGTCTCCCATAACTCAAGAAGGGTGGATTTTTATCTTCTTTGACTACACTTGCTTGGCTACCAATGACCTCATCTTTCTTGGCTGCCAATGACCTCGAGCTGATGAGAGAGAGTGTGGTGATCTTGGATGATTGAAGGAGTTAAGGAGGTGGAAAACCTCCTAGAATATCTCCTTGTTGTCTACTCTGAGCTCCTGCATGGAAATTATCTCAAAAATGCTCAATTTCCTGCAATTAAACCATATTAGGCCACATGACATAGAAAAACATCTTTTACCCCTCTCATTAAGCATAATATAATAAAAATTGTAAATAAATGTGAGAAAGAGATAGTTCTAAAGATGGAGGATGGAATTATGTCCCTTATGATGTACCTATTGATAAGCCTCATCAAATCGTATGAAATCATCATAAACCAGAATCATAGATCACATGTAACCATCATAAATCAGAATCATATATCACATGTATAATAAAATTGAAATACAATATTGATACTTATCCTTTAATCGATCATTTGATTCTACCTTTGTCCTTTGTTCTTTTGTACACACATTGGATTGGTTTCCACACCTGACAAGCACCCAATTCCTTCTTCCTTTCCTCAATCTCCTACACATACACAATGTACATCACAACAATACGTCCACACACATTGTACAACACCACACAATACATACACCTACACCTGATATACATCATGACATGTACACGTACACTCGATGTACAACACAACACAATACATACTTCTACATTCAGTGTACAACGTAATGAGTACACATATCATGATGCCATGACTACACAATGCACATACGTATTACCACATGTACACATCACAACATGTACGACATGCACACAATACCACTTGTACACCAGTACCATATGTACAACATGTACACAGTACCACCTATACACAACACCACCTGCACAACATGTAAATAGAATCACATGTACACGACACCACCTGCACAACGTGTACATAGTGCCACATGTACACCGCACCACCTGTAGAGCATGTACACAACACCACATGCACGACATGTACATGACACCACATGTACATAGTGCAACATGCACAACATATACACAACACCACCTGTGTACAACACCACATGTACAACATGTACAGAACACCACATGCACACAACACCACATGTACAATCATGCACACAACACCATATGTACATAACACCACATGTACAACATGCACATAAAACCATATGTACATAGCATTGCATATACAACATGTACATAGCACCATATGTACACAACACCGCATATCCAACATGTGCATAACACCATATGCACACAACACTGCATATCCTTCATGCACACAGTGCAATATGTACACAACACCACATATTCAACATGTACATTGCACCATCTATACCCATCACTGCATATGCAATATAAACACAACACCATATATACAATAGGCACACAACATCATAGGTGAAAACACTGAATATACAATATGCACAACATATACACAATAGTAGCACTTCACATCCAAAACCACACTATCTTACCAAGAAACCTTACTTTCAGTGTCTCTCCACCATCCATGCTTATGCAAACATGCCATGAATCACGCTATTTTCATTCTGTTGATGTATCTCTCAGCGTTTGTACAAAACATAGGCATAGTATAGACACATAATATCAATTAATATCCAATTGATACTGACCTCATAGATCTTCCAGGGCTACTCTTCCCACTTGATTCCCCATAAGACCAAGAACCTCTTTCATGCAATTCACCTGCATAACCAATAATTCCTCCACAAAATGATCCTTGACAACCCTGTTAGAGAGTGACATAGATACATACATAGATAAGTATATACATATAAATATTAGCATTAAATAATCATGATTTCTGATGACCCTATCAGACAATGACATACATACATACATACATGTATACATATATAGACATCAAGATAATCATGATCACAACATAATTACCAAATAACATAGGGTTTAGGTTAAGAGAACTCCCTTTATGTGTGCAACACATGCACAACATTGAGAACAACAGTTCCCAACATAGCCAAGGCATCTGACGCCTCAAATCCATTTACTTTACCTTTCATGATTACCTTTCTCATGTTTTTACTACCACCATCCATTTACCACAATTGACCCAACCATTCCAACTGACTGTCATATTGTTAACTTCAACTTCCCTTACACATGCACTAGTCTTCATCTAGGTTTCACATTACTTGTCGAGTATCACACAACTCCTCCTAGGCTCCATTAACTTCCTCCTTCCCCAACCAATTCCTAAGACCATCAAACATAAAGGCAAGAACAAGAAACAACAAGAAGAAACCCATGAAAACCAATAACAATATGACACCACAACAAAGTGGTATGGCCATACACTAGAAATAAACAAAACTGCCAATCAAGCACAGAAAAATCACAAAAGAGTAGCAACAAACACCATGACTCAATCCCCATGTTTCCCAATGCTTCCAAAGGAAAGCTCAACCTGAGCCTTCTACAGGATTTCATGGCAATCTCTTTGCCATGCAATCTCCTACATCATACTGCAATAAACAAATAATTGTTATCGCATAAATAAATATACAATATACTAGCTATCTTACCTTGTTTTGTCAAGTACATTGCCTTTTAGCTGAACACATCCATGCCATATCTCAAGGGACTCCAATTCCCTTGACATATCTAGCTATAACTAGACACTAGCTATTATACCTGTCAAATATATGTCCATGAATATAGCACATATCCACATAATTTTAGGCAAATTAGGGTTAAGAATACTTTTTGTATTCAAAGCATTAATTTTTTTGGAACTGTGGTTTCAAAACATAGCCAAAGGAATTCTTACCCAATTACTTTCTTTTACCATTTACCTTGTTGCAATTGAGTCTTTATTATGCACTATCACATCAGCTGTTAGTTATATAAGAAAATAAAATATTACCTTGTCATGCTAATACCAAGCATGTTTCCCTATAGCTTCTCACACATGTAAGTCACATGTTCTAAAGATCAAGACATCATGTCTATTAATTGAAATAAGCATTTTCTAATATTAACAACCATGTCTCAATAATCAACTCACGATCATCAATCATAATACATAATGCTACAACTATCACCTACTTACACTCAATCAATTGTCTCAACACGTGACACGTTAGTAGAACCATCTTGAAACAAGATCATTCCTTCATGAAAGCTTATAGACACATACTCATATCATGAAATAAATCAAACATTCAAGAAACAAATAGACGATGTAACAAACAACAAACACTCAAACACCAAATAGACGACATAATCAAACAGTCAAACACCAAATAGACAACATAAGAAAACTCATACCTAAACTTATCTCAGGGGAGGTTATCTTGTCTACACAATCAATCTAGATTAGC
Source organism: Pinus tabuliformis (assembly GCA_031772625.1). Taxonomy (NCBI): domain Eukaryota; kingdom Viridiplantae; phylum Streptophyta; class Pinopsida; order Pinales; family Pinaceae; genus Pinus; species Pinus tabuliformis. The sequence continues at coordinate 319,072,245 of CM062806.1, read as the reverse complement.
ATGATGCAACTTCAAAAACACATCAACTCGAACATAAATAATGTCACGATATCCATAACAGTCTAACATGTTCGCATCATAAACTCATAAACAATTGTCATTCATGCATAACAATCACATATGCACAATCATTCTAGATTGGTACAACACAATATCATAATAATAGGTCGACTCATACCTGAATGCCATAACCTTATGCATCTGCATAGGCCAATCCAAATCAACACAATACATATAACACCTTGATCTTAAATGAAATAACCCTAATCATCAATTTAACTAACATATAACAAAAACAAGTTAACATATAACATAATCATCAAGTTAACTAACATAAAACAAGAAGAAGTTACTACCATGCATGACTATATGACGAACGTGCATATGACCACATTGATTTACTAGCATCTATCATACATGTAACCACAAAAATCATAGACTAATAGACATGTACATAACCCTAATGCTTATAACAACCATTAACCAACATACCTTCATACCCACCATACAAACATGTATGATGATTCGCTCTTACCCCAACATTCAATACTGCAACCTCGCTTTGATGATTTGCATCTCTTGCTCTATCTCAGCCAATATATTAGCATCATATCTTATCAACAACATCATGATGACCTAAAATGCATACAATGACCTCGTGGACAATAACCTTAACCATGAAAATGCATGCATAACAACATATAGACACTGGCATGCATAACAAATGCATATACATTCGGCATGCATTCAGGACAAACACATCCCAACAACAACATCATCAACCTCTATATGACAACACAACTGCAACCATGACCACCACCATGCATACACAACAAGAACATAGACCCCAAACATAGAGAACACATATGCAATAGAAATTTATGCATGATAAACACATTCCACCCATCTAGTCCAAATGTTAAACCGTTCTCTGATACCACTTTGTAACACCTTCCTCCCACACTTACCCAAGTTTACCAATCCATTGGGGTAAATATGTGATGAAGAGCTACTATGATACGATTCAACTCCCTAATTTCAGTTTAGGAAGTGGAACCAACAAACCAACACTTTACAGACCTCCCTCAGGTGCGACAAGACCCTCAGGAGCTAATCCACCACTCCAGGTGCCCAACCCCTGACTTAACCTAGCCTCTCAATGAATTAAACCCCCATTCGCTCCCATGTCATGGGCATGGATGCGACTGGGATCCTTCAGTCACTCCCACAATGCCTGCAAGAGAGATACTGTAGTCTTTTTTAGCTAGTTCTATGCCAGAGATTATGAGATTTAAGCCACTTTTTCAGGGCTAGTCTCCAAATGACTACCGGGAACTTGATGAGACTCTTCGAGACAATAAATGACACCAAGAAAATGCCTCTAACACAAAACTTGATCAAGGACTTGACCTAACCAAGCCCAATCATGATAGTCATTTCATTAAACGTATCACAAATATGAAATCTGCAGGTTTCAACAAAAAATATGAGCATAGGGGGCTCATACTTATGTGAGAATCGCTAAGAAGCATTGATGCCTTATCACATTAGCTACATTATCATCTATTAGGTCATCCATTCATTATTTGTTCACATACTAATAAAAACATGGTGAGAGCCATACATCATAACTATCATAAAACATGCTCATAACCAACATATAACCAATAGAAATAACAAGAATATTTTAGCCATATATACCACATGTAAACAAGTATATTTACCCATAAAATACAAGAGGAAATAAGCTCTTATTAACATATGCAAAATGTAACCGACTCTGGGACTTCCACGAGCCACCCAACCATAGACTAGGCTAAGACAAATCTCTCTTTAAGCCCGTCATCCTCGTGCCATATTCCAAGCATGAATGTGGGATCTCATGGAATAAACCAACCAAAACCAAACTAGGGCTTCTAGAGGCCAAACCACCTCAAGCCTCTACCAATGATTCCACCTCATGGTCGTACATCACTAAACATCACCAGATTGATCTCTACCCAAGTTGTCTAGGGCTCCAGAGCGTTTTTCCCAACCCAGCTTCCAAGACTAGTAACTCAACCCATGACTATTGTCAAGCTCCAGAGTGTTTGTCCAACCAAGGCCCCAAGACTAGTAACTCAACCCACAACTATTGTTGGGCTCCATATCATTTGTCCAACCAAGGTTTCAGGACTAGTAACTTAACCCACCAAGGGCTCCAGAGTGTTTATCCAACCAAGGCGCCAAGAATAGTAACTCAATCGAAGTCGTTACAGGGTTCCAGAGAATTTTTCTAACCAAGGATTCTAGGACTAGTAACTCAACCCAAGTTGTTACAAGGATTCCAAAGTGTTTGTCCAACCAAGGATCCAGGAACTAATAACTCAACCCACAATCATAAAAATATGAACACCAATCAAAACAAATGGGAAAAGCCACAATCACCATGGCTATCCAAAAAATGGAAAGGCTAGGAAAAGCCTCTGCCAATCCAGGAAATCCTCCATGGAAATGATAGATCATAACCAAAAACCCACATGCATGCCAAAAGTAGCAAATAAATCATGCACGAAACTCGATACATGCAAAGAAATCCAGTTGTAGTTGTCGATCCCACTGTCCCCTTGCACTTTCCTGCTTTCCTTTGCCTTCTTTCTCCAAATCTCCAAGAATTCCACACTCCTCCAAGAATTCTCCAAGAAAAATCTAAGTGTCCAAGAGTATGAGAGAGAGAGAATAGAGAGCAAGCTTCAAAACTGAATTGGCAAAAGTCTATGAACTGATCCCCGAAAGCCTTTTTATCAATGAGGCCTCTATTTTCTTCAATTTCCTCCTCGCATGCAACATGTGACCTTTCACCTTCCTTTTCTCCAATTTTCCATTATTTTCATAATTAAAATGTCAATTCATGCCTCATGCCTTTCTTGTTGGACACCTAATCCTCTAACGGTTGGCGTGGAAGCTGAACAGTAAAATGGAGTCCAAGAGACCAATTGGAATATGAAACCAAGGGTCACTAGACTTGTATAAATGTGTATCATTGTGAATAATAATTCATTCAAGGATGATCATTCATATCTTCTGTCTTTGCCATTGTTGTGTTTAACATGGTAACAAATCAGGTTCCTTCCTGGCCTGCTCAAATTTGAATCACTAGTTTTGTGGTGCAGTGATTTTGGGTGTTTCTATACCTTTCTATAGAACTATCCCTTTATCAACTACTTCCTTGCTTAGTATTTGTGTTTTCTACAGCCTTGAAATAGAAAAAAATAGTGTGCCCAGTTAACACTTCATATAAGACTCCTCGTATTGTGCATTGAATGCCATTTCTTCTACCATTATTCTCTGTCCTCTACCCCTATCCTTTCATAGAAAGTATGTCTAGCATTACTTGCCATTTCCTGCCATGCATAACCATGGTGTCCCAAATATCTGCATGGAATAATTTGAGTTTGAAAGCTGTGGAGGGTTGGATGCTGGTACACTGAGCGTGGACACTGAGTGGTGAGCATGGAATAGTTTGAAAGTTGTGGAGGATTGAATGCTGGTGCGCTAAGGATTGACTCCCAAAGGCTCAAAATAAGGTAATATTGTTCCTCCTACAAGCACGGATTACACATTGTTGGCATGACTGTGTTTTGGAAAATCTCGCGTTTGAGTCATACATCCCCAATATTGCAACATCGTGGTGCTATCATAACTGTGTTGAAGTTATGGTGTTATCGTGATTGTGTTGTAGGGATGGTGTTATTATGATTATTTTTGAAGTGATGTGTTGTATGGTGCTCTCCTCCGTGATTGTTTCTCTTCCCATACCAATGCTATGAATCATCGTTGTTTTAGCATCGTGGCATCAAACCACCATACCACCCATCGTGGCTCCACTGAACAGTTTCTCCCATACTACAGTTTCTCTGCATACCACCAAACTTCCATACGAACCCATTGAATGGTATTACGTTGAATTGTGTTATATATTATAACTATTAACTTTGCTAAAATTCCACTTAAGAGAGGCCCTCCAAACCGCCTCCTCCATACTCCGATTATAATACATATAATGCCGCCATGTTATATATATAACATATAACTCCTCTGCACAATACATTGTCCCAACTATCGGCTAATACCTCCTCCATACCACATCGTATAACTCCTCCATTATATTGTTTTAATATATGTCATATATATACTCCATCGCTCCATCGCCCAACCTTTGTTATATAATACCTCCATGCTAGAGTAAATACATATAACCCAAGTTATATCGCATGATCAATATGCTCATACCCCACACAATTAATACCTCTGTCATATACCACCTCACCATATGCAGCATACATTGTTTAAAAACACCTATTCAGTTGGAATCTTAACACTATCTGTTGTTGGCTGCAGTTTTCAATAATGAAGCCAAAATCTTTATATTGAAATATGTTCAATAGTGCACAATAGGAGGAATTACATTAATGTGAGGGCTACATCTAGTTTTTTGTAAATGAGATAAGAGAAATTGACCTGCTCGCACTGAAGAAAGAAAAAAATTATGGGGAATCGATGTCTTTAAAGAGAACAATTCAATTAGATAGAATAAAGGTATTGTATCATATTAAAAGAGCAGATGAGTCCTTGAATAAAAGATCAAATGACAAGGTACTGAGTTTGAACTTTGAAAGACTCCTCTTGTTTTTATCAAGGCCTGAAGCTTGACTGCATGTTGGACTAAGAAATTACCTTGGAGCAATGAACATCATGCTAATTGGGTTTTGAGAATCATAGTAGATTACGAGAGTAGAGGAATTTATTTGACAACCATACACAAAGGAGAATCATTTTTCAAGGACAATCCATGCACATTGTTTGAGTGGATATAAATTTCAAACACTTATAAAGCTCAACACTGTGTAAACATTCTTCTCTGTTGATATAGAAGTGGTTTGGACAACAACTTGCTTTTGTTTTTCATATCCAGATTTAACAATGCACTTACATTTTGTGTTGGTAGTAGTTCTTCAATAAGTTTTGTTGACACTTTTTTTACGGTGCTAGACCCACCAACATCAGGGGATCTCCCCGATATGAATTCCCAACTAGACCTCACATCGTTTGGTGTGGGAGTCCCATCCGGTACGATGGCCCAATTGCCATTATCTTAAGGATTTGCCTTAACTCTTGCTTGTCAGAACATGAGAGTGATCTACTTTGTCTTTGAGAAGTGAGGTTCACATGCCTAGTGAGTGTAAGTGTCACTTGTGTCAATGGTTCTTTCACTGTTGAGGGAGAGGGTGCGAGTGAATTCCAAGTTGATTAGGAGTAGTCCCAACGCTACTAGGAACACAACACAATAGGATGTACACAACTTCCCGCAGAGTGGTCCACATGGATGCGGTAGTCACAACACACAAGGGAAGATAAAATGTATAACACTCAGAAGATTAGTCCACACTAGTGCAATGGTTGTTTACAACAAGTTGGATGTGAAAGGTTTGTCTGATGTCTGGGAGAGTAGTCTACATAGGCAAGACATCGTTAACAGCATATACAACACATTTCCATTAATAGCTTATGTATTACAACAAGTGAAATAGTTCAAATGTAGAACACAGGTTAAAGCAACATGCATCACAAGTGTTAAATATTAGTATTACTACAGTTACAATACATGTGTGAAAACATGTTGGCTTGTTAGCAGGCTTCTGAATTAAGCGAAAGTTCCAAGATACATCGTTACACCATACATCACTAAGCCCGTGTGAGGGGTGTTGGAGCCACTACTTACTCCTCAAAGGAAAGATTACAAACTCTCTTGGCTATGTGGGAGGAGTTGAGGTGAAAAAAGTCATTTTCATGTACAAATGAGGGGTTATTTATAGCCAAGGGTTAAACTGACCCTTGTGGTTGTTCGACAACCCTCATGACTGTTTGACTTCCATGAATTTTCATCTTTACATGACACTTGTACAACAAGTGGGTCTCTTGGACTTCCACGTTACATTACATTGATTGACAACATGGCCCACATTAGAGATGTGATTGACATGACTCATGACATGACTCGACATGACAGTGCTGGTACATTCCTGTTGCTACTGGAGTGCATGTTGACATGCAGTGATGCTGGGTGATGGATGTCTTCATGGTGTGTCACAGATTCACCTCCGCATGGCAAGGTGCATGGAGTCTTCGATGGCCGTTTGTTCACTTGATGTTGCTTTGGCACATTGCTCCTTTCTTGTATGTTGGAAGGCTTGACAGGATCATCTGTTTGCAAAAGATGCATGTCTATCTGTTCGTCCATCCGTGAGCACATCTTGCATGTTTGTTTATCCATCCGTCCACAAACACATCTTTGCATGATCATTCGTTCGCGAGCACATATCTTTGCATGCATCATTCATTCATCCGTTGGTGAACCTATCCTTCTGCATGTGCTCCCTTCGTTCATCCCATTCGTCATCGTACCATGTTTGTAAGTGTACCTATACCTGTAGTCACTCATGATGAGACGACATCAAATCCAAAAATCTCCTAGTATACCATGACACATGATCATTTCGGATGCAGGTGACCAGGAGAGGCAACAAGGTAGCGAGGCAAGATGATGGATCTGGGTACTACTAATTAAAACTGCTCAATCGTCACTGGGTGATGGAGATGGGGAATCTGAGTCGAAAGTGACTGTTCGCGAGGTCTAGCTCAATTACAAGACAAAATTACATAATTTTGGGAGAGACAGTCTAGGGCGAGGGAAGGCAAGGTAAACAAAATCTGTGCATTTTCCAGAATGATCGGGTAGTAGGGGCTTGACAGTAAATTTTGTGCAATTTCTTGGAGGAACAAGTTGGGCTGCAGGAAGGATTAGCAGACAGGATTTGCGCAGTTTTTTGGAGGAACTAGCCTAGAGCTTGGCAACCAAAACTGCGCAATTCATGGAGGGAACTAGTAGCTGGCTGCTGGGTCACTCGCAGCAGAAACTGTGGAATTCCTTAGGGGAACTAGCATTCAGCTGTCGAGAGATTGGCAGCAGAAACTACGCAATTCTTGGAGGGAACTGGCAGTCTGCTGCTGGGAGCTGTTGGCGAGAGAAATTGCACTGATGTTGGGAGGTTGACATGCTGATCATCTCTGCGCAATTTTTGAGCTCAGTAGACTGCTGGACAACAGTTGGTCTGCTCATGAAAACTGCACAATTTTCTAGATGAGAAGTCAGTCGACTGTTGGGAGGGCTGGCTAGAAAAACTACGCAATTTTCTGAGGGAGACAGGGACGGGCACCGGGTGTATGTCTGACTTGTCTACGCAATTTTCTCAGTCAGCGGAGTGGGAAAGGTCTACAACCTCTGTGCAATTTTTTAGGGGAGTCAGTCCCAGTGTGGCTGTTGGGTCAAACTCTCCGGTTGATAAGCATGAAGGTTGATTGATTTGCTTGCGGACAGTGCAACTTGAAATGGCTTGCTCAGGGTTTCTGCGCTGTTGTGGTTGACAGTTGATCGAGTCGATGGCGGGGTGATGGTTCGATTATCAGAGGGGAATCTGGTCGTTATAACTTCAACAAACTGACTGAGTGTGTGAACGAATGAAAGATGCATACGTAATCTTGCAAACACACACTTACATGACTCGACGCTGAGACGACTCAAACCATCTAGACACACATTATCAACATGACTGACCAACAGTGTAAGTGGCAAGCACGACACTTGTGATTGATCATTGGTCAACTATGATGACTCTTGTGTGACAGTGAATGTGACTCTGTGTGTGAGTGCGATAGATTTTTTCATAGCGAACACAACAAGTACACACGAAGCAAAGACTTTGAGTATAACCTGAACATGGTTGCAAGCATGACTTTGACATCAACATGCAAAAACTTGGGTGAAATGATCAAGCAAGGTGGGTGTGAAGACTCACGAGCTCACAGAGTGATCCTAAGTGTGTAAAGTCATCAAGTGAAACTCTCATGGGAGGCTCCGAAATTGGGTGCAGACCAAAATTTTGGAGGGTGGTTGTAGCTGCTACAACAATTTGCGACACACTAGTAGAACTCCAACTTCTCTGTTTTGGTTCATTGATAGCACAAGGCCTTGGTCTTTTGAGGAGTATTGAATCATTGTGTAGGTTACTCTGGCTTCCCCACTTACCTCATGGACATACATGGTTCACCTTTTGCCAACTCAGTCAAACACAATCAAAAGTTCAGCTTGATCATAGTGTTTCAATTTCGGGAAGGGTAGTTTAGCTCGTGAATTGAAGATTTTCAGAGTATAAGTTTTCATCTTTGTTGTTGCTCCACTATTAGCAGGCCTGGACAGTACACCGGAGGAGTCATGCAGGAACACATGAATTTCTCCACTACCAACGAGCCTTGTCAGTACCCTGGTGGAGTTGCATGCTTCACCTCTCTGCGTAGGAAGCCTTTCTCTTCTTTCACCTTTGTATTTTTCAAGAGGACTGTGCATAGGGACTTATTTATTTTTGGGGTAGAAGAGGGATCCAAACTTATTGAGAGCAAAAGAGGTTGTTCCTTCAGAGAAGCATGTAAGACCTTTGACATAGATTTGCTTGTTTAGGTTTTCCCCTTTTCATTTCTACTAGTTGTATGAGCTTGAACACGTAGAGCAGAAGGTTGAGTGCAGGCATGGGGCTTCCTAGTGTGGACATAGGTTCATGGTTCAACCAAAACTTCCCTCACAGACGGTTCGTATTTTCCATCAAACTTCATCAGTCGAAGGTTATAACCAATGTTGCACGAAGCGGGAGCGAAGCGGAAGCGTTTTTTGGAAGCGGGGACGCCGAAGCGTCATTTTCCAAAAATCTAGGAAGCGAAGCGTCCGCGGAAGCGTCTGCTATATATATATATATATATTATATTTTTTTGCATTTATACTCAAAACAAACATCCCAAATACCAAATTAATTGTAGAAGACATGAAAACATGCATATTTTTGCATAAATCAAGATAGATATAACATCCATTGTACATTAATGATCTAGAATCTAGATTTTTCTCCTCTTGTCTAGCCTTTACCTCTACCTCGATTGTCTAGGGATATTAGTCAACATTGCCCAATTTTGATCAAACTACCTAATTCAAGACTTAAAATATGGTAGAAAAAGCTTAACATGTTTGATCGATGATTTTGACTTGATTGAAAGGTAATTTTTTGCTAAGGGCGTGCCGCGTGACAAAGGAGTTCAACAATTAACACCACCAACACCAGGGTACATATAGGGCTTGGTGCTCTTGATTAAATGCTAATCGCATACCTTCATACTTGATATAATCTAATGAAATTCCACAATCCCATTGATCCTGAATACCTGAAAACTGTTAAGTCTACTGAATTTTGAATAGGATATGAAATTCTATTTTCTCCATATGAAGTCCAATGAGGCTGGAACCACTCTCAAACATTCTGAGTCATTTCATGGTAATGTTAAAAATTTAAGTAAAAGGATGAAAATGAAAAATAAAGGAGAATGTCACTTTTACTTTAAGAATTTAACATTACCATGAGGGAGCATCTGCTATATTTATAATTTTTTTTGCTTTCATTTGTCACCCTAACCCAAGGTGGACCCACCCCCAACAAGCAAACTCACCTAAAATTTAAAAAAAAATTGAAAAAAAAAAACGATTTTCTAAATGCTTTTCCGGAAGCTTTTCTGGAAGCGTCTGGGAAGCGTCTGGGAAGCGTCTGGGAAGCGTCTGGGAAGCGCCTGGGAAGCGTCTAGGAAGCGTCTGGGAAGTGCCGTACGAAGCGCGCTTCGGCGCTTCAGAAGCACCAGCGCTTCCAAATTTCCAGGAAGCGTCTAAAAATTTCGGAAGTGCGCTTCCGGCCAAGCTTCCTAGGCGCTTCCGTACGGGACGCGCTTCGGGGCTTGGAACCGGGGGGGGGGGGCTTCGTGCAACACTGGTTATAACAAAGCATAGAGAAGACAGACACAAGATTGGCCAAGTGCTGCGGTGTCACAAGTTTCTTCAAATCTCAGCCACATACTCTATTCAAAATCTAGAATGCAGTAGTTGACAACACTTATTTCCGGAAAAAAATAATAATAAGGTATTAAGCAACTCAAACAAACAAAAACAAAAATAGTAAGTGAAGAAACCAAATTGAAAACAGCAACAAGGAAGCGAAGCAATCAAGTCAGCAAGCAAACAAACAAGCAAGCAAGTAGACACACAAAGAAAGAAGAAAACATGCATGCAAGAAAACAACTCAAAGCAAATACTACTCCTACTCCTAAGCTCACAGTACATGGGTCATCTCACGTGAACTGATAATTCCAATGTAGCCACCGGTGCATTGGTCGACCCATGTTGGTGAAGGCATGGTTTGCGATCATCGCAGTTGCGCAAACCAACAAGCATGAAATATATAATGATGAATACGTACACACTCCGAGCTTACAAGCGTCAACAGACAAAAATGAGTGAAAGTGCATGTTATGCACTCTATGGACTTGCCATGGTGTTGTGCTACACTATGTACAGATGTTGGGTATATGCATTCTCTTGACTGTGACTGGCAGGAAAACGTGAGAAAGGTAGACCACTTATGTTGTGCAAGTGTGCTTCTTGTGTAATATTCCTCCAATGCATGAGCGATGGGATCGTATAGTTCAAGTGGAGGAATCAAAATCTGAGTGTTAGATTGATATTGAATAAAAAGTAGAGAGTGATGAGGAGCCTTCCATGTTTCAACAATTCCCTGATCAGAAGTGAAGCCAACCTCAGGACAGTGAGGACCTGACATAACCATCAGCTCGGGCTGAAGTGCCTCGACAGTCTGTGGGGTTTCGACTTCATCGATAGATAGATCATCATAGACCAGTGTCTTAGACAGATTAATAATGATTGAATCAACATCGTGATCAGATGAAGAAGTAGAGAGATCACGACAACCAAGATCAGAAAATTCAGGATGTTTGTCGACATCCTCATGATTTGATGAATCAGGTAGAGGGGTAGATGAGAAGCAAGGATGTTCACCCTCTATGTTTTCAGGAATGATAGATGACAGATTGGACGGATTTCCAGAGGAAGATGTGTCCTCTCTGCAATGTAATGACAGACTGACATCTAACGTGTCCTGTGAATGATCAGAAGTAGAAACATCTGGAAATGAGTTTTCACAGGGGAAATCAACAGTGGCAGAATCACAAGGGATGTCAAGATAAAGCGGATGAGGTGCAGTTGGAAGGGAGTCATCCTTCAACGCTGGTTCTTTCTTAGATTCCCGCACACACTCATGAATGATGGCACAGGTTGGCTGCATAATACCAACTCCATCAACAACTTGATCCTTGTTCACAGCAGGTGAGGAGTCTGGAATGGAAGAACACAAGATAGTACAATCCGGAGGATCAACAGAATGCAGGGACGGAGATTGAGGGAATGATTCCACGTGACAACCAACAGGATTGTAGGCCAAATCTGTGCAGATATCAAGAGTAGGTGGGGTGGGAGGATGTGACAATTCAATAGATGCATGCGCATGATCTCCCACATCACTTCGCGGTGGTGGAGCTATTTGATGAGGTGAAGGCGGACAATCACTTGTGGTAGCAATTATGCCTGCCCGTGATTTCGCAGCTCCATCACCGAAGTGTGCTGAGCGAGGTCCGGATATGCGAAGAATATACTCAAATATTCCATAAAGAAATTCCTATGCAAGATTACAAAAGCGTGTGTAAAACTGATCAACGGATTCATTGGGTGCTTTTCGTAATTTCAGAATTTCTTGATCGAGTGCTTTATGGTTAAAGTGATTGAAACCACGATCTATCTCTGTGACCAGATGAGCAAGGGAATGAATAGATTTTTCAGGAAGGGTGGCAGACCAGTGCATGGGGTGCCCTCGAAGTGTGTAGACGAACAACCCTCAAAGTGTGTAGACGAACAACGCACAGGTCATGTACTCTTCAAAGATTCCTTGTCTTTCGCATGAGCCTACAACACTGACTGCGTGCCTAAACAAGGCTACGTGGTCTCCACCATCAAATGTTTTATGTGACAAGTTATCTAAGAGCTTTTCCAAGATAATGGAGTCGTTTCCATAATCCATACACTCCGAAAGAGAAACTATGTAGTTAGTCATGATAGATATATAGAGATTCAAAACAGATGTGGGGACTCAACTTGTCATCTGGCCCTCCTTCTAGCACCAAAATGTTGACGATACTGGACTCACCAATATTAGGGGATCTCCCCGGTATGAAGTCCCAACTAGACCTCACACCATTTGGTGTGCGTGTCCCATCTGGTACGATGGCCCGGTTACCATTATCTTAAGGATTTGCATCAACTCTTGCTTGTCAGCACAAGAGAGTGGTCTTATTTGTCTTAGAGAAGTGAGGTTTGCGTGCCTGGTGAGCGTAAGTGTCACTTGTGTCAATGATTATTTCACTGTTGAGGGAGAAGGTGAGAGTGAGTTCCAAGTCGATTGGGAGTAGTCCCAATGCTGCTAGGAACATACAACACAACAGGACGTACACAACTTCCGGCGGAGTAGTCCACAGAGATGCAGAAATCACAACACACAAGGGAAGATAACACATATAACACTCAGAAAATTAGTCCACACGAGTGCAATGGTTGTTTACAACAAGTTTTATGTGAAAGGTCTATTTGATGCCCATGAGAGTAGTCTAAATGGGCGAGACATCGTTAACAACATATACAACATATTTCCATTAATAGATTATGTATTACAGCAAGTGAAATAGTTCAAATGTCAAACACAGGTTAAAGCAACATGCATCACAAGTGTTAAAGATTAGTCTTACAACAATTACAATACATGTGTGAAAATGTGCTAGCCTACTAGCAGGCTTCTGAATTAAGCGAAAGTTCCAAGACACCATACATCACTAACCCCATGTGAGGGGCGTTGGAGCCACTACTTACTCCTCAAAGGAAATATTACAGACTCTCTTGGCTATGTGGGAGGAGCTGAGGTGAAAAAATTCCTTTGCTTGTACAAATGAGGGGGTATTTATAGCCAAGGGTGAAACTGACCCTTGTGGCTATTCGACTACCCTCATGACTGTTTGACTTTTTTAGGCCAGGTAGTAACTCCAATAGGCAGTAAAACTGTTTCGTGTATTATTCCATAGGTAGGTCATTGTTATATACAATAGGGAGTGACTGTTCAGTTCATCTCCCGATGACTGTTCACATTCCTAATTTAATTATTTACATAAAATTCACCCAATCATGAAGATTAGGTGTCAACATTCCCCCCTTAATCTGAAGGGATGTTGGTGAGTCCAAGCATCATTCTGAATCATTCAAGCTTTTCCCTTCCAAGTGCTTTGGTGAAGATGTCTGCAATTTGCTCATTTGTGGAACAATGACGGAGATGGATTATTTTGGCCTCAACATGATGTCGAATCAGATGATATTTAGTATTGATATGCTTCGTTCGATCATGGAACTTTGGGTTCTTGGCCAACTTTATTACAGAGGTGTTGTCAATCATGAGTGGAGTTGATTGTACTTGTTTTACCTACAAATCTTCAAGAATTTTCCTGAGCCACACAATTTCTTTTGTTGCTTCAGCTGCTGCCACGTATTCTGCTTCTGTTGTGGAATCTGCTGGAACTGATTGTTTGCGTGATCTCCAGGAGACATCTCCTGATCCAAGACTCATAGCATATCCTCAAGTAGATACCCCAGTTTCTTTGTCTCCATCGAAGTCTGAATCAGAGTATCCAATCAAGCTGAAGTCGTCCACCTGTGTATACTTGATTCCAAGGTCTTGAGTTCCCTTCAAGTACCTTAGAACTCTTTTTTCAACAGACCAATGTCCCTCACAAGGCTTTTGCATAAACCTGGAGAGGATTCCAACAGCAAATGAAATGTCTGGTCTGGTAGTAGTGAGGTAGATGAGACTTCCTACAAGATGTCTATACTTTGTTGCATCCTCAAATTCTTTTCCTTCAATAGATGTGAGCTTTAAGTTTTGTTCCATTGGAGTAGTGAGAGGATTGCACTCTGTCATGCCAAACCTGTTCAACAAATCTCCAATGTATTTCTTTTGAGAAAGAAATATGGACTTTGGATGTTGGGTTACTTCAATGCCAAGATAGTAATGAACATAGCCCAAATCACTCATTTCAAAACTTTTCCCCAATTCCTTCTTTATGGATGCAATGTAGCTTTCATTTTTCCTTGTCATTAAAAGATCATCTACATATACCACAAGATATACAACTGTTTTTCCAACTTTCTTGACAAATAAAGTTGCATCATCAAGATCAAAATGATTGAAATTGAGTTTCAGAAGATGCTCAGTTAGTTTTTCATACCAGGCTCGCGGTGCTTGTTTGAGGCCATACAAGGACTTCACAAGTTTGCATACTTTATGTTCATGTCCTTTCACAGCAAATCCTTCAGGCTGGGACATAAAAACATTCTCTTTTAGATCTCCATTCAAGAAGGCAGTTTTTACATCCATTTGATGGACTTTCCAACCGTTCTGAGCTGCTAGTGCAAAGAGTGTTCGGATGGTAACCCATTTTGTTGTGGGGGAAAAAGTCTCCTCATAATCGACCCCTTCCTTCTGTGCAAAACCTTTTGCCACAAGCCTAGCTTTGTGCTTGTTAAGTGAGCCATCAGCTTTATACTTGTTCTTGTAGACCCACTTGCAGCCAATTGGTTTGGTTCCAAATGGAGGATCAACCAGCTTCCAAGTGCCGTTCTTTATGAGGGCATCATACTCCTTTTGCATCGCTTCTTTCCATTCATCATGAGAAGCAGCTTCTTTAAAGGAAGTTGGTTCAAAATCTGTAGACAAGTTCAATTCATAGTCATAAGAAACATCCATATCAACAGGTGAATTAGAGTCATCTACATCACCTCCATTTTGTCAGTTTGAATTTCTGGTTCCTGTTTTTCCAATTTCATCAGGATGAACACTTTCAAGTATCTTTGTCAGCCACTTTGGGGGACCTTTCTGAGATGGTCCAGGCTGCTCTGTTGATTGAGTTGGGACTGTTGTGGGGGAAAGTATCCGACTCGGAATGACCCTAACCCCAGTCCTAAGTGTTGGTAGTACCTTAGCAACAGTAGAAAGCAAAGCGATTCAAAGTTCTTCTTTATGATATGCAAGAGATAAACGAAGGAATGACTTACCGGTGTCTTGCGCTAATGTCGATTCCTATCTCCTTTTGTTGGCCGCTTGCTCCCAGCTCCAAGTCTTTTCACGGGCCCAGCTACACGAGAACCTGCAAATAAGACAAGAAAAGGAAACTACAAGCAACATGCATACATAATTGATCTAAGGATTAGCATAAATCAAATCGGCAATATGAAACCACACATTATTGGAACACATGCAGATAGGAAAACCTTGAAAGCTTTATTGATATATGGAAGTAAGGTTCAGGCGGTGATACAACCCGGAGGTCCAATCCAGCATCACCTTCCCGACGGAGAGACCGCTCTTCTTCACCTCCCTCAAGCAATCACCCAATGCTCACAACTGAAAACCAACAGCAATTCTTTGCCCTAAATTCCGGCCTCCAGATCCCATAGGATGAGATCCTTATATAGAGTTCTGGAGTGAAGATAAGTCAGCTGAATGTGTGACTTGTCGTCCTCTTCAACTCCAGTTGTTTCTTCAGTCCTTTGAGTCCACTCAGAGTTTCTATCTGAAGTTATAGAGCCTCTTAACTCCTCTTTAGGCAAACTTCTGGTCCAAGTGTCAATCTGGAAGCTTCCTGGGCACTGGCACTTTGAGGAATGATTCCTCCACATGCACATATTCGCCCAGCGCAGGTAGGCTTTGTCCTACCTGCTATGCAACGCAGGTAGGCCTTGGAGCACCTGCTATGCAGCGCAGGTACTCCACAGGGCTTCTGACATGATCCCAAAATTGACCTGTTTGTGAGTGTTTTCAGTGGAGAACTGATTTGCAGAGCTGTGGTTTGCTGACCTTGTTCCTCTAAGGGTAAGAACAACTTGTTTAGGGACTTTGGATCCCTTGGATTATTGACATTTCATGCTCTATGCTGTAAGGCACAAAAATGTCTATAACAGTTGCCCCCTAAAGTATGAGGTCGTTTATCGGGTGAAATGCTTTATTAGGAGGATCCGAAGTGCAATCAATCGTCGGGAGGTGACCTGTAAAATACAATACAATACATTATGTTCATTCTTTTTCTTCTCATGATCTAGCTGAGGCGGGCATTTCCCATGCTCAACTTTGATAAATACATTTGCTGCACATATACAGACGATCGTCTGATAGTAGACTGATAATTCTCTGCTTTTAATTACCATCCTTTTAGTAGGATGATCATCTGCTGTACATGTCTATGTTTTTATCTCCTGAATATATATATCGCAGCCCGGATGGATGAAACTAGATCCGGGGTCTTCAAACTTCCGATCTTCACTCTAAGTACAAGTCGATCCATGTGAAAATTTCTTGAAGTCGAACATGGAAAGACATCGCTTGATTACCAATCATTAATGTATACCATTAACAAGCGCGAGAGGAATCACCGATAATGATGATGACCCTCAAGGTACTGCAGCACAATTCACGTGGTGTGAATATAGGATCTGACGTCGAACACCACGCAAAGTCTCCCGGTCGAAGGTCATTGATGTATACCTATCGCCGGAAGTGAGAAACCTGCCATTGGGGCATGCAAGCTTCAAAGCACTGAGGGGGTGTTCCTAGGTCAACTTCTTGGATAATGAGCTGATGTCGACAAGAAGTGACCCCGTCAAAGGAGGGCCTTAATGAATCCCACATCAGTGACACGGAACGGAGCTAGTGATGATGGTGAAAACGATCTGTGAGATATGATTCAGGGTGGCGGTCATGGAAGGACAAAAGATGATGTATGGTAGTGGATGGGACTCGGTCGACACTTTCTGAATGACTTCTCTTGAACATATAACGACACTGGTGTGATGGATCGGTAGCATTACCCCATGAAATGGATGGTATGGTCAGACCATGGTGAAGGGACCGGTGAATGGAACTAACCCAACCCGATATTTACGGAGGCAAGAGTGTCATGTTCAAGAGTGACCAGCTACCATTAAGCTTTGAGGTTCTCCCAATTTTTCCCCAGTCATTTCTGACCAGTACCTCTTTATTTTTGTCAAGCTCTGAGGAGGATAACATATGCTTGTTCTATAACCTGCCCTTCGGGCAAGCCCATCGCTATGTTTTAACGAGCCTAGCGATAGGGAAACTCGTTCTTGTCTAAAGACAAGTTTGTCGCTATACAATATATTTTTAACGAGCCTAGCGACAAAGACAACTCGATCCTTTTCATTTTTAGAGAGTCTGAAAAGGGTACATAAAGTTGACTCCAGGGGGTCCTTTTTCGTCATCTAATCCCTTAAGTCCGAAAAAGTATAAAACAATACAGAAGGGATGAATGTTCGATCTCTTTATCGAGCCGAACTAGACAAGCGCTCGATCTTTTTGTGTAATAATCCCTCAGGTCCAAAAAAGATTAAAATCTAGAGGAGGGATAGCTCTTCCGGTCCTTTTAACGAGCTGGAAGGCCAAGACTCGGCAAACTTTTCATTTTTTACGAGTCAGTTGAAAAGAGCTCAAAGAAGACTCGTGTTTTGAGGAACGAGTGATAAACAGGGATAGCAGCAGATTCCAGGTACAGGTTGGAATTTTCCAATCACGGCAGTATTACAAGGATGGCTAAGCGAGATCACTCTTCGCAGCTGCTCCTCAAAACAGGTAAACAATCAAGTGGATGTGAATGATCGGCCAACTGCAGAGTGGAGGTGATGGGACACGAACACGACCAATGGCTTTTATGGCTGATGATTTCAAGGTCTCAAATGGTTATTTACCGGTTCATTTTTTCCAGTGAGCTTGAACTCTAGGGGAAGCTTGCTCACATGCTTATGTTTATTTTTTAATGAGCATGAAGTCCGCATTAAAACTGCTCGGTTCTTGTGTTTATTTTTTAACGAGCATGAACCTTGCCAAAAACTGCTCGTTTTTACCAGTCACAAAGTAGAAAGGTCTCATGTGAGATAGCTATTTTTTAGGGAGCTTTTATCTCACGAAGCTATGCTCCGTATCCTCTCTTAGTGCAAGCTGGGTATCGACCAATCCTACGAGTTTAACGGGTTATACCTATAGGTTTAGAGGGAGGACCTAAAAAACTAAAAACCAAAATAGTCGCCCGTGCTTGCATTCCAAGAGGTTTGCATGCCCCCAGGTGTAAAGTATAATTTCAAGGTTACCTCCCTATCTCCCCCGCCTCTGTTTTTCTTTGGGTGTTCTTATCTACTTGTCGTCTTTGTCAGTCCTAATGTTAACGGTACTTGTCTTCTCGTTATTTTTAGCGGGTCTTACGCGGTACTCAGTCTTCTCGTCAGCCCAGCTTTTAACTGATCTTTGCGACAAGAGAAAGACACTTCTCAATAGACAAACATCGATGGGTTTGAGGGAGGCTTACCTCTTTCAGGTTATCCAAAAAATGGTTTCATTTGCTGCCGCAAACGAAACTCCTTTTTCGGCGATGTCCATCATTGGGGTAGTCAAAAGATGGTGACCGTTTGTTGCAGCAATAGAACCTTTTTGGAGGCTGCCCCTACTTGTCCTTCAGAACATTTGTTTTGATGGGTGAGGCTTGCCTTTTGCCCACAGATGGTTACTGCTTGCCGCTACAAATGGATCTCCTCCTTCGGTAGAGCCCACCTATTTAGACAAAGGTGAATGATGATGTTCCGCCACTCACTTAACTTTAACAAAAGAATCTTATTCTAGAACAACCCCAACTCCTAGTTACCCCTTCTGAGAATCACATTTCTCTCTTTGCCTTCATGATGGCTCAGAGGAAGGTTCACAAAGATGAAGGAGGGGACAGGGTACGGACTAGTCATATTCTCCCGTGGAAATTCTACTTTACACCCAGGGTTTCTTCTGCCCGAAGCAGACCAGGATGCATGCCCCCTGGGTTCCAATCTTTCCGTCCCCGAATTACTCGCATTCATCAGCAAGAAGATTCGGAGGGCGAGACCTTTCTTGGCCAAATGGACCATATAGGAGATGTATGCTACTATTTGCGATGCGTGATCCCGGAAATGAAAGTTGGTCTACGAGCTTGACCATTCTTCCTTCGTATGGAAAACACATGATTCGAAAGAGCGAGGAGACTATTGCTTCCATGCAATATATGTAGTCTCATCCAAGGAGTAGGTTATATTCCAAGGGTCCTTGGACGACCATCAAGCCCACCTTGACAACCTTCCCTTTCAATGTAATAGGCACATTTGGTAAAATCCCTAATGGTCGACTGGTTCCTCTGTCAAAACCTGAGAGATTTCTCGTCTCAGGCAAAAGCGCTGGGCAACCCAGTGCTCTCCAAGCATTAGAGGACAGAATACTCACAGATGCCCCTTCATCAATGACAGTTCCGGCCATCACCATTTTGAATATTTGGACTATAATTCTAAATGGGATACTGGCTGGTAACCGGGGTCTGCCTAGTTGGTTCCAATCGAAGGACACAACCAGGTTGCTTGGTGGTGGGACCGAATATACGGCCGGGTATGATTCTGATGATGCTCCTTCCTGCGATAAATGAGCGAGCACATTGCCCTGACGTTCATCGGAATCGGTGTTGACGAAAAGAATCTGGACGGTGTCATCCTGACTCTCTTCGGCAAAAGCGTCAGCTGAAGATGAATCTTCAGTGACTGTGGTATCTGAAGACGAAACTTCTGAAGGGAGAACCGGGTCAACTGCCGTTTCGACCTCTGGACTTTCGTCCGGTCTGGATTCAGTAGGTTCACTTTCAGCGACTGACACTTCAACTGACCCTATGAGCAGGGCAGCTGTATTTTCGACCGACGAAGGACTCGGCGCGAGTTTTCGGTATCCAGGAGGAAGAAGCACCGGAGCAACCGGTTGATCTTCCAAAACTCTCTTGGCTTCGTCTAAAAAGGGACAACGGCAGAGGGTGTGATTGCCTTCACACAATTCGCAGGGGAATCTTATCCCTTTCTGTTGTCTAGACCCTCTACTTTCGTTGGTCGACGGTAGGCATTCAACCTGATTGTCAGAGGTTGACGCTCCCGAGCTGTGCAAACGAGGGGACCAGTCCCTTAGTATCCGAGGAATACTGGGACAATCACTGTGGAAATGGTCTCCTCTGCATATGACACATGGCGTTTTGGGCCCGGTCTGTGCTGTGTGTGGATTTTGGTTAGACTCCTTTTGTTTGCCCCCAGTCGCCTTTGGCTCCTTCTGCTTCTTTTCTTTCTTCTTCTTTTCTGTGGGAGCTCCGCCCTTGGCAGTTTGTCCCTTCGAAGAGAAAGGATCAGAATTCTTCCTCCTCCCCCTCTTCTCTACGGGAGCACTGCTTCCAGTGGCTCGGCTTTTTGAAGAGGAAGGATCGGAGGAAGATCCATAAGAAGTGGAAGGCTGGGGGGTAGCTCTGGGCTGGTCTAACAGTTGATTCGACTGTTCAGGAACCGTGGTGGTCTGAACTACAGTGGTTGAGAATAGCCAAACTGGTAGGCCAATTGTCAAACCTGGAAGCGACAATGTGGCCATGTGGGGCGCACCAACTTCTCCCCAAGAGGAGAAAGGGTTAGGGGTCCCCCCCTGAGGGATCCCTTGGTCGGTATGCTCCATGTTCCCAACCTTAAGATCAACGTAGGAATAAAAGGTGATTATGTTCCGTTTAGAATGAATTTTATGACGACGCTTTTTAGACGCAACTTGCTTTTTCAATTTTAAAGAGTCGATAAAAAGCTAAAGATGACTCTAGTCTCCTTCGATGTATTAACGAGCCCGAAGTGACAAATGCTCGGATGGACTTTTTCAGTTATAGAGTTTGAAAAAGGCCAAAAGAAACTGCTCTATAGTTCTAGGCAGAGGGTGTGCCAAACCTTTCGTGAAACCACAGAATACGTTTTACGGTACGTGTGGTCGATCTTCGCGAATGCTGTGTTCACTGCATCGCGATCGGTATGGCGGCAGACACGGTTTCCTAAGGATAAAGGCTTTGTTCCTATAGGGGTCCCCCAATATACGCGACGGTACGCGGGGGCACAATCCGTATTAGCGCTCTCGTCCCTCAGGAGGAATCACCCACCTTCGTAGAGATCGATAGTCACTATGTTTAACGACGCCGGTTCACGTCTCTACCTAGACCCCTATTGTGTTGCGTTAGTTTCAAAGCGTTTTTAGATAAATTCAATTCTTTTTAAAGTTGATCTTGTTTAGTAGTTTGCCTTTAAGGATCACCACGTGATGTTTTATACATTTCCTAAATGCAGTCTAAGAATGATAAGCAAGCTTTATGATTCTTTCAACTTTATGAAAATCCTAACTACTGAAGGAAAAGAAAGACACTATCTTTTCAAACAGATCATGGAGCACACACTAATGCACTTTCCCTAAATTGACATGCAAACTGTCTAAATGCTCATGCACATGCAAGTATTTCTTTTCGTCTCTCTTAATGTTAATGTGCTACAAAAAGAAAGCTTGTTGTATGATTTCGAATTTTAACTTCAAGCAAAGAAAACAAGTCTGTCCAATAATAAAAAAGAACGCTTTAAGATTCACTCATTTTATCACAAGAAGTACTGAAATTTGAAGCAGATAATGAAAGCAAAATGCTAATGCAGCTATGAACAGCAATCAACTGACTCTTGGAATCACAACGACACTTTCTTTCAGGCCTAGATTCAAGAGGTCACAGCTATACTAGTTTACTTTCACTACTGGAAACTGTGAATGAAGACAAGAAATACAGTAAGAACAATCACGGTTTCATCACACAACTGAGGCGGAATGAAGGCAAAGCAAAGATGGTTTCAGCTGGGTATGCAGGTTGACAGCAGGCTGCAAAAACTATCTTGAAAACTGGGCAAAAAACAGGAGGAACCCCAACTGCACAAAGGCAAAACTGGATCAGCGCAGGTAGTACACTGCCAGTTTGAGATGCAGCGCAGGTAGCCCCTTCGGGACCTGCGTTGCAGCGCAGGTAGCCTTTGTGGCAGCTGCACTGATTGAGACAACTCTCGTCTCTCTCAGTTACGGCTCACAGTTTGCTCAAAAATCAGTGGTTTTTGGCCAAATCAGAAGCTGAGAAGCAAGCATACAGTAAGGGATGATTGAGGAAGGTGAATACTAACACAAAGAGCTGAAAAGAGCCCTTGTGGATCAGCTATTCAAGTCTTGAAAAGGCTCAACACGGAGCCAGAGTAACCGTCCCTCTACTTTGCATTCGAAGAACTCGAATGCATTTCGATCTGGTACCCTATTTTGAACAAGACGAGGATAGCAAAAACACAAGCTACCAAACAGAAACGTTCCCCAGCGGAGTCGCCAGTCTGTTGTGGGGGAAAGTATCCGACTCGGAATGACCCTAACCCCAGTCCTAAGTGTTGGTAGTACCTTAGCAACAGCAGAAAGCAAAGCGATTCAAAGTTCTTCTTTATGATATGCAAGAGATAAACGAAGGAATGACTTACCGATGTCTTGCGCTAATGTCGATTCCTATCTCCTTTTGTTGGCCGCTTGCTCCCAGCTCCAAGTCTTTTCACGGGCCCAGCTACACGAGAACCTGCAAATAAGACAAGAAAAGGAAACTACAAGCAACATGCATACATAATTGATCTAAGGATTAGCATAAATCAAATCGGCAATATGAAACCACACATTATTGGAACACATGCAGATAGGAAAACCTTGAAAGCTTTATTGATATATGGAAGTAAGGTTTAGGCGGTGATACAACCCGGAGGTCCAATCTAGCATCACCTTCCCGACGGAGAGACCGCTCTTCTTCACCTCCCTCAAGCAATCACCCAATGCTCACAACTGAAAACCAACAGCAATTCTTTGCCCTAAATTCCGGCCTCCAGATCCCATACGATGAGATCCTTATATAGAGTTCTGGAGTGAAGATAAGTCAGCTGAATGTGTGACTTGTCGTCCTCTTCAACTCCAGTTGTTTCTTCAGTCCTTTGAGTCCACTCAGAGTTTCTATCTGAAGTTATAGAGCCTCTTAACTCCTCTTTAGGCGAACTTCTGGTCCAAGTGTCAATCTGGAAGCTTCCTGGGCACTGGCACTTTGAGGAATGATTCCTCCACATGCACATATTCGCCCAGCGTAGGTAGGCTTTGTCCTACCTGCTATGCAACGCAGGTAGGCCTTGGAGCACCTGCTATGCAGCGCAGGTACTCCACAGGGCTTCTGACATGATCCCAAAATTGACCTGTTTGTGAGTGTTTTCAGTGGAGAACTGATTTGCAGAGCTGTGGTTTGCTGACCTTGTTCCTCTAAGGGTAAGAACAACTTGTTTAGGGACTTTGGATCCCTTGGATTATTGACATTTCATGCTCTATGCTGTAAGGCACAAAAATGTCTATAACAGGGACTGAATCAAGATTGAGTCTCCCAATTCTATCAATTACATCACTTAAAGCATCATCCGTTGTTGGAGTTTCATTCGGGGGAGAGTGTTCTTCAGAAGAAGATTCCACATGTTGATCTAGAATAGGAATCCCCCCTTCAAGATGTGGAATCTG
Organism: Pinus tabuliformis; assembly: GCA_031772625.1. Lineage (NCBI taxonomy): Eukaryota > Viridiplantae > Streptophyta > Pinopsida > Pinales > Pinaceae > Pinus > Pinus tabuliformis. The sequence goes on along the minus strand of CM062806.1, from coordinate 319,048,708 downwards.
ATTATCAAATTCTTGAAATGATTTCATTTTTGCGAATCTATCCAAGCGATCAAGTTGCCGCTCAACAACATTGTCAGATTTGGATGATTCAAGAAAAATTACATCTCTAGATACAACAAAATTTTTATTTACTTCATCATAGAGGCGGTATGCTTTGGATGTGTTTGAATACCCCAGGAAGATACACTTACGACTTCTAGCAACAAGTTTGTTTCTATGAACCTTTGGTATTAAAGCATAACAGGTGGAACCAAAGACCCTGAGATGTTTTACCGAAGGAACATGTCCATACCACAATTCAGAAGGAGTCTTGTTTCTTATAGCATTAGATGGACATCTATTCTTTATATATGCAGCACATAGAACAGCATCAGCCCAAAACATTATCTTTACATTTTTGAAGAAAAGCATGGATCGTACCATATTCAAGATTGTCCTATTCATTCTTTCAGTTACACCATTCTGTTGGGGATTATAAGGCACAGTTGTTTGATGTTTGATCCCATGTTGGCGAAGATAGTTTTCAAATTCATTTGATGTGTATTCTTTTCCATTATCAGTGCGAATAGACCCAATATGAGATTGTGCATCATTTTCAATCCATTTATGAAAATTCTTGAATAGCATCAAATTTGTTCTTCAATAAATAAACCCAGCACATTCTGGTGTAGTCATGAATAAATGTCATGATATATTTATTTCCATTTGCAGAAGGGACAGGCATTGGACCACATAAATCTGAATGAATGAGTTCAAGCTTCCTATGTGCTCTTGAATGTGAATCATGAAAAGACTGTTTGCTATGATTTCCTAGAATGCAAGCATCACATTGCTTATGTTTCCTAGGAATTGTAGGCAAACCAGCAACACCATTTTTCTTCAATAAGCGGAGACTGTCATAGTTTAAATGTCCAAATCTAGCATTCCATAATAAACTTGATGGAAGTGTACCTTCTTCATGATGAGAAATATATGAGAAATGTTGTGCATGAGCAGAGGTTCCTTGCAGTTTGAGAAGCCTTTCTTCTTCTATTCCCCTCATGACAAGTGAGTGGTCAGATGCTTTTCTTACCTCAAGCTTGCCATCAAACATATGAATGGAGTGACCTTGTTGGCGGATGTGAACCAAGGACAGCAAGTTTCTCTTGAGTTGTGGGAGATATAGAACATGATCCAGAAGAAAGTCTGGAAGACCAGGCAGTTTAAGCCTGATTGTGCCAAGCCCCGATGGCTTGATTTTTTATTGATCTGCAAAGTATACTGCTCCATCAACATTGTCAGTGAAATCCTCAAAAAAATCTTTTCTATGAGTCATGTGACAGGTTGCTCCTAAATCAAGCAACCAATCATTTTTCCAAGAAGCAAGTGAAGCATTAAACAAATCTTCATTTACTCCAATGTTACATTGTGCCTCAACATAGTGAGCGGATTCAGGTGCTTTACCTTTGTCTGTATCATCAGTTTTACCTTTCTGTTGGTTTCTTTTCTGCTCAATTTTGTCCCATGGTAGCTTGCATGTAGAGGCATCATGTGATCCATTTCTTTTGCAGAGAATGCAGTGCAAATCTGCCTTTTCTTCTTGAGGGTGTCTGCCCCCCCTGCCTCTGAAATATCTTCCTCTTGAATGCATACTATAACAAAAAATACTTCTGCTGATAAAAAATACTTCTGCCAATATACAGTGAAATTGTACTCAAAAATTTCTGTGGGAAACGATTTTCGTTGTTTAATTATCACAGTCAATAATCAATCATTCACCGCGAGCTCTACAAAGTTGGAGTAGCAACGACATCAAACGCGAGCTCTACAAAGTTGGAGCAACAACGGCATCACAATTTCAAGCTCTGATGGCAGACATCTCATGTAATCTGAGAATGTTTTAAACAAAACATTAAACATCTATATTCTAGAGTTGTTGCTTACAATTTGCGGCAACATAATAGTAGAACTAATGAAATCCGCAAAGCTCACTGAAAAGACTAAAAAATCACCATAAATCCCTTTGATTCTCTAGACCTTGAAGCCACGACTATTTCTCTTACCACGAGCCATCTCAAATTTCCTACCCTATGATCGAACATATGGTTTAGTGTGGCTGTGCGGAACACTTAGTGCTCTTCCAAAGTGCCTGACAAAGAGAATTAGAGTCCACGCAACAAGACTTCCTTCCAGCGTTAAAACATATGGCCACGCAACAAGACTTCCTTCCAGCATTAAAACATATGGCAGCGTTAAAAATATGGGACAACGTTTAAAACATATGGGACAGCGTTCAAATAGACAGCGTTAAAACATATGGGACAGCGTTCAAATAGACGAGCTTAAGATACCAATACCATAACACAGTCGATACCATTACCATATGACAATGTTCATAAAATATGACAACGTTATATCACAGGACAACGTGGTTTGGAGAGGCGGTATTGCGGGGTTAACGATGGTATCACAACTCTTTGAGGACTGGTGGTATGGGAGGTATACAGTCAATCTTTCCTCTTCTATGCAAAGAAACGTCCCCACACACATGAAACAATACTATTAACCTTTGATTGGATTGAAGTCACTTCGAGCAGGGGTACAATGTCTCAGCTAGAAAGCTTCTTCAAATAGTGGTAAGCTTCAAATCTTCAGTTTGAATCGCTTGGAGAACTGGAGTTTGACTGCAGCTGGAGAGCGTCCTTCATATTCCTTTCAATGAAAAAAATTTGAAAAATGAATACCTCTCTGCAAGAAGGCCGAAAATTGAATAACTCTGCAAGAAGTATCTGTCGGATTCGATGCTCCGCTTCCACGGTGGCCTATGGTTTTAAAAAACAATAAATGGTAAGGCAGACCGGTATCACAACAAAAAACCTGAGAAGTGAGGACAGAGGTGTTGAGGACAGTGCTCAGGTCAGAACGACAGATGACAGCGCTCAGTGGACAGAATGACAGAGGCGTTTGAGGACAGAGCTCAGGTCAGAACGACAGAGGACAGCGCTCAGACCAGTGTACAACCCACAGTAGCAAAAATGAAGGTAGTTACAACTATTTTGAGACCTGGCTCTGATACCATGTCAGGCCAGGCAGTAACTCTAATAGGTAGTAAAACTGATTCGTGTATTATTCCATAGGTAGGTCATTGTTATATACAATAGGGAGTGACTGTTCAGTTCATCTCCCGATGACTGTTCACATTCCTAATTTAATTATTTACATAAAATTCACCCAATCATGAAGATTAGGTGTCAACAAACTTCCATGAATTTTCATCTTTACATGACTCTTGTACAACAGGTGGGTCTCTTTGACTTCCACGTTACATTACATTGATTGACAGCATGGCCCACAATAGAGATGTGGACAACATGACTCATGACATGACTCGACATGACGGTGCTGGTACATTCATGCTGCTACTAGAGTGCATGTCAAGCTACAGTGCTGCTGGGTCATGGATGTCTTCATGGTGTGTCATAGCTTCACCTCCGCATGGCAAGGTGCGAGGAGTCTTTGATGATCATTGGTTCACTTGATGTTTCTTTGGCACATTTCTCCTTTCTTGTATGTTGGAAGGATTGACCGGATCATCTATTCACGAAAGGTGCATGTTCATCCGTTTGGCTATCCGTGAGCACATCTTGCATGTTTTCTCGTCCATCCATCTGTGAACACATATTTGCAAGATCATCCATTCACGAGCACATCTCTTCGCATGCATCGTTCCTTCTTTCGTTGGTGAACCTGTCCTTCTGCATGTGCTCCCTTCGTTCATCCCATTCGTCATCGCGCCATGTTTGTTAGTGTACCTGTACTTGTAGTCACTCATGATGAGACAACATCAAATCCAAAAACCTCCTAGTCTACCATGACACATGATCATTTCGGATGTGGGTGACCAGGAGAGGCAACAAGGTTGTGAGGCGGGATGATGGCTCTGATAACTGCTGATGAAAACTACGCAATAGTCCCTAGATGATGGAAATGGGCAATCTAAGTCGACAGTGACTGTCCGCGAGGTCTGGATCAATTAGAAGACAAAACTATGCAAATTTTGGGAGGGACAGTCCGGGCTGCGGGAAGGCAAGGCAGACAAAATCTGTGTAGTTTTTGGAATGATCGGGTAGTAGGGGTGTTATAGACATTTTTGTGCCTTACAGCATAGAGCATGAAATGTCAATAATCCAAGGGATCCAAAGTCCCTAAACAAGTTGTTCTTACCCTTAGAGGAACAAGGTCAGCAAACCACAGCTCTGCAAATCAGTTCTCCACTGAAAACACTCAAAAACAGGTCAGTTTTGGGATCATGTCAAAAGCCCTGTGGTGTACCTGCGCTGCATAGCAGGTGCCCCAAGGCCTACCTGCGTTGCATAGCAGGTAGGACAAAGCCTACCTGCGCTGGGCGAATCTTGACATGTGGAGGAATCATTTCTCAAAGTGCCAGTGCCCGGGAAGCTTCCAAATTGACACTTGGACCAGAAGTTCGCCTAATGATGAGTTAAGAGGCTCTACAACTCAAGATAGAAACTCTGAGTGGACTCAAGGACTGAAGAAACAACTGGAGTTGAAGAGGACAACAAGTCACACATTCAGCTGACTTATCTTCACTCCAGAACTCTATATAAGGATCTCATCCTATGGGATCTAGAGGCCGGAATTTAGTGCAAAGAATTGCTGTTGGTTTTCAGTTGTGAGCATTGGGTGATTGCTTGAGGGAGGTGAAGAAGGCCGTTCTCTCCGTCGGGAAGGTGATGCTGGATTGGACCTCCGGGTTGTATCACCGCCTGAACCTTACTTCCATATATCAATAAAGCTTTCAAGGTTCTCCTATCTGCATGTGTTCCAATAATGTGTGGTTTCATATTGCTGATTTGATTTATGCTAATCCTTAGATCGATTATGTATGCATGTTGCTTGTAGTTTCCTTTTCTTGTCTTATTTGCAGGTTCTCGTGTAGCTGGGCCCGTGAAAAGACTTGGAGCTGGGAGCAAGCGGCCAACAAAAGGAGATAGGAATCGACATTAGCGCAAGACATCGGTAAGTCATTCCTTCGTTTATCTCTTGCATATCATAAAGAAGAACTTTGAATCGCTTTGCTTTCTGCTGTTGCTAAGGTACTACCAACACTTAGAACTGGGGTTAGGGTCATTCCGAGTCGGATACTTTCCCCCACAACAGACTGGCGACTCCGCTGGGGAGCGTTTCTGTTTGGTAGCTTGTGTTTTTGCTATCCTCGTCTTGTTCAAAATAGGGTACCAGATCGAAATGCATTCGAGTTCTTCGAATGCAAAGTAGAGGGACGGTTACTCTGGCTCCGTGTTGAGCCTTTTCAAGACTTGAATAGCTGATCCACAAGGGCTCTTTTCAGCTCTTTGTGTTAGTATTCACCTTCCTCAATCATCCCTTACTGTATGCTTGCTTCTCAGCTTCTGATTTGGCCAAAAACCACTGATTTTTGAGCAAACTGTGAGCCGTAACTGAGAGAGACGAGAGTTGTCTCAATCAGTGCAGCTGCCACAAAGGCTACCTGCGCTGCAACGCAGGTCCCGAAGGGGCTACCTGCGCTGCATCTCAAACTGACAGTGCATTACCTGCGCTGATCCAGTTTTGCCTTTGTGCAGTTGGGGTTCCTCCTGTCTTTTGCCCAGTTTTCAAGATAGTTTTTGCAGCCTGCTGTCAACCTGCATACCCAGCTGAAACCATCTTTGCTTTGCCTTCATTCCGCCTCAGTTGTGTGATGAAACCGTGATTGTTCTTATTGTATTTCTTGTTTTCATTCACAGTTTCCAGTAGTGAAAGTAAACTAGTATAGCTGTGACCTCTTGAATCTAGGCCTGAAAGAAAGTGTCGTTGTGATTCCAAGAGTCAGTTTATTGCTGTTCATAGCTGCATTAGCATTTTGCTTTCGTTATCTGCTTCGAATTTCAGTATTTCTTGTGATAAAACAAGTGAATCTTAAAGCGTTCTTTTTTATTATTGGACCAAACTTGTTTTCTTTGCTTGAAGTTAAAATTCGAAATCGTACAACAAGCTTTCTTTTTGTAGCACATTAACATTAAGAAAGAAAGAAAAGAAATACTTGCATGTGCATGAGCATTTAGACAGTTTGCATGTCGGTTTAGGGAAAGTGCATTAGTATGTGCTCCATGATCTGTTTGAAAAGATAGTGTCTTTCTTTTCCTTCAGTAGTTAGGATTTTCATATAGTTGAAAGAATCATAAAGCTTGCTTATCATTCTTAGACTGCATTTAGAAAATTGTATAATACATCACGTGGTGATCCTTAAAGGCAAACTGCTAAACAAGATCAACTTTAAAAAGAACTGAATTTATCTAAAAACGCTTTGAAATATAACGCAACACAGTAGAGGTCTAGGTAGAGACGTGAACCGGCGTCGTTAAACATAGTGACTATCGATCTCTACGAAGGTGGGTGATTCCTCCTGAGGGACGAGAGCGCTAATACGGATTTGTGCCCCCGCGTACCGTCGCGTATATTGGGGGACCCCTATAGGAACAAAGCCTTTATCCTTAGGAAACCGTGTCTGCCGCCATACCGATCGCGATGCAGTGAACACAGCATTCGCGAAGATCGACCACTCGTACCGTAAAACGTATTCTGTGGTTTCGCGAAAGGTTTGGCACACCCTCTGCCTAGAACTCCAGAGCAGTTTCTTTTGGCCTTTTTCAAACTCTATAACTGAAAAAGTCCACCCGAGCATTTGTCACTTCGGGCTCGTTAATACATCGAAGGAGACTAGAGTCATCTTTAGCTTTTTCTCGACTCTTTAAAATTGAAAAAGCAAGTTGCGTCTAAAGCGTCGTCATAAAATTCATTCTAAACGGAACATAATCACCTTTTATTCCTACGTTGATCTTAAGGTTGGGAACATGGAGCATACCAACCAAGGGATTCCCCATGATGGAACCCCTAGTCCTTTCTCCTCTTGGGGAGAAATTGGTGCGCCCCACATGGCCACATTGTCACTTCCAGGACTAACAATTGGCCTGCCAATTTGGCTATTCTCAACCACTGTAGTTCAGACCACCACGGTTCCTGAACAGTCGAATCAACAGTTAGACCAGTCCAGAGCTACCCTCCAGCCTTCCACTTCTTATGGACCTTCCTCCGATCCTTCCTCTTCGAAAGGACAAACCGCCGAGGGCGGAGCTCCCACAGGAAAGAAGAAGGAAAAGAAGAAGAAAGAAAAGAAGCAGAAGGAGCCAAAGGCGACTGGGGGCAAGCAAAAGGAGTCTAACAAAAATCCACACACAGCACAGACCGGGCCCAAATCGCCATGTGTCATATGTAGAGGAGACCACTTCCACAGTGATTGTCCCAGTATTCCCCGGATACTAAGGGACTGGTCCCCTCGTTTGCACAGCTCGGGAGCGTCAACCTCTGACAATCAGGTTGAATGCCTACCGTCGACCAACGAAAGTAGAGGGTCTAGACAACGAAAGGGAATAAGATTTCCCTGCGAATTGTGTGAAGGAAATCACACCCTCCGTCGTTGCCCCTTTTTAGACGAAGCAAAAAGAGTTTTGGAAGATCAACCGGTTGCACCGGTGCTACTTCCTCCTGGATACCGAAAACTCGCGCCGAGTCCTTCATTGGTCGAAAATACAGCTGCCCCGCTCATAGGGCTGGCTGAAGTGTCAGTGAACCTACTGAATCCGGACCGGACGAAAGTCCAGAGGTCGAAACGGCAGTTGACCCGGTTCTCCCTTCAGAAGTTTCGTCTTCAGATACCACAGTCACTGAAGATTCATCTTCAGCTGACGCTCTTGCCGAAGAGAGTCAGGATGACACCGTCCAGATTCTTTTCATCAACACTGATTCTGATGAACGTCAGGGCAATGTGCCCACTCCTTTATCGCAGGAAAGAGCATCATCAGAATCATACCCGGTCGTATATTCGGTCCCACCACCAAGCAACCTGGTTGTGTCCTTCGATTGGAACCAACTAGGCAGACCCCGGTTACCAGCCAATATCCCATTTAGAATTATAGTCCAAATATTCAAAATGGTGATGGCCAGAACTGTCATTGATGAAGGGGAATCTGTGAGTATTCTGTCCTCTAATGCTTGGAGAGCACTGGGTTGCCCAGCGCTTTTGCCTGAGACAAGGAATCTCTCGGGTTTTGACAGAGGAACCAGTCGACCATTAGGGATTTTACCAAATGTGCCTATTACATTGAAAGGGAAGGCTGTCAAGATGGGCTTGATGGTCATCCAAGGACCCTTGGAATATAACCTACTCCTTGGACGAGACTACATATATTGCATGGAAGCAATAGTCTCCTCGCTTTTTCGAATCATGTGTTTTCCATACGAAGGAAGAATGGTCAAGCTCGTAGACCAACTTTCATTTCCGGGATCACGCATTGCAAATAGTAGCATACATCTCCTATATGGTCCATTTGGCCAAGAAAGGTCTCGCCCTCCGAATCTTCTTCCTGATGAATGCGGGTAATTCGGGAAAGGAAAGATTGGAACCCAGGGGGCATGCATCCTGGTCTGCTTCGGGCAGAAGAAACCCTGGGTATAAAGTAGAATTTCCGCGGGAGAATATGACTAGTCCGTACCCCGTCCCCTCCTTCATCTTTGTGAACCTTTCGCTGAGCCATCTTCGTAGGTAAGAAGGACAAGAAGGCAAAGAGAGAGGTAGGCTCTCAGAAGGGGTAATTGGGAGCTGGGGTTGTTCTAGAATAAGATTCTTTTGTTAAAGTTAAGTGATTGGTGGAAAATCATCATTCACCTTTGTCTAAATAGGTGGGCTCTACCGAAGGAGGAGATCCATTTGTAGCAGCAAGTAGTAACCATCTTTGGGTAAAAGGCAAGCCTCACCCATCAAAACAAATGTTCTGAAGGATAAGTAGGGGCAGCCTCCGAAGAGCTTCTATTGCTACGACAAACGGTCACCATCTTTTGACTAACCCAATGATAGACATCGCCGAAAAAAGGAATTTCGTTTGCGGCAGCAAATGAAACCATTTTTTGGATAACCTGAAAGAGGTAAGCCTCCCTCAAACCCACCAATGTTTTGTCTATTGAGAAGTGTCCTTCTCTTGTCGCAAAGATCAGTTAAAATCTGGGCTGACGAGAAGACAAGTACCGCGTAAGACCCGCTAAAAATAACGGGAAGACAAGTACCGTTAACATTAGGACTGACAAAGACGACAAGTAGATAAGAACACCCAAAGAAAAACAGAGGCGGGGGAGATGGGGAGGTAACCTTGAAATTATACTTTACACCTGGGGGCATGCAAACCTCTTGGAATGCAAGCACGGGCGACTATTTTGGTTTTTAGTTTTTTAGGTCTTCCCTCTAAACCTGTAGGTCTAACCCGTTAAACTCGTAGGATTGGTCGATACCCAGCTTGCACTAAGAGAGGATATGGAGCAAAGCTTATGGAGATGAAGCTCCTTAAAAAATAGAGATCTTCCAAGAGACCTTCCTTATGACTGGTAAAAACGAGCAGTTTTTGGCAAGGTTCATGCTCGTTAAAAAATAAACACAAGATCCGAGCAGTTTTAACGCGGACTTCATGCTCGTTAAAAAATAAACATAAGCATGTGAGCAGGCTTCCTCCAGAGTTCAAGCTCACTGGAAAAAATGAACCGGTAAATAACCATTTGAGACCTTAAAATCATCAGCCATAAAAAGCCATTGGTCATGTTCGTGCACCATCACCTCCACTCTGCAGTTGGCCGATCATTCACATCCACTTGATTGTTTACCTGTTTTGAGGAGCAGCTGCGAAGAGTGATCCCGCTTAGCCATCCTTGTAACACTGCCGTGATTGGAAAATTCCAACCTGTACCTGGAATCTGCTGCTATCCCTGTTTATCACTCGTTCCTCAAAACACGAGTCTTCTTTGAGCTCTTTTCACTGACTCATAAAATATGAAAAGTTTGCCGAGTTTTGGCCTTCCAGCTCGTTAAAAGGACCGGAAGAGCTATCCCTCCTCTAGATTTTAATCTTTTTTGGACCCGAGGGATTATTGCACAAAAAGATCGAGCGCTTGTCTAGTTCGGCTCGATAAAGATATCGAACATTCATCCCTTCTGTATTGTTTTATACTTTTTCAGACTTAAGGGATTAGATGACGAAAAAGGACCCCCTGGAGTCAACTTTATGTACCCTTTTCAGACTCTCTAAAAATGAAAAGGACCGAGTTGTCTTTGTCGCTAGGCTCGTTAAAAATATTGGGTAGCGACAAACTTGTCTTTAGACAAGAACGAGTTTCCCTATCGCTAGGCTCGTTAAAACATAGCGATGGGCTTGCCCGAAGGGCAGGTTATAGAACAAGCATATGTTATCCTCCTCAGAGCTTAACAAAAATAAAGAGGTACTGGTCAGAAATGACTGGGGAAAAATTGGGAGAACCTCAAAGCTTAATGGTAGCTGGTCACTCTTGAACATGACACTCTTGCCTCCGTAAATATCGGGTTGGGTTAGTTCCATTCACCGGTCCCTTCACCATGGTCTCGCCATACCATCCATTCATGGGGTAATGCTACCGATCCATCACACCAGTGTCGTTATATGTTCAAGAGAAGTCATTCAGAAAGTGTCGACCGAGTCCCATCCACTACCATACATAATCTTTTATCCTTCCATGACCGCCACCCTGAATCATATCTCACAGATCATTTTCACCATCATCACTAGCTCCGTTCCGTGTCACTGATGTGGGATTCATTAAGGCCCTCCTTTGACGGGTCACTTCTTGTCGACATCAGCTCACTATCCAAGAAGTTGACCTAGGAACACCCCCTCAGTACTTTGAAGCTTGCATGCCCCAATGGCAGGTTTCTCACTTCCGGCGATAGGTATACATTAATGACCTTCGACCGGGAGACTTTGCGTGGTGTTCGACGTCAGATCCTATATTCACACCACGTGAATTGTGCTGCAGTACCTTGAGGGTCATCATCATTATCGGTGATTCCTCTCGCGCTTTTTAACGGTTTACATTAATGGCTGGTAATCAAGCGATGTCTTTCCATGTTCGACTTCAGGAAATTCTCACATGGATCGACTTGTACTTAGAGTGAAGATCGGAAGTTTGAAGACCCCGGATCTAGTTTCATCCATCCGGGCTGCGATATATATATATTCAGGAGATAAAAACATAGACATGTGCAACAGATGATCATCCCACTAAAAGGATGATAATTAAAAGAAGAGAATTATCAGTCTACTATCAGACGATCGTCTGTATATGTGCAGCAAATGTATTTATAAAGTTGAGCATGGGAAATGCCCGCCTCAGCTAGATCATGAAAAGGAAAAAGAATGAAAAATAATGTATTGTATTGTATTTTGTTACAGGTCACCTCCCGACGATTGAAGGCACTTCGGATCCTCCTAATAAAGCATTTCACCCGATAAACGACCTCATACTTTAGGGGGCAACTGTTATAGACATTTTTGTGCCTTACAGCATAGAGCATGAAATGTCAATAATCCAAGGGATCCAAAGTCCCTAAACAAGTTGTTCTTACCCTTAGAGGAACAAGGTCAGCAAACCACAGCTCTGCAAATCAGTTCTCCACTGAAAACACTCAAAAACAGGTCAGTTTTGGGATCATGTCAAAAACCCTGTGGTGTACCTGCACTGCATAGCAGGTTCCCCAAGGCCTACCTGCGTTGCATAGCAGGTAGGACAAAGCCTACCTACGCTGGGCGAATCTTGACATGTGGAGGAATCATTCCTCAAAGTGCCAGTGCCCGGGAAGCTTCCAAATTGACACTTGGACCAGAAGTTCGCCTAATGATGAGTTAAGAGGCTCTACAACTCAAGATAGAAACTCTGAGTGGACTCAAGGACTGAAGAAACAACTAGAATTGAAGAGGACGACAAGTCACACATTCAGCTGACTTATCGTCACTCCAGAACTCTATATAAGGATCTCATCCCATGGGATCTAGAGGCCGGAATTTAGTGCAAAGAATTGCTGTTGGTTTTCAGTTGTGAGCATTGGGTGATTGCTTGAGGGAGGTGAAGAAGGCCGTTCTCTCCGTCGGGAAGGTGATGCTGGATTGGACCTCCGGGTTGTATCACCGCCTGAACCTTACTTCCATATATCAATAAAGCTTTCAAGGTTCTCCTATCTGCATGTGTTCCAATAATGTGTGGTTTCATATTGCTGATTTGATTTATGCTAATCCTTAGATCGATTATGTATGCATGTTGCTTGTAGTTTCCTTTTCTTGTCTTATTTGCAGGTTCTCGTATAGCTGGGCCCGTGGAAAGACTTGGAGCTGGGAGCAAGCGGCAAACAAAAAGAGATAGGAATCGACATTAGCGCAAGACACCGGTAAGTCATTCCTTCTTTTATCTCTTGCATATCATAAAGAAGAACTTTGAATAGTTTTGCTTTCTGCTGTTGCTAAGGTACTACCAACACTTAGAACTGGGGTTAGGGTCATTCCGAATTGGATACTTTCCCCCACAACAAGGGGCTTGACAACAAAATTTACGCAATTTATTGGAGGAACAGGCCGCGCTACAGGGAGGATTGGCAGAAAGTATTTGCGCATTGTTTTGGAGGAACTGGCCTAGAGCCTGGCAGCCAAAACTACGCAATTCCTGGAGGGAACTGGCAGCTAGCTACTAGGTCACTTACAGCAAAAACTGCGCAATTTCTAAGGGGAACTGGCAGTCAGCTATCGGGTGCTTGGCAGCAGAAACTGCGCAACTCCTGGAGGGAATTATAGTCTGTTGTTGGGAGCTGCTGGTGAGAGAAATTGCACTGATGTTGGGAGGTCGGCCTGCTGACCATCTCTGTGCAATTTCTAAGCTGAGCGGACTGCTGGGCAGCAGAGGGCATGGTCATGAAAACTATGCAATTTTCTGGATGAGCAGTCGGTCGACTGTCGAGAGGGCTGGCTGGAAAGACTATGCAATTTTATGAGGTAGAGAGGGACAAACACCGGGTGTCTCTCTAGCCTGTCTACGCAATTTTCTAAGTTAGTGGAGCGGGCAAGGTTTGCAGCCTCTGTGCAATTTTTTAGGGGAGTCAGTCCCAAGGTGGCTGCTAGGTCAAAGTCTCGAGTTGACTAGCATGAAGGTTGATTGATTTTCTTGCGGACAACGCAGCTTGAAATGGATTGCTCAACGCTTCTCCACTATTGTGTGACAGTCGATTGAGTCGATGGCGGGGTGATGGTCTGACTGTCAGAGGGGAATCTGGTAGTCAGAACTTCAACAAAGTGACTAAGTATGTGAATGAGTGAACGATGTGTTAGCCTCCTATACCAATAGGGTTTCATATTTCATGATTGACAATGGAAGTGCTAAAAATGATCATCTTTGATAATACAAAGGTTCCATTTTTGGTAAACAAAGCAAAAAGTTAAAAAATGTAAAGAGGGTATGCCTTAAAAGAATGATCAAAGGGCAAGAAAATGAATTGGTCAAAAGAAAAAATAATGGAAATGAACCCCAAAGAAAGACCAGGAAAGTGGCCAATCAAAATGCCACTGCTATCTTGATGTATGGCTCAACAGCTTAATCTGGGCCATGCCATCTTTTAAATTGCTTGTTTTAGAGTAGGTAATGAGTACCTGTTCAAACATCTTAAGCTTGACAGATGACTAGCTGGATAGAGAAATAAAGGAGCCCACTAGCTTAATCTGGGCCCTTGGAAGATATAAGGGTAGATTTAGATAGGAGGGCAGCAAAAAAAAAAGAGCATATGAGGGTTTGCAAGTCTAAGTGCACCCTCCCTGAAGAAATAAAAAATGCTAGGAGATAAGATGGGTAGGTAGTGGGGTTGCAGAAGCATGATTTGTCTCATATCACTGGCCTAAGTAAAGGAAACACATGGTGGCCAGTGCAGATCTTCCTATTCAGCATTGTTGTGGCAGCAACGTGAAGCATGTCTAATTTCCCAATCATTCCCTATCAAAATCCTTACTAACATCCCAATATCACTTTTGCTATAGAGTAGAATCGCATTTCTTGTGCAAAAAATCTTTTCATTTTGATCTACTCTCAAAACTAAGTTTGTTTCCTAAAAACTTAGTGTCTATTACCTCTCATTTATATCTCCCTCCCATATTAACTATTAACCATATCATTACTTAATTCTCTATGTTCCCCCTTTCCCTATTATTATATCACTATTGTGAAAAGGCCCACAAAATATGTAAATCCCCCCCTTTTGGCATCATAGCCATATGTTCGAATATTTGCAGAATCAGGCAGAATGAAAAGTTTTGTTTGGTTTGTTTGAAGTTAGGGATTAAACTAACACTTGGTTAGTTTAATAACCTATTCCTAACCCTATCCCCTTCACAAACCCGCTATAATGTATTACCCGCGTTATTTGCATAAAACCCGGTTAAAACCCATTTTCTCCGCTTATCCAAAGTTTTGTTACAGCGCGTACACCACAAAAAACAAAAGGAAAACATTATTTAAATCCCGCCGGGACCCTCCGTATCCATCCTACACCTCCACAACCCATCGTCCGTCGGATCTGGACCCTCCCATCCGACGGCGCACAATAATTTCGGACCGCCTCCGATGCCCGGACGATAGCGCCCGAAATCTGTCAGAGCATGACGTCAGGGCTCGGACATGTGTCATTCCCAAGTTGTATCGGGAGGCCTTCTGCCAAAACCACTCCCGTATTATAAGCGGTCCAAAATTACCACTTATCGTCGTTGCTTCTCCGTCATACGTCACCTCCATGTCACCCTTACGTCATTGCCACCTCAGCGTCGCGTCACCGCTCCATCCACCATCGCTCCGAGCTGTCCCCCATGTCACCTACCCACGTGGAGCCACTCACTGGCCGCCACATCATCACTCTGTACCTGACCCCACCCATGATGTCATGCTGACATCATTCGACAAAAACGCGCCAAAAGCCAAATTTTCACTATTTTTGCCCAAAAAACCCGTTTTTTGTGTTATTTACAAAATTGTGCACTGTGCTCCTGCATGAGCAAGTACGTCGTTCACCTGCCAACTTCGAAAATTACTCCTTACTGCTGGCGCCCCGAATTCACTTGCTTTTCCACCATTGGCCGATTGCACCAGGTATTTATCAAGTTTCCCCCTCTGTGCCTGGCTTTTTACATAATTCACTGAAGAAACTAAGAAAAGAAGAAACACAGTAATTTTAAGAAATCCTCATGAACCAGTGGTCCTCTTCCACACTGTAAGCCCAATTTCACTCACAGAAGTCCCCATTGTGCCGAATTTCCACAAATTCACAGTTTGTTTGCGTGTTCGCAAATCCAAACCTCTACTAGACAAATCCACCGGGAAAACAACTCTTAATCCCCGCATTTGCTCATTGAACCCCTTCCAAGAGCATTTCAACTCAATATTCTCCCAATTCACCTTGTTCCCTCTCAATATTGCCCCCCTCATTGAAAATTCATTGCTCTGTGTTGCTGTGCCCAGAAAAACAAGTTCAAACACAATTCAAAGTATCAATTGACCATGGAGGCCCCTGTAGCTCTAAACATTTCATCTTTAAATGCCCCTCACAGAGAGCTAGAATGGTTGGCCCTAGTTGATAGAGACTACCAGATGGCAGAGGTAATCCCAGACTACAGCAAATACCATATTCATTTAATCAATGAGCTAAAAGCCAAACATCTCAATGGAACTGATATTCTAGGGATTTGGGACTCCTATTTGCCTATTTTCAATCTTCCTCAAGTCAATGTCTTTCCTGATTTAATCCATCAATGTAGTGCTAACTATGATCCATCTCAGAGAGCTGTCCTCAGTCCCTCAGGCTCAATCTTGTTCTATGTCACCCCTGAGGCTATAAATCAAATGTTGCACTTCCATGCTACAAAGCCATTGACTCCTCTATCCTTGATGCACTTGATAAACCAAGGAGGCAAACTATCCAGTGCCCAAATTATAAGGATTAATCAACTATTCATTCAATCAGGTTCTCAAACTATGAGATCTCCTCCTATTGCACATGTATATATCAATGAGTTGGGCAAGATTCTTGTAGATATGATTAGTTATATCCTGGGTTACAAATCAACTGAGTATGTGGATGAAACCACTCTGGTTATGATGTTTGTCTTCTCCCCTGGGAAGCCTCCTTCAGTTCACTATGATTATGCTACATACATTGGTAACAAAATTCACGAGTAGTTGATGAATTTAGAGAGGGAAAGGGTGTTTAGATACACTTCTTACATCTATCACTTGTTCCTATTTAATCAGCCTGACAGCTTCCCTGTTACTCTCAAGAAGTTTGATGCCCAGGGGAACCAAAGGTCTGTGGTATTTTGGTCTTCAATCTTTCATCACATATCTTTTTCACCATATAGCTACTGTGAATTCATAGACCTTTTCATCCATCCAGCCATGTCCTTGCTGTCGAGTTCTCCTCCTCCAAGACTCCAAGATTGACAGATGATATGCAAAGAATCCTCCAGCTCTCCAAGAACTATAGCATAGGGGATTGGTACTTTTACCAACACCATACAGTGATCAGGATATATGGTTTTGAGTTAGCACCATACAGGCTTCCAAGATATGTTCCCATGAGACTCTTTGCTCTAGAGTACTTCAGACAGTTCGGCAATGCAGATATGATTCACTTCCATAGTAAAAACAAGAAGGCACAGCTCAAAATTAAGCATCAATTGGGTCCATTCATCTTCTACAAGAGGGAAGAAGCTTGGAATGAGGCAGACCAAATGCTAAAAGCCCTCCAGCTCAAGACAAGCTTCTATTGGGCACCCTATGACCCTAACCATTTCATAAGCCTCAGAAGAATCAAGCATAAGCTTGCCCCATATGACCACATTAGTATTCCAGAGGTCGAAAAATATGCTAATCAAATAGAATGGATGGAAGGCACATTAGTGGAAGAATATAGTGAAGAAGAAATAGCAGAGAAGGACATTAAAACTTTAGAAAAAGCAGTTGACTTGGAGTATTTTGGACAGGTTTGGTCTTCTGGCATTCAGCATCATGGAGAAGCTGCCTCCTCACCCACCATTCCTCGACAGCCTGCCAAAACAACTGATCCACCAGCAGACATGACTAAAGGCAAAACAGTGCAGCAAGAAGAAACACCTCCAATTATGGAGCAGCAGGCAGAGCAGCAGGAAAGCAGAGCCAAGCAACCTGCCCACACAGAACAGCAAACACATGAAAAAATTCCTCCAAGGTAGGAGGTAACAGTTGACTTCTCTATATTACAAACACCTGCTAATGAGGACAGGACAAGGAAGAGGGATAGGCAAGAGGACACTCCTCTCACTACCTCTATGGACCAGCAAGGAGAAAAGAGACAAAGGTTAAACCCTTTTTCTGAGGAGGAATTACCAGAGAGGCCAATTGACAATATGCCCCCTCCTAGTATTGAAACATCCACCAGTTCTTTACAGCAAGGACAGGACATCCCACACGGGACAGAAGTGAGCTCTTCAAGGTAGAAATCAAAGGCAGACTCCAGCATCAAGCAGCAGTTTATTGACATAAAGAAAAGGAATGAGCCCCTCAAGCACCAAATCTACAACCATCTCCTGAAAATGGCGCCAACAAATCAGCAGAGATTAATGTCTGCCTATGACATTCAAGAGCAAAAAATGACTCTTAGTCATTTCAGGCCTACCATGCAGCAACCTCAAACAGCTGCCGATTACATTAGAACTAATCTGGAAATTTTTTCCAGAGACATCCACTCCTTAGATCAAATCAAGCTACACAGACAAACATGGGAAATGATATATTCTACATTAGCTGATAAGACCCTGTTGGCACACCAACTACAAAAATCTCTACACAAAACTGCAGCCCAACTGGAATTGGAGAAAGCATCATCTCAGGCCAAGGACAACAGCATCAAGTCCTTGGAAGAGATTATCATAGAGTTGGGCCATGATCCAAAGGACCCTAAGGGTGTGCAAGCATTGTTGAAGAAAAGGGATGAAGACATAGCAGCCATGAGAAAGCACATCAAGCTGCCAGCTAGCCTTCACCCTCAAACTGGAGAAGTGGCAGAGCAAAAAAAGGATCAGGATGTAGTGGCCCTACTCTTGAGTTTATACAAGAGGTTAATGGAAACAGAGAGTGCACTAGAGGTGGCACTGAAATCGAGACAAAGTGAGGCACCAATGCAGCCAGCACGAACATCTGCATCTACTGAAGGTGTGCCACTTTCTACTACTACAGCGGGTCCTCCCACAGGACAAACATCAGAGGTTGGTCCTTCAACATCGGCACCAGCAACAGCACCAGATCAGGGACCCAGCCTGAGTATGCAAAACATGATGAAGGAACTGGAAGCCTTAGAAGCACAGATGGCAGAACTGAATGAGACTAAAGAAAAATTGGCCACAGTTAATGAAAAATATGACAAATCCAAGCAAAGTGTAGCTGAAAAAATAAGAGAGGTAAGAGCACTTGAGAAGAGAATAAAGGAATTGGAAAAGGAACTCTCTCTTGACAAAATTGTGGTTGAAATTAAGAAGATCCTGTGGACCAACATTGGTCAATCTATAACAGACCATTGGCAATACATAGAGACTATCCAAGAGCATATGGATCTAATAGGCAGGGCCCAAAAAGAAAGCCAAAGAGTGAGAGCATCTCTTGGAAACATGCCTGAAATAGCTAATAGGATGATCAATGTCCTGAATAATCGCACTGGCCCTCAGTTGGCAGCAATGGGTATCACTAACAGGACTGATACCATTTTACTAGTGAAAAGAGTGCTCACTCTAAGAAATCATGTGCAAACATTGGACATAAGGTGTCAGGAGATGCAGACAGAGGTGAACAGATTCATTGAGAAGATTACAGCATTGCATAACAGAGGCCTTCCCAGCTTAGTAACCAGTGCAGGAAGGTTACTATCTCATGAAAATTATGCCAAGAGGGTAGACACATATGCCACAAATCAAATAACTGCAGCAACAAGTACCTCAGAGGGAACAGGGCCCCCATCTGGGCAGAATCTCTATGACAAAATAGAGAATTTATTTTTCATTGCAAATGAGATCAGACATCTTTTTGAAGTGCCTCCAAACTACTACAAATATACTGAGGCGGATGAAACTTTAGGCATAACCTTAAGGCACCAGTTGCCTACTTAGGAATGGTGGACAGGCATGATACAAACACTGCTGTAAAAAACAGATTATTCACCATATTTTTGTATTTTCATCACAGAGTCAGCAGTTTCAAAAAGTTAATACATATTTGCTCTGACTGGGAGAGAAATTAAGATAAGGCCAACTTAGCAATCCAGCTTGACCAGCAAAAGCAGATGACTACAGATGCATATGACGGGGCTGAAATAGCCGCACCTCGACAGAGCAATAAAGAGCATATCACTCAGAATCAATACAAAATACCCCACTGACTCAGTGGCCTCCAAAAGTCAAAGAATTTCTGACAAAGCTGAAAGGCATTCATTGTCCATTTAAAGTAGCAATAACTTATGTATCTGCTATTTTTGAAAGTTGGTAAACGCAGTTATTGAGAAAATGACTCAGCGTTAAGATATTTTGTAAAAACGATTGTATATATATCCCCACGCATGAACTTGCTGGGGTTGTTGATTTTTCTTCTAGAGAAGCTATGCTGTAATTTCAGACTTTTACTACAGGAAGCTAATGGAATTTCTGAAGTTTTGAGTCATTTTGATGTGTTGTGGTGTGATTTCTTGCTGCTACAGGATTCCTACGCTGTTTCATGTCACAATAAGTTTTCTGAACCATCTTGTTATGTATTTCATTCTTTCATAATCCGCTTATGCTCTATATTTCACAGGTTTAATGGCACAGAAAAAGAATAGTTCAGGATTTGTTCCTTAAAACACCCTAAACTCAATCTATGCTGTTATGAATGTTTTCTTCAGTCTTAGTTATGAATGTGTAATTCTTAGTTGCTCACCTTCATACTAAATCTTTCACAGTAAATACTGTTCAGGAATTCAAATCTGCCCCCGAGTGATATTTCCTTTCCCCACATCACCAGCTTAGTGAAAGATTCTTAGTTGCCTCTCACTGGCTAGACATATCCCATACTCACAAAATTGAAGTTTGTTTCATGATATATCTATATGGCCCTGCAGTTTCATCACTCTAACTCAACACCTCAAACAACAAGTAATCACAGACTCCATTGCCCAATGGACTGAACCTTCTGAAGATCTCATCTCAGCTGCTAGAAGACCTCATTCAACCAAAACTTAAAAAAAAATTTAATATATCATAACTAGCCTAAAACATTATCAAAACAAAGCTAAATCCTAAAGGGATAGCCCTCTCTGATTGCAGGTAGGCTAGGACCTGTAATCCAAAGATTGGTCTGTGGTTACCTCGGCCGTATTCCCTTAGGAGTCAAAGGGAACAACCTGAGTGATAACATTACTGGCGACTCCACTGGGGATCGAACTCATCTTTCAACTGCTATCTACTCTAGATAGTGGTTCCAAATCTTAAGCATTCCCTTGACCATTCTGAAAATATTCTCAAAAATTACCAAAAACAAGTTCAGAAGCTGGCTCCGAAGAAGAGAACTAGGCATACCAGGTCAAATCCTGACCCAAATCCTCCACCTATTTTCGATAACCCTAATTTGATCCCTAAGACTGTTAGGAACCAAAAGGAACCAGAACAATCTCCTGAATCCAGCCCTGAGGCAATTCAGCAAAGTTTTGTTACAGCCCCTGCTAAACCATCAGTCCACCTTCATATAACTCATTCTTCCCCCTCTTCCTCATCCTCTTCACAAAACATATTGTCTACACCCAATACACAAACTACCACTGCTGTCCCTGTTGTTCTAGGTCCTCCCCTTCTACCCGTTGTCCCACTTATTCCTCCAAATATGGCTAATCGTTATGCTCCCCTTCAGTTACCTGGTAATCCGGGGGTTATGCCTCAGTACTACCAAGGTAAGATTACTTATTTTGATGGAACCAGTACATACACTGCCTTACAGCATACCAAGAAAATGCAAGATTACTTCGAAAACTATGCGACAGATGATGATGATGTGAGAATGAAAATTTTTGTACAAAGTCTGACAGGTGAAGTAAGAACTTGGTTTAGAGCACTGGCTACAAATTCTATACCCGATTCAGGTGCTCTTTACTAGTCCTTTCTAAACAGATGGGAAAAGAAAAAGGACCCTCTACACATTTTATCTGAATATGACACTATAAGGAGAGGCCCTCAAGAAACTGTCTTGGACTATTGCACTAGATTCAATACTATCTACAATGCCATTCCTCAAAATCTTAGACCTCCACCTGATCTTGCCTTAATCAAATTTCCGGATGGGTTTGATGCTGATATGGCATATCAACTAAGAGAAAGAGCCCCTGCAACCCTGGCAGACATGCAAAACATAGCTGTAAGTGTAGAGGCAAATCTGATTGCTAAGAGAAACCGAGCAAGAACTGAAAGAAGAACTACTTTCAAGGAAGAACCCTCATCATTTGAGAAAAATCTAGATGCGATCATCAAAGGTATGGATAGACTTGGGGACAGAGTGGAAACCATAGAAAGAAAGTCATCATGGGAAGGGAAAACAAGCAATATTAGAAACCCAAACTTTAGAAAGAATCAAAATCCCAATGTTGGAAGGACTGATCCTAACCAGCATGTCAGACCTCCTTTCCAAGAAAATTATGCTGAAGCTTCAACATCTAGTGAACCTAATGAGGACCCTCACATCAACCTAATGGGTTTGGACAGTGAACATCAAGTCTTCCTAACACAAGAAGATCAAGAGGTTTATAACGAGAATCAATACCACACTAAGTCAGGAGAATCATTTGATTTAAAGAAGGTTATGATGTTGCTGTCTATGAGGTACACAAACAGTATAAACTAAGGACTAGAACTATAGATGTACCTGAACCTCCTAAATCAAGGGACAATAAGCAGCCAAGAAAGATCAATGACAAGACCGCTCTCCCACAATCAGCTGGCAATTCAAACCCACTCACAACAGAAGTTACTGTAGAGGATATCTCAGAACAACAAACATCAGAAAACCATCCAGCCCCACTCCATCAAGCAAAAATAAAGTCAGATAACACCCCTGGAAACAAATGTGGTACCAACTTTACTCAAGATCCTATCAACCATGAACAAAAGATCATTGATAACTCGGCTGAAAAGGAAAAACCTGCTGCACTTAATGCTAAGATGCAAATTGAAAAGCCCTTTAACTTGGAGATAGAAATAAGTAAACTCAAGATATCAGTTCCTCTTTCGGAATTAGCCAAACATGACATATACAGAAAGCAGATTAACAAGTCACTCCAAGTATCAGACAATAAAGATGCTGTGAATGTCCTAGATGAACAACCAGAGTTGCTGTTTGGCCCTGAGGTCAATGGAAAAACAGAGAATGGAGGGGTTCCACCCTTCTATGTTAGCTTAAACATTCATGATAAGGTTCTACACAATGCAATGTTTGATTCTGGGGCCTCACACAACTTAATGCCCAAATCTGTAATGGAAAAACTTGACTTAGACATCACTAGACCTTATAAAGATCTATTCTCATTTGATTCAAGCCAAGTCAGGTGCTTAGGATTGATTAAAGACTTATGTGTCTCTCTGGTCCAATACCCAACCAAAACAATCTTGATGGATGTAGTAGTAGCTGACATACCTCCTAAGTATGGTATGCTCTTGTCTAGATCCTGGGGGGCCAAACTCCAAGGATATTTGCAATTAGATATGTCCTATGCAACCATTTTAGTCTTTGGGCAGCCAAAAATATTATACCGTGAAACTTTGATGAAATATGTGGTAAGCAGTCAAGAGAAGCCCCAAAACTTCCCAATCTATTCAATACACTCTGATATGGATTCATTTATTCTTTACAATGTTGACATCTGCAGCAAGGCCTATTCTGAACTACTAATAGCAGCTGAGGTAAAGAAATTAAATGAACAATGTGCCCCCCAAGACCAAAAGAATGTAGAAAGAGCTGAGGCAACAAAAGAACACAATGTATCAACCAATCTGCAGGAAATAAATCTGCCCATGATCCAATTCTCTAAAAACCTCAATTCAAACCTTGATCATGAAACCTTATGGTATTTAGAATTTGATGGCTCCGTAAATAAGTTAGGAGATGGAGCAGGAATCTGGATCCATAATATGCACAATGAGCAGGCTGAGGGTCATGCATACAGGTTAAACTTCCGATGTACAAATAACATGGCTGAGTATGAGGCCCTTCTGCTAAGTCTCAAACTCATAAAAACTTTGGGTGCAACTAAAATTTCAATCTTAGGGGATTCGGATCTAATCATACAACAAATTAAAGGAAACTTTACTACAAATGATCCAAGGTTGAGAGCATATAAGGCAACAGCTATTCAAGTACTGGATACCTTCTCACAATCACAGTTGACTAAAATTTCTAGAGAACTCAATCTACATGCTCACAGTTTGGAAACCTTTGCCAGCACTTGTAAGTTGCCCTTCAAGCCCACTCATACTTTTACTGCTGAAATCAAACACAGGCCAGCAGTTCCAGACAACATCAAAAACTGGCAAGTCTTTGAGAGTGACACTCAGATAAATAATTTCCTCACTCTAAAAGAGGAATTCTCTAGCATTAACATTGACTCAATCACTGGACATGATCAACCACAAGCACACATGAATACACAGAAAATATCAGCTGAAACAATTAATCTGGTTTTGCACCCTACCACCTTCAATAATGAAAGTATACAAAAATTGGGTCAGGTAGATGAAGATGATCTGGCTGAAGCAGAAACAGAGGTAATTGAGTTGAAAGATAATTTTTTGCCCATGGGTTTAACCCCTTTAGAGGATCTGTTTGATTCAAATGATATCTCAAGAAAACCAAAAATGCAACCTTTAAATTCTGAAATAGAGGATTGTAGCATTGGGACTCCAGAAAATCCAAAAATGGTAAAGTTATCCAAAGCATTACCACTTGAGCAAAAACTGAAATACATTGAGTTATTTAAAGAGTTCCAAGATATCTTTGCCTGGAACTATGAGGACCTCAAGTCTTATGATACATCAGTCATCCAGCAGACCATATCTTTGAAAGAAAATCAAAAGCCCTTTAAACAAAAGCTCAGAAGAGTGAACCCTGTGCTCCTTCCTCTCATTGAAAAAGAGGTGGAACGTATGTATCAAGCGGGAATCATTGCTCCAATCAGATTCTCAGAATGGATTTCAAACCTAGTGCCTACTAGGAAAAAGACAGGAGAAATCAGACTGTGTGTTGACCTAAGAAATTTAAATAAAGTTTATCTCAAAGACCATTACCCCTTACCAAAAATGGATCATATCCTGCAAAGGGTAGTGGGAGCCTCTAGGATCTCATTGTTAGATGGTTTTTCAGGATTCAATCAGATTCTAGTGCACCCAGATGACCAAGACAAAACGGCCTTTACAACACCTTGGGGAACCTTCAAATATGTCAAAATGCCGTTTGGGCTTAAGAATGTAGGGGCTACTTTCCAAAGAGCTATGGATATAGCCTTTGCCAAGGAAATTCATGATTTTCTAGTGGTTTACCTGGATGACCTAACTGCCTTCTCAAAATTAGACCAAGAACACTTAGAACACTTGAGGCAAGTTTTCACAATTTGTAGAAAATATGGCATTTCTTTAAATCCAAAGAAATCATTGTTTGGGCTAGAGGAAGGTAAACTCTTAGGACATATAATCTCAAAATATGGTATTAGGATCGACCCAAACGGAATTCAAGCCATCCTACAAGTACCACATCTAAGAAACATCAAGGAACTCCAAAGCTTCCTAGGAAAAATCAACTTCTTGAGAAGGTTCATTCCAAATCTGGCTGAGCTCAGAAGACTGTTAAACAACATGCTGAAAAAGGACTCCAAGGTCAAATGGACCATGGAAGCTAGACAAGCCTTTGAGGATATTAAAAAAGCATTGACAAACACTCCAGTCCTAACAAGTCCTAGATTTGATAGAGACTTCATCATTTTTTCCTTTGCTTCTGAGCATACAATTGCTGCTGTTCTACTACAGAAAGATGATCAAGGCTGTGAAAAACCTATTGCATTCTTTAGCAGAGCACTTAGGGATGCCCCCTTGAAATATCAGATCATGGAAAAACAAGCCTATGCATTAGTGAAAGCAATCAAGGACTTTAGAATCTATATTTTGTACTCCCACATCATTTCCTATGTCCCAAATGCAGTAGTGAAGGACATTTTGACCCAAGAAGTAATTGAAGGTAGGAGGGGCAAATGGATTGCCAAAATCTTAGAATATGACATGGAAATCAAGCCTACCAAACTGATAAAAGGACAGGGTCTAGCCAAATTGATGGCTGAAACCAATTTTCAAGTGCTTGACATTAACGAACTAGACAATGAATAGGAGATGGCGACTCCACAGATCAACCAAGCCTTTATGCAATCCCCCTGGTATACTGATATATGTTTTGTATTGTTAAACCTGCAAGCTCCTCCAGGGTTGTCCAGAACTAAGAAAAGGTTCTTTAAAATGAAAGCATCAAAATTTTGTATTGTTAACAATGATTTGTTTTGGAGAAATCATGAAGGCATCTTATTTAATTGCTTAACATTGGATGAGACTGACAATGTCCTCAAAGAATTTCATGCAGGTGACTGTGGAGGACACTTATACTGGAAATCCACTGCTGATAAAATCCTAAGGGCTGGTTTTTATTGGCCCTCCTTATTCACTAATGTGAGAAAATTTGTAATGTCTTGTCACAAATGTCAAATCTTTGAAGGGAAGAGAAAGTTGTTGCCTTTACCACTCAAACCTGTTTCAACTGAGAGACCATTCCAGCAATGGGGTCTAGACTTTATTGGTGAAATTCACCCCCCATCCTCTGGCCAGCATAGGTGGATTCTGACTGCTACAGACTATTTCACCAAATGGATAGAAGTTGTCCCCTGTAGGCAGGCCAATGACTCCATTATCATACAATTTCTAGAGACCAACATCCTGTCCAGATTTGGCTGTCCAGAAAAAATCATCACAAACAATGATGTTGCTTTCAAGTCCAAAAAAATGATCAGCTTTTGTCACAAATATCATATGACCCTAGGTCATTCCACAACTTATTATCCTCAAGGCAATGGCCTGGCTGAGTCTTCCAATAAAAGCCTAATCAATATCATCAAGAAAGTTTTGGAAGAAAACAAAAAGAATTGGCATAAGAAGTTAATGAATGCCCTATGGGCAGATAGACTAACCACCAAAAGATCCATTGGTACAAGTCCATATGAACTAGTTTATGGAATGGAAGCAAGGTTCCCTTCATCTCTAGGTGTTCCTGTAATCAAGTTGCTGCAAGAAATACAAGCTGAACCAAATGACATTCAGAGAAGGATCAATCAAACAATTCACCTGCAGCAAACAAGGGAGGAAGTCTATGAAAGAACCCAAGTACTGCAAGAAAAACTCAAAAGAATATTTGACAAAAGAACTAAAGCTGAAGACTTCTCTATAGGAGACAAAGTGCTGAGATGGGATTCCAGAAGAGAGGACAAAGGAAAACATGGAAAATTTGATTTCTTATGGAAGGGACCTTATGTAATTTGTGTTGTACAAGGTAATAACACTTATTTTCTAAAGAGCTTGGATGGTTCAAACACTGAGGAAGGCCCAGTCAATGGGAGAATGCTCAAGCATTACTTTGATCCCCTCTAATCAAGCATTGCTCAATTCTATATTGTACATAAATTTGTATTTCAGTATGTTTATTTTCAGCGGATAGATAGAGCTCCAAATGAAGAAGATTTTGAGAAGAACTAAGGTGCTGCACTATTTTGATAAATACTATTCACTTTGGCATGGGAGAATGAGAGAAAGTACTTGGAAATTATCTAGAAGATGAGAAATGATCAGAGAAGCAAGGCAAAAACAGGGCTGTAATTTCACAGCAGATCAGCTTAAGGAGTATTGCATGCAAGTTTCATAGGATTCACATATTCAGTCTTCAACAAAAGGAAAGGTTAAAATGCAGAAAGGTGGAAAAGAAGGCAATCTGACCTGCTGATCTTGACTTTTCATCTGGAAAAGTCATCCCCAAGTGGAGCCACTGTTAGCCTCCTATACCAATAGGGTTTCATATTTCATGATTGACAGTGGAAGTGCTAAAAATGATCATCTTTGATAATACAAAGGTTACATTTTTGGTAAACAAAGCAAAAAGTTAAAAAATGTAAAGAGGGTATGCCTTAAAAGAATGATCAAAGGGCAAGAAAATGAATTGGTCAAAAGAAAAAATAATGGAAATGAACCCCAAATGTTATAGACATTTTTGTGCCTTACAGCTCTAAGCATGAAATGTCCATAAACCAAGGGATCCTAAGTCCCTAAAAGTGTTGTTCCTGCCCCTAAAGGAACAAGGTCAATAAATTACAGCATCTCCCAGACGTTCTCCACTAGAAACTGCTAAGAATCAGTCAAATCAAGATCATTTCCGCTGCTCCACTAGCTACCTGCGTTGAAAAGCACCCAAGTACACTAGCTAGGTGCGTTGCAACGCACCTAAATGCACTACCAGGGTGCGCTGAGCGGGAAATGACAAATGGCAGTGCCATTCCGCGAGGTGGAAAGATAATGGAAGCTTCCAGAATCTTCCTCCATGACACTTGCCTCACTGAGTTCGACCAAGGATGAGTAAGAGGCTCTCAGCCTCCAAGTGGAAGCAAGAACTGACAGAGAGAAGACACTAGTCAAATGACAAGCTGACTCATCTCCTTTGCATACATCTATATATGGATCCCTCATCCCAGCGATCCAGAGGCTGGAATTTTGTACATTGCAGAGAATTGCTGTTGGTTTTGAGATTGAGATTAGTGCATTGGGTGATTTATGCTTTGTTTGAGGTGAAGAAGGGATTCCTTTGCTGGGAGGTTGATGCTGGATCGGGACTCACTTGGTTGTATCTCCTCCTGGATCTTCTTGTTATATCAATAAAACTATTTGAGTTTCTCCTACATGCTTGTGTATCATTGATGTTTGTTGCACTTGTATGTTTAGCTTAAATCTGATCCTAAGCTATTTATGAATATAAATCCATGTCTTTGTGTAGTTTTCTTCTTCTGTGATCTTACAGGAACTTGGTGAAGCTGGGCAAGTAAGGGAGCAGGTAGCTAGAATCTGTCAAAGAGGAGAGAGATTGGATCAAAGGACTAGCGCAAGACACAGGTTGGTTCATCCTATTCCTCTTCGTTTATAGTTCATAAAGAAGAATACAAAAGTAGTTTTCTCTGTTTGTTGCTAAGGCACTGTCACACCTTAGCGGGATAGGGTCGTTCTGAATAGACACTTTTCCCCACAACAAAATGGCGACTCCACTGGGGACGATAAGTGCCAGTACGGACTTGTGCTCCCATGTACCGTCGAGTATATATTGGGAGACCCCTATAGGCTTAAAACCTTTTATCCATATGAAGCCGTGTCGGCCGCCCTACTGATTGCAATGCACCGAACACAGCATTCGGGAAGATTGACTGCCGTACCGTAAAATGTATTCTGCAGTTTTGTGATTGGTTTGGTACTCCCTCTACCTAGATCTCCATAGCAGTCCCTTTCGTTCCTTTTCAGAATCCTTAACGGAAAAGGTCCATCTGAGCACTTGTCACTTCAGGCTCATTAAAAATCGAAGGAGACTAGAGTCATCTTTTGTTTTTTCTTGACTCTTTAAAATTGAAAAAACAAGTTGTGTCTAAAGCGTCTAAAAATTTATTTTAAACAGAATATTCATCACCCTTTTCTTACGTTGATCTTAGGTTGAGAAAATGGAGTCTACCAACCAAGGAATTCCCCTTGGTGGAAATCCTAGTCCCTTCTCCTCTTGGGGAGATGTTAGTGCACCCCATATGGCCACATTGTCGCTTCCAGGACTGACAATAGGCTTGCCAGTATGGCTCTTCTCAACCAATGTCGTTCAGAACACCACTATTCCTGAACAATCGAATTGGCAATTAGACGAATCCAGAGTTACCCACCAACCTTCTACTTCCTCTAATTCTTCTTCTCCTCCTTCCTCTTCGCTTGATGGGGCTGGCAAAGCCAAAAGTCAAGTTCCTAAGGAGAAGAAGGGAAAGAAGAAGAAAGAGAAGAAGAAGAAGGAGCCAAAGGCGAATGGGGGGAAACAAGTGTCGTCTAACAAAAATCCACACACTGCATTGACCAGGCCTAAATCGCCATGTGCCATTTGCAAGGGAGACCACTTTCACAAAGTTGTCCTTGCATCCCCCGGATACTAAGGGACTGGTCTCCCCGTTTGCACAATCCGGTGTCGTCAACCTCTGGTGATCATGTTGAAAGCACACCGTCAACTAGCGAAAGTGAAGCCCCAGGACAAAAAGGGAGAGCTAGATCTCCCTGTAAACTGTGCGAAGGCAATCACGCCATCCACCGTTGTCCCTTCTTAGACAAAGCTAAAAGAGTTTTGGATGATCGTCCGGTTTCACCGTTACGACTTCCTCCTGGATATAAAAAACTCTTGCCGAGTCCTTCGTTAGTTGAGAATCCAGCTGGCCCGCTCAAGTGGTCGGCTGAAGCGCCTGTCATTGAAGATAAACCAGCTGAATCCATACCAGACGAAAGTCAAAAGGTCGAGGCGGCAGTTGACCCGGTCTTGCCTTCAGAGGTTTTATCTTCGAATGATACAGTCACTGAAGAGAACAAGGATGACACCGTCCAAATTCTCTTCATCAACACAGACTCCGACGAACAAGGGGGCAATCTACCCATTCCTTTACCGCAGGAAGGAAGTTCGTCAGAGCCGTACCCGGCCGTCTACTCGGTCCCACCTCCAAGCAACCTAGTTGTCTCCTTCGACTGGAATCAACTAGGCAGACCCCGTTTACCAGCAAGCATACCATTCAGAATTATCGTCCAAATATATAGAATGTTCATGGCTGGTACCATCATAGATGAGGGGGCTTCTGTGAGTATCCTTTCCTCTATTGCTTGGAAAGCGCTTGGTTCGCCATCGCTTTTGCCTGAGATGAGAAATCTGACAGGCTTTGATAAAGGAACCAGTCGACCTTTAGGGATCCTTCCCAATGTGCCCATAACATTGAGGGGGAAGACAGTTCAAATGAACATAATGGTAGTTCAAGGACCCTTGGATTATAACCTACTCCTTGGATGAGACTATGTTTATTGCATGAGAGCCATCGTCTCATCACTCTTTAGAGTAATGTGTTTTCCGCACGAAGGAAGAGTGGTCAAGCTCGTGGACCAGCTTTCATTTCCCGGATCACGCATAGCAAATAGTCATATACCATCCTTAAATGGTCTCTTCACGCAAGAAATGTCTCAACCCCCAGTCCGTCCTCCCGATGAGCGCGAGTAATTCGGAGGGATATGACTGAAACCCAGGGGGCATGCATCATGGTCTGCTTCGGCAGGAAAACTTCGGGTATAGGGTAGGTTTCTGCAAGAGAATATGACTAGTCTGTACCCCGTCCATGATTGGAAGAGGGGTTAGTCTAGAATAAGATTCTCTTGTCAAAGTTATGTGTGTGGCGCTAGTTGTCACTCACCTTTGTTTATCTCGGTAAACATCGCCGAGGAAGTGTTTTATTTGTAACGCGAATGAGACAATCTTTGGTAACCTGTAAGAGGTAGGCCTTTCCTGATAGAACAAATGTTTTGTCTGCAAATTGAGGGGTAACCTTGAAATCATATTTTATACCTGGGGGCATGCAAACCTTTTGGAGTGCAAGCAAAGAGCGGTTATTTATCTGTTTTTTGGATTAGTCATTTCCTAACTTGCATAAAGGAAGGATGTGGGGCAAAAATCTAAATGTTGCCGTTTTATATGAGACTTTCTTATCATATGACTGGAATTATCGAGCATTTTTAGCACATAGTTCAAGCTCGTTAAAAAATAAACATAAGACCAAGCAAGTGTTTCAATCCGCATTTAAGCTCGTTAAAAAATGAACTATCTTCCGGTAAATAACCACTGTGAATGTAGCATTATCAGCCATTAAATCCTTGGTCGTGTTTGCACCGTCACCTCCACTTTTCCATTGGCCGATCATTCACCTCCATCTGATTATTTACCCATTCTGAGGAACAGCTGCAAAGAGTGATTTCACTAGCCATCCTTGTGACACTGCCGTGATTGGAAAATTCCAAACCTTACCTGGAATCAGCTGCTACCCATTTTATCACTCGTTCCTCAAAAGACGAGTCTTCTTTAAGCTCTTTTCATCTGACTCGTAAAATATGAAAAGATTGCAGAGTTTTGGCCTTCCAGCTCGTTAAAGCGACCGAAAGTGCTATCCCTCCTCTAGATTTTAATCTTTTTGGACCAGAGGGATTATTGCACAAAAAGATCGAGCGCTTGTTTTGTTCGGCTCGTTAAAACTATCGAAAATTCATCCCTTCTGTATTATTTTATACTTTTTTGGGCTTAAGGGATTAGATGACGAAAAAGGAATTCCGAAGTTAACTTTACGTACCTTTTCAGACTCTCGAAAAATGAAAAGGACTGAGTTATCTTTGTCGTTAGACTCGTTAAAAACATTAATAGCGACAAACTTGTCTTTAGACGAGAACGAGTTTCACTATCGCTAGGATCGTTAAAACATAGCGATGGGTTTGCCCGAAGGGAAAATTATAGAACAAGCATATGTTATCCTCCTCAAGCTTGACAAAAATAAAGAGGTACTGGTCAGCAATGATTGGGGAAAAATTGGGAAAAAACTCAAAGAATTTTTATAGGTAGCAAGTCACTCTTGAACATGACACTTCCACTCTGTGCCTGAGTCGGGTTGGGTTGTTTCATTCACCGGTCACATCGCCATGGTCACGCCATACCATCCACATTTGGGGTAAATGCTACCAATCCATCACATGAGTGTCGCCGATGTGTTCAAGAGAAGTCATCCAGAGAAGTCACCTGTGTCCCATCCACTACCATACATTATACTTCATTCTTTCATGACCGCCACCCTGAACCATATATCATCATATCGTTTTCACCTCCATCAAAATCATTTGCTCCGTTCCATGTCATTGATGTGGGATTCATTAAGGCCCTCCTTTGACGGATCGCTTCTTGTCGACATCAGCTCATTATCCAAGAAGTTGATCTAGGAACACCCCCTTCAGTACTTTAAACTTGCATGCCTCAATGGCAAGTTTCTCACTTCTGGCGACAGGTATACATCAATGACCTTCGACCGAAAGATTTTGCGTGGTGTTCGACGCCAAGTCCTTTATTCACGCCACGTGAATTGTACTGTAGTACCTTGAGGGTCATCATCATTATCGGTGATTCCTCTCGCGCTTGTTAAGAGTTTACATCATTGACTGGTAATCAAGCGATGTCTTTCCATGTTCGACTTCAAAACATTTCTCACATGGATCGACTTGTACTTTGAGTGAAGATCGGACGAGATTGAAGACCCCGGATCTAGTTTCATCCATCCGGGCTGCGATATATATTCAGGAAAATAGAGACATTGAAATGTACAACATTGTAGCACAGATAATCATCCTACCAAAAGGATGATGACTCTACCAGAATCATCAGTCTACCATCAGACGATTGTCTGTCCTATGTACATGAAAATGAATTTATAAAGCTGAGCATGGGAATGCCTGCCTCAGCTAGATCATGAAAAATAGTATGAAGATAATGTATTGTATTGTATCTTATTACAGGTCTCCTCCCAGCAATGAAAGAACTTCGGATCCTCCTAATAAAGCATTTCACCCGATAAACGGCCTCATACTTTAGGGGGCAACTGTTATAGACATTTTTGTGCCTTACAGCTCTAAGCATGAAATGTCCATAAACCAAGGGATCCTAAGTCCCTAAAAGTGTTGTTCCTGCCCCTAAAGGAACAAGGTAAACAAATTACATCTTCTCCCAGAAGTTCTCCACCAGAAACTGCTTAGAATCAGTCAAATCAAGATCATTTCAGCTCCTCCACTAGCTACCTGCATTGTAAAGCACCCAAGTACACTAGCTAGGTGCGTTGCAACGCACCTAAATGCACTACCAGGGTGCGCTAAGCGGGAAATGACAAATGGCAGTGCCATTCCGCGAGGTGGAAAGACAATGGAAGCTTCCATAATCTTCCTCCATGACACTTGCCTCACTGAGTTCGACCAAGGATGAGTAAGAGGCTCTCAGCCTCCAAGTGGAAGCAAGAACTGACAGAGAGAAGACACTAGTCAAATGACAAGCTGACTCATCTTCTTTGCATACATCTATATATGGATCCCTCATCCCAGAGATCCAGAGGCTGGAATTTTGTACATTGCAGAGAATTGCTGTTGGTTTTGAGATTGAGATTAGTGCATTGGGTGATTTATGCTTTGTTCGAGGTGAAGAAGGGATTCCTTTGCTGGGAGGTTGATGCTGGATCGGGACTCACTTGGTTGTATCTCCTCCTGGATCTTCTTGTTATATCAATAAAACTATTTGAGTTTCTCCTACATGCTTGTGTATCATTGATGTTTGTTGCACTTGTATGTTTAGCTTAAATCTGATCCTAAGCGATTTATGAATATAAATCCATGTCTTTGTGTAGTTTTCTTCTTCTGTGATCTTACAGGAACTTGGTGAAGCTGGGCAAGTAAGGGAGCAGGTAGCTGGAAGCTGTCAAAGAGGAGAGAGATTGGATCAAAGGACTAGCGCAAGACACAGGTTGGTTCATCCTATTCCTCTTTGTTTATAGTTCATAAAGAAGAATACAAAAGTAATTTTCTCTGTTTGTTGCTAAGAAACTGTCACACCTTAGTGGGATAGGATCGTTCTGAATAGAAACTTTTCCCCACAACACCAAAGAAAGACCAGGAAAGTGGCCAATCAAAATGCCACTGCTATCTTGATGTATGGCTCAACAGCTTAATATGGGCCATGCCATCTTTTAAATTTCTTGTTTTAGAGTAGGTAATGAGTACCTGTTCAAACAGCTTAAGCTTGACATATGACTAGCTGGATAGAGAAAGAAAGGAGCCCACTAGCTTAATCTGGGCCCTTGGAAGATATAAGGGTAGATTTAGATAGGAGGGCAGCAAAAAGAAAAGAGCATATGAGGGTTTGCAAGTCTAAGTGCACCCTCCCTGAAGAAATAAAAAATGCTAGGAAATAAGATGGGTAGGTAGTGGGGTTGCAGAAGCATGATTTGTCTCATATCACTGGCCTAAGTAAAGGAAACACATGGTGGCCAGTGCAGAACTTCCTATTCAGCATTGTTGTGGCAGCAAAGTGAAGCATGTCTAATTTCCCAATCATTCCCTATCAAAATCCTTACTAACATCCCAATATCACTTTTGCTATAGAGTAGAATCGCATTTCTTGTGCAAAAAATCTTTTCATTTTGATCTACTCTCAAAACTAAGTTTGTTTCCTAAAAACTTAGTGTCTATTACCTCTCATTTATATCTCCCTCCCATATTAACTATTAACCATATCATTACTTAATTCCCTATGTTCCCCCTTTCCCTATTATTATATCACTATTGTGAAAAGGCCCACAAAATATGTAAATCCCCCCCTTTTGGCATCATAGCCATATGTTCGAATATTTGCAGAATCAGGCAGAATGAAAAGTTTTGTTTGGTTTGTTTGAAGTTAGGGATTAAACTAACACTTGGTTAGTTTAATAACCTATTCCTAACCCTATCCCCTTCACAAACCCGTTATAATGTATTACCCGCGTTATTTGCATAAAACCCGGTTAAAACCCATTTTCTCCGCTTATCCAAAGTTTTGTTACAGCGCGTACACCACAAAAAACAAAAGGAAAATATTATTTAAATCCCTCTGGGACCCTCCGTATCCATCCCGCACCTCCACAACCCGTCGTCCGTCGGATCTGGGCCCTCCCATCCGACGGCTCACAATAATTTTGGACCGCCTCCGATGCCCGGACGATAGCGCCTGAAATCTGTCAGAGCATGACGTCAAGGCTCGGACGCGTGTCATTCCCAAGTTGTATCGGGAGGCCTTCTGCCAAAACCACTCCCGTACTATAAGCGGTCCGAAATTACCACTTACCGCCATTGCTTCTCCGCCATACGTCACCTCCATGTCACCCTTACGTCACTGCCACCTCAGCGTCGCATCACTGCTCCATCCACCATCGCTCCGAGCTGTCCCCCATGTCACCTACCCACGTGGAGCCACTCACTGGCCGCCACATCATCACTCCGTACCTGACGCCACCCATGACGTCATACTGATGTCATCCGACAAAAACGCGCCAAAAGCCAAATTTTCACTATTTTTGCCCAAAAAACCCGTTTTTCGTGTTATTTACAAACTTGTGCACTGTGCTCCTGCATGAGCAAGTACGTCGTTCACCTGCCAACTTCGAAAATTGCTCCTTGCTGTTGGTGCCCCGAATTCACTTGCTTTTCCACCATTAGCCGATTGCACCATGTATTTATCAAGTTTCCCCCTCCGCGCCTGGTTTTTTACATAATTCACTGAAGAAACTAAGAAAAGAAGAAACACAGTAATTTTAAGAAATCCTCATGAACCAGTGGTCCTCTTCCACACTGTAAGCCCAATTTCACTCACAGAAGTCCCATTGTGCCGAATTTCCACAAATTCACATTTTGTTTGCGCATTCGCAAATCCAAACCTCTACTAGACAAATCCACCGGGAAAACAACTCTTAATCCCCGCATTTGCTCATTGAACCCCTTCCAAGAGCATTTCAACTCAATATTCTCCCAATTCACCTTGTTACTTCTCAATATTGCCCCCCTCATTGAAAATTCATTGCTCTGTGTTGCTGTGCCCAGAAAAACAAGTTCAAACACAATTCAAAGTATCAATTGACCATGGAGGCCCCTGTAGCTCTAAACATTGCATCTTTAAATGCCCCTCACAGAGAGCTAGAATGGTTGGCCCTAGTTGATAGAGACTACCAGATGGCAGAGGTAATCCCAGACTACAGCAAATACCATATTCATTTAATCAATGAGCTAAAAGCCAAACATCTCAATGGAACTGATATTCTAGGGATTTGGGACTCCTATTTGCCTATTTTCAATCTTCCTCAAGTCAATGTCTTTCCTGATTTAATCCATCAATGCAGTGCTAAATATGATCCATCTCAGAGAGCTGTCCTTAGTCCCTCAGGCTCAATCTTGTTCTATGTCACCCCTGAGGCTATAAATCAAATGTTGCACTTCCATGCTACAAAGTCATTGACTCCTCTGTCCTTGATGCACTTGATAGACCAAGGAGGCAAACTATCCAGTGCCCAAATTATAAGGATTAATCAACTATTCATTCAAACAGGTTCTCAAACTGTGAGATCTCCTCCTATTGCACATGTATATCTCAATGAGTTGGGAAATATTCTTGTAGATATGATCAGTTATATCCTGGGTTACAAATAACTGAGTATGTGGATGAAACCACTCTGGTTATGATGTCTGTCTTCTCCACTGGGAAGCCTCCTTCACTTCACTATGATTATGCTACATACATTGCTAACAAAATTCACGAGAAGTTGATGAATTTAGAGAGGGAAAGGGTGTTTAGATACACTTCTTACATCTATCACTTGTTCCTATTTAATCAGCCTGACAGCTTCCCTGTTACTCTCAAGAAGTTTGATGCCCAGGGGAACCAAAGGTCTGTGGTATTTTGGTCTTCAATCTTTCATCACATATCGTTTTCACCATATAGCTACTGTGAATTCATAGACCTTTTCATCCATCCAACCATGTCCTTGCTGTCGAGTTCTCCTACTCCAAGATTGACAGATGATATGCAAAGAATCCTCCAGCTCTCCAAGAACTATAGCATAGGGGATTGGTACTTTTACCAACACCATACAGTGATTAGGATATATGGCTGTGAGTTAGCACCATACAGGCTTCCAAGATATGTTCCCATGAGACTCTTTGCTCTAGAGTACTTCAGACAGTTCGGCAATGCAGATATGATTCACTTCCATAGTAAAAACAAGAAGGCACAGCTCAAAATTAAGCATCAATTGGGTCCATTCATCTTCTACAAGAGGGAAGAAGCTTGGAATGAGGCAGACCAAATGCTAAAATCCCTCCAGCTCAAGACAAGCTTCTATTGGGCACCCTATGACCCTAACCATTTCATAAGCCTCAGAAGAATCAAGCATAAGCTTGCCCCATATGACCACATTAGTATTCCAGAGGTCGAAAAATATGCTAATCAAATAGAATGGATGGAAGGCACATTAGTGGAAGAATATAGTGAAGAAGAAATAGCAGAGAAGGACATTAAAACTTTAGAAAAAGCAGTTGACTTGGAGAATTTTGGACAGGTTTGGTCTTCTGGCATTCAGCATCGTGGAGAAGCTGCCTCCTCATCCACCATTCCTCAACAGCCTGCGAAAACAACTGATCCACCAGCAGACATGACTAAAGGAAAAACAGTGCAGCAAGAAGAAACACCTCCAATTATGGAGCAGCAGGAAAGCAGAGCCAAGCAACCTGCCCACACAGAACAACAAACACATGAAAAAATTCCTCCAAGGCAGGAGGTAACAGTTGACTCCTCTATATTACAAACCCCTGCTAATGAGGACAGGACAAGGAAGAGGGATAGGCGAGAGGACACTCCTCTCACTACCTCTATGGACCAGCAAGGAGAAAAGAGACAAAGGTTAAACCCTTTTTCTGAGGAGGAATTACCAGAGAGGCCAACTGACAATATGCCCCCTCCTAGTATTGAAACATCCACCAGTTCTTTACAGCAAGGACAGGACATCCCACATGGGACAGAAGTGAGCTCTTCAAGGTAGAAATCAAAGGCAGACTCCAGCATCAAGTAGCAGTTTATTGACATAAAGAAAAGGAATGAGCCCCTCAAGCACCAAATCTACAACCATCTCCTGAAAATGGCACCAACAAATCAGCAGAGATTAATGTCTGCCTATGACATTCAAGAGCAAAAAATGACTCTTAGTCATTTCAGGCCTACCATGCAGCAACCTCAAACAGCTGCCGATTACATTAGAACTAATCTGGAAATTTTTGCCAGAGACATCCACCCCTTAGATCAAATCGAGCTACACAGACAAACAGGGGAAATGATATATTCTACATTAGCTGATAAGACCCTGTTGGCACACCAACTACAAAATTCTCTACACAACACTGCAGCTCAACTGGAATTGGAGAAAGCATCATCTCAGGCCAAGGACAACAGAATCAAGTCCTTGGAAGAGATTATCATAGAGTTGGGCCATGATCCAAAGGACCCTAAGGGTGTGCAAGCATTGTTGAAGAAAAGGGATGAAGACATAGCAGCTATGAGAAAGCACATCAAGCTGCCAGCTGGCCTTCACCCTCAAACTGGAGAAGTGGCAGAGCAGAAAAAGGATCAGGATGTAGTGGCCCTACTCCTGAGTTTATACAAGAGGTTAATGGAAACAGAGAGTGCACTAGAGGTGGCACTGAAATCAAGACAAAGTGAGGCACCAATGCAGCCAGCACAAACATCTGCATCTACTGAAGGTGTGCCACTTTCTACTACTACAGCGGGTCCTCCCACAGGACAAACATCAGAGGTTGGTCCTTCAACATTGGCACCAGCAACAGCACCAGATCAGGGACCCAGCCTGAGTATGCAAAACATGATGAAGGAACTGGAAGCCTTAGAAGCACAGATGGCAGAACTGAATGAGACTAAAGAAAAATTGGCCACAGTTAATGAAAAATATGACAAATCCAAGCAAAGTATAGCTGAAAAAACAAGAGAGGTAAGAGCACTTGAGAAGAGAATAAAGGAATTGGAAAAGGAACTCTCTCTTGACAAAATTGTGGTTGAAATTAAGAAGATCCTGTGGACCAACATTGGTCAATCTATAACAGGCCAGTGGCAATACATAGAGACTATCCATGAGCATATGGATCTAATAGGCAGGGCCCAAAAAGAAAGCCAAAGAGTGAGAGAATCTCTTGGAAACATGCCTGAAATAGCTAATAGGATGATCAATGTCCTGAATAACCGCACTGGCCCTCAGTTGGCAGCAATGGGTATCACTAACAGGACTGATACCATTTTACTAGTGAAAAGAGTGCTCACTCTAAGAAATCATGTGCAGACATTGGACAGAAGGTGTCAGGAGATGCAGACAGAGGTGAACAGATTCATTGAGAAGATTACAACATTGCATAACAGAGGCCTTCCCAGCTTAGTAACCAGTGCAGGAAGGTTACTATCTCATGAAAATTATGCCAAGAGGGTAGACACATATGCCACAAATCAAATAACTGCAGCAACAAGTACCTCAAAGGGAACAGGGCCCCCATCTGGGCAGAATCTCTATGACAAAATAGAGAATTTATTTTTCATTGCAAATGAGATCAGACATCTTTTTGAAGTGCCTCCAAACTACTACAAATATACTGAGGCAGATGAAACTTTAGGCATAATGTTAAGGCACTAGTTGCCTACTCAGGAATTGTGGACAGGCATGATACAAACACTGTTGTAAAAAACAGATTATTCACCATATTTTTGTATTTTCATCACAGAGTCAGCAGTTTCAGAAAGTTAATACATATTTGCTCTGACTGGGAGAGAAATTAAGATAAGGGCCAACTCAGCAATCCAGCTTGACCAGCAAAAGCAGATGACTACAGATGCAGATGATGGGGCTGAGATAGTCGCACCTCGACAGAGCAATAAAGAGCATATCACTTAGAATAAATACAAAATACCCAACTGACTCAGTGGCCTCCAAAAGTCAAAGAATTTCTGACAAAGCTGAAAAGGCATTCATTGTCTATTTAAAGTAGCAATAACTTCTGTATCTGCTATTTTTGAAAGTTGGTAAACGCAGTTATTGAGCAAATGACTCAGCGTTAAGATATTTTGTAAAAACGATTGTATATATATCCCCACACATGAACTTGCTGGGGTTGTTGATTTTTCTTCTAGAGAAGCTATGCTGTAATTTCAGACTTTTACTACAGGAAGCTAATGGAATTTCTGAAGTTTTGAGTCGTTTTGATGTGTTGTGGTGTGATTGCTTGCTGCTACAGGATTCCTACGCTGTTTCATGTCACAATAAGTTTTCTAAACCATCTTGTTATGTATTTCGTTCTTTCATAATCCGCTTATGCTCTATATTTCACAGGTTTAATGGCACAGAAAAAGAATAGTTCAGGATTTGTTCCTTAAAACACCCTAAACTCAATCTATGCTGTTATGAATGTTTTCTTCAGTCTTAGTTATGAATGTGTAATTCTTAGTTGCTCACCTTCATACTAAATCTTTCACAGTAAATACTGTTCAGGAATTCAAATCTGCTCCTGAGTGATATTTCCTTTCCCCACATCACCAGCTTAGTGAAAGATTCTTAGTTGCCTCTCACTGGCTGGACATATCCCATACTCACAAAATTGAAGTTTGTTTCATGATATATCTATATGGCCCTGCAGTTTCATCACTCTAACTCAACACCTCAAACAACACATAATCACAGACTCCATTGCCCAATGGATTGAACCTTCTGAAGATCTCATCTCAGCTGCTAGAAGACCTCATTCAACCAAAACTTAAAACAAAATTTAATATATCATAACTAGCCTAAAACATTATCAAAACAAAGCTAAATCCTAAAGAGAGAGCCCTCTCTGATTGCAGGTAGGCTAGGACCTGTAATCCAAAGATTGGTCTATGGTTACCTCGGCCATATTCCCTTAGGAGTCAAAGGGAACAACCTGAGTGATAACAAGATGCATACATGATCTTGCAAACACACACTTACATGACTCAACCAAGGATAATTTTAGGGGCGAATGTTCGCCTTTGGCGAAATTAATGGGTTTTAAATTTTTA
Organism: Pinus tabuliformis; assembly: GCA_031772625.1. Classification (NCBI taxonomy): domain Eukaryota; kingdom Viridiplantae; phylum Streptophyta; class Pinopsida; order Pinales; family Pinaceae; genus Pinus; species Pinus tabuliformis. The sequence goes on along the minus strand of CM062806.1, from coordinate 319,007,911 downwards.
GTGGACGAATATTTTGTATCATAGTACATTTTTACAAATCACCTCAAATAGCCCACCTTATTTTAAGGGAGAGGGTAAAAAAGGTAAATTTAGCCCTTGAAATTAGGACTTACAACCTTCCATTCGCCCATTTTCAAGAATAGGTTTTATTTTATTTTTTTCCAAGGAAAAAATCAAAACTTTTTATTAAGTGACTATAAAAAGTTTTACAAGCAATAATGATCTTAAGCCATAACAGGAGGCTCATTTGTTGCTGATCTGCGCAACAATTAAGAGCTGCTTCTACTGGTTTAGTACCTGTACAATCTTCCTCCCATTGGAGGCAAAGTAAACTCATGATGACAACCGTAACAACACAGCTGGGGTCTCCTTCAGCGGAAGGAAAACAACCCCATATAACAAAATATGTATGAGTTTATAAACCGGAAAGTAACCATAAAAGTATGTATCAAAAAATTGTTTGTTGTGGTTATAAACCTGATAGAACTGAAAGGAAAACTGATATATATATACACAGAAAAACCATATAAATCCGCGAAAACTGCTGTCAAAAAGAGGAAGATGTACTGTAATCAAAGTGACTGTAAATAAGGAGGCTGATTTGAGATGACTGTCTGTCCCTGTCTGCACTCTTCTACTGTCCAGCTGCCCATATCCTGTTGTAAGCCAGCCTTAGAAAGCTGGTCTGCTTCCTCATTCTTGTCCCTGTAAATATGGCAGATAGAGAACTTATTAAAGGATGCCTTTAATAAAGAAATTTCTTCAACAAGAGTCATCAAAATCTGATTTTGACAAGATGCATTCCCATTGACCCAATTTATGACATTTAGTGAGTCCCCAAATATCTGAATTGTGTTGATATTTCTGTGAAGAAGCCAGCATAAGAGGTAGCGCAGAGCAGATAATTCAGCATAGTTATTCGTGCCTGTACCCAGCCCAACAGAAGCTTTTAAAGAATGATTCGGATTGATATGTATGCACAGGCCAGCTCCAGCCCTATTGTTTTGGGATGCCCCATCAAAGAAACCACAAGGAATGCCTTCCTGTATGTTGATTTGTTTTTGATTTGGTTTAGGGGTTTTAACCTCAGGGGGCGGTAAGGCAGAGTATATAGCAGCTATATTAATAGCAATGACTGAAGGAGGGGTGTCCTTATCTTGGAAGAGACTTTTGTTTCTTGCAAGCCATATACCCCAGCAGAAAATAAGAGGCAAATTTCTTAAGTTTCCCTCCGGATAGGCATGCCACCATCTCCTCCAGGCTGTCTCCAAGGGTTCATTCCCCCACTGAGCTTGTATCTTTAGCATACCAGTGGCCTCCTCCCATATCTTTCTTGAAACAACACAGTTTATGAAAAGATGACTAATGGTTTCATCTTCAGACTTGCAAAGGGGGCATCTACCAGGCCCAACCAAGAACCTAGCTTGTAAGATTTCCCATGTTGGGATCTTCCTTTTTAAGATGCACCAAAGAAGAAGCCTGGCCTTAGCTGGGCTTTTGAGTTTCCAGATGTTTTTGGCCCACCAATCCGGAACCCCCCAACCTTTCTTTCCCATTAAGAAAAGGTAACCATCTTTTGGGGAAAAATTCCCTGATTTGCTTTGTGCCCACATCAAACAATCAGGTTCATCTTTTATCCTGACATTTGAACGTTTTAATTCTTTGATGAAACCCTCCCACTCAACCTTCCATCTGACATTTAACCCCAAATCTACATCATCCTTCCAAGCCTGGCCCCATATAGTAGACTGCCCAACCTTCTCCACCTGATTTAATGCTGAAATACCTTTACTTTCCAAGTGTCTGAGAAGCCCTGGTGATAAGGCATAAGATTCGTTGCATCCGACCCATGGATCTCTGCCAATCCTTACCTTTCTTCCATCTCCAACTTTCCAAGCTAATCCTTGCTCGATCACTGAAAAAGCTTCCACCGTGGCTTTCCAAATGGCAGATATATTTTTTGTCTTCTTATTTCGACTCCGAATCCAGTCTTCCATAGGGATAGGGTCGATGTATTTTCTTTTCACCACCCGTGTCCATAAATTTTCCATAGTTATCAGCCTCCATCCAGATTTCGCTGCTAATGAGAGGCAGAAATCAGGAAATCTTTTAATGCCCCACCCTCCCCATTCTTTTGGTCTGGCCACTTTGTCCCATGCTACCCAGGGTAGCACAGAGGACTCCTTTGATCCCGCCCATAAAAATCTGCAGCAAATTCTTCTGATTTTTTCCATTACGCCTTTGGGGATCCAAGTTAGTGCAGCCCAATAAACCGGAATGGCTATCAGAACTGATTTAATAAGGGTCAGCCTACCAGCTCTGGAAAGCCATCTGAAGCTCCAATGTGAGATTCTGGATTCAATCTTAGCGATAAGCCAATTCCAATCCTCTTTTTTGTAACCTGTTGGCTTTAACCAAAAGCCCAAGTATTTGAAGGGAGAGTCCAGTGGCTGAATGGGGAAAGGGAATAGATTAGCCATTCTATCCCTTTCTCTTCTTTCTAAATCCGCCACACAAGCATGGGATTTTCTTGAATTTATCTGCATACCAGTTGCTTTAAGAAAAAGGTCAAAGATGCATTTTAGCTCCTTTAGTTCATTAGAGGAACCATTGGTGAAAATCAATATGTCATCTACAAAAAGAAGGTGTGTGATGAAAAGATTAATTGCTACCTCAATACCCTTTACCTTATCTTCTCTTCTGGCTTTGTGAATCAATCTACTTAGCCCTTCAGCCACAAGAAGAAACAGAAGAGGGGATAATGGGCAGCCTTGTCTGAGTCCTCTCTGGCTGTTGAAAAAAGAAGAAGCTGCACCATTAACCAGAACTGCAAAGCTAACATTTGTGATGCAACCCATGATCCAGCTAATAAAGGGATAGCTGAATCCCACTTGAGTTAGCAACATTCGCAGATAGAGCCAACTGATCCGATCATATGCTTTAGATAGATCAATTTTTAGAACAGCCCCCTTCTTTTTCTTCAATCTGACACTATGAATGACCTCCTGAGCTACCCCAATAGCTTCATGGATTTGTCTTCCTTCCAGGAAACCAAATTGCTCCATTGATATATTTTGTGCCAGGAATGGGGCTAGTCTGAGGGCAATTACCTTTGCTATAATCTTGTAGATGCAATTACACAATGATATTGGTCTGAAGTCTTCAAAACTTTCCGGGTCATCCTTTTTAGGAATAAGAGCTATAAAAGTTGAGTTGAAAGGTCTATAAACTTCTCCTTTCTGTCTAGACTCCTCAACTACTTCAGTAATTTCGGATCCTATTTGGTCATAAAAATGGAGAAACAGTTCTATAGTCCAGCCATCTGGGCCTGGACTCTTATCCTTGCCCATGATCTTCATAGCAGCTTCAACCTCCTCCTTTGAAACCGGGATTGATAAATCTTCTGCTTCATCTTCCTCAATGAATCTAGGGAAGCTTTGCACAGTTCTAAAGACTTCTGCAATAGTAGCCTCCCCAGAGTCTGTAAAAATATTCTGGAAGTGTCTTTTCCCTAACCCGGAAAGCTCTGGAAAGGAACTGAATTCCCTCCCTTCTTCGTCTTTAAGGCGCCAAATAGTATTTGCAGCTTTCCTACCTTTTGCAAAGTTATGGAAAAACCTGGTGTTCTCATCCCCAGATTTTAACCAAATTGCCCTACTCTTGATTCTCCATTCTTCTTCCTTATCCAAGAGGATTTTATTTTGCTGCTTCTCCAAAAGAAGAATTCTGTCTTTTGAGGCCTGTGAAGAGTATCCATCTATCTCCACACTTTCCATCTGTTTCAGCTCCTCCCTAATTTTAACCAGCTCCTCATTTTGTTTCAGTTTTCTTTCCTTTGCCCAGGAAATTGTGGCTTTCTTCAATCTTTTAAGGTTCTCCATAAACAAAAAACATTTATCCTCATCTGAATTGTGAGCAGGGTGAACCCATGTTTCATTAAACAGCTTGCAGAAAGAGAGATCCTGGAGCCAAGCTGGATTGAACTTAAAAGGGGCAGGAGGCTTGGGAGGAGGGAAAGAAAGATCCAGAAAAACAGGGAAATGATCCGAATTCCCTCTTTCCTCAACCCACTGTCTGAGCATGGGGGTTTTGGCGAACAAAGACTCAGCCACCAAAAAGCGGTCTAGTCTTTTAGCTATCCGATCTTCACCTGCCCTTCGGTTCCTCCAAGTAGGCTTTAGTTTGATCGGTGAAGGATCTGTAAAGTTATTATCCAAAATGAGGTTAAAGAAAAAATCTGTTAGAGGATCTTCTCTAGCTGATGGTCCCCATGTTTCTGCTCTGCCTATGGAAAAATTTAAATCACCTCCCACCACCATCAAAGGGGATTTCATCACAGATTTTGACATCAAATCTTCCCAAAAAGAATCCCTGCTCTGACATGGCCCATATACATTTACTAAGGAGACAGGAAAAGAGAAATCTGGCGATAAAACCTCCATGCCCATGACTTGTTTCATCCCCCATTGGTTTATAACCTTTACCCGTCCTTCTTTGAAACCAATAGCTATGCCCCCCGAGTGACCAGAAGAGTCTATGGCAGAAAAGATCCACCCAGGCAGAAGGGAATGAAGCATGGCTTCTATCTCACAAGCCCTCCCCAGGGTTTCTTGCAGAAAAATAACATCTAAATTTGAATTAATTATCCACTCTTTCAATGCCAGTTTTTTCGGTTTGCTGGCCAAACCTCTGCAATTCCAAGTTGTCAAGATCATTTTATAACACTCTCAGGGGGTTGGGCTGCTCTAAGAACCCCCGTAATAGAGTATTGTTTACCATCTGCAACATCCAGTTTAGCTTTAAGTTTTGCCTTGGAAATATCCGATTTCCTACCTCTCTTATTTTTGGGGCAACTCTGAGAGGGGGTTAATCCCAATCCACCTAAAGTCCCCTGCTCACTGTGAATCCCTCCCATAGATCTCAGGTTATAAGGGCAATGGGAACGAGAAGCTGGATGTGAAAGAGGGGGCCACTGGTCTTCACAATTTATATCCAGAGACGGTAATGCATCAGCAATAATGTCTACATTCAGGGGACTGGAAATATGTTCCATATTTTCAACAGTATTAATTTCTTGCCCATTACTATTAGGATATGAAACATGCGAAGGAAAAGAAACATGCTCAGGAGATTTTAGAGATGAGATAGGGATCCCTGAGCACATACCCTTTTCTTCGGCTTCTTGCGGGATTTGACTTGCAGCATCCTCCTTGACGAGCTCTTCCGCGGCTGCCACTTCTTTATCAGGTTCCTCCACAGCAACCGCCGGATGATTGTCGGTTTCCTGAGCATCCTCTTGATTTGGTATAGCTTCATCCACAGGATCCTTGACAGTCTCCTCTGTCTCCATATCCTCTGTTCCTAGCGGCTCAGTAATTTCATGCTCCACGGATATCTGAACATTATTATGATCATTTCCTCTGTTAGCTGAAGTCCTCCTAAAATGTCGCCTTCTCCTCAGCTGTGAGCAATTTTTTGCCAAATGCCCGTACTCGTGGCAGAAATGGCATCTGAACGGTAAGTATTCATAGTCTAGAGTCTGTTCAAACACGAATTCTTTGTACTGAAGATTTATTTTTTGTGCCAGGCCTCTACTCGGGTTAAGGAGAGTCAAAATACGCGCCATCGTTCTATCCTTCGTCTTCAAAAAAGACAAATCTGCCTCCAAAAAAACCCCCAGCCTATTCCCAATGGATTTTAAAACTTCTTCTGTCCACAAGAAAGATGGTAAGCCCGGAGCTCGCACCCACACAGGGAACTCCGCCGTTCGCTCCTTGAAAGCATCAAACATGGGGTTCCATTTCTTTAACAGTACAGGAATGTTTCCTATGTGCCAATTACGATGGAAGACCCATTCTGCCGCGTCTTTATCAACAAAACAAAGCTTGAACCACCCCTTCCCTAAAATTTGAGCTTCAAACTGTATAGGTCTGGCTGATACAAAACATGACTCACCCCATTCTTGAAGAAATTCAGAGGAGAATTTCTTACCTCTAACTCTGCCGACCAATGTACAATCTGCCACCGCTAGCGTTTCTTCTATTGAGACCTCCATCCCCAGGACCAGGTTGCCCTCAATCTCCTGAGATCCAATGGGTCTTTGCTGTTTTCTTTTTGCACCTTTGATTCTTAATTCTTGCACCGAAGATCCGAGACCCCTTCGATCATCATTTCTTTCTGGGATAGTCTGCGCTATGCCCCCAATAGTTTCTATCTCCGGCTGTGTCGGGGACTGTCCCGCAATTCCTGCTTCAATATTCCCTGAAAGCAAAGGGCCCGTTGCCAGTCCATCAGAGGCTGCCCGTTCCCCAACTGGATGTTCTCCGATACCATTTACAGTAGACCCATTTAGGGAAAAGGATTCTCTTGGCAAAGAAACCCTTGAAAACGATGGAAGGCCCCCTGGGATCCTTGACCTACTATAGCCAGCAGAAAGCCCTAAATTAGTTAAGTCTTCAAAACCCTTAGAGGGCGTAACTCGAACTGACGCTGCTTTACCCTTTGGATCTGAGGGCAACCCTTCCTCATCTGTCCCCCTGGATACTATTTCGCTTCCCACCTGTTTGGAAACTGCCGTTATGAATCTATTGTGTGCCGCGCTGCCCGCTTCCTTGTCTTGTAGCCGAAACAATGGCGGTTCCTCCTGAGTTAATTCCTCCAACCTAGACAGTTCAAAGGCCCCAAAATAGTGTTCCACATTCTGAGCGGTGATATCCTTCCCCCACATAGAGAGGATGTCCTCCAATGCTGGGTCCAGGTCTACAAAGTCGTCGGGATTAACCATGGTTACAACCCGTTCCAATGTATTTGCAACAGCCGATAATCAACAGTGGTAAAACTTCACGGTTTCTTGTGGAGAAAAAACGGAAAAAAAGGCGGATAACAAACTGTAATCTACTGTATTATGGTAAAACAAAAACCGACAAAAACCTGGCCCGGTCCAGGACTTCCACCTCCACCTGCCAGTCGCCTTTAACACCTGCGCCGGCAGCTGTTCAAAGTCTCCTGCCCCCAAATAGTGAATCCATTTGCCCATTTTCAAGAATAGGTTTTATTTAAGTGAATCCTATGGGCCAAATACCATATTTATAAAAGAGGTATGGTAAATTAATAAAAATATAAATAAATGAGAGGTATGGTAAATAAATAAAACATTTTTTATATTTACTCCATAAGTCACCTTATATACATGTAAGGGTGTAAACAAATAAAAATATAAGTGGAGGTATGGTAAATAAATAAAACGTTTTTTTATACTTACTCAAAAGGTATGGTAAATAAATAAAAATATAAATAAACTAGACGTATCGTAAATAAATAAAACCTCTTTTTATATTTAGTCCATAACCCTTGTTCTATTTATGAAGGCTCAAGAAAGAGGTTTTATTTAAGTGAATCCTATGGGCCAAATACCATATTTGTAAAAGAGGTGTGGTAAATTAATAAAAATATAAATAAACGAGAGGTATTGTAAACAAATAAAACATTTTTTTATATTACTCCATAAGTCACCTTATATTTACGAACACTCAAAAAATGGGTTATATTTAGGTGAAACTTATGGCCAAAATACTATGGGACAAATACCATGGACTAGATTGTTATTAATACCATGCAAAAAACCATTATTAACCCTAATATTAGAATTAATAAAAATAAAAATGGCACATGGTATTGACCCATAGTATTCACCAAAATGGCACATGGTATTGACCCATGGTATTCACCTGGAATGTAGCCTATTTAAATGGGGGAATTAAACCAGCATGTAGCCTATGCTAAGATTCACTAGGACTTTATAAAGTTTTATTATTTAGTGAAAGACTCGCGAAGATCTTACAAGATTTTATAATTGAGTAAAATATTCACCATGCCTGGTGAGAGATTCGCCAAAAAATTATATATACATATTATATTATTGATAAAATCGCCTTCCATTTTTCCTATATACCATGGAGATTCGCCCATTTATTATATTTATAAATTTAGGGGGGGTTCTTAAAATTTTCCCTGGACTCAACGACGAGATGACTCAAACCATCCAGACACACATGCTCAACATGACTGACCAACGGTGTAAGCGAAATGTGCGACACTTTTGATTGATCATTGGACGATCGTGACGATGCTTGCACGATAGTGAATGTGACTCCTGTGTGTGAGTGCGACAGATGTTTTCATAGTGAACACAACAAGTACACACTAAGCAAAGAATTTGAGTATAACCAGAACATGGTCGCAAGCACAACTTTGACATCAACATGCAAAAAATTGGGTGAAAGGATTAAGAAAAGTAGGTGCGAAGACTCACACGAGCTCACAGAGTGATCCCGAGTATGTGTAGTCATCAACTGAAACTCTCAAGGGAGGCTCCGAAATTGGGTGAAGGCCAAAATTTTGAAGGGTGGTTGTAGCCGCTACAACACACTTCTAATTTCTATGGGAGTGGAAGTACTTAATTTGGGTGAGCACTCCTCCATAGTTTGAATTAACCAATAGTCTTCAATCATAAAATGGCTGATGGAGTATTAGAATTACTAAACAATCTAATATTTTCAACAATTGGGGACACAATCAAAATCAACAAAACCACTCTTGTTGATATTCAAATATGTCTGCAAAATGCACAGGAAAAGATTGAATTTTTGAAGCTTGAATCTCGCTTCAGCAAAAATAATTACAACAATGGAGTCATCATTATGAACCTGTTTCTGTTCAGAACATTAAGACAGACTCCCATTAGCAAATAGACATTGATAAAATCAGTGACATTGAGGTTGACTCCCATCATGTGTCTAGTATAAGAGTAGTTTTGTATACATATGCAAAAGTTTAGCTCATCATCAGACCTTAGGAAGAGCTTGTCCATAACAAGCACATAACCAGTCTTAGATGTGAAAAGGATGTGTCCTTTCATATTCCAGATTACTCAAAGCCCATTCAGTTCCATAGTGTTAGGTTTATTCATGACATTTCACCTTCAGATGTTCTAGATTCTTCTCCTATTCCATAGCATCAACAACATGTTGTTAAATGCCAACATTGTGAATGAGTTGGCCATATGAAATATCATTGTTTTGATCTTCATCCATGTGAGCACTGTCATAAAACTACTCATTCTTCAAACAAATTCTTCAAAAACAAGCCTCCTGCAAGAACAAAGATTCATCTTAGATGGACCTCTTCCTGGCAATGGGCTTCAACAGCCAAGAAGATATTTCGGTCATATGTCAAAACTTGTTCTAGGGTATTGAACAATCTTGTTGTTGATTTTTCTCCATCTTGTCACCTGGTATCTAACTGAGGGAGGAAGTGATGGTCATATACAAGCTTTAAAGCCACATGAAGCGAGCTTGAGCCACAACCTGCCATACTAGATTCAGAGTTGTAGCCGGAGACAGAGATGCTCCTAAGCATGCCTTTGGTTGGTGGTCAGCCTTAAAATATCTATGCATGGTTGAGAGCTCCCTTTTCAGGTTGAGCTTCTCTCTCTTCAAAGAATTGGGGATACTTCCTTTAGTAGAAGACTTCAACTTCTTACCAATTTCGAAAGAGTTCCAAGAATTTCATTAAGCATTCCAGAGTTGGTGGTCATCCTTAAACCAACGTAGGTTGTAGACCTCCCTTTTTCAGATTGAAGGTCTCCCTGTCCAAAGCATTAGGGACACTTCCTCTAGCATAATGTTTCAACTTCTTGCCTAATTTGGAATATTTTCGGGAATTGCACTAAGCGTTCTAGTGTTGTTGGTCATACTTAAACTATCACCTTATACCAACATTTCAGAGAGCACATTCAACCTAGAGTTTCCATTCATTTTTTCACATTTACCATTGCCTTTGCCAATTTATTTAGCCATAATAAACTGAAATGAACACCCACTAGGATGTTTTACCCACCATTCAACTTGGAATATGTGTCCCATGAGCTTGGTATTATATTTTTTATCATGGATTTTTAAGCATGGTTGTTACAAGGAAGTAAAACAAATTTTAGCCTACTAATCCATACATACATAGTAAATTTCAACAAAGCATTTAAAAAAGATGTATCAAACAACATTTACAGTTGATTTGGATGAAAGGAATACACTTATTTATTCCTTTTAATATTGTTGAAAACTAAAGAAGGGATTGCCACTCTCCACCCAACCATAAGCATAGCTACACCCAAATTTCTTGCAACTTTCCACCCTCGAGCCAAATCCGATGCTTGAAGGATATTTAATCAAGGTATTACACCAAAAAGGGTCAACTCATGGAATAGAGAATGAAGTTCAATCTGCTTCACTAGCAAGAAAAAGGGATGCCACCTCTCAAACACTATTTCTAGGTTGAATACATAACAAAATATGGCCATTGCAGGCCTGTAAAACATGAATGGAGACCCCTTCACCACAATATTCTCTCTTTCCATCACTTCATGTGGAAAAACATAATCAAATGGTCGAGTTCTTCTTGGTCTACCTGAATAAGGTGGAGGGCTCTTTCACTAGTTTCCCCGTCTATCACAACTTAAGCCTAGACTATGCATTCCAACTTCCAAACATGAGTCTATAGGGTTATAGGTTGACAATGGCTTTGGGTTACACACATTTTTGGTCTCTAGCTCCAACTGCTACAAATCCCCAAAAATTTCCTTTATAATGACTAACGCAAAACTCAAAACATATTTTTCTTCTCCCCATGAGAGTTGCTTCATTCAAGAAATGTCTAGGGTCCCTTTCTCAAGTTGTGAAGTTAACCAGGGCTGCCATGAGGTACATAGCCCATGATTAAGCAACTCTCATACCTCCTCCCCCCATCCCCTCATAACTGCTTGTGAATTTGGTAATTCAATGGAACATTAAGGGATTATAATCAAGGGAGATAGAAAAAATCCCAATCTCCTGTATGGGCTTCTTAAGCAAGCTATTATTCCATACACTGAGATTTGTATAGAATTTTTCCTTCTTTTTTAGTTTCAATAATTTTATTATTAAATATCCTTGGCAATATGTCTATGCTAGATTTTCGGCATTGTCATTCCTTAATTATGATTACAAAAGTTTGGGATTAGAAAAATCTATGTTACAGGTACCATGGTGGTCAATATGATAACTCAACTTGCATTAGGTATAACTTCCTCATACAAATTCCAACTAAGTTGATCTTTGCACCATTTGAAAGCTCTCGATGTTTAGAAGAGTGTCAAGACATTGGGAATTTTGTTTGTAATTTTTTTTACCCCAAAAAAGGTTGTTTAATGTTTCAAATATTGTCTAATATTTTTGGACCCCAAAGCACCAAAATATGAACTACCCCTAAAATGGGTCTTACAAGTCAATATCTCCATTTTTTTCATAAAACCGTATGATCATCAATTATATAATAATCCATTTGGGTCCATACCTCCTCATTTTGGAGATATTTTGGCCCCCAAATATTTTACTAAAGGATTTAGGAAAAGTTTGCTCTACATCTCCCTAGAGTACCATCTGGCCTTGCTCATAGCTTGTTCTTTCAACCCAACCTACCAGAATTCATGTTGTGCCCATATAGTTATCTATGACATCTTTTGCGAAGTTGTATCCATTGGTAACTATACTTTAGCTTCTCATTCAACATCCTCTTTGGTAGGTAAGACTTTTGTTAGTTTTCTAGGCTAACATGGAAGACTCAAAGTTTTAGACTTTTCATAAACTATTGAGAAGGAGAACCTTACCCTTATCGCTCAGGTCTTGATCTTATTGCGTTGTGATTAAGACCAAGATGTAGGAATTTACAGGGTAAGTTCCTCAGAAAGAACACCAAAAGGACACCGCTCACAACCAGATCTCAAATCAATACACCAGTATTTTTGACGTGGTTAAAACCCTCAAAGAGGGAAACAATCCACGGCCTGCGCCAACGTGGCTACTACAAGCAATTTATTAATCAAATAATGAAAATTTACATAAGCTTCTCTCATGCACGGATTGCATGAACAATGACCCTCCATGCGCTTTAAATAGAACTCATGGACCAATCGGGTGTCAAGCCACGGATCAAGTGTCGGTAATACCGAGGAGAGAGTGAACCGTCGGATCACTACATATCGTGACCATCGGATTGTAAGTTACAAAATGTACAACGGTAAAGAAACACACTTTACATAACTCTATACCTAACTCTATACCAGACCAAGTTGAACTTAACTATTTCCTATGTGTCGGAATATCCTAACATCCCCCCTTAAGAACAACTTGGGATAGGATTGAAGGTTTTACAAATATGACACAATAGGAGAAGGAAGGAGGCACTAGAGCCTATCCCCCCTTAGTGACAACTTCCTGAACTCCAAGCATATATCGAAGTTTAGTGAACTTCGCCTCTGTGAGAGCCTTTGTGAAGATGTCTGCAACCTGATCATCTGTTGAACAATATTGCACTTCAAGAACATGGTCATGAATGAGATTTCTGATGAAGTGCATGTGTAGTTCAATGTGTTTGCTGCGCTGATGCTGGACTGGATCTTTGCATAGCTGAATGGCACTTTGATTATCACACCAAAGTGTGGTTGGATGCTGCTGCTCAAAGCCAAACTCTGATAGGATCTGACGAAGCCACAAGGCTTCCTTACTAGCTTCCACGGCACCACGATACTCTGCTTCTGCTGAAGAAAGAGAAATGGCAGCCTGTTTCTTACAAGCCCATGTAATAGGTCCTGAACCAAGAGTGAAGACATAACCGGCAGTAGACTTCCGATCATCAGGGTCACCAGCCCAATCAGAATCAGTGAAACCAACTAATAGAGGAGCTGCTTTGGCACTGTAATGAATCCCAAACTGTACTGTACCTCGAACATAACGAAGTATTCTTTTAGCTGCTTTCCAATGACTTTCACGGGGGTTTTTCATAAAACGAGCAACAAGGCCAACAGCAAAGGAAAGGTCAGGACGAGTATGGGTTAAATACAAGAGTTTTCCTACAAGTTGACGGTATAAGGTAGCATCAACTTCAGGAGAAGTACAAGAGACTGAAATTTTGACTCCAGACTGAAAGGGAGAAGGGGCTGGCTTACAGTCTTCCATGTGAAAATGACGAAGAATATCACAAGCATACTTGGACTGGGAAAGGAAAATACCCTCCTTGGATTGCAAGACTTGAAGACCGAGAAAATAGTGTAAGTGTCCTAAGTCTGTCATTTCAAATTTCTTTTTAAGGCTGGACTTCACATGGTTTATAAGGTTGGGATCACTACCAGTAAGAATAAGATCATCAACATAAAGAACAAGGATGATAAGAGAGTTGCCCACTTTCTTGGTGTAGACAGTATTGTCAGAATAACACCTAGAAAAGCCAGATTCTAAAAGAAAGCTATCCATTTTGGCATACCAAGCCTGAGGAGCTTGCTTGAGACCATAAAGGGATTTCTTAAGTCGACAAACAAGGCTGGAGTCTGTTTGTATGAAGCCAATGGGTTGTTCCATATAGATTTCTTCCTGCAAGTCCCCATGCAAGAAGGCAGATTTAACATCCATCTGATGGACTTCCCATTTTAAAGAGGCAGCAAGGGAAAGAACAAGGCGGATAGAGTTCATTTTGGCAACAGGGGAGAAGGTTTCAGTGTAGTCAATGCCTTCAACCTGTGAAAAGCCCTTAGCAACAAGACGAGCTTTATGTTTATCAATTTTCCCCTCTGGTCCATACTTGGTTTTGTAAACCCATTTACATCTAACAAGTTTGCGTCCCTTTGGTAGAGGAACAAGATCCCATATATCATTTGCCAACAATGAATGATATTCTTCATTCATAGCTGCTTCCCAATGTGGATGGCCTGAAGCTTCTGCAAAAGTGTCAGGATCATGATTTACTGGAGCTTGAGCCAGTAAAGAAGAGGCTCTTTCAAACTGAGAACGTGTACGTCGCTGATCTGTAGGATCACCGACAAGATCACCTGCTGCATCCCGAGTAGCACGGACCCATCTTGGAAGTTGAGGATCCTGAGAAGGTGGGGGAGGATTATCATCCTCACTTTCATCATCTGAAGAAGAAATGTTTTCAAAAGTAGAAGAGATAGGAAGAGGTGGCACATCCGCCGGACTAGGCTCGCAGGCCGATTTATTTTCATCAAATTTTACATCTCTTCTAATGATAACATTTTTGGACTTAAATGGAATAAGTCTATAACCTTTTACATCTTCAGAATATCCAACAAAAGTACATTTCTCACTCTTAGGTTCTAAAGCTTTATGCTTTTCATCTGGAATATGGGCCCATGCTTCACTTCCAAAAACACGAAAGTGACTTACATCTGGTTTAATGGAACTCCAAGCTTCTTCTGGAGTGATATTCTCTAGAACCTTAGTAGGAGTGCGATTGATTATATAATTTGCACAATTAATTGCTTCGGCCCAAAAACTAAGACTGAGTCCTTTAGATTGCAGCATACAATTAGCCATTTCCTTTAAGGTGCGATTTTTTCTTTCAGCTACACCATTTTGTTGTGGAGTGTATGGAACAGTATGTTGCATTTGAATTCCATTTTCGGTGCAAAAGTTGATGAATGTATTTTTAACATATTCTCCACCATTATCAGTTCTTAGCTTAAGAATTTGATGTCCAGATTGTTTTTCAACAAAGGCTTTGAAGGCCAAAAAAGTGTTAAATACTTCGCTCTTGAGTTTTAAGAAGTATACCCAAGTGCGTCTGGAGAAATCATCAATGAAAGTTAAGAAGTACTTGCAGCCAGAGAATGAAGCAACAGGAAGTGGACCACATAAATCACTGTGCACAAGCTGTAAAGGGGCTGAGGCGTGCCAAGAGGCACGTTTGTCAAAACTGTCCCGATGATGTTTTCCGAGTACACATCCGGAACAAACACCATCTCTGCAAGATACCATAGGAAGACCTGTCACCATATTTTCTTTACATAGATGCTGAAGGGAGCGATAGTTTAAGTGACCAAATCGCTCATGCCAAAGTTTGCTCACTTCATCATTATGAGCAACAAATACTGAGGGAAGATTTGATGACCCAAAGTTGTGAAACTTATACAACCTTGTGGAATCATCAGCAATACCAGTAGCTAGAATCTGTTTAGGATCTCTTAGATCCTTGATTACAACATCATGAGGTGAAAATTCAACAATTTTACCTTCACCTGAATGAGTTATCTGATATACAGATAGAAGGTTGCAGGATAAGGTTGGAACACATAATACATCATTAAACTGACCATTGTCTAGATGAACAGTTCCAGTCCCTACAACATTAAGAGATCTATCATCACCAACATATATATTTTTGGTGTTACAATCATTTAAAGAAGAAAACATGGCTTGTTTTTTGGCCATGTGATAAGAGGCTCCAGAATCAATGAGCCACTCATGAGAAGGAGAGAAGAAGATACATTTAATGCATAACCAGACTGAGATGATTGACAACGACATGCAGAAAGTGCCATTCCGGAAGTTGAAGTTGAAGTATACTCCACATGGATGTTATGTTTCTTCATTGCGGCTTCCAAGGCTTCCATCTTCTTAAAGCATTTAGATTCTAAGTGGCCATCTCGATTACAAAAGTTACAATGTCTATCAGTCTTCTTCCATTTGTTTTTATTGGTCTTATCATTTTGCTGAAATGATCTTTCATTTTGAGGCTGAGTTGGTTTAGGACCATTCTTTTGAGGATATGACTTCTTAGGATTCTTTGAATTTGGTTGCTGCTGGGCGGCTAACGCTTTCGTGGAAGAGTTTCCAAGATTAAGAAGACCAAGATGTAAGAGTTTTTCTTGTTCTCTTATTAAAGAATCACAAAAAGAGTCAAAGGAAGGGGCCTTGTAGTCTTTTCCTTGACAAATGAAAGCTTCCCTTGTAGAATGGAAGGTGGAAACAAATACAGAGTAGGCTGGTCCCAACTTAATAAAGATGGAATAAATAAGGTTACTATATTATTTCTTAACCTTAACACCTTCCAAAATATATCTAAGGGTCTTGAATTTGGACAAGAAATCTTCAATGCAAGAAAAATTATTAGGATCCAATGTAAGCAACTCATTTTCAAGTTGATGGGCTCTAATTTCATTTTTAATCCCAAAAACTTTAGTGAGTTTTTCCAATGCTTCATGAGGAGTCTCAAGTTCTGCAATATGGAATCTAAGATCAGGAGAAATAGACATCCCTATCAAACCACGTGTTTGATCTTGTGTATTTTCCCATTTTATAGCCTTGTCTTCATCTTTTGGTTTCTTCTCTTGGTCTGTGGCTATTCTGTAGAGACATTTACTTCTAAGTAAATCTTCCATGTAGGCTATCCATTGGAAGTAGTTAGTGCTGTCAAGAATGACTTGGCATGGACTTTCCATTTTTTTTAAAAACTGAAGCTGAAGATGTTGAAAGTAAGTGTTCCAATGGATAGATCTCGAAAAATTAGGCTGTTTTAAAAAAAACGGCTCTGAAAAAGGCTTCCGAATGAAGAAGTTATGGCTTTTTGAAAAAAAAATTGTTGAAGTTGCCGGCAAAGTGCGCGAATGTGCGGGAATGAAAAAAAAATCCGCCCCCACAAAATGGAAACTTGAACCCAAGACCTCTACTCTCTTAAAATATCTTTGAACCAATTGATCTATACAAAAAATTTGAGAGAGAGAGAAAGAGAGAGAGAGGGGGGGGGGGGGGGGGCACAAAACACAAAACCCAACACGAATATGCAAAGAAAAACGAACCTTGCGGCTCGAAGTTAGCTTTAGCCAAAAAACTAGATATTTTTAAAAAAAATCTCAAAGTTAGCTTTAGCCGAAAAACTAAATATTTTTCTCAATGTTTCTGATTTTCCGAGATCACACTAAGGTGCAGGGAAAAGAGCATACGCATGAGAAAAATCCTTCCTTTTTGTTTCTGATTTGCCCAGATCGCACAGAGTCGCAGGGCAAAGAGCATACGCAGAGATGAAAGGTATAGATCCGGTTAAAAAAAAGGGCTAAATAAAACGAAACCGAAATAAGCAGAGAGAAAATAACAGTAAACTGCAAAAAAACACTATATACCTCCCGATCTGAAAAATGACGCAGCTAGGGCTACCGGAAACCTTTTCGCGTGAAACGAAAGGGGTTCCTCACTGGAACAGATGCTCCGAACGCAACAGAGCAGTCCTCTCGGCCCGAAAGCAGTCAGAAACAACAGATCTAGGAAACGATAGCCGCATGCAGTTCTATTGGCTTCAAATTTGGATCACCAACGGACGCGGCCCTCAAATAGCTCTGATACCATGTAGGAATTTACAGGGTAAGTTCCTCAGAAAGAACACCAAAAGGACACCGCTCACAACCAGATCTCAAATCAATACACCAGTATTTTTGACGTGGTTAAAACCCTCAAAGAGGGAAACAGTCCACGGCCTGCGCCAACGTGGCTACTACAGGCAATTTATTAATCAAAGAATGAAAATTTACATAAGCTTCTCTCATGCACGGATTGCACGAACAATGACCCTCCATGCGCTTTAAATAGAACTTATGGATCAATCGGGTGTCAAGCCACGGATCAAGTGTCGGTAATACCGAGGAGAGAGTGAACCATCGGATCACTACATATCGTGACCGTCGGATTGTAAGTTACAAAATGTACAACGGTAAAGAAACACACTTTACCTAACTCTATACCTAACTCTATACTAGACAAAGTTGAACTTAACTATTTCCTATGTGTCGGAATATCCTAACACAAGATACTATTTAGATGATTTTTTTCATTATTCAATGCTTCACCTATGGTGTCTTCCCTCAATCCTCCATATTGTCCACAATATACTATGTGTGGATGTGAAAGTGACAAATATCCAAACCTAGTTTCAAAAGAAGATTCATTGGTAGAAATGTTGACTACTCCATTGAAAATAAATTAGATTTTCATGATAAATCCTTGGATGCTTTTGATTGTAATCTCTGAAAAAATCAACGAATTTGACACTTCATTTTGCCCATTTGATTAAAGATGAAAAATTATATGTAAATAAAAAATTATAAATCTATTCAACTTTATGTACTTCTTTTTTCATAATATATGTGGAAAAAAGCTTTAAGAAAATCTAATATCTTTATTTAAATAATATCTCAATGGTCTAAAAATACATACAAACTCTTTTAATACAATTATTCATTTATCAAATGCAAATAAATACTAGTATAAGCTTCCCCTTCACCAACTCTACAAAGTATTTAATCTCAATCACTAATTTGTTAAAATTCTATAATTTTTTAAACTAACATTGTTTTTTCAAATAAACCTAACATAATATTAAATTTTCAGTGATTTATTATTAATTCTGTTATTACATATAATATAAATAGGATGGTATAAATTGAGATAAAAAAACATGTCAATCTACATTCTTTCAGTGAACATTATGAATTTGTGATGAGTGAGAAGGTCGTTGTCATATCATTAAACCCTATGCTCATTCGCACAACGACCAATAAAATAAAATAAAAATGATTCCGTGGCCCCCCCTCTACGTTGTTTGAACACAGTTGTTCCTAATGAAACAACATGATTCCCAGACACCTCTCAATCATGTCTGAACCATATTTCAGTGGGCGCACAAACCCTGACCATCGACCGTGTCCACGTGCTGCGATATGTACCATTAAACCCTATCCCCACTCCACTGAGTGATTTTGATCGCTCTCTATTACTGAAATTCAAATTTTGACGATAAATTAAAATTTGATGGATTTATAAGCCATGCCTAAAAAAAAAAAAATTCCCTGTTGGAATTCATTTAATACAATTTTAAGATTTTTTTGTTGTTTAAAATAAATTTTTGAATGCATAAATAGACTCAACACTTTTAAAAAAAAATGGGATACTTGAATTATATAGATTAAACAATTTAAACTCAAGTTATTTTTGTTTAAAATTAACTAAAAAATAGTCTTGACAAAAATCATTTATCTATAAATTAGACTACCCCTAAATTAATAATTGATTTCTTGTTTTTGTTAATTGAATGAGAATAAAATAATATTTAATATCTTGTTGGATAAAAGTAAAATAATAAATTATGTGAAAATAGAAAAATATCCCACCAACAAGATGTAATAGTCAATTAGTGATTAATAAAAATAAATTATGATTAATATTTAATCTATAACATTTATGACAACATTAAATGTGCTAAGCAAAGTGAACATAGTGAATAAGTTTGTGTGCAGTCAATGCACATTTTGCTTTTACATTAACTTTACCTTATATAGAACTGGTAACAGTGGTCGGGGACAATAGGTTTCCAATTTCAAGCTCACTTCCACCCTTTACCTGGAAAATGGATTTTCGAAATCAATTATTACCATTAGTGCACACTTGACCCACCAAACTACACTAAAAATTGAAACCATGTTACAATACCTTTAATAAGTATGGGAAGTTTTCAAGAACTTCACCCGTCGAACTAATATTTTTTTTTAAGGAATTTTATTTCTTCATCTAGTATTTGCTTCACAGTCCACACGGCTTCAAAAAAAGCCAAAGTTGTTCTAGATTCTCGATTTTAGTCCCATGGAACACCAGTAGTCTCAATGTCGAATGGACACCTACCATGGTTGGTCTCATAGGGTCTACCTGTTTAGATTTTGCAGTCTCCATCGCATATGGAAAAACCTAAATTTGTTTTCCCACATGTGTGCCCTCAGCTTCTCTTATACCTGTACCTACACATATGTTTCCTCCTTTGACTTCTCATATCACTACACCTGCACATGTCTCTTCCTCCTCATTACTATCACTATGCAAGTAGGCACACTCTTCTAATATTGATGAACAAAGAAGAATTTACTTCTATTTTGGAAGTTGCATGCAAGATCGTTGGTTTTGTTGTAGCATTTTTTGGCTTTGATAAGATAGAATAAATTAGTCAAAAAATACATAAAAATATTTTGAAAAAATGTTAAGTTAGGATATGGACATAACAATATTGAATAAAATGTTAGTGAAAAAATCGCGATAATGATGTCCATTTCAAAGAAAATGTTAGGTTAGATGTCCTAAAAAATAAATACAAAAAGAAAATATTAGGTTAGAAAGAAAAGAAAACAAATAAACTCTGAAAGTGGGCAAGGGTAGATTTAGATAGTTTGATTTTGTAAAATAAAAAGAAAGGAAAAGGGTTTTCTAGTTTAATGCACCCATTAAGTGAAGAAAAATGATAGGATAAGCAAAGGGTAAGTAGAGAAAGGTTGCAAGGGTAGATTTAGATAGTTTGATTTTGTAAAATAAAAAGAAAGGAAAAGGGTTTTCTAGTTTAATGCACCTATTAAGTGAAGAAAAATGATAGGATAAGCAAAGGGTAAGTAGAGAAAGGTTGCAAAAGTTTGATTATTCATTAGACAAAATGTACATTTATCATGTTTCATCATATGTTTCTATGTCCATGAAACAATTACACAAAGCAAATGAAGATCAATTAATTAACTTCCCATTCATCTCCATTCATCCCTATACTCACTAATTTCCCCTTCCCACCTTCATACATTCATATTCATTCATTTTCCATAAAGCCTCTTTTCCTAAGGTCAAAACCCTTTTTGCCTAGGAAAAGTGAAAATCCCATGTAAAATCCCTTTTTACCCAAAAAAACCCACAAAAATGTGTTTACCCTAAGTATTGATGCATATATGAAAAGCAAATAACTTATTAAAAAAACATTATACTTAGTGTATTTTCCCCTTTTCGCTTATATTTCCCTTTTCCGCCTATATTTCTCCTTTTCACGTGTATTTCCCCTTTTTTGCTCATATTTTCATATTAACATTAACTATAGTGTTAAACCCCTAAAATCCCTTTTCCCATATATTATTAACTCCTTTAATAAAATATCCTGAAAACCTTAGTTTTATAATAAAACTATGTATTTTCACATCGCATCGCAATATTGGCGAATCGCAAGCCTTTCAACGTGCATTCTCTTTCCCCGATTGCGATATGTGATCAACGGTGGACCCGGACCCAACCAAATATATATCATAACTCAATCCCATATCGCGTCTGCCTCCATCGCAATTCTCACTAAAGCAATAAACCTCCGCTAGTTGCGATCTCTGATTGTGATGGGAATTCGGACCCGACACAATATATATTACAGTTCATGCCATATCGCATCCACCTTTATCGCAAGCCCCGACTAAAGCACATACCTTCCGCCATTGCGATCTCCTATTGCAGTTGAGAGCTGGACCCGATCATATATCATATATATGGTTTATTTCCACGTCACATCCGGCACCTATCGCATTCCTTGTGATGGGCCGTCCTTTGCTAAACTCCAATTGCGATATGCGATATTAGCCCGGACCCGATATCATTATCCGCCCCAGCTAATAAAATTTCAAGTCCACCATCTCTGTTTTGCGAAGGTTTTCTTCGTTAAATCGTTTTTACGATTTAAACAAAGAATTAACCTTAAACCTCCATTTCACCGCTAATCTAGGTTTTAAGCCATAATAAAGTACCGCCATATTTAATCATTTGTACCCTCCGTACTGCTCCTTCACTCCACCACCATCTGATCCAATGCATTCAAATCCAACGGCCCTCGGCCATTTCAGGTTAACTCTCTATACAAGCGTTACCCACCCAAAAAGTGGTATTCCATTGAACTTCCCTTGCTACGTGTCAGGGTTATATTATTTTGGGCAACCCCCTCCCAAAACCGCCTGCACTTCATAAGTGGTGCGATGAAAACTGCCTTCCGCAAAACGACAAAATGGTTACTGTTCAATATCACGCCATATTTCAAAAGAAAACTGTTTTTCCCGTTTAAACGCCAAAATGACCCTTTTGCTTTGTTTTTCCTGTTTTACACAGCAAAGCCTCCATAATACCTTTGCGACCAATTAAACCATTGTTTCACCTTTCGATACACTATGGAGTCCTTCCAATGTACTTTCAAGCTCTATAAAGCCATTGAAGACCTTCTGTCACCCTTTTTTTTCTTAACAATTTTTGTGTTTTGTAGGTAAAGACTCAGTGTTCCAGGCTTACAAAGAAAAAAGCTTGCATACAGTTGGAAGAAAAATATGAAGATCATATCAATTTACTTTACCCTGTAACATAAAATCAAAAGGATTTACTGTTGAAAAACACAGTAAAAACCTAAAATGCACAGTAAAGGTAAAAGGAACACAGTAAAGGTTACTTAGCAGGGTTAAAGGATATTCACAGAGTTTAAAGAGTATCAGATGAAAGATCAAATGATCAAATCAGCCAACACAAAGGATTCAAACAATCAAGCAAATTAAAGGGGCAAAATATCAAACAACAAAGCCAGCACAACCTGAATAAAAGAGACAGCAAGAAGCAGTTCAACAGCTACCTCTATCTTCTTGTATGGAGATCTTTCCTTTCCTAGAATAAATCTCAATTAGTTTTAGGATATTTCCTTAGTTTCATTATTGTATAAATAACTCTCTTCTCGAGATGTTAAGGGTTCGAAGTTCAAGATTCATTGTTCATTGCTTGTTAAGTCTTGACTGTTAATTCTACTTTGAACCTGGAAGCCACCTTTGAAGGAAGCTTTTCTAGACACTTGATGTACTCAGTCTTTCTGGAACCTTAATACAAAGTAGAGGATTCTGAATATGGTTTTACACAATTTGTGTTATCCTGTAAGTTTTTCCACTTATCAATCATTGTGTTTTTCTTCATATGCTTATGACTTATAGAGATATCTAGGTAGGAAGAATTGTGTCTCAATTTATTCCTATAAGTTCATGAAGTGATCATCTATTAAGAGAATGGATTAATGAACTGATTGTTTAGCTAATCCCCTCTAATCAATAAATCATCAGCATCTTGTGTAATCTTAAGTATACTATCTTGAACCTTTGGAACGTAGTTTAGAAGGTTTTCTTACTCATGATTGTTCTATTTTACAGTCTGGAAACTGTGATAATCATATTATTTGTTGTCTTCTTCTCACCACTATTTTGATCTGTATCACTGTGTAAAGCTTTATAGCAGCCCTTTGTTGAAGTATTAATATAACCCAAAGGATTAAAGTATTTCAATTCTACATCTGTCTTCATTCATTGGTCTTCCAAAACTAAAACCAAAAACCCCAAAACAATTATTTTAGATGCTCTGGCATTGGTAGCTGACCTACTACTATCTCAGAGGTACAACATCAGACTGGCGCCGTTGCCAGGGATTCGAATTTCATTTAAGTTTCCCTTGGGACAACGATATTCATTCATTCTTTTCCTTTAAAGGTGATTAAAGGATTTAGAAAGGTTAAAATCATTCACCTAGGCGACTCCACACTCCCAAGCTGGCACCTTATAAACATACCAGATCTCGTTCAGAAGCTGACATAGTTAAACCTCTGTCAAATCCTGAAAGGCTTCTGAGAAAAGCTAGTTCTAAAAGGGGACACCAACCATCTTCTTCTTCCTCTTCAGTCCTACAGTTTGAAGAATTAGAATCATTTGACCCCTATAGTAATATCCCAGTTGATCCTGATTACTCCCATTTATCACCTAGGGTTGCTGAACTTCTAGATAAAGGAGTTGATTTTAAGTCAGCATACCTTATTCATTCATTAGAATCTCATCCAACACCCACACTACCACCAAGATCACCTAAAACTGAATCTGATTTGGGTGTTGATCTACCAGAATATAAACCCACAGATTTCATATCTGTAGTATACCTAGGGGGGATAATATGGGGTACAAAGGGAGGTACCCAAGGGAATAATGTAAGAATGGGATGGGCCATAGTAATAAATAAGGTGGTTAACCCATATCATGTAAGGGACCACAAGTAGTTAGCAATAATGTAATAACCTCATGGTATTAGATAGATGGTATTG
The DNA here is from genome assembly GCA_031772625.1 of Pinus tabuliformis. Taxonomy (NCBI): domain Eukaryota; kingdom Viridiplantae; phylum Streptophyta; class Pinopsida; order Pinales; family Pinaceae; genus Pinus; species Pinus tabuliformis. The sequence continues at coordinate 318,984,091 of CM062806.1, read as the reverse complement.
AGGGAACCATGGTAATGACCCATGGTATTGTATGTATGAGGCCTATATAGAGGCTAGAGACTCCCCACTAAGAGATGTCAAGGATTATTGTATGGACAGACATATGGCTTGTGGAGTGCTCTCCTTACTTAAGGAGTGAATGTATGGTGTTGCCCTACCTTAAGGGTTTTGATCAATAAATAAGCATTTCTATCTATTTAAATCTTATTATTTCTAGGTTTATTTGCATTGTCTTATATTTTCATATCAGATCCATAACAAGTGGTATCGGAGCACTTTCTTGGGCAAAAGTGGAGATTTTTTTATATATATATAATTTTTGCAGAAACTTTCTGGGGTTACGAGTTTGTAGATCAGATCTGTACATTTTGGGGCAAAATCTGCAAAATCTAATTGTAGATCTAGATTCGTTGTGAAAAAATACCCAAGTTCAAAAAAAAAAATTGTCCAAATCGGAGTCCGGATGAAGGAGATATTGCTGATCTAAAAATCAGTGGTGTTGCAGACATTTTTTTGGGGCAGCGAGTTTGCGGCGCAGATCTATATGTCCTGGTGCGAAATATGCTGAATTTAATTGCAGATCTAGATTGTTTGTGAAAAAATACCCGATTTGAAAAAAAAAATCGGTCGAATCAGAGTCCGGATGAAGGAGATCTCGCTGATTTAAAAATCAGCATTGTTGCAGACATTTTTTGGGCGGTGAGTTTGCGGAGCAGATCTGTACATTCTGGTGCAAAATTTGCAAAATCTAATTGTAGATCTAGATTTCTTGTGAAAAAATACACAAATTAAAAAAAAAAAAAAAAAAAAAAAAAAAAAAAAAAAAAAAATCAATCGAATCGGACTCCGGATGAGGGAGATATCGCTGATTTAAAATCAGCTATTTTTTCAGCAAATTTTTGTGCCGACAGGACAGTTGTAGCGCAAATAGAAAATTCCAGTGCCTACATCGGGATTTCTACCACACAAGAAGATGCAGAATGGTTGTTCCATTTCCGAAAATAGGTCATAATAGGCATTCTGAGCAATATTGACAGAATTGTGGCCATTTCAAATTTTCGCCAAGTGAATTTTTTTTCAAAACCCTCTTCATGGCGGTTCTATGTTTTACAAGAAAAGATAATGGTCCTCCTATTGAAAAATACATAAAACAAAAAAAGTCAATATGGGCAAAAGAATGGAGGGATTCAGTGTGGCTTGGTTTCAAAGATGAGGCTGCCAAATGGTGGTTCTCACTTGACAACAAGCAGTTGACCAAACTTTTAGATGCAGAATTTGAAAGAGTCCTTTTAGACAAATGGTCTCGTGCTAGAAAAAAGGAGAATGAGACACGTAAGGGGTTATTTTCTACTGGTGTCTCCTTATTGCAGGTTCATGGATTGATTCAGAAGGAGAAGATCGTTGTGTCTATAAATCCTAGTTGCAAGCATAATTTTATCAATGTTAATTTGGCAAAAAAATTGCAAGTGCCAGCAAAACACATTGAAAACACACAGGTTAATGATGAGGATGTGCAAGTTTATAAATATTTGAAGCTTTCGATGGATAAGTATGTGTTGCATTGTGATTTTTACACTTTAGATATAGATAACATGGATGTTGTTTTAGGATATCCTTGGATGGAATCTATGGGTACTACCAATATTAATGTGCAGAAGAAATTCCTGAAGCTCTGGTAAAAAAAGAAGAAAATTACATTGCAGGATATTTCCATAAAGACCCAAGCAGAGATTATGGAGGCATAAGCACAAAGCATTAATGACACTTACACATCAGATGATGAGCCTTTGATGATCGATAATCAAACACAAACAGAGGTTGAAGCAGAAAATTTTACAGGTACTGATACATCAAATGAGGACTCAGTGGTTGAAGTAATATTGGAAGATAAGAAACAATAGCAGGCACCATAACATGTACCAGATACCACTCAGGCTCCATTAGGTGGCGAATTAATGAAAGATACACTCTTGGTTAAAACTTCAGCATATCACCACCCACATCACCCCGCACGAAAACAACCAACAAGATGGCAACGAATTAGCCACAAGGACAACAACCCCCACACGATAGATAGAGAGGAGCGGTGATCCACCTACTACACATCAACAGAGAAGAGCCGCCACGGTCAACTTGCATCTTAAATGAGCGAGGCACCAACTGGATCAAGGGTTCACCTTTCTCTGGGATAGCTAGATGCATGTGCATGGTACCAGTGGACTACTCTTTTGAGTAGATTTTATTATTTGTGTTCTTCCCATGTTTCAGGGACGAAACATGTTAGGGGGGTGGAATGTAGTACACCTAGTGGGAATAATATGGGGTACAAAGGGAGGTACCCAAGGGAATAATATAATAATGGAATAGGCCATAGTAATAAATAAGGTGGTTAACCCGTATCATGTAAGGGACCACAAGTAGTTAGCAATAATGTAATAAGCCCATGGTATTAGATAGATGGTTTTGAGGGAACCATGGTAATGACCCATGGTATTGTATGTATGAGGCCTATATAGAGGCTAGAGACTCCCCATTGAGAGATGTCAAGGATTATTGTAAGGACATGCATATGGCTTGTGGAGTGCTCTCCTTCCTTAAGGAGTGAATGTATGGTGTTGCTGTTAAATTTGGACAACTAGGTCCAAACTCCATGTTCTGATGCTCAGATTAAGAGGCTAATATTTTTATATGGATTTGTAAAATCCATATAAAAATAGTCTTAATCCGATGAGCAGAACTTATATTTTGAATTTATTATTCTTAATAAATTATTTTGAGAAAGGAGAGCTGGAGAGAATGTTTTCTATTAGCCTCTTAATCTGAGCATCAGAACATGGAGTTTGGACCTAGTTGTCCAAATTTAACAGTTGCCCTACCTTAATGGTTTTGATCAATAAAGAAGCATTTCTATCTATTCAAATCTTGTTATTTCTGGGTTTATTTGCATTGTCTTATATTTTCATATCAGATCCATAACAATATCCCCTACCACCTATCATTTTCCTTCCATTTTTGACCGACCTGGAGCTTCTTCTTCTAAACAATCTAAGGAGACCTTCTCTATATATTCCAATCTTCTTTTTGAAACAAAAGAAGGTATTCCTTTACAGGTCCCAAAGTTAGTTCTTAGGACTCCTTTGAAGTCTTTTGGGAGATCTCCTCCTTCATCTCCTCCTTCACCTCCAACTAGTCCATCAAACCCTGAATCACCATCTTCTTCCTCTACTTCTTCTTCATCTTCTACATCCACACAAACACCTCATACACCTGGACAACCTCATACACCTCAAGCACCTCATACACCACCTGCTGTCATGGCTTTCTGACCTATTGTACAGGCTAGATATGCTGCCTTAGTCTTACCTAATAACCTTGATGCATTCCATGCTGGATACTTAAAATACCTTCCCAAGTACAATGGAGAAACTACTCCCTCAGCTGAGGACCATCTTCAAGCTTTCCTAAACTTTGCAGACAACATGAATATTGAACAAGAAAATATTTCTATGAGATTGTTTGTACAGTCACTTGATGGAAATGTGAGGATTTGGTTTAGGCAGTTACCAGCAGCTCCCATTAGAAATTCGGAAGAGCTTACAAACATTTTTAAAAATAAATGGGGTGTGAAAAAGGATCCTCTTTACTTCCTCACAGTTGTTGAAGAGCTTAAAAGGAACTTTGGTGAACCAGTATCAGATTTTGTCAAAAGATTCAATAAACTCTATCACAAAATGCCTGCTGATTGTAAGCCCCCTGTAGCAGCAACTAAGTCTAGATTCTCTAAAGCTTTTGATGATGAATTTGTTGTTATGCTATGAGAGAGAACTTCAATAACTCTTGAAGATATGAAAACAAATGCTATAGAAGTAGAAGCAAATAGGGAAGCCTCAATTTCTTTAAAACTTAAGGAAGAAATGGCCCAAAGAAAACTCAAATCTGTTCAAGAAGCCTCTAGTTCCTCTAAGACTAAATCAGAAGACTCAAAACTAGATGAAATAACATCTCTTCTTAGAAACCTATCAAATAGGATTTCAAAGATTGAGACCAAACCTAGGACAATACAACAAGCAGTTGTTAGACACCAAAACCAAAATCAAGGTCAGTATAAGAGAAATCCACCACTACAAATTCTTCAGAGACATAGTGATGAGCAACAGGTTCCTACCCCTCTATTGATAGATGACCAACAACCTGATGATAGTACTATGACAATTACTAAAGATATTAATAGTATGGATTCTTCTTCCAATCAAACAACCATCATTCCTCTCTCACAACAAAATCAGGATCAAGAAGATCAGGAAGCTTTACAAGTCTCTAAATGTCATGCTTTCTCTGAATTTTTAATTATAGAGTTAAACAAGAGGTATGATCTTAGGTCTAGGCCTAGTCCTGGGAGACCTCCAAAGGAAACTCCAATCATTGAACCACGCACCAAAACTGCTAAAGCTCAAACAACTCTTATTCAGCCCTTAGATCAGTCAATTGATAATACCCAAACTGGTAAAAACATTTTGACTACATTTGGTGTTGAAAAAGAATTAGAGAGGGTTAAGATCCTAATTCCATTGTCAGAACTTTCTAAAAACCCTGGTTACAAAAGCCAAGTCTCAAAATGGATACAAAATACCTTGGTTGATGTTGAAGGTGATGTCATAAGTCTGTAAGATGAAAAACCAGCAGTAGTTTTTGGCCCTAGTTCAAACATGATAGATGAGACAGTGTCTCCTTTCTATGTAAATCTTAAAACAAATTATTCCATGTTATATAACTGTATGGTTGATTCAGGAGCATCACACAACCTTATGGAAAAATCTATCATGGATCAAATTTGAAACTCAACATAACTAAATCCTACCATGACCTGTACACCTTTGATTCTAATTGGGTGCCCTGTTTAGGATTGATCAAGGATCTAGTGGTTACCCTTGCCCAAATTCCAATGAAAAGTGTAGTACTTGACATTGTTGTCACATATATCCCTCCCAAGTTTATAATGCTCCTTTCTAGGTCTTGTTGTGCGAAATTAAGGGGAACTCTACAGATGGATATGTCATATGCTACTATTCCTGTTTATGGAGGAGAGAAATTAAGATTATATAGAGAGGGAAGATTTGTACATACTGTTTGTAAGACTGACTAGCCAAGGAACCATCCAATTTATGCAATAGATCAAGGCTTTGTTTGTTTTCAACTCACTTCAAACCAACACAAAACTCGAGTCAAAATTGAAGAGGTAGTTGAAAGCCCTAAAGCAAACCAAACTGATATTTGGAAACTGTTCTTTGATGGCTCTTGCATGAAAGATGGGGCAGGAGCTGGAATAGTTTTAATTTCACCTGAAAAAGACAATATAACCCAATCATGTAAATTAGACTTCGAAGTTACAAATAATGTGGCTGAATATGAAGCTTTCCTTTTAGGATTGAAATTAGCCAAAAGTATAAAAGTTCAAAACTTAAGTGTCTTTACTGATTCAGAACTTATTATTAAGCAAATAAGAAATGTTTTCCAAACCAAGCACCCTAGACTTAGGTCCTACCGAAATGAAGTATGGGATTCCGTTGAAAACTTTTTTGATGCTTTTAATTTGACTCATATTCCCAGAGATCAGAATATTCATGCAGATGCCTTAGCTGTCTCTACTAGCTATTTTAAAATTCTTGATCATACTGATGTACTCTATCATATACAAGTCAAATATAGGCCATCTATCCGAGATAATCTGAAACATTGGCAAATATTCGAAGATGATGAACAGTTGAAATCATTTCTGCAGTTAATAGATGATTTTTCATTTCTACAAATTGATGAAGATAGAACTGAAACAAATGAAAATGCAGATGGAAATGATATTTCAGATTTTAAAACCCAAATTTCTAATCATGCATTATTCAATTATCTAATAATTTTATTCCAAAGGGACTAATTCCTTTAGAAAGATTGTTTGATCAAAATGATTTCCTCCAAAACCCTCAGTCCATTTCTTCAGAAGGTGACATAGAAGAGATTAGCATTGGAACTGATGAAGATATAAAAAACATCAAAATATGTGCATCTCTAGACCCTGAGATCAAAGCTCAATATCTTAAGTTACTGCAAAATTATAAGGATGTTTTTTCTTGGACTTATGCTAATATAAAGACCTATGATACTTCATTAATACAACATAAGATTCCTTTGAAACCAAAAGCAAAACCTTGTCAACAGAAACTTAGAATGATAAATCCAGCCCTTCTACCAACTATAGAAAGGGAGATTAAGAAAATGCTAGATGCTTATATCATCCTCCCTCTTAGATATTCTAATTGGGTTGCAAATTTAGTTCCTATTAGAAAGAAAAATGGAGAAATAAGACTCTGTGTAGATTTTAGAAATTTGAACAAGGCATCATTAAAAGATAATTATCCTTTGCCCAAAATGGATCAGTTACTTCAAATGGTTTTAGGAGCACAAAGACTTTCTATGCTTGATGGTTTTTCAGGTTACAACTAGGTGAATATTGATACAACAGACAGAGAGAAGACAACCTTTACTACACCCTGGGGTACATTCAAGTATGCTAGGATGCCATTTGGCTTGACCAATGCTGGAGAAACATTTGAGAAAGCTATGGACATAGCTTTTGTGAGTCAGGTAAATAAATTTGTGGTATTTATCTTGATGACATAAATATTTTTTCTAAATCTGATCAGAAACATCTAAAGCACTTGATGAAGGTTTTTGAGAGGTGTAGAAAATTTGGAATATCATTGAACCCTAAGAAGTCCTTGTTTGTTGTCAAAGAATGAAAATTGTTGGGCCATATAATTTCAAAAGAGGGAGTAGTAATTGAACCCAAATGAATATCTACCATTGAAACATTGACCTTACCTAGAAACAAGAAGGAGATTCAAGCTTTTCTAGGCGAGATTGGTTTTCTAAGGAGGTTTATTCCAAATTATGCAGAGATTGTAAAAGATATAACTGCCATGCTCCGAAAGGACCATGAATTCAAATGGACTCCCACTTATAGGCATGCATTTGAACAAATAAAAAAGGCTATCTCTGAAGCTCCCACCTTAGCCAGCCCTGATTATACTAAGCCATTTAGTATTTTCTCTTTTGCCTCTGAAACAACCCTTACTGCTGTCCTATTACAGAAAAATGAAGATTCCCATGACCAACCCATAGCATTTTTTAGTAAGGTTATGAGAGAAGTTGAGCTTAAGTATGACCTCATTGAGAAGTAAGCCTATGCCCTCATTCAAGCTCTGAAATCATTCAAGATTTATATCTTACATTCACCTATTACTGCTTATGTCCCTAATAGTGTTGTGAAAATTTGTCCTAACCCAACTAGACACTGATGGGAAAAGAGGTTGATGGATCACTCAAATTCTAGAGTTTGATCTAACTATCAATACTACCAAGCTAGTAAAAGGTCAAGGATTAGCCAAGCTTCTAGCTAAATCCAACTGCAAAGTACTTGGAATCAATCCTGTGTTAGAAATACAAGGGAAGAATACACAAGAACCTTCTGTCCTTGTAGAAGGGGAGAATCCACAAGAACCTTCCCTTCATCCTAAAGGGAAGAATCCACAAGAATCTTTCATCCAGAAGGGGAGAATCCACAAGAACCTCTACCTTCTGAGCAGATCACTCCTATACACATTGTGGAAAAATTCTTGTTGTCAAACTGGTATCAAGATATTGTAAATTTCTTGATTCATTTTGAGTGTCCAGCATCTTTCTCCAAAACCCAGTGTAAAACCCTTAAGTTAAAATTAGTCAAGTACTGCATTATAAATGCAAATTTATACTGGAAAGATCCACTAAATATTTTTTTATTTTGTTTAACAGAATCAGAAACTGAAGGAATCATTGATCAGCTTCATACAGGATTTTGTGGGGGACATAATTCTTGGAGAGCAACAACATACAAGATTTTGAGGAGAGGATTTTATTGGCCCACACTATTCTTACAAGTAGGGGCAAATGTCAGAGGTTGTGTTCCTTGTCAAATGTTTGCTGGTAAACAAAAATTAACAGCTCTTCCACTTGTTCCATCAATAGTTTCAGCACCTTTTTCTCAATGGGGATTAGATTTTTTTGGAGAGATTCACCCCACTTCAAGTAATCAGCATAGATGGATCATCACTGCAACAAACTACTTTACTAAATGGGTGGAAGCAATTCCAGTCAGAAATGCTACTGATTTAGTAGTAATTAAGTTTATTGAGGAGAATATCTTATCTAGATTTGGTTGCCCAACTCAAATTGTCAATGATAATGCAACAACTTTTGCTAGTGTTAAAATGATTGACTTTTGCCAGAAATATCATATTTTGTTACATCATTCAAATTCATACTACCCTCAAGGTAATGGCCTTGCAGAGTCATGAAACAAAAGTCTAGTAAAGGTAATTAAAAAGAATCTAGCTGATAATAAGAAGAGTTGGGATTCACATCTGATTTATGCAGTATGGGCAAACAGAATTACTCCAAAGAGATCAATTGGGAAATCTCCATTTCAATTAGTCTATGGGAAAGATGCAATTTTCCCTACCAATTTGGCCTTCCCCATTTTAAAATTCCTGCAGGATTCAATAGATGAACCTGATGAATTTTCAAGAAGAATAAATCAGATTATTGAACTTAATGAAAACAAAGATGAAGTTTAATACAAGTTGAATTAATATCATAATAAGATGAATACCCTGTTTGACAGAAGAGCCAGGGAGAGGGACTTTAAAGAAGTTGATCTAGTTCTAAGATGGGATGACAGGAGAGAAGAGAAAGGAAAGCATGGCAAATTTGACAATCTATGGTTTGGACCTTTAGCAATTGCTGAAGTCAAGGGTAACAACACTTTTGTGTTGCAAAATCTTGAGGGGCTATATTCCACTTATCCTGTAAATGGAAGGTTTCTTAAACATTACATTCAGTACTAAGAAGTTGAAATACTTTTCATTGTAAATACTCAGGTTTTCTTTTACCTTTCAATATGTCATTGTGATTTTCTTTACAGCAAGGACTCCATAGCCCGAGGAGAAGGCACATGGATTTGTAGGTTCTTTTCATTCTACAGGAAAAAGCAGTCCCCAATTGGAGCCAATGTTGTAGCATTTTTTGGTTTTGATAAGATAGAATAAATTAGTCAAAAAATACATAAAAATATTTTGAAAAAATGTTAAGTTCGGATATGGACATAACAATATTGAATAAAATGTTAGTGAAAAAATCGCGATAATGATGTCCATATCAAAGAAAATGTTAGGTTAGATGTCCTAAAAAATAAAGACAAAAAGAAAATGTTAGGTTAGAAAGAAAAGAAAACAAATAAACTCTAAAAGTGAGCAAGTCTAAATGCCACTACTATTGTTTCTACAAAATAATGGTTGTGTGCAGCTTGCTTTTAAATGCCACAACCCATGACAGTCAAATTGCTTAATCTTGACTGCTTCATGCTTTAAATTTGATGTTATAGTTAGAGAATAAAGATCTGGCCAAACTATTTAATCTTGGCAGATCAGTAGTTAGGTAGAGAATAATAAGGTGCTCATCAGTTTAATCTGAGCCCTTGGAGGTTATATGGGTAGATTTAGATAGTTTGCTTTTGTAAACTAAAAAGAAAGGAAAAGGGTTTTGTAAAGTTTTGTAGATGTTCTATGCTAAGAGCAATTTCACTTTTCTCACAGCAATCATACAAGTAGATAAGCAAAATGCAGATAGAACATATAAGCAGATCTTACAGAAGACAAATCAGAAACAAGAAAAATGTATGTGTTCGTTTCGGCGGTCAACAGGATGCTTCAACCAGCAAAGTCTCCTTTGGTCAGCCAGCCCAGCATGTGTCACAACAACCCTCCAACCAGTAGATGAGTCAACCCAAGTCAGTTCTACAAAAGTCAACGCTGTCCTGAAAAGTCAACGCAGGGGCAGCAAGCTAAAAGTCAACGCAGCAGCAAAACGGTCAACCCTTTGACCTCGATTTTTGTGCCAGGTAGTACAGCCTTCAAAAATCGAACCTCCCACAAGTTTTCAGCTTGTTTGGACCAAGCGTTGACCAAAGTCAACGCTGGTCAAACTTCTGCGAAACCCTAGCAGCAGAAACACTAGCAGCAGAAAAATCCTCTTCGTCCTTCCCACGTGTGGCTGAAATTCGTCCTCCAAGTAGCTCGTACTTTTTAGGATGAGAGAGGAAGATGTGAGTTGTGTTATGATCAAATTCTCTCCAACTTTTCCTGTATATATATCCATCAATGAGGGTGTGTGACACATCTGCTGGGCATGTGAGCCTACATTACAAAACTGGCTGACCTTGCACATATAATTTATTAAGAATAATAAATTCAAAATATAAGTTCTGCTCATCGGATTAAGACTATTTTTATATGGATTTTACACCTCTCAGAAAGAGGAATCCAACAAAAATATTAGCCTCTTAATCTGAGCATCAGAACATGGAGTTTGGACCTAGTTGTCCAAATTTAACACTCCCTCTCAACTAGGGAGAACTCCATCTATTAGTGCAATTAACATCGTGAGTCATCCCGCCGAAACTTGCTTTGCTGGCTTCTTTATTTCAGAACAGAAGTGGGTCAGTCACAAAGACATCATTCCCTGACTGACATAATCAGTCCAGAGGTCCCAAACCTCACAAATCTTGATCCCAGATCAAGTGGTTGGACCATGCCATCCTAGATAGAGAGTACGGCAATCTCTGATGCGTCCATCAGTCTTTGCTAATAGTCTCTAGCTTTTCCACACCTCATTGGCCAAATGAGAGGTACTTCCCATGAGCCCTGAACTCAATGGGTAGGATGCATATGGGGCACAGATTAAATGAGTGGCGAACCAGCTCAATAATCACAAGGGTGGGGCAGAAGCATTATGAGTGCTTATAGCTCCGAGAAGCTATCCCCAAAGCCCCCCAGAGCTCCCAGAGCTCATCGTCCAACAGGACCCACATCATAGGGTCTTTCCACGATACCAAGACTCTCACGGAAGGTTAGGAACTTGACCTTCCCCAGGGGCTTAGTGAGAATATCCGCGACCTGCTCATCAGTTCCTATATGATCGAGCCTTACGGCGCCTCGCTGTACCATATCCCGGATAAAGTGGTACCTGAAATCAATATGCTTGGATCGGTCGTGGAACACAGGATTCTCAGTCATACGAATCCCACTCTGATTATCACAGAGTATTACAGTGGTATCTAGCACATGTTGGAACAACTCACTAAAGAGCTTCCTCAACCAAACTGCTTCACAACAGGCCATACTAGCAGCAATGTATTCGGCCTCCGCAGTGCTCAAAGCCATCGACTTTTGCTTCCTGCTCATCCATGAGATCGAAGCAGAACCAAGATTGAAACAGCATCCAGATGTGCTCTTACGATCCACCACACTGCCAGCCCAATCGGCATCAGTATATCCCCGGAGTATCACACTCCCGGCAGTGTATCTCAGCCCATGGTTTATCGTGCCCCGAAGATATCTCAAAAGATTCTTGGCACCAACCCAGTGAAAATGATGAGGCTCAACCATCTGTTGACTCAAAGTATTCACTGCAAAACATATGTCCGGACGGGTGTTCACTAAGAACATCAAAGCTCCTATGAGTTGACGATAATCAGTAGGATTGGCCAAGATAGGCCCTACAGCGCTGCCACTCAACTTCTTAAAGTTGAGTTCCATTGGTGTCGACACGGACTTACAGTCCACCATCCCAAATCTTTCCAGAAGCTTCACAATATACTTTCCTTGAGAAAGGAAAATCTCTCCAGGTCTCTGCCAGACCTCCAGGCCTAGGAAATAGTGCATCAGTCCTAGGTCTTTCATCTCGAACTCAGCAGCAAGCTCCCTCTTACATTGATGAATGAGAGGGTCATCACCTGTCAGGAAGAGGTCGTCCACATACAACACTAGAATGAGAGGCTTTCCTTCCACAACCTTAAAGTAAAGGTTTGGATCAACATTGCTTCGAGTGAAGCCCAGCTTCATCAAGTAACTATCCATCCTCTCATACCAAGCTCTGGGTGCTTTCTTTAACCCATAGAGGGCTTTCTTCAACCTGCAGACATAAGTGTCTCGATCTTGAACTTCAAATCCCAGAGGTTGTTCTACATACACCTCTTCCTTTATTGCACCATGCAGAAAAGCGGTCTTGACATCCATCTGATGAAGACTCCATCCTTGCGTAGCAGCAAGGGCTATGATGGATCGGATGGTGGTATATCGAGCCACAGGTGCAAATATATCATCATAGTCAATTCCTTCCTTTTGAGAGAAGCCACGGGCAACAAATCTTGCCTTAAACTTTTCAGCACTCCCATCAGATCCATGTTTAATCTTGTAGAGCCATTTAGCGGTGACAACAGATTTGTCCTTCGGTCTCGGGACCACATCCCAGACATCATTCTTCATAATAGCCTCATATTCTTCATGCATAGCATCCTTCCAGACTTGATGCTTAATGGCTTCCTCAAAAGATCCAGGTTCAGATTGTATAATAGTACTCATGGCAGCTAGATACCCTTGGTATCTACACGGCTTCTTGCTTTCTCGGAATGTTCCTCTTGGGGCAGCATGACCCTCAGCATCTTCGAGGGTGTCCCTGAGCCATGATGGCCTCTTTCTTAGAGAAGGGGAAGGATCAACAGGGTCCATTGGCCCTTCAACATCAGGCATAGTCTCATCCTGGGGTTCTTCCAGATTTCCAGGTCTTTCTTCATGGTTTTCTTCAGATCTAGGAAGATCTACTACTTTCTTCAGGGAAGCATCTTCGTCAAAAGTGACATCATGGCTTATCTCTACTTCCCTTTGACCAGGTACATAGACTCTATATGCCTTAGAGGTCTCACTGTAGCCCACAAACATTCCTTTCTTCCCAGTAGCATCCAGCTTACTTCTCTTTTCTTTCGGCACATGAAAATAGACAGGACATCCAAAAATTCTAAAATGTGAGACATCAGGTTTCTTACCAGAGAAAACCTCTTCGGGAGTTTTGGAGTCCAAAGCGGAATGAGGGCATCGGTTTTGAATGTACACAGCAGTATTTGTAGCTTCTCCCCACAGAAACTTTGGAAGACCCTGGTCACATAGCATGGCACGGGCAGCTTCCACAATAGTCCTATTCTTGCATTCAGCAACACCATTCTGCTCAGGAGTATATGCAGTGGTAGTCTCCCTCTTAATGCCAGCTTCTCTGCAAAAGTCTTTGAACTCATTTGACTCATATTCAGTGCCATTGTCAGTCCTCAAAATCTTGATCTTCTTTCCGATCATATTTTCCACCAAGGCTTTGAAGGTACGGAACCACATGAAAGCCTCATCCTTCTTCTTCAAGAAGTATATCCAGGTTTTGCGAGAGAAGTCATCAGTAAATGTCATATAGTAAGAACATCCCCCCAGGGATGTTACAGGCAACATACCGGAAAGATCAGAATGGACCAGTTGCAATATCTCAGATGTCTTTGTGACACTTGAGGGGAAAGGTCCCCTTGTATGTTTTCCTTTAGCACAGCCCTTACATACACCTTTATGATTATTTCCAAAATCAGGCATCCCTGTCACCACCTTCCTTGCTTCGGGAAGAGCCTTGTAATGAAGGTGTCCAAATCTTCGGTGCCATAGTTCGGTTTGACGGATGGTATCACAAGTCATAGCTCCCAACGGACTCCCTCCAACCTGGTAGAGTGTACCAACCCTAAAACCAATTGAGATAGCTTCCTTGAAGCTCTTTTTCCACATGAGTACCTTTCCATCAGAGAAAGTTACATTGAATCCTTTGTCTTCCATGGCAGATACAGACACAAGGTTTTTCTTCAATTTGGGTACATAGAGTACATCTTGTAGATATAGGACTTGTCCTTGAGACAAGTGGAGGGTCACAGTCCCGGTCCCTTTCACAGGATAAGTGGCATTATCCCCAAGGATAATTTCTAGATTAGTATCCCTTTCAACCATGTCAGAAAGTGCTTCCTTGAATCCGGTGATGTGTCTTGAGGCACCACTATCGATTAGCCAGACATCCATAGTGTCGGGCGGAGATGCAGCTGAGAGAGCAGATATTAGAATATACTCATTTCTTTTATCAACAACATTAGACTCCTCATACCTGGTATTTCTGGTCCTTTTAGAAGGTGGATTGTTTCCTTCAAAGTGAGCCTTCCTCTTTCCTTTGGATTTGTCATTTCTTCGATTCCCATTCCTTCGGTTGTTGTTGTTGTCGTCACTATCGGGAGAATTCTTCTGGAAGGGGAATTCTCTAGCATAGTGTCCAGTCCTATGGCAAGTGAAACATTTACCCTTCTTCTTTTGAGTCTTAGTCCTTCCTTTGTCCTTGGAACCACCAGAGTTCTTCTTTCGGGAATGAGCAACATAGGCAGCATTTCTTTCATTATCAAATTCCTTCATCCTTGTTTCTTCTTGCATACATTTAGACAGAAGCTCATCAAAGTTAGGGATGGTATTATTGTTGAGAATGGTAGTTGTGAATACTTGCCATTCATATGGAAGTCCTCCAAGTGCGGTGAGAACCATCTCACGATCAGCTATTGTCTCCCCAATAGCTAGCAGATTGTTCCTGGTTTCGGTCAACTTCATAAAGAAAGTTTGAATAGACTCGTCTCGGCCCTTCTTCATATTCTTCAACTTGTTCTTGAGGAATAGCACTTGGTTCACATTGTTTACTCGGAACATAAGTATCAGTTTGTCATACATCTCCTTGGATGTGCCTAGTTCAGATATGTAGGCAACCAGACTCTTATTTATGGATTCCCTGATCAGCAGCTTTGCTCTGATTTCTCCCTTCTTATACTAGTGTTTAACAGCAGCAGAGGCATTTGATGGAGGTTCTTGAATCTTCCCTGTCACATGATCTAGGAGATCATGATCTTCTAATTTGAGATCTAATAACATCTTCCAGGCATGGAAATCATCACTTCCAGTCAGCTTGTCATTCTCCCTGAATTCAAGCTTAGAGGAATCCATTTCCTTCGATGATGATTGCTATAGATAGAGTTTGTCTTCACCTCAGCTCTGATACCATGTAAAGTTTTGTAGATGTTCTATGCTAAGAGCAATTTCACTTTTCTCACAGCAATCATACAAGTAGATAAGCAAAATGCAGATAGAACATATAAGCAGATCTTACAGAAGACAAATCAGAAACAAGAAAAATGTATGTGTTCGTTTTGGCGGTCAACAGGATGCTTCAACCAGCAAAGTCTCCTTTGGTCAGCCAGCCCAGCATGTGTCACAACAACCCTCCAACCAGTAGATGAGTCAACCCAAGTCAGTTCTACAAAAGTCAACACTGTCCTGAAAAGTCAACGCAGGGGCAGCAAGCTAAAAGTCAACGCAGAAGCAAAACGGTCAACCCTTTGACCTCGATTTTTGTGCCAGGTAGTACGGCCTTCAAAAATCGAACCTCCCACAAGTTTTCAGCTTGTTTGGACCAAGCGTTGACCAAAGTCAACGCTGGTCAAACTTCTATGAAACCCTAGCAGCAGAAACCCTAGCAGCAGAAACACTAGCAGCAGAAAAATCCTCTTCGTCCTTCCCACGTGTGGCTGAAATTCGTCCTCCAGGTAGCTCGTACTTTTTAGGATGAGAGAGGAAGATGTGAGTTGTGTTATGATCAAATTCTCTCCAACTTTTCCTGTATATATATCCATCAATGAGGGTGTGTGACACATCTGCTGGGCATGTGAGCCTACATTACAAAACTGGCTGACCTTGCACATATAATTTATTAAGAATAATAAATTCAAAATATAAGTTCCGCTCATCGGATTAAGACTATTTTTATATGGATTTTACACCTCTCAGAAAGAGGAATCCAACAAAAATATTAGCCTCTTAATCTGAGCATCAGAACATGGAGTTTGGACCTAGTTGTCCAAATTTAACAGGTTTGCTAGTTTTATTGCACCCATTAAGTGAAGAAAAATGATAGGATAAGAAAAGGGTAAGTAGAGAAAGGTTGCAGAAGTTTGATTATTCATTAGACAAAATGTACATTTATCATGTTTCATCATATGTTTCTATGTCCATCAAACAATTACACAAAGAAAATGAAGATCAATTAATTAACTTCCCATTCATCTCCATTCATCCCTATATTCACTAATTTCCCCTTCCCACCTTCATACATTCATATTCATTCATTTTCCATTAAAACCCCTTTTCCTAAGGTCAAAACCCTTTTTGCCTAGGAAAAGTGAAAATCCCATGTAAAATCCCTTTTTACCCAAAAAACCCACAAAAAGGTGTTTACCCTAAGTATTGATGCATATATGAAAAGCAAATAACTTATTAAAAAACATTATACTTAGAGTATTTTCCCCTTTTTGCTTATATTTCCCTTTTCCGCCTATATTTCCCCTTTTTCACGTGTATTTCCCCTTTTTTTCTCATATTTTCGTATTAACATTAACTATAGTATTAAGCCCCTAAAATCCCTTTTCCCATATCTTATTAACTCCTTTAATAAAATACCCCGAAAACCTTCGTTTTATAATAAAACTATGTATTTTCATATTGCATCGCAATATTGGTGGATCGCAAGCCTTTCAACGTGCATCCGCTTTGCTCGATTGCGATATGCGATCAACGATGGACCCAGACCCGACCAAATATATATCATAACTCAATCCCATATCACGTCCGCCTCCATCGCAAGTCTCGCTAAAGCAATAAGCCTCTGCCAGTTGCGATCTCCAATTACGATGGGAATCCGAACCCGATGCAATATATATTACAGTTCATGCCATATCGCATCCGCCTTTATTGCAAGCCCCGACTAAAGTACATACCTTCCGCCATTGTGATCTTCGATTGTGATTGGGACCTAGACCCGATCATATATCATATATGGCTTATTTCCACGTCACGTCCGGTGCCTATCACATTCCTTGTGATGGGCCATCCTTTTCTAAACTCCGATTGTGATATGCGATATTAGCCAGACCTGATATCATTATCCGCCCGAGTTAATAAAATTTCAAGTCTGCTATATCTGTTTTGTGAAGGTTTTCTTCGTTAAATCATTTTTACGATTTAAATGAAGAATTAACCTTAAACCTCCATTTCACTGCTAATCTGGGTTTTAAGCCATAATAAAGTCATTACCACCATATTTAATCGTTCGTATGCTCCGTACTTCTCCTTCACTCCACCATCGTATGATCCAATGCATTCAAACCCAACGGCCCTCGGCCATTTCGGGTTGGCTCTTTGTATGAGCATTACCCACTCGAAAAGTGGTATTCCATTGAACTTCCCTTGCTACGTGTCAGGCTTATATTATTTCGGGCAACTCCCTTCCAAAACCGCCCACGCTTCATAAGCGGTGCGATGAAAACTGCCTTCCGCAAAATGACAAAATGGTTACTGTTCACTATCGTTCCATATTTCAAAAGAAAACTGTTTTTCCCGTTTAAACACCAAAATGACCCTTTTGCTCTGTTTTTCCTTTTTTACACAGCAAAGCCTCCATAATACCTCTACGACCAATTAAACCATTGTTTCACCTTCCGATACACTATGGACTCCTTCCAATGTCCTTTCAAGCTCTATAAAGCCATTGAAGACCTTTTGTCACCCTTGTTTTTCTTAACATTTTTTGTGTGATGTAGGTAAAGACTCAGTGTTCCAGGCTTACAAAGAAAAAATCCTACGTATAGTTGGAAGACAAATATGAAGATCATATCAATTTATTTTACCTTGTAACATAAAATCAAAAGGATTTACAGTTGAAAAACATAGTAAAAACCTAAAATGCATAGTAAAGGTAAAAGAAACACAGTAAAGGTTACTCAACAACGTTAAAGGATATTCACAAAGTTTAAAGAGTATCAGATGAAAGATCAAATGATAAAATTAGCCAACACAAAGGATTCAAATAGTCAAGCAGCTTAAAGGGGAAAAATATCAAACAGCAAAGCCAGCACAACCTGAATAAAAGGGACAGTAAGAAGCAGTTCAACAGCTGCCCCTATCTTCTTGTATGAAGATCTTTCCATTCCTAGAATAAATCTCAATCAGTTTTAGGATATTTCCGTAGTTTCATTATTGTATAAATAACTCTCTTCTCGAGATGTTAAGGGTTTGAAGTTCAAGATTCATTGTTCATTGGTTGTTAAGTCTTGACTGTTAATTCTACTTTGAACCTGGAAGCCACCTTTGAAGGAAGCTTTTCTAGACACTTGGTGTACTCGGTCTTTCTGGAACCTTAATATAAAGCAGAGGATTCTGAATCTAGTTTTACACAGTTTATGTTATCCTATAAGTTTTCCCAGTTATCAATCATTGTGTTTTTCTTCATATGCTTATGACTTATAGAGATATCTAGGTAGGAAGAGTTGTGTCTCAGTTTATTCCTATAAGCTCCTGAAGTGCTCATCTATTAAGAGAATGGATTAATGAACTGTATGTTTAGCTAATCCCCTCTAATCAATAAATCATCAACATCTTATGTAAGATTAAGTATACTGCCTTGAACCTTTGTAATGTAGTTTAGAAGGTTTTCCTACTTATGATTGTTCTGTTTTATAATCTAGAAACTGTGATAATCATATTATTTGATGTCTTCTTCTCACCACTATTTTGATCTATATCACTGTGTAAAGATTTATAGCAGCACTTTGCTGAAGTATTAATATAACCCAAAGGATTAAAGTATTTCAATTCTACATCTGTCTTCATTCATTGGCCTTCCAAAACTAAAAACAAAAACCCCAAATCAATTATTTTAGATTCTCTGGCATTGGGATGGCTTTTGCTTAAAGGAAGAGGTGTGGCAAATCCTTTATGTCAAGTTGTCATTCCTCTTCCTTTGCCCCTTCCTTGCAAATACTCGAATGTCGCACTTCCCCTTCTTCTTCTCCGTCGTGGTGTGCCTCTCCTCAACCTTGGGTGGAGGGCCCTATCCATTGCACTACACTCCACTCCTAGTGTAGGAACTCCTCCTACACTCCCCTCTCTACTCTTGGTTCTTCCATGTCTTCGTGCCGACCTGAACTTCCCCAATCTAAATTGTCTTATTTTGCAAGACATTGCCCTTTTTTATCCTTTTGTCAAAGATTGGTTCTATCGCAATCCTCTTCGTTGTATCTGTACCGCGAACATACCTGGTCCACTGCGTTGCTCACCTCACCCGCTCTTAGGGATGACAGGCCAGTCGCCTCTTCTCCTAAAATCACTATGCCAGTAGTACTTATTCACTTCTTGTGAGATCTCTACTCCCTCTGCTATTCATCCTCAATTGCTAAATCAACTACCTCCCCTAATGATATCCTCTTTCTCAGCCTCCTTCACCTCTTATCCTCTAAATTCTTAGGTCACTTACTATATAATTCCTTGTATTGCCACCCTATTTTCACACACAGTTGATCGATGAAGGATGCACCTAGATATGTCGTTGGCATCATTTAAACCCCTACTTCAATTGCATGTGATTCTTACGAATCTAGATCTACTACATGATAATTTGTTGTTGAATAAAGGTCAATTATTGGTGTTATCCATACCTTTGTCTCTACACCTGGAATTTAATATGAAATGAGTTATGGCCCTAGAACAAGTTCTCCCATAGGAGTTGGAGTGGGTATATCTAGAACAAATGGCTCTACTACTAGATATGGAATTCAATCCATTGAATCTCAATATTAATATGGTAAGATATATAGAACTAGAAATTTAAATTTCTCCTTGCACTCCTTACCCATCTCTCTACATCAATCCATCCCCAGGTCAGCCCCTTGGTTCCTCGCATTGCACAGGGCACTAGTTTCTCATAGTATCAAATTCCAATGAATTTATTCCATAGTCGCAAAACAACATTTTAATCCAAGCCGACATTGTTCTCCAACATTAGCTTGTAGCTCCCTGAAGAATTCTCGCTTGGCTACACTGAAAGATTATGTGGATTTTACTGCAAACTCTACCCTCTCTAATATGCTAGTTAACCAAAAGAATAATTACTTACATTGTTCAATCTATGCAACAACTTGGGAATTTAGCAGTAAGGTTCTGGCTGGAGTCTCAATCCTCTTCACTTTGTTCAGCATCTCGGATATTTTCCCTAAGCCATGAGGGTTTGCTTTTAGAGGAGGAGGGCTCATGAGGAGGTGCATCAATGGGAACCATTTGTTCTTTAACATCAAGCATTGACTCATCCCGTGTTTCTCCCTATTTTCCTATATCTACTTCTTTTTCCTTCCTTGGAATAGGAAGGTTGTTAATTTTCCCAAGGGAAACATCTTCATCGAAGATGACATCATGACTTATCTCTAATTCTCTTTGACTAGGCACATAGATTATATATGCCTTGGACCCACAAATGTTCCTTTCTTCCCAGATGCGTCCAATTTGCTTCTCTTTCTTTTAGCACATGAAAATATACGGGACTACCAAAAATTCTAAAATGAGAAACATCAGGTTTCTTATCGGTGAAAACTTCTTCAGGAGTTTTGGAGTCTAATGCTTGATGTGGGCTTCTCTTTTAAACATATAGGGTAGTGTTGGCAACTTCCACCCAAAAGAACTTAGGAAGGATTTGATCATGTATCATGGCACAAGTGGCTTCTATAATGGTAAGATTATTCCTTTTAGCAACACCATTCTGCTTAAGAGTATATGCGGTAGTAGTCTCCCTATTAATGCCAGATTCTCTACAATATTCATTGAGCTCATTTGATTCATACTCAGTTCCATTATCGATCCTCAATATATTGATCTTTTTACCTGTTTTATTTTCAACCAAGGCTTTGAAAGTATGGAACCATGTGAATACTTCATCCTTCTTCTTCAAGAAGTATATTCAAGTTTTGCAAGAGAATTAATCCACAAAGATAAAATAATATAAATATCCTCCCAAAGATGTCACATGCAACATACCAGATAGATGAGAATGAACCAATTGCAAAATGTCAGTAGTCTTGCTACCACTTGAGGGGAATGGTCCCCTTGTATGTTTTCCTTCAGCACATCCCTGATAAACACCTTCATGTTTTATTTTGAATTTGGGCATACCTGTAACCACCTTTCTTGCATCGGGTAGAGCCTTTTAATGAAGATGAACAAACCTCCGGTACCATAGTTCGAATCGAAGAGATGTGTCACAAGACATAACTCCTAGTGGACTTCCTCCAACTTGATATAAGTTGTCAACCCTGAATCTAAGAGCAAATGGTTCTTTGAAATTTCTTTTCCAAACACGTGCCTTTCCATCAATGAATGCCACCTTGAATCCTTTGTCTTCCATCTCTGAGATAGATACCAGGTTCTTCTTTAGATCGGATACATATAGTACTTCTTGTAGATGAACAGTGTTACCTTAATTCAATTGAAGAGTAACATTCCCAACTCCCTTTATGGGATAGGTGGCATAGTCTCCAAGGATAATTTCCAAATTTATATCTTTTTTTATTAGATTTGAAAGAGCCTCCTTGTACCTAGTGAAGTGCCTTGAGGCATAACTATCAATTAACCAACTTCCTAAGGTGTCTGGAGGAGAGGCAATAGAGAGGGAAAATATAAGATAAAATTCTTTTTTCTTTTTATCTACAACATTGGATTCATCATACATATACTTTCTTGATCTTTTGGGTGGTCGGCCATTTCCATGTTAAGTAGTGGGAGCATTCCTTTTTCCTTTGTTGTTGAACCTTCCATTCCTTTGATTGTTGTTGCCCCTAAAATTGTTGTGATTGTTGTTATCACTATCCCGAGGTGTATCCCTTCTATTAGGACACTCCCTAGCATAGTGGCCAAACCTGTTACGAATGAAGCATCTTCCCTTCCTTCCTTCATTGAATCCTGGTCTCCCTTGACATTGCTTATTTGAACCTGCATTGTTCTTTCTTTTAGCATGAGCGGAGAATGTAGTAGGATCATTCCTATTTTAAGGCATGTCCATTTCCATCATCCTCGTCTCTTCTTGAGAAAATATAGTCAACAATTCTTCAAAACCTAGAATCCTGTCATTGTTGAGGATAGTAGTGTTGAACACATGCCATTCACGAGGGAGACCTCGAAGGGAAATGAGAGTGAGCTCCCTATTAGAAATAACTTCTCTGATTGAAAGAAGGTTATTTTTTATCTTGGTAATCCTCATGAAGTACGTTTGAATATCTTCACCTCTTCTCTTCTTGATGTCCTTCAATTTGTTCTTGAGAAATAGGACTTGGTTTGCATTGCTAGTTTTGAACATGCCAAACAACCTGTCATATATCTCCTTTGATGTGTTTAAATTGGAGACATAAGCAACCAAATTCTTATGAATAGGGTCCCTAATGATATTCTTGGCTTTGACTTCACCATTCTTGTACTTGGTCTTAGCAGCAGCTAGTGCATTTGAAAGAGGTTCTGAAATCTTTCCCTGCACATAGTCCATAACATCTTGCTCTTCTAGAGTCAAATCAAGAAACATCCTCCATGCATGATAATCAGACTTATCATGAAGCTTTTCATCAAATTTGAACTAGGATGTAGAGGCCATTGAATCTTGTCCTTGATCAATAGATCTAAGTGATTGCTCTTCTCACTCTTGCTTGGGCTTTATCTTCACCTCAACTCTGATACCATGTTAATTTTAGATAGCAATGGTATGTTCTATGCTTAAGAGGGATTTTACTTCAATTTTCTTACTAGCCCAATATCAATATCCAGATTAGAAAAAACATTAACATTACAGTAAAATGAAGATAGAACATAAACAATAACCAGAAGACAAGTGAAGACAAGAGGACACAATATTTGGCGGATGTCAGGGAAAAGCCCCAATGCAGAGAAAACCCTTTGATCAATTCTTCTTATTATTCTTCAAAATTTCAGCAAAGAGAGAGAGATATACAAATTTACTTGCCTAATCACAGTAAAATATGTCCAGTCAAACAACAGTCATAGGAAGCCCTAACATGAAAGTCAACGTTGGTCAAACAGGGAAAAGTTCTTCCTCCAAATTAGCTCTGTCAAACCCAGTCAATAAGTCCTCCAAGTACAGTCTGAAACAACCAAATATAGTCCCGAAAAACTCAGTCAAACTTGGTCAACACAGAGTGAAACTTGCGATCAATGTTGGTCAAACAACTCGGATTGCCACGATTTCTGTGCCTATAAATGCGGCCTTCCCAAATAGAAATATCCCCAAGGAAAAAGTAGTCAAATCAAGTCAACAGTTGCCCGATCAACGCTAGTCAAACCCTTCTGCAATTCAGTCAATGCCCAAATAGAAAATTACAGCCTTCTTCTTCGCATGTGTGGAGAGAGAGGTTGTCCAGAAATTTGTACCCAATTAGATGAGGGGAGAGAGATGTGTGTGAAGATGAGTGAGAAAATGAGAAAGAGGCTCCTTCTATTTATATGTAATGTTGAGGATGAAAAGACATGTCTTGAGGGCTTGTGCGCCTACATTAGTTTGCTGGCCAAACTTGACAATTTGTCCATAATAAAAATAAATTAATAATTCCATTTGTACATGTCAGAATGAGATGATCTTTAGATGAGTCCTACACTTCTCAGAAAGAGGAATCCAATAAAAATATCAGTTGTCTCATATAAGCTATCCAATGTGGAGTTTGGCCCTAGTTTTGAAATTTAACAGATTCTGAATCTAGTGGCAGTTGAAGAGTCTCGGGAGCTCCAAACCCATTTTGCTGAGTGAAGCCATTATCCGACTTCCAGAAGGAGCATCCTTCCATTTCCTAGAACACACATGAATCAAAGGAAAAGATAGGACATGATAATAGCATAAACATGCACATAACCTATTGTATTGATATTTGGACAAATTTTCAAAAAGATTGATTTAAATTTATACTAACTATCATGTAGACACCTCTCGTAAAGTATAATACAACAGGTTGAGATCTTGATTGGCTATATTTATAATAATGTGAATATAATATTGATCGTCTATTTCTAGTATACTCTACTCCATCTGAATCAATTAATTTTTTCTTACCTCAATTGTATTTTTGTCTCTAGACCCTAGTGGTTGGTTAGCCATTACTTCTTATAAATACAATGAGACTTTGGCTTCAATATCTTTGTTGAGAATATGTAGTATATTATGATTTTTCTATATCATTTGTTAAAGCAATGACCATTCTTAAACACCCTCCAAGAAGAAATTTGTTGGTGATTCATCTCTTTCGATGTGATAATCTAATCACCAATGACACTACAAGTTGATTGGACGTCACTATCGTAGGACATACTAGGTTGTTTGTGTCTCTTTAATGCCATCATTATCAACTTTTGTGTCACTCATGTAAAGAATCTATGTTAGCAAAGAATTATTATGATATCGCTTTGTTAAAGAATCTATGCTACAAGAATTATCATGGGTGGTTTTAAAATTATAATAAAGTAAGCCATGAGGTGTAGACCAATTGCTTTGGGTGGGGGTTTCATGTTGATCAATGGTTGTCATTAAAGTCAACCCAAGAAGCACTATGGACTACTCTGATATTTCATGGGCATTTTGACTTGATATCTTACTCTATTATGAGTCATGGATCTTCTAGACGGATTCTACTCATCAAGATGTTTTTGTTGATATATGGCAAGCCATGTAAATCTTCACGGTTTAAGAGATATTTGTGTTTGAAGTTAGAAACCCCAGTTAGTAGACTAAAACCCCATGGGGTTGTGGCATGGAACTCATCATTGGTTGTGGTCATGGAATAGTCAATAATTAATAATTTTTTAAGCTCCTAAAATCCATCCAACATTCACTTGTTGAAGACCCTCTCAGCCTAAGCATTTTTATATGTTGTGACCCTCATATCCTACTCATGTAAGCACTTTTCAACGAACTATCTTGTGAGAAGGACTGTAATTTTTTGGCCCTGATGAGATTCTAACACAGGATCTGTTGCAGGGAGTTTAAGGTTTTGTTGAGGTCTAGTTAGGGCACAAAATTATGATCAAGTTTGAAGGTATGTTTTGAAGCAAGTTTAGAGCCTTGGATTTTAGGATTTCGCTGCTTCAAATAGGCCATCATGGAATTTTTGCTATAATTGTTTTTCTACAAAGCTTCAGAAGCTGAAATTAAAACCGATTTGAGACGAAATCTTGATGAACCTTGTGACTAAATTTTTTATCTTGTTTCGCTATATTTTCAGAGATATTATCTGAGGAATTTAGGGTTTTTGTAGGATCCCAAATTCCATGTCAAACAAGTGACCTTGGGAAAATCATCATAACTTGTTGTCTGAGCATTGGATTCAAATCTATTAAATAGTTACAGAAATAGGACAGAATTCAGTTTGTTGGATATCATTTTCAAGGCCGAAGGTCGAAAAAGTGACACGTGGCACATCGTACAAGTTCGTTCTACTAAACCAATCTATAATCAGGTCATTGTGAGAGATTGGGCATAACTCTTTCTTTAAGAATCCAATATCAATTAGACCTATGGGGTTGGAAAGAGGACTCAAAGGGCTACCACAGGACAAAATTTAATACCTTGGAGATCCAAAATTATATAGATACAACATACTCAATATCGAGCTTATATAAGGCAAGAAAAATTATCTCTGCAGTAAGAACCACACATCAACAATCAATGGTAAGTCTGCTACAGCAAGGTATGTATGATTAGTGTTTTCATTTGAATTTTGAATATCATTTCTGAAATGTGTTTTTGTAGGAAAATGTAAGTATTTTGTTTGTGTATTGATTTGGGTCTTGTTCATTTATGCAAGTGCAGTAAGGAGTACACTTCAGGACAATTCAGACAGATACTAGAAGGACATGTAGCACCAAAGTACCATTACTTGAAGCAAGCACAACAATACCTCAGCAGTTGCAAGTGATCCAAGAAGCCGCGTCAACTCAAGTGTCAGTTCTTGTCAAGAGTCAATATTGTAAAAGGTCATCATTGTAAAATTGTAAAAGAGTCATTATTGTAAAAAGTCAATCTACTTGGAGTTGAAGATGCATTGCTTGGAGGTATACGAGTCATTGTTGGATGATGTCATGGTTAGGTTGCAGGTCATAGTGTGATTAGGTAATTTTTCAAGTACAATAAAGTCATTGTAAGTTATATTGTATCGCGTATCATTTTCCGTGGTATGGGAGTCCACACTCTTGTTTCATTTTTAGTCATTAAAGGGTGGTAGGGAGGTGCTAGGCAGGTGCATGAAGTTGCCTACAGGTTGGAGCTTGTGAACACTTTAGGGTAGTAGGTTGGTCTAGGATGTTGGGGAATCCATTTAGTTGACTACTGAAGAAACCAGGGCATTGGGGCATCCTTCCAATGGGAGGTGGAGAAGAATGTTTTTCTATAATTCTAGGAAGTTGTAGCTTTCATTTCAGTTGGAACTAAATATTAAAGAATTTATTAGAAAAGCATTCGGTGGTTTTTGACCCAGAGGGGGTTTTCCACCTAAAATTATTTTTCCTACTGTGTTCTTTTGTTTACTATTGTTACTGGATAAACATTAATAATAATTGAAGATTAACTAATTCTCTGAAAAGATTTAAAAGTGTTAATTGCTAAGGAATATTGGTTCACCCCCCTTCTTAGTATTTCCAACAATTTGTATCAGAGCTTGGTTCCTTAAATAGCAGTCTAACAGCTGGAAGGATATCATGGAATACACCAAGAATCGAGTTCATTTGTTCAATGGAAATAACTATGCACTTTGGAGCGAAAGAATGCAGGTTCATTTGATGGCACAATGATACAAAGCATCGGAAATCATTGAAAAAGGCTTCACATCGACCCCAGATGAGCAAGGTAAGAAAAATATGGTATATGATGCAAAGGCTAAAGATCTTATTACCAGTGGGCTTATTGAATCTGTCTATCTTAAGGTATTGAGTTGCAAAATTTCTAACTCATAGGTAACTCATAGGTGAAAGAAGCAAAGCTTCAAATTTTCAGGGAAAATTTGGAGCAACTTAGAATGAAGGAAGATGAAGATATTGTTGCATACTTTCAACATGTTGTTGAAACAACAAATACATTGGAAGGTTTGTGAGAACCTGTCGACAAAAAAATTGTTTTCTGAAAGATCCTCAGAACCTTTCCAATAAGATTCAACCCAAAGGTATCTGTCTTGGAAGATAGATTGAATCTGACCAATCTTAGTATAAATGAATTGCATGGAATTCTTACAACATATGAAATGAGGATTGAAGAAGAGGATGGCACATCTCACTTAGAAACAACATTTTTCATATCTAAGAAGGCTAGTAAGGACAAAGTAGACTCCGAAAGCAAAAACTTGCAATTGTAAGGATGAAGAAGATGAAGAAGAATTTTCAGATAAATAATTTGCCTACTTCACGCGGAAAATGAGAACAGGTGCGGGAAAATTCAAAGGTAAACTTCCTTTAATATGTTTTTATTGTGGTGAGGTTGGGCATTTTGTAACCAAGTGTCCTCACAAAAATGAGGTTGTTACGAAGGCAAAGAAAGGTCCTAGGAAGTTCAACAAGCAAGGAAAGAAGAAATGGTTTAAGAAGAGTTTCTTCTCCAAAGAAAATATCTCCTCATCCGATGAAGATAGTGATAACAAATAAGAAATCAATGGAAGAGTATTGTTTATGGCCAAGCACAATAAGCAAGAGGCATATGATGAAGAAGGAGAAGAAGAGATGACTGAGGCTAAATTTAAAAATGAAGTGATTAGGGTTATCAAAGAGCTCAAGGCCAAGAAGAAGCATGTCAACACTCTTGAAGACAAATTAAAGACAGAAAGGGAATAGGTTCTAAATGTTAAAATCAAGGTTGAAGAATACAAATGAATTGAAGAATCGCTTAGGAAATAATTAAAAGAAAGCAACAAGGAAAGAGAAGCATTGGAAGCTGAAATACTTTCTCTACGAAAGGAAGTAAAAATGGAAAAATTCTTCAAAACTACTCCAACAACTCAAAGGCATTGGAAGAACTCATAAGAAATTAGTGATCATGCAGTGACAAGACTGGTCTTGGTTACAAGGAAAAATCTGAAAACGAGTCAAGTCCTTCTATGACAACAAAAGAAGATGGATATGAAAAATTTACAAAGCAAGTAGATCTCCCAGTTAAATCAAGAGATCAAGACTCGTAGGAAGTGTTAACACCCAGGTTGTTCCCTATGACTCCCAAGGGAATACGGCCGGGGTAACCACTAACCAATCTTTGGGTCACAGTTCCTAGCCAAACTGCAACCAGAGAGGGCTCTCTCTTTATGATTTGTCTCTGTTTTCTTTGTTGTTTTAGGCTAGCTATTATGTTCAGGTTTTGGTTTATACTGTGGTTGGAAGACTTCTCTCAAGCCTCAGATTGCAATGTTCAGACAGTTAAATTCCATTGGGCAATAGAGTCCGGAGTTGTGAAATGTTTGCTATGCTTGAAGGAGGATATTTAGCCTGCAGGGCCTATTTGGTATTCCATAAAACAAATTTAAACTTAGGTGATGGGATGGTTTCAGCCTGCGGAAAGCAGTTAAGAATTTTCCACGAAGGTTGGTGAGGAGAAAATGAAATATGTCATTCAGGAGCATACATGAATTCCTGAAAGAACTATGATCACTGTGAAAGATATAACCTGGAAGTGTAGCATTTAAGAATTACACTCATACAAATTATAACTGAAGAAAGACATTCATTAACGGCACAGATTGAGCCCAGGGTATTGCTAGAATAAGTCCTGAAGGCTATTCAATTTCTACGTTGTCAAACATTTAGAAACTTAGAAACAGATATGGGTTGCAAGAGATTTAAGCACATAACGAAAGAGTTACAGAAAGACTTATTGAAATATGAAATGCACAGGAATCCTGCAGTATCGAATCAAACCAGAAAGCATCCAAACGCTTCAGAACTTCAGAAATTCCATCACTTTCCTTTATTAAAACTCTGGAAATATTACATCAGAAGAACTTCTTCATGAGGAAATAGAAAAGCAACTAACCAACCAACCCCTCAAACTAGTGCGAGAGGCATATATATACAAACGTCTTACAAAAATATCTAATGCGTTGAGTCATCTGAGAAATGACTGCTTCACCAACTTTGTACATTACAACAGGAAAGAAGTTATTGCTGCTTTGAATTCAATCATAAATGCTCTGTCAGAAGATATTTCGCTTTGGGAATCCAACGAGTCGGTTGGAGTGATCGGCATTAATGATAGAGAATGCGCCTTTCGAGCTGTTCTGCTGTCGTTCTTTGACGTGGACACCTGTAGTCTGCTATTTTCCACTGTTTGGCCATACGGTTTGCTGAGTTGGCTCAACCTTCATCTTAAATGCGTGCTGACTATGCTGAACTGTGCTGTGAGTGACAGTTTCAGATTTGCTGTACTCAAAATTTGGTGGACGGCTCCCTTTTCATAAAACCTTTTGAATTGTCTGTGTCCACCATGCCTGCGTAGGTAACTGATGTCTGAGGATGGCTTCCATTGTCTCCTCTGCTTCTGTATACTTGTAAAAATTTGGAGCCACATCAAATAAATGATTAATCTCATTCATTATAAAAAACAAATTTTCTATTTTACCATAGAAAGCCTGCCCTGTAATAGGCCCTGTTTCTTCAGAAGTGCTGGCCTTTTCATTGATCTGTGTGGAGGCAAAAACATTGACTCTCTTGGCATATTGTTCATGGGTAAACAACTTCCCTCCGCTGTTCAGTAAGCTAGGGAGTCCTCTGTTCTGCAATACCTGGAACCTCTCCATGAACCTGTTTACTTCTGTCTGCATATCCTGGGTTCTTCTTTCCAATGTCTGCATCAGACTTCTTAAAGTAAGAACCCTCTTGATCAGCTGAATAGTCTCAGTTCTATTTGTGATTCCAATGGTGGCTAACTGAGAACTTGTTTTGTGGTTAAGCACATTGATCATTCTTGTAGCAACTTCAGGCATATTTCCCAATAAGGCTCTTGATGTTCGAATTTCCCTCTGTGCCTTTGGGATGAGCTCTAGTTGCTCATGTATTGTCTCAATATATTGCCATTGATTTGTGATGGATTGGCCAATATTGGACCATATCATTGCCCTGATCTCAGATACAATTTTATCTAACTTGAGCTCATTTTCCAGCTCCTTGATTCTATCTTTAAGGGCTTTGATTTCCCTGCCCTTTTCTGCCACCTCTTTTTTGGATTTCTCATGTCTTTCATTAACCTTGGCCAGCGTTTCCCTGGTCTCATGTAACTCTGTCATTTCAGCTTCCAGGATTTGTATTTCATTCTTCAGTTTCTGCATGTCTAGGCTTTGGGCCTGCTCTGTACTTGTCGGCGCTGCTGAAGTAGATGTAGCTGTTTGTTCAGCTTGGTGGGGTGGAGGCACAGTGGTAGGAGCAGTGTCCTCAAGATTGATGATTTGAGGAGGAGGCTGAGAGGTCTGACCCTCCTGTCTTTGCTTCAGTGCTGCTTGTAAGGCCGCTTGAGCAGCCTCAGATTCTCCTAATTTTTCTTGTGGCTGAACAAGTTGCTTGTAAATGTTAATCAATAAGGCTGTAGAATCCTGTTCATGCCTTTGTTTGGCTACCTCATCTGTTTGAGGGTGAATGGTAGCTGGGATCTTAATCTTCTTCCTTAATGTAACCATATCAGCATCCCTTAACTTTAAGATCTCCTGTATCCCTTTAATATCATTGGGATTATGCCCAATTTCCACGATAATGTCTTCCAGGGACCTTATTCTGTTGTCTTTTGCCTGGGATGATGCTCTCTCCAATTCTAGTTGAGAGGCTATGGCATTGAGGCTGCTTGTTAATTTGTAATTCTCCAAAGTTTTATCTGCCAAAGAGGCATACACCATTTCGCCAGTTTGCTTGTGCAGCTCAATTTTATCCATTGGGTGGATGTCCTTGGCCAGGACCTCTAGATTAGTCCTGAGATAATCTGCAGTAGATTGTGGTTGGAGCGCTGTGGGCATGAAGTGACTCATAGTCAACTTGCCTTCTTGTACATCAAAGGCAGACATTAATCTTTGCTGGTTGGAGGGAGCCATTTTCAATAAATGGTTATATAACTGGATTTTGATGGGATCACTCCTCCTTTTGATGTCTATAAACTGTTGTTTGATGCTCATTTTTCCTTCCCTCTGCTGGCTGGAGGAACTAACCTCCCCTCCTATGGTTCTGTCTTGTTCTTGGTGGAAGGAACTGGCCGAGGCTTCCCTGCTAGGTGGGCCCATACCCATTGCTTGTCTAATTGCCGCATCATCCTCTGAGAAGTCATTTAATCTCTGTCTCTTCTCTCCTTGGTTGATGGATGAAGTCATGGGAGTTTCTCTGTCCCTTTTTCTACTTAGGTCCTCCTTCTGTGGAGTTTGAAGGACCGAGGCATCAGTAATGATTTCAGGCCTAGGATGCTCTACATTTTGGGCCTGCTGCTCAGTGGTAGTTGGGGTATCTACCACTCTTTCTTGCTGTAAGGGCTGCTGTGTTTCAGGTTGCCCTTCTCCTTGCTGCTGTTGCTGTTGTTGTTGTTGCTGCTGCTGCGCCTGCTGTTCTTTCTCTTGCTGCTCTGGCTCTATCTCCATTTCTTTTCCCTTTCCTTTTTCTGAAATATTTTCAGCAACTCTTGTAGCTTGCTGTTGGGCGGTTGAGGAGGATGCCGCTACTCCAATTTGTGTGCTTGGAAGTGAGCTCACCTGTGAATAAAACTCAAGGTCAGCCATTTTCTTTATATTTCTTAGAGCTCTTTGATTTAGCTCTTCTTGAGTAACAGCTTCTTCTAAAGTCCCTCTCCTCCATTTGCTTTGGTTGGCATGTTTTTCTACATGAGGGATACTGCAGTGGTCATAGGCAGACATTTTGTATTTGAGCCTCCTCACAGTGATGAAGTTATTAGGGTCATAGGGTTTCCACAGGAAACTAGTCTGAAGGCCAAGGCCCTGAAGCATTCTATCTGCTTCCTTCCAGCCTTCATCCCTTTGGTTGTAGAGGAAATGGCCAAGTTGGCTCTTGACTTTCAACTGTGCCTTCTTTCCTTTCCCTGAAAAATGGAACATATCCACATAGCCGAACTGCCTGAAGTATTCTAGAGCAAATAGCCTCATAGGCACATATCTGGGTAGTCTAAATGGGGGTAACTCACACCCATATATTCTGATTACGGTGTGGTGTTGGTAGAAGTACCAATCCCCAATGATGTATGATTTTGATAAATGCAGGAGTCTTTGCATCTCATCTGTCAATCTGGGAGGAGGTGAACCCAATAGCAGTGTCATGGCTGGATGAATGAACTGATCTATGAACTCACAGTAGGTGTATGGAGAATCATATGCTATGTGGAAAACTGAAGACCAATACACCACTGATCTAGGATTGCCCTGGGCATCCATCCTTTTGATAGAAAACTGAAATTTCTCATGTTGATGGTATAAGATCAAATGATAGATGTAGGAGGTATATCTGAATACTCTTTCTCTAGACAAATTGATTAATTGCTCATGAATCTTGTCTGAAATGTAGGTGGCATAGTCATAGCAGATTGGTGACTTGCCAGGAGCAAACATAAGCATCATTACCAGCACAGTTGCATCAATATGCTCAATTGAATTGTATCCCAAGATGGGACAAATCATATCTGCAAGGTCTCTGCCTAGCCCATTGAGATAAACATGAGCAATTGGAGGATACAACTCCATGTCAGAGTCAATGTATAATTGATTGCATTTGGTAATTTGAGCATCTGTCAGTTTATCCCCTTGTTTTATCAGGTCTGCTAGTGACAAAGGGACCAACTTCTTCTGAGTGTTGAAGCAAAGCATATCTCTGATGGCTTCAGGGGTAACATAGAAAAGCACTGAACCAGATGGGTCAACAACAGCCCTCTGAGAAGCATCATAACATGCAGCACACAGGTGGATCAGCTCAGGGAACTGGTTGACCTGAGGGAGTTTAAAAATAGGGATAGAAGAATCCCATATGCCCAATATATCTGTCCCATTTTCATGCTTGGCCCTCAACTCATTCAACAGCTGAATGTGGAACTTACTGGTCATATATGTTTCTTCTGCAATTTGGTAATCCAGGTCAGCCAATGGCTGCCAGTCCAACTGTCTTTGAGGAGCATTTAGAGGGGCAACATTGAGGGCTATGGGAGCCACTGGAGGATCCATGATTATTTTTAGGATTCTGTTGTTTGGGAGCCGGTGTTACTATGCAGAGTAACACAAACAGAGCTTCTTCTGAGAAAAATGGGAATTTCTGAGGAGAAAGAGTGAATAGGAAAGGTTGCAGCAATTGAAATACTGCTTTTAACCAAATAGAACAGGAGCAGCAGTGAGCAGAGTATGTTTTTGTGGTAAATTCACTTCTCGCAGGTAGCTGGTTCACGATTGCGCGAACCAACGAGGAATTTTCACTCAATTTTCTCAATGTGGCTTCCTAAACGTGTAATGGCAGCACTGGTTCGGTATGAATGTTGGTACATTGGAGTTCTAGTGGTGGAATTGGAGTTTTGAGGTCTGTTACTAGGCTATATCCAGAATTCACGGAAGAAATGGATTTGCAGAGTGAAAATGAAGAATACCTGGTAAATTTGGTCGGTTAAAACTTTGCTAACGAGCGAGCGATGGCGCCCTGGCGGTCTCGAAATTTGCTCAGTAGGCTGGTGCAGTTTTTATACGTAAATTGCATGCAGAACGAACAGTGCAGCTTTTGCCAAAAATAGCAAAACACGCGAATTTTTGGTCTAAATATAGATTTTGGTGATTTTGGCGCATTTTTATGCTGACGTCAGCATGACGTCATAGGTGGGGTCAGGGTCGGATGATGTCAGCAGGACGTCATCTGGCCAGGTGGTGGGCTCTGGTTGGTCCACGGGGAAGGTGAGGTGGCAGGACAGGTCGGCCAATGGTTGAGCGGAAAGTTGACGCGACGGGACAGGTGGCAGTGACGTGGGGATGACGTAGTGCAAGTGGAATGGGGAAACCAGAAACCGCCGGCGGTTTCATATCGCACCGCTTACGGTACGGTGGCGGTAAGTGTCAGTTGTACCTCCGATGATCCGTGGAGGAGACGCGTGGCTGCCGCATGACGTAGCCAAAATACGGCCGTCGGAAGATATCGCTCGGACAGCGGCTCGGCTCCGATGCAGCGATGGCCGTCAGATCTGGGGGGGCATGATCGGAAGGCTGACGTGACAGGGGAATAAAGCAGATAACGAGCGGACGTCGGAAAGGGTCCGATGCCCTGAGAGCCGTTGGATCTTCAATTCTTTAATCGGACGGTCGTCGGGAGGACAAAATGATAGACAGGTACGGGGAGGGGCGGAGCTTTATTTTAATAATTTACCCCGGGATCTGCGCATGGGCGGAAGACCTTGGTTTAGTGGGTTTTTCATGAATTTTTGTGGAAATGCGCCCGCCCTTTGAACTTTGGGTAAAGGGAAAAAGTGGGTTTTTGGTGAATTTTTAGCAATTTGAAGCGGGTAAGGGTAGAAACAGGGCTTTTAGGAGGTTTTTATGCAAAATGGGGGTCAAAGGTGAGAAAATGGATTTACAAAGGGGAAGGGGGTCTTGGCTTAGGTTCATCAACATGACCAGGTGTCATTTGATCCCTTTTTTTTTTGAGAGCATATGGCTATAATGCCAAGGGGAGGGATATTTATACAAAATTTGGGGTTTATACGCCATGGTGTTAATACTAGTAGGGGATAGGTAATATAGGGGATTTATATAGTAAAGTTAGAGTTAATATGGATGGGGGAAGTGAATGGAGGGGAAACCATTAAGTTTATTTGAGACAAACTTAGTTTTGAGAGTAGATCAAAATGAAAAGAACTTTACATAGGAAATGTGGCTTCCAAAAGGTTTAAATTTAATCATAGTACCACAAATACTTTCATGAATGTCAACTCATAGGGGATGTTAGTAAATGACATGAAAAGGGGAAAAAAGGGGAAATTAGACATGCTCCTTGTATTTCTTTTCTCATTTGGACCATCAAGATTGAAATCTGAAGTGAAGACCGCTTCTGCAACTCCATCTACTTACCCAGCTACTCAGCCTAGCATTTTTTGTTTCTTCTTGGAGGGTGCATTTAGGCTTGCAAACCCTTACTTGCCTTTTCTTTTCTTTGGCTTTTTCTTTTGTTTTTTCTATCTACTTCTACCCTTATTGCTTCCAAGGTCCCAGATTAAGCAGTTGGGAACCTTATCTTCTCTACCTAGGCTACTTGTCTGCCAAGATTAAACAGTTTGGACAGACCTTTTTCTCTATTCTACAACTGGAAATTGAAAGCATGGCATGATCCAGATTAAACTGTTGGATCATCCATCAAAATTGAAACACTTTACACACCTTGTCTTCTCTAGGAAATATGGGATCTTTGTGTAATCAAAGCAGAGCATATTTGGACCTTCCCTTGCCTATCATGAAATATGAAACCTATTGGTATAGGTATCCAACAGTGGCTCCACATGGGGATGGTTTTTCACTTGAAAGACCAAGAACAGCAGGTCAGATTGCCTTGGCCCTTTTAACATGTTTCATCCAAAACTTTGAAGTATGCTGCTTTGAAATGCTAACTTGTGCTTTTTCCTCCTTGGTATATCTCTGAATCCATGTGCCTTTTGCTGACAGTCAGTGAACTTAAAAAGCTGTATTTTTACAATCTGAAAAGAAAACAATATATACATCTACATATGTACAAGGGAATTTCAGGCTGCAATCATGGGTGATAGTCAAAGTAGTGCTTGAGCATCCTGCCATTCACAGGACCTTCATCCAAGTCAGTTTCATTAAGACTTTTTAGGAAATAAGTGTTGTTACCTTGCACTGCTTGGACAGCAAATGGTCCTCTCCATAATGAATCAAATTTTCCATGTTTTCCTTTATCTTCTCTTCTTGCATCCCACTTGAGGACTTTATCTCCCATATTAAAATCTTTTGCCTTGGTTCTTCTGTCAAAAGCCTTCTTTAGCTTTTCTTGTAATACTTGGACTCTGCTGAAAACTTGATCTCTGGTTTGTTGTAGACATATGATCTGATTGATCCTTCTTTGCATATCATTTGGTTCAGCTTGGCTTTCTTGAAGAAGTTTCATAACAGGCACTCCTAGTGACGAGGGAAACTTGGCTTCTATTCCATAGACTAATTCATATGGGCTGGTCCCAATTGATCTTTTGGTTGTTAGTCTATCTGCCCATAAGGCATTCACCAATTTCTTATGCCAATTCTTTTTATTTTCTTCCAGCACCTTTTTTATGATGTTAACTAAACTTTTGTTTGATGATTCAGCTAGGCCATTTCCTTGTGGATAGTATGCAGTAGAATGGCCCAAGATAATGTGAAATTTATGGCAGAAGTTCACCATCTTTTCAAATCTGAAAGCTGCAGCATTGTCTGTTATTATTTTGTCAGGGCACCCAAATCTAGCCAATATATTGTTCTCCAAAAATTGAATGATTATTGAATCATTTGCTTGTCTGCATGGGGCAGCTTCAATCCACTTGATGAAATAGTCTGTGGCTGTCAAGATCCATCTGTGTTGTCCTGAAGATGAGGGATGAATTTCCCCAATGAAATCCAAACCCCATTGTTGAAAAGGTCTCTCTGTTGCAATGGGTCTTAAGGGGAGTGGCAGTAACTGTCTTTTGCCCTCAAACACTTGGCACTTGTGACATGAAGTTGTGAATTTTTTGATATCAGAGAACATAGTGGGCCAGTAGTAACCGGCCCTTAGTATTTTATCAACAGTGGACTTCCAGTACAAGTGTCCACCACAGTCACCTGCATGAAATTCTTGCATGATATTGTTAGTTTCATTTTCTATTAAGCAGTGCAGCAATATTCCTTCATGGTTTTTCCAAAGCAAATTGCCCTCCATCACACAAAATCTTGATGTTTTCATTTTTAAGAACCAACACTTAGTTCTGGACAGTCCTGGGGAGCACACAGGTTTTGTAACACGTAACAGATATCAGAGTACCAAGGGGATTGTTCAAAGGCTACATTGATCTTTGGAGTCGCCAGCTCTATTTCACTGTCCAGCTAATTGATATCTAGGGCCTGGAAATTGGCTTCTGTCATTAACTTGGCCAGACCTTGCCCTTTTATTAGTTTTGTAGGTTTTATTTCAATATCAAATTCCAAAATGTTGGCAATCCATTTTCCTCTCCTGCCCTCTAAATTTTCTTGAGTGAGTATGTCTTTTACAATAGGGCTTGGCACATATGCTATGATATGGGAATAAAGGATGTACATCCTAAAATCTTTAATTGCTTTGACCAAAGCATATGCTTGCTTTTCCATGATTTGATATTTTAGAGGTGCATCCCTAAGAGCCCTGCTAAAGAAAGCAATAGGCTTCTCACTTCCTTGGTCATCCTTTTGCAGTAGGACAGCAGCAATAGTATGTTGGGAGGCGAAAGAGAAAATGATAAATTCCCTGTCAAACTGAGGGTTGGTCAAGACTGGGGTTTGGGTGAGGGCCAATTTTATACCTTCAAAGGCCTGATTAGCTTCAACAGTCCATTTGACTTTGGAATCCTTTTTAAGCATATTGTTTAATAATCTGATTAGCTCTGCTAAGTTTGGGATAAACCTTCTCAAGAAATTGATTTTTCCCAAGAATGCTTGCAACTCTTTGACATTTCTTGGGTGGGGCATTTGTAGGATGGCCTGTATCCTATCTGGGTCAATTCTTATGCCATCCTTTGAGATGATGTGTCCTAGGAGTTTGCCTTCCTCCAGACCAAATAGAGATTTCTTGGGATTTAAAGAAATCCCATATTTCCTGCATATTAAGAAAATCTGCCTTAAATGTTTTAGATGTTCTTGATCAGATTTTGAAAAAGGTGTTAGGTCATCTAAGTAAATGACTAAAAAGTCATGAATTTCCTTTGCAAAAGCAATATCCATTGCTCTTTGAAATGTTGCCCCTGCATTTTTCAATCCAAAGGGCATTTTTACATATTTGAAAGTTCCCCATGGGGTTGTAAATGCAGTTTTATCTTGGTCATCAGGGTGTACCAAGATTTGATTAAAGCCTGAGAATCCATCCAGCAGTGAGATCCTTGAGGCACCTACCACTCTTTGGAGAATGTGATCCATTTTCGGTAAGGGGTACTTGTCTTTGAGTGACACTTGGTTTAGATTCCTTAGGTCCACACAAAGTCTTATCTCACCAGTTTTCTTTCTTGTGGGGACTAGGTTTGAAATCCAATCAGAGAATCTGATTGGTGCTATGATGCCAGCTTTGAACATTTTTTGCAATTCCTTTTCAATTGAAGGAAGGAGCATGGGATTGATCCTTCTCAGTTTTTGTTTGAAAGGTTTTTGGTTAGGCTTGAGGGGAATAGTATGTTGGATGACAGAAGTATCATAGGACTTTAAATCCTCATAGCCCCAAGCAAAAACATCCTGAAATTCTTTGAAAAGGTCAATGTATTTGGGTTTTTGATCAGGAGGCAAGGATGCAGACAATTTTACTATTTTGGGCTTATCAATGGTACCAATATTGCATTCTTCAATGGCTGCATTTAATGGTTGCATTTTTGGCTTTCTAGGGATATCATTTGAATCAAAGATGTCTTCTAATGGAGTGAGGCCTGTTGGAAGAAAGTTGTCTTTTAGCTCTATGATTTCAGCTTCATCATTGGTTACTTCTTCACAGTCAATTTGTTGAATTTGTTGAATGTTTTTCTGGTTGAAAATGGTTGGATGCAGCATTCGTTTTGCTTTTCTAGGTGATATTGGGTGAACAATTTGTTGAAACTGTATTTGTGA
This sequence comes from Pinus tabuliformis, assembly GCA_031772625.1. Classification (NCBI taxonomy): domain Eukaryota; kingdom Viridiplantae; phylum Streptophyta; class Pinopsida; order Pinales; family Pinaceae; genus Pinus; species Pinus tabuliformis. The sequence goes on along the minus strand of CM062806.1, from coordinate 318,945,417 downwards.
TTGACTTGCTGACTTAGTATCAATATTTAATCCTGCAAATTCTTGTTGTAGAGTTAAAAAATTGTTTATTTGCATATCATCCTCAAATACTTGCCAGTGTTTGACATTGTTTGGAATAGAGGGTCTGTGCTTTATTTCAGCTGTGAAACAGTGATTAGGTTCCAAAGGCAATTTGCAAGTGCTAGCAAATGTTGCCAAACTATGTGCATGGAGATTGTGGCTCCTAGAAATTTTTGTGATTTGGGACTCGGAAAAGGTGTTTAGGAGTTCACCCACAGCAGACCTATAAGACCTCAACCTTTTGTCATTGGTGACAAAGTTTCCTTTTACTTGTTGAATGACTAGATCAGAATCTCCCATGATAGAAACCCTGACAGCTTGCAAGAGCTTTACTAGCTTGAGACCTAGCAAAAGGGCTTCATACTCCGCCATGTTGTTAGTGCATCTGAAGTTTAATCTATAAGCTCTGCCTTCTGCATGGCTGTTTTCTTGGTTGTGTATCCAAACTCCAGCTCCTGCCCCTAATTTATTTACTGAGCCATCAAATTCCAGGAACCATAGAATATCTTGTTGGGAAAGAGATTTAATGATCTGTTCATAAGATGGTAATGTAAGTAGAAGTTGGGGTTTCTTCCCTAGCTTATCTTCTAGGACAGATTCATCATTAGATCGTAAGTCTTTCACAACTAGAGCAGGGGCAGAGTCCAGTGTTGGATCGATTGATGTTTCATGGGTGGTACTTCCTTCATTAATGTTTTCTTCTTGTATGAGTGTTTTAGTCCCAATATCACTGTTTGAGAGAATTGTGTTGTCATTGAAGAGAATATATGATTCTATGTCTGAATGGATAGCATATATGGGAAAGTTTTGGGGCTTTTCTTCACTGCTAACCATGAACTTCATGAGTGTTTCCCTGTACAGTCTCTTTGGTTTCCCAAAAACAGAGGTGGTTGCATAAGACATGTCTAATTGTAGGGAGCCTTGAAGTTTTGCCCCCCATGATCTTGATAAGAGCATCCCATACTTGGGTGGGATATCGGCAACTACAACATCCATTAGGATTGTTTTGTTTGGGTATTGAACCAAAGACACACATAAATCCTTTATTAGACCTAAGCACTTGACTTGACTGGAGTCAAAGGAAAACAGGTCCTTATATGGTCTTGTAATATCCAGATTCAATCTTTCCATGACTGATTTTGGCATAAGGTTGTGAGAAGCGCCTGAGTCAAACATTGCATTGTGCAGTATTTTGTCATGGATATGCAAGCTGACATAAAAGGGTAATATTCCTGTGACTACTGTTTTTCCATCAACCTCTGGGCTAAACAGTAATTCTGAAGTGTCATCCAACACATTGACATCATCTTTGGCATTAGCAAGTTGAAGGGATTTCTTGATCTGTTGTTTGTAAATGTCATGCTTGGCTAGTTCAGAAAGAGGAATAGCTATCTTTAGCTTGCCAATTTCAGTTTCTATATCAAAGGCTTTTTCAAATTGAGTTTTGGGGTTATGGATGACAGTCCTTTCCTTGTTGACTAACTCTTCTTCTTGATTTTCATCCTGATGTTGAAGCTTATCCTTCTTACTCACCTCTTTAGGAGTCACCTTTGCATTAGGGTGAGGGGATGATGTTGTCATGGGCTGTTTTAAGAGGAATGGTTCAGCGACCTCTTCAACAGTTATTTCTTCTGCCGGTGATTTTGTTTTATCCTCAGGTTCTGTCACTATGGCTCTTTTAGGCTGTTGGCTTTCTTTAGTTTTCTCTGGCAGATTTGTATTTACAGTTCTGCTCCTTAGCTTATACTGTTTATGGACTTCATAAACAGCAGTGTCATAGCCTTGTTTAAAGTCAAATGATTCACCTGATTTGGTTTGGAATATTTTGATTTCGTCATCTACATGATCTTCTTGATCATCATGATCTTCTTGGGTTAAGAAAACTTGACTCTCACCATCCAAACCCATTAAATTTATGTGAGGATCTTCATTGGGCTCAGCTGATGCAGAAGTCTCAGCATAGTTCTCTTGAAAAGGAGGTCTTAAGTCTGGATCAGTATTTACTTTACCCATGTTTGGGTTCAGAGTTTTCCTGAAATTTGGATTTCTAGGAGGGTTGTTCTGTGGTGCTTCCCATGATGATTTTCTTTCAACTGTATCCACTCTTTCACCCAATCTCTTCATGCCATTAAGTATGGCATCGAGCTTTTGGTCAAAGCCTGAGGGTTCTTCTTTAAACATGTTTCTTTTTTCCAGCCTTGCTCTATTTCTCTTAGCAATCAGGTTGGCTTCCACTGTGACAGCAACCTTTTGGGCTTCAGCAAGGGACTGGGGATCTCTCTCCTTCAACTGATAGGCCATATCAGGATCAAAGCCATCAGGAAATTTGTACAAGGCCAAGTCAGGAGGTGGTCTTAAGTTTTGTGGTATTGCGTTATATACATTGTTAAATCTGGCATAATATTCGAGGACAGTTTCTTGTGGGCCTCTTCTAATAGTGTCATACTCACCTAGTATGTGGAGAGGATCTTTCTTCTTCTCCCACCTAGTAGTAAAGGCTTGATAAAGCTCATCAAGAGTTGTGACAGAATTTGCATTCAAAGATCTAAACCAGGTTCTAACATCACCAGTCAAGCTTTGGACAAAGATTCTCATTCTCACACTGTCATTATCTATTTTGTAGTTCTCAAAATGGTCTTGCATCTTTTTGGCATGCTGGGTTGCTGTGAAAGAACCAGTAGAATCAAAATATGAAATTTTTGATTGGTAGTCTTGGGGTAAGGCTGGGGGATTGGCAGGTAGCTGCAAAGGTGCATACCTATTGGCCATATTTACAGGGTTTATAGGATTGACAGGGATAAATGGGATAACTGGTACAACTGGTATAACAGGGTTTATAGGAGGGGTAGAGACTAGAATGTTGGTTAAGGGAGTATGTGCAGTGGGTGGAGATATGAAAGGGGAACTTCGAGAAGAAGAAGAGGAACCGGGGGAATCAAGGGTAGACCGGAACAGAACCTTGATTGGAGTGGGAATAAGGTTTGGAAAAGCTGTCTCAGGACTTGAATCAGCAAAGGTTTGCTACTCTTGTTGCTTCCTAATAATCCTGGGGATTGTATTAGGATTTGCAAAAACGACAGGTGGGTCTGGGTCAGGATTTGACCTAGTATGTTTGGTTTTCCTTTTAGGAGCCAACTTCTAGTCTTTTTTTTTATATTCTGTAGGATATTTTTGTTTTCACAAGGACTGGATCAGATTTTGGAATGGTTATATATGTCTCAAGGCAAAAAAGATTGACTGAATCAGCTCTTCCCTTTAGCTGTTAATGTAAACAGTTAAAAAGGCTTCTTGACTGGTTTTCAGGCTTTTTCTATAGCATTGGGAGATAGATAGCGATTAGAGAATCTTCTTCCCCAGTGGAGTCGCCATTTATGTTAACACCCAGGTTGTTCCCTATGACTCCCAAGGGAATACGGCCGGGGTAACCACTAACCAATCTTTGGGTCACAGTTCCTAGCCAAACTGCAACCAGAGAGGGCTCTCTCTTTATGATTTGTCTCTGTTTTGTTTGTTGTTTTAGGCTAGCTATTATGTTCAGGTTTTGGTTTATACTGTGGTTGGAAGACTTCTCTCAAGCCTCAGATTGCAATGTTCAGACAGTTAAATTCCATTGGGCAATGGAGTCCGGAGTTGTGAAATGTTTGCTATGCTTGAAGGAGGATATTTAGCTTGCAGGGCCTATTTGGTATTGCATAAAACAAATTTAAACTTAGGTGATGGGATGGTTTCAGCCTGCGGAAAGCTGTTAAGAATTTTCCACGAAGGTTGGTGAGGAGAAAATGAAATATGTCATTCAAGAGCATACATGAATTCCTGAAAGAACTATGATCACTGTGAAAGATATAACCTGGAAGTGTAGCATTTAAGAATTACACTCATACAAATTATAACTGAAGAAAGACATTCATTAACGGCACAGATTGAGCCCAAGGTATTGCTAGAATAAGTCCTGAAGGCTATTCTTTTTCTACGCTGTCAAACATTTAGAAACTTAGAAACAGATATGGGTTGCAAGAGATTTAAGCACATAACGAAAGAGTTACAGAAAGACTTATTGAAATATGAAATGCACAGGAATCCTGCAGTATCGAATCAAACCAGAAAGCATCCAAACGCTTCAGAACTTCAGAAATTCCATCACTTTCCTTTATTAAAACTCTGGAAAGATTACATCAGAAGAACTTCTTCATGAGGAAATAGAAAAGCAACTAACCAACCAACCCCTCAAACTAGTGCGAGAGGCATATATATACAAACGTCTTACAAAAATATCTAATGCGTTGAGTCATCTGAGAAATGACTGCTTCACCAACTTTGTACATTACAACAGGAAAGAAGTTATTGCTGCTTTGAATTCAATCATAAATGCTCTGTCAGAAGATATTTAGCTTTGGGAATCCAACGAGTCGGTTGGAGTGATCGGCATTAATGATAGAGAATGCGCCTTTCGAGCTGTTCTGCTGTCGTTCTTTGACCTGGACACCTGTAGTCTGCTATTTTCCACTGTTTGGCCATACGGTCTGCTGAGTTGGCTCAGCCTTCATCTTAAATGCGTGCTGACTATGCTAAACTGTGCTGTGAGTGACAGTTTCAGATTTGCTGTACTCAAAATTTGGTGGACGGCTCCCTTTTCATAAAACCTTTTGAATTGTCTGTATCCACCATTCCTGCGTAGGTAATTGATGTCTGAGGATGGCCTCCATTGTCTCCTCTGCTTCTGTATATTTGTAAAAATTTGGAGCCACATCAAATAAGTGATTAATCTCATTCATTATAAAAAATAAATTTTCTATCTTACTATAGAAAACCTGCCCTGTAATAGGCCCTGTATCTTCAGAAGTGCTGGCCTTTTCATTAATCTGTGTTGAGGCAAAAACATTCACTCTTTTAGCATATTGTTCATGGGTAAATAACTTCCCTCCGCTGTTCAGTAAGCTAGGGAGTACTCTGCTCTGCAATACCTGGAATTTCTCCATGAACATGTTTACTTCTGTTTGCATATCTTGGGTTCTTCTTTCCAATGTCTGCATCAGACTTCTTAAAGTAAGAACCCTCTTGATCAGCTGAATAGTCTCAGTTCTATTTGTGATTCCAATGGTGGCTAACTGAGAACTTGTTTAGTGGTTAAGCACATTGATCATTCTTGTAGCAACTTCAGGCATATTTCCTAATAAGGCTCTTGATGTTCGAATTTCCCTCTGTGCCTTTGGGATGAGCTCTAGTTGCTCATGTATTGTCTCAATATATTGTCATTGATTTGTGATGGATTGGCCAATATTGGACCATATCATTGCCCTAATCTCAGATACAATTTTATCTAACTTGAGCTCATTTTCCAGCTCCTTGATTCTATCTTTAAGGGCTTTGATTTCCCTGCCCTTTTCTGCCACCTCTTTTTTGGATTTCTCATGTCTTTCATTAACCTTGGCCAGCTTTTCCCTGGTCTTATGTAACTCTGTCATTTCAGCTTCCAGGATTTGTATTTCATTCTTCAGTTTCTGCATGTCTAGGCTTTGGGCCTGCTCTGTACTTGTCGGCGCTGTTGAAGTAGATGTAGCTGTTTGTTCAGCTTGGTGGGGTGGAGGCACAGTGGTAGGAGCAGTGTCCTCAAGATTGATGATTTGAGGAGGAGGCTGAGAGGTCTGACCCTCCTGTCTTTGCTTCAGTGCTGCTTGTAAGGCCGCTTGAGCAGCCTCAGATTCTCCTATTTTTTCTTGTGCCTGAACAAGTTGCTTGTAAATGTTAATCAATAAGGCTGTAGAATCCTGTTCATGCCTTTGTTTGGCTACCTCATCTGTTTGAGGGTGAATGGTAGCTGGGATCTTAATCTTCTTCCTTAATGCAGCCATATCAGCATCCCTTAACTTTAAGATCTCCTGTATCCCTTTAATATCATTGGGATTATGCCCAATTTCCACGATAATGTCTTCCAGGGACCTTATTCTGTTGTCTTTTGCCTAGGATGATGCTCTCTCCAATTCTAGTTGAGAGGCTGTGGCATTGAGGCTGCTTGTTAATTTGTAATTCTCCAAAGTTTTATCTGCCAAAGAGGCATACACCATTTCGCCAGTTTTCTTGTGCAGCTCAATTTTATCCATTGGGTGGATGTCCTTGGCCAGGACCTCTAGATTAGTCCTGAGATAATCTGCAGTAGATTGTGGCTGGAGCGCTGTGGGCATGAAGTGACTCATAGTCAACTTGCCTTCTTGTACATCAAAGGCAGACATTAATCTTTGCTGGTTGGAGGGAGCCATTTTCAATAAATGGTTATATAACTGGATTTTGATGGGATCACTCCTCCTTTTGATGTCTATAAACTGTTGTTTGATGCTCATTTCTCCTTCCCTCTGCTGGCTGGAGGAACTGACCTCCCCTCCTATGGTTCTGTCTTGTTCTTGGTGGAAGGAACTGGCCGAGGCTTCCCTGCTAGGTGGGCCCATACCCATTGCTTGTCTAATTGCTGCATCATCCTCTGAGAAGTCATTTAATCTCTGTCTCTTCTCTCCTTGGTTGATGGATGAAGTCATGGGAGTTTCTCTGTCCCTTTTTCTACTTAGGTCCTCCTTCTGTGGAGTTTGAAGGACCGAGGCATCAGTAATGATTTCAGGCCTAGGATGCTCTACATTTTGGGCCTGCTGCTCAGTGGTAGTTGGGGTATCTACCACTCTTTCTTGCTGTAAGGGCTGCTGTGTTTCAGGTTGCCCTTCTCCTTGCTGCTGTTGCTGTTGTTGTTGTTGTTGTTGCTGCTGCTCTGCCTGTTGTTCTTTCTCTTGCTGCTCTGGCTCTATCTCCATTTCTTTTCCCTTTCCTTTTTCTGAAATATTTTCAGCAACTCTTGTAGCTTGCTGTTGGGCGGTTGAGGAGGATGCCGCTACTCCAATTTGTGTGCTTGGAAGTGAGCTCACCTGTGAATAAAACTCAAGGTCAGCCATTTTCTTTATATTTCTTAGAGCTCTTTGATTTAGCTCTTCTTGAGTAACAGCTTCTTCTAAAGTCCCTCTCCTCCATTTGCTTTGGTTGGCATGTTTTTCTACATGAGGGATACTGCAGTGGTCATAGGCAGACATTTTGTATTTGAGCCTCCTCATAGTGATGAAGTTATTAGGGTCATAGGGTTTCCACAGGAAACTAGTCTGAAGGCCAAGGCCCTGAAGCATTCTATCTGCTTCCTTCCAGCCTTCATCCCTTTGGTTGTAGAGGAAATGGCCAAGTTGGCTCTTGACTTTCAACTGTGCCTTCTTTCCTTTCCCTGAAAAATGGAACATATCCACATAGCCGAACTGCCTGAAGTATTCTAGAGCAAATAGCCTCATAGGCACATATCTGGGTAGTCTAAATGGGGGTAACTCACACCCATATATTCTGATTACGGTGTGGTGTTGGTAGAAGTACCAATCCCCAATGCTGTATGCTTTTGATAAATGCAGGAATCTTTGCATCTCATCTGTCAATCTGGGAGGAGGTGAACCCAATAGCAGTGTCATGGCTGGATGAATGAACTGATCTATGAACTCACAGTAGGTGTATGGAGAATCATATGCTATGTGGAAAACTGAAGACCAATACACCACTGATCTAGGATTGCCCTGGGCATCCATCCTTTTGATAGAAAACTGAAATTTCTCATGTTGATGGTATAAGATCAAATGATAGATGTAGGAGGTATATCTGAATACTCTTTCTCTAGACAAATTGATTAATTGCTCATGAATCTTGTCTGAAATGTAGGTGGCATAGTCATAGTAGATTGGTGACTTGCCAGGAGCAAACATAAGCATCATTACCAGCACAGTTGCATCAATATGCTCAATTGAATTGTATCCCAAGATGGGACAAATCATATCTGCAAGGTCTCTGCCTAGCCCATTGAGATAAACATGAGCAATTGGAGGATACAACTCCATGTCAGAGTCAATGTATAATTGATTGCATTTGGTAATTTGAGCATCTGTCAGTTTATCCCCTTGTTTTATCAGGTCTGCTAGTGACAAAGGGACCAACTTCTTCTGAGTGTTGAAGCAAAGCATATCTCTGATGGCTTCAGGGGTAACATAGAAAAGCACTGAACCAGATGGGTCAACAACAGCCCTCTGAGAAGCATCATAACATGCAGCACACAGGTGGATCAGCTCAGGGAACTGGTTGACCTGAGGGAGTTTAAAAATAGGGATAGAAGAATCCCATATGCCCAATATATCTGTCCCATTTTCATGCTTGGCCCTCAACTCATTCAACAGCTGAATGTGGAACTTACTGGTCATATATGTTTCTTCTGCAATTTGGTAATCCAGGTCAGCCAATGGCTGCCAGTCCAACTGTCTTTGAGGAGCATTTAGAGGGGCAACATTGAGGGCTATGGGAGCCATTGGAGGATCCATGATTATTTTTAGGATTCTGTTGTTTGGGAACCGGTGTTACTATGCAGAGTAACACAAACAGAGCTTCTTCTGAGAAAAATGGGAATTTCTGAGGAGAAAGAGTGAATAGGAAAGGTTGCAGCAATTGAAATACTGCTTTTAACCAAATAGAACAGGAGCAACAGTGAGCAGAGTATGTTTTTGTGGTAAATTCGCTTCTCGCAGGTAGCTGGTTCACGATTGCGCGAACCAACGAGGAATTTTCACTCAATTTGCTCAATGTGGCTTCCTAAACGTGTAATGGCAGCACTGGTTCGGTATGAATGCTGGTACAGTGGAGTTTTAGTGGTGGAATTGGAGTTTTGAGGTTTGTTACTAGGCTATATCCAGAATTCACGGAAGAAATGGATTTGCAGAGTGAAAATGAAGAATACCTGGTAAATTTGGTCGGTTAAAGCTTTGCTAACGAGCGAGCGATGGCGCCCTGGCGGTCTCAAAATTTTCTCAGCAGGCTGGTGCAGTTTTTATACGTAAATTGCATGCAGAACGAACAGTGCAGCTTTTGCCAAAAATAGCAAAAAACGTGAATTTTTGGTCTAAATATAGATTTTGGTGATTTTGGCGCGTTTTTATGCTGACGTCAGCATGACGTCATAGGTGGGGTCAGGGTCGGATGACGTCAGCAGGACGTCATCTGGCCAGGTGGCGGGCTCTGGTTGGTCCACGGGGAAGGTGAGGTGGCAGGACAGGTCGGCCAATGGTTGAGCGGAAAGTTGACGCGACGGGACAGGTGGCAGTGACGTGGGGATGACGTAGTGCAAGTGGAATGGGGAAACCGGAAACCGCCGGCAGTTTCATATCGCACCGCTTACGGTACGGTGGCGGTAAGTGTCAGTTGTACCTCCGATGAGCCGTGGAGGAGACGTGTGGCTGCCGCATGACGTAGCCAAAATACGGCCGTCGGAAGATATCGCTCGGACAGCGGCTCGGCTCCGATGCAGCGATGGCTGTCAGATCTGGGGGGGCATGATCGGAAGGCTGACGTGACAGGGGAATAAAGCAGATAAGGAGCGGACGTCGGAAAGGGTCCGATGCCCTGAGAGCCGTTGGATCTTCAATTCTTTAATCGGACGGTCGTCGGGAGGACAAAATGATAGACAGGTACGGAGAGGGGCGGAGCTTTATTTTAATAATTTACCCCGGGATCTGCGCATGGGCGGAAGACCTTGGTTTAGTGGGTTTTTCATGAATTTTTGTGGAAATGCGCCCGCCCTTTGAACTTTGGGTAAAGGGAAAAAGTGGGTTTTTGGTGAATTTTTAGCAATTTGAAGCGGGTAAGGGTAGAAACAGGGCTTTTAGGAGGTTTTTATGCAAAATGGGGGTCAAAGGTGAGAAAATGGATTTGCAAAGGGGAAGGGGGTCTTGGCTTAGGTTCATCAACATGACCAGGTGTCATTTAATCCCTTTTTTTTTGAGAGCATATGGCTATAATGCCAAGGGGAGGGATATTTATACAAAATTTGGGGTTTATACGCCATGGTGTTAATACTAGTAGGGGAGAGGTAATATAGGGGATTTATATAGTAAAGTTAGAGTTAATATGGATGGGGGAAGTGAATGGAGGGGAAACCATTAAGTTTATTTGAGACAAACTTAGTTTGGAGAGTAGATCAAAATGAAAAGAACTTTACATAGGAAATGTGGCTTCCAAAAGGTTTAAATTTAATCATAGTACCACAAATACTTTCATGAATGTCAACTCATAGGGGATGTTAGTAAATGACATGAAAAGGGGGAAAAAGGGGAAATTAGACATGCTCCTTGTATTTCTTTTCTCATTTGGACCATCAAGATTGAAATCTGAAGTGAAGACCGCTTCTGCAACTCCATCTACTTACCCAGCTACTCAGCCTAGCATTTTTTGTTTCTTCTTGGAGGGTGCATTTAGGCTTGCAAACCCTTACTTGCCTTTTCTTTTCTTTGGCTTTTTCTTTTGTTTTTTCTATCTACTTCTACCCTTATTGCTTCCAAGGTCCCAGATTAAGCAATTGGGAACCTTATCTTCTCTACCTAGGCTACTTGTCTGCCAAGATTAAACAGTTTGGACAGACCTTTTTCTCTATTCTACAACTGGAAATTGAAAGCATGGCATGATCCAGATTAAACTGTTGGATCATCCATCAAAATTGAAACAAGGCCATCAAAATTGGAACAAGGAGAAGCTCTTTACACACCTTGTCTTCTCTAGGAAATATGGGATCTTTGTGTAATCAAAGCAGAGCATATTTGGACCTTCCCTTGCCTATCATGAAATATGAAACCTATTGGTATAGGTATCCAACAGGAAGCACCATGGAAGACAATTCCTCGAAGAATATTTCCTTCTAGATATCAACCTATCTTTTATGGTCATTGTTATTCATGTGGAAGGTTTGGACATAGAGCTGTAGAATGTCGCATGTATGTTTGGAATGAATATAGTTCCAGGAGATCTTTCAGAAATGGATATTCCAGAACTCAACAGAATATCAACAGATTTGATCATTTGAGAGATGATGTCGAATGTTACAAATGTAACAATTTTGGACACCTGGCTAAAGATTGCAGACTTGGAAGTTCTTCAAAGGAATTCTCGCAAAATCAAAATGAACAAGTATGGAAAAAGAAGATTGAGGTGTGCTCTCGCTCTCAAGGCTCAAAGCAACAGAAAAGTTTGGTATGTTGATAGTATTTTCTCAATACATATGACTGGAGATAGAAATAAGTTCATATCCTTGAAGGAAAAGAAGGATGGAACAATGTCTTTTGGAAATGACAAGTCTTTAAACGTCATAGGAGCAGGTACGGTCACACTTGGAAGCAAGGATGCATTAGCGAAGGATGTGTTATTAGTTGAAAATATGAATCACAATCTGCTCAGTGTTGGACAGATGTGGGATCAAGGACACACAATGCTATTCAACTCTAAGAAATGTGAATCAGGGAAAAGCAAGTTTGGTAAAATTGTGGTTATAGCAAGCAGAGCTCTAATTCAAACGTCATAGGAGTAGGTATGGTCACACTTGGAAGCAAGGATGCATTAGTGAAGGATGTGTTATTAGTTGTGTTGTCGCACGGATTGTCATGACAACGCTCAGACCGGGGGCTATCACCCTGATCCTCGATCTCTCCGTTTGAGCCTGTCTCCCGCGGCTAAGGGGGGTAGACCCTATGGGAAAATGAATGACCAACTGAGGACCAGTTGGGTTGGGAGACACGAGGGGGAAAAAGCACTTAATTGATTTAGAAGATAATGGACCAGTGCCTGATTAAACGATTATTTATCAAATGCTGCAAAGATATGAACTCATTAACAATCGTTTCACCCTCAAACAACAAAGATTAACTTTTACCACATGCGAGATAATAATTAAATTCTTAATGGCTTAAAGATACTCTAGCAATTAAAATTTCGAAAGATAAAGTGCTTTAAACAACCACGTAAGATTCTAGCCAGAGATTACATTCATGTAGTTAATCTTCGAATGAACATTTAAGCATGTTAAAAAATGATAAACATTAACTCCCACATCAAAATTTTTAGCCTCAGCAGAAAAGATAAAACATAACAAATTTCTGAGCCAAGACTCAAACTAGCAAAATATTTCCAAATTTTTGTAAAATTTTTTTTACAGTATTTACAGATTTTCGACTCTTTAGCAGCCAGATTTGTCAATAATCCACAGTAATATTTTCAGAGTATAAGTTTAATGTAAGACGCTTCAGAAAACCCTGCATGCATTCATAAAAAAAAAAAATTGAATGATTAGCCCGGGATCAAGAACTGGCTGGGCTCTTTCAGAAAACACAATCCGGGAGTTGGTTGGTTCAGCCGAGAACTTCCCCTAACGCCCGGTAATCTGAAAAAAGGATTTCCTGCACAGCTTAAAATCAACCATTAACATAGAGGGAGAAAACAATAGTGAAACCCAGATCAAATGGAGATACCTGCCACTATATTTCAGAATCTAAACTATCATTCAAACCCCAAAGATCAGACAAGATACCTGTGCCTAGATCAATCTTCATTAAGCTACCATCAATGGCTGAAAATAAAATTGTGCAGAAAAATAAAGCAATCTTACAGCATTTCCAGAAGAGTAACACCAGCAATATTTTTAACCCCAAAGTCTTCTCTATTGCACAAAAAATGACCACAAGAGAGCTTTCTTTAGCACTAGACTCTCAGATCTAATCTGATCTCAAATGACCCCTAGCACCCTATTTAAAGGAAAAATTCCCAACAGCTAGTTCGAGTGATCCACGTCAAAATGATCTCGACTGTTGATGAGGATCAAGATATCTCTTAATCTCATCTGTCGAATTTTTAATGCTTTAAAAAATTGAAATTCTGCATTTATTTACTCAAAATATTATTATTTCATTATTTTTTAAGTTTTTTATGTTATTATTTTATTTTATTTTTTAAAATTTAAAATTTTTATTTTTTTAGTTATTTTTTAATTTTTTTAATTTATTTTTAAATGGATCCTCGAACTTAGCCTTTGGGAAAAATGACCTAGGACCTAGGACTTAGAACTTTATGAGGGGATTAGAACATTTTCTAACCCTCAAGACACTTTACATCATGACTTTTACAACTTTACATCTCAAGGGGGAAAACCCATTTGACATAGACCCTCATAAACTACCCAGTTCTGCGACACAACTGTAATCTAGCAGATTAACACACTAGGATTCTCCTAGGATTCTAATGACAAAATCCATTCCGGCTTTGGGGTTAGGCTGAAGGAAAACTCTGTCGATCATAGATCGGTGAGACAAAAAACCTTCTGTAACGTAGATTATCACTAGGAAATTAGGTCCACCTAGGCAATTTACATACATGACTCATATCTGCTAAGATTATCTACAATTCACACATGCAGACTAGGTTTACAACATAATATGATCAAGTCGACGATGACTGTCGAATGGCACGGACATGTCGATCAAGTGCTATCCCTTTTTCCGAAGAAAAGGGGGTGTATTGCTATGGGTAGTTGACACGTAGTGGTCAACAAGTTGAAAATATGAATCACAATCTGCTCAATATTGGACGGATGTGCGATCAAGGACACACAATTCTATTCAACTCTAGGAAATGTGAAATCAAGAAAAGCAAGTTTGGTAAAGTTGTGGCTATAGCAAGCAGAGCTCCAAATGACATATATATTTTGGATGAGGCACCTAAAAGGTGATTTTTGGTGAAAGAAGATGAAATTTGGTTATGGCACAAACGAATTGGACATATAAATTTCAAAAAATTTGTCAGGAACAGAAGGAAGTAAGAAGTAACAGAAATGCTAAAATTTCAAAAACGACCAATACAATATGTGAATCTTGTTGGCATGACGAGCAGACAAAAGTTGAGCTTAAGACAAAAGAACACTTTGCATCACGTCCATTGGAATTAGTACATATTGATTTGTGTGGGCCTATGGGAACAAAAGGTTTAGACGAATAATTATACTTTATGCTAATGATAGATGATTACACCAGAATGATAGTCGTCAGCTTCTTAAAGAAAAAGTCTGAGGCATTCGAGTGTTTTAGAATCTACAAGGAATTGGTCAAAAATGAAAGTGGTTTGAAGATCAAATGTCTGAGATCATATAATGGCGAGGAATTCATGTCCAAATAATTTCAGCAGTATTGTGATGAAAATGGAATAAAAATGCAATTCCCAATAGCCAGAACACCACAATAAAATGGTGTTGCTGAAAGAAAAAATAGAACCGTATAGGAAATGGCTAGAACAATGTTAAATGACTCAAAATTAGATGATAAATTTTGGGTTCAAGCAATCAATACAAGCGTATTCATTATAAACAAAGGCCTGCTCAGGAGCAATTGTAACATGACCCCATACGAACTATGGAAAGGAAGACCGACTAACATAAAATACTTCAAAATATTTGGAAGTAAATGCTACATCAAAGGAGAAGACCAAAAATTGGGCAAGTTCGATTTCCATGTTGACAAAGGTATTTTCATTGGTTATTCGCGCAAAAGAAAGCCTTATAGGTGCTACAATATGAGGCAAAAACAAATAGTGGAAAACATAAATGTTACTTTTAAGGAAGACTATGTTCTAAAGGATAACGATGAGATCGTCTCTTCAAGCAAATCTGAGGGGCTTGAGGTAGAATCTTTGAAGGATGAAGGAAGCTCCAGAACAAGACCAATCAAATCTAGGTGGTTGCTTTGTTTCATGGTTAAGTAAAAAGATGTCTTCCATATTGTTATCCACAATGGAAGCAGAATATATCACGACAATAACTTCTTGTACTCAAGTTCTCTGGATGAAGCAAACTTTGTGTTGGGCCATTAATATGCCATTATTATTATCACTTTTGAACGCTTATTCCACCCATTTCTACCATTCTTCATCACGTCATTTATCACAATTTATCATATAATCCTATGTTACAATGATTTATGCTCTTATGAATGAATATTATCTATTCTCCTTTATTTCTAATAAATTGATGATTATGCATGATTTTATAAATGATAGTTTTAATAAATCAGTTGTAACATTATTGACCATTTTTAGCCTCCAAGATAATTTCCAGATTGAAGATTTGATCATTAAAAGTGCCAACTCAGAAATTCGATGGAATAAGAAGTGACAGTTTTGCGGTTGAAATTCTGAGCAAATGAAGCAGAATCTAGAAAATCCGGAACATGGGTTTTGTCTAGGACGGACCCAATTAACTTTATTAAGAAACGGTTTGTCCAAATTCGACTTGTATTGAGAGAAACGCAGGGTTATTTGAGTACGATTTTCTCAGATTTGTTGTATGGCCGTTTCCCCAAATCTTAGCTGCAAAACCAAATTCGCCTTGCTCTTGTTGAAAGATAGATGACAATATATTTTCTTGTTGATCAATTGGTTGGAAACAATCCAATTTTGTAATATAAATCATGTTGTAATTATCTTTGTTGTAACTTCTCTGATCTCTCTCTATTTAAATGAAAACCGAGATCAGAGAGGGGGAGGGAAGAATGATGGAAAAATGGTGGAGAATTGAGGATGAATTAGAGATTTAGAATTGAGGATGGAAGAGATAATGGATAATGGCTAAGAGAATGGATAATTGAGGTCCAAAATAATTTCCAGATTGAAGATTTGATCTAAAAGTGCCAACTCAGAAATTCGCTGGAATAAGAAGTGATAGTTTTGCAGTTGAGATTTTGAGCAAATGAAGAAGAATTTGGAACATGGGTTTTGTCCAGAACGGACCCAATTAACTTTTATAGAAAATGATTTGCTGAAATTCGACTTTTATTGAGAGAAACGCAGGGTTCTTTGAGCACGATTTTCTTAGATTTGCTGTATGGTCGTTTCCCCAAATCTCAGCTGCAAAGCCAAATTCGCCTTGCTCTTGTTGAAAGATAGATGAAAATATATTTTCTTGTTGATCAATTGGTTGGAAACAATCCAATTTTGTAATAGAAATCATGTTGTAATTATCTTTGTTGTAACTTCTCTCTGATCTCTCTCTGTTTAAATGAAAACAGAGATCGAGGGGGGAATGATGAATTTAGAGATGGAGAGTTCAGGATTCAGAATTAGAGATTCAAGAATGATGATGAATTATTCATGAGGGGATATGATAGAATAGGAGGAAAAGGAGATTGTTGCATTGCTATTGTGATCTTCAAAGCTTTTGCTGCTGTAATGCTTTCACAATTTGATGATTAATACATGATTTGGGAGTTGCTGTTCATTCGCCTTATATGAAGTAGCCCAGCAGCATCCGCTGGTGGCTAAGGGCCCAGCCTCTGGTGGAGTACGATGCTGCTGTACATTATGTCTTTAGTTCATGCATGGTTTTGCTTATCAGTTTTAATCGATAATCTGGTATATTCTATTATTTTACATCACAACTCTATTATGTTTGATTTACTGAGTAATATCATTTCTGAGACAGAACCATTATATTAACTTTACAATGTATTACTATTCCTTTAAGTGCTGATATAATATTGCTGGTCTTTATAGAATATTGTTGCTGTTCAATTAGAGAGTATCTATGTTGTACACTTATTCATTGTTATTATTGAATTCATCTTAGAGATTATATTTCCTTGCGATTGTTGAATCTATTGACGTTGTTGTTCCATTATAAAATACAATTGTATTCTTTATAACTAAGACGGATAATTGGATTACCAAGATCAGATTACTATTAAGGTGTGCCGTGTGTATTTTGGATCATTGTACATTTATATTTGATCTTAAGTGTTGTTCTATATTTCATTTCTAATTAGTTGCCATTCTATTTTTGTTTGTTGTCTGATTTATCCTTAGAGTAAAGGTTGTTATCTGATTCCTGTAGGATACAATTGCTACATTTATTTCCTTAGACTAAGGTTTTGCTATTCATTACAGATTGCTATTAATTTGGCTTTGTTGTTGTTCATTTCTATTAATTGGAGTTTGTTGTTCAGATTTATTAAATAGGATTCGTTGTTTAATTCCTTTAATTATAAGTTTGTTGTCCATTTACTTTGTTGTTCAGTTTGGTTGATTAATTGCAAAGAGTTTGCTTTTAAAAGAGTTTTCCTAGTTTACTTTCAATAACAGCTTTAGTTTAAATTCTATTTCCTTTTAATTGCTTTAATGCAAGGCTGTCAACTGTAGAGAACATTGGTTACTGCTTCCTTGTTCTCAGATTGATTGTCTTGTTCTAGGTTGATTTCAATTGTATCAATATCTAGAGGAATGAGTTATTGCTACTGTATCCTCGATTGATGTTTGCTGAGTGAATAGTTGGATTTCAGAGCATTTGAGTGTATGTTGATTTCTTTTTCAAGCATTCATTTACTTTTGGATTTTAAGCACTATACTGCATAACATTACTCTTGAGTAAATAGCTGCCTCAGACTGAGTACACTCTTGAAATAAAAAGTCGTCCCTAGGTTGACAATTAATGTGAAGGTAATTAGGAGTTAAAAAGACACCTTTTTATCGCTCTTTTGGCGCCGTTGCCGGGGAGAGTGTAGCCATTTTTATAAGAGTAGTGTGCATCTGATGAGTGCCTGTTAGGAAAGAGTTGGGTATTAAAAACGGAAGGTAAGAACCTACGTACGAAGCATGTAGAAGCCCTGCTCCCCCACCCACTTTCCAACAGAGCTGTTAAAGAACCTAAAGTAGAAATAGATGTTTGAATTTTTGTGTGGATGACTAGAAAAAAAAATAGAAATTTTGAAAAACAAATCTCATGATTTTGCTTAAGTGGTGATGTAAGCACCACCCATTTCACTAACCAATTGACTCACATTTCTACTTTTGAATTTCCTATCAAAGATCTAGGAGGAGTGACACAAATGCACATAATTCCCCCATTGTCTCTACCAAATTTTCATGGCTTGACAAATGAAGATCCAGATACATTCTTATTTGAGTTCGAAATACTTTGTAGAGGATATGATTATTGTACTAATGATCAAAGGTTGAAAGTGTTTCCTCTTACTCTAAAAGGAGCAGCTCTCCAATGGTTCATGAGCCTAGGTGGGAACTGCATCCAAACATGGGAGGACATGAAGAACATATTCTTGAAGAAGTACCAAGACTATTGCAAAGCCAATGAAGATATTTTCGATATGATACAAGGGGAAGATGAAAGCTTGGAGGACTACGTAGATCGATTTCAATATAACCTTCAATCAAAACATAAGCATTTGGAAAAAGAGATCTTAAAAACATTCTTTCTTAAAGGAATCAAAGATGAATTTATAGAACTCTTAAATCTGATAGGAAAAGGTGATGTTTTTCAGTTATCATATGATGATGTTTGTGAATTGTGCATAAGGTATTCAAGAGGAATCTCCAAGGTTGGTAAGAATTCTAAAGATGCTTGTTATTTCTTTTCCAAATCTGCTACAAGAATAGGAGACATAAGAGCTGAAATCAATGCTTTATTTGAAAATTTTAAAGTTGATTTTATTAGCTCTCTAAATGAAAAATTGGATGTTTTGCAGGTTCATAAAAATGAAGAATTTGATGAAGTGTTTTGCCCTCATGACCGAGAGGAGCATACCATAGATGGTTGTTCTTCCTTATCTAATTTGGAAGTGGCATATCAAAGAGATGGGGAAGCTGCAACAAGGTCAATAGGTATGGTTCAAAACACTTCCTCTTCATTCTCTTACTTGCATAATCCATTATGGAATATTAATGTGTTAGGGCAGCCATGTCAATATGACCATCAATCTTGTCTACAAGCTTGGCATGGTTCACCTTATAATTGTATGACTACTCTCCCTCATCTTGTAGCACAAACATATTCTCCATATT
Organism: Pinus tabuliformis; assembly: GCA_031772625.1. Taxonomy (NCBI): domain Eukaryota; kingdom Viridiplantae; phylum Streptophyta; class Pinopsida; order Pinales; family Pinaceae; genus Pinus; species Pinus tabuliformis. Next base: position 318,926,652 of record CM062806.1, on the reverse strand, counting down.
TTTCACCAGCTCTTTCACAACATCCTGCTTGCATACCAAATTCATCCACTCAACTCAACCAACCACATCATCACAATGCTCCATTCCATACACAATTTCTTGCTCAACTAATTCCACACCTTCACCACAATAAACCAGTACAACATGCTTACAATGTTGAACTGAAAATTTACCCACCCTTTCTGCCCATTCTATCTCACATGCGCCATTAGAGAAAACTTACAATGAGATTCAGAATGTTTCAAATTCAAAAATTGTAGAAGCTATGGAAGAAAATGAGGTTTCTTTTAGTATGCATCAACAAGTCATTTTAAAAGCTCAAGAACTTCATGATATGATGCCTATGGGAAATCAACAAAGTAAATGATATATTGAAGATTGGTTTCACTCCATCACTTGTTTGCAACATCACTCCATACTTCAACAATTTTTGACACCATTTTTTCAAGGGAAGTTGGCTTCTCATACCCTAATTTTTATCAACATGCATTTTTCAAAATTGTGTATGTACATACTAGAGGCCTTATTTCTAAAATGGTTCCACTGGAAATACTCTTATACATAAACATATTCGATTCTCGAAGAAGAGTAGGATAGTGGAGAAAATAAAATAAATAAAAAAATAAAACAAACACATTTTTTTATTTTTATAAAACTAGTTGTTTCTTTTGTTGCAACACGCTATCGAAATCAACATCGATGATAAATGTTTCAATTCATTTGTGTATGTAGATGATTTATAATAGAAATAACAATTCTACAAACACTTATATTAATTTTTATCATCAATATGAAAAAATGCTTGAATATCATTTTTTGGCTTGCGGGCTTGATGAAATTTCTGAAAAAACAGTCGGGACAGTCATGTTTTTAGGGACCAAAAGTAAATATTTTTAAAACTTGTTTCTAAAATAAGTATCCCTTGATGTCTACTTTCTAACCCAATTTGAATCACTCAATTTGGATTTGAAACGAAAAAGTTAGAAACAAAACATTGACAGGGTGTCTAGTGGGCAGCTCAGGAACAGAGTTGGGACAGTCAATTTTTGGAGGCCTAAATGTTTGAATTTTTAAAACCTGTTACTATGGTAGATTCGTCTATTAATATAGTTTACAATTCAATTGGAATAACTCATTTTCGATATCGTATGGGGAAGTTATGATCAAAATACTGACTGTCTATCGTAAATCAGCGCCCTTAAAACTATGTCTTTCAGGCTGTTCCTTACAATATTTGACCTATCAATTCTTCTTTTCTTCAAAACATGTTTCTATTAGAAATAAATAAATTAATATACTTTCATTTCCAATTTGAATAATTCAAATCCGACATCAAACGAAAAATTTATGCTTGAAATATCAACTGTTGGTCTAAGCTAGGTAATCGAAAATGACTCTGTTATGCAGGTTGTTCTAACTAAAATTGACATATCATATCATTGAATTTTTAAACCCTGTTTTCTATTGGAGATATGCCTTTGAATTAGCTTTCATCTGGCTTTGGAATCACTCAATTTGGACGAAAAACAAAGAAGTTGTGATTAAAACACTGCAGGTTAGCATGATTGGCCACTGCTCTCCCACAGGTAACAAATAAATTTTACTTTGTTATTTTCTCCATGGATTTGTTATACAGAGTAACTACTTGTTGTTTTTTGCATAATTTTTGGATTAGGGGAGCCCGATCACCTCTCTTTCTCCATGATTTAATGTTTTATTGCAGGTAGACACTCGTTTTTTTTGCAGGTCCTAGGAAAATAAAGAAGGTCAATTTATGGACGAGTGATTTTCGAAAACAATTTTATGAAACAAAGGAATTTCATCCAACTCGTTACCCAACGGATTCATAATAGAACAAATGAAGAATTGATTTCAATTTTAATATTCATGTCTTGTCACTGCTGCCAAAACATTTTTCGAAGAGATCATTTTTTTGACATAACATCATAGCTATTGTAACTTAATTTATTTATTTACATACTATTTTTAAATAAAATGTTGTTTCTTTTTTTATCTTTCTTATATTTTGTGTTTCAGATGTTGCTTCATTCAAATTGTAACCCATCCTCAACATCAATACAGTGAACAGCTAATTCATTCTTTGCGTGCTTGCATTTTATGCTTGTGCATTTTGCTATTCCTTTTCTGAATGGACAACATTTGTGTGCACTTTTGTTGTTTCTATTGTTCCTTTTCCAAAGGGACAAAATTTTCGTTTTGCTGTTCCTTTTTCAAAAGAACAACACCTTTTGTGTCAGTCGTTCCTTTTCCACAGTTCATTTTGCTGTTCTTTTTTCACATTTTGCTGTTCCTTTTCGGAATGGAACAACACTTCTGCACTTTCACGTTGTTGTTTCTTTTTAAAGGAACAACACTTCTGCACTTTCACGTTGCTGTTTCTTTTTAAAGGAACAACATTTCTGCATATTCATGTTTTTGCTATTCCTTTTTAAAGGAATAGCACTTCTGAACTTTCACGTTTTGTTGTTCCTTTCCGAATGGAATAGCACTTCTGCACTTTCACGTTTTGTTGTTCCTTTCCGAATGGAACAACACTTCTACACTTTCACTTTTTTCTGTTCCTTTCCGAATGGAACAACACTTCTGCACTTTCACTTTTTGTTGTTCCTTTCCGAATGGAACATCACTTCTGCACTTTCACGTTTTGCTGTTCCTTTCCGAATAAAACAACATTCTACACTTTCATGTTTTGCTGTTCCTTTCCGAATGGAACATCACTTCTGCACTTTCACGTTTCGCTGTTCCTTTTCAAAATGGAACAACATTTCTGCATTTTCACATTTTTTTTGTTCCTTTTCAAAGGAACAACATTTTCACATTTTTTTGTTCCTCTTAAAGAACAACACTTTTTCACATGCATTTTTTTGTTGTTCCCTATAGGGAACAACACTTTTTTGTGTGTATTTTTTCTTTTTGGTGTGCATTTCCTTTGTTGTTCCCTACAAAGAACAACACTTTTTTTGAGTGTTTTTGTTGTTCCTTCAAAGAAACAACACTTTGGGAGTATTTTCGAGAGCAACCCTTCCTTCCTTTTGTGAGATTATTCCTAGTTCATCTCAACCACATTTTACTGATTCCCTTTCATGGCATGAAGTACACTACTTTTATGAGGACAAGAATTATGGATTCTATTGAAGCGAGTTAATATCTTTCACATTATGATTTTTAACAGAACAGCTCCCTGATGATAATTTTCAAAAGGACACAATTATTTATATACTACTTTACTGCATTATTTTCTATTGTACATGATACTGATTGATCATCTTAATACTATGTTGGTTCCACCCTTCCTGGTTATAATCTTCTCTGTCTGTAATAAATGAGATTATGGGTATATTTTTTTCTATTGACATGTTCAACTTCTTCCACCATCCCTACTCTTAAGGAGTACTGAGCCTCCCTCTTTTTATCATAAAAATGTGTAATATCAACAAAATTTCGTTCGCAGATGGAAGATAGGGGGTCTCATTACGAGCCAGCCTACCATGTTCATAAGGCTGTAACAAAGTGACATTTCCATTATGGCCACCACACCAGGGTTATGATCCATTGGATAGCCAAATTATCCTTGGAACAGGAGGTCTCATCACGAGCCGGCCTGATCACTTTTGCTACATCCCAGTGAATGGTAGTGTGGTTATCTGGTTAACACGCCAGCACACTGATCTCTTCTGTAGAACAGCACAGTAACTCTCCATTTATAAATTGAGGATCCTGGCTCATATGGGTTAAAAAGCAACCCTGCCAAGGCTATGGACGCCTGCTAGCAGTAGAGGCTCTACTTATGGTATTGAAGTTATATCTTATCGTCAATTATTACTATAATACCCTTTTCTTATTTTTTCTTTTTATCAAAGAAGTTATTTCCTTAATTTTCCCTGTTTTGAACCTTTATGCATGAGAAATTGTTTTCAAATCAATCACATCTTTTTCAGCTAGAATACCGTCAGTAAAGCATCTTTTTGGCATATTGTTGTTCTTTTTCTTTTTCGCATAACTTATCATCAATCCAAAGCATCCTATATTTTATTCATAACTATCTTTACACACTCTGCTCTCATTATAACCATAACTCTCACCGTCCTATCATTGATATGTGTACTCTGCTTCATTCACTTCTATATTGTTCATTCCCTTGCCTTTCCATCAACATAACCCCTCTCATACGCTTTATGGTCATGGAATTCATTTTCCAATTGGAGGGGGGAATGTATGCATTATGGGATTGCAAGCGATATGATTGTTGCACTCTGCCATAACTTGTTGATTTGACAAAATATCAGTATTGCATGTATACAAAAGTTTTTCTGATTGAAATTTTTGCATGCATCTTATCTGTTGCTATTCAAAACTAACACTATGGATTCAAGAACATTGTATGCAAAATAGTGATTTGTTTACAGGAAAACAACAAGTGTGGGCAGAACTCTATTCGCAGCATGACTACACTATTGCAACTAACAGAAGAGGCTCGAGCAACTCGCGAATGTGAACAATTCTTCAGACATGATGTGCTTGCCTGGATTCCACCTTTTGCATCACTTTCAGCACCAACTTTGCCTACATCAGCTTCAACAAATGCCAGTCCATATATGTCATTCCACATTTTTCTCCTTGGAGGTAAAATTTGAGGTAAAATAGCATAATTTTCTAATTTATTACGAATTTAAGAGAATTTAATAAAAATCCATTTTGAGCATTATTTATCATCATTCATTCCACATCTTTACTACTTCCCATTTTTCAGCGGCATATCATCTTTTAGTTTGGGGGAGTGTTGCTTTCATTCATTTATTTCTTATGACCATGTCATTCCTATTCCTTCTCAACACCTCCCTTATTCTATGTTGTTTTACACAGCATAGAATTCAAAAGATGGTAGCAACCATCTCTATTTGTTTTCTAGCATCGCATGAGGGCATGCTAATTTTTCAGAGAGGGGGAGGAATTGCTACGCATGATGGATGTTTTCTATTTTCTTTCTCATTTAAGGCATACAATTTCAGTGCAGAAATTGATTTCCACATATTTTTAAAACTATGAACTCAATTCTTGTGATCTCTGGAAAACACAGATGTATCATTAAAATACACCTACCCAGATAATTTCAAATTAAATTGATTCATAAAATTTTGGAAATCATGCATTATCACCTACAACCATTTTGTTTATATCTCATGATCCGTGCATCAAAACGGTCTGATTTTTGGATCATAGAGGCATTCATATATTACAAATCTACTTGCAACGTTTCAACAAAATCTGATTTGTAGTTTGTGGGAAAATGGTTAATGAAGGTTGTTGTTACTTATATCATATTTTGCTGCAACTTCATATGCACATAACTTGAACGTCAATGTAAAAATTGTTATGCCTTCATCAAGATTGCTAAAATTGAATATTCATTAATTAAGGAAGCATTCATTTGTTCTATCCATTTCATGAGTTGAGATGAACAAATTTTTATTGCTTGGTTAACACATGGGTTTTGTCTTTGGGTTGCATGAAGACATGCAATATATTCAGTTTTTGTTGCATGAGGAGATGCAATATATTGAGTGTGGGGGTATGTTGGGCCATTAATATGCCATTATTATTATCACTTTTGAACGCTTATTCCACCCATTTCTATCATTCTTCATCATGCCATTTATCATAATTTATCATATAATTCTATGTTACAATGATTTATGCTTTTATGAATGAATATTATTTATTCTCCTTTATTTCTAATAAATTGATGATTATGCATGATTTTATAAATGATAGTTTTAATAAATCAGTTGTAACATTATTGACCATTTTTAGCCTCCAAGATAATTTCTAGATTCAAGATTTGATCATTAAAAGTGCCAACTCATAAATTCGTTGAAATAAGAAGTGACAGTTTTGCGGTTGAGATTCTGAGCAAATGAAGCAGAATCTGGAAAATCCGGAACATGGGTTTTGTCCAGAACGGACCCAATTAACTTTATTGAAAAACGGTTTGCCCAAATTCGACTTGTATTCAGAGAAACACAGGGTTCTGTGAGCAGGATTTTTTCAGATTTGTTGTATGGCCGTTTCCCCAAATCTCAACTGCAAAGCCAAATTCGCCTTGCTCTTGTTGAAAGATAGATGACAATATATTTTGTTTGTTTACCAATTGGTTGGAAAAAATCCAATTTTGTAATAGAAATCATGTTGTAATTATCTTTGTTTTAACTTCTCTCTGATCTCTCTCTATTTAAATGAAAACAGAGATCAGAGAGGGGGAGGGAAGAATGATGGAAAAATGGTGGAGAATTGAGGATGAATTAGAGATTTAGAATTGAGGATGGCAGAGAGAATGGATAATGGCTAAGAGAATGGAGAATTGAGGTCCAAAATAATTTCCAGATTGAAAATTTGATCATTAAAAGTGCCAACTCGGAAATTCGTTGGAATAAGAAGTAACAATTTTGCAGTTGAGATTATGAGCAAATGAAGAAGAATATGGAAAATCTGGAACATGGGTTTTGTCCATAATGGACCCAATTAACTTTAGTAAAGAATGCTTTGCCCAAATTCGACTTTTATTGAGAGAAAAGCAGGGTTCTTTGAACACAATTTTCTCAGATTTGTTGTATGGCCGTTTCCCCAAATCTCAGCTGCAAAGCCAAATTCGCCTTGCTATTGTTGAAAGATAGATGACAATATATTTTCTTGTTGATCAATTGGTTGGAAACAATCCAATTTTGTAATATAAATCATGTTGTAATTATCTTTGTTGTAACTTCTCTCTGATCTCTCTCTATTTAAATGAAAACAGAGATCAGAGAGGGCGGGGGGGAATGATGAATTTAGGGATGGAGAGTTAAGGATTTAGAATTAGAGATTCAAGAATGATGATGGATTATTCATGAGGGGATATGATAGAATAGGAGGAAAAGGAGATTGTTGCACTGCCATTGTGATCTTCAAAGCTTTTGCTATTGTAATGCTTTCACAATTTGATGATTAATACATGATTTGGGAGTTGTTGTTCATTCGCCTTATATGAAGTAGCCCAGCAGCATCAGCTGGTGGCTAAGGGCCCAACCTATGGTGGATTATGTTGCTGCTGTTGTATTTTATCTTTCCGATTTCTATCGTGTGATGGTTTGGTTTCCTTCTCATTTCTTCAAATTGTGTTATTCAGCAATCTTTTGTTTATGAACATTTCGCAGAATTGTGAAATCATAATTAGATTGCATAGTGACAAAATTATTAATCGTAACTTGAATTGTCTTGCTCTTAATTCTAATCTAATACTGTGCTGTCTGATTAAGACTGTGGTTCATTTCATTGTTGTTCATTTGTAATTGCAATTGTTGTTCAATTATGTTACTATTCAATTAAAACTGCAATTGTTGTTGCTTCAATAACTGTGATTAATGTTCATGATGTTCGGTTAAGGTTGTTGATTCAATTATATTTATAGTTGCTACGTATTTATAATTACTTAGTTTTGTTGTTCGGTTCCATTTAAGATTGTTGTTTAATTCTAGTCTTTTAACATTGCTATTCATTTCCATTAATATATCATTTCTGTTAGATGAAGCTTTGTTGTTCATTTTTGTTGATTCATTGCAAAGAGTTTGCTTTTAAAAGAGTTTTCCTAGTTTACTTTCAATAGCAGCTTTAGTTTAAATTCTATTTCATTTTAATTGTTTTAATGCAGGGCTGTCAACTGTAGAGAACATTGGTTACTGCTTCCTTGTTCTCAGATTGATTGTCTTGTTATAGGTTGATTTCAATTGTATCAATCTTTAGAGGAATGAGTTATTGCCACTGTATCCTCGATTGATGTTTGTTGAGTGAATAGTTGGATTTCAGAGCATTTGAGTGTATGTTGATTTCTTTTTCAAGCATTCATTTACTTTTGGATTTTAAGCACTATACTGCAAAACATTACTCTTGAGTAAATAGCCGCCTCAGACTGAGTACACTCTTGAAATAAAAATTTGTCCCTAGGTTGACAATTAATGTGAAGGTAATTAGGAGTTAAAAAGACATCTTTTTATCGCTCGACATTTTGCAAGATCTTCAAGTCAAGTTTTATGAGCCTATTCACATCTTCAATAATTTACCATAATTTACTTTCAATAGCAGCTTTAGTTCAATTTCTATTTTCTTTTAACTGCTTTAAAGCAAGACTGTCAACTGTAGAGAACATTGGTTACTGCTTCCTTGTTCTCAGATTGATTGTCTTGTTCTAGTTTGATTTCAATTGCATCAGTCTCTAGAGGAATGAGTTATTGCTACTATATCCTCGATTGATGGTTGTTTGAGTGAATGATTTAGTTTAGAACATTTTAGTTTCTTGCTGTTCAATCCTATTTATAGAAGTAGATGATGTTCCATTTCTTAATTGTTGTTCCTTTTCCTATTATTTGCGTTATTGATTTCTTTGGTGTGAAGAAGGTCTGATACTATAGTGAACATTGACATACGTTGTCTAGTTCCTAGTTTGATGATCCTTCTTTTGAGTGCATTTTTAATTGCATCAGTTTACAGAGGGAAGAGTTATTGTTACTGTACCCTCGACTGATAAATTGTTGTAGCTTTTCGAACGCATGATTTGAATTCTATGTTTCTTTTTGCAAATAGATTTATTTTCAAGCATTCATTTACTCTTGTATTTTGAGCATTGTACTACATCTTTTATAACATTACTCTTAAGTAAATAGCCACCTCAGACTGAGTACACTCTTGAAATAAAAAGTCATCCTTGGGTTGACAATTAATGTGGAGATAATTAGGAGTTAAAAAGACACCTTTTTATCGCTCGACACTTTGCAAGATCTTCAAGTCAAGTTTTATGAGCCTATTCACATCTTCTGCGATAACACCAGTGCCATCAGTATCTCCAAGAATCCTGTGATACATTCTAAAACAAAGCACATTCCGATCAAATATCATTTCGTTAGAGAGCAGGTCGCTGAAAATAATATCAAGCTTGAATATGTTGAAACAAAGGAACAAATTGTTGACATTTTTACCAAACCATTACCTCATGAAGCATTTGAGTATCTTCACCAAAATCTTGGGATTCTCCCAAGTTTTCATTAGACTCTTTCTCTTATCTAACTAAGTAGAAAGGGGGAGTGGAGGTGTGTACACGTCTGCAAGATGACAGTGTGTCAGGGGGAGTTACCCTTTGCCATTGATGATAAAGGGGGAGAGAAGGTAGTAGGAAGAGGTGTCATTATTGTAGGGGGGGTACTTGTGTTTCCATCAATGCCAAAGGGGGATATTGTTGATTAGTGGTTGTCATTGATGTCAACTCAAGCGGCACCAGGGGCTAACTTGACCTTACATGGGAATTTTGACTTGACAACTTACTTTATTACAAGTCAAGGATCTTAGATATGGATTCTACTCACTGAGATGTTTTTGTTGATATATGGCACACCACATAATTATTCATGCTTTAAAAGATATTCGTGTTTGAAGTTAGTAACCCCAGTTAGTGGGCTAAAACCCCATGGGGTTGGGGCATGGCACTCATCATTGGTTGTGGCCATTGAATAGTCAATAATTAATAATGTTTTAAGCTCCTAAAATCCCTCCAATGTTCACTTGTTGAAGACCCTCTCAACCTAAGCATTTCTATAAATTGTGACCCTCATATCATCCTCCTGTAAGCACTTTTCAACAAATTATCTTGTGAGACGACCTCTGTAATTTTTCAGCCCTCATAAGCTTCTAATGTATGGCCTGTGCCTAGTCAATTTAACGTCTTAAATTTCTCTACATAAATTATCAATCCGGGTATCGTAAACTGATGAAGTGTGGTGCACCATATGTGCTTAGTTAACCTTTTTCTTACTTCGTTGTTTTATAGTTTATGTTGTTTTTGGGGTTTTGTTCTTGTTGGTTTCCTAAAGTGTCTAATGCAAATGGAAATCCTATTCTAAGGTCTTAAGAATACTTTTAAAGGACAAGTATGGATAGAGATTTCAAGACAAGGTCTATGTCCCTAATGGTAACTTCCAAAACTTAGCACTTCAAAAGATCTCAAAACATGTTATTGATGGAATTAGTACTTAAACAAAAGTGTAAATATGCAGCTACTTCAATCAAACAAAAGATGAAATACTGATCATGAAATCATTGTCTCTGCTGCTTGTCTGAAAATAAAAGTTAAGCTATTGCACTCAAACAAATCAAAAATTGCAAGGAAAGTAAACTAAAATCACATTACATCAACTCATATTCTGACCCCTCACCATTTGACTCGCTCTGACTTTCGGAGGTAATCATAAACAACTTGAGCAATATGATGTCTAATTTGCAGAAAATAAAACTAATATTAAACTACACATTCATACTTCAATCCCTTACCATTCGACTCGCTTTGGCTATAGGAGGTAACTGAAAATGACATGAGCAATTCAATAACTATCTTGCAGAAAAATAAACTAATATCAAACTATGCATTCATACTTCAATCCCTCACCATTTGACTCGCTCTAGCTATAGGAGGTAACTGAAAATGACATGAGCAATTCAATAACTAACTTGCAAAAAAAAATAAACTAATATCAAACTACGCATTCATACTTCAATCCCTCACCATTCGACTCGCTCTAGCTATAGGAGGTAACCGAAAATGACATGAGTAATCTGATATCTAAACTAACTAACAAAGCAAGTAAATAAAACTGAAATTGAAAAGCAAAAAAAAAAAAACAAAGTCAATAGAGAGACAAATCTCATGTTACTATTTGATCCAAAAACATGTAAAGAAGAAAACTAATCTACGATCAACCAGTTGAACACACTTACACGAATTAAAATTGCATGAATGGAAAATCTAAACTATCAAACTTGAAAGCAATCAAATGACATAATGAAATCAAAGCAAAATTACAAAATGAAATCTACTCTACCTTACATTCTAATGTGCTCCATGACATCTACTTCACATCTCCTTCCATGTTGAGAACATCAAAGCTTTATTCAAATTCTTCAAAATTACAAAGTACAACAAAGCTCTCCAAAGCTTTCAAAAGCCATCAAGGAAGAACTACAAACTCCAAGCTAAAGAACTAAACTCTAAGCTCTAAGCTAACAAGCTAACAAATGAAGGAGAGAGATCTCCTATTTATACAAAAAGATGAGAAGCCATCTCATTAATGAGAGTCCATGAATCTCTCCCTCTACCTCTAGAGTCCTAATCAAAATAGGAACTGATAAGACATATGTCTTCTTAGAGTTACAATACAATTAGGAGATGTGACACATATCCTCATGATCCCATGATTCTTTCCACTCAAATTCGAATTTGGCCTTAGAGTGCCACATAAGAGTCTTCTAGAAGCCTCCTTTCAACCTACACATGTCAACAATCTCAACCCATTTGTTAGGTATAAGCATATGCACATTATTTTCTAATTTTTAACCACAAATTCACTTAAAAGACTTAGAATTAATAAAGATTGGAAAAACATAAATGTGGCCCAATGATAATGAAAGTGGGATGAATGTGGTGACATAGTAGTGAAATGGAGGTGAAATGGAAGTGATATAATGGACATAATAGTGAAAGTGTAATGGGAATGAATGACATTTTCAAGACTCAACACCCTGTTGCAGGGATTTTAAGGTTTCGTCAAAGTTTGGTTATGGCAAAAAATTATGATCAAGTTTGAAGGTCTATTTTGAAGCAAGTTTAGAGCCTTGGATTTTAAGATTTCGCTGCTTCAAACAAGTCATCGTGGAATTTTCACTATAAAGTTTTTTCTATGAAGCTTCAGAAGCTGAAATTAAAACCCATTTTATCTAAAATCTTGATGAACCTTGTGACCAAATTTATAATCTTGGTTCGCTATATTTTCGGAGATATGATCTGAGGAAGTTAGGGTTTTTGTAGACTCTTGAATTCCATGTCAAATAGGTGACCTTGGGAAACTCATCATAACTTTCTCTCTGAGAATTGGATTTAAATTTCATAAATGGTGATATAAAACGAATAGACTATAGTTTGTTGGGTATCATTTTCAGGGCCGACGGTCGAAACAATGACACATGGAACTTCATACAAGTTTGCTCTACTGAACCAGTATATAATGAGGTCATTGTGGGAGATTGGGCATAGCTCTTTATTGAAGAAGCCAATATTGATCAGGCCTATGGGATTGGAAATAGGACTCAAAGGGCTACCACAGGATGAGATTGCAGACCTTGGAGATCCGAAATTGCATAGATACAACAGATTCAATATCGAGCTCCTAGAAGGCAAGAAAAAGGATCACTGCAGTAAGGACCACAGATCAACAATCAAGGGTATGTCTAATACAACAAGGTATGTATGATTAGTGTTTTCATTTTAAATTGAATATCATCTCTAACATGTGTTTTTGCAGGACAATGTAAGTATTTTGTTTGTGTACTGATTTGGGTCTTGTTCATTAATGCATGTGCAAGAAGGAGGACACTTCAGGACAACTCGGACACATACTAGAAGGACATGTAGCGCTAAACTACCATTACTTGAAGCAAGCACGATAGTACTTCAACACTTGCAAGTGATCCAAGAAGCTGGGTCAATTCAAGCATCAGTTATTTGTTGGGTTGTGTTATATTCTTTCCACAACTAGCCCGCGTAGTTAACCGGAAGGTTAGAAGGGGGGGGGCTGCGAAGCCCCCCCCTTTGTTACGCCGATTGCGTAGTGGGGAGGGTCACAGGGGGTTTGAGGTGTGCAGGTAACCCCACTCTATGGGGTCTAGGGCAATGCCCCGGAAATTTATTTTTTTGGACCCTATATTAGGTTGGGCGTACCTACCTATGGTTTTGTGCATGATTTTCACACATGGTTTTGGACACGATGGTTTTAGATCCATGGTTTTGGACACGATGGTTTTAGGTCCATGGTATTGGATGTTTCAGCATGTATAAATATGTATTATAACATTGAAAGGAATATAATGAAAAATCAAGCTGGTAGTCCCGGTTTTGGGATCCAGGGAAAAATCTCTGTGTATATGTATTTTATGTGTTATGTGCTCGCATTGTTTATTTTCTATGTTTTAGAATTCGTATGCAGGTAATTTCTGTACGGGGTTGAAACCTACATTTGGTATCAGAGTTGTTTTGGCTTAAAGGGGACACCTTTGTTGCTGAGGTGTTTTGCTCAAGCCTGTGGTAGACCCTGTTCAGTGGGAGATATGCGGGATCGATTCTGGTGGTGAAAGAAGATGGCGAGCAGTGGAAAGATAGAGATCGAGAAATTTATGGTCAGAGTTTTGAGTTATGGAAACTCAAGATGGAGGATCTGCTAGTGGATAAAGATTAGTGGGTTGTGGTAGACCCAGGTACTTAACCAACGAGAGTGTCCGACAAAGAATGGAAGAAGTTGGATTGGAAGGTTAAAAACACAATACGATTATGTGTCTCAGATTCAGTATTGTTGAATGTATCAGGGAAGCTACGTCAAAGGCTTTGTGGGACAAGTTAGGGACTTTGTACTAATCTAAGTCTCTGGTGAATAAATTGTTCCTACGGAAAAAGTTGTATAACCTAAGGATAAAAGATGGAGACTCGGTGACAGAACATCTGAACGCATTTAATATTGTGGTAATTCGGTTATTATCTGTTGATATTAAAATTTTAGATGAAGATAAGTGCATTAATTCGTTGTGTTCTCTACCAGATTCGTGGGATAGTCTAGTTATTACAATAGGTAGCAATGCAACTACCTTGCAATTTGATGAAATAGTCTCATCCTTGCTGACAGAGGAGATGAGACGGAAAAATATGGAGAGCCAGAATGGTGATGCTTTGTCTGTACGAGGATAGTCCCAGAACAGAAACAAAAATAAGTTATCGAGTGGGAGATCTAAATCTAGAGGGAGATCTAAATCTCCAGGAAAACCTGTAAAGGTGGTGTGCTGGAAATGCAGAAAGAAAGGGCACTACAAAATGGATTATAAGTCTAAATCTCCTGACAAAGGAAAGGGATTTTATGATGCTCCTTTTGCAGAGGCGAAAACCACCTCATATAAAGGTGGGGATGTGTACTTGGCTTCTTCAAGTATGCATGTAGATCATGAGGCATGGTTGATTGACTCAGGTGCATCCTTTCACTTCATTCCCCATAGAGAGTGGTTCTGAGAATATGAGAAATATGATGGTGGTGATGTATTCTTGGGGGATGATAGGATGGCTAGAATCATTGGTCACGGAAAAGTAAAGTTGAAGTTGCAAGGTGGAAGGGTTAGAACACTTCCGGTTGTTTTGCATATTCTTGCATTGGCCAGAAATCTGATTTCCGTAAGCAAGCTAGATGATGCAGGTGTAAAAATAGTGTTCGAGAAGGATACCTACAAAATGGTTTGGGGAGCACTGGTATTGATGTGGGGAGTTTAGATTATAACTCTGTACAAGCTGCAAGGTAGCACTGTTGTTGATGGGTGCAACAGTTATGTGGTTCCTAAAAGTGGAGCAGAAAATCTAGTGGTCTCTGGAGAGAAGACCATGTTGTGGCATCAAAGTCTTGGACATATTGGAGAGAAGGGCCTTCGAATACTTCATGGTAAAGGTATGGTAGAAGGTATGAGTAATAGCTCTCTAGATTTTGATTTATGTGAAAATTGTGTATATGGGAAGCAGAATCAGGTGAGTTTCTCTTCTGGTGGTAAGAGGGTGAAACATATATTAGAACTTGTGCACAGTGATGTGTTTGGAGCTGTGAAGGTTCCATCACTGGGTAAGTCTGTGTAATATGTATCATTTATAGATGACTTCTCAAGGAATACATGGATATATTTCCTTAAGAAGAAATATGAAGTCTTTGACAGGTTTAAAGAATTTAAGGCTCTGGTGGAAAACGAGACAGAGAAGAAGAATAAGGTGTTGAGGATAGATAATGGTGGAGAGCTTTGCAGCAAGGAATTTGAAAAATTCTGTAAGAAATGTGGTATAGCATGGCAGAAGACTACTCCATACACACCTAAGCAAAATGGAGTTGCATAAAGAATGAACAAGGTGTTATGGAAAGGGCAAGAAGCATGCTAAGTGGTGTCGAGTTAGGACAGGTTTTCTGGGCAGAGGCAGTGGAGACAACATGTTACCTGGTCAACAGATCACCTTCATTAGCGTTAGAGGATAAGACTCCACAAGAGGTATGGACTGGTAAGAAACCCTCTCTTTCACATCTGAGGGTATTTGGATGTGATGCATATGTTCCAAAGGAGAAAAGAACCAAGTTTGATAGTAAATCTGAAAAGTGCATCTTTATTGGGTATAAGGATGGTTTAAAGGGTTATAAGCTTTGGAACCCAGTAACAAGGAAGGTTGTGTAGAGCCGAGATGTTGTGTTTAGAGAGGTGAAAGATGTTATTAAACATGAATTCCAATCAAAGGAACCTGAGAATATATAGTTTGAGCTTAAGGAGGAAGAATCAGACTCTACAGCAAAGGAGGAATCAGAAGATGAAGAGCCACAAACTCCGAGTGTGAGAAGATCAGTTCAAGAAAGAGGGCAATCGGAAAGGTATAGTCCATTTTTTCTATTCAAATTTTAATTTATCTATTACTCATGATGATCCTAGAACTGTGAAGGAAGTAGTAGATTCAGAGGATGGAAAACTCTGGAAAGAGGCCATGGTTGATGAAATGACATCTTTGCACAAAAATGAAGCTTGGGATCTAGTGGAGTTGCCGGCTGGAAGGAAACCCATTGGAAGAAAATGGGTGTTCAAAAAGAATACAAATGCAGAAGGAAAGGTGGAGAAATACAAAGCTCGGTTGGTAGCAAAAGGTTATTCCCAGGTGCTGGGAATTGATTTTGGTGATATTTTTTCTCCTGTTGCCAAAGTAGCTTCTATTAGATTACTTTTATCTATTGTTGTTGCTTTTGATTTTGAGGTAGAACAGATGGATGTGAAGACAACATTTCTTCATGGGGATCTAAAAGAGGAGATCTACATGAAGCAACCTGAAGGTTTTGTGGTGAAAGTTAAGAAAGAAATGGTATGCAAGTCAAAGAAGTCTCTGTATGGGTTAAAACAGTCACCAAGGATGTGGTATCAGAAATTTGATACATTTATACGGGGACTTGACTTCACCAGAAGAAAAGTAGATCACTTTGTGTATTTTAAATTAATTGGTAACCGCGTTATTTATCTGGTCTTGTATGTGGATGATATGTTGCTGGTTGAAAATGACAAAGAAATTATCCAGGATTTGAATAACCAATTGTCCTCTAAATTCGACATGAAAGATCTTGGTGATGCAAACTATATTTTGGGCATGGAAATTAAAAGAGACCGAGCAAAAAGGAAGCTCTAGTTAAACCAGAGGAAGTATGTCGAGACAATACTGCAGAAGTTTAATATGCAAGATAGTAAACCAGTGAAGGTTCCTATTCCTTTAGGTGTGAGGTTATCTGCTGAACAATGTCCCAAGACACAAGAACAGGAAGAGAACATGTCCCGTGTTCCATATGCAAGTGCAGTCAGTAGCTTGATGTACGCAATGGTCTATATTAGACCAGACATTGCACATGCAGTGGGAGTATTGAGCAGGTTTATGTCAAAACCAAGGAAGGAGCACTGGACGGCAATGAAGCGGGTTTTCAGGTATTTGTGTGGAACTAGTGATTATGGTTTGTGCTACCAAGGAAGACTAGGATTGGACAAAGTGTTGGATATTCATGGCTTTGTTGATGCAGACTGGGCTGGAAATTTGGATCAGAGAAAATCTACAAGTGGGTATGTGTTTAACCTATTTGGAGGTGCAATCAGTTGGATGAGTAAGAAACAATTTGTAGTGACACTATCAACTACAGAGGCAGAATATTGTTGGGTTGTGTTATATTCTTTCCACGACTAGCCCATGTAGTTAACCGTGGGTTAGAGGGGGAGAGGTCACAGGGGGTTTGAGGTGTACCCGTAACCCCACTTTATGGGGTCCGGAGCAGCGCCATGCAAAATTTTGGTTTTGGACCCTATGTTAGGTTGGGCGGACCCACCTATGGTTTTGTGCATGATTTTCACACATGTTTTTGGATGCAATGGTTTTAGGTCCATGGTTTTGGACGCAATGATTTTCAATCCATGGTATTGGATGCTTCGGCATGTATAAATATGTATTATAACATTGAAAGGAATATAATGAAAAATCAAGCTGGCAATCCCGGTTTTGGGATCCAGGGGAAAATCTTTATGTATATGTGTTTTATGTGTTATGCTCTCGCATTGTTCATTTTCTGTGTTTTAGAATTCATATGCAGATAATTTCTGTATAGGTTAAAACCTACATTTGGTATCAGAGCAGTTTTGGCTTCAAGGGGACGCCTTTGTTGCTGAGGGGTTTCACTCGGGTCTGTGGTAGACCCTATTCAATGGGAGATCTACGAGATCGATTTTGGTAGTGAAAGAAGATGGCGAGTAGTGGAAAGATAGAGATCGAGAAATTTAATGGTCGGAGTTTTGAGTTGTGGAAACTCAAAATGGAGGATCTGTTGGTGGATAAAGATCAATGGATTGCGGCAGATCCAGGTACTAAAGCAACGGGAGTGTCTGATGAAGAATGGAAGAAGTTGGATCGGAAGGCAAAGAGAATAATACGATTGTGTGTCTCAAATTCAGTATTTTTGAATGTATCAGGGGAAGCTACGACGAAGGCTTTGTGGGACAAGTTAGGGAATTTGTGCTAATATAAGTCTCTAGTGAGTAAATTGTTCCTGCGGAAAAAGCTGTATAGCCTAAGGATGAAAGATGGAGACTCGGTGACAGAGCATATAAATGTATTTAATACTGTGGTAAGTCAGTTAGCATCTGTTGATATTAAAATTTCAGATGAAGATATGTGCATCAGTTTGTTGTGTTCTCTACCAAATTCATGGGATAGTCTGGTTATTGTAATAGGTAGCAATACAACTACCTTGCAGTTTGATGAAATAGTCTCATCTTTGCTGACGGAGGAGATGAGACGGAAAAATATGGAGAGCCAGAATGGTGATGCCTTGTCTGTACGAGGACGGTACCAGAACAAAAACAAAAATAAGTCATCGAGTGGGAGATCTAAATCTAGAGAGAGATCTAAATCTCCAAGAAAACCTGTAAAGGTGTTGTGCTGGAAATGTGGAAAGGAAAGCCACTTTAAAAGGGACTGTAAATCTAAAGCTCCTGACAAAGGAAAGGGATCTGATGAGGCTCCTTCTAAAGAGCAGAAAACCACCTCAGATGAAGGTGGGGATGTGTACTTGGCTTCTTCAAGTACACATGTAGATCATGAGGCATGGTTAATTGACTCAGGTGCTTCCTTTCACTTCACTCCCCATAGAGAGTGGTTCTGCGAGTATGAGAAATTTGATGGTGATGATGTCTTCTTGGGGGATGACAAGAAGGCTAGAATCATTGGTGGCGGGAAATTAAAGTTGAAGTTGCAAGGTGGAAGGGTTAGAACACTTCCAGGTGTTCTACATATTCCTGCATTAGCCAGAAATCTGATTTTTGTAAGCAAGCTGGATGATGCAGGTGTAAAAACAGTGTTTGAGAAGGATACTTGCAAGATGGTTGGGGGAGAACTGATATTGATGTGGAGAGTTTGGATTGGAACTCTGTATAATCTAAATGGTAGCACTGTTGTTGATGGGTGCAATAGTTCCGTGGTTTCTGAAAGTGGAGCAGAAGATCTAGTGGTCTGTGGAGAAAAGACCATGTTGTGGCATCAAAAGCTTGGACATATTGGAGAGAAGGGCCTTCGAATACTTCATGGTAAAGGTGTGGTAGAAGGTATGAGTAATAGCTCTCTGGATTTTGATTTTTGTGAAAATTGTGTATACGGGAAGCAGAATTGGGTGAGTTTCCCCTCTGGTGGTAAGAGGGCGAAACATATATTAGAGCTTGTGCACAGTGATGTGTTTGGACATGTGAAGGTTCCATCACTGAGTAATTTTGTGTACTACGTATCATTTATAGATGACTTCTCAAGGAATACATGGATATATTTCCTTAAGAAGAAATCAGAAGTCTTTGACAAGTATAAAGAATTTAAGGCTCTAGTGGAAAACAAGATAGAGAAGAAGATAAAGGTGCTGAGGACAGATAATGGTGGAGAGTTTTGCAGTAAGGAATTTGAAGAATTCTACAAGAAGTGTGGTATAGCACGTAAGAAGACTACTCCATATACACCTCAACAAAATGGAGCTGCAGAAAGAATGAACAAGACGTTGATGGAAAGGGCAAGAAGCATGCTCAGTGGTGCAAGGTTAGGACATGAATTCTGGGCAGAGGCGGTGGATACTGCATGTTACCTGGTCAACAAGTCACCTTCATCAACGTTGGAGGATAAGACTCCATAAGAGGTATGGACTGGTAAGAAACCCTCACTTTCACATCTAAGGGTATTTGGATGTGATGCATATGTACATGTTCCAAAGGAGAAACGAACCAAGTTGGATAGTAAATCTGAAAAATGCATCTTTATTGGGTATAAGTATGGTTTAAAGGGTTATAAGTTTTGGAACCCGATAACAAGGAAGGTTGTGTACAACTAAGATGTGGTGTTCAGAGAGGTGAAAGATGTTATTAAACATGAAGTCCAACCAAAGGAACCTGAGAAAATAGAGTTTGAGCTAAAGGAGGAAGAATCAGACTCTACAGCAGAGGAGGAATCAGAAGATGAAGAGCCACAAACTCCGGCTGTGAGAAGATCAGTTCGAGAAAGAAGGCAGCCAGAAAGGTATAGTCCATCTGCTTGCTATTCAAATTTTGCTTTGTCTGTCACTGGTGATGATCCCAGAATTGTGAAGAAAGCAGTTGATTCAGAGGATGGAAAACTCTGGAAAGAGGCCATGGTTGATGAAATGGCATCTTTGCACAAAAATGAGGCTTGGGATCTAGTGGAGTTGCCGGCTAGAAGGAAACCCATTGGCAGCAAATGGGTGTTCAAAAAGAAGACAAATGCAGAAGGAAAAATGGAGAAATACAAAGCTCGGTTGGTAGAAAAAAGTTATTCCCAGGTGCTAGGAATTGATTTTGGTGTTATTTTTTCTCCTGTTGCCAAGGTAACTTCTATTAGATTACTTTTATCTGTTGTTGCTGCTTTTGATTTTGAGGTAGAACAAATGGATTTGAAGACAGCATTTCTTGACAGGGATCTAGAAGAGGAGATCTACATGAAGCAACCTAAAGGCTTTTCGGTGAAGGGTAAGAAAGAACTGGTATGTAAGTTAAAGAAGTCTCTGTATGGGTTAAAACAGTCACCAAGGATGTGGTATCAGAAATATGATACATTTATACGGGGACTTGGCTTCACCAGAAGCAAAGAAGATCACTGTGTGTATTTTAAATTAATTGGTGACCGTGTTATTTATTTGGTCTTGTATGTGGATGATATGTTGCTAGTTCGAAATGACAAAGAAATTATCCAGGATTTGAAGACCCAATTTTCCTCCAAATTCGACGTGAAAGATCTTGGTGTTGCAAACTATATTTTAGGCATGGAAATTAAAAGAGATCATACAAAGAGGAAGCTCTAGTTAAACCAGAGGAAGTATGTTGAGACAATACTGCAGAGGTTTAATATGCAGGATAGTAAACCGGTGAAGGTTCCTATTCCTGTAGGTGTGAGGTTATCTGTTGAACAGTGTCCCAAGACACAAGAACAGGAAGAGGACATGTCCCATGTTCCATATGCAAGTGTAGTTAATAGCCTAATGTATGCAATGGTCTTTACTAGACTAGACATTGCACATGCAGTGGGAGTATTGAGCAAGTTTATGTCAAAATCAGGGAAGGATCACTGGACAACAATGAAGCGAGTTTTTAGGTATTTGTGTGGCACTAGTGATTATGGTTTGTGCTACCAAGGAAGACCAGGATTGGATAGAGTGTTGGATATTCATGGCTTTGTTGATGCAGACTAGGCTGGAGATCTGGATCAGAGAAGATCTACAAGTGGGTATGTGTTTAACCTATTGGGAGGTGCAGTCAGTTGGATGAGTAAGAAACAATTTATAGTGGCACTATCAACTACAGAGGCAGAATACATGGCAACCACTCATGCAAGCAAGGAAGCAGTTTGGTTGCAGAGATTGTGTTCAAGTATGGGGTTAGTACAGGAAGCTATAAGGATAGATTGTGACAGCCAAAGTGCAATTTTCTTAACAAAGAACCCTGCATGTCATTCAAAGACAAAGCACATTGATTTTCAGTATCACTTTGTCAGGGATATGATAGAAGACAAAAAGGTGTTGCTAGTAAAGGTGGACACTTTGAAGAATACTGCAGATGCATTGACAAAATCTGTGAGCTCTGAAAAGTTCTCTTGGCGTAGAGAAACAATGGGCATTGCAGGGCTGGATAAATGACTAAGCTCTCATGTGGCCCCCTGTGGAAAGAAAACAACAAGTGGGAGAATGTTGGGTGTGTTTTATTCTTTCCATGATTAGCCCACGTTGTTAACCGGGGGTTAGAGGGGGGAGGTCATAGGGGGTTTGAGGTGTACCCGTAACCCCACTTTATGGGGTCCGGAGCAGCGCCACGGAAAATTTTGGTTTTGGACCCTACGTTAGGTTGGGCGGACCCACCTATGGTTTTGTGCATGATTTTCACACATGTTTTTGGACGTGATGGTTTTTGGTCCATGGTTTTGGACGCGATGGTTTTTGTTCCATGGTATTGGATGCTTCGGCATGTATAAATATGTATTATAATATTGAAAGGAATAAAATGAAAAATCAAGTTGGTAGTCCCGGTTTTGGGATCCAGGGGAAAATCTCTGTGTATATGTGTTTTATGTGTTATGCTCTCGCATTGTTCATTTTCTGTGTTTTAGAATTCGTATGTAGGTAATTTCTATACAGGGTTAAAACCTACAAATACATGGCAGCCACTCATGCAAGCAAGGAAGCAGTTTGGTTGCAGAGATTGTGTTCAAGTATGGGGTTAGTACAGGGAGCTATAAGGATAGACTGTGACAGCCAAAGTAAAATTTTATTGGCAAAGAACCCTACATATCATTCAAATACAAAGCACATTGATGTTCAGTATCACTTTTTGAGGGATATGATAGAATACAAAAAGATGTTGCTGGTAAAGGTGGACACTTTGAAGAATATTGCAGATGCATTGACAAAATCTGTGAGCTCTAAAGAGTTCTCTTGGTGTAGAGAAACAATGGGCGTTGCAGGGCTGAATAAATGACTAAACTCTCTTGTGGCCCCCTGTGGAAAGAAAACAACAAGTGGGAGAATGTTGGGTTGTGTTATATTCTTTCCATGACTAGCCCACGTAGTTAACCAGAGGGTTAGAGTGGGGGGGGGAGCCCCACCCGTCATTATGCTAATTTCGTAGTGGGGGGGTCACAGGGGGTTTGAGGGGTGCAAGTAACCCCACTCTATGGGGTCCGGGGTAGCTCCCTGGAAAATTTTGTTTTTGGACCCTATATTAGGTTGGGTGGACCTACCTATGGTTCTCTGCATGATTTTCGCACATGGTTTTGAATGTGATGGTTTTCAGTCCATGGTTTTGGACGTGATGGTTTTCGGTCCATGGTATTGGATGCTTCAGCATGTATAAATATGTATTGTAATATTGAAAGAAATATAATGAAAAATCAAGCTGGTAGTCCTAGTTTTGGGATCCAGGAGAAAATCTCTGTGTACATGTGTTTTATGTGTTATGCTCTCGCATTGTTTATTTTTTGTGTTTTAGAATTCGTATGCAGGGAATTTCTGTATGGGATTGAAACCTACGTTCTTGTCAAGAGTCAATATTGTAAAATATCATCACTGTAAAATTGTAAGAGAGTCATTATTGTAAAAGGTCAATCTGCCCATAGTTGAAGAGGCATTGTTGGGAGGTGTACAAGTCATTGTTAGATGATGTGATGGTTAGATTGCAGGTCATAGTGTGATTGGGTAATTAATCAAGTACAAGAAAATCATTGTAAATTATATTGTATTGTGGATCATTGTCCCTGGTACGGGAATCCACACTCTTGTTTCAATTATGGTCATTATAGGGTGGGAGGGAGGTGCTAGGAAGGTGCATGAATTCGCCTACAAGTTGAATCCTCTGAACACTTTAGGGTGGTAGGTTGGTCTAGGACGTCGGAGCATCCATTCAGTTGACTACTGAAGAAACCAGTGCATTGGGGTGTCCTTCCAGTGGCAGCTGGAGAATAATGTTTTTTTAGAATTCTAAGAAGTTGTAACTTTCATTTCAGTTGGGGCTGAAGATTAAAGAATTTATTAGAAAATCATTGGGTGGTTTTTGACTTGGAGGGGATTTTCCACCTAAAATTATTGTGCCTATTGTGTTCTTTTATTTACTTTTGTT
Organism: Pinus tabuliformis; assembly: GCA_031772625.1. Classification (NCBI taxonomy): domain Eukaryota; kingdom Viridiplantae; phylum Streptophyta; class Pinopsida; order Pinales; family Pinaceae; genus Pinus; species Pinus tabuliformis. The sequence continues at coordinate 318,903,330 of CM062806.1, read as the reverse complement.
ACTAGATAAACATTAATAATAATTGAAGATTAACTAATGCTCTGAAGAGATTTAAAAGTGTTAATTTCTAAGGAAACTTGATTCACCCCCCTCTCAATATTTCCAACATTTCAGTCCCCACCAAGTCATTGGTTCAAACCTCATGGGGTGTGGGTTGAGGATAGAAGTTAAAGGCTCAAAACTCATGGGGAGGGGTTGAGGATGAAACCCAATTTGTAGAAATTAAACTTCCAAAAGAGCACAAATCATAAAAAGAATAAATTCATTCAAGCCATTAATTGCATGCATATTTGATCATGTATATATATAGAGTTTATCAAAATGCTAGTGTATTTGAATTTTCTTATAGATTAATTTTTTTTAAGAAAATCATATTTTTATAAGTTTATATTTAAATTAATAAAATTGTTGCGTATTTAGGTAAAATTGTAAAATTTCATTTTTTATTATGCTGTATGGTGTTCCCTCTGGGAAGAACTCCCCTCCCATGCCACATGTACCTTCATATGCCATTGATTTGGGTGTTATACGATAGAAATAACTTGGGCCATTGGATTAATTTGACTAATCAGTTACGAAATGGTTCTGTCAATTAAGAAATGGTTCTGACGACAAGAGAAATATCCAAAAAACCTTGTAAAGGATGGCACTGTTTGCTCCCTACATTAAGTTCTGCATTACCTGGTTCTGACAACAAGAGAAAGATCAAAACATCCTTGGAATGGATGGCGCTATTTTCTCTCCCGTGTTCAGTTCTGCATTACCTGGTTCTGACAACAACAGGAATATCGAAACAACCCTAGAATGGATGGCATTGTTTTCTCTCCCGCATTTAGTTTTGCATTACCTTCGCTTACCTCCTTGTTGGTGGTTGATCACTAATTATTTCGAACTCGAGTGGTCAAAAGGAAGAACGTTACCATGTGAGAAAGCACTAATAAATGCCTGGGTGGAGGAGAGCAAGAAAAGACCAAGAAAATGGAGATTAGAGCAAAGGCACTTTATTACCTAGATACATGAGTTATGCAGAGACATAAGCCCATCCAAAGGCATACATAAGGGGAAATTTTATTTGAAGTAGAAAAATCATCGTACGTTGTCAGCGAATAAAACATCCTCATGTCCTCTAGTGGAGTTCCAGTTGACCAGAAGGCCCAATGGGCCAAAAAGCTCTTTTCCGAATTTCTTAATAGGTAACTCCATCTCTTCACTAACTTTCTAAAATGGTTGTTTCTGGTATCAGGTTTACGGTGAACATCGGGGCTTCTGCTACAAGTGGAGAAGCATCAGGGAGGCAGAAGATGTATGAGGCAGAGTTGGATTCAATGAAAAGTATGGAGTCCACCACTTTATATGTTGATTTCAGTCATGTCATGCAGTTTGACGATACGCTGCAGCAAGCCATCTCGGACGAGTATTTAAGGTCTATAAAAGAGGGAAAATGTTATTTTTCTCATTTTTCACTTATTTTAGCTTTTCTTTTACTAGGGGTTTGGCTTTGAATTTGGATGTGTTATTTAGTTGTGGTTATACCTAGCTTCTTTCATTTCATTGTCGTGGATTTTATTTTTTTCGTCTTCGTTCTATTAGGTGTTCTAGGGTTTTGTTTCCTTATCTTTATTGTTTTGGACATTTTTTTATTTAGAGCACTATTACAGTTACAAATATGAGCGCATCATTTAGGCATTTATTTATTTATTTTAATATTTCTCCTTTAATTTTCTATAATTTTATTTATATAAATAATATTATGTACTTTTGTTGTGTGAGAGTATCATGTTACTTCTCCTCAATCTGGTTGTTTTGGTTCCTTACACTATGGCAGCTGTTATATTTTTTATTTTCAATTATTCACATTTTTTTACCATTTTTATATTCAAACCTAAAATGGTTGTTGGTTTTTCACTCGTTCAACGTGTTGCAGGTTTGAGCCATACCTGAAAAATGCATGCAAGAGGTTCGTAATGCAACATACGCCTACATATATAGCAGATGTCGATCCCAACCAGGATGTCAATATTGCATTCTACAATATTCCTACTTTGAGGAGGTATATAAAACTCATTTTCGTTTCCACATTGTGAATGATATTATGTACTGGGTTCTTGTCAAAATACAGAGTATCTTTCCTTAAAAATAAGTTTGTAAAGTCACATTTCCCCCAAATTTTATGTATTGTATTCTTGTTAAAATACAAAATATCTTGTCTTGAAAAGAAGTTTGCTTTAATATTTACCCCAACCTGACACACATGTTACTAAAAAGGATGCAGTTTCCATCCCTTCATAGACTACATGCTAAGCTTGGAGCCATTTTCACGTCAAAATAACATTCTCCCTACCTATCCATGCAAGTAGAGCATAAGCATGGGATCTTGATTTTCACAATCTTTTCTTGAATCAAATATACAAGCCAAATATTGGATAGCTATACTTCTGAAATCAAGAATCAATTAGTTTCAATGGCCCTTTCTCTGGGTAAAGCTTCCAAAGTTCTAGCACATCTTTGTGACCTTGGGAAGTGTAGAATGGCCATCCCAATTACCTGTCAAACTCTCCGGATAGATTTGTGGCAACATCAAGCACCCCAATGATAGTTTACTAGTACATTTATGACGTGATGATATTTGTAAAAAGATCTATCCAATACCAAACCTCCTTAGCAAACAGACAAATCTACAAGTGGCCAACATCTTTCGGTTTTTTGCAATATTTGCAATTTGTGGCAACATTATGATAATCCTTCTATTTAGAAAAGTTATCTTGTTACCTTGATGAAAAATTTGGTTTAGACTTGATACTACTAGCATTTCAGCTCTTTTAATGCTTTTGAATCCCATGGTCACTCCACTTGTGCATGTAGAATAGATCTAAACAAAAGGTGGCATGCTTCTCTCATCATTTAGTGAAACAAGAGATTGTTTGGATTCTTACAATGGGGGTTTTGCATGTTGACAGGCTAAGAGACTTAACCACTGCTGAAATTGGGAAACGGGTATCTGTAAGTGGGGTTGTGACTCGAACTAGTGAGGTTCATCTAGAGATTTTACAGGGAACTTTCAAGTGCTTGGATTGTGGAGGAGTGATAAACAAATGTGGAACAATAATTTAAATACCCAGAGTTAGTACAATTCATTTGTATTTATCTTCTTCGCTATGAATTTTTGTTATTTAAATCTAGTTGTCAAATAAGACAGTGAGGACCATAGAGGGGAACCTCAAATGGTTTGGAGTCTGCTCCCGAGTCCCAATGCATGGTTGATAACATAATAATCGATGCTTATTTAATGCTGATATCTGGCACTTGTTTATTATTCCAATAAATCTAGTGGTAATTTGCATTGGCATATCAGTTGTTGAAATGTGTATTTGTTCATTATGTCACAATCCCTACATAGTTCACTGAAGATCTTCAGAATGCAAAGAATTTATATGAGAATAACTCACATTTATTTGAATTTCTTATAGAACATTCTGATTTTTTTCCCAAATTTAAATTCTATAGATATTCTATCTATTTGCAATTTCTAACCATGATCTTGCTTTTCATCCCATTATTTGTGTGAATGCTACTTATTCAAATTGAGATAGATGAGCTCTTCTTCGTCAAGAGAGCAAGTTTGCAGATTGGCAGAGAGTTAGAATGCAAGAGAAATCCAAAGAGATACCTGCTGGTTCTCTTCCACGGTCTTTAGATGTCATTCTCTGACATGAGATTGTTGAGTAGGCAAGGGTTGGTGACAAGTAAGCTTTCTCATCCAGTGAGCTTTTAACATAAGGTTTTAAATGCTTTATTAAGTTCAGTCATGATTTCTAATTATTTTTCCTTTCACCACATCCAAGTGTCAACTGCAATCTATTTTATCATGTGCTTTGGGAAAATTGGGTTCTACATTGTCCTTGGCAGGTGACAACTGTCATTTAATGCCCTTGCATTTTGCATGATCGAATCTTTACCTTTTAAATCTACAACAAGGGTTCATCAGGCACTTCTTGTTGTTATTATCATTATTTCTTTTCTTTCATTTTATTTTTTTGGGTGGGAGGGGGGTGCCACACAATACCTTTCAACTTAATCATTTGTTGGGTAGTCTCTTCTTTTTGCAGCTATTGAGTTAATGGTTTCTTCTATTTCAGGGTGATATTCACAAGTAGAGCTGTTGTCATACTAGACATATCAGCCTTGTCCTCACTTGGTGAAAGAGCAAAATCTTGCAAAGAAGGTCATCAAAACCGAAGTGCATCCAGTGGTTATGAAGGAGTGCATGGGATTAAATCTCTTGGTGTGTGAGATCTCTCGTATCGTCGGGAATTTATTTCCAATTCAGTACAGGTATTACAGGTCTTGCTACATTTTACCGTAATAGATCAATGATTCTACTTACAAATTGTAACTTGTTATAGTGGTTTATTCAAGGAATTAAGTAGCTTTTTATCATCATGTGCATGTTCATGACAAGAAAAGAGGTATTGATTTTAGGAGTAAATAAGGATGGTGAGGAAGATGAGACACCCCATTTTATGGTAATATTCTCTCAATTTTCTAATCTGGTGTGTTAGAATGTGGTGGTGAACCTTCGGTGATTTAAAGCATCCAGTTGTATCCTTTTTTACCCGTCGTTTCTAAACCCATATTTCGCATGAAACATTTGTAATCCAATCCTTAGATCCTCAAACCTTTATCGACAAATTTTTTTTTTTGTAGGTGGTATGCTCCTATGCTAATAGGTGTCATATTTCATGATTGACATTAATGAGCTCTGTAATGTGTTCATACCTTCTCTTGTTGCAAAGGTTTTCCATATTGTCAAAAATCAAAAAATTTAAAAAATGTAAAGAGGGTATGCCCTAAAAGAAAAATCAAAGGGTAAAAAGAATAAAATGGTCAAAAAAGTGAAAGAAATGAACCCCAAACAAAATAGACCAGGAAAGTGTGCAAGTCCAAAATGCCACTACTATTTTATTTTCTACAATAATCTGATTGTGTGCAGCTTGTTGATTTATGCCACCATTGATGAATGGCCAAACAGCTTAATCTTGGCTAGTTCATGTTTGAATTTCATGTTTTAGAGATAGAGAATAAAATCTGACCAAATTGTTCAATCTTGGCAGATAAGTAGATAGGTAGAGAAGCAAAGGAGCTCAACAGTTAAATCTGAGCCCTTGGATGTTATAAGTGCAGACTTAGGTAGGATTGCCATGAAAAGAAAAAGAAGATGATGAGGGTTTTCCAGTCTAAGTGCACCCAAAGAAAGAAGAAAAAATGCTAGGCCAAGTAGGTAGGGTAGGTACAATGGTGTTGCAGAATGATACTTGTGATAGATTTTGTCTCCACATGTGTTAACTTTTACTTTAATCACAAGTACCAGGCAGACATTATACTTGAAGTAGCTCAAGCGAGGCAAGGTTTCATGACTAACTCCTCTTCATACTTTTCCCTAAAAATCATTCACCTACTTCCCCAAGGATATTAAGATCTGCTTGATATCATTCATAAACCACTCATTCCATTTCGTAATGATTGCCTAAGTAAAAACTCTATTTTTCTTAGGAGATTGCACAAATATCATATAAACCCCTTTTCCACTTCAACTCCTAAGTTGACACGAAAAGACAACTATTTCTAACTTAGCGCTGGTTCATTACATTTTTTCATATTAACTATTAACTTTATTTATATAAATCCCACCTTATTCCCAATCTCGTATTATATATAAATACATTAAAAATCCCCCAAATATTAATATTTCCCGCCCCGGTCGAATATGACCATAGTTACATTTTAACAGGGATTGATGAATTTATTTGAAGTTCATTAAGAACCCTCCCCGTGCGCATCATGGAATTAATTAACCTCTGGTTAATTAATAACCAACCAACCCTGACCAATGAAATCGCCCTCGATACATTTTAAAACATGGTTTAATATATCGGGCCCGCAGTGTTAACCTCCTGCCATCTCTGAAACACGTCTGTCGTCAGATTGTCGCCTATCCATCCGACGGTTGACGATCATTTCGTGACCACCATAACCACCAAACGTTAACGCGCAGGGAACCGGTGGTTTTGCCGCCGTATCAAGGACACGCGTCACTCATTTAACATGCTCGCTTGCCCCCCATCCGAAACCACCCGACCCCAAAAGCGGTGCAGGGTAAACCACTTACCACCCTCCGCGTGACGACAAGACGTCCCATCACTCTAATGTCAGCTGCTCAATAAATGCCAAAAATCCCCCGCCAAACCAAATTTCGTTAAATTGAAGGGAAAATGTCATTTTTACCCTATTCCCTATGAACTGTGCTCCATGAAAGATACGTCCAGTCCGCCACCCAGCCAAGAAACTCCAGCGTTGTGCTTTGCAGCTCGTCGTTTAACTTGCGAATTACATGGTTTGCTTCTTAAACACAGGTATTTACCCAATTCACTTCCCAAACCTGTAAATTTAGTTTTTCCACTAAGAATCTTACCTAAAAGAGCCAAATTCAAGTAAAATCATTTCGAAGCTTCCATAAAAAGACCCCCAAGGCTGCTGCTTAGTCCATTGTTTCCACAGAAGCCCGAATTCCAGTTTGAAAACACAAGAACCAAACATGGAAGCTCTTGTAGCCTTGAATGTCACGCCTATGAATTCACCTCATAAAGACTTAGATTATTTACTCCTGGCCGACAAAGATTTTCAAATAGAAGATCTGTCTGGTAATGTGAACCATCTTCAAGATTTCTTCCAAATCAGGGATAGCTATCGAAACAACTCTGATATTTTTGGGTTATGGGAATCTAACCTTCCCATGTATTTCATTATCTCAGTTCGTGTTTTCCTAGACATCATTCATCAGTGCTGTGCCAACTATGACCCTGTCCATAGAGCAGTTATGTCCCCATCCCAAACTGTTATTTTTCACATAACTGCTAAACCTATTAATGAAATGATACAGTTCCATTCCACTGAGACCCTTGCTCGTCTTTCCATGGGGTATCTACTTGAAAAAGCTTCTCAATTGTCCAGCTCAGAGATAACCCGTATTTCTCATATGTTCATGCTACCAGAGCATCGGCCTAAAGGCTCACCTCCTTATCTACAAGTATTTTTCACTGAAACTGGTAGACTTATTGTCGACATGATATCCCTAATCTTGGGATTTAATACCAGTGAATATGTTGATGAGATCACCCTAATTCTACTGTCAATATTTACCCCAGGACAGCCCCCTGTTATCAAATATGACTATGGCACTTTTATTGCCAACAAAATCCATGATCAATTCCTGAATTTGGATAGAGAAGGAGTCTTCACGTACACATCTTTCATATACCACCTTCTGTTATATCATCATCCAGACAGCTTTTCTTTCCCCATCAAGAGGTTGGACTCAAAAGGAAATCGAAGGTCTGTGATCTTTTGGAGCTCAGTCTTCCATAATACCTGTGAATCTCCTTATACTTATAGTGAGTTTATTGACTTATTTGTACATTCAGCATCCACTCTGTTGATTGGAGCTCCTCCTCCTAGAATCTCTGGTGACATGAAAAAGATTCTACAGCTCTCCAAGAAATACAAGATAGGTGACTGGTACCTGTACCAAAATCACACAGAAATCAGAATATATGGCTATGAACTTTGCCCTTTCAAGCTGCCCAAATATGTGTCGATGAGATTATTTGTATTAGAATATTTCAGACAGATCATAAAGGCAGATTTAGACCATTTTTGTAATGCAAAGAAGAAGGCCCAGCTAAGAATCAAAAACCAGTTAGGCCCTTATGTCATCCATTCTAGAGATGCCTGGCAAGAGGCTGACAAGATTTTAGGAGATCACCTTAAATTGAAGAAAAGTTTTTGGTGGGTGCCATATGACCCAAATAGTTTTATAAGTGACAGAATGGTAAGAAACAGGCTGTCAGTTTATGTGCATCATAGGATCCCACAAATTGAACAATTTTCTAATCAGGATGAGTGGATAGAAGGGACATTAATAGAAGAATTTAGTGAACAAGAAAAGATGGAAAATGCCATGAAAGATCTTGAAAAGACCCTTGACCTGGAATCTTTTGGACAGGTATCTTTCAAACTGCCTCAACAATCAGGGGTTGGTACATCCTCTGCCGGAACTTCTCAGCAGCCTGTACTAGAAACCAGTACACCAGCTATAGGAACTTCCAAGGGCAAAGAAGTGGCATACACAGAGCAGCCTGCGATGACTGATCAGCAAGAACAAATTCCTCCACCCCAAACTAAAGCAGCAGGAATTCCAACATTGCAAACTCCTCTAAATGAGGAAAGAAACAGGAAGAGAGACAAGGAAGCCACTCCCCCTACAGGTGGACCTGCAGAACAAATAGGTGCAAAGAGGCAGAGATTGAATCCTCTATCAGAAGATGAAATTATTGAGGAAACCACAGACAGCCAAAGGATGGAAAGAGTAGTCAGCCGACAGACTTCTCCAGTGATTGAAACATCAACCAGCTCACATAAGCGCAAGCTAGAAAGATAGCACAGTGTAGAAGTATCTTCTACCAGGCCATAAAGCAAACACGCCTCAGACATTAAAAAGACTTTCACAAAGATAAAAGCCAAAAATGATCCTATGAGAATTCAAATTTATAGTTAATACCTGAAGATGGCTCCTGCAAACCAGCAAAGATTAATGTCAGCCTATGACATTAAAGAAGGAAAAATGATAATGAGTTACTTTAAGCCCAAGGTGCAACAACCATAGTCAGCAGTTGATTACATCAAGAAACATTTGGAGGTCTTAGCCAAGAATATTCATCCCAAGGACCAGATTGAGCTTCGTAAACATACTGGAGAGATGGTCTACTCCACACTAGCTGATAAAGCAATGTTGGCCCATAAATTACAAAACTCCTTAGACAATACCTCTGCTCAATTACATTTGGAGAAAGCCTCTTCTCTAGCCAATGACAACAGGATCAAATCCTTAGAAAAAATCATCATTGAACTGGGACATGATCCCAAAGATGCTAAAGGCATAAAGGCACTAGTGAAGAAGAAAGAAGAGGACATTGATGCCCTGAGGAAACAGCTGAAACTGCCTCCTTCCATGCATTTGCAGACTGCAGAAGTTGTACAACAGAAATCTGAAGAGGATATGATGGACCTGCTCATGAAACTTAACGAAAGATTGAATGATACAGAGCAGGCATTGGAAAAAGCGCTAAAGGAAAAGCAGGGAGAGTCAACCTCCCAGCCTCCCGAGGTAATCCCCATAGTCTCAACTACAGCCCCATCCACACTTGGAGCAGCATTGGCTCCCAATGTCCCAGCAACCATAGCAGAAATAATCACAGATACAACAACAACAGCACCAGGCAGCAGTACTAATATGAGCACAGAACAACTGATAAAAGCCATGGAAGAATTGAAACTCCAAGTATCAGAATTGAAACAAGTAAAGGAACAATTGGCAAAAGTAGAAAAAAGCTATGACAAATCCAAGATGAGTGTGGTAGAGAAAATAAGGGAGGTTAAAACATTAGAGAACAAAGTGAGAACATTAGAAAATGATCTCACTCTGGATAAGCCCTTGGCTGAGATCAGAAAAATCCTTTGGGAAAATGTCACCCAGTCTATAAATGAAATATGGCCATCTATCCAAGTGATTTATGAGCAGATTGGCTTAATAAACGCAGCCCATGAAGTGATTCTACAGACAAGAGCTCAGTTAGGAAAAATGCCAGAAGAAGCTAATCGACTTATACATTTTTTGAACACCCACAATGTAGAACAGTTGGAGCAACTTGGCATTCAGGACATGACAGACACAATTCTAGAAATAAAAAAAGTTCTAACCAAGAGAACTTTAATGAAGAACTTAGAAAGAAGGTGCCACGACATGCAAGTGGAAGTCAATGCATTTATGGATAAATTCACAGTGTTTCTGAGTAAAGGGCTACCAAGTCCTTTAGTCCTCAATGATAAGTTAATGAAACACATTGATTATGTTGAAAAATTGAATAAGTATGCTAGCAATCAAGCCAGCGCATCATCAAGTGCATCAGGAGTGAAAGCACTTCTGTATGGCCGAGTTCTCTATGACAATTTGGAGAATTTATTCTACATTGAGCACGAGGTAAAACATCTATTCACCATTCAGCCTAATTTCTACAGATATACAGAGACTGATGAGACTCTTAGGAAGCTTCAGAGACATAAAATGCCAGAGCAGAAATGGTGGGAAGATATGCTAGAAATTTTGTAAAATTCTCTTGGATGAAGAACGTAAAATTTGGGCTATTTTTTCATGATAAGATGAACAGAAATGAATAAAGATCAGACGGGTCAAAGCGTATTAGATCAAAGTTGAAGAACATCCGATAAGGCCGGAGCAGCCAGCACAGAGTATCAATGGAAAACAGTTGTAAACCGACTCACAGAGCTTACCTCCAGCACATCTGATAAAGACGGAGCAACCAACACAGCATCAGTTATCTTTTCCTTGTTATCGAGACTATTTGTCTCTATCTTTTGTAAAAAACGATGAGTCATCACTAGATATTATCTTCGTGAGATATTTTGTATAAATACCTCCCCAATCAAAGTATTTGGGGTTGGTGAGTATTCTTAGACTTTGTTGTAATATTGAAATTTTGGAATAAAGAGTTGTTGGAATCAATTGTTGCCGTACTCACTGGACGTAGAATTGAAGCAGAGGACTTGTCACAGAATTCTTGAATCAACCAGCAGACCAATAAGTCCCCTATATCTTCTGTTTTGTAATTTTTCTAGTTTCTTATATCACTTGTGTTTCAAAATCTCAATGATAAAGATAAATATTAACCCAGAATATGTTTAATAGCACTCTGGTTTTCATTCATTATCGTTCTCTATGTTTTCTTCATAATTAGAATAAGCAGTGTAAATCTTAATTGCTTATGTTTCCTAATTCTCCCATAGTGGTTATTTGCTAAGAAATTCTTAACTGCTTCTTAGTAGTAATCGTCCACTTTCCCTCTTTAAATTTGTTGAAGGATTCTTAACTGGCCTTCACCCAATTTGAGCCCATTCCATTTGTTCTAAATCTTGATTTGTTCTCTGTTTGACTACCTTGCTCTGTGAAACCATCCTCTGTTAAGAAACCACATCCAGAAAGCCATCCTCGTTGACTCCATTAGCCCAATGGACTAAACTACTCAGACTTACACCTTTGCTCTATTGAATCTCACCATCCAAAAATCAAACAAAACCCCTGAGTTTCATAACTAGCATAATACCTTTCAAAACAAAGTAAAATCATAAAGAGAGAGCCCTCTCTGGATACAGATTAGCTAGATTCTGTATCTAAAAGATTGGTTTGTGGTTACCTCAGCCTCCTTTCCCTTTCTTACAACTTTGGGGAAAACCTGAGTAATAACATCATTGGCGACTCCACTGGGGATCTGAATAATTTGTTTATTACTACTATCTACTTTATAAGCTACAGAGAGAGCCTGAAGTTAGCCAGGTAGCTTTTGAAATGCTTTTTCTTAGCAAATGGTAGAAGTAAATGAATGCTACTTCAGTCTATCTCTGGTCTAACTTATAGATTGGACTGTTGGTTTCAAATAATTGATCGGTTCCTTCTTTATAAATCTTTAAGAAAGTTCACAATTCCCATATCCAAAGTCTCTTAAAGAAACCGTTAAAATTGTAGTGTCAAACCTATTTACAGAAAACTAATAATACACCTAGAAGCCTGGCTTCAGAAAGGATTTGTTACACCAGATCAAACCCTGATCCAAACCCACCACCTGTGTTTGAAAATCCTAATCTGATTCCTAGGATTCTTAGAAGACAAGAGAGCCAAGAAAATTCTGCTATTTCTCGGCCTCTATCTAGATCAAAATCCTGTCCTGTGAGGTCGACCCACCTTGAGGATGAACCTTTTGTTGAGTATTTTCAAAGCTCTTCATTTGGGACCTTTTCCGAATCTGGGTTAACCCACACAGTTCAAGATCCAATATTCATTGAAAATTTGCAGCTTGAAGTTGTTACTCAACATCTTGACAGACATCTGCAGAACTCCATCCAACCTGAGCTTACCTCTGAGAAAACACCAAATCTTCCTGTGATTACTACCACTTCTCCAAGTTCACCATCAACACCTCAGCCTTCCCAACCACAAGCTACCCCTTCCACTCCTCCATCTACTATCCATATTCCCATTGTCGTTCCTACTACACCAATTGTCATATATATTCCTACTACCATGGCAAACAGGTATGCTCCTCTGAACTTACCCGCCAATCCAAGGGCTACGCCCCAAGGCTATCAAAGAAAAATCACTCCTTTTGATGGCACAGGCACATACACAGCTCAATAGAATACTAAAAAAATGACAGATTACTTTGAAATATATGAGCTTGATGCTGATGATGTTAGAATGAAAGTATTTGTTCAAAGTTTGACTGGAGATGTTAGAACATGGTTTAGAGCCCTCCCTACAAACAGTATCAATGACCCATAAGCTCTTTATCAGACCTTCTTGAACAGATGGGAAAAGAAGAAAGATCCTCTCCACATTTTATCAGAATATGAAGGCTTAAAAAGAGGTACCCAAGAAACTGTCCAAGATTATTGTACCAGATTCAATAATGTCTACAATGCTATTCCTCAAAATCTCAGACCTCCTCCAGATTTAGCCCTGATCAAATTCCCTGATGCATTTGACTCTGATATGGCATATCAACTTAGGGAAAGAGCTCCTCGAGACTTAGAAGAGATGCAGAGTATAGCTGTTAGTGTTGAGGCCAACCTGATTTCTAAACGAGCTCGAGCTAGAGCTGAAAGGAGGATACCTCTCAAAAAAGAACCTTCTTCCTTTGAACAGAAATTAGATACTATTATTAAAGGAATGGATAGACTTGGTGATAGAGTAGAAACAATTGAGAGAAAATCCCCTTGGGATGGTCAACCAAGCAATACTGGGAGAAATCCAAATTTCAGGAAAAATCAAAACCCTAATACTGGAAAGATTGGGCCTGACCAAAACATTAGGCCCCCATTCCAAGAAAATTATGTTGAAGCCTCAACTTCTGATGAACCACCAGAAGACACCCAAATTAACTTGATGGGCCTCAATAATGAACAACAAGTTTTCTTGACCCAAGAAGACCAAGAAGCTCACACTCTTAAACAATTCCAAACTCAGTCAGGTGAGTCATTTGATTTTAGGGAGGGATATGATACAACAATTTATGAAGTCCACAAGCAATACAATCTGAGAAGCAGAAGAATAGATGTCCCTGAAATCAATAAACAGAAAGATACCAAGCAACCTAACAAAGCTAAGATCAATAATCCCCCTGTACAAATCCTTCCTGGAACAAGTCCTAACCCAAATAATCCAATAGTTGAAGATGTATCAGATAATCAACCACCTAACACAAAACCTTAAACTTCCATTCCTTCCAAAGGAAATGTGGAAGAACCTCCAGAATTTGATTCAGAAGCAACTTCAACCCATAACCCCACTCCTGAAAAAGAGAAAAACACTGAAAATACAGCAGAAAAAGAGAATCCCTCTGTCTGAAATACAAAAACTCAAACTGAAAAACCTTTCAATCTTGAGACTGAAATAGGCAAATTAAAAATAGATATTCCACTGTCAGAATTGGCTAAACATGATGTCTACAGAGATCAAATTAGCAGATCACTCCAGATTTCTGTGAACAAAGATTCAGTAAATGTTTTTGATGACCAGCCTGAATTAATTTTTGGCCCTGAGGTAAACGGAAAATCCGTAGATGGAGGTGTTCTTCCTTTATATGTAAGTCTGAACATACATGATAAAATACTTCATAATTCCATGTTTGATTCTGGCGCTTCTCACAACTTGATGCCTAAATCTGTAATGGAAAAATTGGAACTAGATATTACCAGGCCATACAAAGACTTATTCTCTTTTGATTCAAGCTAGGTCAGATGTCTAGGATTTATCAAAGATTTATGTGTATCATTAGTTCAATACCCTGCAAAAACCATTTTAATGGACATAGTGGTAGCTGATATTTCACCAAAATATGGCATGTTATTGTCTAGATCTTGGGGTGCAAAACTCCAAGGATCTTTACAGTTGGACATGTCCTATGCTACTATTTCAATATTTGGTCAACCAAAGAAATTGTACCGGGAAACTTTAATGAAATATGTGGTAAGTAGTCAGGAGAAACCCCAGAATTTCCCCATCTACTCCATGCACTCTGACATGGACTCTTTCATTCTCTACAATGCTGAAAATGATCCTCCAACTGATGTCAAGGTTTTAGCTTTGGAACAAGAAAAATTTTCAAATGAAAAGACTATTGTTCAAATTCAAGAAATTTCTGATAACAATGATACATCAAACACTCAAGAGAAACTAGATGAAACTAAAAAACCATATTATCCTATTAAGCAGATTACTGAGACTCCTGATACTAACTATGAACATGAGATCCTTTGGTACTTAGAATTTGATGGTTCAGTTAACAAATTAGGGGCAGGAGCTGGAATTTGAGTGCATAATCTAGAAAATAATCATGCTGAAGGGCATGCTTACAGGTTAAACTTTAAATGCACAAATAATATGGCTGAATATGAAGCCCTGTTGCTAGGACTTAAATTGATCAAAAGTTTGGGGGCAATCAAGGTATCAGTTTTAGGAGATTCTGATTTAGTCATTCAACAAATAAAAGGAAGTTTCCTCACAAATGATCCTAGACTAAGGTCTTACAGAGAAACAACAATTGAGATCCTCAATACATTTCTGGAAACACAGCTTGCTAAAATTCCAAGAAAGCATAATTTGCATGCTCAAAGTTTGGCAAGTTTTGCCAGCACTTGTAAATTATCTTTTGAACCCAATCACCAGTTCACAACTGAGATTAGACACAGGCCAGCCATACCTGACAATGTAAAGAACTGGCAAGTGTTTGACAATGATATTCAGATCAATAATTTCTTAACTCAAGAGGAGGAGTTTTCTAGCACTAATAGAGACATAGACACTGTCATAGAGTTTAATCAAACGAACAAAATAGAAATAGACATTTCAGCAGAAAGTGCAACTCAAATGCTTCACCCAACAAAGTTTACCAATAAAGGGATGCAAGATCTTAAAGAAATAGATATCGATGAGATTATCGAAGGAGAATCTAAAGTTATTATTTTAAAAGACAATCATTTGCCCAAATGATTAACTCCTTTGGAAGATTTCTTTGATTTTAATGATATCCCAAAGAAACCCAAGATGCAACCTCTAAAAGCAGACATTGAAGACTGTAACATAGGAACTGAAGAAAATCCGAAAATGATAAAATTATCCAAAACCTTGCCCCCTGATCAAAAACTTAAATATGTTGAATTGATCAAAGAATTCCAAGATGTTTTTGCTTGGAGCTATGAAGATCTGAAATCTTATGACACCTTTGTAATTCAACATACAATACCCATCAAGGAAAATAAAAAACCATTCAAACAAAAGCTCAGAAGAATTAACCCTGTACTACTCCCCTTAATTGAAAAAGAAATCAAACGGATGTATGAAGTAGGAATAATTGCTCCTATCAGATTCTTAGAGTGGGTGTCCAATTTAGTACCTACTAGGAAGAAAATAGGAGAAATCAGATTGTGTGTTGATTTAAGGAATGTAAATAAGATTTCTTTGAAAGATAATTACATGTTACCTAAGATGGACCACATTGTACAAAGGGTAGTAGGTGCCTCTAGGATTTCACTTTTGGATGGGTTCTCAAGCTTTAACCAGATTCTGGTCCATCCTGATGACCAGGAAAAGACTTCTTTTACAACACCATGGGGAACTTTCAAATATGTTAAAATGCCATTCGGACTTAAGAATGCAGGGGCAACCTTTCAACGAGAAATGGACATAGCTTTTGCAAAAGAAATTCACGATTTTCTAGTCATATATCTAGATGACCTTACTGTGTTTTCTAAATCAGATCAGCAACATTTAGATCATTTGAGACAAGTGTTTTTAAAGTGCATAAAGTATGGTATTTCATTGAATCCTAAGAAGTCATTGTTTGGTCTAGAGGAAGGCAAGCTGTTAGGCCATATCATCTCCAAAGATGGCATCAGAATTGATCTTGCTAGAATAGAAGCCATTCTACAAGTACCTCACCCCAAAAATGTCAAAGAGCTTCAAGCTTTCTTAGGAAAGATCAACCTTTTAAGAAGATTCATACCTAATTTGGCTGAATTAATAATATTGCTGAACAACATGTTAAAAAAGGATTCAAAGGTTAAATGTACATTAGAAGCCAAACAAGCATTTGAAGAAATTAAAATGGCTTTAACCAGAACACCAGTCCTTACAAGTCCAAAGTTTGATAGAGACTTCTTAATATTTTCATTTGCATTAGAACACACCATTGCTGCCATTTTACTACAAAAAGATGATCAAGGATGTGAAAAACCCATAGCCTTTTTCAGTAAAGCACTTAGAGATGCATCGCTAAAATACCAAATCATGGAGAAACAGGCTTTTGCACTTGTGAAAGCTATTAAAGACTTCAGAATCTATATATTGTACACCCATGTAATAGCTTATGTACCAAGTGATGTTGTCAAGGACATCCTAACTCAGGAGGGAATTGAAGGCAAACGAGGGAAATTGATAGCTAATATATTGGAGTATGATATTGAAATAAAAGCCACAAAGCTTATAAAAGGACAGGGATTGGCTAAACTCATGACTAAAACAAACTTTCAAGCCCTGGATATCAATGAATTGGATAATGAATAGGAGATGGTGACTCCACAAATCAGCCAGGCCTTCTTAGAATCACCTTGGTATGCTGATATAACTCATGTATTATTAAACCTGTAGGCTCCTCCAGGGTTATCCAGAACAAAGAAAAGGTTTGTAAAGATAAAAGCTTCAAAATTTTGTATTTTAGATAATTCTTTATTTTGAAAAAATCATGAAGGTATTCTATTGAATTGTTTAATAAAAGATGAAGCTGACAAAGTTCTCAAAGAGTTTCATGCAGGGGACTGTGGTGGACATCTTTACTAGAAATCAACTGCAGACAAAATCCTAAGGGCTGGATTTTATTGGCCCACCTTGTTCGCCGATGTAAAGAAATTTGTCACCGCTTGCCATAAATGTCAAATTTTTGAAGGCAAGAAGAAGCTTTTACCTCTACCTCTTAAACCAGTTTCCACTTAAAAGCCCTTCTAACAATGGGGTTTGGACTTCATAGGAGAAATCCATCCTCCCTCTTTTGGCTAGCATAAATGGATCCTCACTGCCACAATTATTTCACCAAATGGATAGAAGCCATTCCTTCCAGACAAGCCAATGATACAGTGATTATAGGATTCTTAGAAACCAACATACTGTCTCGATTTGGCTGTCCTGAAAAGATCATAACTGACAATGCTGCTGCTTTCAAATCCAAGAAAATGATAAGTTTCTGTCACAAATACCATATCACTTTAGGCCATTCCACAACCTATTACCCTCAAGGTAATGGTCTAGATGAGTCTTCCAATAAAAGCTTGATTAATATTATTAAGAAATTGTTGGAAGAGAATAAGAAAAACTGACACAAGAAACTTACAAATGCACTATGGGCAGACAGACTAACTACAAAGAGATCTATTGGGACTAGCCATTATGAATTGGTTTATGGCATGGAGGCTGTATTTCCTTCATTTTTAGGAGTCCTTGTAATGAAGTTATTGCAAGAAGCTCAGGTGGAACCAAATAACATTCAAAGAAGAATTAATCAGACTATCCATTTGCAGCAGACCAAAGAAGAGGTATATCAAAGATCTCAAGTGCTACAAGAAAAACTCAATAAAATATTTGATAAGAGAACCAAGACAGAAGATTTCTACCTTGGGGACAAAGTTTTAAAATGGGATTCCAGGAGAGAAGACAAAGGAAAACATGGGAAGTTTGAATTCCTATGCAATGGACCTTTTATTATCCAGGCCTTACAAGGGAACAATACTTACTTTTTGAAGAATCTGGATGGTACAGAAATAGAAGAAGGGCCAGTTAATGGTCGGATGCTCAAACACTACTTCGATCCAATTGTTTGATGTATTCTTGCTTCAACATGTATATACTATATCTTTAGTAATGTCTCAGTTTGGATTGGATAGTAAATTGTTGAAGTTGAAGCCCGAAGAGAAGGCCCTAAGCTTCACAAGTGTAATTGCCATACATATAATAAAACAACCAGTAGAAGGAGATTCCAGAGCACAGTCAAAGTTATGGAGAAGGCCCTCTGACCTACTATTCTTGACTTTCCACCAGGGAAAGCCATCCCCAAGTGGAGCCACTGTTATGCTCCTATGCCAATAGGTGTCATATTTCAGGATTGACATTAATGAACTCTGTAATATGTTCATACCTTCTCTTGTTGCAAATGTTTTCCATATTGTCAAAAATCAAAAAATTTTAAAAATGTAAAGAGGGTATGCCCTAAAAGAAAATTCAAAGGGTAAAAAGAAGAAAATGGTCAAAAAAGTGAAAGAAATGAACTCCAAACAAAATAGACCAAGAAAGTGTGCAAGTCCAAAATTCCACTACTATTTTATTTTCTGCAATAATCGGATGGTGTGCAGCTTGTTGATTTATGTCACCATTGATGAATGGCCAAACAACTTAATCTTGGTTAGTTCATGTTTGAATTTCATGTTTTAGAGATAGAGAATAAAATCTAACCAAACTGTTCAATCTTGACAGATAAGTAGATAGGTAGAGAAGTAAAGAAACTCAACAGTTAAATCTAAGCCCTGGGATGTTATAAGTGCAGACTTAGGTAGGATTGCCATGAAAAGAAAAAGAAGATGATGAGGGTTTGCCAGTCCAAGTGCACCCAAAGAAAGAAGAAAAAATGCTAGGCCAAGTAGGCAGGGTAGGTGCAATAGTGTTGCAGAATGATACTTGTGATAGATTTTGTCTCCACATGTTTTAACTTTTACTTTAATCACAAGTACCAAGCAAACATTATACTTGAAGTAGCTCAAACGAGGCAAGGTTTCATGACTAACTCCTCTTCATACTTTTCCCTAAAAATCATTCACCTACTTCCCCAAGGATATTAAGATCAGCTTGATATCATTCATAAACCACTCATTCTATTTCGTAATGATTGCCTAAGTAAAAACCCTATTTTGCTTAGGAGATTGCACAAATATCATATAAACACCTTTTCCACTTCAAAGCCTAAGTTGACACAAAAATACAACTATTTTTAACTTAGCGTTGGTTCATTACATTTTTTCATATTAACTATTAAACTTTATTTATATAAATCCCACCCTATTCCCAATCCCGTATTATATATAAATACATTAAAAATCCCCCAAATATTAATATTTCCCGCCCCAGTGGAATACGACCATAGTTACATTTTAACAGGGATTGATGAATTTATTTGAAGTTCATTAAGAACCCTTCCTGCGCGCATCATGGAATTAATTAACCTCTGGTTAATTAATAACCAACCAACCCTGACCAATGAAATTGCCCCCGATACATTTTAAAACATGGTTTAATATATCGGGCCCGTGGTGTTAACCTCCTGCCATCTCTGAAGCTCGTCCACCGTCAGATCTTCGCCCATCCATCCGATGGTCGACGATCATTTCGCGACCACCATAACCGCCAAACGTTAACGCGCGGGGAACCGGTGGTTTTGCCGCCGTACCAAGGACACACGTCACTCATTTAACCTGCTCGCTTGCCCCCCGTCCGAAACCACCCGACCCCAAAAGCGGTGCGGGGTAAACCGCTTACCACCCTCTGCGTGACGACAAGACGTCCCATCACTCTGACGTCAGCTGCTCAATAAATGCCAAAAATCCCCCGCCAAACCAAATTTCGTTAAATTGACGAGAAAATGTCATTTTCACCCTATCCCCTGTGAACTGTGCTCCATGCAAGATACGTCCAGTTCGCCACGTGACCAAGAAACTCCAGCGTCGTGCTCTGCAGCTCGTCGTTCAACCTGCGAATTACACGGTTTGCCTCTTAAACACAGGTATTTACCCAATTCACTTCCCAAACCTGTAATTTCAGTTTTTCCACTAAGAATCTTATCTAAAAGAGCCAAATTCAAGTAAAATCATTCTGAAGCTTCCATAAAAAGACCCCCAAGCCTGCTGCTTAGTCCATTGTTTCCATAGAAGCCCGAATTCCAGTTTGAAAACACAAAAACCAAACATGGAAGCTCCTGTAGCCCTGAACGTCGCGCCTATGAATGCACCTCATAAAGACTTAGATTATTTACCCCTGGCCAAAGAATATTTTCAAATAAAATATATGTCTAGTAATGTGAACCATCTTCAATCTTTCTGCCAAATCAGAGATAGCTATCGAAACAACTCTGATATTTTTGGGTTATGGGAATCTAACCTTCCCATGTATTTCATTCCCTCAGTTCGTGTTTTCCCAGACATCATTCATCAGTGTTATGCCAACTATGACCATGTCCATAGAGTAGTTATGTCCCCATCCCAAACTGTTCTTTTTCACATAACTGCTAAGTCTATTAATGAAATGATACAATTCCATTCCACTGAGACCCTTGCTCATCTTTCCATGGGGTATCTACTTGAAAAATCTTCTCAATTGTCCAGCTCAGAGATAACCCGTATTTCTCATATGTTCATGCTACCAGAGCATCAGCCTACAGGCCCACCTCCTTATCTACAAGTCTTTTTCACTGAAACTGGTAGACTTATTGTTGACATGATATCCCTGATCTTGGGATTTAATACCAGTGAATATGTTGATGATATCACCCTAGTTTTACTATCAATATTTACCGCAGGACAGCCCCCTGTTATCAAATATGACTATGCCACTTTTATTGTCAACAAAATCCATGATCAATCCTTGAATTTGGATAGAGAAGGAGTCTTCACGTACACATCTTTCATATACCACCTTCTGTTATATCATCATCCAGACAACTTTTCTTTCCCCATCAGGAGGTTGGACTCAAAAGGAAATCGAAGATCTATGATCTTTTGGAGCTTAGTCTTCCATAATACCTGTGAATCCCCTTATACTTATAGTGAGTTTATTGACTTATTTGTACATTCAGCATCCACTCTGTTGATAGGATCTCCTCCTCCTAGAATCTCTGGTGACATGAAAAAGATTCTGCAGCTCTCCAAGCAGTACAAGATAGGTGACTGGAACCTGTACCAAAATCACACAGAAATCAGAATATATGGCTATGAACTTTGCCCTTTCAAGCTGCCCAAATATGTGCCCATGAGATTATTTGTATTAGAATATTTCAGACAGATCATAAAGACAGATTTAGACCATTTTTGTAATGCAAAGAAGAAGGCCCAGCTAAGAATCAAAAACCAATTAGGCCCTTATGTCATCCATTCTAGAGATGCCTGGCAAGAGGTTGACAAGATTTTAGGAGATCACCTTAAATTGAAGAAAAGTTTTTGGTGGGTGCCATATGACCCAAATAGTTTTATAAGTGACAGAAGGGTAAGAAACAGGTTGTCAGTTTATGTGCATCATAGGATCCCACAAATTGAACAATTTGCTAATTAGGATGAGTGGATAGAAGGGACATTAATAGAAGAAATTAGTGAACAAGAAAAGATGGAAAATGCCAAAAAGATCTTGAAAAGACCCTTGACCTGGACACTTTTGGACAAGTATCTTTCAAACTATCTCAATAATCAGGAGTTGGTACATCCTCTGCTAGAACTTCTCAGCAGCCTGTACAGGAAACCAGTACACCAGCTACAGGAACTTCCAAGGGCAAAGAAGTGGCATACACAGAGCAGCCTGCGATGACTGATCAGCAAGAACAAATTCCTCCACCCCAAACTAGAGCAGCAGGAAATCCAGCATTGCAGACTCCTCTGAATGAGGAAAGAAACAGGAAGAGAAACAGAGAAGCCACTCCCCCCACAAGTGGACCTGCAGAACAACCAGGTGCAAAGAGGCAGAGATTGAATCCTCTATCAGAAGATGAAATTATTGAGGAAACCACAGACATCCAGAGGATGGAAAGAGTAGTCAGCCGGCAGACTTCTCCAATGATTGAAACATCAACCAGCTCACATAGGCACGAGCTAGAAAGACAGCACAGTGTAGAAGTATCTTCTACCAGGCCTCAGACATTAAAAAGACTTTCACAGAGATAAAAGCAAAAAATGATCCTGTGAGAATTCAAATTTATATTCAATACCTGAAGATGGCTCTTGCAAACCAGCAGAGATTAATGTCAGCCTATGACATTAAAGAAGGAAAAATGATAATGAGTTATTTTAAGCCCAAGGTGCAACAACCACAGTCAGCAGCTGATTACATCAGGACAAATTTGGAGGTCTTAGCCAAGGATATTCATCCCATGGACCAGATTGAGCTTCATAAACAGACTGGAGAGATGGTCTACTCCACACTAGCTGATAAAGCAATGTTGGCCCATAAATTACAAAACTCCTTGGACAATACCTCTGCTCAATTACATTTGGAGAAAGCCTCTTCTCTAGCCAAGGACAACAGGATCAAATCCTTAGAAGAAATCATCATTGAACTGGGACATGATCCCAAAGATGCTAAAGGAATAAAGGCACTAGTGAAGAAGAAAGAAGAGGACATTGTTGCCCTGAAGAAACAGCTGAAACTGCCTCCTTCCATGCATCCGGAGACTGCAAAAGTTGTACAACAGAAATCTAAAGAGGATATGATGGACTTGCTCATGAAGCTTAACGAGATATTGAATGATACAGAGCAGGCATTGGAAAAAGCACTAAAGGAAAAGCAGGGAGAGTCGACCTCCCAGCCTCCCAAGGTAATCCCCATAGTCTCAACTGTAGCCCCCTCCACACTTGGAGCAGCATTGGCTCCCAATGTCCCAGCAACCACAGTAGAGATAATCACAGATACAATAATAGCAGCACTAGGTAGCAGTACTAATATGAGCACAGAACAACTGATAAAAGCCATGGAAGAATTGAAACTCTAAGTATCAGAATTGAAACAAGTAAAGGAACAATTGGCAAAAGTAGAAAAAGTTATGACAAATCCAAGATGAGTGTGGCAGAGAAAATAAGGGAGGTTAAAGCATTAGAGAACAAAGTGAGAACATTAGAAAAGGATCTCACTCTGGATAAGCCCTTGGCTAAGATCAGAAAAATCCTTTAGGCAAATTTCACCCAGTCTATAAATGAAACATGGCCATCTATCCAAGTGATTTATGAGCAGATTGACTTAATAAACACAACCCATGAAGTGATTCAACAGACAAGAGCTTAGGCAAAATGCCAGAAGAAGCTAATCGGCTTATACATTTTTTGAACACCCACACTGTAGAACAGCTGGAGAAACTTGGCATTTAGGACAGGACAAACACAATTCTAGAAATCAAAAAAGTTCTAACCAAGAGAACTTTAATGCAGAACTTAGAAAGAAGGTGCCAGGACATGCAAGTGGAAGTTAATGCATTTAGGGAGAAATTCACAGTGTTGTTGAGTAAAGGGATACCAAGTCCTTTAGTCCTCAATGATAAGTTAATGAAACACATTTATTATGTTGACAAATTGAATAAGTATGCTAGCAATCAAGCCAGCGCATCATCAAGTGCATCAGGAGTGAAAGCACTTCCGTCTGGCCGAGTTCTCTATGACAACTTAGAGAATTTATTCTACATCGAGCACGAGGTAAAGCATCTATTCACCATTTAGCCTAATTTCTATAGATATACAGAGACTGATGAGACTCTCAGGAAGCTTCACAGACATAAAATGCGAGAGTAGAAATGGTGGGAAGATATGCTAGAAATTTTGTAAAATTCTCTTGGATGAAGAACATAAAATTTAGGCTATTTTTTCATGATAAGATGAACATAAATGAATAAATATCAGACGGGTCAAAGCGTATCATATCAGAGTTGAAGAACATCCGACAAGGCTGGAGCATCCAACATAGAGTATCAGTGGAAAACAGCTGTAAACCGACTCACAGAGCCTACCTCCAGCACATCTGACAAAGACGGAGCAGCCAGCACAGCATCAGTTATCTTTTCCCTGTTATCGAGACTATTTGTCTCTATCTTTTGTAAAAAACGATGAGTCATCACTAGATATTATTTCCGTGAGATATTTTGTAAGATCTTTTGTATAAATACCTCCCCAATCAAAGTATTTGGGGTTGGTGAGTATTCTTAGACTTTGCTGTAATATTGAAATTTTGGAATAAAGAGTTGTTGGAATCAATTGTTTCCGTACTCACTGGATGTAGAATTGAAGCAGAGGACTTGTCACAGAATTCTTGAATCAACCAGTGGACAATAAGTCCCCTATATCTTCTATTTTGTAATTTTTCTAGTTTCTTATATCACTTGTGTTTCAAAATCTCAATGATAAAGATAAAGATTAACCCAGAATATGTTTCATAGCACTCTGGTTTTCATTCATTATCGTTCTCTATGTTTTCTTCAGAATTAGAATAAGCAGTGTAACTCTTAATTGCTCCTATTTCCTAATTCTCTCATATTGATTATTTGCTAAGAAATTCTTAACTGCTTCTTAGTAGTAATCGTCCACTTTCCCTCTTTAAATTTGTTGAAGGATTTTTAACTGCCTTTCACCCAATTTGAGCCCATTTCATCTGTTCTAAATCTTGATTTGTTCTCTGTTTGACTACCTTGCTCTGTGAAACCATCCTCTGTTAAGAAACCGCATCCAGAAAGACATCCTCGTTGACTCCATTAGCCCAATGGACTGAACTACTCAGACTTACACCTTTGCTCTATTGAATCTCACCATCCAAAAATCAAACAAAACCCCTGAGCTTCATAACTAGCCTAATACTTTTAAAAACAAAGTTAAATCATAAAGAGAGAGCCCTCTCTAGATACAGATTGGCTAGATTCTGTATCTAAAATATTGGTTTGTGGTTACCTCGGCCTCCTTTCCCTTTCTTACAACTTTGGGGAAAACCTGAGTGATAACAGTAGGATAGGAATTTTCAATAACACTGACAACTCAATATTCTAGTTGGCTGCAAATGTAGGACCTGTGGTAGTTTTAATTTTCCCATGTTTTATTGAATCTCTAGTGTTTCTCGTCATGATCTTTGGTGTTCCATGTATAGAAGTTATTTCTCTTCTCAAAACATGCGGAGCTCCTATGGTCATTATGGATATCTATTGGCTATTGCCTTCACAATTTCCATGCACTGCTTGTGTACAATTCATTTTAGTTTTGGCCTAATTTTTAGAGTTTCTTTTGGTTTGTTTCAGTATTTGCCTTTATTTGGTCAAAGTTGTAGTACCATGAGTATGTTCATGCTTAGATATTACACTGGTTGCACTACAAAATTCTCTTTATGATGTGTCGGCATACCTTATTCTTTGACTGGACTTTGACTATCGTGTCCAACATCCACTATTAATTCGAGTGATATTGCCTCATTAAATTCTGAAGAAATAGAATGTGAAAATCCTAATGATTTCTTGATATGCTCTATCTACACATTGTATTCTTGTATGTTTTATGTGTGCTTTGCAATGTAAGTTTAGTTTCCTGAACAACGTGGAAATTCATTAATGAATTGTATTATGTACCCTGTGTTATTATGCTTGTCATAAACTACATATTATTTCTTGCTTTATTTTGTGGCTTCATTGAAACATTTATAATAGTATTTATGGTCTTCCCTACTTCTCAGTTTTGTGGCTTTTATATCTTATTCCATGTATCCATACAATGGCTTCTAGACACATTCACGAGGACATGTTTGGATGTGAAAGTAATGATTTGGACACATTCATGAGGATATGTTTGGATGTGAAAGTAATTATCATGCCAGTGTTTTAAGAAGGGTCCATATATTTTTTCCATTCTGTTATGGTCTTATAATATTTTCTTTTCTATAATTTTCCAAGAAGATATTATGAATATCAACTAATGCAATATGGAAATGAAAATTCCAATCATATGATTATACATTTATATGCTTCCACATAGAGAATTGCACCGAAGATGGAAATGGGGTATTGTTTGATATTTTGGAAAATGAAAATCATTAATTTTATTATATATAGTGATTGTTGCTTTCAACATCCTTGAGTTCAAAAGATGCATATTTTGGCTTCAAATTGATCTTCTTATAATCTATCCAAAATCATTCGATGAAGGTCACTATGATCTTGTCCATAGAGTGATCAAAAACAGAATGATACAAATGTTTGCAGGAGTTTAAATTGGGGAACAATGTAAATGGATCTGAATGAAACCCAAGAGAGCTATATCAATTGCAAGAAATCTTGAATCCCAAATAAAGTTGGAATATTCAAATACGGTGTGGATAAATTCCAACCATTCAAGTAGAAAAGTACTTCAAACACAAGTGTTATGAGTGCAAACACATATGGATGTTTAACCAAAAGACCAAATTAGCATTTTTTGGTCAATAATTACTAAGGATATAGATCTTTGCTATCTCTGCAATGCATTCTTTGGAAGCTACGCTAAAGCTAAATAACCAAAAAGAGAGAGCCTGATACCCTGGATACTCTTGTCATGTCAATGATGCAATTTTTGAGACCTCCCTCTTTAACTAAGATCCAAAATTCTATTTACACCCTTTGGAAACATCTGGTGACACTTTCACTTTCATCATGGAAGATTAACATTTTAATGCTACTCCTTCCTTTACAACAACTAGTACAATTGCTAATTAAAATATACATTTATAAAATAAAAAATTATATAATTTACAATTTCTAAATTCTAATTAAAGATAAATATATTTATAAAATGAAAAAAACCATGAATTGACTTGGAGCATCGTTCCCGTTGTTGCTTAAAAAAAAAAAACATATAAGGTTGCAAAATAGTTATGGAATGTAATTAATTTAGTTTGTGGCTTAGAAAACACACAATTTTTTTGAAGACTGACAAGCATATACTTCCTCAATGGTTTCGTTCTCTCATGTGACCAAGCATTAGACTTGCAACTAGAAACTTTGATCCTTAAAAAAACAAAATAAGAATCGTTTAATGGTGGAATTTGTAAATTTATTATTGACCCTTCTATATTTTGCATGTGAATGAATTTAAGCTAGGTTTTATCATCGTTGCAACAAAGACCCTCCAAAATTTTTGCCTAAGTCAATTTTGGAGCCTCTATGAACCGTCATTTCAAGCCCCTTAATGTCATCACATTTTTTATTTAATTACCCTTATGATTTCTCCTAGTGTTACATCCTCCTAAGTTAATATTTCCTAAATGTCATCACCTAACCCTTAGAATCACTTGTGTTATCTAGCCCATAGTTAGGGGGACTTATGACCTTTCGTGGCTTAGAACATAGCCTTTTCACCATGCACACACTAAAAAATCAAATGAACAAGACACAAAAGAAAAAAGAAAAAAAGCAAGAAAGAGCATCTTTTAAGGAAAACACGCACTTCTAGTTGACAAAGACATGCTCTTATGTTGAGCGCACTCCTCCAGGTCAAAGAAGTGCACCGTCCTAGAGCGCACTCCTTTGGGTCAAAGAAGTGCACCCTCCCAGAGCACACTCCTTCATGTTGAGAAAGTGCACCCTCCTTGAGCGCATTCCTTCTTGCCAAAGACATGTGCCCTTCTTGAATGCATGTATGCACTTCTTATTGCATGTGGGCGCACTCCTAGGAAATAGGAGCCCACATAAATTCCCTTAACTAACTCATGTAATTTCCTTTAAATCAACCCAACTAATCATTCGTTTTCATAACAATTCTCATTTGGGTTGGGCACACAGTTTTGGATCAAGAAATTATTCGTCAATCTATGTTAAAAGTACGTTTTGCATGTTGAATATATTGATTTCCTTTCATGATTTCACTGTCGATTTTGCTTTCCTTGCTGGCATTTTTTATTTTTTTTTTTATTTTTTGTTTTTTATTTTTATTTTTATTTTTTTTTCCAGTTTACTTACTAGTGCTTATGTTCAATCTTATTTCTACAAGTATTAATTTGTTGTCACATGCTAAAACTCTACACATTCCTCAACTTTTCACATTCTCACCATGATTACGACATCATCCATACAAGCTTGTGGATTCTTCTTCTTCTTGTTTTTATCACGAAATATTGTTGTTAGAATTTTTATTGAGCCATCCTTAGGAAGAGCATACTTCTATAACCGAAAGCCCAATCAACTCTGAAAAGTGTGCCCAAATTAGACTAGTCTACCTCTTTAGTGCACTCCTTCAGCACGAAGAACTACACCCCCTCTTACCGCATGAGCACACCCCGAAGGGTTGAGTGAGTTTTCGTTGTCCCTTTAGCATGCGTTAGTGTACCCCCCTATCCCTTTAGTTTGTGAGCACACCGTGGAGGTTTGAAGGTCTGAAGACATCTCCCTTCATCCCTTTGAAGTGCTCTAGTGCACCCTCTATATCTCCTTGAGCGCATGAGAAAAACATGAAGGCTTGAGGCCTGAAGACCCATCCTTCATCCCTTCGGAGTACGTTGGTGCACCCTTGAGGGTTTTCCTTGTCTTGCTTCAGTGCATGAGTGAACTACAAAGCCCCAAATGACCCTTGACCCCCCTTCGTGCTTTGAAAGTGCACCCTCCTTGTTTTCATGCCTATTTTCTTACGCATGAAAGTGATTATGTGTTGTCATTGATAGAATTACATTATTAGTACATTTAATGGCTCTTTGAATATGATTTGTTGAGATATTGCCACATATTTGGTTCCATAAAGATAATCTTGTCATCATGAGTGTGTTGTCACAAACTGGAGTTCAAGCTGTTAGCCTCCTGTTGCAACAGGTGTTCATATTTCATGATTGACAGATTGAAAGTGCCAAATATGTCATCTTTCATGTTGCAAGGTTCCCTATTTCCAAAAGAGGCCAAAGAAGAGGCCATGAAAGTGTGCTAGTTTAAATGCCACTGCTGTATTCCAATTTTGATGAGTAATTCCATTTTTGAAGAGTTTTTTCAGTTAAGGGAAGGCCAAACAGCTTAATCTTGGTCTCCCTAGGTTTCAATTTCATGTTGTAGAATATAGAGAATCATTATCTGTCCAAACAGCTTAATCTTGGCAGATTTGTAGATAGGTAGAGAAACAAGGGTTCTCAACAGCTTAATCTGAGCCCCGGCAGAAATAAGGATTGATTTAGATAGGAGGGCAGTCAAAAGTAAAAAGGATAATCAGGGTCTGCAAGTCTAAGTGCACCCAAACCAAAAAGAAGAAAAAATGCTAGGTAAGTAGGCCGGGTAGGTAATTTTGTGGTTGCAGAATCATGGCTTGTGATCCATTTCATCTTTTCAAGTGTCATATCTATTCATATCACAAGTTTGAGGTTGTTTTCCAGTTGAAGGACTTCAAGTGAGGCATGTCTAACTCCCCATTCTTCTTATTCCCCAAAACACTCACTAATTCCCCAAAGAGGTCAAGATCTGCTTGACATCTCTTAGTTCATCATGTTTCATAAAAATTTGCCTAAGTAGAGATCTGCTTTACTTAGGAGTGCTGATATCTCTTCTATAAGTTCTATTTCCCCTTTGTAGCCTAAGATTTCCATACTTAGCGTTTTCTTCACGCATTCATATTAACTACTAACTCTATTATGTAAATCCCTATCTATTTCCCCTTCCCCTTACTAAAAGCACTAAATAGCTCCCCTATGTACATATTCCCATCCCCTGGCACCATAGCCATATAATATCAGTTTGGGAAATGATAGTCCACCTGGGACTAGCATTAGCCTTCCGTGTCCTAACCCTGGGATTAACTTAACATTCGGTTAAGTTAATAACCTTTTTCCTCACCCCTTTGCCCATAACATTTCATCATTTTTTACCCCCTCGCGCTCACATGTTCGGGTTTAGTTTAAATGTTTTGATTAAACTTACCCCCGGTGCCCAAACTATGTAAAACCCGCAAAAAACCCACAAACCCAAAGTTTTTGACCCCCGCCATATAAATATTAATTCCATATTCACACGGGTCCCGTCCCTAACCTCCCGCTACCTCACCTATCCCACCAGCCGTCCGATGGCCAGAACCCCAGATCAACGGTGGGCGGGTCTTTTCCTGTCCCGATCTGCTGAGGGTTAACGTCCGGGAAATAGGGGGTTTTCCTGCCTTACTCCCGCCATGTGTCGCCCTCCCGGCTGTGTCGGGGTCCCCTTTACCGAAACCACTTCTGCGCAAAAGCGGTGCGACATGAAACCGAACACTGCCTCCACCAAATGACGTCAGCGCCACGTCTTCATTGCGTCATCAACCTGCGTCGGCCTCCTGCCACCATGTCCTGTGCCACGTCGTTGCCACCATACTGCCACATCATCACCCTTCCGTACTGCCACGTCACCCTACTGACGTCACCCTGCCACGTCACTCTCGTACTGGGACCCACCGCTGACGTCGTGCTGACGTCATCACCAAAAAGGGCGCGAAGCACGAAATTTGCAGCAAAGGAAGCCCGGAATGAAAAACTGAGGCATTTTTTGATGCGCGATTAGTGCTTAGCTAAGAAAAATTGGTCAAAATCGCGCATCGCTAAGAAAAATTGGTCAAAATGGAGGGCCTCTCCTGGCTCGACTACCTGCAAAACCCAAAAATTCGCAGTTTGACAGGATTTCTTCATGAAGGTTCATATTTAATCGGCCAGCAAAGATAGCATTCCAGAGGCCACGACAAACAGCAGTCATTTTTGCCTGGAAAGGGCAGAAAAGGGGCGATTTGTCAGTTTCAAACACAGCAAGGGAGAGAAACGGCCCGATTCAATTGAGAAAGAGTATCAGAGGAAAGATGAAGCGGCAAAGAGTATCAGTTCGGCAACATCAAAGCAGGTGAACATTAAAGACCTCCATCAAAGTCAAAGAAGAAGTAAAGACCATTTAAAGCTTATCTGGTCGGGATTAGTGCACATTAATGGCACCGAACAGAAGCATAACCGACTTAGAAGTGCAGATAAAAGACAAGGCACGGTTATTGCAGAACCACCTCACTGCACCAAGCCACCGAGGACACCATATTAACTCGTTTTGATACTGCTGCCCCCAGCGCAGCTCAAAAGATATTTCCCTGCATTAACTTCTGGACAAGATTAGGTTAAAGCAATCATTTCCTTTAGACCTATTTAGGTCGGCTGTAATAGATAATCTTGGATATTTTTCCCTATTTATACCACCCTCTGGATTGTTTAAAGGGTTGGTTGGTTGATAATCCTCATGAGAGACTCGCACTGTATATCTGATATGTTTTCTTTAATCAAAGACTGCTGAAAGCTTGGAGAATGGACTGTGTGTTGTGTATTAATGGTTGAAGAGTGAATTACGGAATTCTTATGCTGCAACATGACTCAATAAGTGCCTCTTAACTCTGTTTTTATTGATATATGCTCATATCATACATGTATCACCGTCTAAATAGCAGAAAGAAAGATTAGCTTAGAACTTGTTTAACTGCACTCTATGCTCAATTTCTGTTGTTTCTTTATGTTTTCATCTGAACTGAATTGGTAATGAATATGAATTCCCTTTGGCTCATATTTACCCTAATTCACCCATGTTTGACAGTTATCTAAGGATTCTTTACTGCTCCTAGATAGAGCTCATTCACCTTCCCTCTGTTAAGCTGAATGAGAGATTCTTAATTGCCTCTCATTCCTTAGCCTTCATTCCATCCTTTAGCTTGAATCATTGTTTCATATGTAGCTAGCTTGCTCCATATTTCTCTCTTGTGACCAAGAAAACGCACCAACAGTTCTACTCCATGACTCCATGGCCAATGGTTTGAAACTATCACACTATGCATGCCTCTCTACTTGAAAGCATCATCCTTCCCACCAAAACTTAAACAAAACCCCTTGAACTTAATAACTAGCCTAAAATCATCATCAACAAAGCTAAATCAGAAAGAGAGAGCCCTCTTTGACTGCAGGTGAGCTAGGACCTGCAGTCCAAAGATTGGTTAGTGGTTACCTCGGCCGTATCCCTTTAAGCTGACCAAGGGACAACCTGAGTGATAACATAATGGCGACTCCACTGGGGAACATGAATCAATTGTTCAAGTGCTATCTATTCCTTAAAACTACAGATGAAGCCTGAATGTCAGCCAGGAAGCCTTTGAAACTGTTCTTGCTTTGCATTTACAGGAGTAAATAAAAGCTGCTTTAGTCAATCTTCATGCCAGTTTTAAGCTGCAGATAGCTGTTCCAAAATTTGATCAGTTCCTTGCTAATTCTAAAAAGCATTCCCAGAAAATACCAAAAACAAATTCGGAAGCTGGCTCCCAAAAGGAATTCACATTGTACAAGGTCAAATCCAAACCCAAATCCCCCAGCGACTTTTGAAAATCCGAACTTAATCCCAAAGATTCTTAGGAAGCAAGAAAAACAAGAAGATTTTGCTAATTCTAGTCCTGAAACAGTTCAGCCAAGCTGTGTTCCAACCCCTGTCAAAGTTTTATTTCATTCAACCCCTGCTTCCCTTTGTTCATCATCCACATCTCAAAGTACTCCTTCCACACCTCCATTCACTGCACATACTCCCATTACCACTGTTATTACCACTGTTCCAGTCGTTCCATTTATCCCTGTTGTTCCACTCATCCCTGTGAATATGGCTAATAGATATGCCCATTTACAGTTACCTGCAAATCCTGGGGCTATGCCTCAGGATTACCAAACTAAAATCACATATTTTGATGGTACTGGTTTTTGCACAGCCCTTCAGCATACCAAGAAGATGCAAGACTATTTTGAGAACTACGAGATAGATGATGATAGTGTGAGAATGAAAATTTTTGTCCAAAGCTTAACAGGTGAAGTAAGAACTTGGTTCAGAGCACTTGCTACAAATTCCATAGCCAATCCGGACACGCTTTACCAATCCTTCCTTAACATATGGGAAAAGAAAAAAGACCCCTTGCATATTTTATCTGAATATGACACTATAAAAAGAGGCCCTCAAGAGTCTGTATTAGACTACTGTGAAAGATTCAATAATGTTTATAATGCAATACCGCAGAACTTAAGACCTCCACCTGACCTTGCTTTGTATAAATTCCCTGATGGTTTTGATTCAGATATGGCCTATCAGTTAAGGGAAAGAGCCCCTGAAAGCCTTGCAGACATGCAAAATGTTGCTATTAGTGTAGAGGCAAACCTAATTGCCAAAAGAAACAGAGCTAGAATGGAAAGAAGAACCACCTTCAAGGAAAAGCCCTCAGCCTTAGACCAGAAGCTGGATGCTATTATCAGTGGCATGCACAGGCTGGGAGACAGAGTGGAAAGTGTTGAGAGGAAATCATCATGGGAAGGACAACAGTCCAATACCATAAGGAACCCAAATTTCAGGAAAACGCAAAACACAAATGCTGGTAGGTCTAGCCCAGACCATGATATAAGACCCCCTTTTCAAGAAAACTATATAGAAGCATCTACATCTAGTGAGCAAACAGAGGACACTCACATGAACCTGATGGATCTAAAGGGTCAGCACCAAATTTTCCTAACCCAAGAATACCAAGATGACCATGAGATAAATCAATTTCAGACTAAGTCTGGTGAGTCTTTTGATTTTAAACAAGGCTATGATACTGTTGTGTATGAGGTCCACAAACAATATAAGCTAAGAACTAGGACCATTGATATTCCTGAACCTAGCAAAGCAAAGGAGGGCAAACAGCCCAACAAGATTAAAGGCAAGGCTGTTACAATAGAACCAACTGATATAACTATCCCAAACCCGCATCAAGTGACTGTAGAGGACATAACAGAAATGCAGCCTTCTATTGATCAGCCTCTGCCACCTTCTTCCCCGAAAGAGAACTCGAACAACGTTCCAAAAAGCCCTCCTAAAACTAAAAAACCGCAAGCAATCACTTCCCATAACGCTGACAAGGAATCACTTCCCATAACGCTGATAAACAAGAGAAAATCGCTGATACTCCAATGGAAAAAGGGAAGCCTGCCTCTCACAATACTAAAGCCCAATCTGAAAAATCATTTGATTTAGAGGCAGAAATAGGTAAATTGAAGATATTTGTCCCTCTCTCGAAACTTTCCAAACATGATGTGTATAGGCAACAAATTCAAAAATCACTTCAAATGCCAGAAGTCAAGGATGATGTAAATGTTTTAGATGATACCCCTGAACTTCTGTTTGGTCCAGAAGCTAATGGAAAATCAACATATGGATCTGTTCTACCCTTTTATGTCAGTTTGCACATACATGACAAAGTCTTGCACAATGCTATGTTTGACTCAGGTGCCTCACACAATCTTATGCCCAAAGCTGTAATGGAGAAGCTAAACCTTGATGTCACTAGGCCATACAAAGATCTATTCTCCTTTGACTCAAGTCAAGTCAAGTGTTTAGGCCTTATCAAAGACTTGTGTGTCTCCTTAGTCCAATATCCCAACAAGACAATCCTCATGGATGTGGTGGTTGCTGACATTCCACCAAAGTATGGCATGCTCCTATCAAGATCATGGGGAGCAAAACTCCAAGGATCTCTTCAATTAGATCTCTCCTATGCCACTATTTCAATCTTTGGGCAACCAAAGAGACTGTATAGGGAAACACTAATGAAATATGTGGTAAGTAGTGAGGAAAAGCCCCAAAATTTTCCTATTTACTCAATCCATTCTGATATGGATTCTTTTATTTTGTTTAATGATGAAACGAGTTCTCCAACTGATGATAAGCCTTTGGCTTTAGAACAAGAAACATGCATAAATGAGGAATCGGTTGCCCATATCCATGAAACTGTCAAAACAGTTAATGCAACCAGCATACTAGAAGAACCTCCCTGAACAGAAATTTCAAATCTGCCCAATTCTAAAATGGCTGAAACTCTTAATACTAACCATAAGCAAGAAATCACATGGTATTTAGAGTTTGATGGCGCTGTTAACAAGTTAGGAGCAGGGGCAGGTGTATGGATTCACAATACACATAACAATCATGCAGAAGGCCATGCCTATAGACTAAACTTTAAATGCACCAACAACATGGCAGAGTATGAGGCTCTCCTTTTAGGCCTTAAACTGCTCAAAGCCCTAGGAGCTGCAAAGGTGTCCATTCTAGGTGACTCCGATTTAATCATACAACAAATGAAAGACAACTTTGTTACCAATAACAATAGAATGAGGGCCTATAGGACTGCTGCCACTAATATACTCAATGCATTCACTGAATCCAAGCTTGCTAAGATTTCAAGAAATCATAACATCCATGCATACAACCTAGCCACTTTTGCTAGTACATGCAAGCTTCCCTTTAAGCCAAATCACCACTTCACTGCTGAGATAAAGCACAGGCATGTTGTCCCAAATAACGTTAAAGACTGGCAAGTGTTCGAAAATGATGCCCAGATTAACAATTTCCTCACTCTTGAGCATGAGTTTTCAAAAATTAACATTGACATCGATGCTATGACGGATGAACAATAGCAAACAAATGAAAATCAGCAGACTGTAACAGTTATAACAGCCAAACAAATCCTAAACCCAACTGTTTTTGACAAAACAAACATAGAAGAGTTGAAACTAATGCATTTGGAGGAAATTGCCAAAACAGAGGCCGAGATCATTGACTTAATGGATAACTTTTTGCCTGCTGGTCTAACTCCATTAGAAGACATGTTTGATGCTAATGATGTTCCCAAAAAACCAAAAATGCAACCATTAAACGCTGTTATAGAAGAACACAACATTGGGACAGCAGAGAAACCCAAAATGATCAAACTATCTCAATCTTTGCCACCCGATCAAAAGCCCAAATATGTTGATTTGTTCAAAGAATTCCAAGATGTATTTGTTTGGAGTTATGAGGACTTGAAGTCTTATGACACCTCAGTGATCCAACACACCATTCCCTTAAAACCAAACCAAAAGCCCTTCAAACAAAGACTTAGGAGAATCAATCCTATGCTTCTCCCTTTGATTGAGAAGGAAGTAAAGAGAATGTTTGAAGCTGGCATCATAGCACCCATCAGATTTTCTGAATGGGTATCCAACCTTGTTCCCACAAGAAATAAGACAGGTGAGATTAGGCTATGTAGATTTTCTGAATGGGTATCCAACCTTGTTCCCACAAGAAATAAGACAGGTGAGATTAGGCTATGTGTAGACCTAAGAAATTTAAACCAAGTCTCCCTAAAAGACCACTACCCATTGCCAAAAATGGACCACATCCTACAAAGAGTAGTGGGGTCATCTAGAATCTCTCTGCTAGATGGATTTTCAGGTTTTAATCAAATACTTGTTCACCCGGATGACCAAGACAAGACAGCCTTTACCACACCGTGGGGAACATTTAAATATGTGAAGATGCCTTTCGGACTTAAAAACGCTGGTGCCACCTTTCAAAGGGCAATGGATATTGCATTTGCCAAGGAAATACATGATTTCCTAGTTGTCTACCTCGATGACTTGACCCCTTACTCCAAATCTGATCAAGAGCACCTAAAACACCTAAGGCAAATATTCATGACATGTAGGAAATATGGCATTTCCTTGAACCCCAAGAAGTCTCTTTTTGGCCTCGAAGAAGGAAAACTACTTGGCCATATCATATCAAAGGATGGGATTAAAATTGATCCCAAAAGAATCCAAGCCATCCTCCAAATCCCATATCCAAGAAACATAAAAGAGTTGCAAGCATTCCTCGGAAAGATCAATTTCCTAAGGAGATTTATCCCAAATCTAGCCGAGCTGATAAGACTGTTAAGCAACATGCTAAAGAAGGATGCCAAGGTAAAATGGTCTCTTGAAACCAAGCAAGCCTTTGAGGGAATAAAATCTGCCTTAACCCAAGCCCCTGTCCTCACAAGTCCACAATTTGATAGGGACTTTATCATATTTTCTTTTGCATCTGATCACACCATAGCTGTTGTCCTTTTGCAAAAGGATGACGAGGGAAATGAAAATCCTATTGCATTTTTCAGCCGAGCCTTAAGGGATGCCCCTTTGAAGTACCAAATCATGGAGAAGCAGGCCTATGCCCTTGTAAAAGCAATCAAAGATTTCCGAGTTTACATTTTGTATTCACATGTGATTTCTTATGTGCCAAATGATGTTGTAAAAGACATATTAACTCAAGAGGGATTAGAAGGCAAAAGAGGCAAGTGGATTGCAAACATCCTTAAGTATGACATAGAAATAAAACCAACCAAGCTGATAAAGGGACAAGGTTTAGTCAAACTGATGTCCGAAACAAATTTTCAAGCCTTAGACATTAACCAACTGGACAATGAACAGGAGCTGGCGACTCCACAGATCAGTGAAACCTTTTTGCAATCTCCATGATATGCTGATATTTGTTTTGTATTGTTAAACCTGTTTGCTCCCCCAGGATTGTCCAGAACCAAGAAAAGATTTTTGAAAATGAAGGTTTTAAAGTTTTGTCTCTTAGATGGTGCATTATTTTGAAAAAATCATGAAGGCATATTGCTTAATTGTTTAACCATGAATGAAACTAACAAGGTCATGAAAGAATTCCATGCAGGGAACTGTGGAGGACATCTATATTGGAAGTCCACTATTGATAAAATTTTAAAGGCTGGTTTCTATTGGCCCTCTCTTTTTGCAGATGTAAAGAAGTGTTGTGGCCACCAACAACCCCCCTCTTTGTTTAGTATTAGCAATAACACTAAGCAAGTGGGGACCCTTAATAAAAAATTCAAAAAACATTTTATAAAACTTTTTGTATTATACTCCTTAAAAAATTCATCGCATCGCATACATTAAGGAGTGCCCATAAATGAAGATCTTAAGAAACCTCCGATGGCCGATATGCGACATCGCATATCGCAACATCGCATAAATAGCGCACAATAACTTAACAAATTGCAACGATCTGCGATCTTGCGATAAATGCGACGCTGTGATACATGCGATACATGTGATCTGCGATCAACGCGATAACGCG
The DNA here is from genome assembly GCA_031772625.1 of Pinus tabuliformis. Taxonomy (NCBI): domain Eukaryota; kingdom Viridiplantae; phylum Streptophyta; class Pinopsida; order Pinales; family Pinaceae; genus Pinus; species Pinus tabuliformis. Next base: position 318,865,435 of record CM062806.1, on the reverse strand, counting down.
ATTTTGTGCTAAGATGATCAGAAAACTCTGCGATGACACATCTAGATAATGCGATCCGCGATGCTGCGATGTGAGTGGCAGAAATCACCCATCGCAAATTTTCCTCGGCTCAGCATTCAAGAAAAGATGTCCCTAAAACCAAAATTAGGCGCACGCCTTAAAAGAAATTAATGAATGTACGCCAAAGTATTCATGAAGGACAGTTTTGTGTTTTTCGAAGAGTCAGTTCACGATGGATGTCATTATTTTATGTATTCGTAGAGCTTAGAGTTTTCGTGTCAATATTTATTATCATTACTCTTTTCCTTTGCGTGAACTGTAGGAATGAAAGACAGGAAACAACATGAAGCAATGTGCAGGAAACATCTAAGAAAAAAAGGGAAAGTGTCAAAGCTCGGAGAACAGAAAAGAGATGCCCTCATAAACAGATACTACATGCAACAGAAATGCAGATTTCAGAGTATTACTGAACAAATGCTGATATCAATAGGCGATTCGACACTCAAGGTCAAGAGCTCACAAAAGCAGCATGTTTACAGAAATCCTGAAGCTTATGCCCGGCGAAAGAAAAGGCGCTAAAGGCGGAAAACGCACCAGAAAGGCCCGGATCAGAAAACATAGGCAGTTTTCGATGCGCGATTAGCGCCTAGCGCTAATCGCGCATCGCTAAGAAAATTGTTCAAAAAGCAAAGTCCCTAACTTGCTTAGTCATTCGCAAGTCCGGAAACCAAGATAGAAAAGGCAGGAGCAATTTGAAGGAAATTTGGGTTATTACCAAGTATACACGCAGTAAATTCACCCAGCCAGAGGAAGATTCCCAAAAATATCTTCTAGTTTACTAAAAAATGGTGCCAGCGCTTGCCATTTCTATTTACGTAACTCAAACAAAAGCAGAAGGCAACCAGCCGACTCTTCCCAGGCAAATGTTGAATGCTCACAACATTAAGGAGCAAATGCAGAAATAGTTAGGAATTAGATTCAATTTTTAGAAATAAGTTTGCTTAGAAAAAGGGTGGTCGTTTAAACCGTATCCTAAATTTATGTAATTAAGTTATTTAGTTAGCAGTATTTAAACCCTTCTCATGCATTTAGAGAAGGGTCCAGAAATTTGTCAAAAACTTGTCCTCAGAACATGCACTTTTGCACCCTCAGAGGAGGTTTTGGTGAATGGATGGATCAAGATTTATTGATGTTTGTGTTTGATGTCTGCTACTAATGTTGCACTTCTGTACTCTTGGTAGATATTACAACAAGGAGAGATTAATCATTGTTGCTTGAAGCTTATGAGTAGGACCAGTCATAAATGGTACTTTTATCTCTTGACCATTTCTGCTTATATTCTTAAAGTGATATACAGTTTTTAGTTGTTTATATGTTATTGCATGAATGTTTGAGTTACCATTTGGCACTTTTGTACGGTGGAGCCATTTATTTATGTTTGATATATGAATAACTTATTATGCGATATGTTGTTCACAACTGTTTTGCCTAGCTTCTTATGCAAAGTGGTTCATCTTAATTGATTTCTATTCTTATGATAGCTGAATGATCTTTATTACCAGTTATTATTTGAAATCTATTTAGATCGCATAATAGAAGAAATACATCCCGGGTTAGCATAGATTAGATGTGCTATTTTTATTAGATTACAATAGCATAGAGTTAGATTAAAGTAGCTTAGATTAGAACTCTTAGATCAGCATTATCCAACTCTACACACACACACCCATAGATTGGAAAACTGGTCCCGTTATCCCCAGTCGGACCTGCTATACCAAACGGATAAAGAGCTGCCAACCAAGGTCCAGACCGGGCGGGTATCCCCCTTGTTTTTGACCTGATTTTCGGGGCTTCAACATATTTGGCGCTAGAAGGAGGGCCTGAACTATGAATGGCACCTAAATCAAAATCTAAATACCATTCCGAGAGTAAATCGCCCTCATCATCTCCCCCGACTTCTCCAGTATATTTAAATCCAGAGTCAAAAGTTGCTCGAGTATTAATCGCTGCTACACACTCTGATATTTCAGACCAATTTACCATTGAACCCCCTGAAGTTGAATCTCTGATTCACAAACTTCAGGGATTTTCCATTTCTCCTCAGGAGTCTGATAAATCTCAAAGTAGTGTGACTTCGCAGTACAATCCTGCTCATCCCTTAACCAGGTTAAAGAGTGAAAAATTTGGCATCCAGCCTGCGTTGCCTCTTCCCACCAGGAAACGAGCGAGGAAATCACCACAAGAGTCTGACAGTGAGGCTCTTTCGTCTACATCGCCCATTTCAACTACCTCACCGCGAAGTCAATCACCCACACCTCCATTCCAAACCATCATCCATTCGTCTACCGGAACTCCCACAACCCCTCTTCAATCATCTACGATCATAGTATCCTCATCTTCCCAGCCACAGGGATCATCTTCTGCACTTTCATTTACTAGCAACTCAACAATGGCCCAGTCTCCATGGAACAATCCTGGGGCAGTTTTAATGCCTCCACCCTTGAGTCAAATACCGGCCCATCCTGAGAAATGGCTACCCAAATTCAATCCACAAGCAAGCATGCTAGCAGAAGAACACATAAACAATTTCATGCTTTCTATCAATCTCAATGGAGTTACTAATGAAGACGCTGTTGTTCGGCTTTTTCCCTATACACTGCAAGGGACAGCCGGGTCATGGTACTTTTCATTACCCTCCGGGTCTATCACAAGTTGGGATATCTTCCAAAATCAATTCCTTACCAAGTTTGGTGATGACAGATCAACGGCAACGTTAATCAATGACCTATCCAATCTTAAAGCCGAAGTTAAAGAGCCTATCAAAGATTTTAATTTACGGTTCAATAAAATTCTCAAAAAAATTCACATTGCTTCCCAACCTAACGAAGAAGTACGATGTGAATGGTATATTACTGCTCTACCATCAAACATAGCAATCTTCGTGGATAGAGCAAATAAAAAAACCTTAGTCGAGAACTTGACAGAGGCGATAGTAGTAGAGAAACGCGTAATAGCCCTGGAAAAGAGATCCGCGATAGAAGAACGCAAGTCTAAAAAAATCACCTTCAAAGAAGACTCCAAGAAGAAACAAACAAAAGACCCTTTCGATTTGGAAGGATTGCAGAAAGTTTTAAAGACCATGTCTAATGAGATGATTGACATAAAAAAACAAGTAGCAGAAACTTCTTTAAAAAAGCCCTACAGAGCTTTTAAAAGAGGTTCCTCAATGGATGCAAAACCACCCAATGTCATCTCAAATGCTGAAACTGAGGAAGAGGAAGAAGGAGAAAGTGCCACTGAAGGGTAGACTGATGACGAAGAAGTTGTGGAATTACAAGGAATGTGGGATCATTCTCCCACAAAAAGAAGATCAAGAAGTATTTCTGGTTAGCACACAAAGCAAAAATCAACTTGATCCTCCCCAAACTACCCCTAAGCAGAAGAGCGCAAGCTCTACAACAAAAGAAAAAGTCGCAACAAAGAAAACAACCGGTAAAGCGACTCAATCTAGCCCAGTCCAAGCAGATCAAACAACTCCATCAAAAACACTGATAGTGTCGGATGAAATGGAGTACAATATTATTGATGATATGAAAAAGACTAGGGCTAATATTACCCTGTATGAATTGAGAAAATTGAAGCATCAACAGAAGATAATGATGAAAGAATTACATGTCGTGCCTATTGCACCTTTGCCTACCGCTGTACTCTCTCAAGCTTCCCACAACATGGGAAGACCTCCAAGTAACGCGATCAATAAGATTGATCCAAATGATATCGCCTTGATTGGAGGAAGATCAAGATCTCACACTCCCCCGTTTCTTCTCACTTACGAAATCTTCAATAAAAATGTGCACAATTGTTTGGTAGATTCCGGTGCTTCATCGAATATTTTACCCAGATCAATATGTGCTAAGTTAAATGTTCAACCACAAAAATCCGCAGTGCGCATAGTTCAGCTCAATCGATCTCAAGTCGAAGTGACTGTTGAACTTAATCAAGTAACCATAAGATTGTCATCCAACCCGAAGGTATGTCAGGTTATTGACATTCTAGTGGCTGATATCCCAGAATTCTATGGCTTAATTCTTAGCAGGGATTGGTCCGAGAAACTCCATAGATACTTTGCAACCGACTGGTCGCACATGTGGTTACCCCATAACGGTAAACCAAATCAAATAAAAGTTGAACGAGAGTTACACCAGAAGTACATAGTAACGGAATTAGAGGGAGAAAACGAAGCAGTATCGTATAACAGCAGTATCATAGGCAATTACTCGGTAGATTCTTTTCTCGGTAATTTCAATGCTCACACATCACCTTACTTAGAAAATTCAGTTTTGTCCCAAGTCAAAAAAATTTCCCAAACTAATAGTTCGAGGTGTGTTAATTTTGTAGATAAAACTGTAAATACATCTTTGTTTTGGAAATTATATTTCGATGGCTCTAAATCTAACGAAGGAGTAGGAGCAGGATGCGTTCTGATTAGTCCAGAAGGAAATAAGACCATGCTTACGTGCAGACTCGAATTCGATTGCACAAACAATACAGTAGAATACGAGGCCTTGGTGCAAGGCCTATACAAAGCAATCGGGTTGAACGTCAAGTATCTTCAAGTCTTCGGAGACTCTGAGATTGTCGTCAAACAGGTACGTAACACTATACATTGCCTATCAGGTCATTTAAAACACTATCAATCTTTAGTACAAGATCTAACTGAGCATTTCATAGCATTTAATATTTCTTCAATCCCGAGACTCCAAAACGCAAGCGCAGACCTTTTGGCTAACGTAGCCTCTAGGCTTATTCCCTCCGAAGATTTTAGTCCAGATAGATTCTCAATAGAATTAATCTTTAGACCGTCCATCCCTGACAACATTACAAATTGGAGAGTATTCAATGACGATCCTGATATTGTAAATTTCCTCACTTCTGAAGGATCCTACTCCAATCAGATAATTGACGAAGACCATCACGATCGACAAATACAACAAAATAGCACTGATAATGCTATACCTAAATCAGTGGTTAAGTTAGAAGACTTATACGATTTGAAAAACCGGTTTAAAAGGTCTACCAATTCACAGCTCTACAGTCCAACTTTGAACTACGAATTAGTAAACCTAGGAACCGATGATAAACCACAAAACGTTAATCTAGGCATCGGCCTAGCCCCTGAAGAAAAACTAGCGTATATTCGTCTTTTGAGACAATATAGAAATGTTTTTGCCTGGAATTACGATGAGTTGAAAACATACGAAACTTCTATCATTCAAAATACTATTCCTATGATTGACAACGAAAAACCTGTCCAACAGAAACTGAGAAAGATCCACCCCAATTTAGAAAATCAGATAAAAACTGAGCTAAATAAGTTATTAAAATCCAGAATAATTTTCCCCATCAGACATTCCAAATGGGTCTCCAATATGGTACCCGTTAGAAAGAAAAACGGAGATACTAGAATCTGTATCGATTTTCAAAATCTTAACAAAGCCTGTCAAAAAGATAATTTTCCTCTTCCACCTATGGAACAGATATTACAGGCAGTAGCAGGCTCATAACTGATGTCTTTCTTGGACGGATTTTCAGGATATAATCAAGTGCTGGTACATCCCGATGATCAGTTGAAAACCACATTCAGAACTAAATGGGGCACATATGCATATCGGAAGATGCCATTTGGTTTGATTAATGCCGGCGCTACATTTCAGAGAGCCATGGACATCGCGTTTAAGGGTTTAGTCAATAGATCTGTAGTAATTTATTTGGATGATATAACAGTGTACTCCAAGAAGCGAAGCAACCATCTCAGGGATTTAAAACAAATCTTTCAACGATGTTTAAGGTATGGGATTTCACTTAACCCGAAGAAATCTTTTTTCGCCTTAAGTGAAGGGAAACTTTTAGGATTCATAGTGTCAAAATCTGGTATTCACATTGAGCCTGACAGAATCAAAGAAATTTCTGAAATATCCCTACCTCGTAATAAAAAAGCCATGCAATCTTTCCTTGGTCAAATCAATTTTGTAAAGAGATTTGTCCCAGATTTTTCGCGAATTGTGTCTCCTTTGCAAACCATGATTAAAAAGAATTCAAATTTTAAATGGGTTCAAGATGAACATGAAGCATTCAACCTGATCAAACAAGCTATTATTAATGCTCCATCTTTAGCAACCCCGGATTTTTCAGAATCTTTTATCTTATACACATTTGCCTCAGAGAAATCATATGCTGCAATTCTAACTCAAGCAAATCAGGAAAAAGCGGAAGCTCCAATTGTGTTTTTTAGCTCAAATTTACAGGGTGCTAAACTCAATTATTCAGACGTGGAAAAACAGGCCTATGCTGTTTTCAAAGCGGTCAAATATTTCAGACCTTTCTTACTTAAAACCCATACTAAGATCATAGTACCGTTTCCAGCGGTAAGAAATCTTCTAGTACAGAAGGATGTGGGTGAGAAAAGAGCAAATTGGATCACTGCTTTACAGGAATACGACCTTGAGATTAAACCAGCAAACATTGTAAGAGGTCAAGGCTTCTGCAAAATGTTAGCTGGAGCATCGCAAATTTCTGAAATTCCATCTGAAGAGGTACAAATGTTTGAGGTAAGCCTAAACGATGCAGAATCATTGTATGCTGACATCATTTATTATCTTAAGAACGGGTATGCTCCATCACACCTGGATCACACTAAGAAAAGAGCTCTGAGATTGAAAGCTAAACAATATCAGCTCATAAATGATATTCTTTTTAGAAAGAATTATGATTCTGTTCTCCTTAAAAGTCTTGAAAAAACTGAAGCTGAAAAATTTTTGCAGGAACTCCACGATGGACCAGCAAGCGGACACTATGTTGTAGATGCTACTGCACATAAGATCTTACGTGCAGGATATTACTGGCCTACGCTGTTCAAAGACTCACACAGTTACGTGAGGAAATGTCAAGTCTGCCAAACTACTGCTGGAAGACAAAAGAAACCGTCCCTGCCACTACAGCCGGCAAACATCGAGCAACCTTTCAGTCAGTGGGGCTTGGACATAAGAGGTGAGATCATTCCTCACTCTTCTAAGCAGCATAGATATATCCTCACGGCAACAGATTATTTTACTAAATGGGTAGAAGCAGTTCCTCTCAAGACAACTAATTCTGAAAATGTTATTGAATTCATAGATCAATTTATAATCACTAGGTTTGGATTGCCAACGGCTTTATTGTTTGATAATGCATCATACTTTTCTAGAAATGCAATGACTGAATTTGCACTTAAAAGAGGATTCAAACTAAAATATTCGGCCAATTACTATCCACAAGGTAATGGGTTAGCTGAGTCAACAAATAAAAACCTAATCAAGATTATTAAAAGAACAGTTGACCAGAACCAAAAGAATTGGCACAAAGCTTTGGTAAATGCTTTATGGGTAGATAGAATAACGAAAAAAGCTTCAATCGGCACTTCTCCCTTTAATTTAGTTTATGGGAAAGAAGTGGCTCTTCCAACTTACTTAGTCATCTCCTCTTTGTCTTTAATACAATACATCGATGAAGTATCTACTTCCTCCATACAACTAAGACAAATGGAAATAATTAAATTAGAAGAACAACGAGAACAAGCTAAGAAAACCCATGCTCATCACCAAGCACTAATAAAATCCTCTTTTGATTCGAACATAATGACCAGAAAAAATTTTCAGATGGGAGATTTAGTTTTCAAATGGGATAAGGCTCATGAAGAAAAGGGAAAACATACAAAATTTCAAAAGATGTGGCTTGGTCCTTTTCAGATTGTTGAAGTCATAGGTCCATCAACGTTTATCTTACAGGATTTAGCAGGTAGAAGGGATTCTTTGCCTGTTAATGGACAAATCCTTAAAATATATTTTCCATAGAAGATTATTCTTCTATTTTGTAAATAGTTTTATTTTTCTTTTCTTTTTTCATAATAAAACCAATTGTAAATGGTTACTATAGGTGTTCACGAAAAAGACACCAATTCTCTTTCAGATTTTGAGCTTTTCGCTTGTATAGATAGAAAAAAATTTGAAAATCTGATCTTTATTATTGACAGATAGAGTTAAAAACTTCAGCCTAGATATGATACTAGTTTCAACTTTAAAAAAAATTTGATGAAAGCAACCTTTAGCGAAGAAATTGTTTTATATCAGCACAATGAAAGGTATCAATAACAAAATAAAGATTCTCTGTAAAACTGTTGTTTTCAAACTCTATTATTGTCGTCCAGAGCTTTCTTAAGGAAAACAATGACTTCCTCCCTGTTAAAGAAAATCGCAGCATTCAGAGGAACAATCCAAGAAACACTATATCTCAAAGAATAAGAGGTCTCATCACGAGCCGGCTTATCATGATCACAGATATTATTACTTGCTATCTTTGCCAAATACTATCCATCAAAACAGGGCAATGACTCAAGATTGTTGAAATCAAAAGACAAGGGGTCTCATCACGAGCCAGCTTGTTCAACAAAAGTGTAAATCAAGTGAATGACTGTGACATAATTTGGCTACCAAACCAAGACATTGTTCTTTAAAAATAAAAAAGGAAAAAGTGTCAATGTGGATTTTTCTTTGAAGGTTGTAGATAGCCTTAAGCAGGAAAAAGGATCATTGTTGGGTAACAAGTAACCCTATCGAGGCTATGGACGCCTGCTGGCAGCAGAGGCTCTACCTACGACAAACGAGCATATTCTAAAGTTGGCACACAGAGAAGACTTTATTTTATCTTTAAAAGACCAAGTAATGGCTGATGTAAATCCAAGGACAAGACTGAGGAAGCAAGCAATTACAATAGAAAAAGGTTGAAACAAAATATCATTAATAGGATAAGGCATAATGTACTCTATCTGTCCATAAAAAAATTTAGACTTATGAAAAAAAATTTGTTTCGGAAGTTAAGATTCAATAGAAAAGCAGAGATAACTGGTTCTTCCAAGTGAATCGCCATTGTTGTGGCCACCAACAACCCCCCTCTTTGTTTAGTATTAGCAATAACACTAAGCAAGTGGGGACCCTTAATAAAAAATTCAAAAAACATTTTATAAAACTTTTTGTATTATACTCCTTAAAAAATTCATTGCATCGCATACATTAAGGAGTGCCCATAAATGAAGATCTTAAGAAACCTCCGATGGCCGATATGCGACATCGCATATCGTAACATCGCATAAATAGCACACAAAACTTAACAAATTACAACGATCTGCGACTTGCGATCTTGCGATAAATGCGACGCTGCGATACATGCGATACATGTGATCTGCGATCAACGCGATAACGCAATTCTGCGCTAAGCTGATCAGGAAACTCTGAGATGACACATCTAGATAATGTGATCCGCGATGCTGCGATGCGAGTCGCAGAAATCACCCATCGTAAATTTTCCTCGGCTCAGCATTCAAGAAAAGTTGTCCCTAAAACAAAAATTAGGCACGCGCCTTAAAAGAAATTAATGAATGTACGCCAAAGTATTCATGAAGGACAGTTTTGTGTTTTTCGAAGAGTCAGTTCACGATGGATGTCATTATTTTATGTATTCGTAGAGCTTAGAGCTTTCGTGTCAATATTTATTATCATTACTCTTTTCCTTTGCGTGAACTGCAGGAATGAAAGACAGGAAACAACATGAAGCAATGTGCAGGAAACATCTAAGGAAAAAAGGGAAAGCGTCAAAGCTTGGAGAACAGAAAAGAGATGCCCTCATAAACGGATACTACATGCAACAGAAACGCAGATTTCAGAGTATTACTGAACAAATGCTGATATCAATAGGCGATTCGACACTCAAGGTCAAGAGCTCACAAAAGCAGCATGTTTACAGAAATCCTGAAGCTTATGCCCGGCGAAAGAAAAGGCGCTAAAGGCGGAAAACGCACCAGCAAGGCCCGGATCAGAGAACAGAGGCAGTTTTCGATGCGCGATTAGCACCTAGCGCTAATCGCGCATCGCTAAGAAAATTGTTCAGAAAGCAAAGTCCCTAACTTGCTTAGTCATTCGCAAGTTCGGAAACCAAGATAGCAAAGGCAGAAGTAATTTGAGGGAAATTTGGGTTATTACCAAGTATACACGCAGTAAATTCACCCAACCAGAGGAAGATTCCCAAAAATATCTTCTAGTTTACTAAAAAGTGGTGCCAGCGCTTGCCATTTCTATTTATGTAACTCAAACAAAAGCAGAAGGAAACCAGCCGACTCTTCCCAGGCAAATGTTGAATGCTCACAACATTAAGGAGCAAATGCAGAAATAGTTAGGAATTAGATTCAATTTTTAGAAATAAGTTTGCTTAGAAAAAGGGAGGTCGTTTAAACCGTATCCTAAATTTATGTAATTAAGTTATTTAGTTAGCAGTATTTAAACCCTTCTCATGCATTTAGAGAAGGGTCCAGAAATTTGTCAAAAACTTGTCCTCGGAACATGCACTTTTGCACCCTTAGAGGAGGTTTTGGTGAATGGATGGATCAAGATTTATTGATGTTTGCGTTTGATGTCTGCTACTGATGTTGCACTTCTGTACTCTTGGTAGATATTAGAACAAGAAGAGATAAATCATTGTTGCTTGAAGCTTATGAGTAGGACCAGTCATAAATGGTACTTTTATCTCTTGACCATTTCTGCTTATATTCTTAAAGTGATATATAGTTTTTAGTTGTTTATATGTTACTGCATGAATGTTTGAGTTACCATTTGGCACTTTTGTACGGTGGAGCCATTTATTTATGTTTGATATATGAATAACTTATTATGTGATATGTTGTTCACAACTGTTTTGCCTAACTTCTTATGCAAAGTGGTTCATCTTAATTGATTTCTATTCTTATGATAGTTGAATAATCTTTATTACCAGTTATTATTTGAAATCTATTTAGATCGCATAATAGAAGAAATACATCCCGGGTTAGCATAGATTAGATGTGCTGTTTTTATTAGATTACAATAGCATAGAGTTATATTAAAGTAGCTTAGATTAGAACTCTTAGATCAGAATTATCCAACTCTACACACACACACCCATAGATTGGGAAACTGGTCCGGTTATCCCCAGTCGGACCCGTTATACCAAACGGATAAGGAGCTGCCAACCAAGGTCCGGACTGGGCGGGTATCCCCCTTGTTGTTGACCCGATTTTCGGGGCTTCAATAAGAAGTTTGCCATTTCATGTCACAAATGCCAGATCTTTGAGGGCAAAAGAAAGCTGTTGCCCCTGCCCCTTAAGCCCATCTCAACCGAAAAGCCTTTTCAACAATGGGGTCTTGACTTCATTGGAGAAATCCATCCCTCTTCCTCAGGCCAGCACAAGTGGATTCTAACAGCCACAGACTATTTCACTTAGTGGGTTGAAGCCATCCCATGTAGGCAAGCCAACGACGCCATCATTATCCAATTCCTTGAGTGCAATATCCTTTCTAGATTTGGCTGCCCTGAGAAGATCATTACTGACAACGTCACTGCCTTCAAATCCAAAAAGATGATCAGTTTTTGCCATAAATTTCACATTACCTTGGGCCACTCTACATCCTATTACGCTCAAGGTAATGGCTTGGCCGAATCATCCAACAAAAGCCTCATCAACATCATAAAGAAAGTGCTAGAAGAAAACAAGAAGAACTGGCACAAAAAGCTGGTAAATGCCCTATGGGCAGACAGACTGTCAACAAAGAGATCCATTGGGATGAGCCCTTATGAGCTAGTATATGGCATGGAGGCCAGGTTTCCTTCATCCTTGGGCATCCCTACTATCAAACTATTACAGGAGATTCAGGCGAAACCAAATGACATCCAACGAATAATCAATCAGACCATTCATCTTCAGCAAACCAGAGAACAGGTTTATGACAGAGCTCAAATTTTGCAAGAGAAGCTCAAAAGGATGTTTGATAAGAGAGCCAAGGCTGAGGATTTCTACATTGGCAACAAAGTTTTAAGGTGGGACTCACGTAGAGAAGACAAGGGCAAACATGAAAAATTTGATTTCCTTTGGAAAGGGCCATTCGTTATTTCTGTTGTTTAGGGAAATAACACATATTTCCTCAAATTTGTAGAGGGCAGCACTGCTGAAGAAGGCCCTGTTAATGGCCGAATGTTAAAACATTACCATGATCCCTTTTAAGGGATACAATGCAGCTCTGTATATATCTCTTTGTACATTTATATTTGTATATATCAACACTTTGTTTTTATTTTTTGTATAAAGCAGTCCGATTGTTAGAGGAGCAGCAACAAAGTTTGTGAAGACACAGCCAATGCAAGTATTCCATTTTTAAAAGCTCTGTCTCTGCATTAATCTCAACAAAACAGCAAGAGTAGCGCTGTCATATCACAGCAATTCATGGTAAAAAGAAACTATTTGCAGCTTGCAGTATTCAGTCAAACAGTATCAATAAGACAGGAGCAATTTTTGGTTTCACATCAGCAACTGTTTCTAGACCAAGGCCAAGGGAAATACATCAGTTTGATCCATGTTTTGGATCTATTACAAAGGCAATGCTCAGGCAACATTGTATATGATATCAAGCAAGCAGAAGAAAGCATGCAGTGCTATGTATTTCACAATATTTCAGTTGAGGAGAGGGTTGTTCATATTTCAAAGTTTCATACTCTTAGCAGCCAGCAAAGAAATTTTTCATTCTACAGCGACAATAGAAGATCAAGGCAGTCTGACCTGTTGTTCTTGGCTTTTCACAAGGAAAAGCCATCACCAAGTGGAGCCACTGTTAGCCTCCTGTTGCAACAGGTGTTCATATTTCATGATTGACAGATTGAAAGTGCCAAATATGTCATCTTTCATGCTGCAAGATTCCATATTTCCAAAAGAGGCCAAAGAAGAGGCCATGAAAGTGTGCTAGTTTAAATGCCACTGCTGTATTCCAATTTTAATGAGTAATTCCATTTTTGAAGAGTTTTTTCAGCTAAGGGAAGGCCAAACAGCTTAATCTTGGTCTCGCTAGGTTTCAATTTCCTGTTGTAGAATATAGAGAATCATTATCTGTCCAAACAGCTTAATCTTGGCAAATTTGTAGATAGGTAGAGAAACAAGGGTGCTCAACAGCTTAATCTGAGCCCCGGCAGAAATAAGGATTGATTAAGATAGGAGGGCAGTCAAAAGAAAAAAGGATAATCAGGGTCTGCAAGTCTAAGTGCACCCAAACCAAAAAGAAGAAAAAATGCTAGGTAAGTAGGCCGGGTAGGTAGTTTTGTGGTTGCAGAATCATGGCTTGTGATCCATTTCATCTTTTCAAGTGTCATATCTATTCATATCACAATTTTGAGGCTGTTTTCCAGTTGAAGGACTTCAAGCGAGGCATGTCTAACTCCCCATTCTTCTTATTCCCCAAAACACTCATTAATTCCCCAAAGAGGTCAAGATCTGCTTGACATCTCTTAGTTCATCATGTTTCATAAACATTTGCCTAAGTAGAGATCTGCTTTACTTAGGAGTGCTGATATCTCTTCTATAAGTTCTATTTCCCCTTTGTAGCCTAAGATTTCCATACTTAGCGCTTTCTTCACGCATTCATATTAACTACTAACTCTATTATGTAAATCCCTATCTATTTCCCCTTCCCCTTACTAAAAGCACTAAATAGCTCCCCTATGTACATATTCCCATCCCCTGGCACCATAGCCATATAATATCAGTTTGGGAAATGATAGTCCACCTGGGGCTAGCATCAGCCTTCCGCGTCCTAACCCTGGGATTAACTTAACATTTGGTTAAGTTAATAACCTTTTTCCTCACCCCTTTGCCCATAACATTTCATCATTTTTTACCCCCTCGCGCTCACATGTTCGGGTTTAGTTTAAATGTTTTGATTAAACTTACCCCTGGCGCCCAAACTATGTAAAACCCGCAAAAAACCCACAAACCCAAAGTTTTTGACCCCCGCCATATAAATATTAATTCCATATTCGCGCGGGTCCCGTCCCTAACCTCCCGCTACCTCGCCTATCCTGCCAGCCAACCGATGGCCAAAACCCCAGATCAACGGTGGGCAGGTCTTTTCCTGTCCCGATGTGCCGAGGGTTAACGTCCGAGAAATAGGCGGTTTTCCTGCCGTACTCCCGCCACGTGTCACCCTCCCGGCTGTGTCGGGGTCCCCTCTGCGGAAACCACTTCTACGCAAAAGTGGTGCGACATGAAACCGGATACCGCCTCCACCAAATGACGTCAGCGCCATGTCTTCATTGCGTCATCAACCTGCGTCGGACTCCTGCCACCGTGTCCTGTGCCACGTCGCTGCCACCGTACTGCCACATCATCACCCTGCCGTACTGCCACGTCACCCTGCCACGTCACTGTCGTACTGGGACCCACCGTTGACGTCATGCTGACGTCATCACCAAAAAGGGCGCGAAGCACGAAATTTGCAGCAAAGGAAGCCCAGAATGAAAAACTAAGGCAGTTTTTGATGCGCGATTAGCGCTTAGTGCTAATCGCGCATCGCTAAGAAAAATTGGTCGAAATGGAGGGCCTCTCCTGGCTCGGCTACCTGCAAAACCCAAAAATTCGCAGTTTGACAGGATTTCTTCATGAAGGTTCATATTTAATCGGCCAGCACAGATAGCATTCTAGAGGCCACGACAAACAGCAGTCATTTTTGCCTGGAAACGGCAGAAAAGGGGCGATTTGTCAGTTTCAAACACAACAAAGGAGAGAAACGGCCCGATTCAATTGAGAAAGAGTATCAGAGGAAAGATGAAGCGGCAAAGAGTATCAGTTCGGCAACATCAAAGCAGGTGAACATTAAAGACCTCCATCAAAGTCAAAGAAGCAGTAAAGACCATTTAAAGCTTATCTGGTCGGGATTAGTGCACATTAATGCCACCGAACATGAGCATAACCGACTTAGAAGTGCAGATAAAAGACAAGGCACGGTTATTGCAGAACTGCCTCACTGGACCAAGCCACCGAGGACACCATATTAACTCATTTTTATACAGCTGCCCCCAGCGCAGCTCAAAAGATATTTCCCTGCATTAACTTCTGGACAAGATTAGGTTAAAGCAATCATTTCCTTCAGACCTGTTTAGGTCGGCTGTAATAGATAATCTTAGATATTTTTCCCTATTTATACCACCCTCTGGATTGTTTAAAGGGTTGGTTGGTTGATAATCCTCATGAGAGACTCGCACTATATATCTGATATGTTTTCTTTAATCAAAGACTGCTGAAAGCTTGGAGAATGGACTGTGTGCTGTGTATTAATGGTTGAAGAGTGAATTACGAAATTCTTGTGCTGCAACATGACTCAATAAGTGCCTCTTAACTCTGTTTTCATTGATATATGCTCATATCATACATGTATCACCGTCTAAATAGCAGAAAGAAAGATTAGCTTAGAACTTGTTTAACTGCACTCTATGCTCAATTTCTGTTGTTTCTTTATGTTTTCATCTGAACTGAATTGGTAATGAATATGAATTCCCTTTGGCTCATATTTACCCTAATTCACCCATGTTTGACAGTTATCTAGGGATTCTTTACTGCCCCTAGATAGAGCTCATTCACCTTCCCTCTGTTAAGCTGAATGAGAGATTCTTAATTGCCTCTCATTCCTTAGCCTTCATTCCATCCTTTATCTTGAATCATTGTTTCATATGCAGCTAGCTTGCTCCATATTTCTCTCTTGTGACCAAGAAAACGCACCAGCAGTCCTACTCCATGACTCCGTGCCCAATGGTTTGAAACTATCACACTATGCATTCCTCTCTACTTGAAAGCATCATCCTTCCCACCAAAACTTAAACAAAACCCCTTGAACTCAATAACTAGCCTAAAATCATCATCAACAAAGCTAAATCAGAAAGAGAGAGCCCTCTCTGATTGCAGGTGGGCTAGGACCTGCAGTCCAAAGATTGGTTAGTGGTTACCTCTGCCGTATCCCTTTAAGCTGACCAAGGGACAACCTGAGTGATAACACAAGCTACAAGTATTGTCACCCTTTCATCATCTGTTGGAGCCATGCCTCCTGCCACACATAAAGTGGCCTCTAAAGAAGCCTTAGAAGAAAGAAATAAGGAAGTTGTTGAAGTAACAAATCCAACCATTCCCATTTATGTAGACATGCAACGCTTCATTGATAAGTTTACTAAGGTCAGATGGAGCGGCATAAAAGAGACATTTATGCAAAAAAGGTTTCCTGAGAACTTGGTGGACTTGGAAGTATACATCAATATCAAGCGGTCCAAGATGCATAGAATCGCATGCAAATTCTCAGTCACCCCATGTTCATAAGTAATTGAGTGGATTATCATTTGCTTCATAGTGAAAGTGGTGGTCACATTACCACCTATTATGGATGACTCTAACATGTGCTTCATAGTGAAAGTGGTGGTCACATTACCACCTATTATGGAGAAGACATGTAGACTTACTACAAGATTCTTAGGCCCACGGAATATGAAAATAAATCCTTATACACCAGATGGGCCAAACTTGACACAAACGACATTATCAAATATTGGTGTCGAGAGTCTGCTAAGTTTCACCATCGCTCATCTGCAGTGTATTCAACCAAGATTCTCAAAGATGTATATCAGTATCTGACTTCCATGTGTTGTTGATTGCATGGGTGGAAGAAAGCTGACGTGTTTGAGGACAGCTAGATATATATGCTCAATATGGTGGTAAACCATGGTAAAGTCTACAGTTGGGCAGATATATTGTCATTTGATTTACAACATCAGGTGGGGCAAGTAAAATCATCTTTGAGGGAAAATTAGGCCCAAAAATTCTATATGTATGCATTTCTACTCGATGAAATCTATGCACAATATGCATTCCCAACAATGTACTAGAACTGGACCCCTCAAGACTAGTTCCTAGTTTACTTTCACAACAGAGTGTCGTCAAAATAAAGCTTTAGAGGAACATATGACATATTGGTTGAGCACTTCTTTACAATTATTTTTCATATGATATTTGATATCAATCCACCTTGCATGACCAATCAGGTGAACGATTCACTACGATCTATCGATATTGATTTGCAGTGATTGAGGGTACATACATTAGATGTTTTGGTTTTCATATATCTCATCATCTCATGTCATGATATGTGACCAATAAGGTGGTCTTGCAAGAAGTAGAAAATCAGTTGGACAAGGGATTGTCAGGAGTTCTTCATAAGAAGAAGAAATCCCCTTGGCCCACCTTCTCCTTGAGGACCAGACTATATGAGCTAAAGAGCCACAAGTCAACAATGACAGAGATATAAGAGCTAGATCGCTTTCACTTCGCAACTAAATACTTTAATGGATATGATCCTGGGAGAGTGTGCAAGCAACATTGTGAAAGGATCGGTTTCAATTCGGGGTATTCATTAACGTCCACAAAAAAATATGAGAAGGTGAAGAATTGGTATAATGCAATTAGAAAGACACACCTAGAAACGGAGAACAAGTCACCCCAAGATCCAACAATTTAAGACATGTAGGTGAAGGAGGCAGAATAGATAACCCCTCAAGCAAGGAAGTAGCTCCTAAAAAGAGGATCATGTATGATTTGACATGCAAGAGCAGAAAGAAATGGAAATTTTATCCTTTCAACATAGGATCTATTCAAGGATAACATGAGAGGAGAGAAGCAAAAGAAGAGGAGAAGAGGAAGCAATATGTGTTGCTTGAAAAGCAATGAGAAGAAGAAGAAGGAAAGGAGAGGAAAAACAAAGGTAGTCTCGGGATGAAGAATAAGCACAAAGGATAGAGGAAGAATAATTGAATCTGGAGATAGAAGAGGAAGATTTTGAGGAAGAGGATACCATCCAACCCATGGATGATGAACTAGGTTCTCCACAAGAACCTCCTCTCATAGGTGGTCATCTTCCATTTGGAGAAATGGGAATCACACCTCCATTGGAAGACAAAGTCATGGACGTATGTATGGCCATGTTTGATAAAGTTAAGAAGAGGACCATGTAGTAGATGCAAAGATACTTCCTGCATGATCCTCAGAATCTAGTCTCAGTTTCTATAGAAAAGGTGATAACTACCAACACCAAAAGGAATCTTAGAGAAATCATGGAAACGAATGTTTCTTTTGCTACAACAATGCATGACAAATATGAATATATGTTGAATGAGAATGCTATATTAAGGAGAGAAATTGCTACAATGAAACAACAAGTGGAACATCTTGCAACGGAGAATCAACAGTTATCTTCACATATATCTAACACCGTAGAATGAAAGTCAACCATGCAGGAGGAAATGGGGTCAATGGAGGACAACATGGCACAATTATATGATGAGATAATACTTCTACAACAAGTGGTGGCTCCTCTTGTTGGAATTTATAAGAAATCACAAGAAGTGGTAAAACTCTTGAAAGTAGCAAACAAAGCGATTGACCATATCTAGGAGTGGACTACCAAGTATCCATATGCTCTACAATATTTGGAAATAAAAGACAGGATTGCCATAGAGATAGACACAGTTCAACTGAGACTCCACAATCAAAATTATATGCATGTTTCTGAACAGTCAATTAGTATTATTGTTTCTTATAATCGACTGCACAATGGTTTCAAGTCTCTAACACATAAACATGGCATGCCTTCAATAGGAACACTTGAAGCAATCAGAGGAAAAGAAATCATCTTCTAGGAGATCAGGAAACACATTGAACAAATCAAGAAAGAAACAAAGAAGGAAGGCTTGGAGGTCACCAAAGACATTATTCTATAATACACCATCACACTAATTAAAGCTCATATGAAACTTTCATGGTTGTGGAATAATGTATAGTCAAGATCCAAGACCATATTGATGGAGGCACTGGAGGTGAAGATGTGTTATGTAGGGCACTTGTCAGTTCATGTCAAAGCCATCTCAATGGAGTTCATATCATGACACACATACATTACAAATGAGCTCCATGAGGAAGCAAATGATTTTTCAATTTGATGAGACTTTGTCCCATTATCAATTTTGTCTTATGTAGCCACCGTCTCATATGTAATTTGTGTTTTTTAATAAATTATATGTAATTAAGTCAAAGAGACAGATGTGGAATGCGAATAGACACGTGGAATGTAATAAGTGATATATAGAATATGAAAAGTCATAGGAGTTGAAGATTCATGAGGAAGCTCAAAGGTCATTGTTATTTGTTATAAATAGCTCCTCATAACTACAGCTGGGGGCTTGTATTCTTGGAGTATTTGTTTGGCTTCTCTTGTAGTGCATAGGAGATAGATCATTCATTAGAGAAGCAAGTTGTGGCTTCATGTTCCACTACTGGATATAGTGTTTCATATATGTAACAATCTACTTGGGATCTTCCATTCCTAATCATAAGCTCTATGAGTCAACACTTCTTCATATATGTATCATAGATAT
Organism: Pinus tabuliformis; assembly: GCA_031772625.1. Taxonomy (NCBI): domain Eukaryota; kingdom Viridiplantae; phylum Streptophyta; class Pinopsida; order Pinales; family Pinaceae; genus Pinus; species Pinus tabuliformis. Next base: position 318,846,085 of record CM062806.1, on the reverse strand, counting down.
AGTAGGACTATTCTTGTTATATTTATGGTATATGTTGATTTAGTTACATACTAAGTTAATGAACTAATTCATTGTTTAGCTATGGTTATTATCAAATAAGTGTTATGATTTCATGATTGTTGTTTATTATTTGGACTAATCTACAGGTAATCAACAATCCTTTCTCTTCCTTCCCATGTCCACCTTTAGGATAGTACTACTACTCTTCTAACCAGAGGCTCATTTTACTTTTACCATTTGTGGATGTTCCCTTATGCACCTTACGTTGGGTGTCTCACAAAGCTTATATACTTGCTTCCCAAAGAGGTGTTGTGATCTCTTGTGTGTTTGTAACCAACACATAACTTTGAAACCTTTCCAACGGTGGCTAGACCGTATAGCCAGATGGGACTCCTACACCAAATGGTGTGATGTCTAATTGGGACTTAACATCAGGGAGATCCCCTTACATGTCGGAAACATCCAACACATACAACATTTTTTATGCTAAAAGGAGGGCTAGATGACAAGATGAGCATATCAAGTCTGTTTGAATCTCTTACCTTTAAAGGCTTCATCCCAAACCATAATCCGGAGATGCTTTTCCAGAGCTTTAGATATTTCGATCCCCACAAACTTTTTACATAACTAATCACATTTTAAATTCGATGGAAAGGGTAAAACAACCATCCTTGATTACGTAATTGATTTTTTTTTTTCAGTTTTGTTTCTTGAATGGTGTTTATTCTGAAGAAATACTCACGTGATTGTCTACCCTTACATTGGATGGTCAAGTGATGCAATGGTGTTATTCTTTACCCACTGCTTCTATTTCATCTTTGAAGAAATTTATTAACGAGCTTTGTCGCATTTTAGACAAATATGAATATTAATATGTTCTTAATTATTTTGATCATCTCAAAATGGAATCGAATGAATCACTCAAACATTTTGTTGACTGATTCCTTTATGTTTGTTATGAATTTCCAGATGAGGATGTGGACTAAAAGTTCTTAGATGAAAAGTTTTATTTTTTAGTTTAGATTGCAAGAAAATCTTTTGAATCTGATTCATTATACCCTCCCAAACAAAAATAATTTCATCATCTTAAGGAAGAACCAAATATGCCTTTTGTTACATGTCCCCCTCCTTTTGATGTCCTGTGTTTTGAACCTAAACCAATCACTAAATTGGAAGATCAATTTTCTAATGAAGAATTGATTTTTCTTTCGCATCCATCCCTCTATGATGATTCTTCTAATCCTATCAATCAACCATATTCCAATCTTGATATCTCACTAGTCGGTCCTCAACCCATTAATGAAATTGAACCAACCATCACCCTGATGATTTCATTTTTTCTGAATTGTATGATGATGATTGTTCAAGTAACATGGATGAATCTTTGTTCCTATAAGAATATTTAGATTTGCAAGAATTTCAAATGGAATCTGATGCATTCATCAAATATTTTCTTTCAAGTATATCTCTTTTGATCAAGAAGATGATATGCTTATCAATGGGGATCTATGTGGAAATCTCAAAAGTTTATTTGATCAATCTCAATTTTCCTTTAAATATCATTATTTGAATGATGACTCTTATTTAGATAAGGAGATGACCATGTTTTCTCATAATTCAAAGTCAAGTCAGGTGAGTAGGACACTCTAGCCTACAATGATGGTTATGTCAGGTTCCACTCACCTTGACAGTATTTGCGATTTTGGTCAGTTCAAGATTCTCTCACAAGATCATGTTGTTATTGTCATCTCATTGAATCTCAACTCTCTATTGATGGATTTTTCTTCACATTAAATTTTTTAACCCTCAAGGAAGAAATTTTAATTTGATTATTGAGCTTCAACCGCCACACCCCACCTCTAGGGAATATTTAATATGCGATGCGGAAGAAAAGAGTGATCTTAATGAATGTTAAATTCTTCAATCTAACCTATCTTCTGCATCATCCATCAAAGAATCTCACTCGCATGACAACATGGATTGTGGTCAACCTATGGATATCACTTATGATGTGGATCTATCTTTGATTAGTTTTTCCTGTCAAAATTTCCCTAAAGGTTGTTTCCATGATCCTATTATAGATTCCCTCGAGGAATCTTATCAGTCAGGACCTATTTCTCATGGCATGTACTTGCATGCGCTTCTTCGAGTCTTGTATGGTGATAGATCTGGTAATTATTGCTATTCTTGAGTCTCTCATTTGATAAAACAATCGAGTGTGTTACACCATTGTGATTGCACTTCCTATTTCTATGTGTCAGTGTGCATGTTTGCATGGTTTATCCTTGTCACCGCATTACATTTTATTTTGATCTCACACGATCACATCCCTCCACCCAAAGTTAAGGATCAAATTCGATGGACGCATTGAAGTTCCATTTCACATGACCTAACCCTGTACTATTTAGTTTAGGATAGGATAGGTTTTATTTATTCTTGAATAAACCTAGTTGTGAGCTTCAAGATGGTGTGGATAAAATTTTGTAAAATGAAAGTTGTAGCAACACACAACCCTTGGCTTATCTGTTACCCTCTTCCTTTATTGGTTTACATATTTCAAATCAATGATCATCAGATTGAAAATATGATCCTTCAGTGGATAAGCCATAAGAAAACCATGAGGACGATATCTATTTAGGATTGTCATTCCTACACTCTGTCCTGTTATGAATAATGTGTTCTTTCTTATATATCTGAGTAGAGTAAGATAAGGGTAAAACATTTAGAAAATAAAGCATCAAAGGTCTTAAACCTATCTCTAAAGGAGAAACCTCTTATGCTCTCTATAAGTCGAGATCCCTCTTTTTCCCGTGAAAATAATAAGTGCCTATGAACATTCCTATGAAAAAATGAGAAAGGATTCCTGCATAGAGAGGTGAGGAAAGCGACTTTGTCAAGGTATTGTCCAGGCTCGCTGGTAGCCAAGCAACATTTGTGTTCTTGAAGCGACTATGTTGTGGTATTGTCAAGGCCTATTGGTAGTGGAGCGACGCCAAAGATGTAAAACTCATACTTTGATTCTTTTAACTCGTTATACTATATTACCCTTACAATGACACGATAATGCTATGGATTGCATTATGTTGTGTTACAACGAGCAGTGGAACTAGGAAGACTATCTTTAATGATAGATTTTTCGGCGAAAATCACATGAGAGATCATTTGTCGACGCGTTTCGAACCAACCAGTGTGGTTCATTGTCAGGACAAGTTGAAAAACAGATCCAGCTTAGCCTGTTTAAATAGCTAGAGCAGAGACACCAACGGTTACCTGGGCCAAAAGTTGACTTCCGGAACAAGGTCAAATTAACCAGGAAAGAGCGGGGAGCTAAGGTAACTCACTAATTGAATCAATACTTCCTAAATAATTGAGGCTTCGTGCCTAAATGAAACTTTTTCAAAGAAGCTGGGGTTCTCCTAATGTGTCGTCAAGTGTTTTTGTTGTGATAATGACCCTCTAAAAGGTTTTCCTAAGTCAATTTTAGAGCGTAAGTGAACCGTCGTTTCAAGCCCCTTACTGTTGTCATATTATTTGTTTTTTTATTCTTATGTTTCCTCCTAGTGTCGCATCCTCCTAAGTGAATGTTTCCTAAGTGTTATCACCTAACGCTTAGAAGAACTTGTGTTATCTAGCCCATGCTTAAGTGTAATTATAACTTTTCTTGACTTAGAAACTAGCCTTTTAACCATGCACGATCCACGTGGCTCTAGACACGCTCAAAATTCAACAATCGTTATGGAAAGCCTCAAAAATAAATTTATCGGATTGAAGTCAAACTAATACCAGATCGTAGCGCTCTTCAGCCTGGTTGCAACGATGCAAACAACACTCGAATCCCAGTTCATACACTTAGGATATAGCCGATCAAAGTTCTAGTCAAACTAGGCCCACTGGCAACCACTAACGAGGCAACAATTTGGAAATTTCCCAGCACATGGAATCTGATGGTCAGAAAAGGAAAATTTGTGACCTCTTTAAAATCGCCAATGACCTCTAATTTTTCAGCGAGAGGCTTTTAACTTATATATTATAAAATATATAAAAATTTAAAAATAAATAATAATTTATGATGGGTTGGCGACCAACCTTGCCAACATGTCATATTAATTATGGGGTGGTAGGCGGTCAAACCTTGCCACCCTCGTTCATTGACATAATCATGACCATATACGTTGGGGTAGGCGGGTGTTGAACCGCCACCAACCAGTGGGTTGGCCTATCGACAGCGACCCCAAAATAAACCAACACCATAAATTGTCGTTAATAAACCACCAACAGATTTGTTAATATACCAACAACGCCATATGAAATTCAAATGACTTTCCAACATTGAAACAAAACACATAATTTTTATATGGTCGGGCGAGGGTTCGATCTTAGGACCTCCACCCACTAATGGACCAGGTGGGCCTTGCCTTATGAAGTCTACCCATCCCACACATATTTAAAACTTGTTTGCTCATTCGATCGAGGGAACCAACCCAATGGAGACGTGACTGAAGCGGGAGTGGAACATTGCACGTGTGGAACTGCCCCCATGCTGGGAACGATTATTGAGGCCTGTGTATTCGAGGGGAATATTCCACAAAATATTCTCTGATGCAGTGAGGAATCTAAAAGATTCCACGGGGGATGATTTTTCTCACTGACAAAAGCATGTCAACTTTATACTTAATTAGGATCGCATTGTAGCATAGCACCTTCTGGACACATTCACGAGGATATGTTTGGATGTGAAAGTAATTATCATGCCAGTGTTTTTAGAAGGGTCCATATATTTTTTTCAGTCCGTTATGGTCTTGTAATATTTTATTTTCTATAAATTATGTATTTCCAAGAAGATATTTTGAATATCAATTGATGCAATATGGAAATGAAAACTCCAATCATATGATTTTACATTTATAACCTTCCACATAGAGAATTGCACCAAAGATGGAAATGGGATATTGTTTGATATTTTGGCAAAATGAAAATCATTAATTTTATTATATATAGTGATTGTTGCTTTCAACATCCTTGAGTTCAAAAGATGTATATTTTGGCTTCAACTTGATCTTCTTATAATCTATCCAAAATCATTCGATGAAGATCACTATGATCTTGTCCATAGAGTGATAAAAAACAAAATGATACAAATGTTTGCAAGAGTTTAAATTGGGGAACAATGTAAATGGATCTGAATGAAACCCAAGAGAGCTATGTGAATTGCAAGAAATCTTGAATCCCAAATAAAGTTAGCATATTCAAATACGGTGTGGATAAATTCCAACCATTCAAGTAGGAAGATACTTCAAACACAAGTGTTACCAGTGCAAACACATACGGATGTTTAACCAAAAGACCAAATTAGCATTTTTTTGTCAATAATTACTAAGGATATAGATCATTGCTATCTCTGCAATGCATTTTTTGGCAACTACGCTAAATAACCAAAACGAGAGAGCCTGATACTCTCGATACTCTTGTCATGTCAATGATGCAATTTTTGAGACCTCCCTCTTTAACTAAGATCCAAAATTCTATTTACACCCTTTGGCAACATCTGATGACACTTTCAATTTCATCATGGAAGATTAACAATTTAAAGCTACTCTTTCCTAAGCTACTACTTTATGGCATTTCCTTTACAACAACTAATACAATTGCTAATTAAAATATACATTTATAAAATAAAAAATTATATAATTTACAATTTCTAAATTCTAATTAAAGGTAAATATATCTATAAAATGAAAAAAACCATGAATTGACTTGGAGCATCGTTCCCGTTGTTGCTTTAAAAAAACATATAAGGTTGCAAAATAGTTATGGCATGTAATTAATTCAGTTTGTGGGTTAGAAAACACACAAATTTTTTGAAGACTCACAAGCATGTACTTCCCCATGGTTTCGTTCTCTCATGCGACAAAACATTAGACTTGCAAGTAGAAATTAAAAAAAAAAACAAAATAAGAAAATGATTAAATTTTAGTAACAGGTAGTTGAACTTTTAGTAACAGCTCAGTCTATTTATACTGTATAAGCCTATTTATATCATATACAGCTCAGTCTATTTATGCTGTATAAGCCTATTTATATCATATATTGCACATGATATGATGTTCAACATACTGATATTGCACAAGTTATGATGTTCAAGATACTGATTGGAAGGTAAAACAAAATAAGATAAGAGTTAAATTTTAATAACCATATTGCAACTAAACCTCTATTTATATGGTATATCGCAGTGGGTAAGATGTTCAATATTAGCATTTTTGGACGCAAAATCACTTTCAATGTACGTAATTTTCTTTCTTTAGTAGGTGTACCATCTGTCATCTTCATGCAAACGGGTTAAAAATGTGTTTAAATGAAAGTCTAAATATTTCAATTTGTTAAAATTTAGCTTTCCCAAACATATGAATGTATCGTTATCTACAGGATTTATAAAAGTATCACCATTTCCAAATTTATAGAAGAAAGTTATGACCTGTACTAAAAAAACATATATCTAATTATACTATCTTCATAATTTATTAAAGATCTTTATGACTAATTTGAAGACCTCCATTCAATGTTTCGGACATGTAATTTCTACTGGTATCCATATTGAATATGAACTGTGGTCACATTCTTCCTCTTTCATTTTCAAATGTAGAGCATACCTTCCTTCAATCGTTGGGGCAGCTGTTCCAGTACTTTCGCATGCCAGTGCAAACGGGGACAGTCAGATGCATCGAGCATCTCCAACGACCTCAAATGTTCAACACCTTCCAGCTCTTCTATCTCCCTGCATCCATGAACATCCAGTAGTTTAAGCTTTGTCAGCTGCCACAACCCATATATTCTCTTCAGCTTTTCACATCCAGATGCCCGCAACTGTTCCAGAGACACCAATGTTTCAATACCTGCCAGTTCCTCCGCTTTTCTCCACCCGCTAATGTCTAGCGTTTGAAGTTTGGCGAGACCACGAAGGCCATCTATTTTCTCCAAATTAGGACAAGAAATCATGCTCAGCTGGATGAGCGTACTCGGCAATGTTCCAACCTCAACTAGTCCACGACAACGTGCGACTTCCAACACAGTCAACTGTCCGAGGGAATCTGGCAAACATTTCCATCTCGGGCAATCCAGCAGCCTCAATTCTTTCAAATTTCTCAAGTCGCTGAGCGAAGGCAGCTGCATTTTCGACAAAGAGCCATCTAATTCCAGAATTTCCAGATTGCAGAGGTTTTCAAAAGAACGGGGTAATTCTGCTATATGTAATTCTTGGAGAGACCGTGGAAGTTGGAGAGGCGATGGTCGTGGGTTTATCATCACCGCCCTTCGTGCCTCCTCACCCTCTTTTAAGTGTCTCCAGAAGAGCTTAAACCACCACGCATGCTGGTCACACCTCTCCCTCTCCCTCGCCTGCGCCCACTCCATCGCCAACCTCCACCGGTCCTCCGGTTCTGTCTCTCTCCCCCTCCCTCTCCCTCCACTCCCCCTCCCTCTCCCTCCACCTCTCCTCCCTCTCCGCCCTCCACTCCCTCTCCCTCTCCGCCTTCCACTCCCTCTCCCACTCTTTCCACTCCCTCTCCTCCCGCTCCATCAGCGCCCTCCATCCACTCGGTCTCTCCACCGACTTAAACCAATACAGCCTCCGATACACCCTCCACTTGCTTTCCCACTCCCTCTCCAATCTGTCCCACTCGTCCATCTCCTTCCACATTCCCGCCGTCCGGATCACCCCCACCCGCTCCAAGTACCGCTCCAAGTACCGCTCCATCTCCTGCTTCCCCATCCCCGCCAAGCGCTCCCTCTCCCACTTCTCCATCAGCGTCAAGTACCGCTGCATCTCCCTCTCCTTTCTCCACTCCTCCCACTCCCTCCTTTCTTCCTCCTCCCTCTCCTCCCACAGATCCCTCTCCTCCGCCTCCTCCCTCCCCCTTGTCTCTTCCTTCTGGCTCTTTTCGCTCTCCATCCGCGGCACGCGTGCAATTTTAGCCACCGCCCCACCGTTCCCGCTAGCGTTTCCGTGGGGATATTACCATGGTTCCTGGTCGAGATAATTAAATTGTCGGTACCTCTTAAATCAAGATATTTAAGGCAAATTAGATCCTGGAAGGAATCTGGAAGCCTCTCCAAATTGCGGGAGCACGACAGATTGAGATATTCCAGGTTGACCAAATTACCAATTGAATCTGGAAGTGACTTCATTTTCCAAGCATTTATTAACTCAAAACGCTTCAACGATGACAGCTCACAAAATTCCTCTGGCAATGAGCTCATATTATTCTGCTCGGGTAACGAGATGTAAATCTGTTCGAGGTGCTGCAGCTGTCGAATAGACTTCGGAAACTTTGAGAGAGGAGCCAAAATCTCCAACTCCCGCAGCTGCAAAGGTGCCTGCAAAATATTAAAGTATTTTAACTATAAGAAAGATATAGATATTCAATCTTGGGGTGTGATATATCCATAGTGATAAAGCAGAAACTCCTTGACAAATTTCTTATTTACCTGCGCTTTGCCTTGCCACAATATTTTCAATGCATTCCCGTTTACATATAGTACTCTTAGATTCTCCATTGGAATCCAGGAAGGCAGAGAAGAGTGGCCACACTTGTACCAGCGAAGCCATCTCAAATTTGGTAAAGCCGCCGTCCTCAAAATGGGTTCCAATAGTTGATCTTCGGTAACAAGAAGATGCAAGTTGGTCATAGTAATGCCACGATAAAGAATTTTGTGCCATCTGTTGGAAAGTTTCATCATGCGCTTCCCCAAAAGCTCATGAGTCCTCCTTTTGAACCATGACATATCTGACTGCAACGATGCATAAGACTTTAACTCGTGTCCAACATCTGCACTAGGAACCATCCTAATTCCACGAACATCGCGATTCTGCAAGAACAGACAAGAATTTAAACATCGCAATTTTGTAAAACAGTCAAAATTTGAAACACTGTGTTTCTCTAAAAACATTGAATTTTGAACATCGAACCCATATTTCTATTGCCGTTAATATTGAATAAACTCTTTAAAGGCTTGAATGACTGAAGCACTTACAGCTGATTGCTTTAACATCTGCAACAAGACAGCAATGTTCTCGTTCTCCGTCCGATCCCACAAGCGAGGATTGTGGAATCCTGAACTCGCAGCGCTCTCTCTTCCCAATTCTCTTAGGTGATCATGCATATGTATACAATTTTCACTGTCCACCTCGACAAGAGATTTGTTCTGTAGATTTTGAAATACAAAGCATTTCACCCCTGATTGGTCCCATATTTTTATCGCTGTATCCTTTTTTTCTCCTATGAGAAAACAAGAAATATGTTGAAATATAATTTCAACGCAGCCGTACGCTCCCCAAAACCGCCAGCAAAAACCACAAACCGGTTTAAAGATTTCTCGGACCGCCTACCTGCAGAGAATGGTTTTCGTACACAAGGGCCCGAGAAAATGTGGAGCTGACACGTGGTTCAGCCCTGACGTAACGCAACGTCATTTTCTCGGAGGATAAAGTTCAACACTTGTTGGTCCTCCGATATTGTTCTCCACCGTTGGATTTGCTCCCGTGTTCTCCGCCGTTGATCACCTGGAGCTGCATACGAACCCACATCAATTCAATGTTTTGCGTGGAGTAAATTAAAAGCATGGTTGACCATACCTTTCATTAATGCTTGTCATAAACTTAGGTGAATAGTTAAGTTTTTTACATAGGGCACGTAATGCATTTAGTTTTATATATACGGCATATATTTATTTAAGTGTTGACCATATGTAATGTAAAAAAAAGGGGCCACGGTAATATAGAGTTTTTACGCATTATGTTTTATATAGCGAGCAAAACATATATGCTTGAGTTTTTGCTCATTGTATTTTTGAAAAAGGGAAAACACACAGCAGTGTGTAGAAAAACAAGAACAGGGGTGTGAGTTTTTTTTGGCGATGTAATTTTTTTTGTGTTGGCCATAGCGAAAAACCATGTGTGGTTTTGCACAGCAGTGCATAAGGAAAATGGTGGAGCGAATTTTGTAAGCCTGTGTAAGTTTTGCTTTTACAGCAGTATGTAAAATTGTTTTACACCAGTAAATGTGAATGGAGGTTTTACAGCAGTAAATGTTAATGGGAATTTTTCCAGCAGTGTAAATTCTCATATGGAGACACAGTGAATGTTTTTTTTGTTTTAATGAATAGAAATATTTTATGGTGAAATCCTCTGTTCCTCAGTGAATTTTTTAAGTCTTCTGTGTGCACAAAAGATCCTGGAGCAAAAGAAACAGAGCATTGCCTCTGTGTGTTTGAATATTTGGTTTTTGGTATTTTCCCCATTAAAAATACCCAACAGTGGTATCAGAGCAGGCTTAGGCTCTTTAAAAAAAAGTTAAAGAAGCTGAAGGGAGAAGGTTGTTGCTGCAGCAAAACTTCTCAGGCAGACAGAAGACTCAGACAACAAAGGATTCAGGTATTCTTCATAGCTATCTTGTTTGTTATTGAAGAGACAGTCAGTGTTTTAAATACACAGTCAAGGAATGGCCAGCACAAGCACTGGTATGGGTTTGTTTAACACCCAGCTCCCACAGTTTAATGGGAAGAACTATGACTACTGGTCAATAACTATGACAGCTCTGCTTGCTTCCCAAGATTTATGGGAAATAGTTGAAGAAGGCTTTGAAGAACCAGCAGATGAAACTGAGTTCAATGCATTAACTCAAGGAGAGAAGGATCTGCTGAAGAACAATAGGAAGAAAGATTCAAAAGCCCGTGTGTTGTTGTATCTAGCAGTAGACCAGAGTATGTTTCCAAGGTTAGCAGCAGCTAAGACAGCCAATGAAGCATGGCAAACCCTCAAGACAGCCTATCAAGGCATGGAGAGAGTGAAGACAGCAAAGCTACAATTGCTGAGAAAGGATTTTGAGAACTTGAACATGAAGGAGTCAGATAACATTGACTCATTCTTCACTCATGTGATTGGTGTAATCACACAAATGAGAACTCATGGAGAAACCATTGAAGACAGAAGAATTGTGGAGAAAATATTGAGAGTCTTACCCTCAAGGTTTGATGCCATAGTCACCACCATTGAAGAGACAAAGGATCTCTCAAGCTATTCAGTTGATGAGCTGCATGCATCACTGATAACACATGAGCAGAGGTTGAGTAGGAATGAAAACTCATCTCTTGAGCAAGCCTTCAAGACCCAGATGTCCTTTGGAAGAGACAGAGGTCAAGGCAGAGGAAACAAAAGAGGAAGAGGCAGAAGCCAGAATAGAGGTGGAAGGAACAACTCATCAAATGCACAAGGAAGAGGCAGCAATCCAAATCAGAACCAAGGTCAAGGCAGCAGCCAACAAAGAGAACAGTTTCATGCTCAAGGACAAAGGTATGATAAATCTAATGTTCAATGCTATTATTGCAAAAGGTATGGACATTATGCTAGTGATTGTAGAAAGAAACAGCATGATAAGAACAGCAGACAAAATGCAAATGTTACAAGAGAAAACAGCAGTCAAGACAATGTCCTGCTAGCTTGTAACATGGCTGAAACACATAGTGAGGACATATGGTTTTTAGACTCAGGTTGCAGCAACCATATGACATGGAATATAGCCCTCTTTTCAGCCTTAAATCAGAATTTGAAATCAGAGGTCACACTAGGAACTGATAGTAAAGTGTCTGTTATGGGAAAAGGAGAAATAAAAATACTTTCAAAGCAAGGAGAAAGGAAAACCATAGCAGATGTATACTATGTCCCCGGAATGAGATGTAATCTCTTGAGTGTTGGACAGCTTGTCCATAAGGGGTACAATGTTTTCTTTAAAAATGATGTATGCACCATCATGGATATACCACCCAGCAAAAGATGCATTGCTGAAGTGAAGATGACAAGGAACAGGATGTTCCCTTTGAGGATCAGGGCAGATTTGAAAAACAAAAATGAAATTGCAGCAGTTACCCAAGAGGCCTTCCAAAGCGTGCCAAAGGATGAAAATTGGTTGTGGCACTTGAGATTTGGGCATCTCAATTTTGGAGGTCTAAATTTGTTGAGTAGGAAAGGAATGGTAAAGGGATTACCATTGATAGAGAAACCGGACAGCCTATGTGAAGGCTGCATTTTGGGAAAACAACATAGAGAAAGTTTTCCATCAGGGAAAAGCATAAGGGCAAAGACACCCTTAGAGATTATCCACTCAGATTTGTGTGGACCAATGCAAGCTCCATCGTTAGCTGGCAGCCTATATTTCTTGACATTCATTGATGATTTTACAAGAAAGACTTGGATATATTTCCTCAAGAACAAAAGTGAAGTCTTTGAGAAATTCCAAAACTTCAAAGCATTTGTTGAAAACCAAAGCGGGCTGCACATTAAAGTTTTGAGAACTGATAGAGGAGGTGAATATATCTCCAAGGAATTACTAAGATTTTGTAGAGAAAATGGAATACATAAACAGTTTACAGCAAGGTACACTCCACAGCAAAATGGAGTTGCTGAAAGGAAGAACAGAACTATCATGGAGATGGCAAGGAGCATGTTGAAGGCAAAGCATTTGCCAAATGAGTATTGGGCTGAAGCTGTACATTGTGCAGTTTATATATTGAACAGGTGTCCTACAAAAGCAGTCATGAACAAAGTGCCAGAAGAGGCATGGAGTGGGAGAAAGCAAGGAGTCACCCACATGAGAGTTTTTGGGTGTGTGGCCTATGCACACATTCCAGATAAGCTAAGGAGGAAGTTGGACAGCAAAGGGGAGAAATGTTTATTCATTGGATACAGTGAGGAATCCAAAGCCTACAGGCTGTACATTCCATCTACCAAGAAGTTCTTTGTGAGCAGAGATGTTCAATTTATTGAAGAGGAAGCTTGGGATGGAAGCATAGAGAAGACAGTTAATGTTAAACACTGTTTGTCTCATGATGAAGATGAAGAGGAGGTGGCTGAAATGCATCCCCAAACAGCAGCGCCAACACAAGGACAGCAAGGGACACCATTGAGGATCAATGAGAGTGCTTCTCCAAGCACACCACAAGGAGGAAATTCAAGTGCATCTTCAAGCACTTGCACACCAAGTGAACGAGGTAAGAAGTTTAGAAATCTAAGTGAAATTTATGAAGAAGGAATGAATTCCTTATTTGCCTTGTATTGTCATGTTGATGATCCTATTCATTTTGAAGAAGCTATTAAAGATAAGAAATGGATAGAAGCTATGGATGAGGAAATTAATGCCATAGAGAGAAACAAAACATGGGATTTGGTTGAGTTACCAAAAGGCAAAGAAGTCATTGGTGTAAAATGGGTCTATAAGACCAAGAGCAATGCTGAAGGCAAGATAGAAAGGCACAAGGCAAGGCTGGTTGTCAAAGGGTACAAGCAGCAGTATGGGAGAGATTATGAGGAGACTTTCGCCCCGGTTGCAAGAATGGAAACCGTGAGAGCAGTGCTGTCCATAGCAGCACAAAACAAATGGAAAGTCTACCAAATGGATGTGAAATCAGCATTCCTAAATGGAGTGTTAATGGAAGAGGTCTATGTGGAACAGCCTCTCGGATATGAGAAGAAAGGTGAAGAGCACAAAGTGTGCAAATTGAAGAAAGCTCTTTATGGGCTGAAGCAAGCGCCAAGAGCATGGTACAGCCGGATAGATTCATATCTATTAGATAATGAATTTGACAAATGTGAAGGAGAACCCACAGTCTACATCAAAGAAAAGGATGGTAAAATTTTAATTGTTGTCTTATATGTTGATGATGTGATTTTCACAGGTAATGATGATCAGCTCATTAAAAATTTTAAATCAGTCATGAAGGATGAATTTGAAATGACTGACATGGGTTTCTTGAGATACTTCTTAGGCATAGAAGTAGATCAAAATGAAAAAGGAATTTTTATATCTCAAGCAAGATATGTAAATCAAGTTCTGGGCAGATTTAACATGCAAGAATGCAAGGCAGCAATCACTCCCACAGTAATGGGATTAAAACTCAGCAGAGAGGACAGCAGCAAGGATTTTGATCCTAGCTTGTATAAAAGTATTGTGAGCAGCCTTATGTATTTAACAGCAACTAGGCCTGATTTAATGTATGCAGTTAGTTTAATTTCCAGGTTCATGGAGAGGCCGAAGGAGGCACATTGGCAGGCAGCAAAGAGAATTTTGAGGTATGTCAAAGGTACCAAAATGTTTGGAATTTTATATCATGCCTCAGAACATTCAGATTTGGTTGGATACACAGACAGCGATTGGGCTGGAAGTGTAGATGATCGGAAGAGCACTTCCGGTTATGTTTTTAATATGGGTTCAGGAGCCATTTCATGGGCTTCTAAGAAGCAGTCCATTGTAGCATTGTCTACAGCAGAGGCTGAATATGTGGCAGCTACAGCAGCAGCATGTCAAGCAGTGTGGATGAGAAGAATGTTGAGAAGCTTAGGCCAAGAGCAGGCAAAAGCGACAGTGATTTTTTGTGACAATAGCTCAGCTATTGCTTTGTCAAAGAATTCAGTGTTTCATAAGAGAACGAAACACATTGATACAAGGTTTCACTACATCAGAGAATTGGTGAACAATGGAGAAATTGTCCTAGAACATTGCAGGACTCAAGAACAGGTAGCAGACATCTTGACAAAGCCATTGGATCAGAAGAGCTTTGAATTTTTGAGAAAGTGTCTCGGTATGACCGAATGCCCAGCTGTTGAAATTAAAGGGGAGTGTTGAAATATAATTTCAACGCAGCCGTACGCTCCCCAAAACCGCCAGCAAAAACCACAAACCGGTTTAAAGATTTCTCGGACCGCCTACCTGCAGAGAATGGTTTTCGTACACAAGGGCCCGAGAAAATGTGGAGCTGACACGTGGTTCAGCCCTGACGTAACGCAACGTCATTTTCTCGGAGGATAAAGTTCAACACTTGTTGGTCCTCTGATATTGTTCTCCACCGTTGGATTTGCTCCCGTGTTCTCCGCCGTTGATCACCTGGAGCTGCATACGAACCCACATCAATTCAATGTTTTGCGTGGAGTAAATTAAAAGCATGGTTGACCATACCTTTCATTAATGCTTGTCATAAACTTAGGTGAATAGTTAAGTTTTTTACATAGGGCACGTAATGCATTTAGTTTTATATATACTACATATATTTATTTAAGTGTTGACCATATGTAATGTAAAAAAAAGGGGCCACGGTAATATAGAGTTTTTAC
The DNA here is from genome assembly GCA_031772625.1 of Pinus tabuliformis. Classification (NCBI taxonomy): domain Eukaryota; kingdom Viridiplantae; phylum Streptophyta; class Pinopsida; order Pinales; family Pinaceae; genus Pinus; species Pinus tabuliformis. Next base: position 318,830,928 of record CM062806.1, on the reverse strand, counting down.
GCATTATGTTTTATATAGCGAGCAAAACATATATGCTTGAGTTTTTGCTCATTGTATTTTTGAAAAAGGGAAAACACACAGCAGTGTGTAGAAAAACAAGAACAGGGGTGTGAGTTTTTTTTGGCGATGTAATTTTTTTTGTGTTGGCCATAGCGAAAAACCATGTGTGGTTTTGCACATCAGTGCATAAGGAAAATGGTGGAGCGAATTTTGTAAGCCTGTGTAAGTTTTGCTTTTACAGCAGTATGTAAAATTGTTTTACACCAGTAAATGTGAATGGAGGTTTTACAGCAGTAAATGTTAATGGGAATTTTTCCAGCAGTGTAAATTCTCATATGGAGACACAGTGAATGTTTTTTTTGTTTTAATGAATAGAAATATTTTAAGTCTTCTGTGTGCACAAAAGATCCTGGAGCAAAAGAAACAGAGCATTGCCTCTGTGTGTTTGAATATTTGGTTTTTGGTATTTTCCCCATTAAAAATACCCAACAAAATATATAAAAACATATGTTTCTCCTCTTCATTTAGTGAATCATAACTAATTCTAAGGGTTTGCTGTATATCAGGAAGTCCATGAATCCTGCTCAATATGCACTCCCAGTAAGTATTATCACTGTTTACATGAAAAAGACTCCCTAATACTTTTAGGGATAAAGGCAATCCATTGCAAATCCCTAAAATGCTCTCTAACAAATTTTGAAAACCAGGGAGTGGATCGGGCTGGCAAAAAGCATGGCGGCAGAAGAGCTCCATTGAGTGTTTTCTATTAAGGCCACTTAACTTGTAAATAGATGAATCTTGTATTCTTGACCTTAGAAGAACAGTCTTGTCCCGGGATGTAATCAAAATGAAGCAATTTGAGGGAAAGGTATATTTAACTTCATCTGGCAAAAGTGCATCCAACTGATCCACATGATCTACATCATCAAAAATTAGCATGCAGCTGTGAGAAAAGGATTGCAAATGCTTTATAAGCAACTTTTTACCTTCATCAATACTGTCTATTTTCGCATCAAATCCCAACAATCTCTGAAGAAGTTTCTTCTGCAAACCAACTAAAGAGCTTCCTCCGCTTTTAGCTGCATTTCTAACATCAAATAGAAAGCAGGATTTACGATAGTGGGAACTCCTCCGATTGAAGAGTTCTTTTGCCAGCGTCGTCTTTCCTATTCCACCTAACCCTACAATCCCCGCGACCTTCGGTTTATTTTTAGGCAGTTCGCACAAGAAACCTTCGAAATGTTTCAGCTTCTCATCCAAACCCGTTGGATGATCGGCCACAAAGACCTTTTTCTCTTTCTTTTTGACCTTTTTCAACAGAAGTTCAACCAGCTTCTCCAGCAGCACGCCCTCGTCGCTGGTTATTCAAAACAAAATATATATAACTAGTGAGAAACAAACATCCATCTATATATTTTAAAATAGCTAGCATAAAGTAATATGATAACGGGAGTGTTGAATTCTCACCCATCAAAAGCGGCCAGCTCAAAACCGCTTATTTCTGAAACAGTAGCAAGAGCCTTTCTCCAATTTTCGATAGTATTGGAGCTGTGGCGTGGCTTCTTTTCGAGCTCACGTATGGCTTTAGCGTACACTCCATCTTTGCCCCGAAGATCACCAGGTTTAACGTTATAGAACACTGGAATGATTGGAGCCTTCGATTCCAACATGTCGACAAGCTCATCGAGACACCAGCTAGACTCCGCATAACCAGGGGAGAAAATAGCCACATGAACAGCGGCTGTTGCAATAGCATCTTTTATCTGAGTACTTATGTCTTCTCCCTCTTGCATTCCTTGGATGTCTAGAAAGGCTTCCACACCATGCACAAGAAGGCGGTGGTAGAGATGACTGGCAAACGTCTTCTTCACATCGGGACCGCGATGGTTTATAAACACATCGCGCCCATAATATTTGCTGCTCTTGACATTGATATCATCAGCTGTGGAGACGGAGGTCGATGGCTCAAAGTCATTAGCAGATGGAGGGTGATAGGGAGGAGGAGCCGGACTTTCAATTTCAATTTCAATTTCAGAGAATGAAGTTGCAGGTGATGGGTATGCCATTGCTATCTGGAGTATGAAAATAGAAACAGGAAGCAAATTGCCGAGGAAGGAGCCTAGTTATGAATGGGAGGAAAAAATGCAGAAAGAATGCAGAGACGTATATACAGACATTAAACAGACAGATGAAACGCTTTAATTTTAGTCGTCATTATGAGGGGCCACTACATTATTGACTCATAATACACTTAGATTTAACTAGGGCTCTTTATCCGGCGCGTATTCTGGAATAGTTAAGATTCTGGATTTTTTTAATAATATAATTTTAATTTTTTTTAATTATAATTTAAAATGAATAAAATTGTAAATACTAATGATTAAGATTAAATATAAATTTAAACATTAAAAAAATTATAATTCCGCTCATTCTTCCCTCAAAATTCCAAATCATTCAGGAAAAAAATGGAAATCCTATCACGTTTAAACTTTTACCTTTGTTTAATGTCTGATGTTTCAACGTAGATTCCGTTTAAACGCATAGCCTATATATTTGTACCACAACTTGACCAGGGTGTTTACTCAAAAAAGAAACGACCGCAACAATCAACTCAATATGGTTTGAAATTTGACACGCATCTACCTACAGGAGTTAGATCTCTCCGGAGCGTGGATTGAAAGCACAAGATGTTATTGGTCATTGTTGCGTGTTCAATTGGTATAGGTAATCAGCAATGCAAAATGGCCATTTCACGTTTATCCATGTCCCATTCATGTTAATACATGCTCCATTTTTATTGAGCATAGAGGCGTTTACAGGTTTACAATGAGTAAATTTGATGATGATGATGATGATGATGATGATGATGATGATGATGATGATGATGATGATGATGATGATGATGATGATGATGATGATGATGATGATGATGATGGTTTTAAATTAATAATAAAAAATTAAATTTTGCATTTCACGTTTATCCATGTCCCATTCATGTTAATACATGCTCCATTTTTATTGAGCATAGAGGCGTTTACAGGTTTACAATGAGTAAATTTGATGATGATGATGATGATGATGGTTTTAAATTAATAATAAAAAATTAAAGCAATAAAAATAATAAAATGTAATTTGTTATAATTTGATTTTGTTATTAAATTGTGAATAGGGTTTGTGACAATATCATGGTTTATTAATATTTCACAATAAAAAAACTCAATTTATTTTATAATCAAAATATTTTATAACAATACAAAAATATTATTAATTATGGATATTCATCCCCATTTTACCAAGGATATTATTAACTTGTAAATAAGCTTTGTTACAATACCATGGGCCTATACAATGACTTATCAATACCACATACCCAAAAAAACATCACTTATTTCACAATCAAAAAATTTAATAAAAATATAACAAGATTCTTAATCATGGATATTCAACCCCACTTTGCCATTGACATTATGAACTTGTGATAGACTTTGTTACAATAGCATGGATATTATTACTTTGAAAAATAGGCTTTGTTACAATACCATGGGCCAATACCATGACTTATCAATACCACATAATCAAAAAAACATCACTTATTTCACAATCAAAAGATTTAATAAAAATATAACAAGATTCTTAATCATGCATATTCACCCCCACTTTGCCATTGATATTATGAACTTGTTAATAGACTTTGTCACAATAGCATGGGCTAATACCATGGCTTATCAATGCCGCAAGCCAAAAAATAAAAATGATAACTTATTTCATAATCAAAATATTTTATAACAGTATGACAAGATTTTTAACCATGCATATTCACCCTCACTTTACCATGGATATCATTAGCTTGTAAATAGGCTTTGTTACAATACCATGGCTTATTAATACCACATGCCCAAAAGTCATTACTTATTTCACAATAAAAATATTTTATTTTAATTTTATTTTATAAAAAAATAATAATAATAATTGAAGCTAAAAAGAAAAAGGTTATAATTAGTTTTGAGATATATCTAAACTCTATGTCCTCGGTACTAAAAAAATTCCCATGGAAATTAAATTAAGGTTTTAATATAATTAAAAGTGAGAATACTTTTATATTAAAGATGTGAGATATATATAATACAAATAATATTAGTAAGAACCAACATATATCCATCTTAACTAAGGATCCAAGAGATGACAACAACTAAAGTGAAGGGAAGAGAGGGGGAGGGGGAGAGAGGGAGGGAGATAGCAACGAAGCTAGAGAGAGAGAGAGAGTGATGGGGGGGGGGGGGGAGAGAGAGAGAGAGGGAGTGATGGGGGGGGGGAGAGAGAGAGAGGGAGTGATGGGGGAGAGAAGGAAGAAAGAACAAAGACATAGAGAGATAGAGGTGGAAAGAGAGAGAAGTGACAAGGGAGAGATGGACACAGAGTGAGGAAGAGGGGAGAGGAGGAAAAAGACATAGGGAGAGAAGGGCAAGAGAGAGAAAGGAAGGCACAAAGATCGAGGGGAGAGATAGTGGGAGGCATAGAGATGGAGGGGAGAGAGCGAGAGAGAGAGAGTGATGGTGGGGAGAGACAAAGGGAAGAGGGAGAGAAAGGGGGAGAGAAGACTCAAGAGAGAGAAGGAGAGAGAGATGGATTTGGAGGGAGAGAGAGAGGGAAGGAAGAAGAAAGACATAGAGGGAGAAAGGTACAAAGAGAGAGGGAGTGACAAGGGAGCAATGGAGAGAGAGTGAAGGAGAGAGGGTAGCGGGAGGCAGGATAGAGAGAAGGTGAGAAAGGGAAGAGAGAGAGAGAGAGAGAGAGAGAGAGAAGGGGAAGCGAGAGACGCGAAGAGGAGAGGGAGGGAGAGAGTGTGTATGTTTGGGGGTTGAGATAGAGAGAAGAAATAAGAAAGAGACATATAGATACAAATACATATATTATATAGTATTATATAACCAGCCTAGATCCATCTTAACCTGGATTTATTAAGTTGTGAGAGGGATCAAATCTCTTGAGGTGCAAAGCTTTCCTGAAGTTTTGCACTCATAAAAGAGGTTTGCACTTTGAGAGATTGGATCCCTTTCAACCCTTGATAAATCTAGGTTAAGATGGATCTAGACTAGTATTAACATTCATAAATGACTCATCAAAGTTAACTAAAAAAAAAACCATTGTCAAACTTGGTTTTTTTCTCTTTTTCTTTTAAATACAAAATAATATAATTTTTTAAACCCTAATTAAAATAATTTGAGTTTTTTAAACATTAATTATTTTTTACCTTATTCTAAATATTTTTGTTACTCATATTATATATATTTTTGTTATTTGTACTTTAAGTGTAGTGTGTTTTTAGTTTGTGTTAAAGTTAAAGTATCTTTAAAGATCAATATTCTTTCTTATGTTATTGAAGTTTGTAATAATGATGAATTACATGTTTTGAGTAATTATTTGAAATTAAAAGATCCTTAACTAGCAATTGCACCAAATGTTGTAAAGGAGATGTTGTAAGGCATAAATTCTAGAAGAATCGTGCATATAAAAACTGATTGAAGATAAAAATTAATAAACAAAATACTATTCAAAGTTAAAAGATAAAGAATAAAGAGGTGGAGCACTAGGGTTTTCGTGTTTCTGCTAGGGTTCTAAGAACCTAACATCGCTACTTTGTATATCGTCGAAAACTTTTCCCTGAGCACCTGACCGGCTTCAGATTGTTGCGCTGACACATGGAATGAATGCAACTGCAAGGGGGGAGAGATCCCCTCCTGCCAAAATATTGTGAGTGGTGAAACAAGTTCACAGGGCGCGCAAACCACAAGCACACAGAACGGTCACAGAAAAGGACCTCCTGTCCTCAGAATCCAATGGCAAGCTAGCATGCGTGGCCATTGCCTCCTAAGGAAGCAAGGAAGCCTCACTTTGTCATACCCAGGAACAAACTAGAGAACTACAGGATATATATGAAGGACGACGCAATGATCTGTAAACTTATAAGAGTCGAGCCAACTAAACAGGATCTAGTTAAGTGGATTAAGGATAAATGGAAACCAAAAGGCCGCATCAAGCTGAAATTGGGGCTATGGGATTATTTACAGTAATTTTCTCCGACGTGGAGGACAAGCTATTCATGAGACACTGGGAGGAGTGTTATAATCCAAATCTGGAAAAATTCATAATGGCCTTGGTATAGGTTCGCCTCTTTGGCCTCCCAGTGGACTTCTGGGATTCGAACATCCTGAAGGGTATTGGGAACTCCATAGGAAGTTTTGTGAAAGTTGCAAACTCCATGAGAAGTGAAAGGTACACATCTTATGTAATGATTTGTGTTTATATGAATATAACAAAACCTTTTCTGGAATCCATTGAACTAGAATACCATGAGGAGGTATGGCAACAACCCATTGACTACAAGCATATCCCCTTCGTAGATGCCATGAATATGGCCATCTGTTCCGAGACTGCCCAATGAACCAGTCTGAGACCTAGGAGCCATTCAAAGCTAATAACTCAGGGAAATCACAAGAAGGGAGGAGGGATTTCAGGAAGTACAGAGGAAAAGGCGAACTCAAAATAACCCTCATACCTCGACCCAACCGTGGCCAAGAAAAGGTCCACAAAACAGCAACTAGTATGACATCCTACAGGAGGAGGAAGAATCAAGGGAAGGCCAGATGGAAGCAACAAGTCTAGATAACCAACCAGCACAACAAAAGGAGGGAAATAGCACCAAAAGAAAGGCTAAGGAGGAAATATCTTACAAAGAGGTTATGGAACAACCAATGGAACAAGCCAACATGGAAATTGACAGTCCAAGAGAAGATATAAGCAATGAAGAGCAAGTCTTACACAGGTTGTTGAATGAGTGGAGGCATTTGGATGAGCATTTCATATCGGAGGACCATAAGAAAATTTACAAAGAAACATTCCAACAATACAAAGAAAAACGGGGGACAGGTGGATCAATTCAACCAGAGAAACTGGGATCATAAATCAGGTTTGGGGGAGCAAGGATCCCCAAGGAAAGGAGGGAAGAAACGAGGAAGGAAAAACTTAAATGAGACCATCAAAATTATAGGAGAAGCGTCGGTGAACTCTAGAAGGGTGGCGCTGCTGTCAGCGGTATTCCCTTAACTCAACAAATTGTCCAAATAATAATTACATCCTGGAATATAAGAGGCCTTAACAATAAAGGCAAACAAGGTTGCTTGAAAGAGAGACTTAAGAAAGAAAAGCCCAATATCATGGTGATCCAAGAAACCAAGATCTCAGAAGTCAAACTCAAAGACATCATGAATACCTTCAAGACGCACTATGAAGTCATAGCCCAGGATGTCAGGGGCAGTGCATGCGGACTTGCCATCTTATGGAACCTGATGGATATATGTTTTGAAGATCGGGCAAGTTGACCCAAAATCCTCTCTTGGAGATTTAGACATATTGGATCTAAAGATTGGACCTTGCTAATAGGATTCTATGGACCTCATATTCCTAGAGACAAAGAGGTTTTCCTTCAAAACCCATAAAATATGAGCAGATATTATCGAGACGACTTATGGATTGTTAGGGGAGATTTCAATACGATTACATCCCTAGAGGAGAAAAAGGTGGAATCAAATGTCACGACGTAGACATGGAAATGTTTAAGACGTAAACATTGAATTGTTCAAAGACCTGATCACCGAGCTCCACCTCATTGAAATGCTGACCAATAATGGAATCCACACCTGGAATAATAGAACAAGGGGACTACACCATATTGCATCGCGTCTGGATTGTTTTCTCAATTCTGGTTTATGAGCAGGTAATTAGCCACAACATCTTGGAAGCATCCATTCTCCCTTGTATGGGATCAGATTGCTGGCCAATTTTGTTGGAGATTGACCTAAAAGCAGGTCCTAAAAACCCTCCCTTCATATTTGAATCCTTTTGTCTCAGGGACCCTAAGTTGATGCAGAAAGTGGAAGAATGGTGGAAGAAAAGTGTGGAATTGGCAGGAACCATATGCGCACATTCCAATTGAAGGTTTAAGGAAATAAAAAGAAATATTAAGAAATGGAACCGAGAAGAGTTTGGGCACATTATGAGATACCAACACAAGCTGACTAACAAGATGGAAAAAATCCAACAACAAATCCTAAGCCAAGGCAGGATAGAACACCAGTGAAAGGCAAAGGGAGGATCATCAACTAGCAGGAAGAATGATGAAAAAAGGAAGAGATCATATGTAAGAAAAAATCCAGAGTTAACTGGTTATGATAAGCGAAAAGAAACACCCATTTCTTTCAAAAATCAGTTATCCAACATCGCCATCACAATAGGATTTTTTCTCTAAAGGATGAAGCTAGAAACATAATCATCCAGCATGAGGAAATGGAGGACCTGGTCATGAACCATTTCCACTCTCTTCTCTTGGAACTAGCTCATGATAGGACTGAGGAAACTCAAAGAATCACTCAAAACATCCCCCATCTGATCTCCAGGGACCAAAACTTGGGCCTTATGAGGGTGTTATCCTTAGAGGACGTGGAGGAGGTGGTTAAAGGAATGGAGAAAAATAAATCCCCTCACCTTGATGGATTCACAGTGGAGTTATTCTAAGCGGCTTGGAAATTCATTGGAAAAGATGTGTTGGAAGTGCTAGAGGAGTCTATATGCAACCAAAAGGTATGTCCAAGCCTAAGCTCTAGTTTCTTGCTTTAATTCCTAAAAAGGAAAAATCGGAGGATCCCCAAGGGTTTAGATCGATTTCCTTATGTAATTTCATCTACAAGATTATAGCTACTGTCATTGTTAAACGCCTGAAACCTCTGCTTCCTAACCTTATTTCAACATAAAAATAGGCTTTGTAGAGGGTCGCCAGATCCTAGATGGATTCATCACTTCCAAGGAGGCAATTCGCTCCCTAAAACATCTCAGTGTCCCTAGTATGATGATCAAGCTAGACTTATACAAAGCCTATGACCATATTAGCTAGACCTTCCTTCTCAACATTCTCAAATCCTACGACTTTGATTAGAGATGGATCAACCGGATCCTTTCCATGGTGTCCTCCCCTTGTTTATTCCATCCTCCTAGTTGGCTCTTTGATCATAACTTTCAACCCCTCCCGAGGCTTGAGACAAGGCAATCCTCTATCATCGTTCCTATTCATCCTCGCAGCTAGAGGCCTAGGCACGTACCTGAAAAAGGAAGCCTAATCTTTGCAAATATGAGGTTTAAGACTATGGGAAAATGACCTCCCTATCATGCACCAGCAGGGGATCCTCTATCGTCATTCCTATTCATCCTCACAGCTGGAGGCCTAGGCACGTACCTGAAAAAGGAAGCCCAATCTCTGAAAATCTGAGGTTTAAGACTATGGGGAAATGACCTCCCTATCATGCACTAGCAGCTTTTATATGATATTATGCTCTTCTACCATGTATCCTTATGAGAAGCCTGCCGTATAGAAGAAATTCTCCAAGAATTCATGGAAGCCTCTAGGATCCTAATAAGCAATGACAAATCCTACAGTTTCTTTTTCAACACAGCAAGGAACATTCAAACCCTCTTAGCATGTGTGATAGGATTTGGAATTAGCTCTCTTCCCACCAAATACCTAGGGATGCCCCTATCTTTGCTGAAACTCTCTCCTCCATAAAATCCAAATGAAACTTAGTAATTGGACATTCCATACCCTCAACTTGGTCATTCACGCAGTCCTACTCATGGTTGTCCTCCAATCCATACCGTTTTACCAGCTCTCGGGTATGGATACTGCTAAAAAAATCTTGGACAAAAATGGCTAAGACCTTTAAAAGATTCCTTTGGGGAGGGCTCATCAGCTGAAGAAATGGGCTCTGGTTTTGTGGCCCAACTTAAGTAAGCCCAAAATGGAAGGAGGATTGGGTGTTCGGGACCCTCACACCCTGAATCAAGTAATGGGATTTAAACTCTAGTGGAGGTGGATAAGAGGAGGAGTTGATTTATGGAAACAAATTTGGGCACATAAATATGCATGCCCACCCTCACAGAAGATATCCTCAGGTATCGTTACCCACCCAAAGGATATTCAATATGGAACTTGAAAGCTCAAAACAGTGACCTTATCGATCAACACTTCTTCTGGGAAATTAGGAATGTGCAAATAACCCGATTTTGGCAGGATCCCTGGTAGTAGAGAGGAAAGATTTTTGCTAGACAATATCTGAGTGATTTTTTCCTCTATGCCTCAAACAGAAAATATCATGCATTGAATCAATATTGGAAAGAAGACTCACCAACAGAAGGATGGAGAAGATGGAAAGGCCATGAGGACTAGCCAGAACCTCTAGAATCAGACCAATGGATTCAGTTGGGAAAATAACTAGAGAATAGAAGGATCACTAGACAAGAAGGACCAGACATTCTTAGGTGGGGATACACTACAAGGGGCACTTTCAGCATCTAGGAGGCATATAGATTAAAGGCAAGAGAACCAACAAACTATTTGGAAAAAAATCTTAGGGGGAAGGTGGTGGTTGAAAGTGGCCTTATTTCTTTAGCTGGTTTGTAGGGGCAGAATCCTAATCTGGGATCAACTCCAAAAAAGAGGTATCTATATACCCTCATACTCTATCCTCTATGTTTCTCATATTGAGGACCTAGAACACCTTATAAATTTGTGCTCGTTTTCCACTCAAACATAGAATCAAGTGGAATATCTATTTGGCAGAATGTATCAGGATCCCCAAAGCATTAGAGAATCCATTCTTCTTTAGTGACAAGGCCTCTTCTCCAGCCCAATCCTTAACTGGAACTGGGACTTAGTTCCAAGCTTTACTCTTTGGGCCATCTGGAAAGAGTGAAACAACAGGATCTTCAAGAGCACAGGACAAATTCAGGAGCTAGTGTGGGAAGCAATAGTTCAAAACATTTGTGAAACCATTCTGGTAGAGAAATGACTAGAAAATCACTCCCCAAGAGGTTAGAATTCTTAAATGCATAAAACTTGCGTTAGCAACGATTACCCCAGACTCCTGGAAACCGATTCCAAGCATAGTGGCTTCAACTCAAATCTTCATCACCCCACTAGATGGATTCACAAAATTAAGTTTTGATGGAGCCTCGAAAGGAAAACCAGGTCCTGTAGGATTCAACAGACTCTTTCGGGACTATAAAGTGAAGACCAGACTCATTTATGCGTACTACTATGGTCATGCAAGGAAAAACGAAGAAAAATTTTCTGGTAACGTCAAGGCCTGATCCTAGCCATCAAGATGGGATACCAAAGATAGTAGTGGAAGGAAACTCCCAACTTGTAATAAATACTCTCAAGAAATTTAGTCAGAGGACTAATTCAGATAAGAATAGCCATAGTTGGAGGACTTCTAGGTTGGTTTTGGAGCTGGGGGATCTTATTCAGAACTTTGACTATGTCATCACAATGCATGTGAGGTGGGAAGGAAATCGAGCTGCTGACTTCCTCAAAAACTGGGGATGTTCACACAAAACCAAACCTCTGGAGTTGTCCTAGCCCCTCAACTTAGGGAAGGTCATCATGACCCATGCATGAAATTCTTCAACAGGACAAGATCAATAGTACACGGAGCCCCCTGGCTCCTAAACAGATTCCTTGATGAGGGTGTGTACTGGATCCTCAGTGCATTCACCTTAATTAAATGTGCCCTCAAAGGACAAACCCATCACCTTCCACATGTGTGGAAAGGCTGACAACGTTGCCTCATGCATGAGGGGATATAATAATATTGCGGGTGGTGGTAGGGGGAGCCACTCAAGGCATAGGCATCTGTTAGTTTTCATGCAGTGGTTCAAAGGCGAGTTGTTGGTCTTGGCTCAAAGGGATTTGGCGGACGGTGTTAGCTGTTATGGAGAAAGACCTGAAATGGTGTGCCTTCATCCTCCCTTAGCATTGGTTATTTGGTATGTAGTCTCCTACCTTTCCTTTTCCTCCTTGAAGAGAGTCTTCTGGGTAAAATACTTGGGTCTGTTGAAATATGGCAACAAGAATACTCCAATTTAATTTGTCCTTGAATTAAATTGTAAATTAAAATTGAATTTAGTCTTAACAGCTACTTGGAAATAATTAATCAATTTATTTTAAATTAATTAGTTGGAGAAATTCAAGTTAGAAGTCTTTCTGAAGTCATGCAGGAGTTATCCCTTAAATTAAGGAGATAAGATTGAGTTATATTTGAGTTGTAATTAGTTAACTCAGTTTACTGAGTTAAGTCCAGTTAAATTAGTTCCAAACTGTTTGAGGAACTAACAGAGAGTTAACAGTCAGTTGATGCATGCGTGCACTCTACTAGTGCTACTCTAGTTAACTAAAGATTCCCTCATCAGAAACTCATGCATGTCTATTCTGAGAAAGACCTAGTTGAGATTAATTTCAAGGATAGTGTACTATCAATTGCATGTGTTTTCACAAAGAGAAAACACATGCATGCAGTCAAGGATTTAATCTTTGAGGATTGCACAATTTTGGTGAGGAAGATCATCCACTTGGTAAGATGAGAATCAACCCAGAGGAACAACACAAGGAAATAGGAGCTTGGAGGGTAGAGAGGAAGGCTTGAGAGAAGCCAATATTTCCTGTGAGCATCTGTGAGGATTGTACTGAAAGCTGGCTAGCTGTGAGAGCTAAGGCTTTGTATAATTCCTATGTATTTCCACCTTGTATGATAATAAAGATAGTAGGGTTTTTAGCTGAGGCTTTCCCCAAATTATTCTCATGTGTATTGTGCATTGATTCTTCTTCTTTTGGTTATATTGTTCAGGTCGATCTTTAAGCTTCCGCAAATTGATAGTAGAAGTAGGTTATTGTATTCTGCTTTGATTTATATTGCATTATCGGGTTAACCTAGATCAGATTTTCTACAGGGTCAATCTGGTCCGAAGTCACGAAGATTATAGGGGGTGAGTCATGTTTTGATAGTGCATGCATCTATTCATTGGTTAAATTATAGTAATTGGGCTAGTCATGCTCCTGTTTCTATTATGTTTAGCATCTTATTTTCCCGAAGGGGACTAATTCAAGGCCTCCTCATGGTAATAGACCCCATGGCATTGTATCTGTCTAAGGTAGACTTTGTTGGGATTTGGGGTAGCCTAGTGAAGTCTCGGGTCTATGGCTGTTAGAATTCTGAGTCGAGTCGGGATGGGTTGGTGCTAGGAAAACTGGGGTGGGGGGGCTATGATGTTGCCAAGACACCCTGACTGCCCAGTGGGAGCAAACCTTTAGGCCCTTTCCCTATGAGTTGGTCTGTGTTTAGTCAGCCTCATAAAAATGAAGGTCATGTGGTCATCAAGTTCTTTGAGTTTTAATTGAAAGGTAGGTGTCTGATTACTGGTTTCTGTATAAGGAGATGGAACCCCTTTCTGTTTCGGGGAACATTGTTAAATTTTTTTTTGAAGAAAGGAAGACCATTAAGACCCATGTTCTAGTTTTACGAGTGTTTGTTGGTCTCTGGACAGGTGAGTAGGTTGGTAGCAAGACTCGAAAGTTGGGTTGTTGTGGGTTTCGTATACCACATGTGAGTACTTAGTAAAACATATCTTTTGGCTGAAAAACGACAACCATGGCTCGTGCAGCGGCTCGAACCCAAGGCCATGCCCCGCAAGGCCGTGGCAAAAATAACAAAGGAAAACAAGAAGAGGGTTGATCCAGTTCACTTGGAGGAAAACCTAGAGGCAGAAAGCCTACTTTGAGCCTCATAAATGACACAGCGGAAGCATACCATGAAGGCACAATTGAGGAAATACGAAAATCGATTGAGGAATGGGAGGAAAATCTGAACAGCCAGGCAGGTTCAATGGAAACTGATGTTGAGGGTTGGTGGATCTTGTTGCCCGATCTTGGGCATACACAAAGCGGAGTAACCCAGTTTAAAAACACCCTATTACCTTAATGTTCTATGAAAGGGATTATGGGCAAGGAATTCAAAAAAATAGAAATGAACATGGCCACTGCAGTGCAGGATTTCTCGAACTACAAGAAAGACTTCCAAAAGCTCCAGTTCTAGAAGCAAAAGCGGGATGGGCACCTCTGGCGCATAGAAAGCCACCTAACTTGCATCCTTTCTTCAACATAACTCTCGGGGTCTATTGCAAAATACCTGCACTGGTGGAATTTCCTTCAGCTGAGGAAATAGAGTAGTTATTATGATGTCCCTTTCTGAAGTTTTTGATGATGTTTACATGTATGTGAATATCTTTTACTTTTCAATGTATAGACAGTTATGCCATTAGGCAAGTAGATGGTAGGATAAGCATAGAATACAATCATATTTAGCATGGTTAGAAAGACTAAAGACTTGTCATTTTTGGATGGAATACCATGCTATTAGGTGGCCAACAGACTTGGTTTCTAGTAGGGCAAGTTGAGGCCACCTATCTATCTTTAAAACTAGTTGTAGCTTGCTGTTAAATTAATAGAAAAAGGAGGTAATACCAAGCTTAAAAAAAAAAAAGAGTTAAAAAGATAAACAAAAATCACTTATGTTTTTCCAAATTGATAGATTCTATAACATTTCCAACATAGATTGCCTCTTAATCTTCAAAGATGGTCTTTCAAGTTCTAATGGAAAATATTTGATAGATTTTGAAAAAGAACAGGTAGTAGATGACATCAGATAAACTAAATAAAATAATATTAATTCATGAACAATATGATGGCTATCTTTCCAAATCTAATTTTTCATCACAACCCCCACAAATTTCAGACATTACCAACTATTAAATGAAAATGAGCCAAACTCCCAATTATTCATAACTTTTGGTGTAAATTCTGCAACTTTAATGGGAAACTTTAGTGCACTGCTGTTGATAATGTTCAATATCTCCAATGTTTCCTTTGAGAATATCATCTCTGAAATTGTAAAGAAATATTTTGAATTGCACTAACACTAACAACAAACTATTTTAGCATTTTGCATTTCCGTCTCAGAAGTACAGGGTTTCACCTCTTGGTGGCAAAAATACTAATCTGTGTTATAACTTCTTATATATATCATAGATTTACATTGACAATTGCAACATAACATTGCAACAATTTACGTGATGAAGAACCCTCTACATGGTTGAAGATACTTTTTATTCACACAATCCAATAAACCATCAACCACCTATAACTTGACCAACTGAAAACTACCCAACAAGAATTAATTAAAAACAAACAATAACTTAAAACATTTATTTTAACATAATATTTTTTTATTTTTATTTTTATTTCAAATTTATCTTAACTACTGAACAAAAATTGATAAAACAAAATAAAAGTAAAAAATTATTTTAAAAATAGAGTTAGTTTTATTTATTTTATTTTATGATCACCTCTCATTGATTTTGAATTTATGACAATTTTTACCTCAAAATTGTTTCTTTCTAACAAATAGTTCTCCCTTTTCCAACAATTTTGTAAATTATTTTATGCTGATAGGGATTATTGTCATTTGTGTAACATTGGCAAACCTTCGATTTTAAACTACATTTTTGTCATATTCTTTTCATAAAAAATATTCTATTTTATGCAATATAAAAGCTTAGTATTTTTGTCACCCTCACTAATCCACACATATCTACTTTTAAGGTGTCGTTAATTATCTTCTTTGTTAGGAAGATAATGTCTCTCTTGTTCTAGTTCTCTAAGAATGGGAGTGGTTAGTACATCCTTGGAGAAGACCCGATTGCAATTAATATACAAGGATTTTATGCTATGTTCCACTTCATTTAAATAGGATAATTAATTTTTTTTATGATGTTGAGACCATCCTTTCACGGGATGTTTTAATCTCGAAATGTTTTTTGCAAATTGAGCCATATAGTTGAGAACAATTATTCTTTTGCAGGTTGAGATCTTAATTGGAGCAAGAAATTGTAATAGTTTCTCTATTCATCTGATTAATGCAAAGAGGTTCTTTTCCCAATTGGGTTCCCATCGAAATCATTGTATATTTGTGGTTTTTCTTATTGCATGTCTATGCATGTTGTTCTAAATTGTGATTTTCATTTTGCAGATCAGTTTTGTAGAATTGCGTCTCTTGATTTTAGATTAAATTTCTTGAGCAATTTCAATTCTATTAAAATTTATACATGGTATCAGAGCCTTAAAATCCCATTGGAACCAATATTTCGAACTTGTCTCTTAGGATTTTCAAAGTAGCAGCTTTAATACCACAATTTTCCTTTAGGATTGAGAGAATGTCTTTCAACAGATTGGGATTGGAGTATGCCCTGGAGGGTAGCTTGAATTTCATATCCCAGAAGGATCAAATGGAGGCGGTGCTTGATGATAATGGTGTGTTAGAATATGTTAAATTTATTATTGCAAAACCCCAGTAGTATGATGCACAACAATTATAAGGATGTTGAAAAGGCGAGAAGAATTATTTTTGAAGGTGTGAGAGACCATGTGGTCTCAAATATCCACAACAAAGACACCATTTTCTATGTGGAAGACACTGACTAAGCTATTTGAAAATAATAGTGAACATAGAAAATTAACCCTTAAAGACAAACTTTAAAACATCAAGATGCAAAAGAATGATACTATCTCGCAATATCTCTCAAAATTTACACAAGTTCGAGATGAGCTTGGAGGGGTTGGGGTGAACGTAGCAGAGGATGACTTGGTGAGCCTATCTCTTGTAAGCCTTCCAAAATCCTGACACAACTACTAGGACTATGTGAATGGAAAGGAAATTTTACCAAATTAGGAAAGGTTGTGGTTCAATTTGGTTCAAGAAGAGTTCAAGAGAAATAACATAAATGGAACTTCATCCAAAGCTGAGGATGAAGAGAATTGTTCCTTGGTTGGAAGTGGGAAGAAGGGAAAAGGAAAGAAGACCCAAAGAAAATCTAAATCTATCCAAAACAATGGAAAGAAGAAATATGAGCAAGATAAAATGCTTCCACTGCCATGAATACAGGCACTATGCAACAAAATGTCCACACAATAAATCTAGCAATAAGCCTTCAGGACTAGCAGCAAGTGAATCACTGACTTCACAATTCGAATTAGACTTCACCTTGATAGCATGCATGGAAAACTCTATTATGGAGAGTGTGTGGTACATTCATTTCGGTGCATCATTCCATATGACAGGGTGCAAGGATTTTTTCAATAGCCTGGAGGAGAAGTATCTTCAGATGCATATCGAAATGGGGGATGACGGGAGGTACAGTGCTACTGGAATTGGTACTATCACCTTTGAGAGGGAGAAAGCCTCTCCTCTTTGCCTCAAAGATGTTATGTGTACACCTAGGATGAAGAATAATTTGATATGTGTAGCAACATTATAGGATCGGGGCTATAATGTTATTTTCAGTAAAGGGAAAGCCTTTCTGAGACATATGGCTACTAGGAAAGTGAATCAGATCGAGGTTCAAGTGAAGAACCATACAAAATTGAGGTGGGATAATGTACTACATTAAGTAGTAAGGATGAAAAAGTGCAGAGTCAAGATCTTGGAGAACTCTGACATAGGATATTGGGTCATCTACACCTTGGTGACTTAAAAATCATGCAGCAAATCACCACCATCTCCCTAAAGGCTCCCTTGACTAGTAGGATGTATGCAAGGGTTTCACATTGGAGAAATATGTCAAATCCACTTTCCATGACCGAGATTTCAAAGAAGATGCAACCTTGGAGCGAGTCCACTATAATATTTGTGGGCCCTTTTCTACAACTACCAGAGCAAAAAATAAGTACTATGTTATGTCATTTCTCTAGAAAATGTTGTATCTTCTTCATGCAAAAGAAGGATGAAGTTTTCTATAAAAAAATTGAGTTCAAGGCATCAATTGAGAAGGATACCGGGAAGAAGGTGATGGCTATCAGGAGTGACAATGGAGGTGAATATTTTTTGCATGCCTTCAAATATTTTTGTGCAAAAGAAGGTATTCAAAGAGAGATGACAACACTCCATAACCCACAGAAAAATGAGGTAGCTGAAAGGAAGAACAAAATCACAATGGAAGTAGCAAGGGCCATGTTTCACGATTAATGGTTTTCATTACATCTATGGGAAGAAGCATGCAACAACGTAATCTACTTGTAGAACCAGAGTCCTCAAAGGATACTTGGTACGATCGCACCGAATGAAGTTTTCTTTGGTAGAAAGTCTGATGTGTCTCATTTCAGAATTTTTAGAGCTTCCTTTTATTGTCATGTCTCTAAGGATTCAAGGAAGAAACTTGAGCATACAATAGAGTTGCGATTTTTGTAGGATACATTGAAACTCCACACAATAAACAAGTGTATTTTCCTTCACTAAGAATGATAGTTGTAAGGAGAGATGTCAAGTTCGATGAGGAAAAAGCTATGATATGCTCTTTGGAATGAGAGATGAGTATCCCACTAGAGCAGGAGATTCTTGCTCCAAAGGAGGAGCCTCATCATGAACATCAAGAGGTTGTGGAGCAACCACATGTAGAGGAGAAGACAAGAGGCAGAGTGGAGGCACCCACTCAAACAAAATCTTCTAGAGAGGGGGGAAAGAGAAACACAGAAGTTGATATATTGGTGCAAGATGCTGGGGGGAATGTAGGAGCCCCTATATCACAATGTAGGTAGAGGAGGTCACCTTATAGGTACACTAGTTACATGGCTCTCATGACAAAGTTCATTGAGATAGAGCCTGCTTCAATTGAGGAAGCAGATACTCAACATGTTTGGGTTGATGCCATGGTGGAAGAATATGAATCCATCATGAAGAAAAATGTATGTGGGGTGGTACCAAGACCAAAATGGAAATCAATGGTTGGTTCCAAACGGAGCTGCAAAGTGAAGCAAGCAGTAGATGGGAGCATCCAGAAGTACAAGGATAGATTTGTGGAAAAAAGGATTCTCTCAGGTAGAGGGAGTGGGCTATGAGGAAAATTTTGCACTAGTTGTAAGATATTCCTCAATTAGATCCATTATAGTATTGGCTGCAATATATGGTGTGGAAAATCCAAATGCATGTGAAGACCAACTTTCTCAATGATGTTGTTGAGGAGGAAATTTACACAGAGTACCCATAATTATTTGAGACATATGATCAAGAGTCACATCTGGTATGGTATCAAACAGGCACCCTGAGCATGGTACACTAAGATCAGTAGTTATCTCATTGGATTGGGCTTCACCAAAATTGAAGCTGATGAGAACCTCTATCACATTGTGGTAGATGGTAAGTTGCTTATTCTTGTTTTGTATGTCGATGATTTAATATTGACAGGTCATGAGTAGCTAATCTACTCTTACAAAGAGGATCTTGCAAGGTTATTTGAGATGAAAGACATGGGCCTCATGTATTACTTCCTTGAGCTGGAAGTATGGCAAGATGATGGTGAATTATTTGTGTCTCAGGGGAAGTATGCCTTTGAAATACTTCAGACATTTCACATGGAGAGTTTTAAGCTCGTGAACACACCTGTTGTACATTGGAAGACAACCTTCGACTGAGGAGAGGTTAGTGCCCAAGACATTTATTCAAAATAATAAAAGGATAAATTGGTTGTCCCATTTTTTAAACCCCAGAGATTATTTATTTAAAGGCAATGCTTCTTAATCTTTAATGGAAATAATTTTGTTTCTTAACGTAGCATTCTGATGTTGATTACAATTTTAATTAAAGAAAGACAAAATGATAGTGGAAAGTTTACAACACAGGTTTCTTAGTGAAAAATCTTTGTTTCTAACTTTAGAGGAAAAATATGATTAGCAGATGATGGTGTATAGGAAAAAGAAGCGCATCATTAAGGTATTTTTAACTTTAAATCACATGCAACTGATTTACAGAACTGTAATGTTAAAGTCCAACATGTTCATTACTCTTTACTATGAAGAAGACACAAAATGGAAAAACAAGGAAAAAACATTTTGTACCCAACAGATGTCTAGAATCACTTCAAACTTGTTTATTAAATTCCATGTGAAGATAAAAAGATACAAGTGTTTATTGTTTATGAGGTCCAGAAC
This sequence comes from Pinus tabuliformis, assembly GCA_031772625.1. Lineage (NCBI taxonomy): Eukaryota > Viridiplantae > Streptophyta > Pinopsida > Pinales > Pinaceae > Pinus > Pinus tabuliformis. The sequence goes on along the minus strand of CM062806.1, from coordinate 318,811,010 downwards.
TCGGGACCCTCATTCCTCTTTCTGAAAAAATATTTATACAAAATTTCAAATGACAGTTATAAAACTGTCAACTACCAAAAATTCCATAACTTCCTAACTACTTGAAAACTAATAGTTCTTTCAAACTCTAAAATAGTTCTTTCGAACTTTACATCATCACAAGTAAAACATTAATATATGATACAAAAATGAATGACATGATTTTGAATGATAGGTGGTGTCATTTTATTTGGTGACTTGAGATTGAGCTGCAAATGAAGGTCCTGCTTCTGTTGTAGTTGTTGATGTTGACATCCATTCCCTGCACTTTCTCCATGTGGTTTTATTAAGACTGGAAATTTTGTCTAACTTTGAATGTGCCATCCTGAAATTTGTAATTCTATTGTATGTTGGCTTGTCCACAAAAAGTGTTCCCATCAACCATAACAAATGAAAATCTCTCTGCAAATAGTTGACAATAGTTGTTCCTTTCAACACTGTTGTTCTTTCATGAGTAGATCCAATTTTTATTTTTTCCTCCAACAAAAAAGTCTCATAGGTTTCCAAGGGTAATAAATTACCTTGATGGTCCCAGCATGAAGGCAAACCTGCTCTTGTTCTCCTATCAGAATCAATGTTGAATTTCATTACAGCTACTTTGACCTCTGTTAACTTTGTCTTTGTTGTTTTCTTGTAGAGGTTCTTCATAATCATTTTATTTATCTCCAATACATATTTAGTTTTGTCTTCAACTCCTAATTCCCTTAATTGTTGAGGAGATTGTGAATTAAGGAAATCTATCATTTTATTTGCGAATTGAGGTCTTTGTTTTAATTTTTGTTTATTTGCAACAATCATATTTTCAAGGTCCTTGATGATGATCTTTTCTGCTTCCACTATGGACAATGATTCCCAGATATCTCTTACAGTATGAATGATGTCATTCCATAGAATTTCCCTAGCCTATATAAGGGAAATGTTTCCCTTCACCCTCTCTTTCAAATCTTTGATTTCCTTAGAAGCAGCTTGAAAATCATACATGTATTTGTCTACAGTCTCCTTAGCCATGGTTATTTCCCTTTCATTATATTTTATGATTTTCAATGTAGTTTCATAGTCTCTCTGTGGTTTTTTCGTTTCATTTTCAGAAATCTTCGTTTCAATCATGACCCTGGTCAGTTTATCAGTTGGGTCTTCTAAATTAGCTGGTATTAAAATAGTGCAAACATGTGAGTTAATCTTCTATTGGAGAAAAGTTTTTACTTCTTTCAACTTAGCAATTTCATCATTTATTTTAATCAACTCCTCAGTCAAAGCTTCTTTCTCCTTTCTACCTGTGCTACTTCTGGTGCCATTATGTGTTCTATTGCAGGCATCTTCAATTTCTTCCTCAATTCCTGAAATTATGTTTCTGCTCCCTGCAACAACTTTTGCACAACACTTCTATCTTATGGATTCACCCCAATTTTAATGATCATATTCTTCAATTATTCATTTTGAGTGATTAAGGCTCTTGAATTAGCCTTTTCCGACTTTAATTGGAACACCACCTTTTCCAATAAAGTTTATGCTCTAATGGTGATGAGGCTCATCAATGGGTAAAATATATGGACCTTAATGCACCCCCAGCTTACTAAAATCAACTATTCTCATAATTCTTTACATGTTTTAATTATATTTTTCTTAATGAGATGAGTAAAAGTAAGATGTCATGTTTCGTGGTCTAATGTTCATTGGTCATAGGTTTTGCGAGAAAATTGTGGCTAATTAGGGTGTGGGAACTTGAATGAGACAAGCAGGAGAGATTATAGGAGATAGTATCTCCCTCCTTAACTCCTCACTCACTCGAAGATCCCTCAATCAAATCACACCAGCTCAGAGTTGCAAGCAATTGAGTCATGAGGATCATTGGTAGCCAAGCCAGTGATAGTTAAGAACCAGTTAATCTCAAGATTGAGAGCCAAGCCTCCCTAGATTTAAGGAAGTAGTTGGCAACTTCAGTTGTATAAATAAAGTGGCCTAGAGCCTCATGAGGATTCGTATTTTTTGTGCAAGATAGCTAAGTAGTTTCCAAGTTCAAGGATTGTGACCAAACACTTTTATGTATTTTTGACATGTTAATGAAAATGAGCAGCATTCCCTTGTTCCAGCACTGATTTGACTCAGAGAGCTAAAGCTCTCAGGTTAAGGCCCAACCCTAGCAACAGAGGTTCCTCTTATTGTACTTGTATGCTTAGGTTATCTCATAGTTAGTTGTTAAATTTATTTTGGTGTTGTTAAATTGCAAGTATTGGTAGATTTGATTAGTTTGCTTCCATTTGTAAATAGCTCTAACTGTAGAATTATAAAGATGAGAAAATATTCACAGAGGCTGATAATAGGTCCTCATTCCTCCCTTCCGGGGACCATGGCTTTAGGAACAATTTTCCATTCAGCCCCATAAAGATAGAATTCTAGTTTCTTATGAAATTTAGGGTTTTTCTACTAATTAGGTCATCATCTTTCAGTTTTAGAAGATAAGTTGCAATTGACATTTCTGATATCTTAGGTCTTGTATTAGATTTCATGTTTCTTTCATAATGGTTTCAAGCATTCCCATGTATAAACTTGGCAAATAAATGATGAAAATTTTGTTTTCTTCTATTTTAGTAACCCTTCTTGTTTTGAGATGAATTTATGGATAAATGCCAACAATGATGTGTATGTTGCAAGAGTTTCTACATTGAAGTACAACCTCATATCATCAGCCTCAGCCTAACCATATCCACCCATGATCGCCAAAATCCACTAAGTTCTCAATTTGGATTCTCGTTTTACAAGGAAAACTTGCCATGCTTCTTGAGAAAATCCAACCATCGTAAAGCTTTGGTTTGAGTTCTAAGTGAGTGCCTACCACTCCCTTGCCTTATTTTCTCCTTACTCACCTTCTCCAAGCTCCATACCACCTTTCAAACCACTCCCTATGCTTTCAGCCTATTCTTGTAGGAAAACAGGGGATCCTGTAGGTGAACTAGGACATCCTATAGACATCATGTAGGAAAACCTGTAGTGGCCTGTTTTGAGCTCGAATTGTGAAAAAATCATCACTAAAGCTAGGACTAGACCCCTGCTTACCTCCCAGGCCATCTAAACCATTGCACTCATCTCCCTCCACACCTATATCACCTGCCATGCAACCAAGAAGGAGAAGCATTTACATTTTTATAAAAAGATAAAAAGAAAAAGTCTTTATATTCATTCATGCACACAACAGTTAAGTGCTTGTTTAGATCAGACTTCATGCTTAGGCTAGTTAAGACTTCCCATGTGTTAAATTAGAGTTCTTTTGCAAGCAAGGTATATTAACAAATAGCTAGATGGTTTATGTGTTTTGTAGGCATTTCTTTCATTACCGTAGTAAGTAGCATTGCAATTCTCTCAATTAGGGTAAAATTCTCCTCTCTCAATTGGTAATCGGACTTATTCTAATCAATAGAAGTATGGTTTGAGAAACCCTAGTGGTATATTGCCCCAGCTCAATAGTGACAAAGAGTGGACCCATTACATCTATTTGTGTATACAACATTGTCACCTCCAAGTTTGTACGAACCCTGGGTTGATGAAGTAAAGTTGGTAGCCCCAGGAGTTGCAACATCCTTATTGCAATATTGGTGCTCATCAGCTGGAAGCCAAGGAGGTTTCCTTCAAATCAATGTAAATTAATTTCTCAATTTTCCTGTAGATTAATTTTATCAGGTAGAGGAATTTCCCTATCATCCACTATCAAATTGACAATCTTGAAACCAGAAGAAGAAGATATACTTAAAGTAGAAAGGTGAGAGAAAGCTAAATTAAGCTGGTTTGTTTCCAAATCCATAGCTTAAAGAAATCTAGTTTGGTAGTCTAAAACAAATTGTGCTTCCACCTGTGACTCCATATTTTCTCAAACCTTTTTGTTTCTTTCTTCAATCTGGTAGTACATATGTTTAATCATGGAGACTGAACTTTGGTCAGCTTCTTCTAGAAGAGGAGAAGAAGGTGCGAAAACAACTTCTCCTAATTGTAGTTGAAATGATGATGCGCTGCCACCCTCAGACAACTTAGTATTCTTTGAAATTCTCTCAGTTTCTTCTTCTAAGTCTATGACATCTTCATCGCCTCTTTTCAAACTTTTCTCACTTTGATGAGGAGTCTCAATTTCCATATCTCCTGATAAGGTAGATTTACCTCCATTGGTTATTTTCTCCATTTCTGGTCTAGCTTAATTATTAATGGGAGCATAAGCAATTTCTAGCCTTTTGTTTGAAATGATGTGATGTGGGTCATATGCCCATTTTTCACCCAATTGTAAATCCATCTCCTCAAGTAATTTTGGTACTTTTCATGTAGCTTGTCTGTTGTTTACAATGAAAGGTCCCACTATCTTTGGAAATTTAAACAAATACCCCTTCTTTGCTGGCACAAAGTGTATCTGATCTACATTCAAGCTCTTCCTAATGAACTCCAGTGGAAGTCTAAAAGAGGCAACTTCTGCTCCATATAATCTAATTTCTGAATAATCTTCAAATTGAAACAAATCACCCACTTTGACATCTTTATTGAGTTGAAGTAAATACTAAGACTTTGGCAAGAAACAAGGTGAAGGGGAATTGTTAAAAATTGAATAAAAAACTGATAGGAAAGAAGAGGCAAAATGCATCAATCCTTGGCCATTACCAATGTCTCTTATCACATCAATCCAAAACACTACTGATTTCTTGTTTTTATTAAGGTCCATGATATTCAACCCTAAATGCATGAATATTTCCACATGGGTACATAAAAAGAGATATGTGACAAGAGATGGAAATTTAAAGTAACCAGTGAGAGGGAGATCTGATAATTGAGAATTTATCATTTTTTCCTAGAAAGAAGGTATATCTAAAACAATGTTTGGGTTCATCATCAGACTAATCATTCCTAAAATGGCCTTATCCATAATGTTTTTATCTTCCTTTCCTAATATTTTGGCCAGAATTCGTAGCACAGGTGTGACTTCTTTAACAAAAGTATCAAGAGGGAATTGAGGTGGTTCCATAGGAAATTTTTTTCCAGTGGGCATTAAAAAGAAACTAAGTTGAGCATAATTAGAAGCACACAAGTCTTGAAAAGTTGAAAGTAGAAATTCTTCTAAGAATACAGTATAATAATTTGCAATTGGGAAGCATAGAGCTTGTTGAATTAACAAAGTTGACACCTGAAAGACATTTTCCCCTAATTTTTTCATGACAACACATTTTTGTGGGTAAATGGAAAAGACAAGCCAATTTATAAACTCGTGAAAATTATAGGCCTGTGAAATTATGGCAGCTAGGACACCAGACCTAATAACAACAACATACACAGGAAATTTGGCTTGTTTCAACAAAATTTGATGATAGAATTATATATAATTAAGTGAGCATACTAGGTCATAAATATCTCTTTATATGTCCATCAAGGGAATATGAAAGGTAGAATCTGTAATGGTAGCTTTTTTTGATATTTTCCCCAAATTTTGGATGTTGAAGCTCTGCAGGTGACAGAATAGTAGCTAGCAATGACAACTGACTTTTGAAACTGGTACAATTCAATTTTTACAGCAGGAACAAAATCCACACTGAGGGAAATGCAAAAAAAACAGGATTTTATGGGAAACAGAGTAATAGGTAGGTATATGGCATTAATGATAATTTTTATAAAATCGAGAAAAATGAGTTGGTGAAGTGATGGGTGAAGGAGTAGATGACGTGGAGGATGAGGTGGCAAAAGTAGAGTAGTAATAATGCAATAGAAAAGTTGAACAGACAAATTCCCACTCACTTGCTGACGGAATGCTTTCCCTTGCTGATGTCATACAGGGGTAGACTCCAGTATAAGAGAAACTCGATGGAGTACCCCTGCAACCATCTTTAGTCGTAGATATGTTGATCTGCCTGCGCATTGAAAAGTCATACCGGGGAGACGAGGACAGCTAACCATCAAGCATGTAGTGTCCTCGCGTGTTCTCCATCCTCAGGGCCCCTCTCCTTTATTTCATCGTGGGAATGAATTTACCCAACCTTTAAACTTCCATGCAGTGACATTGGCTTTGGGTCCCACCTACTTTCATTAACACTTGAGCAACATTTGATTATATTTTAATCAATCATAACATAAACTATTTGTCTTTCTTTATTTTCTTATATATATATATATATATATATATATATATATATATATATATATATATATATATATATATATTGTTTTAAACACAAATAGACATTCATGCATCTCTACATACATATGAAAGTAAAACGAGCTACAATAACACCTCTAGCTACGAACTGGAGGAAGGAGAATGTCACTTCAAGTGAAGAGGTTGATGCTACCATTTACATGTAGCTTGTGGGTTAAATGATGTATCTTTTGAAGACATGACTCAACATGTGCTATGTAGTAAACTATATAAGTTATGGTAAGGCCTACCAAGTTGTATTGGAAGACAACAAAGCATGTGTTACGGTACCTCAAACGTACTGCCCAATATGGACTATGGTACATACAGACATATGGAGTGAAGATGCAAGGCTTCACAGATGCAGATTGGGCAAGGAGTCCATCCCACAGGAAAATTACATAAAGTGTTATCTTTAGTGTTGGGTCCACAACTATTTCCTAGTGTTGATTTTTGTGTATCCTTGGGAGGCACTCCAAGCCCTAGTGTTCGAGGGTTGGAGGTCAAAGCACCATAAGTAGGCCTGTAGGATTGGAACCCAAGTATGGGATTTTTTACCCAATCATGTTTAGGGAAACTCTGAAGGCACATTTCTACATGTGATGGCATGAGATGATAGAGGGTGGAAAGGATAATCCAATGCTTCGAGAATTGTTGAAATTCTAAGTTGTAGAAGTGGAGAAATGAATTTTTATAGTTGAAAATTAATTATTGGTTTTCAAGTCATGTAGGTTTGATGTAAAAATTAGCCAATATATGTGTATCTTCATCTATTTGTTGGAGCCCCTCATTTGGCTATAAATATAGGGTGAATTGGAGTTTTTTTAGCATCCATTTGTGCATTCACATCAAAGAAGAGCATTGAAATAAGAGTGTGGATCCGAGGCAAGGACACAAGAAGTTGGAGTATCAATTTGGTGGTAGGTTACTTCTATTTTGAGGTATAAATTCTCTATGGAAGAAGACCGCAGGTTTGAGGCAGCCACCAAAAGCTTAAGGGACATGTCCTGGCTAGATTTAAGGGTAGATTTCCTTACCAGATCATATTGCATTTCTGAGGTGAGTTAAGAGCATTTTTCTGTGCATATTTGTGGTGTAGTTTCTCATTGTTTTGGCCACGGGAAAGTTTTGTTACAACAGTAGATTGGAGGCACATTTTTGAGGGCCAGGAGGCCTAGAAATGGCTCTCTACCCTGGCCTCAAATACTCCTAGGAACAGCATAGTCAAACAGTGTAGTCATCCTTTGTTTGTGGGAAGTTTGTATTGTTGTGGTGGACATTCACCTGTAGGGTGTCTTGTGTGTTTCATACAAAGTCCAAAATAGTGCACACAAGCCTAGAGTGGACAAAAAAAGGAAGAAGGTGTATGGAGAGGACTACACCGTATTTGGGAAGTGGTTTTGGGATACTTTTGTGTGCCCTAACTAGTCCTATGAATGCATAGATCCCAAGGCAAAGAGGCAACAACAATTTTTGCAGATGTATTTTTGATTGATGGTTGGATGCATGTTGGATCGATTTCCTAGGTGAGGACATGTTGTTGGAGCCTAGATTTATGCAATGGCTCCTCTATTGCAGAGAATAGGGAGGATGTGGAGAAGTCTGTGGGCAGTTGTGTGTAAGGGTCTCCTACGTGTGGGGATGCCCTAACTAGGTGCAAATGCTACAACATGGACTTCATCTCTTGTGGACTGTTGGAGGGCAGCATGAGAGAAGATCAAGTGTGGAAGATATTGGGCACTTATGGGCTGCTGGAGGAAAATGTGATGGTGTCCAAGTTTGAGCCCAGTGTGCAACACCTAGATGGATGGAGGTAGTTGCTAGATTGGTAATTATCGATCTCAAGGGTTGATGAACCAGAGGAGCAGTTGTGGAGCCTGAGAATTGTGTTTGGAGAAGGACTTTGACAACACATGATGGGTCGTCCTCCTAACCAGTGTTCATTGTGGGAAATGAACATCTTGCAGTGATAGGTGGAAGCCCTTTGTGCCCTATGTTGGTCTTCATCAAAGCAACACAGGAACACCATAGTGGGTTGAAATCCCTGAGTAGTTGAGGAGCAGTAGTGGGCAGGTGAGAATTGTTCACAAGTGGAGTTGTGAACAACTTGACAAGAGTCTCGATGTGTTGATGGATGAACGATCAACTGTTGGGTTGTGTTATATTCTTTCCATGACTAGCCCACGTAGTTAACCGGGGGGCTAAAGGAGGGGCAAAGCCCCCCTTTGTTGTGCCAATTGTGTAGCGGGGGGTGGGTCACAAGGGGTTTGAAGCATACCCGTAACCCCACTTTATGGGGTCCGAGGTAGCGCCCCAGAAAATTTTGGTTTTGGACCCTATGTTAGGTTGGGCGGACCCACTTATGGTTTTGTGCATGATTTTCGCACATGTTTTTGGACACGATGGTTTTCAGTCCATGGTATTGGATGCTTCGACATGTATAAATATGTATTATAACATTGGAAGGAACATAATCAAAAATCAAGCTGGTAGTCTCGGTTTTGGGATCCAGGGGAAAATCTCTGTGTATATGTGTTTTATGTGTTATGCTCTTGCATTTTTTTATTTTATGTGTTTTAGAATTTGTATGCTGATAATTTCTGTATGGGGTTAAAATCTACATTTGGTATCGAAGTAGTTTTGGCTTCAAGGGGACGGCTTTGTTGCTGAGGGGTTTTGCTCGGGCCTGTGGTAGACCCTGTTCAGTGTGAGAGCTGCGAGATCGATTCTGGTGGTGAAAGAAGATGGCGAGCAGTGGAAAGATAGAGATAAAGAAATTTAATGGTCAGAGTTTTGAGTTGTGGAAACTCAAGATGGAGGATCTATTGGTGGATAAAGATCAATGGATCGTGATAGATCCGGGTACTAAACCAATGGGAGTATCTGATGAAGAATGGAAGAAGTTGGATCGAAAGGCAAAGAGCACAATACACTTGTGTGTCTCAGATTCAGTATTTCTGAATGTATCAGGGGAAGCTATGACAAAGGCTTTGTGGGACAAGTTAGGGACTTTGTACCAATCTAAGTCTCTGGTGAATAAATTATTCCTGCGGAAAAAGCTTTATAACCTAAGGATGAAAGATGGAGACTCGGTGATAGAGCATCTGAACGCATTTGATACTGTGGTAAGTCAGTTAGCATCTGTTGATATTATAATTTCAGATGAAGATAAGTGCATCAGTTTGTTGTGTTCTCTACCAGATTCGTGGGATATGCTGGTTATTGCAATAGGTAGTAATGTAATTACCTTACAGTTTGATGAAATAGTTTCATCGTTACTGACGGAGGAGATGAGACGGAAAAATATGGAGAGCCAGAATGGTGATGCCTTATCTATACGAGGACGGTCCCAGAACAGAAACAAAAATAATTCATCGAGTGGGAGATCTAAATATAGAGGGAGATCTAAATCTCCAGGAAAACCTGTAAAGGTGGTGTGCTGAAAATGCGGAAAGGAAGGGCACTACAAAAGGGACTGTAAATCTAAAGCCCCTGATAAGGGAAAGGGATCTGATGATGCTCCTTCTGCAGAGGCAAAAACCACCTCAGATGAAGGTGGGGATGTGTAATTGGCCTCTTCAAGTACACATGTAGATCATGAGGGATGGTTGATTGACTCAGGTGCATTCTTTCACTTCACTCCCCATAGAGAGTGGTTCTGCGAATATGATAAATATGATGGTGGTGATGTCTTCTTGGGGGATGACATGAAGGCTAGAATCATTGGTCGTGGAAAATTAAAGTTGAAATTGCAAGGTGGAAGGGTTAGAACGCTTCTGGGTGTTCTGCATATTCCTGCATTAACCAAAAATTTTATTTCTATAAGCAAGCTAGATGATGCACGTGTAAAAACAGTGTTCGAGAAGGATACATGCAAGATGGTTTAGGGAGCACTGGTATTGATGTGGGGAGTTCAGATTGGAACTCTGTACAAGCTACAAGGTAGCATTGTTGTTGATGGGTGCAACAATTCCGTGGCTCCTGAAAGTGGAGCAGAAAATCTAGTGGTCTCTGGAGAGAAGACCATGTTGTGGGGCCTCAAAGGCTTGGACACATTGGAGAGAAGGCCTTCGAATACTTCATGGTAAAGGTATGGTAGAAGGTATGAGTAATAACTATCTGGATTTTGATTTTTGTGAAAATTGTGTATACGAGAAGTAGAATCGGGTGAGTTTCCCCTCTGGTGGTAAGAGGGTGAAACATATATTAGAGCTTATGCACAGTGATGTGTTTGGACCTGTGAAGGTTCCATCACTGGATAAGTCTGTGTACTATGTATCATTTGTAGATGACTTCTCAAGGAATACATGGATATATTTCCTTAAGAAGAAATCAGAAGTCTTTGACAGGTTTAAAGAATTTAAGGCTCTAGTGGAAAACCAGACAGAGAAGAAGATAAAGGTGTTGAGGATAGATAACGGTGGAGAGTTTTGTAGTAAGGAATTTGAAGAATTCTATAAGAAGTGTGGTATAGCACAGCAGAAGACTACTCCATATACACCTCAACAAAATGGAGTTGCAAAAAGAATGAACAATATGTTGATGGAAAGGGCAAGAAGCATGCTTAGTGGTGTCGGGTTAAGACAGGAATTCTGGGCAGAGGCGGTGGAGACAGCATGTTCTCTGGTCAACAGATCACCTTCATCAGCGTTGGAGGATAAGACTCCACAAGATGTATGGACTGGTAAGAAACCCTCTCTTTCACATCTGAGGGTATTTGGATGTGATGCATATGTACATGTTCCAAAGGAGAAAGGAACCAAGTTGGATAGTAAATCTGAAAAGTGCATCTTTATTGGGTATAAGGATGGTTTAAAGGGTTATAAGCTTTGGAACCCAGTAACAAGGAAGGTTGTGTACATCTGAGATGTGGTGTTCAAAGAGGTGAAAGATTTTATTAAACATGAAGTCCAACCAAAGGAACCTAAGAAGATAGAGTTTGAGCTAAAGGAGGAAGAATTAGACTCTATAGCAGAGAAGGAATCAGAAGATGAAGAGCCACAAACTCTGGGTGTGAGAAGATCAGTTTGAGAATGAAGGCAGCCAGAAAGGTATAGTCCATCTTCTTTCTGTTCAAATTTTGATTTGTCTATTACTTATGATGAACCTAGAACTGTGAAGGAAGCAGTAGATTCAGAGGATGGAAAACTCTGGAAAGAGGCCATGGTAGATGAAATGGCATATTTTCACAAAAATGAAGATTGGGATCTGGTGGAGTTACCGGCTAGAAGGAAACCCATTGGAAACAAGTGGGTGTTCAAGAAGAAGACAAATGTAGAAGGAAAGGTGGAGAAATACAAAGCTCGGTTGGTAGAAAAAGGTTATTCCCAGGTGCCGGGAATTGATTTTAGTGATATCTTTTCTCCTGTTGCCAAGGTAACTTCTATTAAATTACTTTTATCTGTTGCTGCTACTTTTTATTTTGAGGCAGAGCAGATGGATGTGAAGACATCATTTCTTCACGGGGATCTGGAAGAGGAAATATACATGAAGCAACCTAAAGGCTTTGCGGTGAAGGGTAAGAAAGAATAGGTATGCAAGTTAAAGAAGTCTCTGTATGGGTTAAAACAGTCACCAAGGATGTGGTATCAGAAATTTGATACATTTATATGGGGACTTGGCTTCACCAGAAGAAAAACATATCACTATGTGTATTTTAAATTAATTGGTGACTGTGTTATTTATCTAGTATTGTATGTGGATGATATGTTGCTGGTTGGAAATGACAAAGAAATTATCCGGGATTTGATGACCCAATTGTCCTCTAAATTCGACATGAAAGATCTTGGTGCTGCAAACTATATTTTGGGCATGGAAATTAAAAGAGATCGAGCAAAGAGGAAGCTCTGGTTAAACCAGAGGAAGTATGTTGAGACAATACTATAGAGGTTTAATATGCAGGATAGTAAACCGGTGAAGGTTCCTATTCCTGTAGGTGTGAGGTTATTTGTTGAACAGTGTCCCAAGACAGAAGAAGAGGAAGAGGACATGTCCTGTGTTCCATATGCAAGTGCAGTCGGTAGCCTGATGTATGCAATGGTCTATACTAGACCAGACATTGCACATGCAGTGGGAGTATTGAGTAGGTTTATGTCAAAACCAGGAAGGAGCACTAGACAACAGTGAAGTGGGTTTTCAAGTATTTGTGTGGCACTAGTGATTATGGTTTGTGCTACCAAGGAAGACCAGGATTGAAAAAAATGTTGGATATTCATGACTTTGTTGATGCAGACTAGGCTAGAGATGTGGATCAGAGAAGATCTACAAGTGGGTATGTGTTTAACCTATTTGGGGGTGCAGTCAGTTGGATGAGTAAGAAATAATCTGTAGTGGCACTATCAACTACAAAGGCAAAATACATGGCAACCACTCATGCAAGCAAGGAAACAGTTTGGTTGCAGAGATTGTGTTCAAGTATGGGGTTAGTACAGGGAGCTATAAGGATAGACTGTGATAGTCAGAGTGCAATTTTCTTGGCAAAGAACCCCTCATATCATTCAAAGACAAAGCACATTGATGTTCAGTATCACTTTGTGAGAGATATGATAGAAGACAAAAAGGTGTTGCTGGTAAAGGTGGACACTTTGGAGAATATTGCAGATGCATTGACAAAATCTATGAGCTCTAAGAAGTTCTCTTGGTGTAGAGAGACAATGGGCATTTCAGGGCTGGTAAAATGACTAAGCTCTCTTGTAGCCCCATGTGGAAAGAAAACAACAAGTGTGAGAATGTTGGGTTTTGTTATATTCTTTCCACGACTAGCCCACGTAGTTAACCGGGGGGTTAGAGGAGGGGCAGAGCCCCCCTTCGTTGCGTCGATTGTGTAGCGGGGGGGGTCACAGGGGGTTTGAGGCATACCCGTAACCCCACTTTATGGGGTCCAGGGTAGCGCCCTGGAAAATTTTGTTTTTGGACCCTATGTTAGGTTGGGCAGACCCACATATGGTTTTGTGCATGATTTTTGCACATGTTTTTAGATGCGATGGTTTTCGGTCCATGGTATTGGATGCTTCGGCATGTATAAATATGTATTATAACATTGGAAGGAACATAATGAAAAATCAAGCTGGTAGTCCCAGTTTTGGGATCCAGGGGAAAATCTCTGTGTATATGTGTTATGCTCTCGCATTTTTTTTATTTTATGTGTTTTAGAATTCGTATGCAGGAAATTTCTGTACAGGGTTAAAATCTACATCAACTAGTGAGCAGATTTGATAGCTGAGATTCAGTGGCCAAATGGACTTGGAGCATTGATAGAGGCTGGAGTTGTAGAAGAGGATCCGCAGGACGAGGCAAGTACAGGGTATGACCGAGAGGAGCTGAGAGAGTGCACTACATCAGCCAAATGGTTAGAGTATCTTGTTGAGGGAAGATTGGTTGTTGATGGACTGACACCAAGCACCAGTTTGTATCTTGTACTAGTGGATGTATGAGAACCATTATCCCTGGTACGAGAACCCTAGACTGTTGTAGTATATGTTGTTTAATATAATGAAGTTTAGCTGAAAAATGTAAAAAGTTGTCTATATTCTATACATGTATGATTTACTAATGTTTATATTATGTTGTGAAAATTAGTATAGTTGAGATTCTTGGTTTGGTAGCGTCAGACATTTTAAGATGCGATCCTAGAACCAATATCATGGAAATTCAACATGGTATCAGAGAATATATGAGCTACTTTGAGGGACATTGAATCAGAGTGTGCACAACGAAGCAACTTAGAGGGAGTTATGGGTGTCTAGATCATGGAGAAGAGGGTTTAACTAAAGACATGTAGATGTGGTCTTGACTAGCTTGGCAATGAGATTGGCTAGGAGTTATGCTGGATTGGTGGTGAGCCCAGTGAACAACAATTTTTTGTAAGGAAGATTAGTGACCATGGACTTCCGTTGACTTGTCATGGATGGTTAGGAGAGCTTGAGGGTTTCTTTGGCATGGATGAGATCAGGTTGATAGAGATGGCTTCATGTGATGGACTACAAGTTGCAAGCTGGAGTCTTCATTGGATCGTAATGTTGCATATTAGAGATTGGTGGAATTTGCACGATTTGTATTTGATCCAGTAGGATGAGTGCTTATGGACTGAGCCAGTAGAGATCATGTAGGCGCAAAGGGAGTCTAGCCTTGGAGGGAGCATCCCTATGGAGGTTTGGTATCTTCATTTTTAGATGTGATGAGGCAGAGGCACTACCGAGATTTTCGAATTCATCTATAGTGTATGTTGTAGTGATGGGTGCCAGATGGGCTAGTGTCATCGCTGGATGATGATGGTTACTTCCTAGTCTTGGAATTACCTCCCTCGCTAAGAGGGAGTGTTGATTTTTGTGTAGCTTGAGAGAGCTCTAGTGTTCGAGGGTTGGAGGTCAAAGTGCCACAAGTATGCTTGTGGGCTTTGAACCCAAGTATGGGGTTTTTCACCCAATCATGTTTGGGGAAATTTCGAAGGCACATTTCTACATGTGATGGCATGAGACAATAAAGGGTGGAAAGGAGAATCCAACACTTCGATAATTATCGAATACTGAGTTGTATAAGTGGAGAAATGAATTTTTGAAGTTGAAAATTAATTATTGGTTTTCAAGTCATGTAGGCTTGATGCAAAAGTTAGCCAATAGATGTGTCTCTTCATCTATTTGTTAGAGCCCCTCATTTGGCTATAAATAGAGGGTGAATTGGAGTTGTTATAGTATCCATTTGTGCATTCAAAACAAATAAGAGCTATGAAATAATAGTGTGGATCTTAGGCAAGGATGCAGGCAACTGGAGCATGAGTTTGGTGGTAGGTTACTTATGTTTTGGGGTACGAATTCTTTGTGGAAGAAGGCCACAGGTCTGAGGAAGCCACCAAGAACTTAAGGGGTGTGTCTTGGTTATATTTAAGGGTAGATTTCCTTACCAGATAAGGCCACATTTTTTAGGTGCATTAAGAGCATTTTTGTGTGCATATTTGTGGTGTAGTTTGTCATTGTTTGGGCCATGGGAAAGTGTTGCTACAAAAATATATTGGAGGCACATTTTGTAGGGCCAAGATGCCTAGAAAAGGATCTCTACCCTGGCCACAAATACTCTGAGGAACAACACAATCAAACAGTGGAGTCATCCTTTGCTTATGGGTAGTTTGTATTGTTGTGGTGGACAGTCACCTGTAGGGTGTCTTGTGTGCTTCATACAACTTCCAAAAAAACGCATATAATCCTAGAGTGGACAATAAAGGAAGCATGTCTTTAGAGAGGACTACATAGTTTTTGGTCAGTGTTTTGGGGCTATTGTTGTGTGCCCTAACCAATCCTATGAATGCATAGATCCTAAAGCAAGGAGGCAATAATAGTATTTGCAAATGTCTTCTTGGTTAATGGTTGGATACATGCTGGATCGATCATATGCTACCATGTGGACTTAGTCTCTCGTGCACTGTTGGATGGAAGCATGAGAGAAGATCAAGTGTGGACGAGATTGGGCACCTATGGTCTGATGGAGAACAATGTGCTAGTGTCCAAGTTGGAGCCCGGTGTGAAACACTTTGATGGATGAAGGTAGTTTCTAGAGTGGTAGTTGTTGAGCTCAAGGGTTGAAGAACTAGAGGAGCAGTTATGAAGCCCTATAATTATGTGTGGAGAAGGACTTCTACAATAGATGATGGGCAATCCTCCTAGCCTGTTTTCATTGTGGGAGATGGATATCTTGTAGTGATAGGTGGCATCCTTCCCTACCCTATGTTGGTCTTCATCGGAGCAGTGCAGGAAGACCATAGTGGACTGTAGTCCCCAAGTAGCTAAGGAGCAATAGTGGGCAGGTGAGATTTGTTCATAAGTGGAGTTGTGAACAACTCGACAAGAGTCTCGATGCGTTGATGCGTTGATGGATGAACGATCAATCAGTGAGCAGATTGGATAGCTGAGATTCAGTGGCCAAATGGACTTGGAGCATTGATAGAGGTAGGAGATGCTGATCGAGAGTTGCCGGACTCGCTAGGTATAGGGTACGACCAAGAGGAGCTGAGAGAACGCGCAACATCAGCCAGATCGTCAGAGTATCTTGTTGAGGGAAGATTAGTTGTCGATGGACTAACACAAAGCCCTAGTTTGTATCTTGTACTAATGGATGTATGATGAACATTATCCCTGGTATGGAAGCCCTAGAATGTTGTAGTATATGTTGTTTAATATAACGAAGTTAGGTTGAAAGCTGTAAAAATTTGTATATATTCTGTGTATGTGTGATTTATGATGTTTATATTCTATTTTGCAAAGTAGTATCATTGAGATTCTTGGTTTGGTAGTGTCAGATATTTTAAGATTCTATCGTAGACCCAAGATCATGGAAATTCAACACCTGGTACAACAAGAAGTAGAGGTTTGTGGTGCTCAGTTCAAGAGAGGATGAATACATGGCTGCAATCCAAGAAGCATGTGAGGCAATGTGGATGAGGAAAATAATTCTGGGTGTTTTCAATCAAGAGATGGATCTAACAGTGATATATTGTGATAATCGGAGTTGCATTAAGCTCTCTAAGAATCTGGTATTTCGTGGCAGATCAAAGAACATTGATATATGTTATCATCATTTGCGAGCTGTGTGTAGAGGAAAATTATGTTGCTATAGTACATTCCAATTGAGGAACAAGATGTTGATATCTTGAAAAAGACATTTTCAAGAGGCAAATTCGAATTCCATAGGGGTCGAATATGGGTGGTGAAAAATCCTTTCTATCTAAGAGGGAGTGTTGAAAAAATGTAGCAAGAAAGGCTCAATTTGACTTTAGCCTTAGTCAAATTGAGTAAATCGAATTTCCACATCAACAAGACAACTTGTAGACAGTTAACTTGTATGACATGGATTTTGTCACTCAATTAGCTCAGTAAATTCGAGTTAGAGGGCTTGCAGTTTATGTGTGATTACTAAATTTTAGTAATCCAATTCAGTTATTTTTTTAAATTTTTTTTCTCAGTTGTATTCAGTTAACTCACCTATAACTATTGTTGGAGTCAGTTAAAGGTTAGTGGTGCAGTGGGACAACAATCTAACTCAAATATTTGTTAGTTAATTGATCAATCAAACCAAAATAGCTAATACACACAAGTAATTCGAATTCCTTAGCTGAAGTAGAGATTACAAGGTCATGTAAAATCAATGGTAAACTAGTTTGAGTGTACAAGTGTTGCATGAGGTCAGGTGCTCAATCCTTGGGAATTGTGTAATCATTTTGGAGGAAATTCCTATTTTTTAGGGGCCAATTTTCTCAAGAATTGCGCAAGAAAATAGGAGGCTAGGTGAGCTGTGTGTTGGCCAGGGTTGTTCATTAAGCATAGAGAACAATTATTCTTTTTCAAGTTGAACTTTGAGTTGGACCGAGCAAATGTAATAGCATATCTATTTATCTTATTAATGCAAATAGGCTTGAGGGGTTTTTCCTGGTTGCATTCCCCTAGAAATCATTGTGTATTTGTGGTTTTGCTTATTGCATGTCTAAGCATGTTGTTCTAAATTGTGATATTCATTTCGCTGATTAGTATAGTAGAATTGTGTCTCTTGATTTTACATTAAATTTCTTGAGTATTTGCAATTCTATCAAACATTCTACAAAATATCCTCCTGAATCCTCCTTTTTTGTTTCAATAGATTCTCCAAATTCTTGTCCCTGTGCAAGGTTCCTTTGCATAAGTGTTGGATAGTGTTTGACACTTGTGTGATTTTCCCCAATATCACACTTACAACAATCCATGCATTTTTGCATTATTATTTTTCATTTACCCCAATCCCCAAGCATACATCTTAACAGTATTTCATTAAGGGCTATACAAAACACCTTCCCATCCTACCAACACTAAAATAAAAATAGTTATTAAAAAAATAAACTTAATAACTCTTAATAGATATCCTAAAACTCATACAACCCCTTATTAATAGATATCCTAAAACTCGTACAACCCCTTTTAATATAATTATTGATTAATCAAATTCTAGATAAGAGCATGTACCAGCCTTCCCCTTCAACAACTATATTAAATCTCAATCCCTAACTTGTTAAAATTCTATACATTCCAAAAGTAACATTGATTTTTTTTTATCTGAATGGAAAAATGGCATCAACCTATTGTACTTATCCACCCATATTATTCATCAACCCATGAAATTTACCCATGGTATTGTAAATGGCATCCGCCCGTGGTATTGTAAAATCCACCCATGGTATTCATTCACCCATGGAATTGACCCGTGGTATTGTAACTGAAAAATACTATAAGTAACAAGTCACATTTTGTAAAAGGACAGATTGTCTACCACAATGTAGCCTTTACAGTTCAGAGGCATGTAGCCACCACATCTCTTCTCAGAGATAAGCTACCATCGCCCTAGCTGGTTTATTTCCATTACTGTTTGTAAGCATATTTCAGTATTTTACATTAATGAAGTGAAGTATTATTTCCGCTGCATATCTATGTTTATGGTTATCTCTGTGTTTTATTGCGTTCCTGTTTAAATCTGGATCAGTGGTATCGGAGCAGGTTACGATTCCATGGGAATGAGGGTTTCATGTATATTTCAGTTTCAAATTTTTCAGCAATATTCAACAAACTTCAGGCATGTGCTACAACCTTCACATAGCACTTTCTTGGGTCAAGTAGGAAGAATTTTTCTTTTGTCATTTTTTTGCAGGAATTTTTTTTTGGGTGGCGACTTTTCAGATCAAATTTGAAACATTTGGTATAAAATTTACAAAAACAAATAATAGATCTGGATTCCTCTCGAAAAATCACCCAATTTAAAAAAAAAGGGTCGAATCGGAGTTCGGATGTGGGAGATATCGCTAATTTAAAATCAACTATCTTATCAGAATTTTTGTGACGGCAGAATTGTTGCAGCGCGAATCTGAGATCTCAGAGTCTCTACACAAGGATTTCCATCACATGGGAAGATGAAAAATGATCCTTCTGCTTCTAAAAATAGGTTATAATAAATATTTTGAGTTATATTGGCCGAGTTATGTCCATTTTAATTCTGGAGCAGCATTCGGAGTGGGTTCCCATTGGAGACGTGCCCTCCCAGCCCACTTTAGTAGGCACCTGCTTCACATTCATCAGTTTCAACATAGCAGCATTCAGCTTGGGTTATTTAGAGACGTGCCCTCCCACCCTAGGCTATATAGGCACCTGCTACTTCCTCAGCAACCAACATCATGGTTATGGGTCAACCGCATAAAATCCTTGTCATCGAAGTCCATTTGCTAGGCCGCACACTGTCAGAATCACAGTTGGTCACAAGCATTACAGGGTATCTCTATCCTCAGATCTTCGTTTATCAGGGTTATGCGTTAACCACATAAAACCCTTCTCTTCAGTGGCTCTTCATATTCAACAAAGGCTTCGCAAGAGGGAACTTTACGCAATGGTGACCATTACTTCTTAAGGAGGGAGGCATGATCTAAATGGAAAAATGGCATCAACCCATGGTACTTATCCACCCATATTATTCATCAACCCATGGAATTTACCCATGGTATTGTAAATGGCATCCGCCCGTGGTATTGTAAAATCCACCCATGGTATTCATTCACCCATGGAATTGACCCGTGGTATTGTAACTGAAAAATACTATAAGTAACAAGTCACATTTTGTAAAAGGAAAGATTGTCTACCACAATGCAGCCTTTACAGTTCAGAGGCATGTAGCCACCACATCTCTTCTCAGAGATAAGCTACCATCGCCCTAGCTAATTTATTTCCATTACTGTTTGTAAGCATATTTCAGTATTTTACTTTAATGAAGTGAAGTATTATTTCCGCTGCATATCTATGTTTATGGTTATCTCTGTGTTTTATTGCGTTCATGTTTAAATCCGGATCATTTTTCAAATTACAACATAGTATTGAACTTTTACTCGTTTATTGTAAAATAATTTGTTATTTAACGACATACTAGATAAACGATATCTATGTTCCACTAGTGACAACTCTCTCCGTGTGCTTTACGTAAGCTTTTTGAATTTGTGATGAATGAGAAGGCCGATGCCATATAAATTTGTCTTCAAAAGATGTGGTGGGATGATTTGAATTATGAGGTGGTGATTTTGAAGATTGAATAAGCTAGGAAAATTTACCGTCCATGGAATGCGGAGATGACCTGGCATAGTCTACTTGTTTTATTTTTTGGGAAGGTTTTCTAGTATGTTTTTCCATCTAGTTCAAAATTTTATAAAAAAATTGGAATTATAAGTTTGAATTGAAAATTCTCCACAATTTAGTTTTTTTTGAGATCCTAAATCTATGTATAAATCAAAAGCTAATTTTAAACAGCTAAAAAAATTAACTGAAATTTTTTTCCCAAAATTCCAACTAAAAAGTTCAAAATATAACATGTTTAGACCATGTAAAAAAAATGGCCATTATAGCGAACTGAGTCTCCTTCTCTTGTAATTTCTTCCTCAAGCATTTGTTTTATTTCTGCAGTTGTGCTCTCATGGTGTACTCTTTATCCCTCAACTCACTCAACTCCTTGCCCATTTATATGAGTTTTTCTTCCATAAGGCCCACATCTTCTACTTTCTTAGCTTTGGTAATCTACATCCACCTATGTGTCCTTCCTTCTCTCTTCTTCAAGCTCAAAGAAGAGAGGGACTAGAAATTTCTGTGGGATCACTCTGCCTCTTCAATGAACTTGTAATAGGAGCTCAAATTCGATTATGGGCTAGGCTCTTGGAGTTCTAGAAATTCTCTCTCAAATATTCTTGGAGAATTCCCCCCCTCCTAGACCTATTGTGTTGCCTCCTTGCCTTCTTTCTGCCCCTTTTTCTCCTCTTGTAGCATTTTTGTGTCTTTCCTATAGCACTGCTTGTGTTTCCTATAGCAGGCCTTTTCCTTCCTATTGGAGTGTGATAGGTGCCTTAGGTTTTTTTATAGGAAGTTTCCCTGGTGACAAGCTTCTCTACCTAGGTTAGGGGATTCTTTCAGATGGCTCCAGGAGGTGTGGCTTCCTCAACCTTCCTTTCAATATGTTCCAACTCCTCTCTCTTGTTGGTTTATTCTTCAATCATAATAGGGGTCCTTTTGGGCTTCCCCTGTCTAATCCTAGTGCTTTTCCTTGTTTTAAAATAGATGGGAGTTTACCTATGCCTTTTCTTCTTGGATTTTAAGGGTGTGCTCAAGGTAGCCAGAGAAACAACTACCTCTTTTTCATTGGGTTCAAGAGAAAACCTTTGCTACTTTGGAGACATCTCTTCTTCCTCTTCCTTTTGTTCTTCCTCCACCTCTTCCTTTTCTCTGTTGTTCTTCCTCTATTTTCTCTACCTCTTCCTTTTGTTCTTCCTCCACCTCTTCCTTTTTTCTGTGGTTTTTTTCTCTGTTTTCTATACCTCTTCCTTTCCTTCATCTTCTACTCATGCCTCTTGTTCTTCTGCTCCTTCCTCATCTTCTCCTTCCTCTTCTTTGGCACTTGAGGCTACGTTCTCACCAAGTGCAAGGAATTGGGTCTCAAGGAAGGATTCTCTGTCCATATCTTTGAATATGGACCAGAGGACAGGGACTCTTTATTTACTTAAAACATCCTCCACTATTATGTTGATGAGACCATGGTGTGCTAACTGTTGTTGTTTTCCATCTTTCACCTTCTAGCTCATGTCTATGATTGATTGTAGGATAAAATAGGGCTCACTTAGTCTTTGGGCTATTGGAAATCTAGTTCAAAATCTCAATTCATGGAGCAACCTGAACTGGTATCCATAGACTACACCCAATCTTCTTTCACAATAAATGAATTTAAGGATGTGTTAGGCCACCTCATCCGAGGGATAGGGAAGACTTTCCCTTCTGACTCCATTTTTGTCTTCAATTGGTTGCTCATCATTGGTGAAGAAATTATTCTTAGCAAGGGCACTACTAGAATTGTCTTCTTTTCTCCATTGGACTCCTAGGGGAAGGGTTGTCACCCTGCTAATCAGCTCAGGAGTGATGGTAATGGATAATCCCCTCACTATAGTGTTAGCACTTTCCCTTGCATGAGGATTTAGGGCCATGGAAAACTCATAAGTGATCTCATCATCATATCCTCTTAACAACTCAAAGGAACCTAACCAATGATTTATCCTGAAGATGTCTACTACAAGGGGATGAAGGTGAATTATCCTTGTATCAGTAGGCCCCATCCTATTGAATCCCCCTCCCATATTCTTCTCTGCTTTCAAGTAGGAGTAGGAGGTTTTTTCTGGGATAGCTTTAGTATGAATTCAAAGTAGCTGAGAGGTGGAACTCTAGTTTAGGACTGTAATTACTAAGATTTTCTACATCCAGAAAACTCTTTACTTTTATAGCACCAAAACTCTTTTTAACTCAAAGGATGATTGTAATTCCTAAGGGAGTTTAGAGTGCATCAATATGAAAAACATGGACATAGACCACTTACTTCTCACTAATATGCCTGGTATAGCGACAATTGAGGACCAAATTAACCCTAGGCCCCGTTTTTTCACCATTGCATGCTTCTTGTAGAAATTATTGTGCCTTTTGTAGCTTCCTATGGTCTCCTACAGTTCCTGTAGTTGTTTCCTATAGCCTTTGCACTTCCTATAGCTATTTCCTGTAGCCTCTGCACTTTCTATAGCTGTTTCCTATAGGATTGACAGAGTAGGGCTCAATTCTCTTGATAGCTTCCCAAGCTTGTACCTACCTTTTTAATTTCGAAATGAGTGAAAAATGTAGGAAAGTTTGGGTTTTATCGTATTTGTGGATAGTGTTCAGAGCACTGTGCTAACTCTCAATGGTACAAGTTTTCTTCATTTGGAAAATTGGCCCACCTTGGGTGATCATTCTCCCATCCTCGTAATCATCACCCACTCCCTCTTATTAGATTTCAACTCCTCTTAACTGATGTCGACTAATGTGACACTTTTACGTGGCATGCTGAATGATGATTACTTTTTTTCATGAGTTGAGGGTGGCCAAGTTAACTGGCCACCTCCAGCTTATAAAAGATACCTTTTCTTGACATTTACACATTTTTCATTATTTCATACCAATGGAGGAGCTAAGAAGTTACCATACATATGCCTACCTGGTACTTGATCAATGTATGCTAGAGTGTTGGACTTTTGTGCTACTGCTCATGGTAGTGATTCCTTGTCCTTTTTCCTGTTCACATTCTTTTTTCCCCTATATAGTTGATTGTTTTTTGCTACTCATGTGTGTAGATGTTGCACTGGTATTTAGGTGCTGCTACTATTGTTGTGGAGTCCTTCTTGGAAAATCAAGGTGCCCATGGACCATGGTATCATCTCCTCACTCATGATGGAAAGAAATACTAATCTTGTAGGTTTATGGTAAGGGTGGCCCATGCTACTATAGGAGATCTTGTAACAACCCCTTCTTCTTCCTTTTCAAGGGTCTTTTTTTACATTGGAGTGTTGGGAAGTAGTGTAAGGGTTAGAGGATGAAGGGTGAGGATGAGGATGATGGAAATGGAGGACATGCTGTTGTTGGGAAAAGTATCCAATACGGAATGACCCTATCCCACTCTAAGGGTGATAGTACCTCAGCAACAACCGAAGCAAAGCTATCTAAGATTTCTTCTTTATGAAAGTAAAATAGGGGAGAAAAAGGTCCACTAACCGATGTCTTTCGCTAATGGTTGATCCAATCTTCTCTCCTTGCTGCTTGCTCCCAGCTCCTTGCTCTTTCACTGGCCTAGCTACACCAAGATCCTGCAAAATGGCAAGAAGGGGAAACTACAAGAATCATACATTCATAATTGATTCAAGGATTAGAATAAATCAAATACACAAGTATAACAATACATCATTGAGACACATGCATATAGAAGAACCTCAAATGCTTTATTAATGGAAGAAGTAAAGTTCAGGAAATGTTACAACCATAAGAGGCCCAATCCAGCAACACCTCCCAGCAGAAAGAAATCTCCTCTTCACCTCCTTCAAAGCAATCACCCAATAGCTCTAAACTCAAACCAACAGCACTTCCTTACATTCACAAGATTCCAGCCTCTAGATCTCATAGGGTAGAGATCCTTATTTAGAGTTTTGGAGAGAGCATGAGTCAGCTTGATGTGTGACTAGTGTCCTCTCTAACTCCAGTTATTCTTCAGTTCTTGAGTCCACTTGGAGGTTCTAGACCCTCTTACTCATCACCAGTCGAATTCCCTGATCCAAGTGTCATTTTGGAAACTTCCTGGGCATTGACACCTTGAGGAATGACTGTGCCACTTGTCCAAGTACGCTCAGCGCAGGTGGCCTTCTTTACAGTTGACATTCAGCACAGGTACAGAGTGGAGCACTTGACATTCAGCGCAGATGCTCAGTGGAGCAGTTGACATGATCCAGAATTTGCTTGTTTTTGAGTGTTTTCAGGTGGAGAACTGATATTCAGTGATGTGGTTTGCTGACCTTGTTCCTCTAGGGGTAGGAACAACATGTTTAGGGACTTTGGATCCCTTAGATTATGGACATTTCATGCTTCATGCTGTAAGGCACAAAAATGTCTATAACAGTTGCCCCCTAAAGTATGAGGTTGTTTATCGGGTGAAATGCTTTATCAGGAGGATCCGAAGTTCATTCAATCGCTGAGAGGTGACCTGTAATAAAATACAATACAATGCATTATTTTTCATTCTGCTTTCATGATCTAGCTGAGGCGGGCATTCCCATGCTCAGCTTTATAAATTCATTTTGGTACATAGAACAGACGATTGTCTGATGGTAGACTGATAATTCTCTGCTGAAATTATCATCCTTTGAGTAGGATGATCATCTGCTGCAATGATGTACATGTCAAATGTCTTTATATTTCCTGAATATATATCGCAGCCCGGATGGATGAAACTAGATCCGGGGTCTTCAAACTTGTTCGATCTTCACTCTAAGTGCAAGTCGATCCATGTGAGAATTGCGCTGAAGTCGAACATGGAAAGACATCGCTTGATTACCGGTCAATGATGTAAACCGTTAACAAGCGCGAGAGGAATCACCGATAATGATAATGACCCTCAAGGTACTGCAGTATAATTCACGTGGTGTGAATAAAGGACTTGGCGTCGAACACCACGTAAAATCTTTCAGTCGAAGGTCATTGATGTATACCTATCGCCGGAAGTGAGAAACTTTCCATTGAGGCATGCAAGCTTCAAAGTACTGAGGGGGTTGTTCCTAGATCAACTTCTTGGATAATGAGCTGAAGTCGACAAGAAGCGATCCGTCAAAGGAGGGCCTTAATGAATCCCACATCAGTGACACGGAACGGAGCTAATGATTTTAGTGGAGGTGAAAACAATCTGTGACATATGATTCAGGGTGGCGGTCATGAATGGATGAAGGATAATGTATGGCAGTGGATGGGACACGGTTGACTCTTTCTGAACGACATTTCTTGAACATATAACGACACTGATGTGATGGATCGGTAGCATTACCCCAAATGTGGATGGTTTGGCGAGACCATGGTGATGAGACCAGTGAATGAAACAACCCAACCCGATGTGGTACGGAGGAAAAGTGTCATGTTCAAGAGCGACTTGCTACCATTAAAGCTTTGAGGTTCTCCCAATTTTTCCCCAGTCATTTCTGACGAGTACCTCTTTATTTTTGTCAAGCTTGAGGAGGATAACATATGCTTGTTCTATAACCTGCCCTTCGGGCAAGCCCATCGCTATGTTTTAACGAGCCTAGCGATAGGGAAACTCGTTCTCGTCTAAAGACAAGTTTGTCGCTATTTAATCATTTTAACGAGTCTAACGATAAGGAAAACTCGGTCCTTTTCATTTTTAGAGAGTCTGAAATGGTACAGAAAGTTAACTCCAAAATTCCTTTTTCGTCATCTAATCCCTTAAGTCCGAAAAAGTATAAAAACAATACAGAAGGGATGAGTTTTCGGTACTTTTAACGAGCCGAACAAAACAAGCGCTCGATCTTTTTGTGCAATAATCCCTTAGGTCCAAAAAGATTAAAATCTAGAGGAGGGATAGCTCTTCCGGTCACTTTAACGAGCTGGAAGGCCAAAACTCGGCAAACTTTTCATATTTTACGAGTCAGATGAAAAGAGATTAAAGAAGACTCGTCTTTTGAGGAACGAGTGATGAATAGGGATAGCAGCAGATTCCAGGTACAGGTTGGAATTTTCCAATCATGGCAGTGTCACAAGGATGGCTAGGTGAAATCACTCTTCGCAGCTGTTCCTCAAAATGGGTAAACAATCATATGGAGGTAAACGATCGGCCAAATGAACGGTGGAGGTGACGGTGCACAAAACACGACCAAGGTCTTTTTACGGTTGATCAGGTTACATACTCAAAGGTTATTTACCGATATGGGTTCATTTTTTAACGAGCTTGAATGCGCCAAAACACTGCTCAATCTTATGTTTATTTTTTAACGAGCATGAACTATGTGCTAAAACTGCTCGAATCTTGCATTTATTTTTTAACGAGCATGAACTATGCTAAAACTGCTCGATATACCAGTCATAAGATAAGAAATGTCCCCTGTGAGATCTCTATTTTTTAAGGAGTTTCATCTCACCGAGCTCTACTCCATATCCTTTCTTTATGCAAGTTCGGAAACGGCTAATCCCAAAAACAGATAAATAACCGCTCTTATCTTGCACTCCAAAAGGTTTGCATGCCCCCAGGTATAAAATACAATTTCAAGGTTGCCCCTCCTCTCCCCCACCTCTGCTTTTCTTTGGGTGTTCACAGCTACTTGTCGTCTTGCCAGTCTAATGTTAACGATACTTGTCTTCTCGTTATTTTTAAGGGGTCTTACGCGGTACTTGTCTTCCCGTCGGCCCAACTTTTAATGAATAGCTATTTGCGACAAGAGAAGAACACTACTCAAAGACAAAACATTTGTGTCATTGAGGGAGGCTTGCCTCTTTCTGGTTACCCAAAGATTGTTTTGTTAACTTCTTCAAAAGAAAACAATTCTTCGGCGATGTCTACCTAAATAGCCAACGGTGAGTGAAAAGCAGATTATTCCACTCACATAACTTTGACAAAAGAATCCTATTCTAGAACAACCCTCTTTCCTCTTCGGACGGGGTACGGACTAGTCATATTCTCCCGCGGAAATTCTACCTTATACCCGAGGTTTTCTCTGCCTAAAGCAGACCAGGATGCATGCCCCCTGGGTTCCAGTCCTATTTTTCCGAATCACTCGCACTCATCGGGAAGAAGGACTGGGGGTGGAGACATTTCTTGATTGAATAGACCATTCAGGGTTGGTATTTGACTATTTGCGATGCGTGATCCCAGAAATGAAAGTTGGTCTACGAGCTTGACCATTCTTCCTTCGTGTGGAAAACACATTACTCTAAAGAGTGAGGAGACTATTGCCTCCATGCAATATATATAGTCTCGTCCAAGGAGTAGGTTATAAGCCAAGGGTCCTTGAACGACCATCACGTTCATTTGAACGGTCTTCCCTTTCAATGTAACAGGCACATTGGGGAGGATCCCTAATGGTCGACTGGTTCCTTTATCAAAACCCGAGAGATTTCTTATCTCAGGCAAAAGCGCCGGGGAACCCAGTGCTTTCCAAGCAATAGAGGAAAGGATACTCACAGATGCCCCTTCATCAATGATAGTGCCAGCCATTATCATTCTGTATATTTGGACTATGATTCTGAATGGTATACTGGCTGGCAACCGGGGTCTGCCTAGTTGATTCCAATCAAAGGATACAACCAGGTTGCTTGGTGGTGGGACCGAATATACGGCCGGATATGACCCTGACGATGTTCCTTCCTGTGATAAAGGAATGGGTGCATTGCCCTGATGCTCATCAGAGTCTGTGTTAATGAAAAGAATCTGGATGGTGTCATCCTTATTCTCTTCAGTGAGGGTGTCATTTGAAGATGACTCTTCAGTGACGGTGTCATTTGAAGATGAAACTTCTGAAGGGAGAACCAGGTCAACTGTCGTTTCGACCTTTGGAATTTTGTCCGGTCTGGATTCAGTAGGTTCATTTTCAGCGACTGACGCTTCAGCCGACCACTTGAGCGGGCCAGCTGTATTCTCAACCAACGAAGGACTTGGCACGAGTTTTTTGTATCCAGGAGGAAGTCTTAACGGTGAAACCGGACGATCTTCCAAAACTCTCTTCGCTTCGTCTAAGAAGGGACAACGGTGGATGGCGTGATCGCCTTCACACAGTCTGCAGGGGGGTCTTACTCCCCCTCTTTGTCTTGACCCTTCACTTTCGCTGGTTGACGGTAAGCATTCAACATGGCTATCAGAGGTTGATGCTCTCGAATTGTGCAAACGAGGGGACCAGTCCCTTAGTATCCGGGGAATACAGGGACAATCTCTATGGAAGTGGTCTCCTCTACAGATGAAACATGGCGATTTAGGCCTGGTCTGTGCTGTGTGTGGATTTTTGTCAGATGTCTTTTGCTTGCCCCCAGTCGCCTTAGGCTCCTTCTTCTTCTTCTCTCTCTTCTTCTTCTCCTTCTTCTCCATGGGAGCTTGGCTTTTGCCGGCTCTACCTTGCGAAGACGAGGGATTGGAGGAAGAGTTATAGGAAGTAGAAGGCTGGTGGGTAGCTCTAGACTGATCTAACTGTTGACTCGACTGTTCAGGAACCGTGGTGTTCTGAACTACATTGGTTGAGAATAGCCAAATTGGCAGGCCAATTGTCAGTCCTGGAAGCGACAATGTGGCCATGTGGGGCGCACCAACTTCTCCCCAAGAGGAGAAAGGACTAGGATTTCCATCATGGGGAATTCCTTGGTTGGGGCGTTCCATGTTCTCAACCTACAGATCAACGCAGGAATAGGAGGTGATTATGTTCCGTTTAAAATAAATTTTATAACGACGCTTTAGACACAACTTGCTTTTTCACTTTTTAAGAGTCGAGAAAAAGCTAAAGATGACTCTAGTCTCCTTCGATGTTTTAACGAGCCCGAAGTGACAAATGCTCGGATGGACTTTTTCAGTTATAGAGTTTGAAAAAGGCTAAAAGAAACTGCTCTGGAGATCTAGGCAGAGGGTGTGCCAAACCTTTCGCGAAACCACAGAATACGTTTTACGGTACGGGTGGTCGATCTTCGTGAATGCTGTGTTCACTGCATCGCGATCAGTAGGGCGGCCGACACGGCTTCCTAAGGATAAAGGCTTTGTTCCTATAGGGGTCTCCCAATATATACGCGACGGTACATGGGAGCACAAGTCCGTATTAGTGCTATCGTCTCTCAGGAGGAATCACCCACCTTCGTAGAGATCGACAGTCACTACGTTTAACGACGCCGGAACACGTCTCTAGCTTAGACCTCTATGTGTTTGCGTTATGTTTCAAAGCGTTGTTATGTAAATTCAATTCATTTTAAGTTGATCTTGTTTAGCAGTTTGCCTTTATGGATCACCACGAGATGTATATACAACTTCCTAAATGCAGTCTAAGATGATAAGCAAGCTTTTCAATCTTTCAACTTTGAAAATCTTAACTACTGAGGGAAAAGAAAGACATCATCTTTTCACACAGATCATAGAGCACACACTAATGCACTTTTCCTAAATCAACATGCAAGCTGTCAAAATGCACATGCACAATGCAGGTATTTCTTTTCTCTTTCTTAATGTTGATGTATTACAAAAAGAAAGCTGTTGTATAATTTTGAATTCAATTTCAAGTGAAAGCAAACAAGCTTGTCCAAAACCAAAAGACACCTTAAGATTTACTTGTTTCAACACTAGAAATATATAAATTCAAACCATATGACGAAAGCAAAAGCTCAATCAGCTATGAACAACAAACAACTAACTCTTACGATCAATACGACACTTATCACAGGTCTAGATCTAAGAGGCCACAGCAAGACTAGTTCACTTTTCATTATGGGAAACTGTAAATGATGTAAGAAATACACAAAGAACAATCACAGTTACTTTATACAACCGAGGCGGAATAGTGGCAAGGAAAGTTGGTTTCAGATAGGTACATTGACTGATAACAGGTTGTAAAAACAAGGATGAAAACAGGGCAAGAAACAACAGGGAACCCCAGTAGCACAAGGCAAGACTGGTTCAGCGCAGGTAGTACACTGTCAGTTTGACATTCAGCGCAGGTAGCCCCTTCGGGAACTGCGCTGAAATGCAGACTGCCTTCACAGTGCCTGCAATGAAAAGAGAAACTTGTGTTTCTCTTGGTTTCCGGGTCACAGATTGCTCAAAAATTCACAGTTTTTGGCCAAATCAGAAGCTATCAATCAAGTACACACTAAAGGGTAATTAGGAGGATGAAAAGCTATCACTAAGAGCTGTTCAGAGTCCTTGTGGATCAGCTCTTCAAATCATAAACATGCCCAGAAACTGAGCTAGAGTAGCTGCCCTCTACTTTGCATTTGAAAGATCCAAATGCAGTTCGATTCGATACTCCCTGTGTTTATGAAATGAATAGCAAAAACACAAACAACCAACAAGATACGATCCCCAGCGGAGTCGCCAATTTGTTGTTGGGAAAAGTATCCAATACGGAATGACCCTATCCCACTCTAAGGGTGATAGTACCTCAGCAACAACCGAAGCAAAGCTATCTAAGATTTCTTCTTTATGAAAGTAAAATAGGGGAGAAAAAGGTCCACTAACCGATGTCTTTCGCTAATGGTTGATCCAATCTTCTCTCCGTGCTGCTTGCTCCCAGCTCCTTTCTCTTTCACTGGCCTAGCTACACCAAGATCCTGCAAAATGGCAAGAAGGGGAAACTACAAGAAGCATACATTCATAATTTATTCAAGGATTAGAATAAATCAAATACACAAGTATAACAATACATCATTGAGACACATGCATATAGAAGAACCTCAAATGCTTTATTAATGGAAGAAGTAAAGTTCAGGAAATGTTACAACCATAAGAGGCCCAATCCAGCAACACCTCCCAGCAGAAAGAAACCTCCTCTTCACCTCCTTCAAAGCAATCACCCAATAGCTCTAAACTCAAACCAACAGCACTTCCTTACATTCACAAGATTCCAGCCTCTAGATCTCATAGGGTAGAGATCCTTATATAGAGTTTTGGAGAGAGCATGAGTCAGCTTGATGTGTGACTAGTGTCCTCTCTAACTCCAGTTATTCTTCAGTTCTTGAGTCCACTTGGAGGTTCTAGACCCTCTTACTCATCACCAGTCGAATTCCCTGATCCAAGTGTCATTTTGGAAGCTTCCTGGGCATTGACACCTTGAGGAATGACTGTGCCACTTGTCCAAGTACGCTCAGCGCAGGTGGCCTTCTTTGCAGTTGACATTCAGCGCAGGTACAGAGTGGAGCACTTGACATTCAGCGCAGATGCTCAGTGGAGCAGTTGACATGATCCAGAATTTGCTTGTTTTTGAGTGTTTTCAGGTGGAGAACTGATATTCAGTGCTGTGGTTTGCTGACCTTGTTCCTCTAGGGGTAGGAACAACATGTTTAGGGACTTTGGATCCCTTAGATTATGGACATTTCATGCTTCATGCTGTAAGGCACAAAAATGTCTATAACACATGCCCTCTGTGTGTTTTTATTTTTGAATTTTTTTCTCTCTTGTTTGAATTAGACAGAGCTTAGGGTTGTTATGTGGAGATGGTGATTTTTTTGAATCAAGGGCACATTGATGATGGGTGAGTGGTTGGATTAAGTGAAGAGGACCTAACCAACCTAACACAAACCATCCATGATGTCGTTTTATCGAATTCCTTCTCCTGTAGATTTCCAATACATCTTATAGTGCTACAGGATCTTCCTGTAGCAGTTACAGGACATCTTGTAGAAAACTAGAGAGTGCCTTAAAATTAAATTTTTGAAGCCAAAGGATGGATGAGAGTGATAGGAACATGGTTTAGATGGCTACTATGGAGTGGAAAGATGGGGAAATGGAATGCAATTCACACATGTTTTCCCTGTTGATTTACATTTGTCACTATCTTCAAAGCCTGCAAAATCACAAAATTTATTAGTGGACAGGTTGTACCTTACTGTCATGGTATTCTCCCTCTTTTTTTTTATATGGTTTTTTTTTCTTTTTTTGAGGGACACACAGGCTAACTCAAAAGAGGTTTTCAACTTACCTGTCTGCCCTGGGCGCCTCAAGGGAGGTTTTCACCCAAGGATCTTTTATTTTTTATTTTTTATTTATTTTCACTCCTGGGCTGCCTCAAGGAAGGTGTCAACCCAACAATTGGCCTTGGATGCCTCAATGGCAATTTCATCCAGGCCTCTTATTGTTTTTTCTTTTTTATTATTATTTTTTCACAAATAAAATAGTAATTAATAATTTTGTGACTTGGAAGATACGACACATTCAATATCATTCACCTCCTTGCTAATGGTGTTGATGAACTCTTCCCTGGACAAAGGTTTCCTAGAATCCTTCAATATGTATCCATTGAAAATCAAGGGAATACCTTCCTCATCAATGGTCCTGATTTAAACAGCTCCATTTTCATGACACTTCTCTATCATGTATGGGCCTAACCACCTTCTCATCAATTTTCCTTTAAAGTCCTTGAACCTAGAGTCATATAGAAGAGCCTAATCCCCTTCTTAAAAACCCTTGTCCTTGATGTTATTTTCATACCAAACCTTGCTCTTTGCTTGGATAACTTCAGTGTGTAGGAGGGCCTACATTCTGAATTCATCCAGACCATTTAGTTGGAGAGGCCTCTCTTGTTGTGCCTTTGTAACATCCAAATCCAACTGTACTACCATTCTCAAGGTGTTGTACTCAAACTCAATGGAGAGCAGAGCCTTCTTTCCTTAGACCAAGTCATAAGGAGTGAAACCAGTAGTTGTCTTCCAAGTTGTATTATAGGCACATGTGCCCTCCACTAATATGTCTACCCAATCATTTTTGCTACTACTCACAGCCTTGGATAGGATGCCTTCTAATGAGCTATTGGTGACCTCTACTTGTCCATCGGCCTGAGGATGATAGGCGGTAGATGTTATGTGATTTATCCCATTCTGCCTTAACAAATTTTTGATCATATGTGAATTAAATTGAGCTCCTTGATCAGTGACTATCTCTCTAGGGTATCCAAATTTGTAAAACACATTTTTCCTCAAGAACTCAACCACTTTCTCCTCTATTGCTACCTTCACAGCCTTGGTCTCAACCCACTTTGTCAAATAATCAGTGCATATAATTATGTACTTTTTCTTCCTTGATGGTGGATCAATTGGCCCAATGAAATCCATGCCCCACTTGTCAAATGGATCTAAATCCACCTGAGGTTACAAGGGAATTTCATCCTTAGGAGTAGGTTTCCCCATCCTTTGACACTAATCACATCGACTGATGTATCTTCTAGAATCTTGGTGAAGAGTGGGCCAGTAGTAGCTAGCTTGCAGAACCTTGAAAGTTGTCCTCTTGGGAGCAAAGTGACCTCCACAAGGCCTATCATGGAAGGCTAAGAGGATGTAAAAGACTTCCCCTTCCCTGACACATCTCCTCAAAATTTGATTTGGTTCCAGTTTGAAGAGATTGCTCCCAATCCAAGTGAAATGGGCACTCTTCCTCACAATTCTTCTCTTCTGCCCGGATGATAGATTTGGAGGGAATTCTGCAGAAACTCAGTAGTTAGCTATGTCAACAAACCATGGAGAGAGAAATGAAATAAAAAATAGGTGTTTATATGGCAGCTAGTCATCAACCATCCCTTCTTCACTTGCAGGAAAAGCAATTCTAGACAAAAAATATGCAACTATATTTTCTTTACCTGCCTTATCAATGATAGTTAAATCAAACTACTGTAATAGAAGCAACCATCTAATAATTCTAGCATTCACATCAAGATTTTTCATTAAGTACTTGATAGCATCATGGTTAGTGTGCACAAAGTTTTGATAACTAGTGATGTAGTGTCTGAATTTGTTAAAGGAATAAACAACAACTAGGAGTTCCTTCTTAGACACAGTGTACTTTAATTAAGCCTTAGACAATTTTTTTCTAGTAAAGTAAATGGAATAAGGAAACTTGTCATCTATTTCTCCTAGAGCTACTCTTACATCTTTGTCAGATGCATCAGCATGGATGTGGAAATGAAGAGCAAAATTTTGGCCTCTAAGTATGGGTGTAGTAGTCAACTTGTCCTTCAAGATTTCTAGGGCATCTTGGAAACTATCTTACCAGTAAAATTCAAAGTCCTTGGCTAGAAATCCAAACAATGTTGAAGCTACTTTGTTGAAGTCTTTAATAAATCTCTTATAATATCTAGCTAATCCCAAGAAACTTCTAACATCCCTCTGCTTCTGAGGAGTAGGGACCCTTTTTATATTAGAAATCTTATTTGGGTCCACTTGTATTCCCTCCTGAGTTATTGAATGGCCTAAGACAATCCCTACATTCATCAAGAATTCACACTTCTCAAGACTAAGCGAGAGGTTCATTTTAATGCAATTACTTAGGACCTTCCACAAGTTAAAGAGATCCTCCAGGAAGTCATACCCATAGGGAGTGAAATAATCCATGTGTATCTCTTATACAGAGTCAGAACTAGCTCAGCAAAGATGCTTAGAACTACCCTTTGAAAAGTGACAGGGGCATTAGATAATCCAAAAGGGAGAACCCTGTAAGAAAAAGTACCCCAAGGGTAGGTGAATGTAGTGGTCCTCTGGGTTGATCTAGTCTTAATTATAACCACTAAATCCATCTAGAAAAGAGAAGAACTTCTTCCTTGCAAGACCATCCAAGACTTGATCAATGAAAGGTAAATGGAAACGGTCTTTCTTAGTGGCTTTGTTCATCTCTCTATAATCCACATAGACCCTCCACTTTCCATTCTTCTTTGGGACCAAAACTAGAGGGACACCCACTCACTATCTCAGATGGGGTAAATGAACCCTACATCCAACAATTTCTCAAACTCCACCTTTATTATGTCTATGAGGGCTAGATTCATTCTCCTCTAAGGTTGGTGCACTGATTGTCATCCTTCCTTGATGTAGATGTGGTGAGTACACACCAAAGGATGCACTCCCTTCATTTCTTTGTAGCTCTAAGCAAAGGCATGTAAGTGTTCTCTCAACATGTTACACAACTTCTCTTCTTGGTTGGCTGAGAGAGAGGGGTTGACCTTCAAAGTTTTAGATGGACCAGATTCTACCTATTTGACATGTGCAGAACTTGGGTCCACTAGGAATAAATCAGTCCAAGGGTTACCCTCAAATTCCTTCACAAGGTCATCATGGGGCATGTTGTTGGAGGGATGGTTCTAGAGGATTTGGTCAATGAGGTCATCTTCATTAGGTTTCCCCCCTCCTATGAAAACATCTAAGGTACATATTGGATGGGATGTAGTATGATAAATTTCATCTTCCTCCTCCTCTTCCAACCATAGGGGAAAGTCATGCTCAAGGGATAGTTAAATAGGAGGGTACAATACCAATTGTTTGGATAAATGCCCTTTCTTAATGGCCATGCTCCCAACTCTACAACTTATGTTAGCATCAGCAATGGCTAACCATGGTCTTCCAAGGATGAAAGGGTAACCATTGAATTTTGTCTTGGGCTAGAGAACTAGGAATTCAACAAGATACTCCGAGGAATCAATAGATACCATTACATCCTCAACAACCCCCTCAAGAGCTGCTACAGACCTGTCTGCAACTTTTAGCATTATTGTGGTCTTTCTCAAAGATCCTTGGAGATTTAGTTTGAGTATGGTTTTCTTAGTAATCACATTGATGGCAGCCCCAAGATCAATCAAGGTGTGAGGGACAATGATACCATCAATGTGTACATCTACCGCATGACTTCTAGGATCTAGATACTTTGGTAAAATCACTCTCCCCGGCATCAGATCAAACAATTGACCAATGACATTGATGGTAGGGGTCTCTTTCTTTCTCCTCCTAGAATGTTTGAAGAATTTCTCTTTTATAAGATTATTGTATATGGGAAAATCCTTGATAGATTGGAGGAGTGGGATTTTCACACACAAGTTTTTCAATTCTCCTGGAAGCTCAGTCTCTCTGGGGTGTGTTGGTTAGGATGAATCAATCTTTCAGGAAAAGGAGGTGGATTGGCTTTAGGAACACTCTCTTCCTTTTCCTCTTCAAGCTCCTCAGGTCGAGATGCTATTTGGTTATCTGGTAGCACTCTTCTAGACATGAGGTGAATTTATTGAATCTCCATAGCATGGGTAGGGTAATATGTCTCCCCACTATAGACCTGTTGTGCCTACTTGTTTTTCGGTTTCATATTTGGTTGAGCAGGCATCGGTGGTTTCTTGGGTGGAGCACGATGAATTTGTTGTGGTTGAGATGGAGGTGGAGGCAATAAAGCAGTAGGTTGGTTGAATTGAGCCCTCCAACCTTGTGATGTGGTATTCCACTGAGGATGTGGAGAAGCATATGGATGAAATGGTTGTTTGGATGGTTGGGGAGGAAATTGAGGTGAATAAGATGAAGGAGAAGGTGTGGACCATGAAGGGTGAGTAGGAGAAAAACAAGGGGGCAGGGATGCATTCTGATTGGGATGGTAATAGTAATAGGATGCAACGTGCATGCCCTATGGGTATGGCCTAAGCCCTTGAGGCCTTCTTTGATTGATATAATATAGTGGTTCAACCCCACCTTCAGCCCCTTGGTATACAACCTTCAATCTAGGAAAAGAAGGACACTTATATGTGGAATGGTTCTCCTCACAGACCGAGCAGACCTCTATAACATTTAATGGACATTCATTTCTTGGGTTCCTTCTAGTGCATTTAGGGAAAAATATATCTAAGGCTCTCTCTGCTTCCTCTCGTTTCCTCTTGATTTGCATGATGTCCATTTGTAGAGAAAAAATGTGCAACATTTAGCTTTTAAAGTCCTCCAACATGTTTCCAATTTCACTCTTGATATATGTGGTGGAGGAAGAGGAACTAGCCAAAGCTTGACTAGCCCTGCCCTTCTTTCTAGAAGCCCTAGAATGGTTTCTGAATACTGTCTTGATATCATTATAGGGTAGCTGATAAATGTCCCCTCCAAACAAAAATTTTAGGGTTTCTAGTATGTCCTCCCCGACTCCTCTAAGAAGGACTAACTTGAGTGATTTAGGATCAAGAGTGCATCTAGCCCTTTTGTAACTGAGTTGGAATCTTTCCTCACAATCTTCCATGGATTCATAAGGTCCTAGGGTCATTCTAAATATTTCCTCTATGGTGTCTTCAAACCTACAATAGTCCTTGTACTTGTTGTTAAAGGATTGTTGCATTTGAGCCCAGGTAAACGGATGAACCAGTGCAAGGTTGCATCCTTAAGGGGGATGGGAACAACTTCAACTTCTGGTCATTAAAGGTATAATCATAAGCTCTGTAGATGACAGCAAACTCAAACAATAATGTATCAAGGTCATCTGAGATTAAGCCATGGAAGTGAGGAAGGGCAGAGGGGCTTATATATTTCATCCTAGTATCTCCATTAGTTTCTCTAATGGGAAAAGCACCCTCATTTCTGCTTTCATCCTTGGTGTAAGTGTGTGGAATGGTCTCTTCCTCTTATTCCCCAATAGGCTCTTCAAAGATTTTAAGGTTGTCCACCTAAGGGGTCCTCTAACTCCCCTACAGTCAGAGAGGGAATATGGCAGTCACCGAAGAAGAGGGAAGGTTGAATGTTTGATGGTGCGGAGGTATTTGGCAAGAATTTCCCTAAAGTGTCTCTACTCCTATGAGGCATGAAAGAAATATATTTTTCCTTTTATGAATTTTTTCAAAACCTAATGAAAGACAGAAAGGAAAGCAAGAGTAACATCTATCTAGTAAATGCAAAATAGAAGGAAAAAGAATAAATTACATCTACCTAGACACTTCCCCGACAATGATGCAAAAAAGTGATGAGTCTCAGTATTGGAGCAAGATTTTTGCAACTCCCAAGACTACCATCTTTACTTTATCAAATTGGGATTTCGTACAAACTTGGAGGTGACA
This sequence comes from Pinus tabuliformis, assembly GCA_031772625.1. Lineage (NCBI taxonomy): Eukaryota > Viridiplantae > Streptophyta > Pinopsida > Pinales > Pinaceae > Pinus > Pinus tabuliformis. The sequence continues at coordinate 318,772,932 of CM062806.1, read as the reverse complement.
ATGTTATATGCATAGCAGATACATCATTCTACTCATGTCGCTTCTCAACTGGGGCACTTGACCATTAGGGTTCCAGACCATTCCTCTATTGACCTAAAAGGAGTATGACAATTGGAAGCGGAATATAAAGGCTAGTTCTAATGCAGAGAAAGTAAATGCTTGTAAACTCAGGAAATGAAAGTTGCCAACTTGTAAATGCTATGAAATGACACAAATCACTTGTAGAAAGGAAACTATGTGAATATTGCACTTGATCACCTAGATATCAGGGTTTCTTGAAAATAGAAGATTACTTTATCATTCCGTCAGTCAAACATGCATGTATTAACGATCTCATTCACACTTGTAGAATAGATAAAGTTCTAATAGCTAAACTTAGAAATATAAAAGCTAATCCTATTTGATATTTGCAGGAGGAAAATGAGTGAAAGGACTGGTCTAGGTGGCACTTCTAGTCATGGAGTCCAAGCTAAGGGGTTAACCTACTCCTAAACTAGGTTATGCTATCATTGCAAGTCAAAACAAGGTCAAAACAGACTGCTACATGTTTGCTACATGATGTTGCTACAGGATGTCCTCAACTGCTATAGGAAGTTGGCTAAGAGGTTTTGGTGGAAAATAATGATGAGATAAAGTGTTGGAAGGGTGCATGACAATGGTGAAAGGTGTGGGGAAGGTGAACATCACCTATGGCCAAGCCCAACACTCCAAGAAGGTTGGATTTGACTAAGACAACATGCTCACGGTGGCTGAAAGACAGAGGTTCAGAATATGGGTTTGCATGCATCAAAAACAAGTGGAGAAGACCTAGATGGAGTTGTTTGGAGGATTTCATTCCTATATATCAACAATATTGCAATTACACCTCTTGCTCTTTTCATTTGAAAATCATTACATGTCAATGTGGAAAAGACAAACTGAATTTGCAAAATCTGATCTAACTATTGCTGAAAACTGGATCTATGAAATGACCTAACTTCTAAGCTACAAAAATCCTAAGAAGCATCACAACAATTGTAAATCTTTCCAAGAAATCATAAACAACTATATAACTAAGACTGAAACTTAATCTATGCAATTGACAAAAACAAATCCAAACTCTGTTTTTGTGCTATGAGAGTGGGGTCCTCTAATGATGATCCGACGAGGGAGATGAAATAGGGGTCATCATCATAGGCTTTTGATGTATTTTACTCTATTACACTGCATCACCTAGTTTATCCTTTAAGCTAATGGAAGCATGAATAAACCAACAAATTAATCAATCTTTTAAGCTAAAAGAGACATGAATAAAACGCAACAATTAATAAACATTATAACCTAAGAATATAAATACAAGAGAGAAACTCCTGCTGCTAGGGTTGGGCCATAACCCAATAGGATCAACCCTCTGAGTCAACTTAGTGTTGGATCAAAATAGAATTTCTCATTATCATAAAAATGTCAAATACATCATAACATGAAAATCCAAATGTTTTGCATCTACAATGGCCTCTTTGGCTATCGAAAATTCGAATCCTAATGATTCCCATATCCTGCTTATTTAAGCAAACATGGAGCTACCAATAGCTCCCTAGAAAGTAGGGATACTTGGCTCCCTAACTCGAGTATAGGTGGGTCTAACTCTTCCTTCACTTGAACTAGCTTGGCTGCCAATGAACTCGAACTGATGAGATAGAGTGGTAGATCTTCGACTGATTTGAGGAGTTAAGTAGAGATACCACCTCCTAGAATATCTCTTGTTTGTCTACTCCGAGTTCATGCACCCAAATCAACTCAAACTTCCTCCAATTCCTGCATTTAACACACATTATGACACATTACATAGTAACACATTTTTACTCCTCACGTTAAGCATAATATAACAAAATCTATGGATAAATGTGAGAAAAGACAATTTAATAAGTTGGAGAATTGCATTATGACCCATATAATTTACCTATTGATGGGCCTCATCAGTGTGCAGAGGAGAATAATGTCGCTACAGTATATTCCAATTGAGGAACAAGATGTTGACATCTTGACAAAGGCATTATCAAGAGGTAAATTTGAATTCCATTGGTGTAGAATAGAGGTGGTGAAAAATCATTTCTTGCTAAGAGGGAGTGTTGAAAAAATGTAGCAAGAAAGACTTAATTTGAATTTAGCCTTAGTGAAATTGAGTAAATTGAATTTCCACATCAAGAGGACAACTTGGAGGTAGTTAACTTGTATAAAATGGCTTTTGTCATTTAGTTAGCTCAGTAAATTTGAGTTAGAGGGCTTGAAGTTCAGTTATGCATGTGTGATTACTAAATTTTAGTAATCCAGTTCAGTTATTTTCAATTGTATTCAGTTAACTCACCTATAATTATTGTTGGAGTCAGTTGAAGGTTAGTGGGGTAGTGGGACAATAGTCTAAGTCAGAGATCTGTTAGTTAACTGATTAATCAACCCAAAATAGCTAATGCATGCAATGAATTCAAATTCCTTAGCTGAAGTGGAGATTACAAGGCCATGTAAAATCAGTTGTAAACTAATTTGAGTGTACAAGTGTTGCATTAGGTCAGGGTGATCTAGGTGGATCTTTAGATACAATGGCATGGAAAAGCTCCAAAATCAAAGTTCTCATAATGAAGTCGACCCAGGACCAAAGCGTAGATCTTGTCATCCTGATTCCAACAGCATGAAAATCACTTCAATCTGAGTTCGGATGATGAAGTTATCGTGAAAAGAAGGTTGCTATGTTCCTTAAGAAAATGAGGCATTTTCCTTTAGAAATGAATCGCATTGGAAATCATGTAGAGGGTGGACCTTAAGACCCCCATTCAGCGATTGCCAAAAGATCAAGTAGGAGTAAGCCCATATATATATCGGCGATATCGGAACCAAGAAGGGGTTGAATTGCGATTGCAATCGGCGATATAAAGTGATCGGATCGGCATCAACAATCGGCAGAACAGAACCCCAGACCATTGTATGAGCGGGATGCCGATGCAATCGGCCGACGCTAATATTGGCGATCGACGGTCAGAAATCCCCGTTAACAGGACTGTTGAACCCCAATATGCCCATTGCAATATCAAGCCCGGACCCGATAAGGATATATGTCTGATTTTATATTTTTTGAAGTCCAGGACTTAAGGATTTGGTCGGATTTTAGTGTATTTTGGGGGTTTTTGGATATTATCACTTGGAATGATAAAAAGCTTATGTTGGGGTTTATTGCACCTGCCAACCCTTCTACTAAAACAACTTCTATTTTATGCCAAAACAACCCCGATTTAAGCGGGATTAGTCCAAACAAACCATTATAAAAGCCCGATAATTGGAAAAAGAAAGGGGGAGAAATTTCAGCACGATGTTCGAGGGAGGAGAGCTTTCAAGTGGCTAATAGCACATTTTGTCTATTTTGGACAAGTTTTAGATGTTTTTCAGCTCTCTCAATGCCACGAGTGCATTAGTGCTACCCACTTCTCCATCTGAATTCTTCTGTTCTCAGCCATTTTTTAGAATGGAGGTGTAACCCTCTTTTGTTGTATCAGATGATTGCATTCTCTTCTTTTTATGCCATTTAATATAAAGGCCTCCCCATTGACAAGAGTAGGGCCCGGAGATGTAGTCTGAGTTGGACGAACTCCGTTATCAAGTCTTTGTGTTTTCCTTCATGCTTCTTATGCATTTCTTCTTCTTTTCTTGTGTGCACATTATAACTCTATGTTAAGCTGCAATTTTTACATGTGATTCTTTCCATACATCTATAAGCGAGAGTATCCTAGATCAAGTGGTATCAGAGCAGGGATTTTTAGATGTGAATTACATGTTTGTATGCTAACAAGAAATAGGCTCCAAAGAGGTGAAGGGGAACTAGAACCTTTCAATCCCGAAGTAGGGCGTGCACATTGAAGGAGAAACATGGTAGAAGATGAAGCTCATCTTGACGAGGAGTGTAATTTCAGAAAGAATTTCTATTCAATGGCAGAGAATATCAGTCAGCTGGTTTTAAGGCTGGAGAAAGCAGAGGAGAGAAACCTAGAAGGACAAGGTTTAGCACATGGGAATGGTGGAGAAGAACCCCCTCCTTCTCCTTTCAGGAGTGAAGGTTCTCCTTCCTCTCAGCACCATAATCGTAGAAATTCAAAGGATGCATCTAAGAAACCTTTCTTTAAATTAGATGTTAAATTTGATCTTCCCATGTTTAATGGTGAAAGCAATGTAGAAAAGCTTAATAATTGATTTAGGCAGATTGAGGTCTACTGTAGGATTCAGCAGATCGTAAGGATGAGGCAAATATTTAGTTGGCCTCTCTACGGTTGAGCAGCATCACTCTCATTTGGTGGGAGAGAAAATTGCAGTGCGGTAAGAATGTGGGTAACATCTTTTCTTCATGGCCTAATTTTATTTCTGCATTAAAGGAACAATTTTATCCCTTAGGATACAAGCAAAATGAATTAATGAATTGGCAGTATTTAAGGCAAGGCAAAGGTCGGGATGTTAGATGTTCAGAGTTTTACAAAGGAGTTTAAAAAGAAACCACTAAATTTGGGTATTTCACTTGATACACCTGAAGTTGTAACTAAGTATATTGGCTCATTGCATAGCTATATTAGACATTCATTGTTGTTGTTTGAACCAACCACTATTGACTCAGCCAGCGTAAAGGCAATTCATATTGAGAGTAGGGGAAAAAATGAAAGGGATGATCACTCTAGAAAGCCACCATTCAAACCTCCCAATGGTAAATCAAAAGTGAAATGGAAGGGAAAGGAAAAGAAAATAGTAGTAGCCAAAGAAGGAGAACGACCGTATTGCAATTGCAAAAAGGAAGGCCACGATGACGATCACTGTTGGAAGTAGCACCCAAAAAAGCATCCAAAGAAGTATGGAGGAAAAGGGAAGCAAAAGACAGTGGCATTGGCACAGCAAGACCTTGGATCGGATTCGAGAGATGAAGCATTGATCACAGCAATAGGAACAAAAGGTACTCTTACACATCATGTCAATTCTGAATCGCATGAAGGCACTAGTTCTGTAAATGCATCCCTTCCTAATGATCGAAAGAGAATTGAACTGTTTCATATCAGAGTTGTTGTAAATCATGCCAAAGTTGAAACTTTGTTTGATACTGGGTCCCAAGCAAACTTAATTCCAGAATCCCTGGTAAAGAAACTTGGCTTAGAAACAATACCACACCTGAAACCTTACCCGCTTGGATGGATACATGATAAAGCAAAATTGATTGTAACCAAGCAGTGTAAGGTCAAATTTGTAATTGCTTCTAAGCTAGTAGATGAAGTAGAATTGGATGTAATACCACTGGACATCTGTGGCATGGTGTTAGGGAGCCCATACCTGTATGATAGAAAGGCAGTCTTCTTTTGACATGAAAACGAATACCAAATCACAAAATATGGGGTAGAATATATAGTAAGGGCTCATCAAAATCAAATCAATGCCCCTTGTAAGCGCTGGACAAATGAAAAGACTGGTGAATTCTAGTAAGGGTTGCATGCTTATGGTTGTAAGGGAAAAGGAGGCAGAATTTGCTGATGTTTTCCAGGGTTGCGACTAAGAACATAAACAAGAATTATCTGAATTAATTTCTAATTATGATGAGGAATTTCAGTAACCAAAGGGATTACTTCACAAGAGGGAAATCCAACATGAAATCCATTTGCAGCATGACACTCCTTTGCCAAATATTGGTATGTACAGGATGTCGACTATTGAGATGGAGGAAGTCAAGAGACAAGTGCAAGAATTGTTGGACCAAGGGGTCATCAAGCCGAGCACCTCTCCATGTGGCTCACCATTTGTCTTAGTGTCAAAGAAAGATGACACATGGAGGATGTGCATAGATTACAGCGCACTCAACAAAATTATGGTGAAAAATCGCTATCCCCTTCCACGCATAGATGATTTATCATATCAATTAAAGAATGTTGTTTATTTCACCAAGTTGGATTTGCGCAGTGGTTATCACCAGGTCTGAATCGCAAATCAAGACGTATGGAAAACTACCTTCAAGACCAAACAATGGTTGTTTGAATGGATGGTGATGCCATTCGGACTTTGCAATGCTCCAACCACTTTTATGAGGGTCATGAATGATCTCTTTCAACCTTACATAATTACATTGATGAATTTTCTCTTGTAGATTGAGGACAACACTTTTTTGAAGGAGAGGGGCATGTTGGGTCCCTATAATACTAGTGATTACCCCATTACTATTGTAGTTTTACCCCTTATTAATATTTTTGTGCCCCTATTATCCCTTCCTCATCAAGTTCTGGCAATATTGTTTGAATTGGGAGCTTGTCACCTATAACCTTCTTTAAACATGAAACATGGAAGACTGGGTGCAATCGAGAAGCTGCAGGAAGCTCCAATTTGTATGCCATAGTACCAATCTTTTGCAACACCTTGTACGGACCATAATACTTTGGTGATAATTTATTATCCTTCTTAGCTTGCTTTAGGGACATTTGCTTATATGGTTGTAGTCGTAGGAATACCCAATCACCTACATCAAAACTTCTTTCACTGCGATGTTGATCTGCCTGTTGTTTCATTCTATTTTGTGCCAACACGAGGTTATCCTTTAAGAGTTGGAGGACTTGTTGTTGATGTTCGATGTGATGTTCCACTGCCTGAACCTTAGAATTTTCTCTTAAATATGATGTGATGGATGGTGGTTGATACCCATAAAGTGCCATAAATGGGGTCATTTTTGTTGCTGTATGGAAGGAAGTGTTATACCACCATTCAGCCAGAGGCAACCATTTGACCCATTGTGTCTGTTTATCAGATACAAAGCAACGAAGATATCCTTCCAAACATTTGTTTACTATCTCAGTTTGCCCATCAGATTGAGGATGATAAGATGAGCTATGAGCTAACTGAGTACCAAGACAAGAAAATAATTCTGTCCAAAAATTTCCAGTGAAAATGGGATCTCTGTCACTTACAATAATCTTTGGGTTTCCATGTAGCTTTTGAACTGTTTCCATAAATGCAGTAGAAACTGTACTGGCTTTAAATGGATGTGATAATGCACAAAAGTGTGCATACTTGGTAAGTCTGTCAACTACCACCATGATGACACTCTTTCCCTCAGACTTGGGTAAACCTGTGATAAAATCCATTGAAACCTCCTCCCAACGTTGGCTTGGAATGGATAAAGGTTGTAATAGACCCGGTGTCTTAATTGTTTCAACTTTATTTTGTTGGCAAACCAAACATTCCGCCACAAACTTTTGAATATCTGATTTAAGGCCATCCCAAAAAAATTCCTTCTTAACCCTGTGGTAAGTTTTTAAAAATCCTGAGTGCCCTCCTAAGGGAGAAGTGTGCAATTCCATAAGAATCTTTTGTTTTAGCTGGGAATTCTTACAGAGGTATAAGCGATCTTTGTACCATAACGAATCATTTTGCCAGCTAAATGTATCAGAAGTACTGGAATCTTGTTGTAGCTTTCGAATAAGTGCCCACACTTCTTCGTCATTCTTCCATTCCTCCCTTGCTTCGTTTATCCAATCTGGTTGGATAATAGAAATGGCACACAACAATGCTTCCACATCCTCATCCTTTCTTGAGAGTGCATCTGCCACCACATTTTGCTTCCCTTTTTTGTAGATGATTTCAAAGTCATAACCCAACATCTTTGTGACCCACTTTTGTTGCTCTTCAGAGGATAATCTTTGTTCTAAAAAGTATTTAAGGCTATCATGATCCGTTTTTACCTTGAAGTGTCTTCCCATTAGGTAGGGTCGCCATTTCTTAAGTGCATGGAGTATTGCCAACATTTCCTTCTCATAAATAGCTTTGCTTAAAAACTTTCCCTTGATTGGACGACTTTCAAAAGCAATGGGTCTTTCATCTTGCATTAGAACAGCACCAATTCCATTTCCTGAAGCATCACATTCCACAATAAAGGTTTTTGTGAAGTCCGGTGTAGCTAAGACCGGTGCTTGGCACATTGCCTCTTTAAGATGTTCAAAGGCCTTTGTTGCTTCCGGAGTCCATGAAAATGAATCTTTCTTCAATAATGTTGTTAGAGGTGCTGCTATTCTCCCATAATTCTTAACAAACTTGCGATAATACCCTGTCAACCCAAGAAATCCTCGCAGATGCTTTATGGATGTGGGGATTTTCCATTCCTTAATGGCTTTAATTTTGCTAGGGTCTACCTTAACTCCTTCATGAGATACAATATGACCCAAATATTCCACCTCCTGGACTCCAAAGAAACATTTGGATCTTTTTGCATATAATTGTTTCTCCTCCAATAGTTGTAGCACCCTGTCAACATGTTCAACATGATCCTTCCAAGACTTGCTGTAGATTAGTATATCATCAAAAAATACTAACACAAATTTTCTAAGGAATGGTTTGAAAATTGAATTCATCAAACCTTGAAATGTTGAAGGTGCATTGGTAAGGCCAAAAGGCATGACCAAAAATTCATAATGACCCTCATGAGTTCTAAATGCCGTTTTTGGAATGTCTTCAATCTTCATTCTGATTTGATGATATCCCGAACGAAGATCCAACTTGGTGAAGTAAATTGATCCATGCAATTCATCCAGTAATTCATCAATGACAGGAATGGGGAACTTATCTTTAATAGTGAGCTTGTTGAGCTCCCTATAATCTGGACACATGCGCCATGATCCATCCTTCTTGTGCACCAATACTACTGGAGCTGAGAAAGAACTTTGACTCGGTTGAATTATACCAGCCTCTAGCATTTCTGCAACCATACGTTCAATTTCACTTTTTTGGACATAGGGATATCTGTACGGCCTGATGTTTGGAGGAACACTTCCTGGAATCAGATGAATAGCATGATCATGATCACGCATAGGTGGGAGACCTTTGGGAGTCTCAAATACCTTGGAATGATTGTCCAAGACTTTTTGGAGATCTGGAGAAATAGATGATTCCAATGTGGAAACATCTAGCGAACATAATTGTGCAATTACACCTCTTTGCTCCTTTTTTAGAAGCTTTGTCATACCATTAGAGCTGATTATCTTTCCTGGTTTCCCTGCAATACCCCTTAATTCAACTTCCTTTCCTTCCAAGAAAATTTGATGAAAAGTTCTTGAAAATTAAAAGCTATTGTACCCAAGGATTGTAGCCATTGGACTCCTAGTACAACATCAGCACCTCCCATTGGAATGGAAAGCATTGGGCTAGTCAATACATATTCTCCCATGGATAGCTTGATATTATGGCACTTTCCAGAGCAATTTATTGTTCCTCCATTTGCAATCATCACTTGACACTCTGGTGCTGGATATAGGAAGCAATTCAATTCTTTTGCTACCCTACAATGAATAAAATTGTGGGTGCTTCCTGAATCAATCAACACTATTACCTTTTTCTTCTTGATTTGTCCTTCTATCTTGATGGTTTGAGGAGTGGTAATTCCCGCCAATGCATTACAAGATATGGTCGGATTTATTTGTTCTTCATCTAGGCTTTGTTCCTGGAATATATCCTCTTCTTTTGACCTTTCTTGCTCCTTTTCTTCTTCCTCTTCACAATCTATGTAGAATAATTTCTTCTCAGCACACTTATGACCTTTTGTGTATTTGCTATCACAATTGTAACAAAGCCCTTTTGCTCTTTTTTCTTCCAATTGTTGTGGTGTCAACCTTGTAGGTTGTGGAAGACTATGGGCAACAACACTTCCGTCTTTATAGTTGTGAATGGTATGCTTCCTAGTTGCCATAATTTTGCTTTCCATTTTTCTTGCTAACCTGAATGCCTTCTCTAATGAATCAGGTTCCCAAAGGCGCACATCATGTTGGATATTATCCTTTAAAGACCCTATGAACACATCAATCCTATGCTCCTCTGGAATATCTTTTACCCTTATGTTCAATTTTTGGAACTCCTCAATGTGCTCCATTATTGAACCCTTTTGTTTGAGACTTATCAATTGGCTAAAAAAAGTGTTGCTTTTTGTATCCTCATAATGTGCTATCAATTCTTCCGTAAAAATTGCCCAAGTGATAAATTGTTTACGAGAACAAAGCCATTGATACCATACAAACTGATTTGGTTCCAAATATAAAGTTGCCATACGTACCTTTTGTGTGTTTTGCACATTATTGAGATCGAAGAATTGCTCCATCTGTAATATCCATGTGGCGGGATCCTTGCCATCAAACTTCCTCATATCGATTTTTGGAACATGGTGAGTCTTCGATCCAACATTAGAGTCTATGGAATCATGATTAACATTTCTTTTGTTCTCATCATGAGTTTCCTTTACTACCTTTTCACCATTAGTGACCCTTTCTTGTAGCAACTTCTTCAATTCTTCCATGTCTGTCTTCAAATCTATCTTCAAATTTACCATCGAATCCTCCACCTTAGTTTCCATGCCCTTTATATTAGATTCCACACCATTTATCTTAGATTCCACGCCATTTATCTTAGATTCCACGCCACTTATCTTAGCTTCTGTTAGCTTTTGTGAGCGTGACATTTGTTGCACTTGTTCTTGTAATTTTGATATATCATGTAGCATTTCTTCCTCTTCTTCATGAGTCATGCTAGAGCTTTCAGGTTCCTTACTAGGTGTTTGCATTTTCTTTCCTCGGGGCATCAGTTACCGATAATAATGCTTTACTATGCCCTTTGAATTCCATTAAACCAAGCTTACACAAAAATTTAAAAAAAAACTACACACCTTTTTTCACTTTATAGAAGCCTGATATTGAATCTGATGTATCTCTGTAATTTCGGATCATCCAGTTCTGAAATTGCTACCTGTAGTAGCCTTCTGCGTCCTCTTTCCAATGCCACAAGTCTGAGCCAAATTGGATTCTCCAAGGAAGAGTTATGTGAAATCTCCCACAGTGACTTGCTTTTAGACTGGTTCAGTAGAGCGAACTTGTACGACGTGCCACGAGTCACTGTTTCAACCTTTGAATCTGAAACACACATACAAGAAACTACAGTCCGTCCTCTTTCTGTACCTTTTTACGAAATTTCAATCCGATCCTCAGAGAGAGAGTTATGACGATTTTCCCCAGGTCACCTGTTTTGAATGTAATTCAGGAGTCTGCAAAAAGACCAACTTCCTCAGATCATATCTCCGAAAATATCGCGCAAAAAGCTCTGAAATTCGGACCCAAGGTTCAGCGCCAATTCTTCTCAAATGGGTTTTTTTTTCGACTTCTGAAACGTCACAGAAAAAAAGTTATAGCGAAAATTCCACGATGACCTGTTTGGAGCAGCGAAACCCTAGAATCCAAAGCTCTGATACCAAATGTTATGAAACCAGCTCAAGAAAAGATAGAAAAGATAGATCAACGCCTTAGAATTCAGCCTCTTCGAGGGGGCAACCTCCTTTACATTACATAAATGAACAATTCTTGGATGATACAAATGACAAAACCTCCTTTCTATATATAGGAGTCTAAGGAGTCACAATATAATCCAGCCGACCTAACAATAATAATATAAAGCCACAAAAATAACAATAAGGGATTCTATGGGGCACAGAAATAACAATATGGGGGGTAATAGGGGCACAACAATATAAATAAGGGGTATAACTACAATAGTAATGGGGTAATCCACTAGTATTATAGGGACCCAACAGGGACAAAGCTCAGCAGTTCATTCAGCGAATCCAATTGATTCACCAAGCAGTACAAGAGCAATTGGAGAAAAGTCAAGCCCATTACAGGGCTCGACATGACAAACACTGAATCGACCACCAATTCCAAGTGGGCGACAAAGTGTGGTTCCACATCAGCAAGGATAGGATGAAGGGAGAAGGGAAGAAATTGCGACCCATCTGATATGGCCCATTCACCATATTGGAGAAGATTGGAAACAATGCCTTTCATCTTGATTTTCCGGTGTATATGAAGATGTACTCAGTAGTGAATGTAGAGAATCTAAAGCTGTATGAACCACCATTGATCATTGACACAGATGAGGTGGGCACAGTTCCTACAGTCGATGATTTTGCACCAGAATATCTCGATGAGTTACCGGAGGACATCATCCTCGATAGAAGGACAAGGACTTCATAGCGAGAAGATGTGGAATACCTTCGAGTGGGTTTTAAGGGAATGCACCCCAGCGAGGCTAAATGGCTGGAGAAGGAAAAGGCGAGGGAACAATTCCCTCACTTGCTAATTGACTAATGAAAGATTTTGGTAGTCCAAAAGCTCCTCAATGGGGAGGATTGATCCAGGTGGATCTTCAGATATAATGGCATGGAAAAGCTCCAAAATAAAAGTGCTCAGAATGAAGTTGCCCTAGGACCAAAGCGTAGATCTCGTCGTCCTGATTCCAATGGCGTGAACAACACTTCAATCCAACTGCGGATGATGAAGTTATCACAAAAAGAAGTTTGCTATGTTCCTTAAGAAAATGAGGCATTTTCCTTTAAAAAGGAATCGCATTGGAAATCATGCAGAGGGCGGACCTTAAGACCCCCGATCAGCGATTGCCAAAATATCGGGTCAGAGGAAGGCCATATATATATATATATATATATATATATATATATATATATTAGCGATATCGGAACCACGCAAGTGTCAACTTGCAATCACGATCAGCGATATATATATATATATATATATATATATATATATATATATATATATATATATATATTAGTGATATCGGAACCAGGCAGGTGTCGACTTGCGATCACGATCGGCGATATAAAGTGATTGGATCGACATTGCCAATCGGTAGACCAGAACCTCAGGTCGTTGTATGAGCGGGATGGCGATGCGATCGGCCAACGCCGATATCAGCGATCGGCAGTCGACAATCCCCATTAACAGGACTGTTGAACCTCGATATGCCAATTGCAATATCGAGCCCGGACCCGATAAGGATATATGTCCGATCTAATATTTTTTTTGAAGTCTAGGACTTAAGGATTTGATTGGATTTTAGTGTATTTCGGGGGTTTTTGGATATTATCGCTTGGATTGATTAAAATATTGTGTTGGGGTTTGTTGCACCATCTGACCCTTCTACTAAAACGACCTCTATTTTATGCCAAAACAACCCTGATTTAAGCGGGATTAGTCCAAATGACCTATTATAAAAGCCCGATAGTTAGAAAAAGCAAGGGGGAAGAATTTCAGCACGTTGTTCGAAGGAGGAGAGATTTTGGGTGGCTAATAGCGCATTTTGTCTGTTTTGGACAAGTTTTAGATGTTTTTCAGTCCTCTCAACGCCATGGATGCATTGGTGCTGCCCACTTCTCCATTTGAATTCTTCTGTTCTTAGCCATCTTTCAGAATGGAGGTGTAACCCTCTTTTGATGTACCAGATGATTGCATTCCCTTCTTTTTATGCCATTTAATATAAAGGCGTCCCCATTGACAGAGCAGGGCCCGAAGACATAGTTCGAGTTGGACAAACTCCATTATCAAGTCTTTGTGTTTTCCTTCATGCTTTTTATGCGTTTCTTCTTCTTTTCTTGTGTGCATATTATAATTCTGTGTTAAGCTGCAATTTTTACATGTGATTCTTTCCATACATCTATAAGCAAAAGTATCCCGGATCACAGGGGCTCAATCCTTGGGAATTGCGCAATCAATTTGGAGGAAATTCCTATCTTTTAGGGGCCAATTTCCTCAAGAATTGTGCAAGAAAATAGGAGTGTTGAAAATAGCAACAAGATATGCTAAAAATAGAAGTGTTAAAAATAGCATTTCAGGTTCCAGTGTTGGACATAGCAACAAGGAATGAAAAATGGAAATGTTAAAAATAGCATTGCTATAAATAGCATTTCAGGGTAGATTCCAATTTTAGTTAGTCCTTGAACTAAAATTGAGAATTAAAATTCGAATTTGATCTTAGCAACTATTTATAAAATAATTAAGTAATTCATCTTGAGTTAATTAGTTGTAGAAAATCAAACATGAAGTCTATGTGAAGACATGCAACGGTTTCTCCATTGATTGAGGAATTTATCCCTTAGTTAAGGAGATGAGGATGAGTTGTACTTTGAGTTGTAATTAGTTATCTCAGTTAACTGAGTTAAGTCCAATTAGATTAGTTTTAACAATTTTTAGAATTAATTGTGAGTTCAGTTAGTTAATTCATGCATGCATGTAACTATTGCACTTCAGATAACTGAATATTCTCTCATATATAACTCATGCATGTCAGTTCAGTCAGAGACCTAGTTGAGATTAGAGGAAGGAACAATGTACTATCAGTTGGAGGAATTTTCTTATATAGGAAACTCATCCATGCAGAAGGAATTATCTCCTCCAGAACTACGCAGTTATTTCTGAGTTTGGTGAGTTGTGTGAGAGGTGAATTCACACAGGTGGCAACATTGGACCCCAGGAGAAACTGTGTAAGGAAATAGGAGGCTTGGAGGATAGAGAAGAAGGTTTGTGAGAAGCCTTTGACTATCTATGAGCAACAGAGGGATTGCAGAGAGAGCAAGATAGCTTGTGAGCCGATTCTTTATGTAATCCAGACTATTTTCCTCTTGTATGATAATACAGAGATCGGGGTTTTAGGATGAGATTTTCCCTAGAGTATTGTTTTATGTTCATGTGTGATTACTTTCTCATTCTCAATTATATGTGTTCTTATTGATATTGCTCATATTCGATTAAGCTTCTGCAAAGTTTGATAGTAGAAGTAGATCAAATATTTTGCTTTAGTATATTACATTATCAGGTGATCTACAATGAGAATTTCTACATGGTATCAGAGCAAAGGTGATCAAAGGAGAGAACTGTATACAAGAAGGGAGAAGTTCGAAGTTTAAGGTTCCTAAAAATAGAAGTCGAGCTCTTATCACATCTCAATTTCACCAATGGTGTTCAACGGTTTAAGACTTGAATATGCTCTTGATGGCAGTTCGAATTATATAGCCTGGAAGGATCACATGGAAGTAGTATTAGAGGATAACGGTCTAAAGGACTTCATTGATCAAGAAGTCCCCAAGCCGGCAGCAGCTAATGCTACAGAATTGAAGGAATTGAAGAAATGTGTGGCTAGAGCAAGGAGAATCCTTCTAGAGGGAGTTCGAGACCACATATTCTCAAGTCTCCATGGGAAGGAGACACCATTTTTGATGTGGAAAACATTGAAAGATCTATATCAGAACAACAGCAATCAGAGGAAGCTGGCATTGAAAGACAAGCTTCGGAAAATCAAGTGTGAAAAGGGTGACATGATCTCTACATATCTGAACAAGCTCACCACCTGCAAGGATGATCTTGGAAGCATAGGGATCAAGGCAACCGATGATGACATGGTGAGTCTTGCGCTCCTCGGTCTTCCTAAGAGCTAGCATCGCTACCAAGACTCGGTAAATGGAAGAGAAAAACTGCCACATTGGGAATGACTTTGGTCGCATCTGATGCAGGAGGAGATAAGAAGAAGCACCAGAGATGGTTCTTCATCCAAGGAGGATGAAGAAAATTGCGCCTTAGCAAGTAAGGTGAAGAAAGGGAAGGAGAAGGATTCTTATCCCAAATCAAGTTCTTCTCAAGGTGGGAAGAAGTTTGACAAATCGAAAGTGCGACGCTTTCATTGTCATGAGGTGGGCCATTTTGCTACAAATTGTCCACTGAAGAAATCCAAGATGGGATCCAAGAAAGGATCTCAAGGTGAGGCATTGGCCTCACAGTTCGAGTTGGATTTCATCCTCTTCGCATGCATGGTTTCATCCATGGTGGGATGTGGTTGGTTTCTTGACAGTGGAGCTTATTTCCACATGACTGGTAACAAAAGTTTGTTCAGTACCTTGGAGGAGAAAGACCTCCAGATACTCATAGAGATGGGTAATGAGGAAAAGTATAGTGTCTCAGGTAGAGGTACGGTTGTTTTTCAGAGGGAGCATGGAGCTTGCATTACCTTGACAGAAGTGAAGTATGTGCCAGAACTGAAGAAAGACAGTTGAATTAGAATTTAGTAATTATATATATATATATATATATATATATATATATATATATATATATATATATATATATATATATCTATATATATATATATAATATTCCATTTTCTCTCTAATATTTAAATTAGAGATATATCTTATGCAAAAGTTTTAATTTCTATTGAATGATTGTATAATTTTATTTTTATTTTTTTTAGAAATTACAATATATCTTTAAAAAAAATAGTTGTTTTGTAATTAATTTATTTATTTATGTAATTCTAACTCTCCAACCTCCTTGTATGAATAACCAATCCAAAGTTTATTATTATTGTTGTTGAGTAGAATTGGATTCTCCACCATGACAATATTGGCTTATAAATAACTAAATACCTCAATCTACCAATTAATAGAATCTAAATTAATTCGATTTTAAACTTTAACGCTAACTTAAATTTAATATTGTTTATTTTAATTTATTTACATTTAAACTAAGCTACAAATACTAACTGCTATATAACTTTTATTTAAAATTCAAAATAAATTCAATTCCTTAAAAAAATATTTTGTAACACTCAAATTGTATAAAATTCATAAATCAAACTAGCCATTCCATTTCATTACTACAGAATTTTATACCATTGAAATTAAGAAAATCCAAACCACAAATCAAACTAGCAATTCCAATCCATTACTACAGAATTTTATACCACTTAAATTTAAAAAATTGAAACCACAAATTCGATGCGGAAACATTGGATGGGGGGCGTGAGATCACGGTTGATGGTGCCGAGTAAAAAATGTGTTCAAATATGACAGAATGGGGTCACAGAATCATTTTATTTTATTAGACATTGTCCGCAAAAGGTTGGATGGTACATATCTCAGAACGCGGTTTATGGTCTGTCCCTCCGCGCCAAGGGAAATATGGTTTAGACATGACGGAGAGGGGCCAGGGAATCATTTTGTTTAAGTGCCGCTGTATGGGCGCGCATTAAGGTTTAATGGTGTCCAGTCTGGCAAGCGAAAAATAAGCATGACAGAGAGAGCGCACTTAATTATAGTCTTCTGTTTTTATAAATTTTGTTAGATAAAGATGTTTTTTTGTGCGGACGATGTCTAATAAAATAAAATGATTCTCGACCCCACTCTGTCATATTTGAACACAGTTTTACTTGGCATCATCAACCGTGATCTCACGCGCCCCATGTTATGTTTCCGCGTCGAATTTGTGGTTTGGAATTTTTTATGCAAAGGAACCTCGATTAAGGACAAGCATTTGGACAGTGGCTAATAAACTAAAATGATTGTCTCACCCCACTCTGCCATATTTGAACACAGTTTTTTACTGGGCACCATTAACCATGACCTCACGCGCCCCATGTTATGTTTCCGCATCGAATTTGTGGTTTGGATTTTTTTATGCAACGGAACCTCGATTAAAGACAAGCATTTGGACAGTGGCTAATAAACTAAAATGATTCTCTCACCCCACTCTGCCATATTTGAACACAGTTTTTTACTTGGCACCATTAACCGTAATCTCACGCGCCCCATGTTATGTTTCCGCATCGAATTTGTGGTTTGGAATTTTTTATGCAAAGGAACCTCGATTAAGGACCAGCATTTGGACAGTGGCTAATAAAGTAAAATGATTCTCTGACGCCACTCTGTCATATTTGAACACAGTTTTTTACGCAGTGGTCTATAACGTGATTTTTTGAAAATCTTTCCAGTGGGTTTTTCGGTCAAAATCCGATAGTAATTTATTGGAATTGCAAGTTTGATAGCTAGTTTCTGCACAATCAAAGCGTCCCAGAGGTTTTTCAGGGTGCTGAATCCAAATATGCAGTTAAAAAACCATTTTAACTACAACAAATCAAGATTTAAGCTCAATTTCTTCTGCCTGATTCCGTCACCGAAATCTCCAAAAAATCACATTATAGACAACTCCGTTTTTTACTTGATACCATCAACCATGATCTCACGCGCCCCATCTTATGTTTCCACATTGAATTTGTGGTTTGGATTTTTTTATGCAAAGGAACCTCAATTAAGGACAAGCATGTGGCTAATAAACTAAAATGATTCTCTGACCCCACTCTGTCATATTTGAACACAGTTTTTTACTTGGCACCGTCAACCGTGATCTCACGCGCCCCATGTTATGTTTCCGCATCGAATTTGTGGTTTGGATTTTTTTATGCAAAGGAACCTTGATTAAGGAGAAGCATTTGGACAGTGGCTAATAAACTAAAATGATTCTCTGACCCCACTCTGTCATATTTGAACACAGTTTTTTACTTTGCACCATCAACCGTGATTTCACGCGCCCCATCTTATGTTTCCGCATCGAATTTGTGGTTTAGATTTTTTTATGCAAAGGAACCTCGATTAAGGACAAGCATTTGGACTGTGGCTAATAAAGTAAAATGATTCTCTGACCCCACTCTGCCATATTTGAACACAGTTTTTTACTTGGCACCATCAACCGTGATCTCACGCGCCCCATGTTATGTTTCCGCATCGAATTTGTGGTTTGGATTTTTTTATGCAACGGAACCTCGATTAAGGACAAGCATTTGGACTGTGGCTAATAAACTAAAATGATTCTCTGACCCCACTCTGCCATATTCGAACACAGTTTTTTACTTGGCACCATCGACCGTGATCTCACGCGCCGCATCTTATGTTTCCGCATCGAATTTGTGGTTTGGATTTTTTTATGCAACGGAACCTCGATTAAGGACAAGCATTTGGACAGTGGCTAATAATCTAAAATGATTCTCTGACCCCACTCTGCCATATTTGAACACAGTTTTTTACTTGCACCATCAACCGTGATCTCACGCACCCCATCTTATGTTTCCGCATCGTATTTGTGGTTTGGATTTTTTTATGCAAAGGAACCTCCATTAAGGACAAGCGTTTGGACAGTGGCTAATAAACTAAAATGATTCTCTCACCCCACTCTGCCATATTTGAACACAGTTTTTTACTTCGCACCATCAACCGTGATCTCACGCGCGCCATCTCATGTTTCCGCATCGAATTTGTGGTTTGGATTTTTTAAATTTAAATGGTATAAAATTCTGTAGTAATGGATTGGAATTGCTAGTTTGATTTGTGGTTTGGATTTTTTTAATTTAAATGGTATAAAATTCTGTAGTAATGGATTGGAATGGCTAATTTGATTTGTGAATTTTATATTTGAGTGTTAAATTGAATTTATTTATATATTCAAAATTGAATTTTAAATAAAAGTTATATAGTAGTTAGTATTTGTTGCTTAGTTTAAATGTAAATAAATTAAAATAAATAATATTAAATTCAATTTAGTATTAAAGTTTAAAATTGAATTATTTTAGATTTTACTATTTGGTAAATTGAGGTATTTAGTTATTTATAATTCAACATTGTTATGCTGGAGAATCCAATCCTACTCAACAACAATAATAATAAAATTTGGATTGGTTATTCATACAAAGAGGTTGAAGGGTCAAGATTACATATATAAATAAATTAATTACAAAACAACTACTTTTTTAAAGATATATGGTAATTTCTAAAAAAAAATAAAAATAAATTTATGCAATCATTCAATAAAAATTAAAGCTTTTGCATAACATATATCTCTAATTTAAATACTAAAAATAAAATTATATATATATATATATATATATACACTAAATTCTAAATTAACTGTGTTTCCATTAATAATATTAGAAAACCACATAATTTTAGTAAAAAATATGAAAATATTAATATAATTGATTTGAAAAAAACATGTAAAATAATATATATAAAAAATCTTGAATATACCTAAAATCACACCTCCATTTTCTTTTATTTTTTTAAGAGTAATAAGATTAATATGTTCAAGTTAATCCATATAACGCACCTATTTTTATAAAGTAATAACTATTTATTTTAATGTTGTAAAGTCCTGGTTCCCATGCTTAATTCCTAGCCAAGTTCGTTTGATTTCAAATGCAAGCTCCAAAACCTTTCATAGGTGTTTTGGAATTTATATAATAATAATAATATTTATTTTTAAGGTTAGTCAAGTTGGACACCAAAATGGTGTGTAGTTATTTCATTGTTAGATTTAGCAAGGTATACATACTCTACATCCTCAAAATTTGAACTTGTGACTTTTTTTAGAAAAAACACATGCTCTTAACCATTAAGTCCACTCATATACATACAGCTGACAAAACTATAATATTGTAATAATATTACTTTACTACTATTTATGATCATAAATAACATTAACGAGACTTTGTCGAGCGGTCATTTGATGATGGGATGGCAAACCCTTTGCTTTGAAGGTGTGTAAGGAGATTTACACACCTTTAGGGTTCACTGGACGATCGAATTTGATGAGGGGCAATTAGATGGTAACCATCTGCTGGTTCAGGCTCCGCTTGCAGAGTTCTAGTTCTCGTGGATATTTATTTGAGTGAGCTGCAAATGTGACTGTTTAGATTTTATTTAATGAAATCTGAATCCGTGGGTTTGTGGTGTAGCCATAGAGATAACAGCAAATAAATATAATTAGATAAAATTGTCTTAAGTATTAATATTCAATTATAATCATGGTTTACAGGGTATTGGATTATAAAGTCTTTCAAATTATAACCAATAACATTATAAATAAATATTAATAAAAAAATTATAATAAATTAAAAAATAAGTCTTTTAACTTTACTTTATAAAATTAAAAATTATTTAAAAAATTTAAACAAAAATAATAAATAGTATAATACCTCAATGATAAACCATAATAACAAAAACATACCATCTAATAAAAAATTGTTTCACCGACTTCTAATTAAAAAAATCCAAAACTTAATATAGTTAAACAATCTCAGTTAACGTTACCTTCTGTGTTAACTTTACCCCATGTGGAACGGGTAAGAGCCATCTGCAACAACAGGTTTCGAATTTGAATTTGAATTTCACTGCCACCTGTAACCTGGAAAATTGATCGTACTTCGTACATATTTGGATCTCGCACATTAGCCCCATTTTCGAAATCACTTTTACACACATTATCTGTCTATTTTAATTAGGCTACTTTTTCGTTGTCTAGGTAGTGGGTTTTCACCAGTATTTATATTTTTCACCTCTTACTAACCTCTACTGAATATTAATCACTATAAACTAAACCAATAATTAACTCACTACCTTTACAACATGAAACACCAGAAAACCAATAATTAATCACTACCTTTAAAATTCCCAAATTTCATTGTTCCACTTTCAATTTCCACACAGGAAATAGTTGGAAAATTATCACATACATACCATTTTAAGATGAGTTTAGCATCATGCATGTACGCGCACCACCTACAAGAGGACCATAACGGACATATATGGCAGAAATGTAGTTGCGTATTTTTTTCAAAAACCCAAAGAAAATCTTTCTTTTTAATTATTAATAATAATTTAAATTATAGAATTTTAGTATATCAACTTATAGGTAATTGGACGTACTCCTGGTGTTATAGAGGCAACTATAAAGATTGATTCTAGGTCTCCCATAAATTAGGACTCGCAGTTACAAATTCACTATATGGTTAAAATAATAATAATAATAATAATAGTAATAGTAATAGTTTTAATGAATTTGTTTGCATTTAAATAATATATTCTATAAAGCAATATGTTTTGAGTAGATGAGAATCATCATATCTCTTTTTTTTCAGAGATGAGAATCATCATATCTCTACCTCTTTAAGTAACGATATATATTTTTAAATGCTTTCAAAGCTTGCACCAATGCATGAGCTTGTTTCTCTATGATGTTATATCTTAGTTGAATATCTCTTTGTATATAATTATCTTTTAAAGACAATTTGTTCGATTCCTAAAGTCAACACACAATCTTATTTCTTCATTTTTCTTCCTAACAGGCACTAGGTTGGTGATCCATTTAGAATATCTTAAGGAAACAATTTTTTTTGCATCCAATACCTTCTTTAGTTCTTCCTCTCCATTTTTCTTCCTAACAGGGACTAGGTTGGTGATCCATTCAGAATATCTTAAGGAAACAATTATTTTTGCATCTAATACCTTCTTCACTTCTTCCTCTCCATTTTTCTTCCTAACATGCACTAGGTTGGTGATCCATTCAAAATATCTTAAGGAAACAATTATTTTTGCATCCAATACCTTCTTTACTTCTTCCTCTCCATTTTTCTTCCTAATAGGCACTAGGTTGGTTATCCATTCAGAATATCTTTAGGAAACAATTATTTTTGCATCCAATACCTTCTTTACTTCTTCCTCAATGATTGGAAGGAAGACTGGATTTATTCTTCTTAATTTTTGCTGAAATGATTTAGCTTCTATTTTGAGAGAAATTTTATGCTCAATAATGGTTATGGCATAGGTTTTCAATTCTTCGTTTGACGATGCAAATACATCTCTGTAATGTTTGAAAAGATAGATATATTTGTCTTTGATTTCTTGAGGTAAAGATGCTGAAATTTTAACATTTTTGATTTGTTCAGAAGTACCAATATTATAGTCCTGAACATCTTCTTGTTGTGAATTTAGCAATGAAGTTTTTGAGACATCATTATGATAAAAACGTTTTCAAGGGGAACCAACCCCTTTGGGATGTAATAATGTGATAAGTGAATGATATTATGATCAACAATTTCTATTTGAAATGTGAATCTGGATCATCCTCATTTGATTTGATTTATTCAATATTTTCTTCCTAAACATATAAAGCAGAAAATTAATCTATTGTTTGTAGAAAAAAAATTGTTGCTCATCATCTTTAAAAACTTGCCAATGTTTCAGATTGACAAGAATGGAAGGTCTTTACTTTACTTCAATTTGATAATATAATGACAGAGAATCAGATGTTTTGAAAGAACTAGTAGAAATTGCCAAAGCATCAACATAAATATTTTCTTCTCTTGGGATTGATGTGATATTGAAGGCTTGAGAATAATTTTCTACACAATACCAAACTTCATTTCTATAAGCTCTGAGCCTAGGATTCTTAGTTTGACAAAGATTTCTAATTTGTTTTACAATTAACTACATTGATAAGTAAGGCTGAAAAACTGCAGAGTCGAGACGTTGGAGAACTCTGACAAAGGAGATTGGGTCATCTACACCATGGTGCCTTAAAAATCATGCAGCAAATTACCACTGGTTTCCCTAAAGGCTCCCTTGACCAGTAGGATGTCTGCAAGGGTTTTAGATTGGGGAAATATGTTGAATCCACTTTCCATGACCGAGATTGCAGAGTAGATGCAATCTTGGAGTGAGTCCACTTTGATATTTGTGGACCCTTTTCTACAGTTGCCAAGGCAAAACATAAGGACCATGTTATTTTTATTAATGATTTATCTAGAAAATGTTGGATCTTCTTCATGCAGAAGAAGGATGATTTTTTCTCAAAATTTGTTGAGTTCAAGGAATTAGTTGAGAAGGACACTTAGAAGAAGGTGAAGGTTCTCAGGAGTGACAATAGAGGTGAATTTGTTTCACATGCCTTCAAAGATTTATGTGCCAAAGAAGGTATTCAAAGAGAGCTGAAAACACCCCATAACCCACAACAAAATGTGGTAGCTGAAAGGAACAGAAAAATCATAGTGGCAGTAGCAAGGGCCATGTTGCATGGTTAGGGCTTGCCATTATATCTATGGGAAAAAGCATGCAACATTGCAATCTACTTGTAGAACTAGAGTCCTAAGAGGATACTTGGTATGATGGCACCAAAGGAAGGTTTCTTTAGGAGAAAGCCTGATGTGTCTCATTTCATAATTTTTGGAGCTTCAGTTTATTGTCATGTCTCCAAGGATTTGAGGAAAAAACTTGAGCCTACAACAAAGTTGGGAGCTTTTATAGGATACACCGAAACTCCACAAAATTACCAGGTGTATTTTCCTTCACTTAGAATGACAATTGTAAGGAGAGAAGTCAATTTCAATGAGGACAAAGCTATGGGATTCTCTTTGGAATGAGAGCTGAGTATCCCACTGGAGCAGGAGATTCTTGCTCCAAAGGAGGAGCCTGAGGATGAACTTTAGGAGGTTGTGGAGCAACCACATTTAGAGGAGAATACAAGAGATAGAGTGGAGGCACCCACTCAACCAAAATCTTCCAGAGAGGGGAGAAATAAAACTAGAGAAGCTCATATATTGGTGCAAGATGCTAGGGAGAATGTGGGATCCCCTACATCACAAATCAGTTAGAGTAGGTCACCTGATAGGTACATTGGTTACGTGGCTCTCATGACATAGCTCATTAAGATATAGTCTGCTTCAATTGAGGAAGCAATTGCTCAACCTGTTTGGGTTGATGCCATGGTGGAAGAATACAAATCCATCATGAATAACAGTGTATGGGAGGTGGTACCGAGACTAAAAGGGAAATCAATGGTTGGTTCCATTTGGATTTACAAAGTGAAGCATGCAGAGGATGGGAGCATCGAGAAGTACAAGGCCAAATTTGTGGAAAAATGATTCTCTCAGGTAGAGGGAGTGGGCTATGAGGAAAAATTTGCACTAGTTGTAAGATATTCCTCAATTATATCCATTCTAGTATTGGCTGCAAAGATGGGGTGGAAAATCCACTAGATGGATTGTGAAGACCGCCTTTCTCAATGGTGTTGTTGAGGAGGAAATTTACATAGAGTATCTAGAATGAATCGAGACATATGATCGGGAGTCACATGTGTGCAGACTCAAGAGAACAGTGTATGGTATCAAACAGGTGCCCCGAGTATGGTACAATCAGATCGGTGCTATATCAGTGGATTGGGCTTTGCCAAAAGAGAGGCAGATGCAAACCTTTGCCACATTGTGCTAGACGGTAAGTTGCTTATTCTTTTTTTGTATGTCGATGATTTAATATTGACAGGTGATGAGCAATTGATTTTCTCTTGCAAAGAGGACCTTGCAAGGGAATTTGAGATGAAAGACATGGGCCTCATGAATTACTTCCTTGATCTGGAAGTATGGCAAGGTGATGGCGAATTGTTTGTGTCTCAGGGGAAGTATGCCTTTGAAATAATTCCGAGATTTCACATGGAGATTTGTAAGCCCATGAACACACCCTTAGCTACAAACTGGAGGAAGGAGAATTCCACTTCAAGTGAAGAGGTTAAAGATACCATTTACATGAAGCTTGTGGGTTCACTGATGTATCTTTTAAACACATGACCCGACATGTGCTATGTAGTAAACTAGATGATTCAAGCTATGGCGAGGCCTACCAAGCTATATTGGAAGACAACAAAGCATGTGTTACGATACCTTAGAAGCACTACCTAGTATGGATTATGGTACATACAGACAGAGGGAGTGAAACTGCAAGGATTCATAGATGCAGGTTGGGTAGGGAGCTCATCTGATAGGAAAAGTACATCAGGTGTTATCTTTAGGGTTGGGTCCACAAATATTTCTGGTGCAACAAGAAGCGTAGGTCTATGGCACTCATCTCAATAAAGCCTGAATACATGGCTGCAATCTAAGAAGCATGTGAGGCCATATGGATGAGGAAAATAATTATGGGGTTTTTCAATCAGGAGATGGATCCGATAGTGATATATTGTGATAATCAAATTTCCAATAAGCTTATGAGAATCCAATATTCATGGCAGATCCAAATACATTGATATCGAGTATCATCATTTGCGGGACAGTGTGCAGAGGAGAATTATGTCGCTACAGTACATTCCAATTGAGGAACAAGATTATGACATCTTGACAAAGGCATTGTCAAGAGGTAAATTTGAATTCCATAGGTGCAAAATAGGGGTGGTAAAAAATCCTTTCTTGCTAAGAGGGATTGTTGAAAAATTGTATCAAGAAAGACTCAATTTGACTTTAGCCTTAGTCAAATTGAGTAAATCAAATTTCCACATCAAGAGGACAACTTGGAAGCAGTTAACTTGTATGACATGGATTTTGTCACTCAGTTAGCTCAGTAAATTCGAGTTAAAGGGCTTGAAGTTCATTTATGCATGTGTGATTACTAAATTTTAGTAATCCAGTTCAGTTATTTTTAGTTGTATTCAGTTAACTCACCTATAACTATTGTTGGAGTCAGTTGAAGGTTAGTGGTGTAGTGGGACATCAATCTAACTCAAAGATCTGTTAGTTAACTGATCAATCAACCCAAAATAACTAATCCATGCAAGGAATTCAAATTCCTTAGCTGAAGTGGAGATTACAAGGTCATTTAAAATCAATTGTAAACTAGTTTGAGTGTACAAGTGTTGCATCAGGTCAGGTGTTCAATCCTCGGGAATCGTGCAATCAATTTGGAGTAAATTCCTATCTTTTAGGGGCCAATTTCCTCAAGATTTTCACAAGAAAATAGGAGGCTAGGTGCGCTGATATTTCGCTAAGTGTTGGCCAGAGTTGTTCATTGAGTAGAGAGAACAATTATTTTTTTACGAGTTCAGCTTTGAGTTGGAGTAGACAATTGTAATAACTTCTCTATTCATTTGATTAATGCAAATAGGCTTGAGGGATTTTTCCCAACTGGGTTTCCCTAGAAATCACTATGTATTTGTGATTTTTCTTATTGCATGTCTAAGCATGTTGTTCTAAATTGTGATTTTCATTTCATAGATTAGTAGAGTAAAATTTTGTCTCTTGATTTTAGATTAAATTCCTTAAGTAGTTGCAATTCTATCAAATATTCTACAAAATGTCCTTGAGAATCCTCCTTTTTTGTTTCAATAGATTCTTCAAATGCCTGTCCCTGAGCGAGGTTCCTTTGCATAAGTGTTGGATGATGATAAGCGAATCCCCGAAAATTCTAATGTTTGACACTTGTGTGATTTTGGCCAATATCACACTTACCACAATCCATACATTTTTACCTTATTATTTATCCTTTGTCCCAATCCCATGCATATATCTTAAGAAAATTTCATTAAGAACTATACAAAACACCTCCCCATCTTGCCAACACTTAGATAAAAACATTTATTAAAAAAAATTTAATAACTCTTAATAAATATCCTAAAACTCATAAAAGCGCTTTTAATATAATTATTGATTAATCAAATTCCAGAGCATGTACTAGCCTTCCCAAAATCACACAAGTGTCAAACATTAGAATTTTTGGGGACTTGTGAAAGGATGCTCCATTCAACACATTTATAGAGCTCAGAACCAATGAGCAGACAGTCTGTCAAAGGAAGGTCTTCTATTAGAAATAGGTACCTGGTCCATGAAGGTAATATCTCACAAGAAATCCTTTATCATTCAGGATTTCTCCATCCCTGGCTCTTAACTCACCTTTTGATTATCTCCAGGTTTACTTTTCTTTATCCCTTTGTTTTATCCTCATATATATATGATATATGAATGTCCAAACAATCTCTAAAATCAAGGTTACAATTTAGAATTCTCATGTGCTGCATAAAAGACTTGTATCTGTTTTGATGTGGTTTAGCTCAGATTGCTTCCTAATGGATGGACACATCCACTAGTTTTGATTTTAGTTCAAGAGTTTTCCAGCTTCTAAAAGCTTTATGATGTACTATCTGGTTCTTTTATATTGTCTCAATATAACACAATTGTGCTTTCTTGTTCTCAAAAAAATGTTTTGAGTAAATGAGAATCATTATTTCTTTACCTCTTTAAGTAATGATATATTTTTTTAAATGGACTTGTTTTGATTTGAATAACAAATTTCTAGCTAAAAATAGACTTTAATCTTTTTAAAATATTTTAATAATAATTTTTTATTAAGATTAATTTTATATAAATATTTTCTTTTAAAAAAGAAGTATTTCTTATTGAGAAATTAATAAATAAAAACTTTTATTTTTATAAAAATGGGATAAAAGAAAATAATTTAATTATAAAAAATAATATAGTAATTATTGATAATTTTAATATAAGTATGGGGATTTACGCAGTGCATTATATTAGATATCATTTTGGGATATACTCATTTAAATTTAATTTATATTATATAATTATTTAAATTATACATTTTACATTACAAATTTAATTAATAGAAAATACTAAAATAACGTTAATATATTAAATATAAAATATAATAAATAATCTATTTTTTTATTAAACGAAATATAAAATATCTTGTTTAACAATTGAGTAATAAAATTCTTTGTTTAGCAATTGAGTTATGATAAATTTTTCCAATATAAAAATAAAAACTTAGTATATAAAATATTGAAATATAAAATATAAAAAGTAAGTTTGTTTTTTTTATATGTATCTAAAATAATTTATTTTTTATTTCTTTTATTATAATTATTTTTTGATTTTTTACCATAAACTTTAAATTCTATTTTTTAAAGTTTGTTAACTTAAAATATTTAATATAATATAGTATAATCACGGTGCCTTTAAATTATTATGGAGTGTTTTGTAAAGTATAACTAGCATTTTTAGATGCAAGGAAGAGCATATAAAAAATTTCAACACTATTTTCATGAAAAAGATAAAGAAGCTAAAGCATAAACATTTTTATTCTACATGACTAAATTTTATTGTTCAGTAGAAGGTATTTTTTGAAGTGATTATGTGGATAATATAAGACTTGGATAATTTTGAAATTTTAAATATATAATAATTTTTGCAACTTGTTGTTTGGGTTATAATAATCTTATCAATTATTTATGCTTTTAGTATCCCATGTTAAATTGTCTAATATATTTTTTTAACACTAACAAATAATGGAAAAACATTAATTACATTTCAAAAAGAGATTAATGGTCATTTTCAACAATAATGTAGATTTTATGGACATTGTTGAATCTATGAGTAGAATTTATGAAGTGTCTTTCATATTTCTAGGAATTTGGGCCAATTGGGGAGCCCAAAAAATTTGAGTGGGCACAAAGAAAACCAATGTCAATTGCGTAAAAGTGAAGGGAGAAGACAATGCTACTACAAAAGGAGCTTCAAAGTTGCAATGTATGGAATGTAGACAACTAAGGGGATACATCTCCCCAAGAGAGACCAAAAAAGTGATAGTTAAACCTGCCTGGAGAGAGTTTATCTTGAATGGGATCATACCCAAGATAATGACCTAGACGGGACCTATATATTTATAATGTGACCAAAGAAAATAGAGAAATGAGAGTATAAGGAAGAAGAGTTATGGAAGCATAGTGGGGCTTTCCTTTAGTGTCTAAAGCATGTAGAAATGTGAAAAGACATGGAAGATTGGGAGAAGGGAAAAGAAAGGGGAGAGCTAAGTAAGACATAGTGCTACCAAGTAGGAGGTGGCCAAAGATGTTGATGGGAGGTCCAAAATATCCCAACAAAGGTATCATAAGGGATAAGGCTTCCTTGAACTTGACAAACCCATGTTAACATAGGATATCTATACAAAGTTAGCAAAGGTCACCTTGCACAAAAAATGGAAAGCTAAGTAAATAAAGCAGGAAAAGGAAAAGGTAAGAAAGAGGAGGCATTGTCTTAACCAAAGTAGGAAAACTCTAAGGGAAGGATTGAGTCATTGAATACAACTTCAAGGAGGCATTCCTTCTAGATGTAGATAGATAATATGAAGGGACATGAGAAAATTAGGCATCCCTATAACTTATTTGATTATCATGTTTATGGTGTTCTAAAGAATGTTTAATTCAAAGTCTTAGGAGGTTGTGTTGAGGGATGTTATAATATAAGAGGGAGGCTCAAGGGAATCTAAAGACACAACACCTCATGATTGTCATAGGGAAAGTGCTTTGAAGTCTTCTAACATAGCATCAAATTGGGAAGAAAGTATGGCTTCCTTAGGTTAAAGAGGAGAAACTTGTCTAGAGAAAGTGTTAGATTGAGATGTCTTATCTTGTTTATGGGTAGCATGTCATTGATAGGTAAGAGCTTGGTTAGATAGAAATTGTGAACCTTTCTTGAAAGAAGAAAAATTCTTTCATTGAAGGTCGTGACATTCTTATATGTTGTGAGTGTTGCCTTGGTTATGCTTGCACTACTTATCTAGATTATAGCAACAATTAGATATTGCGTTTTTATGATCAGTGATATGAATACTATTTCGGGAGAGGGCACTTTATGATTCTAAATCCATATGGGTGGAGATATGTGGGGCTCTAAAGGAAGGGGCTTTAAGGTAAAAATGGAGGTTTAGATCAATAAATTTGTTGAGGAGGGAAGGGTCTCCTATGGGAGTCCTTAAGGTCTTTGAATTATTAAATGATTATTTCTTCAAATTGTCATAGGGCATGAATTCATTACAATCACAAGTATACATGGGGTATTTGGATGTATGTTTTCTTGTCTAGGAGAGGACAATTTTCATGATCAACTTGGTTATGAATAGTGAAGGAAGTCATGTTTTGTGGAGGTAATGGATATATTCCATGGTTAAGTTAGTTCACATAGAATATGAAAGGTCCACCTATTTTACAAGGTTGGGTTGGAATTGTTGTATGAGTATTTGAATGAATACCAAATGGAATGCTAGGACTACTCATATGAGTAAGATAAGATAGATTGCACATGTTTTTAAGATAATTTTGATTGAGTCCAAAAGACAGGGAACTAGGAGAAAATTCAAGAAAAGGATGGTGAAAAGAGAATTCCATGGTCCAAGGGATAAAGGAAAAGGAAAAGGAAAGACATTACATTCCCTTGAAATAGGAAAGGGTTGATAGGTATTCCTTAGTGGATTTATTGAATGTAGTTAATTAATGGATTCATGTTACCACATGTGTGAATGTCAAAAAGGAAAACCACCCAAGGAGGCAAGCAACTAAAAGGGCGAGAGAGGAAAGTATAGTAAATACTCAGTTTTAAGGTTAAATTGAGAAATTCTAGGGTGAGATGGAAAAGGATGAAACTAAGAGTGTAAACCACTATATCAATTAATATCTTGAGATATTATTAATGATAGCCTAAGGTTGTAAGAGATTAGGGTAATTTTATTAAGTTTCATATATATTATACCAACAAATTGGTAAAGGAAATTGAACTAACTAGAGTTAATTATCCTGTAATCAATTTATTAAGCAATAAACCCCATCGCTTGAAATAAATAGAAGTCACTCAAAATTTGTTGTTGTAGATAATTAAACTCCATGGGATAATGTGGAGAGTTGTGGTAACCCTCCAAGATCCCTATACTATTTAATTTTTACGAGTCCAATAAAGGAGTAACTCAATGTCATTTTCTTTTAAGAGTTTTAAAAAGACACAAAAGGGAAACTCATTTAGTTCTTTTACCGTAAAATTGTAATGAGCCCAGAGAAAGTAAAACTTGGTGTTTTTAAGGGAGTCAGAAGAAAAACACAAGTAAACTTCTTCATGTTCTTTTTCATAAATTAAGTCTCTCAAGTCAGAAAAAGGATAAAATAATACAAGAGAGAACTCTATTGACCATGTTTGACCAACATACACCTTTTTTGTAAACAATCCTAGCTTAGTCCGTAAAAGGGGTAAAATTATACTAGTGGACAGTTGTTCATTTACTTTTATGAGTTTGAACAATCAAGTACTCGACGATCTTTTTCATATTTCAAGAGTCTGAAAAGGGCTCAAAGAGGACTCTATGGTTTCACTTTTTCATAAGTTTTAACGAGTTCGAAAAAGTGATAAAAGTATACTCATCTTACCGACTTTAAATTTAATTAATGAGCTGGAAAAGACAGAAAGAACTTGGCATTTTCATGTACATTTTACAAACATGAAAAAATAAACTTTGCTTCATTCACCTGAGTAAACTACATGTTACTAATAGGAGGATGAAATGAAGGCTTGTTTACGAGATCAGAAAGACTCGACTTAACATTTATGAGATCTGGTTAAAGACTCAACTCAAAGAGGGGAGGATTTGTTTAATTTTTTAGTGAGCTTGACATAGGAAAAGAACTATGCTCACGATGACCTGTTTCATTTTTTAACAAGGTTGACACAGTAAATGAATGATACTCAGAGCACCTATTTCATTTTTTAACGAGGTTGACATAGAAAAAGAACTATCCTCATGGGGACGTTGTTTCATTTTTTAATGAACTTGACATAATAAAATGAACCACACTCAAGGGTATTTTTCATTTTTTAATGAGTTTGACACAGTAAAAGAACCATCCTCATATAGCGTGTTCATGGATTATATATGGAAGAAACACATGTCAAGGGACACCCCTTGATCATGTCTTCCAAGAGATCTTCATCAGAAGGAAGAATAACTCTTTGGAAGGAACACATGTCAAGGGATCAATAGGGAGAAGAAAATCATATTTAAATCTCCCAATTGAAGTTTTGATCACGTCAGTTACCAGATCTAAGTCAAAAGAAGTCGAGTAGACAGTGAGAGGCTCACTTACATTGGTAACTGAAAACATGGGATAGCTTGCGCATAATTAACCCATGGCAGGGTAGGTACCACTTCCATATAAGGAACATTCAAGGGTGTCAAATGACTAGAAATCAAAGCAAGAACAATGTATGAAACTTGATCAACCATCACATTGTTTCCATTGTGAGGGAAGGACATCATGCGAAAGAGTGTCAATACGAAAACTTTCATGGCATAAACATAGTCTTGCCTAAGGAGAAAATTGAAATCTAAGGGACCTTGGACTACCATAAGATTGATATGAACATTCTTACCTTCCAAGTTAATAGGTAGCTTAGGAAGGATCCCTAAAGGTTCACTAATGGTTATATTAAAAGATAACAGATTCTGAGTAACAAGCACAAGTTGAGAGGAGCCTAAAGCTTTCCAAGCGGTTGAGGATAAAATACGGACAGAGGCACCTTCATCTACATTTGTGCATCAAACATTATTACCATAAGCCTTCACAATGATTTGGAAAGTGGTGGAAGAAGGAAGACGAGATTCTGTCAGTCTACTCCAATCAAAAGAAACAGCCTCATTACTTGGATGGGGTTCAAAAGCAACAAATGAAATGCCACCATGTGTATAAGAATCTGAGGTAACATGAAGAACCTGAGCCATATGAAGTTCACTCTCTAAAGGGAGAGTGGGATCGACCGAATATGGAATCAATTCGACCACTTGAGCAACAAATATTCCATCAATCTGGGTTATATATGTTTCACCCTCCAATGGAAGAGTGCGATTGACGGTAATTGAATTTAGATCAATCACTTCATCAATTGATAGTAGATGGGGAGAAAATTTACACTAATTAGTTGGAA
This sequence comes from Pinus tabuliformis, assembly GCA_031772625.1. Classification (NCBI taxonomy): domain Eukaryota; kingdom Viridiplantae; phylum Streptophyta; class Pinopsida; order Pinales; family Pinaceae; genus Pinus; species Pinus tabuliformis. Next base: position 318,739,899 of record CM062806.1, on the reverse strand, counting down.
GTTGTTACCGTGAAACAATAAGTTTTTCCAACAATTCTGAGGCTTCATCCATGTGAGAGAAAAGGTGACTAAAAATGAGGTTAGGCTCAAATAAACATGAGTTTTAGGCTTTCTATTGGGAATGATTTGCCCAACAATGCTGCTAGATATCAGTTTTTATTTTTACCTTTTATTGGTTTATCTGTGCAGTTTTTATTTAGAAATAGAGCACAGTTCTGCATAGTGTATAGTGGAAGAAAATACACATGTATGGTTTTTTTTAGAAAAAATGCGTAGATGCTCAAAAGTAGGGTTTTGTACCATGAGATCCAGAAATTCCACTTTATTCAAGGTATATATGTTTTTGACTTGCAAGGGAGTGCTTCATGACACTTGGATGGATGGTGAGAGATATAATTTTGATGATTATTTGTCATGATGACAAAATGACGTGTAAAAACTAGTAGGGGTCCAGTCAAGGTCTTGAACAAGTATTTACTTTAGTACAATAGTTTCCATGATATTTTACTGATTTGAAGAGATGGTTCAATTATGGGAAGTGACCTGGGCTCTGGTCCTAAAAAAGTGGCTCAAATCCCAAAGTCGTTGGCATAGCACTAACAAATTTAGTCTTTGGTCGCTGACAGGCAAGCCCGTGAAAGGGGATTTGGCTTTGTAGTAGCTATCATGCCTATAGCATGAGAGCGACTAAGGCTTAAGTTGTCCAAACATTTAGTGGGACCCAAGGGAAAGTTGTCTAAAGTATTAGATTGGTTCCTGAGGGTCCTGTAGCTGATTTTGAATGTATGTATGGTGTGTTTCTATCGATTCCACATCCTTAATGTGACATAGGAGGTCGAATCATGTCATAGTGGCCTCTCGTCGCATATTTACCCTGGCTAGCCGGTTGCTTCTGTAGACGTGGGAGGAGGGTATTACACAAGGCTTGTAGGTTAATCGTGTGTAATGAATTGATCATGGATTCCTGACATACATGTTTACTCAAGATTTGTTTGATTTTAGTATTATTTCAAAAATAAACAACTCTGAGAGAAAATTAGAAATTTATTCTGAGAGAAAAGTTGAAATATGAGGCCAGATTGTTTATACTTCTATTTAAGTCCCCTAATGAATATCCCCACTGAAGTGCAAGGCCTGTCCATTAATTGTATTTAATGTATTTATCAAGGATTCCTAACATAGTTAATTTATTTATGAAGGATGGCATACATAGATGCTATAATGTCAAAATGCTTTACCAAATATACAGAGCGATGTTCGACATAGACATAAACCAATTGTGCTATGTAGACATAAATCAATTGTTTGAATTTTCCATAAGCAAGAATGGTGATACCACGATTATGATATTCTATGCTTTGATTTTAGTATTGCTCTTTGATGCCTTAACTTGTTGTTGAGTCCCAAACCTGCACTTCCCTATATACCCTTTCAGCCTTCCTTTTCCATTTACTTCATCCACCAAGCTGTCAAATCGTTGCATATTAGTCTAAAAAGAGCTTATGAAATGGTTTCCTAACTATGTTTATGACTGTTGTTTGATTTAGATTTTTGTTCAAGCAACTGCAGAAACTTGTCACTTTTCGCAGCCAGCCCAAGTTTTCGTAGCCATTTTGTTAAAAGCTATGCTACAGGTGTCCAATGGAGAAACTGGCCACATGGGTAAGCTGCAAGTGACGTGTACATGGAGTGTGTCCCCTCAGTTCAGCCAAATCACTCATAAACGGTCGTGGTCAACGATGGTCAAAGGAAGGGCCAAATGAGGAGTTTTGCGGTGGCACGGCTCTGTTTTTCCCACGTGAAGGTTTGCATGGCACAATCCTTAGTTTCCGGAGGTACTGGCACACCTGTAGAGTAGCTCGTGAACTGAATCGAGCAGCCACCACTCCATGGATTCAACTGTCATGATGACCATCACGCTAGATCTCAGGTCAAGGAGATTTACGTGTCTCTTGGCAGCATAAAATCTAGGAATTAGTTGCAGCACCTTTACTTATAAATAACGCGTTGATATACGTTGGATAGTTAGTTTTTGAAATGTAATTTTGACTGTTGTTATCAGCCCACTGTACTGTGCTTCACTTTGTTTTATTACTGCACTTTAAATACATGAGAAGACAGCATTCCTGAATCTGATTTGTGACTAAGTGATTGACTGGCCAAGGTTGCGGAGGGCCCCTATACACCAAAGCTTTGTATAGTTTCTTACTTGCTTTCATTTACTGTTTTTAAATCATTGCTTGAATATATATTGCGATGTTCTGATGTTCATTGCTATCCATATTTCCTTTATGTTTTTTTTTATAACTGTTAGCTGATCAGTGCTTCTTTTACAGGTTTTTGTAGGTAGCCCGGGCAGATTTACATATTTTTTGATAACTACTGACATGAGATCATCTTGTCATTTCTGCTGATTTTCATTTCCTGAGTTTAATTCCAGCACTGTCATTTTTCAAGTTGTGTTTTGCTTATTTAATTTTCTGCTACTTAGACATCATATTACTCATCTGTTTATGATTTCCTTTCTATAGTCAAGCGACTCTATTAGTAAGGAATCAGAATATTACTTATTGTAGTATGATTTAGTTTGCTTTCCTGCAAGTTAGAGATTGGATTACTTATGTCATTTTCAAGAGTTGAAATATGAATGAGTAGTTAAATCTTAGTTTCCTTTTATGCAATTTAATTTCCTGCAATTTAGATATCATATTACTCAGCTTGTTTATGATTACTTCCTATAGATGGAGTGAGTCGAAAGGTGAAGGGTCAGAATGGGGGTTGAAGTAGTGTGATTTAGTTTGCTTTGCTTTCAGTCTTTGAGTTGCTTTAAGTTCGAGTTTTACTTTCTTTTTCATACAACAGTAAGGATACTGGGCCATTGTCACTAGTTCACTGTTTTGGTACATTTATTTCCTTTTGAGAATTGATTTCATTACAGTCAGTTTGGAACTTTCTTTTTGAAAACTTTTAAGTTTGGAAAATCACTGTAGAAATCACCATCACCATCCATACTTAACTTTCAATTTCGCCATCACACACTAGGGAATCCATAGAAGATAAACCCAAAAACAAACTAAAAAAAAACTCAAAAACGACAAAAGACTAAGAAAATGGTTATCTTGTACATATAGTACACCTCACTTCATCAATTTATGAATCCCAGATTGACATTTTAATTAGCAATTTAGGATACACTAAATTGACCAAACACTTGTTATGTTATTTTTAAATTGTATGCGCTGATTTTAGTATTACTTGTTGATGACTGGCCGTGTTTTATAATTTATTTTTTTTGTTTCAGGAAATGGAATCATCTTATGATGAAGTAGCATATAAACTTAAAATTTATGGTGTCACCGTGTGCTAAGAGGAATAACCAAAAGGTAGATCAATCAACAAATGCAACATCTTGCATGGAATCTAGAAAACTAGTTACAAATGGAAGGAGCATCACTTCTCATTGTCCCTATCCCATGAGATCTTGATTATGATTTATTTGATGCTTAATGTGAAATACATAATACAAAGATCACAGTTCATATGTCAAGACAAGAAGGGGCATGAAATCCTGTGGCAAGGATGAGCATCAATATTCTTGCACACAAAAGGGTGTGACCATCAAATACTAGAGAATATTGATGTTAACATTCTAGTTACATCCATAATGGAAAATGTAGATGGAATTGACCTAGATTGAATGTGTTTTTGCATTATTGTTATGGGAAAACTTAGTGTTTCTTCAAACGAATAACCCCTAGACCTAGTAGCAAGTATAGAACAACAACTAAAGTAATTCCATTGCTTTTCCTATAGCTAATAGATAAAAGAAAGAGGAACAAAAGAACCAACCTTAGTCTCTTGCTCAATCCTTCTTCCATTTGACCACCTTTGCCGCTCCCTTCCGTACTTAACTCGCTTGGAAGGTACCTGCACAAAAGAGACAGAAAACCATCAAAGCATACATATCGATCTGTTAACTAAACATATTATAGAATCGAAAGTACAATATACATCACATAAACACATGAATGGGAAAAATATAGAACTCTTTATTGATAGAGGAAGAATTACAACCCTTGAATCCATGTTCGATCTAATGCTCTCCTTCCAATTTCAAACCCTTCTCTCCTCATGGAACAACAATTTGACATGATAACATTACTCTCTTGCAAGTCTCACTCAAGCAACATTTCCTTAACTTAAGAAGTTCCAACCTCCCCAGGCCTTTGAATGCCTCCTCCATTTATAGCTGAATGGAGGAGGTTAAGCCATTAATGGCCTTCATAAATGCTTTACCATTTTTGGGAGGTGGTTCCATGGAGGAAGGGATAATGGATTAAGGTTCATTCATCTCCTTCCTCATCCAAATGCGAGCCCAATCCATCTAGAAACTTCTAGAAGGATCCATTGGATGAGGAATCCAATGGATTCATTTCAAAAATTCGATGAACCTCGCTCATCGCAGGTAGAAAAAAGGCTAGGTGTGATGCATAACACCCAGATAGTGCAGTGCCTGTAAGCAACCTAATAAAAGGCCACCTGTGTTGATCTCTCTAGGGGCATTTTTTGGATGAATGGTGACATGAAACTCTTGGGATGTAAGCATGATGTAGGTTGACTTCATTAGGGAATGAAAACAACTGAATTAGGGATTGATAGACCCTAATAATACAAATCTGGAAGTCGGGGTTGATGCGCCCAAATTTTCTTGTAATAGTTGCCTCCTAAAGCATGAAGTCAAAAATAAACATGTCGAGTGAGATGCTTTACCACTTGGAGAGAAGGTTTCGAAACAGAAGGAGACCTGCATCAGTTACAATACATATATCATGATACTTTGATTTTTTCTCACAATTTAGCTAAGGGAAGGCATACCCATGCTTAGCTTATAAACTTTCATTACATGTACAAATATAGTCGTCTACAGATATAGACCCATGAATGGATGACCATGAATGTAAGGCCATTTGTACATTTGATATAGTACTCATGAAAAATATATCGCAGCCCAGATGGATGAAACTAGATCCGGGGTCTTCAATCTCGTCCAATCTTCACTCAAGTACAAGTCTAACCATGTGACTAGATGATTTGAAGTTGAACATGGAGAGACATCGTCTGATTACCGGCCAATGATGTAAGCCGTTAACAAACACGGGAGGAATCACCAATAATGATAATGACTCTCAAGGTACTGCAGTACATTCTGCATGGTGTGAATAAATGATTTGATGTCGAACACCATACGAAGTCTTTCGGTCGAAGGCCAGTGATGTCAACCTATCGCTGAAAGTGAGAAACCTGCCATTGATGTATGCAAGCCTCAAGTTACTGAAGGGGTGTTTCTAAGTCAACTTCTTGGATGATGTGCTGATGTCGATAACAAGTGACTCGTCACGGGAGGGCCTTAATGTATCCCACATCAACGACACGAAACGAGGTAAATGATTTTGGAGATGAAACATTGACTGACGACACAAGTTTTAGGAATGGCAGGCATGAAAATGAAGGTTTACTGTATTGTAAAGGATGAAGTTTTGAACTGAATGACTTCTCTTGGACATATCGGTGACACTGAAGTGAATTGGTAGCATTGAACTAAAACAAAGTAATGGATGGTATGAGAGACCAAAGGTGTGATAATCATCAAGCTGAATGACCCAACCCACATAGTCATGGTGATGAGGTGAAAGTTTCATGTTCAAGAGTGACCTGCTACCATAAAGTGTTCCTAGCTTTTTCCCATTTTCTCCAATCATTTCTGACCAGTACCTCTTTATTTTTATCAAGCTTGAGGAGGATAACATATGCTTGTTGTATAATTTCACCCTTCGAGTGAATCCATCGCTATTTGATGTTTTAACGAGTCTAGCGAAGGTGAAACTCGGTCTTGTCTAGATGGACAAGTTTGTCTCCATTTAATGTTGTTAACGGGTTTAACGAAAAAGATAACTCTGTCCTTTTCACATTTAGAGAGTCTGAAAAGAGACTAAAAGAAAACTCCAAAAGTTCTTTTTCATACATTTGTCTCTCAAGCCTGAAAAAGCATAAAACAATACAAGAGAGAACTTGTTGATCATTGACCAACGAGTACCTTTTTTGTAGTTAATCTATCTCAGCCCGAAGAAAGGGTAAAACTATACTAAGTAGATATCGATTCTATTCCATTAACGAGCTAGAAATGACAATTGCTCGACAATCTTTTCATGTTTAGAGAGTCTGAAAAGAGCTTAAAGAGGACTCCAAGGGGGTTCCTTTTTCATTTTTAACAAAGCTCAAAAAAGCGATAAAAGTTTTCTTTATGGTCAAATATGTTCAATTTCACGTAAGCACATCATAACTGCTTTCCAATTATTAATCTTGCTCAAGAAACAATCAAAGATTAAATAATAAATCTTCATGGATAAAATAAAAAGCCAATGTTTACTCAATTAATGTGCAAGAAATAAACATAAAAACTAGTTCTTACCATTCATTTTCACCATCTTGTTTTTACCTTTTGATCTCTAGAGTGGTCTTTCCCGAAGTTCACCAGTTGATTGTGGAGGATTGAAGGGATCATTCCTTGTGATGTTTGGACCAGGTATGATCTAATTATGTTCTCTTTCATTTCATTTATCTCCTGTTTTAGTCAAGAACATTTTAGGGTTTTGAGGTCCCTAGGGTTTCTTTTTCCAATTCAGGAATTTGAAATGGTACTCATATGGAGAGAACGAGAGCATGAGGAACAAGATGTCATAGCCTTGAGTAATCAGGGAACAATTGAGGCCCTAAGAAATTGTGGATTACTCAAGTATTTTAAGCTATCCAACCTGTGGCAACAGATGGATCTTCTATGATTTCTTATTCTATCATGGGATCCGACCGATCAAACTTTTGACATTCGGGACAAAGAAATACCTTTTACCATCGATGATATATACTTCCTAACTAGACTGTCGAGGCAAGGTGCCCCCATTTTACTAACAGGTCTTGCCCATGGAGGTAGACCAGTGAAAGATTATGTGCGACAATTCTGTTGGCAAGGTGCCCAGCCTAGCAGAGACAGAAAGATACTTATCAAGGATGTTAGTGATTTACCACTACGGACGATCCTTTTTACCATTGCCAGATTGGCTGTCAGTTCCACGCCTCATTTGGCCACCAAATCATACATGCAGTATGCCTTAGAATGTTTAGAGCCAAAAGTATTCAATTGGTGCGAGGCTATCCTTTCATCTGTGAAAGAGCAACTAACCAAGGTGAGAATAGGAAATCTCAAAATTTTTGGCCATGGATCAATCATGATCTCCTTTTCCTTGGAGAGAATACCTCTCTTGCAGCCATAACTCATTTCATTGGGTGTATCTGGACCAAGGGACCCACAGATGCGGACGTGGACAGATTTAATGGCTAGGCATGGTGCCCATTCTACAATCATTTTTACCTCTACATTCTTTGAATGGTTTAATCGACAGGAGATGACTTTCGTAGAATATCCATATTCAGGAATGGATTTCCGTGGTGATCCAGATTTACCACTACCAGCTGGAGCAATGTGGGGTGCTATTGGTAAACTGTTTGACCAAGTGTTTTTAATTTTTTAAAGTTTTTGCATTTTTTGTGTTTTTGATTAACTCCAAGACTAAACAAAATCAATCTTTTATGTATACAGATATCGGATCTATTTGACCTGTGGGAGATCCATGAGATGTAGCCGAATCAACACAGAGATCTGTAGGGAGAGTGATTCTCCGAGACTTGGATTTGGTTGAGACTCTAGCTGAATTGCAAAATCACATAGAGGGTTTAACCCTAGGTATTCTGGATATCCGGATCGAGGAGCTACCTATGCAATTGCAACGCCACACCATCGGTGTGCCGGGTCATTGGATGAGACTTTTTCACATGATAGCACAGGCAGTGACCTGCTATCATGAGCACCACTAGCTTACTAAGATCATTTCTGCATACATTTAGTTTTTGGGTCAGATGACCAATTTTTGTCTTGGACACAAAATGTTTGTAAAAACTTTTTACAATTTACTTTCAGGGTTTTATTATGGTTGAGTGATGCAATCCTATTCAATTAATGATGTTAATTGAAAATATTTACTTTACATATGTTGCAAATGTCTATTTAACACATAATTTGCTAAAGAGTCGGTTAATGTGTTTAGACTTCTGGAAATATGTTGATATTGAATAAACTCAAAATACCTTTCCAAAATATGAACTCTAAGGAACATATGATGAATTGCTGGGTTTCAGACAGTATAAATGCCAGTAACTTGTAGCACAACGAGCTGTGAGTCTAGCCTAATGATAATTCGGCGAATGCCAAGTAAAATGGCATCAGAGAGAAGTTCAATCAATGCGCTATACTCAGCGATATTGTTTGTTGATCGACCAATACAAATCCCTCTAAAACTCATTAACTCACCGCTCGAAGCGAAAATGGCCCATGTTGCAGAAGATAGGTTTTGTGTACTTCGACTAGCATCATCAACGTAACCAACAAATGGTTCCGAAAAGTTTGACATCTGCAATAAATGCAAAGTGGATTACTTAACCAAATAAAAACCCTAAAAGAAACACACTCACATGTGCAGTTCAAGCATATTTACATGAGTTTTACCATACTCAATTAAGCATAGTAACGTTTTAAATACAACCCATTTATGGGCTTAGATAATGGAACTCCGTCATAAGCTACTAACTCATAGGAACCTTTTGTCAAAAAACGCTTAACAATATAAGGGCCCATCCAAAGTGATTCAAATTTTCCTGCACCAATTTTATCTGACTCCTGATCATAAAGCAATACCAGGTCACCTTCTGAGAAGAATCATGACTTGATATTTTGATCATATTGCGCCTTTACCCGTTTCTTATGTGCTTCGTTAGCCAATGCGGCATTGCGATGGGTTTCATCAGATGGATTAATTCCAAGAAACGTTATTCCTCCTCAGAAGTGTCAGGTAGCAGGTCAATTGCGAGTTTGAGTGACGAAATTTCACATTGAATCGACAAGACTGCTTCCAAACCATACACCAACTAAAAGGGTGTGAATCCAGTAACATTTCTCATTGAGGTTCGATAAGCCCACAAGGCCAAGTACAGGATTAAATGCCAATTTCTTTTGTGAACTCCAATCATTCGTTGTAACGTGTGCTTAAGGACTTTGTTGATGGCCTCAACTTGTCCATTAGCTTGTGGATAATATGGTGTAGAACTATCATGTGACAATCCTAATTTGGCAGCTAACTCAACCATCATGTGATTGCAAAAATGCAACCCATGATATGTAACTATAGCATCTGGTACACCAAACTTGGCAACCACGTGGTTGAAGAAAAATAATGCAGCCGTTTCGCCACTGTTGTTTAATGTAGGCATCGCCTCGGCCCATTTGGTAAAATAGTCAACAACGACTATAATATACCCATGCCCCCCGGTCGAGGTGGGGTTACATGTCATGAAATCAATGCCCCATTTAGCGAATGGTCCAATAGAAACTACTGGATGCAAAGGTGGAGGTGGTAATCTAGTTTTCCGATCAAAGATTTGACATGCATGACAACTTCTGACAGCAATTATGCAATCTTTGAATATCGTTGGCCAAAAGTATCCAGCACGGAGAATTCTCTGTGTTGTTGCATATCCGGACAAATGTCCACCACAAGCACCAGAATGACATTCATTCAAAGCTTTCTCGGCCTCCTTATGAGTGAGGCACCTACGTAAAATCGTATCGATACCACGTCGATAAAGCGTGTCCCCAACAATCAGAGAATTTTTGGCTTGGTATTTGATACGTCGTTGTTTAGAGCGAGAGGTATCGGGCCGGAAAGCTTGGGTCTAGAGATAGATTAGTATATCTCCATACCATGAGTCACTTGATGAAATGAGAAACAAAGACTCATCCACGATTGATGTTTCTGATGTTGAATCATTGGAGGATGAGGGAAGATCGGAAGTAGCTCGCAAATATGAGAGATTTCATTGATTTAGACTTAACGAATTCCAAATCAAATTCCTGCAATATAACTATCCACTTCGAATACTTGACCCTCAGCAATTGACTTGACAAAATGTATGCCATAGGGTTGCAATCAGAGATAATTGTAGTTTTATGCAGTAGAATATAGTGACAAAACCTCCACACAGCCTGAACGGCTACCAAGGCTAACTTTTCCACATAGGAATATTTTCTTTCTGTATAATTGAGATTTCAACTAAAATAATATACAGGATGTTCTATTCCATCGACTTCTTGGACTAAAACCATTCCAATGGTTGTATCTACAGTGGCGAGATACAGGTTATAGTCTTGTTGATAGTTTGGGGCATACATTAATGATGCTCTAATCAGGGAATCTTTAAGAGCACTAAAGGAAGCTTGCGCAACCTGATCCCAAGAAAGGATACCTCTTTCTTCAATAGATGAGTAAAACCTTTAGCCATTTCATCATATTTTGGAATGAACCTCCTCAAAAATTTTGCCTTCCCTTGAAGTTTTTGTACCCAATCAGTAAGAGGTACAGGGTAAATGAAGCCAGCACACAAAAATTTTTCAACCTTTGTCTTAATGGCAGAAACTTTCTTTGGATGTATAGGTCAAAGCTACTTTCGTACTGGTTTGACATCAGGGTACATTTTGATTTGATGTTCAAAAATTCTTGAATCAATGCCCAACATCTCCTCATAAGACCATGCAAATACATCTCCAAATTCACGAAATAGAGCACGGTAAATGTCTAGTTCTGAAGGAGAAAAAGATTTGCCAACATGAATATTTTCCACAACGTTAGGCTTGGTAGAAATGTCTATAGAAATGGTTTCTTCTATGTTAGACAAATTACGCTCAGAATTTATTGAATCTATTCTAACAAAATTCAAAAAGAAATCTACAATCAAAGGGTGTACTAGTTCATTTGAATAATCTTCCCTGGAATCCGGAGGAAGGGAACAATGATGATAATCTTCCTAAGGTTCTTCTCCTATCATCATTGACTAGATGATTTCCTCATCTGTAGAATATATACAAGCAAAAGGATCGGAAGAAGTACCGTATTCAAGTGAACGATCTAACCATACAATTGGCGACTGTGGATCAGGAAATGCTACACAAACAAGAAAAATTGATTGCTATACAATTTCAAAGGGACTTAGCGGCATAACCTCAGCAAAAATCTCATCTTCAATATTATTGGCGATCCTCCTTAAATTAGGTGAAGTAGAGGATAACATATTACATGTCCCGACTCTCACAACTTCCAAAGTTCCAGATGGTGGAGGAAGTGTGAAAGTACCCATTAAGGAGGGATTTTTAAAAAGACCTACACCGACAGATTGAAGTGAAAGCAGGGGTCTGTTAAAAAATGGAATGCTTCCTATAAATTGAGAACTAGAGGCAAAAAATGAGGTTTGATTGATAACTATTATTCCACCTCTATGAGGAAATGCAATCGTACGAAAGCATAAATCCATGGTCGTCCAAGTAAAATGTTGGAATCAAGGGGTCCGTCAACCACCTCAATCTCAACAGCTAACGTTTCCCCCCCTAGTTTTACCCTCAAGCTATTCAAAATCCCACAAGAAGTATAAGTTCTTCCATCAAAAGCCTTCAATGTTGTTGGTGATCTTGACAATGTAGGTAATCCCAGTGTTTTCCAGCAGCTCATTGACATAATACAGGTAGAATCTCCCTCATCTACTATGGTTCGATGAATATTCTTGTTGAGAGCTTTAATCTTAATCAGAAAAGCTAATTGAGCTAGTAACTGTGGTGTATATCCTGAGTGATTAAAAACCACAAGATTAGAATCCGATGGATCTACTCCACCTATTTCTGACAGTAAAGCCTGTACCTGGGAGGGGCAATTTTGTAATACCTCAAGCGTTGACATAGCAGAAGGAGGCTTAGCAAGATCTTCTACTATGTTATAATTTTGAGTAGCTCGAGCTCAAGGGTTTTAAACGTTCATTTATACACAACTCCCTTAGGTGGCTTTATTGTCAACTCTGGTGCAATGGGTATTGGAATATTTTCCAATGCGGTTGAAGTCGAAGAACTAGGTTGATCAGTAGCGTGATTATTTGAAGACGATGATGGATTACCATAATCTTTACTATGTGTCTAAACCAAAACTTCATCTTTAGGTTTTGCGATGGATAACATTAATACCTGGGATGTGGAAGCATTTTCAGTTGCAACCATATTGGTATCCAGGTTTGGAAATGGATCTGTCAACATTGTAGATGCGGTAGAAGCTTTTAACAGTTTAGAAACTTCCGAGCGGTGAGGAACATCCCTTGTAAAATTCTCATCATTACATATCAGACATGGATAACGAGGATTATTTCCCGAAATAGAGGAATCAGATGATTTCTCTTGAGGAGGGTTTTCAGTTTTCTTCTTATTTTTCCCTTTCTTCTTGCTTCCTGGTTGCTTTTGATTCTTACCTTTGTCAGACGACATGACATTAATCTCAAAAGCAGGAACCTCAGGTGCATTTATAATTTGATTTGTGGCAAGTGTTTGACCAGATGGTCTACTCGCTGTTTGCGTGCTCAAGGAACCGATCACACTGTCTTCAGCATGAGAGTCCCTATTCGATGATGGAGGTGGAATGGATTGATTTAGGCATGGTGCATGTGGAATTTTGTGATAGAGCGTGCTAGATTGCATGTAAATTAAATCCAAGTATTGGGCATGAGTAATCATTTTCTCTTCTGTAACAACTCCACATTTAGCCACCTCCTCAGTGATAGATGGCAATAAGGACTTAATTAACCACTCAGCTAAAAGCTGATCAAGAACATAGGTTTTAACCATGCGACGATGACGATGCCGCTCATGAATATGATCTGATATGTGAGTAGAAGCTGTTTGTTTAAAGTTGGTCAAAAGTTTCGTTCTAGTTTCATATCTGATGGGTAACTGGAAGTGGGTCAAAAAAGTAGTGGCTAAATGGGTGAAATTATTAAAAGAAGCTCTCGACAATTTAATGTACCACTTAGCAGCCGAACCAATGAGCGTTCTTTGGAAAAGACAGAGTCTTACCGAATCATCATTCAAGGAGTTCGATGAACACCACAAATGATAAGTCATAACGTGATTTGATGGGTCTTCTCTAGGATTTCCACTAAACTTTGGAATATTAGAAGGCAACTTATGAGGAATTACCAGCCACCAAGGTTCATACAAAGTTGGATCATTGGTGAGCCGGTTTAAATCTAGTAATTCTAGGGTTGCCACAAATTGCAACTACCGATTCAAATCAGGTTGAGCATATCTGGGATAAGATGGAATTGCCTATGCCATAGGCCTTTGCATACCCACATAAGGCGGATATCCTTGATAGGGCGGTAGGACATATCCGGTATATGGATTAAAACTAGGTTAACCTTGCATTTGCCTGTAACTGGGTTGGGATTGATACACGGGACCCTAATATGCTTGATATTTTTCTTACCCAGGCTGAGCTTGGAAAGCAGGCCCATACTGAGGTTGGACATTCTGAAAAGGAGGCTTTGGATACTGTAACTGCCAAGGTTGTTGGGGTATCGGTTGTGAAGTTTGATATTGCCCCCCAATGCCAGTTTGATCAGGTTCAGAATAAACTAAACCTGTAGAAACTTGAGTCACTCTAGATAATGGCACACTAACCTGAGGTAATTGTACCCCAGAAACAAGCGGTTGTTGTATATGTTATCACTCAGGTTGTCCTTCTGGTCGGCATCAAAAGGATACGACCGAGGTAACCACAGACCAATCTTTGGACTGCAGGTTCTAGCCCACTTGCAATCAGAGAGGGCTCTCTCTTTTTTGATTTAGCTTTGTTGATAATGTTTTTAGGCTATTTATTGAGTTCAAGGGGTTTTGTTTTGTTTTTGGTGGGATGGATGATACTTTCAAGTAAAGAGGCAGGGACAACATGAAAGTTCTAGAACCATTGGGCGTGGAGTCAAAGAGTAGGACTGCTGGTGCATTTTCTTGGTCACAAGAGGGAATATGGAGCAAGCTAGCTGCGTATGAAACAATCATTCAAGGTAAAAGGGATGGATTAAAGGCTAAGGAATGAGGGGCAATTTAAGAATCTCTCATTCAGATTAGTAGAAAGAAGACAAATGAGCCCTATCTAGGAGCAGTTAAGAATTCCGGGATAACAGTCATTCATATATGAAAATAGGTCAAACATGAGCCATAATAGAATTCATATTTACGCCTAATTCAAGAGGAAAACATTAAGAAGCCACAGAAACTAAGCACAGAGTGCAACTAAGCAAGTCTGAGCCAATCCTTTGTTCTGTGACTTGAGCATATGTGAAATTGAAATAACAGAGATAAGGAAAACTTATTGATTCATATAGCAGCACAAGAATTCCACATTCAATTCTTCAAACCATTAGACACAGAGTAGACAGTCGTTCCTCCAAAGCTTTTCAGCAATCTTTGATTAAGTAAAACATCTCCGATGTCTAGTGCGAGTCTCTAATGAGGATTATCAACAAACTAACCCTTTAAACAATACAGAGGGTCGGTATATATAGGGAAAATTATCAAAAACTAATTTATTACAATCGACCTAAGCAGGTCTGAAAGAAAATGATTACTTTAACCTAATCTTATCCAGAAATAAATGCATGAAAATATCTTTGGGCTGCGCTGAGGGCAGTTGTCTCAAAACTGAGTTAATGTCTGTCCTGGGTAGCCTGGTGCAGTCCTTCTGTAATAACTGTGATTTGTCCTTTATCTCCACCTCTAACTTGATTTTGCTGCTATTTTATTGCCACTAATGTGCACTAATCCCGACGAGATAGTATTTTAAATGGCCTTAACTGCTTTGCTGACTTTGATGGAGGTTTTTAACTTTCACCTGATTTAATGTTGCTGAACTGATACTCTCTGCCGCTTCCTGATACTCTTTGGCACTGATCTTGGAGTCTTTAAAATCTTCTGAATGGCTTAGACTGTCCCATCGATCCTTCATGGCAGATGCTCGGCCTTCTGTTGCTTTAAAAAGTGTGTTTTCCCCTTTCTGAATGCTTCGCGAAGAAAAACGGGTCATTCTGCACCTTTTGGGCTCGCTGGGGGCTACGCGATGAGGGGCTTTCCATTTTGGCCCATTTCCCATAGCCATGCGCGATTAGCGCTAGGCGCTAATTGCGCATGAAAAACTACCTCATAATCTGAATCCGGGCTTCCTAAGCACGATTTTCGCCTTTCATGCCTTTTTGATTGATGACGTTAGCATGACGTTAGCGGGTGGGACCCAGTACGGCGGGTGACGTGGCGGGATGACGTCAGCAGTACGACGGGTGATGTGGCGGTACATAGTGGCAGTGACGTGGTGGTACACAGTGGCAGTGACATGGCAGGGTGACTTGGCAGTGCGGTGGCAGGAGGCCGACGCAGGTTGATGACGTCAGCGATGACGTCACTAGGCAGAGGACGTGGCGCTAACATCACCAGGGGAGGGTGGTTTGGCAGTTTCAGGCGCACCGCTTTAGCACCTGGGTGGTTTGGGAGGAGGGGGCTCTGCCACAGCCGGGAGGGCGACGCGTGGCGGGAGTACGGCGGGAAAACCGCCGAACTCCCGGACGCTAACCCTCGGCGTGTTGGCGTATGAAAAAGCCCCGCCCACCGTAGATCTTGGGCGGGCCAGATCTAACGGCTGGCGGGACGGTTGAAGCGGGGGAAGGTTAGGGCGGGGACCCGCCCGCTATTTCATTTAATTATTCATGCGGCGGGGGGGTTTAAACATTAATAAAGTGGGTTTTGGGTTTATATCGAGCGGGGGTTAAATAAAAGTTTAACGTTTAACATAACATTTAAACATTTAACTTTTGGGAATGATGACTGCGAAGGGGAATAAATGGCTATCAGTTCAACCAGGGGTTAACTGATCCCAAGGGACAAAACGAGGAAAGGTTAAATATAAGTCCCAGATGGACTTAATATTTCCCCAGTTTTTAGAACATATGGCTATAGTGCCAGAGGGGGGGGGGGTTATTTAATAATTTTTGGGATTTTATATAGTTTTAGTAGTAAATGGGGATGGGGAACAGTTAGGGAGCTATATAGTAGAATCAGGAGTTAATATGATCTGGTAGAGTGGAAATGAAAGGGACCAATGATAAGTATATGAAATGGTGATAGACATAGAGATTTGTGTAGAAGATGAAAACATGACTTTTACACAAGAAATATGGCTTCTTTTCATGAATAAAGTCAAAACTTTGACTTAATGTTTCACAAAAATGAATTGGACTCAGGACTTGTTGTGAATAAAGTCAAAACTTTGACTTAATGTTTCTCATGTGATTTTCACCGAAAAATCTATCATAAACTTGTTATGGATCACAGAAGCCTCAACTCTACAATTGAGTCCTTTAGGGGTGTTAGTAAGAAACTTTGAGGGGGAGTGAAGGGAAGTTAGACATGCTTCCAGAATTCTGCCACCAAAACACTGCTTTGCTACCTCTACCACTGATGAGATGAGCTTTCCTTGTCGAGGGCAGCACTGAAGGAGATCTTGCTTTTGCAACCCTAGTCTACCTACCCAGCCTAATACATCTAGCATTTTTTGTTACTTCAGGAAGGGTGCACTTAGACTTGCAGACCCTACTTTACAATTTTTCTTTTTGACTGCCCTCCTATCTAAATCTATCCTTATTTCTTCCAAGGGCCTAGATTAAGCAGTTGGAGTCCTTTGTTTCTCTACATGTCTACAAGTCTTCCAAGATTAAGCTGTTTGGACAGATATCAATTCTATATATTCTAAAACAAGAAATTGAAACCTAGGGAAGCCAAGATTAAGCTGTTTGGACTTCCATTAACAGAACATTCTTCAAAGATGGTTAAGTCATCAAAATTGGAATACAACAGTGGCATTTGGACTGGCACACTTTCATGGCCTCTTCTATGGCCTTTTTCTGGAAATATGGAGCATTGCAGGATGCAAAGTATGACATATTTGGTATGTAAAATTGTCAATCATGAAAGATGAACACCTGTTGCAACAGGAGGCTAACAGTGGCTCCACTTCTATGGCCCTTTCCATAAAAAATCAAATTTTGCATGTTTTCCCTTGTCTTCTCTTCGTGAATCCCACCTTAGAACTTTGTCACCCATATAGAAATCCTCAGTCTTAGCTCTCTTATCAAACATCCTTTTGAGCTTTTCTTGCAAAATCTGAGCTCTGTCATAAACTTGCTCTCTGGTTTGCTGAAAGTGAATGGTTTGGTTGATTCTTCGTTGAATGTCATTTGGTTAAGCCTGAATCTCCTGTAAGAGTCTGATAGTAGGGATGCCCAAAGATGAAGGAAACCTAGCTTCCATGCCATATACTAGCTCATAAGGGCTCATCCCATTGGATTTCTTTGTTGAAAGTCTGTCTGCCCATAGGGCATTTGTGAGCTTTCTATGCTAGTTCTTCTTGTTTTCTTCTAGCACTTTCTTTATGATAATAATTAGGCTCTTATTAGATGACTCAGCCAGGCCATTACCTTGGGGGTAATAGGCTGTAGAATGCCCCAACGTGATGTAAAATTTGTGGCGAAAATTGATCATTTTTTTGGATTTAAAAGCAGCGGCGTTGTCAGTAATGATCTTCTCAGGGCAACCAAATCTAGAGAGGATGTTGCACTCAAGGAATTGGATAATGATGGTGTCATTGGCTTGCCTGCATGGGATGGCCTCAACCCACTTGGTGAAATAGTCGGTGGCTGTTAAAATCCATTTGTGCTGGCCTGAGGAAGAGGGATGGATTTCTCCAATAAAGTCAAGCCCCCATTGTTGAAAAGGCTTTTCAGTTGAGATGGGTCTAAGGGGCATGGGAAACAACTTTCCTTTTCCTTCAAAGATTTTGCATTTGTGACATGAAATGGCAAACTTCTTTACATCTGCAAAAAGAGAGGGCCAATAGAAACCAACCCTTAGAATTTTATCAGCAGTGGATTTCCAATACAGATGCCCTCCATAGTCACCTGCATGGAAATCTTTCATGACATTGTTAGTTTCATTCATGATTAAACAATTAAGCAATATACCTTCATGATTTTTCCAAAATAATGCACCATCTATGACACAAAAATTTGAAGCCTTCATTCTTAAAAATATTTTCTTAGTTCTGGACAACCCTGCGGGAGCAAACAGGTTTAACAAAACAAAGCATATATCAGCATACCATGGGGATTGCAAAAAGGTTTCACTGATTTGTGGAGTCGCCAGCTCCTGTTCATTGTCCAGTTGGTTAATGTCTAAGGATTGAAAGTTTGTTTCGGACATCAGTTTGGCTAAACCTTGTCCCCTTATGAGCTTGGTTGGTTTTATTTCTATGTCATACTCAAGGATGTTTGCAATCCATTTGCCTCTTTTTCTCTCTAATCCCTCTTGGGTTAATATGTCTTTTATAACAACATTCAGGACATAGGCAATTACATCTGAATATAAAATGTACACTCGGAAATCCTTGATTGCTTTAACCAGGGCATAGGCCTACTTCTCCATGATTGGGTATTTCAAAGGGGCATCTCTTAAGGCTCGGCCGAAAAATGCAATTGGCTTTTCAGCTCCCTGATCATCCTTCTGCAGAAGAACAACAGCTATGGTGTGATCAGATGCAAAGGAAAATATAATAAAGTCCCTATCAAATTGTGGACTTGTAAGGATAGGGGCTTGGGTTAAGGCAGATTTTATGCCCTCAAAGGCTTGTTTGGTTTCAAGAGACCATCTTACCTTGGCATCCTTTTTTAACATGTTGCTTAACAGTCTTATCAACTTAGCTAGATTTGGAATAAATCTCCTTAGGAAATTGATCTTTCCCAAGAATGCTTGCAACTCTTTTATGTTCCTTGGGTATGGGATTTGGAGGATGGCTTGGATTCTTTCAGGATCAATTCTGATCCCGTCCTTTGATATGATATGGCCAAGGAGTTTGCCTTCTTCAAGGCCAAAGAGGGATTTTTTGGGGTTCAAGGAAATGCCATATTTCCTGCATGTCATGAATATTTGTCTTAAATGTTTTAGGTGCTCTTGATCAGATTTAGAGAAAGGGGTTAGATCATCAAGGTAGACAACTAGGAAATCATGTATTTCTTTGGCAAATGCAATATCCATTGCCCTTTGAAAGGTAGCACCGACGTTTTTAAGTCCGAATGGCATCTTTACATACTTAAATGTTCCCCACGGTGTGGTAAAGGCTATCTTGTCTTGGTCATCCAGGTGAACCAGTATTTGATTGAAACCTGAAAAGCCATCTAACAAATAAATTCTAGATGATCCCACTACTCTCTGCAGTATATGATCCATTTTGGGCAATGGGTAGTGGTCTTTTACGGAGACTTGGTTTAAATTTCTTAGGTCTACAGATAGCCTAATCTCTCCTGTCTTTTTTCTTGTAGGAACAAGATTCGATACCCACTCAGAAAATCTGATGGGTGCTATGATACCTGCTTCAAACATTCTTTTCACTTCCTTTTCAATCAAAGGGATAAGCATGAGATTGATTCTCCTCAGTTTCTGTTTAAAGTGCTTTTGGTTTGGTTTTAAGGGAATGGTGTGTTGGATTACTGAGGTGTCATAGGATTTCAAGTCCTCATAACTCCAAGCAAATACATCTTGGAATTCTTTGAATAAATCAATATATTTGGGCTTTTGATCAGATGGCAGATTTTTGGATAATTTGATCATTTTGGGATTCTCTTCTGTCCCAATGTTGTGTTCCTCTATAGCAACGTTCAGGGGTTGCATTTTTGGTTTCTTGGGAACATCATTAGCATCAAACATGTCTTCCAACGGAGTGAGGCCAGCAGGGAGTAAGTTGTCTTTCAGATCAACGATCTCGGCCTCTGTTTCGGCTATTTCCTCTAAATGCATCAGTTTCAGTTCTTCTATATTTTTTTTATCAAAAACAGTTGGGTTCAACACTCGTTTGGCCGTTATAGGCGTTACAGCCTGCTGATTTTCATTGGTTTGCTGTTGTTCATCTGTCATAGCATCCATGTCAATGTTAATATTTGAAAACTCATGCTCAAGGGTGATGAAATTATTAATCTGGGCATCGTTCTCGAACACTTGCCAATCTTTAACATTATTTGGGACAGCAGGTCTATGTTTTATTTCAGCAGTGAAGTGATGATTTGGTTTAAAAGGAAGCTTGCATGTACTAGCAAAAGTGGCCAGGCTGTGTGCATGAATGTTATGCTCTCTTGAAATCTTGGCAAGCTTGGATTCAGTGAATGTGTTGAGTATACTAGTGGCAACATTCCTATAGGCCCTCATTCTATTGTCATTGGTAACAAAATTACCTTTCATCTGTTGTATGATTAAATCAGAGTCACCTAAAATGGATACTTTTGCAGCTCCTAGAGCTTTGAGCAGTTTAAGGCCTAAGAGGAGAGCCTCATACTCTGCCATGTTATTAGTGCATTTGAAGTTTAGTCTGTAGGCATGGCCTTCTGCATGGTTGTTATGTGTATTTTGAACCCAGACACCTGCCCCTGCTCCTAACTTGTTGACAGAGCCATCAAACTCTAAATACCATACGATTTCTTGCTCGTATTTAGTGTCAAGAGTTTCAGTCATTCTTGCAGCGGACAGATTTGAATTTTCTGTTTGGGGAGGTTCTTCTTGTAAGCTGTTTGCCTTGATTGTTTTGATAGTTATATCAGTATGGGCAACTGATTCTTCATTGATGGGTGTGTTCATTCCTAAAGCCAACGGCTTGTCATCAATTGGAGGACTTTTTTCATCATTAAATAAAATAAAAGAATCCATATCAGAATGGATTGAGTAAATGGGAAAATTTTCAGGCTGGCTCTCACTAGTTACCACATATTTCATCAGTGTTTCTCTATACAGTCTCTTTGGTTGCCCAAAGAGAGATATAGTGGCATAAGAGAGATCTAATTGGAGGGATCCTTGGAGTTTTGCCCCCCAAGATCTTGACAGTAACATGCCATACTTTGGTGGAATGTCAGCAACCACCACATCCATGAGGATTGTCTTGTTAGGAAATTGGACTAAGGAGACACATAGGTCTTTGATGAGGCCTAAAAACTTGACTTGAATTGAGTCAAAGGAGAATAGCTCTTTGTAGGGTCTTGTAACATCAAGGTTCAGCTTTTCCATTACGGCTTTAGGCATAAGGTTGTGTGAGGCACCTGAGTCAAACATGGCATTGTGCAGGACTTTGTCATGTATATGTAAACTGACATAAAAGGGCAAGACAGATCCATATGTTGATTTTCCATTAACTTCTGGACCAAACAACAGCTCAGGTTGATCATCAAGAACATTCACATCATCCTTTACCTTCGGCATTTGAAGTGACCTTTGAATTTGTTGCCTATACACATCATGTTTGGCCAGTTCGGATAAGGGGATGGATATCTTCAATTTACCTATTTCTGCCTCTAAGTCAAATGATTTTTCAGATTGGGTTTTAGTAATGTGAGAGGCAGGTTTCCCTTTTTCTATTGGAGTATCAGCAGCTTGGTCTTCTTTATCAGTGTTATGGGAAGTGTTTGATTGCGGCTTATCTGTTTTAGGAGGGCTTTTTGGAATGCTGTCCACATTTTCTTTCAAGGAAGAAGGTGGCCGAGGCTGGTCAATAGAAGGCTGCATTTGTGTTATGTCCTCTACAGTCACTTGATGTGGGTTTTGGAAAGGTATATCAACTAGTTCTGTTATGACGGCCTTGCCTCTAGTCTTATCGGGTTGTTTGCCATCCTTTGGTTTGTTAGGTGCAGGAATGTCAATGGTCCTAGTTCTCAGCTTATATTGTTTGTGGACCTCATACACAGCTGTTATCGGGATAAGTGTCTATTCAGAATGACTCTATCCCACTAAGGTGTGACAGTTACCTTAGAAACAAACAGAGAAAACTACTTTGGTATTCTTCTTTATGAACTATAAATAGAGAGGAATAGGATGAACCAACCTGTGTCTTGCGCTAGTCCTTTGATCCAATCTCTCTCTTCTTTGACAGCTTCCAGCTACCTGCTTCCTTACTTGCTAAGCTTCACCAAGTTCCTGTAAGATCACAGAAGAAGAAAACTACACAAAGACATGGATTTATATTCATAAATAGCTTAGGATCAGATTTAAGCTAAACATACAAATGTAACAAGCATCAATGATACACAAGCATGTAGGAGAAACTCAAATAGTTTTATTGATATAACAAGAAGATCCAGGAGGAGTTACAACCGATGATTCCTGATCCAACATCAACCTCCTAGCAGAGAAGCCCCTCTTCACCTCCAACAAAGCATAAATCACCCAATACTCTGATATCTATCTCAAAACCAACATCAATTCTTTGCAATGTACAATATTCCATCCTCTGGATCTCTGGGATGAGGGATACATATATAGATGCATGCAAAGAGGATGAGTCAGCTCATGAATTGATTAGTGGCTTCTCTCTACCAGTTCTTGCTTCCACTTGGAGACTGAGAGCCTCTTACTCATCCTTGGTCGAATTCAGTGAGGCAAGTGTCATTGGAGAAGACTCTGGAAGCTTCCATTGTCTGTCCACCTCGTGGAATGACTTTGCCACTTGTCATTTCCCGCTCAACGCACCTTGGTAGTGCATTTAGGTGCGTTGCAACGCACCTAGCTAGTGGACTTAGGTTCTTTGCAACGCACTTGGCTAGTGGAGCAGCTGAAATGATCCTGATTTGACTAGTTCTGAGCAGTTTCTGGTGGAGAACTTCTGGGAGAAGCTGTAATTTGTTGACCTTGTTCCTTTAGGAGTTAGAACAACACTTTTAGGGAATTAGGAGCCCTTGGTATATGGACATTTCATGCTTAGAGCTGTAAGGCACAAAAATGTCTATAACAGTTGCCCCCTAAAGTATGAGGCCGTTTATCGGGTGAAATGCTTTATTAGGAGGATCCGAAGTTCTTTCAATGCTGGGAGGAGACCTGTAATAAGATACAATACAATACATTATATTCATAATGTTTTCATGATCTAGCTGAGGCGGGCATTCCCATGCTCATCTTTATAAATTCATTTTCAAGTACATAGGACAGACAATCGTCTGATGGTAGACTGATGATTCTGATAGAGCCATCATCCTTTTGGTAGGATGATTATCTATGCTGCAATGCTGTACATTTCAATGCCTTTATTTTCCTGAATATATATCGCAACCCGGATGGATGAAACTAGATCTGGGGTCTTCAATCTCGTCTGATCTTCACTCGAAGTACAAGTCGATCCATGTGAGAGATGTTTTGAAGTCGAACATGGAAAGACATCGCTTGATTACCAGTGAATGATGTAAACTGTTAACAAGCGCGCGAGGAATCACCGATAATGATAATGACCCTCAAGGTACTACAATACAATTCACGTGGTGTGAATAAAGGACTTGGCATTGAACACCACGCAAAATCTTTCGGTCGAAGGTCATTGATGTATACCTGTCGCCGGAAGTGAGAAACTTTCCATTGAGGCATGCAAGCTTAAAAGTATTGAATGGGGTGTTCCTAGATCGACTTCTTGGATAATGAGCTGATGTCGACAAGAAGTGATCCGTCAAAGGAGGGCCTTAATGAATCCCACATCAATGACACGGAACGGAGCAAATGATTTTGATGGAGGTGAAAATGATCTGATGATATATGGTTCAGGGTGGCGGTCATGAAAGAATGAAGTATGATGTATGGTAGTGGATGGGACACAGGTGACTTCTCTGGATGACTTCTCTTGAACATGTCGGCAACACTTATGTGATGGATTGGTAGCATTTACCCCAAATGTGGATGGTATGGCGAGACCATGGCGATGTGACCGGTGAATGAAACAACCCAACCCGACTCAGGCACGGAGTGGAAGTGTCATGTTCAAGAGCGACTTGCTACCAACAAAGTTTCTTTGAGTTTTCTTCCCAATTTTTCTCCAGTCATTGCTGACCAGTACCTCTTTATTTTTGTCAAGCTTGAGGAGGATAAAATATGCTTGTTCTATAATTTTCCCTTCGGGCAAACCCATCGCTATGTTTTAACGAGCCTAGAGATAGTGAAACTCGTTCTCGTCTAAAGACAAGTTTGTCACTATTAATCTTTTTAACGAGTCTAACGACAAAGATAACTCAGTCCTTTTCATTTTTAGTGAGTCTGAAAAGGTACGTAAAGGTAGCTCCGAAATTCCTTTTTCGTCATCTAATCCCTTAAGTCCGAAAAAGTATAAAACAATATAGAAGGGATGGATTTTCGATCGTTTTAACGAGCCGAACAAAACAAGCGCTCGATCTTTTTGTGCAATAATCCCTCAGGTCCAAAAAGATTAAAATATAGAGGAGGGATAGCACTTCCGGTCGCTTTAACGAGCTGGAAGGCCAAAACTCGGCAATCTTTTCATATTTTACGAGTCAGTTGAAAAGAGCTTAAAGAAGACTCGTCTTTTGAGGAACGAGTGATAAAATGGGTAGCAGCTGATTCCAGGTAAGGTTTGGAATTTTCCAATCACGGCAGTGTCACAAGGATGACTAGTGAAATCACTCTTCGCAGCTGTTCCTCAAAATGGGTAAACAATCAAATGGAGGTGAATGATCGGCCAATGGAAAAGTGGAGGTGATGGTGCAAACACGACCAAGGCTTTAATGGCTGAAATGTTTCATTCACGGTGGTTATTTACCGGGGGGATAGTTCATTTTTTAACAAGCTTAAACGCGGGTGGAAACATTTGCTCATGTCTTATGTTTATTTTTTAACAAGCTTGAACTATGTGCTAAAACTGCTCGATTAATCCAGTTATATGATAAGAATGTCTCATATAAAAATGACAAATTTTAGATTTTTGCCCCACATCCTTTCTTTATGCAAGTTTCGTGACGACTAATCCTACGAGTTTAAAGGGTTAGAGGTCCTAAAAATTTAAAAAAATAAATAGCCGCCCCTCGCTTGCATGCTAAAAGGTTTGCATGCCCCCAGGTATAAAATAGAGTTTCAAAGTTACCCCTCAATTTGCAGACAAAACATTTGTTCTATCAGGAGAGGCCTACCTCTTATAGGTTACCCAAAGATTGTTCTATTCACACAGCAAATAAAACACTTCTTCGGCGATGGCTACTGAGATAAACAAAGGTGAGTGACGACGCCCGCCAACTCACATAACTTTGACAAGAGAATCTTATTCTAGAATAACCCCTCTTCCACCGACGGACGAGGTACAAACTAGTCATATTCTCCCGCGGAAACCTACCCTATACCCGAAGTTTTCCTGCCGAAGCAGACCAGGACGCATGCCCCCTGGGTTTTAGTCATATCCCTCCGAATTACTCGCACTCATCGGGAGGACGGACTGGGGATCGAGACATTTCTTGCATGAAGAGACCATTTAGGGACGGTATATGACTATTTGCTATGCGTGATCCGGGAAATGAAAGCTAGTCCACGAGCTTGACCACTCTTCCTTCGTGCGGAAAACACATTACTCTAAAGAGTGAGGAGGCGATGGCTCCCATGCAATAAATATAGTCTCGTCCAAGGAGTAGGTTATAATCTAAGGGTCCTTGGACTACCATAATGTTCATGTGAACTGTCTTCCCTCTCAATGTTATGGGCACATCGGGAAGGATCCCTAAAGGTCGACTGGTTCCTTTATCAAAACCTGTCAGATTTCTCATCTCAGGCAAAAGCGATGGCGAACCAAGCGCTTTCCAAGAAATAGAGGAAAGGATACTCACAGAAGCCCCCTCATCTATGATGGTACCAGCCATGACCATTCTATATATTTGAACGATAATTCGGAATGGTACACTTGCTAGTAGGCGGGGTCTGCCTAGTTGATTCCAGTCGAAGGAGACAACTAGGTTTCTTGGAGGTGGGACTGAGTAGATGACCAGGTATGGCTCTGACGAACTTCCTTCCTGCGGTAAAGGAACGGGTGGATTGCCCCCATGTTCGTCGGAGTCTGTGTTGATGAAGAGAATTTGGACGGTGTCATCCTTGTTCTCTTCAGTGACTGTATCATCCGAAGATAAAACCTCTGAAGGCAAGACCGGGTCAACTGCCGCCTCGACCTTTTGACTTTCATCTGGTATGGATTCAGTTGGTTTATCTTCAATGATAGACGCTTCAGCCGACCACTTGAGCGGGCCAGCTGGATTCTCAACTAGTGACAGACTCGGCAAGAGTTTTTTATATCCAGGAGGAAGTCGTAACAGTGAAACCGGACGATCATCCAAAACTCTTTTAGCTTCGTCTAAGAAGGGACAACGGTGGAGGGCATGATCGCCTTCGCACAGTTTACAAGGAAATCTAGCTTTCCCTTTTTGTCCTGGGGCTTCACTTTCACTAGTTGACGGTGTGTTTTCAACATGATCACCAGAGGTTGATGACACCGGATTGTGCAAACGAGGAGACCAGTCCCTTAGTATCTGGGGGATGCAAGGACAATCTCTGTGAAAGTGGTCTCCTTTGCAAATGACACATGGCGATTTAGGCCTGGTCGGTGCAGTGTGTGGATTTTCATTAGACGACACTCATTTTCCCCCATTCGCCTTTGGCTCCTTCTTCTTTCTCTCTTTATTCTTCTTTTCCTTCTTCTCCTTAGGAACTTGGCTTTTAGCTTTACCAGCCCCGTTAAGCGAAGAGGAAGGAGGAGAGGAAGAATTAGAGGAAGTAGAAGGCTAGTGGGTAACTCTGGACTCGTTTAATTGCTGATTCGATTGTTCAGGAATAGTGGTGTTATGAACGACATTGGTTGAGAAGAGCCATACTGGCAAGCCAATTGTCAGTCCTGGAAGCGACAATGTGGCCATATGGGGTGCACCAACATCTCCCCAAGAGGAGAAGGGACTATGATTTCCACCAAGGGGAATTCCTTGGTTGGTGGGCTCCATTTTCTCAACCCGAAGATCAACGTAGGAAAAGGGTATGAATATTCCGTTTAAAATAAATTTTAACACGCTTTGACACAACTTGTTTTTCAGTTTTAAAGAGTCGAGAAAAAACAAAAGATGACTCTAGTCTCCTTCGATTTTTAATGAGCCTGAAGTGACAAGTGCTCAGATGGACCTTTTCCGTTAAGGAGTCTGAAAAGGAACAAAAGGGACTGCTCTGGAGGTCTAGGTAGATGGAGTACCAAACCAATCGCAAAACTGCAGAATACTTTTTATGGTACGGCAGTCAATCTTCCCGAATGCTGTGTTCGGTGCATTGCGATCAGTAGAGCGGCCGACACGACTTCCTATGGATAAAGGTTTTAAGCCTATAGGGGTCTCCCAATATATACTCGACGGTATGTGGGAGCACAAGTCCGTACTGGCACTTATCGTCTCAAAGTGGAGGAATCACCCAACCATCAGTGAGGACAACAGTTACTAGGCTTTACGACACCGGAATACGTCTCTAGCCTAGACCTCTAAATGTTGTGCGTTAAGTTACAAAGCGTTGTTAAGTTCATTGAATTTATTTTAGGTTGATGTTTCTTATGAAGTTTTCCTTTTGGGATCACCACGAGATGTATATGTAATTCCTAAAATGCAATCTAAAGATGATAAACAAGCTTTTATCTCTTTTCAGCAATGAAAATCCTAGCTACTAAGGGAAAAGAAAGACACAATCTTTTCGCAAAGAGCAAAGAGCACATTGTAAATGCACTTTTCCTAAATCAAGCCAAACAGATTTCCAATATGCAAATGCACATGCATGTGTTTTGTTTTTCACTTTCTTAATATTGATGCCTAAAAAGAAAGTTGTTGTACAAATCTGAATTTGCTTTCAAGTGACAAACACAAACAAGCTTCTTTTCGAAATCTACAGGTAGAGATGATTACGACACTTTATGATTTTGAAGTAAATACTCGTTTCAACACTAGAAAATGACAAATTCAAGCCAAAGGCAAAAGTAAAAGCATAATCGACTATCCACAGCAAATAAACTTTCTCCTATGATCAAAATCGACACTTGCGACAGACCTAAATCAAAGGACGACAGTACGATTATTATACTTTTGCAATGGAAAACTGTAAATGACGTAACAAACACACAAAAAACATCCACAGTTTATTTTATACAACTGAGGTGGAATTACAACAAAGAAAAAGGGGTTTTTAAACAAACACATACACTGATCACACGCTGCAAAAATCAAAGACAAAACTGGAAAAAATGAAGCAAAGAACCTCAACTGCACAAGGCTAGGCTGATCAGCGCACCTGTTACACAGAGAAACTGGATTGCAACGCAGGTTTCCCTCTCAGGAATTGCGCTGAAATGCAGGAACTCTTCACAGTACCTGCGCTGTGGCAGAAACGAGAATTCTATCCGGGTTCTGGGTCACGGTTTGTAGTTTAATCTATGGTTTTTGGCCGAGTAAAAGCAATCAGTAATGCACAATCAGAGGGTAGATTTAAAGAAGGTCTAAGAGCTATCACAAAGGGCAATCAGATCATTTTTGAATCAGCTGTTCAAATCATAAATAGATCCAATGAATGGATTGAAGCAGCAGATGTCTACTTTGCATTTGTTAATGGCAAATGCAGTTTGATTCGCTACTTCTAAGTTTATGAAACAAACAACAAGAGAAACACAAACAAACTAATTAGGCAATCGTCCCCAGCGGATTCACCATTTTATTATCGGGATAAGTGTCTATTCAGAACGACTCTATCCCACTAAGGTGTGACAGTTACCTTAGAAACAAACAGAGAAAACTACTTTGGTATTCTTCTTTATGAACTATAAACAGAGAGGAATAGGATGAACCAACCTGTGTCTTGCGCTAGTCCTTTGATCCAATCTCTCTCTTCTTTGACAGCTTCCAGCTACCTGCTTCCTTACTTTCTCAGCTTCACCAAGTTCCTGTAAGATCACAAAAGAAGAAAACTACACAAAGACATGGATTTATATTCATAAATAGCTTAGGATCAGATTTAAGCTAAACATACAAATGTAACAAGCATCAATGATACACAAGCATGTAGGAGAAACTCAAATAGTTTTATTGATATAACAAGAAGATCCAGGAGGAGTTAAAACTGATGATTCGTGATCCAGCATCAACCTCCTAGCAGAGAAGCCCCTCTTCACCTCCAACAAAGCATAAATCACCCAATACTCTGATATCTATCTCAAAACCAACAACAATTCTTTGCAATGTACAATATTCCATCCTCTGGATCTCTGGGATGAGGGATCCATATATAGATGTATGCAAAGAGGATGAGTCAGTTCATGAATTGATTAGTGGCTTCTCTCTGTCAGTTCTTGCTTCCACTTGGAGACTGAGAGCCTCTTACTCATCCTTGGTCGAATTCAGTGAGGCAAGTGTCATTGGAGAAGATTCTGGAAGCTTCCATTGTCTGTCCACCTCGTGGAATGACTCTGCCACTTGTCATTTCCCACTCAACGCACCCTAGTAGTCCATTTAGGTGCATTGCAACGCACCTAGCTAGTGGACTTAGGTGCTTTGCAACGCACTTGGCTAGTGGAGTAGCTGAAATGATCCTGATTTAACTAGTTCTGAGCAGTTTCTGGTGGAGAACTTCTGGGAGAAGCTGTAATTTGTTGACCTTGTTCCTTTAGGAGTTAGAACAACACTTTTAGGGACTTAGGAGCCCTTGGTATATGGACATTTCATGCTTAGAGCTGTAAGGCACAAAAATGTCTATAACAACAATAGTATCATAGCCCTGTTTAAAATCAAAAGACTCACCAGACTTAGTCTGAAATTGATTAAAGTCATGCTCATCTTGGTCTTGTTGAGTTAGGAAAATTTGTTGCTCAGGCCTCGAATCCACCAGGTTCATGTGAGTGTACTCTGGGGGTTGACAAGATGTAGATGCTTCTGCATAATTTTCATGAAAAGGTGGTCTTGTATCATGGTCTGGACTAGACCTACCAGCATTTGTGTTCTGCGTTTTCCTAAAATTTGGGTTCCTTATTGTATTGGGCTGTTGTCCTTCCCATGATGATTTCCTATCAAAACTTTCTACTCTGTCTCCCAGCCTTTGCATGCCATTGATAATAGCATTGAGTTTCTGATCTAAGGCTGTGGGTTCTTCTTTGAAAGTGGTTCTTCTCTCCATTCTTGCTCTATTTCTTTTGGCAATCAAGTTGGCCTCTACACTAACAGCAACATTCTGCATGTCTGCAAGGGTTTGAGGGGCTCTTTCTTTTAACTGGTAGGCCATATCTGGGTCGAATCCATCAAGGAATTTATACAAGGTGAGATCAGGTGGAGGTCGTAGGTTCTGTGGTATTGCATTATAGACATTATTGAATTTGGCACAGTAATCTAGGATAGACTCTTGAGGGCCTCTTTTTATTGTATCGTACTGAGCAAGTATGTGCAAGGGGTCTTTATTTTTCTCCCATCTGTTGGTAAAGGATTGGTAAAGCTCATCTGGGGTGGTTATGGAATTTGCAGCAAGTGATCTGAACCAAGTTCTTACATCACCTGTTAGACTTTGAACAAAAATTTTCATTCTCACACTATCATCATCTATTTCGTAGTTCTCAAAGTAGTCTTGCATTTTCTTTGTATGCTGAAGGGCTGTGCAAGTGCTAGTTCCATCAAAATATGTGATTTTAGTTTGATAATCCTGAGGCATAGCCCCAGGGTTTGCAGGTAATTGCAGGGGTGCATATCTATTGGCCATGTTTACAGGGACGACCGGAACAACAGGGATAAGTGGAACAACTGGGACAATTGGTACAACAGTAGTGGTAACGGGAGTATGTGTAGTGAATGGAGGTGTGGAAGGAGTGCTTTGGGAAGTAGATGATGAACAAGGGGAAGTAGGGTTTGAACGAAATAAGACTTTGACAGGGGTTGGAACGCTGCTTGGGCGAACTGCTTGAGGACTATTATCAGCAAAATCGTCTCTTTGTTCTTTCTTCCTAAGGATTTTTGGGATTAAGTTCAGATTTTCAAAAGCAGCTGGTGGATTTGGGTTTGGATTTGACCTAGTATAACGAGAATTCTTTTTGGGAGCCAGATTCTGAATTTGTTTTGGCAAGGGACTAATTAAATTTCGGGGACAGCTAGCATGAAGATTGGCTGAAGCAACATTTATTTACTCCTGTAACTGCAAAGCAAGAACAATTTCAAAGGCTTGTTGGCCGACATTCAGACTTCATCTATAGTCTTAAGGGACAGACAACATTGAATTTTGCTCTTCCAGAGTTTTCCAACTTGATTTGTGAAAATAGCTGAGGATGTCCCCAGCGGAGTCGCCATTATGGTTCACTCAGGTTGTCCTTCTGGTCGGCATCAAAAGGATACGGCCGAGGTAACCACAGACCAATCTTTGGACTGCAGGTTCTAGCCCACCTGCAATCAGAGAGGGCTCTCTCTTTTTTGATTTAGCTTTGTTGATAATGTTTTTAGGCTAGTTATTGAGTTCAAGGGGTTTTGTTTTGTTTTTGGTGGGAAGGATGATACTTTCAAGTAAAGAGGCAGGGACAACATGAAAGTTCTAGAACCATTGGGCGTGGAGTCAAAGAGTAGGACTGCTGGTGCGTTTTCTTGGTCACAAGAGGGAATATGGAGGAATCTAGCTGCGTATGAAACAATCATTCAAGGTAAAAGGGATGGATTAAAGGCTAAGGAATGAGGGGAAATTTAAGAATCTCTCATTCAGATTAGTAGAAAGAAGACAAATGAGCCCAATCTAGGAACAGTTAAGAATTCCTGGATAACAGTCATTCATATATGAAAATAGGTCAAACATGAGCCATAACAGAATTCATATTTACGCCTAATTCAAGAGGAAAACATTAAGAAGCCACAAAAACTGAGCACAGAGTGCAACTAAGCAAGTCTGAGCCAATCCTTTGTTCTGTGACTTGAGCATATGTGAAATTGAAATAACAGAGATAAGGAAAACTTATTGATTCATATAGCAGCACAAGAATTCCACATTCAATTCTTCAAACCCGTTAGACACAGAGCAAACAGTCATTCCTCCAAAGCTTTTCAACAATCTTTGATTAAGTAAAACATCTTTGATGTCCAGTGTGAGTCTCTAATGAGGATTATCAACCAACCAACCCTTTAAACAATACAGAGGGTCGATATATATAGGGAAAATTATCAAAAACTAATTTATTACAACCAACCTAAGGAGGTCTGAAAGAAAATGATTACTTTAACTTAATCTTATCCAGAAATAAATGCATGAAAATATCTTTGGGCTGCGCTGAGGGCAGCTGTCTCAAAATTGAGTTAATGTCGGTCCTGGGTAGCCTGGTGCAGTCCTTCTATAATAACTGTGATTTGTCCTTTATCTCCACCTCTAACTTGATTTTTCTGCTGTTTTATTGGCATTAATGTGCACTAATCTCGACCAGATAGGCTTTTAAATGGCCTTAACTGCTTTGCTGACCTTGATGGAGGTTTTTAACTTTCACCTGATTTGATGTTGCTGAACTGATACTCTCTACCACTTCCTGATACTCTTTAGCGCTGATCCTGGAGTCTTTAAAATCTTCTGTATGGTTTAGACTGTCCCATCGATCCTTCATGGCAGATGCTTGGCCTTCTGATGCTTTAAAAAGTGTGTTTGCCCCTTTCTCAATGCTTCACGAAGAAAAACAGGTCATTCTGCGCCTTTCGGGCTCGTTGGGGGCTGTGTGATGAGGGGCTTTCCATTTTGGCCCTTTTCTCGTAGCCATGAGCGATTAGCACTAGGTGCTAATCGCGCATGAAAAACTGCCTCAGAATCTGAATTCGGGCTTCCTAAGCATGATTTTTGCCTTTCGCGCCTTTTTGAGTGATGATGTCAGTGGGTGGGACCTAGTACGGCGGGTGACGTGGTGGGATGACGTCAGCTGATGATGTCAGCAATACAATGGGTGATGTGGCGGTAAATAGTGGCAGTGACGTGGCGATACACAATGGCAGTGACGTGGCAGGGTGACTTGGCAGTGCGGTGGCAGGAGGCCGACACAGGTTGATGACGTCAGCGATGACGTCACTGGGCGGAGGATGTGGCACTGACGTCACCAAGGGAGGGTGGTTTAGCAGTTTCGGGCACACCGCTTTAGCACCTGGGTGGTTTGGGAGGAGGGGGCTCCGCCACAGCCGGGAGGGCGATGCCTAGCAGGAGTACGGCGAGAAAACCTCCGAACTCCCAGACGCTAACCCTCGGCGTGTTGCCGTATGAAAAAGCCCCGCCCACCGTAGATCTTGGGCGGGCCACATGTAACGGCTGGCGGGACGGTTGAAGCGGGGGAAGGTTAGGGCGGGGACCCGCCCGGTATTTCATTTAATTATTCATGCGGAGGGGGTGTTTAAACATTAATAAAGTGGGTTTTGGGTTTATATCGAGCGTGGGTTAAATAAAAGTTTTAACGTTTAACATAACTTTTAAACATTTAACTTTTTGGGAATGATGACTGTGAAGGGGAATAAATGGCTATCAATTCAACCAAGGGTTACCTGATCCCAAGGGACAAAACGAGGAAAGGTTAAATATAAGTCCCAGATGGACTTAATATTTCCCCAGTTTTTAGAACATATGGCTATAGTGCCAGGGGGGGGTTATTTAATATTTTTTGGGATTTTATATAGTTTTAGTAGTAAATGGGGATGGGGAACAGTTAGGGAGCTATATAGTAGAATCAGGAGTTAATATGATCAGGTAGAGTGGAAATGAAAGGGACCAATGATAAGTCTATGAAGTGGTGATAGACATAGAGATTTGTGTAGAAGATGAAAACATGACTTTTACACAAGAAATGTGGCTTCTTTTAATGAATAAAGTCAAAACTTTGACTTAATGTTTCACAAAAATGAAATGGACTTAGGACTTGTTGGGCAGAACCCAAGGTCCTTTAGGGGTGTTAGTAAGAAACTTTGAGGGGGAATGAAGGGAAGTTAGACATGCTTCCAGGATTCTGCCACCAAAACACTGCTTTGCTACCTCTACCACTGATGAGATGAGCTTTCCTTGTCGAGGCCAGCACTGAAGGAGATCTTGCTTTTGCAACCCCAGGCTACCTACCCAGCCTAATACATCTAGCATTTTTTGTTACTTCAGGAAGGGCGCACTTAGACTTGCAGACCCTGCTTTACAATTTTTCTTTTTGACTGCCCTCCTATCTAAATCTATCCTTATTTCTTCCAAGGGCCCAGATTAAGCAGTTGGAGTCCTTTTTTTCTCTACCTGTCTACAAATATGCCAAGATTAAGCTGTTTGGACAAATATCAATTCTCTATATTCTAAAACAAGAAATTGAAACCTAGGGAAGCCAAGATTAAGCTGTCTGGACTTCCCTTAACAAAACATTCTTCAAAAATGGTTAAGTCATCAAAATTGGAATACAACAGTGGCATTTGGACTGGCACACTTTCATGGCCTCTTCTTTGGCCTTTTTCTGGAAATATGGAGCATTGCATGATGCAAAGTATGACATATTTGTTATGTAAAATTGTTAATCATGAAAGATGAACACCTGTTGCAACAGGAGGCTAACAGTATAACAGCCCGAGAAGTTTAGGTTTGCTGACCCGAAACTTGTGGTTGCGAGGTAGCAGAACTAACTTGCACAGGTTGAGATACAATAGGTTGAGCTTGTACCTGTGGTTCCATAGTTACGACAGGTTGGGTCGATATAATCAGCTCAATTCACATAGGTTGTGTTGGATACACAAGCCTTGGTTGTGGTGGCATAGTTGGCTACCACTGACAGACTCTCATTTTAGGCTGACCTGGATATGGCGGGACATAACCATAGGGTTTTCCTCCTTGATAGGGAGGATGTTGTGAATAGGCATACTGCTAACCATATGGTGGCAGTCCAGTGTTCAGAGGATATACGGGTCTTTTTTCACCGAATTGCCCAGTTTAATACTGGTAAGCAGGATCAAACTGTTGTCCTTGATAAGAAGAACCAGGTCAAATTCCTGATGATGACATGGGTGATGACCATGGAAAAGAAGAAACCCCTGAGTGGATTCCAGACATAGACTGGTAACCAGCCGGGACAGATGGCTGTCCATATAAATGTGACTCAGGTGTGGTAGTAAACATCGAAGAAGTAGTAGCAAAGGATTCTGCTGCAGCTGCATCAAATGAAGCAGTCTGGGATGTTTGCGATTGTTCTACCATGGTTGACTGACCCAAAATTTGACCTAATAAATCAAGTGGTATCTCAAAGGCAGCAGCAGAACGAGGAAAAGATTCAGAATAAAGATATAAACCAGGTCCAAAATGATGTGGAGTCCCGGGGGTAGAATCTTCCTCAGTTTCTTCCTCTATAGCAATTAATCCAGATGGAAGGATTTCACTGTCAGGTCCGGAAAAGACTTCTGGTGTTAAAGATGGAGTTTTAGAAACTAGAAATGACTGAGGTAATTCAGTAACAACTTTGGAATGTTCAAGGTCAAAGTCCAGATGTTCTAGTAAAAGAACTTCAGTTTCAAGGGAAGGTTCGTGAACAACTTTAGGTTCAGGAATGTCTTTGGTTTCAACTACTATGGGTTTTGGATCAAATTCCAATTGAACAGGTTCAAGTTCTGAAGTAATTTCTGGTTGATCAACTTCAAATTGTGGATCAACTTCAGGTACTTGTTCACTTGTTTCTATTATTATGGCCTCAGGTAGTTGAGTAACTTCTTCTTGTGTAATAGATGTACCAGAAATAGTTGGAGTAACTTGAGGCTCAGTACTAGCTGTGATAGGAAGCTCTGGTAATTCAGATGTAGTACCAGAAACTCTTGAAGTACCAGACTCAGTTTGACGAGTCCGCCTTGACCGAACGGGAGTCACTTCCGGTGGCAAGGGCGGTTTTCTCGTAACTCTCCGCGAACGACAGAGTGGAGGTTGATCTTCCTCCAAAATTGCTGATTGTTCTTATCAACCTAACTCAACTAAGGAAAAAGGGTGTTTTTCACGGTCAATTAACTTTTACGACACTAGAACTTAACTTTGCTTTTTCATTTTTTAAGAGTCGAGAAAAAGAAAAAGATGACTCTAGTCGCTTTCGTTGTTTAATGAGCTTGAAATGACAAGCGCTGAGATGAACATTTTCTAGGTAGAACTTTAGTGAAAATCACATGAGGAAAGACCTTTGTCGACGCGTTTCGAACCAACCAGTGTGGTTCATCGTCAGGACAAGTTGAAGAAACAGATCCAGCTTAGCATGTTAAATAGTCTGAGCAGAGACTCCAACGGCTAAATCTACCAAGCCGTTGGTAGATTTAGCCGTTGGAGTCTCTACTCAGACTATTTAACATGCTAAGCTGGATTTGTTTCTTCAACTTGTCCTGATGATGAACCACACTGGTTGGTTCGAAACGCGTCGACAAAGGTCTTTCCTCATGTGATTTTCGTCGAAGTTCTGCTTACAAATATTATGGATCACAGAAGCCTCAATTCAATAAATGAACCTTTTCTTTTAAGGAGTTGAAAAGGAGCAAAAGTGACTACTCTGGAGATACTAAGCAAGAGGGTTTACCAAACTAATCCCAAAACTGCAATATACACCTTGGTGGTAAATTAAAGAGAAATTACCAAGGATTTACCGTACGACAGTCAGTCTTCTCGAATGTTGTGTTCGATGCATTGTGATCGGTAAGGCGCCAGACTCAGCTTCCTAGGGATAAAGGATTTAAGCCTATTGGGGTCTCCCACTATATATACGATGGTATAGGGAGCACAAGTCCAAACTAGTACTTATCGGTTCAGAGAGGAGGAATCACCCAACCTCAATGAAAACGACAACCACTAGGTTTTAAGACACCGAAACACGTCTCTAGCCTAGACACCTCTAGATGTTTGCGTTAAATTCCAATGCGTTATTAGGTTAATTGAGGTTAATTTTAGGTTGATCTTGCTTAAAATTTGCCTTGGGTTTCACCACGTGATGTTTTCCAAAATTCCTAAGAATGAAACTAGAATGAGAAGTACTCTTTCCATTTGTTTTCAACAATGAAAATCCTAGCTACAAGGGATAGAGCAAACAAGTACTTTTTGGATCAAACAAAAAAGAGCACAAACTAATGCAATTCCCTAACCATTCCTTTTAAGCACACAAACTCAAACTCTAAAATGCAATTACATGTATTTCTTTTTCTTTTCAGTTCTCCTTAATGTGAATTATGCACTAAGAAAAACTAATGCACAAAGATTCAAAAACTATTTTCACAAAAATGTCGATTTATGACAATTTCTCTTAAAGGTAAAGGAAGACTAAACGACACTTTCAACTTTAAGGAAATGAATATTTTTGACACTTTAAATGAAAATATGAATCAGATGTACAAATAGACCAATCAATTATTTAATGAAGGAAGATTTTACGACACTTTATTTTTGACAAAACAATCGACTGAAACTATTTTCAACAATGGACTGCAAATGATAAAACAAATACATAAACAAACATTTAACAATCTAGTCTAAATCGGGTTGAAACAAGGAAACAAATACTGTTTTCAGAGACAAGCCCTCATATAAATCCAACAAACAATTCAAACAACTGAAAATTGACTAAAGGCTTTAGCTCCTAAATGGGAAAACTAATCCTAAAGAGATCAGCACAGGCCAGAGTGAGGGAAAGTGTGATGCATCTCACTATCTCAATGCAGAGGGTGAAATGCAGTGCACTTTGTCAGTTACAAAGGTGCGCTGATTACAGAATGACAATTATATACTCAAAACTGACTCAATTTTCATTGAATTGAACTTGAATTCGATGAAAAACAGAAAGTACAATATGTCAAAGTGTTTTAAAAGATTGATAAGCTACTATAAGGGAAAGGATCGCTCCCCAACGGAGTCACCATTTTGTTATGGGAAAATTTAGTGTTTCTTCAAACAACTAACTCCTAGACCTAGTAGCAAGTCTAGAACAACAACTAAAGTATTTCCATTGCTTTTCCTATAGCTAACAGATAAAAGAAAGAGAAACAAAAGAACCAACCTTAGTCTCTTGCTCGATCCTTCTTCGCTTTGACCGCTTTTTCTGCTCCCTTCTGTACTTAACTCGCTTGGAAGGTACCTGCACAAAAGAGATAGAAAACCATCAAAGCATACATATCGATCTTTTAACTAAACAGATTATAGAATCGAAAGTACAATATAAATCACATAAACACATGAATGGGAAAAACATAGAACTCTTTATTGATAGAGGAAGAATTACAACCCTTGAAGCCATGTTTGATCCAATGCTGTCCTTCCAATTTCAAACCCTTCTCTCCTCATGGAACAACAATTTGACATGATAACATTACTCTCTTGCAAGTCTCACTCAAGCAGTGTTTCCTTAACTTAAGAAGTTCCAACCTCCCCAAGCCTTTGAATGCCTCCTCCATTTATAGCTGAATGGAGGAGGTAAAGCCATTGATGGCCTTCATAAATGCTTTACCATTTTTGGGAGGTGGTTCCATAGAGGAAGGGATAATGGATTAAGGTTCATTCATCTCCTTCCTCATCCAAATGCGAACGCAATCCATCTGGAAACTTCCAAAAGGATCCATTGGACAAGGAATCCAATGAATTCCTTTCAAAAATTTGATGAACCTCGTTCATCGTAGGCAAAAGAAAGGCTAGGCGCGATGCATAACACCCAGACAGTGCAGTGCCTGTAATGCATTGTAGCCTGGTAAAGGGCCACCTGTGCTGATCTCTTTAGGGGCATTTTTTGGATGAATGGTGAGATGAAACTCTTGGGAGGAAAACATGATATAGGTTGACTTCATTAGGGAATGAAAACCACTGAATTAGGGATTGATAGACCCTAATAATATGGATCTGGAAGTCGGGGTTGATGTGACCAAATTTTCCTGAAACAATTATTGTTTCTAAAATTCTACAACTCTGCCTGCTAGGAAATATACGGTAGGAATTATGCCAGATCCTTGAATTTCCTTCTCTAGGGATTGGTGTTAGACCTCAAGAAAGTATATTTATGGGGCAATGGCCACTTTGTATTTTAATGGATGGAATATAAAGCATAAGGCATAAGGAAACTCATCAAGGTCCATTCCTACAGCTTCAGAATGACAAGCCAATTTATCTTACAAGAGGAGACTCAGTGCTTGGTACATGTAGAGATATTAGAAACAGTAAAATTACAAAAAAATCAAACTGCTTAGCTACAAAAATATCTCCTATGGGATTGCTATGGCAAAATATTGTGCCTTAGTGCAAAGTGTTTCACAAGGGGATAACAAAATGTAACATGGGAATACTACCACTATCATGTAAGTAATCACTTCCTCCTTTTAGTGAAATATAAATCCAACAAGGGAGGCTTCCCTAGGAGCCTCAAGGAATCCTTAGACAAGACAAAATCAAGTCTAGGGCCTTCTATACTAAGAACTTATTACTGCCACTTAAACATAACATTCAAGGTAAGGAATCAAATGGTTTGTGAGGGGATTTTGCATATTTTAGCATATGAACATTCTAAGACAATTTTGGGATGTTTATGAAATTAGCATAAGTCAAAGAGTAAACCACAAAAACTACAAATGAAGAAAAATCTATGGTTGTTGCAAAACTTGCAATTAAGATAGTATATTTCAGAACTCAAGTTATTACAACAACAAATAAATCGGCCCTTGAACTTGAATGCCAATGAAAACTAGGGCTCAAAAGAAAAATTAGACTATATTTTAATTAACACACAAATTTTGAAAGTAAAAGGGAATAAAATCCTTGAAATGAAAAATGTCCAGCCCTACAAAGGTTGTAAAAGAAATCAGTAATACAAGATATAATGAATGAGTCCATTTTTAACCATACAAATGCTCATAAACCCTAGACATCTAGCTATTCTATGACTGAAAATAAAATTTTAGTTGTTATAAACCCTAATTTAATCCTAAAATAGAAAATAAAGATGAAAATTTTGAATTTTATGATTGAATATTGGGAGAAAGACTAGTACCTACTTATTTTCAGGGCATATGGGGTTAACAAAGGACTCCTTTGGGAGAGTAATATGATCTAGAAATATATCTAGGGTTGTGTTACTCGTGAATTGTGTTGTTGTACCTTGAGAACCATTGTCATTATTGGTGGTTTCCCGCATGCCTGTTAATGGTTCACATCATTGACTAGTAATCAGGTGGTTTTATGCCATGTTCGACTCTGGCATGTTTATTCACATGATAGAATTCGTACTTTAGTTAGCTTGAGAGAGAGATGAAGACCCTGGGTTTCATCTAATAAATCCAAGCTACATGGATATATTATGTATTCACGATTGTACACATGATTCTTTCTATTCAGATGGTTGCATCCCTATCGTGGGTCCATACATAGGATCCCTTATGTTTGGATGGTTTAATCCATGTCATGGATCCATACACGTGATCCCTTCTATTCGGATGGTTGCATCCATGCCGTGGATTCATGTATTGTTAGATGCATATTAAGATATGTATTATTAGGCATATTTAGATAAGAGATGTCATATATACTATATCATGCTTAATTTGTTGGTCTCCTGACGATATTTCTTCGGGTCCTTTCCTTGACTTATAAAGTATTTCACCCATCACTCCATGTTTTGCCTTCATGCTTTAGGGGGATTTTTTTACACAATATTTTGTCACACTTCTCGTCTCGTATCCTAAATTGTTAAAATGACAAAATATGTCACTCTATTCACCATGAAACATATATAGAAGCTTCCC
This sequence comes from Pinus tabuliformis, assembly GCA_031772625.1. Lineage (NCBI taxonomy): Eukaryota > Viridiplantae > Streptophyta > Pinopsida > Pinales > Pinaceae > Pinus > Pinus tabuliformis. The sequence continues at coordinate 318,699,291 of CM062806.1, read as the reverse complement.
TGAAGAATAGAATAAAAGTTTCCTTGAAAGAGTTCCTAAGAAAACTTGTAAAAGACTTAGTTTTTAAGGATCAATGCATTTTGCACCACTAGTGACCCATGCTGGTAACTTGTTTCACTCTTTTGACCTAGTGCTATCAGCATGCCTTTTTATAGGAAAACCTACATTGAACCTCTTCAGGCAATTTTTTCTAAAGTGGAGGAGAAGCTTCTCTTACTAGAAGCCTCGAGAACGACGAGCTGGTTATAGGTGAATAAGGAATAGAGTGAGATCTCCCATTCTTGGTCCTTGATCCCACCCTCATGGATCTTACCCTTGAGTTGTGGAACCTCTCCCTCCTTTTATGGATCCTTAACTCCCTCTCCTTCCCTATAAATGAGATCCCTATTATCCACAACTGGTTGGTCATTTCTTGTTTGCATTCCTATTCTGAAATTATTCCTAAATGCTTCCCATCTTACTAAGGAGAGGGAGTGCTTGAAGGTCTTGGCTAGGACTTGGAAACTCATCCAAAGGAGGCTTCCAACATCAAGGCTTGATTGGTTGTATACTTATCTCATTTTCTATTAATAAATACATCACGTGTTTACTTTCCATAAGCGTGTAAAGAATTACTCATTTAATATGATATTCCTTGATCTATCATATACTTTATTTTATAATTAACTATGCTACATATGCCTTTGTCATTTTTATTTGATCTTGTTGTAGGGAAAAGTATCCGACACGGAATGACCCTATCCCACTCTAAGGGTGATAGTACCTCAGCAACAACTGAAAGAAAAGCTATCTAAGGTTTCTTCTTTATGAAATTAAATAGGGGAGAAAGAGGTCCACTAACCGATGTCTTCCGCTAATGATTGATCCAATCTTCTCTCCTTGCTGCTTGCTCCCAGCTCCTTGCTCTTTCACTGGTCCAGTTACACAAAGATCCTGCAAAACGGCAAGAGAGGGAAACTACAAGAAGCATACATTCATAACTGATTCAAGGATTAGAATAAATCAAATACACAAGTACAACAATACATCATTGTAACACATGCATATAGAAGAACCTCAAATGCTTTATTAATGGAAGAAGTAAAGTTCTGAGAGTGTTACAACCATAAAAGGCCCAATCCAGCAACACCTCCCAGTAGAAAGAAATCTCCTCTTCACCTCCTTCAAAGAAATCACCCAATAGCTCTATACTCAAACCAACAGCACTTCCTTGCTTTCACAAAATTCCAGCCCCCTTAGACCTCATGAGAGAGCTCTATATATAGGATATTTGGAGAAAGGATGAGTCAGCTTGAGACTGACATGAAGCTGACTTGTGTCCTCTCCCTCTTCAGTTATACTTCAGTTCTTGAGTCCACTTGGAGATCCTTGCTTCCACTTGGAGTTTAAGAATCTCTTACTCATCATAGGGCGAATTTGCTGATCCAAGTGGCATTTTAGAAGCTTCCTGGGCACTTGACACCTTGCAGAATGACTATGCCACTTGGCCAATCTCGCCCAGTGCATGTAGCCTTCATTACTGTTGACATTCAGCGCAGGTACAAAGTGGAGCAGTTGACATTCAGCGCAGATGCTCAGTGGAGCAGTTGACATGACCCTGAAATTGCCTGTTTTTGAGTGTTTTCAGGTGGAGAACTGATTTGAAGTGCTGTGGTTTGCTGACCTTGTTCCTCTAGGGGTAAGAACAACATGTTTAGGGACTTAGGATCCCTTTAATTATGGACATTTCATGCTTCATGCTGTAAGGCACAAAATTGTCTATAACAGTTGCCCCCTAAAGTATGAGGTCGTTTATCGGGTGAAATGCTTTATCCAGAGGATCCGAAGTTCATTCAATCGCTGAGAGGTGACCTGTAATAAAATACAATACAATACATTATTTTTCATTCTGCTTTCATGATCTAGCTGAGGCGGGCATTCCCATGCTCAGCTTTATAAATACATTTTGGTACATAGAACATACGATTGTCTGATGGTAGACTGATAATTCTCTGCTGAAATTATCATCCTTTGAGTAGGATGATCATCTGCTGCGATGATGTACATGACAAATGTTTTTATATTTCCTGAATATATATCGCAGCCCGGATGGATGAAACTAGATCCGGGTTCTTCAAACTCGTTCGATCTTCACTCTAAGTACAAGTCGATCCATGTGAGAATTGCGCTGAAGTCGAACATGGAAAGACATCGCTTGATTACCGGTCAATGATGAAAACCGTTAACAAGCGCGAGAGGAATCACCGATAGTGATAATGACCCTCAAGGTACTGCAGTACAATTCACGTGGCGTGAATAAAGGACTTGGCGTCGAACGCCACGCAAAATCTTCTGGTCGAAGGTCATTGATGTATACCTGTCGCCGGAAGTGAGAAACTTGCCATTGAGGCATGCAAGCTTCAAAGTACTGAAGGGGTTGTTCCTAGATCAACTTCTTGGATAATGAGCTGAAGTCGACAAGAAGCGATCCGTCAAAGGAGGGCCTTAATGAATCCCACATCAATGACACGGAACGGAGCTAATGATTTTAGTGGAGGTGAAAACAAACTGTGACATATGATTCAGGGTGGCGATCATGGACGGATGAAGGATAATGTATGGTAGTGGATGGGACACGGTTGACACTTTCTGAATGACCTCTCTTGAAGATATAACGACACTGATGCGATGGATCGGTAGCATTACCCCAAATGTGGATGGTTTGGCGAGGACCATGGTGATGAGACCGGTGAATGAAACAACCCAACCCGATGTGGTACGGAGGAAAAGTGTCATGTTCAAGAGCGACTTGCTACCATTAAAGCTTTGAGGTTCTCCCAATTTTTCCCCAGTCATTTCTGACCAGTACCTCTTTATTTTTGTCAAGCTTGAGGAGGATAACATATGCTTGTTCTATAACTTGCCCTTCGGGCAAGCCTATCGCTATGTTTTAACGAGCCTAGCGATAGGGAAACTCGTTCTCGTCTAAAGACAAGTTTGTCGCTATTTAATCATTTTAATGAGTCTAACGACAAGGAAAACTCGGTCCTTTTCATTTTTAGAGAGTCTGAAAAGGTACAGAAAGTTAACTCCAAAATTCCTTTTTCGTCATCTAATCCCTTAAGTCCGAAAAAGTATAAAACAATACAGAAGGGGTGAGTGTTCGGTACTTTTAATGAGCCGATCAAAACAAGCGCTCGATCTTTTTGTGCAATAATCCCTCAGGTCCAAAAAGATTAAAATCTAGAGGAGGGATAGCTCTTCCGGTCCCTTTAACGAGCTGGAAGGCCAAAACTCAACAAACTTTTCATATTTTACGAGTAAGAAAAGAGCTCAAAGAAGACTCGTCTTTTGAGGAACGAGTGATATACAGGGATAGCAACTGATTCCAGGTACAGGTTGGAATTTTCCAATCACGGCAGTGTTACAAGGATGGCTAGGTGAAATCACTCTTCGCAGCTGTTTCTCAAAAGAGGTAAACACACAAATGGAGGTGAATGATCGGCCAAATGAAAAGCGGAGGTGACGGGCAAACACGACCAAGGCTTTTATCGCTGATGAATTTACGATCTCAAATGGTTATTTACCGGTTCATTTTTTCTGAATGAGCTTGAACTCTAAGGGAAAGCCTGCTCATAATCTTATGTTTATTTTTTAACGAGCATGAACTATGCGCTAAAACTGCTCGGATCTTGCGTTTATTTTTTAACGAGCATGAACTATGTGCTAAAACTGCTCGATTAATTTTTCATGCCCCCAGCATAATAATGCGAACGAGGTGCATGCCCCCTAGACTTCAGGGGGTCGTTTCATTTTTTAATGAGGTTGACACGGCAAGGAACTATCCTCTACTCTTTATTTCATTTTTTAACGAGGTTGACATGAGATGGGAACTATCCTCGAAGCCTTAGATCCATTAGATATAGAAGGTTTCATATTCCACTGTGGCCACTTCCGCCAGATTACTCGGAGGTGGTAGGGCAAAAGTACCCATTAAGGTAGGGTCTTTTAGGAGACCTACTCCGATATTTTGATGATTGCTTCCATGGATCATGGGAACGCTTCCCGTAACTTGTGAACTGTTGGGGAGAAATGTTTGTTGGTCGACGATTGTAATTCCTCCTTGGAAGGGAAATGCAATCTTCCTGAAGTAGGTTGACACAACTGCGGCCATGGCATATATCCAGGGCCTTCCCAGTAGGATGTTGTAATCAAGGTTTCCGTCGATTACTTCAACATCAATTTCTACTGTTTTGCCCCCCAGTTCAACCTTCAAGTTATTTAGGATGCCGTACGGGGTGTACGTCCTTCCGTCGAATGCTTTTAGTGCCGTCGAAGATCGCGACAAGGTTGGAGATCCGAGAGTTTTCCAGCAATTCATTGACATGATACATGTAGATGCCCCCTCATCAATAATTGTTCGGTGAACAGTCTTGTTGAGGGCTTTCACTTGAATAAGGAAAGCTAGTTGAGCTGGTAACTGAGGATCGTATCCCTGGTGATCAAAGGATACCAGATTGGAATCCTTAGGATCCACTCCACCAATAGCTGATAACAAGGCCTGCCTTTGGGATGGGCAATTTTGCAGTACCTCGAGAGTCGACATAGCGGATGGCGATTGGGCCAAATCTTCCACTATGTTATAATGTTGCGCCGCCCTGGCGCGAGGATTAAATGTCGACTTGTGTACTACTCCCTTTGGCGGTTTTATTGTTAACTCATGCGTGATGGGGGGGACAACTTCTGCCGAAGTTGTTGTCGAACTACTAGGTTGATATTTACCTTTGTCGTTCGACACCGGCGGATTCCCGTAATCTTTACTCCTTGTCGAGATCAAAGCATCATTTTGCTTAGAGACCGACAACATTAGCACTTGCGACGGGGAAGCATTTCCACTATCAACCATATTTTGACCTGGGTTGGGAAATGGATCAGTTAACACAGCTGAAGTTTGGGAACTTTTAAAAAACTTCTTTAACTCAGCTTTGAATGGACAGTTCCTTGTGAAATAATGCTCTTCATCACATATCTGACATGGATAAATTTGTTTCCCTTGCCCAGGAGGGTTTGAAGAAGTTTTTTGAGGGGATGACTCACCCTGTTTCTTCTTCTTCCCTTTGTTTTGCTTCTTCTTGCTTCCTGGTTGATTGGAATTTTTGCCTTTATCCGTAGATACAGCATTTACTTCCGAAGCAAGAATTTCTTGATTTGCTTTTTGATTTGAAGTCTTACGGGCTTTCTTATTCGAATCCCTTGTCGACTTCGCGTTTGCAGTGCCAATCACACCATCACCGGCGTGAGAGTCACTATTTGATCTAGGAGGAGGAGGGATTGAAAATTCCGGTCTGGGTGCGTCAGGTATCTTATCATAGAGCGTGCCGGACTGAGTATATACTAAGTCTAAATACTGGGCATGAGCAATAACTTGCTCCTCTGTTACGACCCCTCCCTTGGCCACATCCTCTGTTATAGCAGGAAGAAGCGACTTTATAAACCACTCAGCTAATAGCTGATCTGGAACATAAGTTTTTACCATTCTGCGACGACGACGCCACTCATGTATATGATCGGATATATGTGTGGTCGTTGTCTACTTGAAATTGGTTAAGATATCGGTTCGAGTTTCGTACCTTATAGGTAACTGAAAGTGTGTTAAGAAAGTCGTGGCTAGGGAACTGAAATTGTCGAAAGAGGCTCTAGGTAATTCAATATACCATTTAGCCGCCGGACCAGTCAATGTCCTCTGGAAAAGGTGAAGCCTTATCGAATCATCATTCAAGGTATTCGACGAACACCAAAGATGAAAAGTCATCACATGATTCGACGGGTCTTCGCCAGGATTTCCATTGAATTTAGGAATGTCCGAAGGAAGCTTGTGAGGAATCGCTGGCCACCAATGGGCATAGGCGATTGGATCGTTCGTTAATCGATGTAAATCTGGTAATTCTAGAGTTGCCATGAACGGCAACTGTTGATTCAGGTTTGGCGAGGCGTACCCAGGATACGATGGAATCGACTGAGCAGTAGGCCTTTGCATACCAGCATAATGCAATTGATGCTGATATGATTGATATGGCTGGTGGACTTGGCCACTATAAAGTGGTTGATTTAACCCGTTCTGAATATAGGGTTGTCCACTATTCGCAAAGATCTGTTGCTCAGATCCTTGGTACACCTGTTGGAACTGTGGTTGTTGGTATTGCACCATCCATGGCTGTGAAGCCATGTTTTGCTGTGCTATACTAACCAACGGACCAAGATGCGGGGTTATTGTACCCGTTTGTACTTGTGTCGTCCCGGCAGTTGGCGATTGTGGTTGTGTGGCAGGGTCAAGGGACCGTTGCATTACAACCTGGGGTTGACATACAACATGCATCGATTGAACTTGCGACACGATTATAATAGCAGGCGTCGTCGGGATGCTAGACATAGGTACACACTGTTGCATAGAATACACAACTCTTGGCTGTTGAGGTAACATAGGTACCCAACCACTTGTCGTAACTTCAGTCAAACCTGAATGTTGTTGAAAACTTCCGTATGGGTATCCTCCCGGAGGGGGTAGTGAAAGGGCATATTGCCCCCCATACGGTAACAATCTGGAGCTCAAGGGTATGGATTGCCTTTGAGGACTGGATGGCCCAAATTGACCTCCATAGGGATCAACTTGTCTAGTTTCAACATAAGAATTACCGGGTATTATACCGGAAGAACAAACTGGAACATACCAAGCTGTTGTAATAGTCCCTGGGTGGACTCCTTCTAGCTGTTGAGAGCTAGTTGGGACAGCTGGTATGCCGGCAAACATCGTTGGAGTGACAACAGGAGCTTCTGCCGTCGCTGTGTCATTTGACACAGTCCTAGATGTCGACGGTTGCTCAGACATTTTAAGTCTATCCAATAAACTGCCCAGCGATTCTACAGGAACCTCCACTGGTGATGGACAAACTTCTGATGCAGAAGGAAAAAGAGTGACACCTACTCCAAAATGAGTTGGAGTATTTGCTTGCGGGTCCTCTACTATTTCCTCTATTGCAATCAGACCAGGAGGAAGAGGAAGACCGTCAGGTCCGTAAAAGATTTCTGGTGTCGAAGAAGGGGTTGTTTCGACAGCGACAGTTGTTTGAGCAACAAGACTATGTGGACCGGTTACAGATGGAACTGGTTTAGTTATGCAAGTACTTGTTCTCAGACTAGGATCAGTGCTACTGTCCTTCTGTGGCTGTTGAACTTCTTCAATAGAGGCAGGGATTCCAGAAATACTAGGAGTGACCGGAATCTCAGATGTTGTTGGAACTGTTGTTCTAACTTTAATGGGAGATTTTGACCCGGTCAAGTGAGTTCGCTTCGTCCGTACTACTTTCGATTCCGGAGACAAAGACGGTTGACTCGCAAGCCTCCGCGAACGACGGGGTTTCAATTGACTTTCCTCCACGGTTGTGGATTACTCGATCAACTAAAATACAAAAGGGGAATTATGTTTCTGTATTGAATGAATTTTATTAGACGCTTTTAGACACAACTTGCTTTTTCAGTTTTTAAGAGTCGAGAAAAAGCTAAAGATGACTCTAGTCTCCTTCGATGTTTTAACGAGCCCGAAGTGACAAATGCTCGGTTGGACTTTTTCAGTTATAGAGTTTGAAAAAGGCCAAAAGAAACTGCTCTGGAGATCTAGGCAGAGGGTGTGCCAAACCTTTCGTGAAACCACAGAATACGTTTTACGGTACGGGTGGTCGATCTTCGTGAATGCTGTGTTCACTGCATCGCGATCAGTAGGGCGGCCGACACGGCTTCCTAAGGATAAAGGATAAATGCCTATAGGGGTCTCCCAATATACGCGACGGTACGCGGGAGCACAAGTCCGTATTAGTGCTATCGTCCCTCAGGAGGAATCACCCACCTTCGTAGAGATCGACAGTCACTACGTTTAACGACGTCGGAACACGTCTCTACCTAGACCTCTACTGTGAGCGTTATGTTACAAAGCGTTGTTAGGTTCATTCAATATATTTTAAGTTGATCTTGTTTAGCAGTTTGTCTTTCAGGATCACCACGAGATGTATTGGTACAAATTCCTAAATGCAGTTTAAGATGATAAGCAAGCTTTACAATCTTTTAACTTTGAAAATCCTAACTACTGAGGGAAAAGAAAGACATCATCTTTTCACACAGCTCACAAAGCACACACTAATGCACTTTCTCCTAGATCAATCATGCAAACTTATCAAAAATGCAAATGCAAAATGCAGGTATTTCTTTTCTCTTCCTTAATGTTGATGTATTACAAAAAGAAAGCTGTTGTATAATTTCAAATTTAATTTCAAGCGAAAGCAAACAAGCTTGTCCAAAATCAAAAGTCTCCTCAAAGGTACTTGTTTCGACACAAGAAATATATAAATTCAAACCATATGACGAAAGCAAAAGCTCAACCAGCTATGAACAGCAATCAAACTAACTCTTAAGATCACTACGACACTTATCACAGTTCTGGATCTAAGAGGCCACAGCAAGGCTAGTTCACTTTTCGTTATGGGAAACTGTAAATGAAACAAGAAATACAAAAAGAGCAATCACAGTTTCTTTATACAACCGAGGCGGAATAGTGGCAAGGACAGTTGGTTTCAGATAGGTACATTGACCAGCAACAGGCAGCAAAAACAAAGGTGAAAACAGGGCAAGAAACAGCAGGAAACCCCAGTAGCTGAAGGTACCACTGGTTCAGCGCAGGTAAAGGACTGTCAGTTTGACATTCAGCGCAGTTCCCGAAGGGGCTACCTACGCTGAAATGCAGACAGCCTTTGTACAGCCTGCACTGAAGAACGAAACTTGCGTTTCTCACAGTTTCCGGGTCACAGATTGCTCAAAAATTCACAGTTTTTGGCCAAATCAGAAGCTATCAGTGAAGTACACACTAAGGGACAATTAGGAGGATGAAAATCTATCACTAAGAGCTTCAGAGTCCTTGTGGATCAACTCTTCAAATCATAAACATGCCCAGAAACTGAGCTAGAGTAGCTGCCCTCTACTTTGCATTTGAGAGATCCAAATGCAGTTCGATTCGGTACTCCCTTTGTTTATGAAATGAATAGCAAAAAACACAAACAACCAACAAGATACGATCCCCAGTGGAGTCGCCAATTTGTTGTAGGGAAAAGTATCCGACATGGAATGACCCTATCCCACTCTAAGGGTGATAGTACCTCAGCAACAACTGAAAGCAAAGCTATCTAAGGTTTCTTCTTTATGAAAGTAAATAGGGGAGAAAGAGGTCCACTAACCGATGTCTTCCACTAATGATTGATCCAATCTTCTCTCCTTGCTGCTTGCTCCCAGCTCCTTGCTCTTTCACTGGCCCAGTTACACAAAGATCCTGCAAAAAGGCAAGAGAGGGAAACTACAAGAAGCATACATTCATAACTGATTCAAGGATTAGAATAAATCAAATACACAAGTACAACAATACATCATTGTAACACATGCATATAGAAGAACCTCAAATGCTTTATTAATGGAAGAAGTAAAGTTCTGAGAGTGTTACAACCATAAAAGGCCCAATCCAGCAACACCTCCCAGTAGAAAGAAATCTCCTCTTCACCTCCTTCAAAGCAATCACCCAATAGCTCTATACTCAAACCAACAACACTTCCTTGCTTTCACAAAATTCCAGCCCCCTTAGACCTCATGAGAGAGCTCTATATATAGGATATTTGGAGAAAGGATGAGTCAGCTTGAGACTGACATGAAGCTGACTTGTGTCCTCTCCCTCTTCAGTTATACTTCAGTTCTTGAGTCCACTTGGAGATCCTTGCTTCCACTTGGAGTTTAATAACCTCTTACTCATCATAGGGCGAATTTGCTGATCCAAGTGTCATTTTAGAAGCTTCCTGGGCACTTGACACCTTGCAGAATGACTGTGCCACTTGGCCAATCTCGCCCAACGCAGGTAGCCTTCATTACTGTTGACATTCAGCGTAGGTACAGAGTGGAGCAGTTGACATTCAGCGCAGATGCTCAGTGGAGCAGTTGACATGACCCTGAAATTGCCTGTTTTTGAGTGTTTTCAGGTGGAGAACTGATCTGAAGTGTTGTGGTTTGCTGACCTTGTTCCTCTAGGGGTAAGAACAACATGTTTAGGGACTTTGGATCCCTTTAATTATGGACATTTCATGCTTCATGCTGTAAGGCACAAAAATGTCTATAACAGATCTTCCTTGCAGGTACTCATCCACAGCTGTTTAAAGAGGATTGAACTTGGAAGCGAGAAGGTTGAGGACAACATCAATAGGCATTTAGCATTAGAGTGAGATAATTCATCTATCATACTTTTGTAGGAATTTACAAGGTAAGTTCCTCAGATAGAACACCAAAGGACACCACTCACAAACATATCACAGATCAATACACCAATATTTTTGATGTGGTTAAAACCCTCAAAGAGGGAAACAGTCCATGGCCTGAGCCAACGCGGCCACTTCAGGCAATTTATTAATAAAAGAAAGAAAATTTACATAATCTTCTCTCATGAATGGTCACCCTACAAATGACCCTCCATGCTCTTTAAATAGAGATCATGGACCAATCGGGTGTTAAGCCACGAATCAAGTGTCGGTAATACCAAGGAGAGAATGAACCGTCAGATCACTTCATGTCTAGAACATATCGTGACCGTCAGATTGTATGTTACAAAAGTACATAGTAAAGAAACACACTTTACCTAACTCTACACTAGACCAAGTTATACTTAACTATTTCCTATGTGTCAGAATATCCTAACAACCCCCCTTAAGAACAACTTGGGATAAGATTGAAGGATGTACAAATATGACACAATGGGGGAAGGAAGGAGGCATTAGAGCCTATCCCCCCTTAGTGACAACTTCTTGAACTCCAACCATAAATCAAATTTTAGTAAACTTCGCCTCTGTGAGAGCCTTTGTAAAGATGTTTGCCACTTGATCATCTATTGAACAATATTGCACTTCAAGAACATGTTCATGAATGAGCTTTCTGATGAAGTGCATGTGTAGGTCGATGTGTTTTATGCGCTGATGTTGGATTGGACCTTTGTGTAGTTGAATGGCACTTTGATTATCACACCAAAGTGTAGTTAGATGTTGTTGCTGAAAACCAAACTCTGACAGGATCTGACAAAGCCACAGGGCTTCCTTACTAGCTTCTACGATGCCACGATACTCTGGTTCTGCTGAAGAAAGAGATATGGTACTTTTTTTCTTACAAGCCCATGTAATAGGTCTAGAACCAAGAGTAAAGACATAACCGACAGTACACTTCTGATCATCAGGGTCACCAGCCCAATCAGAATCAGTGAAACCAACCAATAGAGGAGATGCTTATGCACTATAAATAATCCCAAACTGAACTGTACCTCAAACATAATGAAGTATTCTTTGATTAGCTTTCCAATGACTTTCATGTTGGTTTTGCATAAACCGAGCAACAAGGCCAACAAAAAAGGAAAGGCCGGGATGAGTATGGGTCAGATACAAAAGTTTTCCTACAAGTTGACGATATAAGGTAGCATTAACTTTAGGGGAAGTACAACTGACTGAAAGTTTGGCTCCATACTGAAAGGGAGAAGGGGTTGGCTTACAGTCTTCTATGTAAAAATTGCATAGAATATCACATGCATACTTGGACTGGGAAAGGTAAATACCTTCCTTAGATTGCAAGACTTGAAGACCAAGAAAATAATGCAAGTGTCCTAAGTTTTTCATTTCCAAATTCTTATTAAGGCTGGAATTCACATGGTTTATAAGGTTGGGATCACTACTAGTAAGGATAAGATCATCGACATAAAGAACAAGAATGATAAGGGGCTTGCTCACTTTCTTGGTGTAGACAGTATTGTCAGAATGACACCTAGAAAAGCCAGTATCTAAAAGAAATATATCCATTTTGGCATACCAAGCCCAAGGGGCTTGCTTGAGACCATAAAGGGATTTTTTAACCCGACATACAAGGCTAGAGTCTATTTGTATAAAGCCAGTAGGTTGTTCCATATATATTTATTCACACAAGTCCCCATGCAAGAAGGCAAATTTGACATCCATGGACTTCCCATTTGAAAGAGGCAGCAAGGGAAATAACAAGGTGGATAGAGTTCATTTTGGCAACAGGGGAGAAGGTTTCAATATATTCAATGCCTTCAACTTGTGAAAAACCCTTAGCAACAAGACGAGCTTTATGTTTATCAACTTTTCTATCTAGTCCATACTTGGTTCTATAAACCCATTTGCATCTAACAATTTTTCGTCCCTTTGGAAGAGGAACAAGATCCCATGTATCATTTGCCAATAATGAACGATATTCTTCATTCATAGTTGCATCCCAATCTGGATGGCCTGAAGCTTATGCAAAGGTGTTAGGATCATAATTCACTGAAGCTTGAGCCAGTAAAGAAGAGGCTCTATCGAACTGAGAATGTGTACGTCGTTGATCTATAGGATCACCAGCAAGAACACCTGTTGCATCTGGAGTAGCACGAACCCATTTTGGAAGCTGAGGAGATGAAGGAGGATCCTGAGAAGGAGGGGGAGGATTGTCATCGTCACTGTCATCATCTGAAGAAGAAATATTTTTAGAAGTAGAAGGGATAGAGAGAGATGGCACAACCGCCAAACTAGGCTCGTAGGCTGATATATTTTCAGCAAACTTTACATCTCTTATAATGATAACATTTTTGGACTTAAGTGGAATAAGTCTATATCCTTTGACATCTTCAGAATATCCAACAAAAATACATTTTTCACTCTTAGGTTCTAAAGCTTTATATTTCTCATCTAGAATATGGGCCCATGCTTCACTTCCAAAAACACAAAAGTGACTTACATCTGGTTTAATTGAGCTCCATGCTTCTTCTGGAGTGATACTCTTTAAAACCTTAGTAGGAGTGCGATTTACTATGTAATTTGTACAATTAATTGCTATTGCCCAAAAATTAAGACTAAGTCCTTTAGATTGAAGCATACAATTATCCATTTCCTTAAGGTGAAATTCTTCCTTTCAGCCACACCATTTTGTTGTCGAGTATATGGAATAGTATGTTGCATTTGAATTCCATTCTTAGTGCAAAAGTTGATGATTTTTTGCTAACATATTCTCCGCCATTATCAGATCTTAGCTTAAGAATTTTATGTCCAGATTGTTTTTCAACAAAGGCCTTAAAGGCCAAGAACATGTTAAATACTTCACTCTTGAGTTTTAAGAAGTATACCCAAGTGCGTCTGGAGAAATCATCAATGAAAGTTAAGAAATACTTGTAGCCAGAACAAACACCATCTCTGCAACATACCATTGGAAGACCTGTCACCATATTTTCTTTACATAGATTCTGAAGGGAGCGATAGTTTAAGTGACCAAATCGCTCATACTAAAGTTTTCTCACTTCATCAGTATGAGCAACAAATACTGAGGGAAGATTTGATGACCCAAATTTGTTAAAATTATACAACTTTGTAGAATAATTAGCAATGCCAATAGCTAAAATCTATCTAGGATCTCTTAGGTCCTTAATTACAACATCGTGAGGTGAAAATTCAACGATTTTACCTTCACCTGAATGAGCTATCTGATATACAGATAGAAGGTTGCAGGATAATGTTGGAACACATAATACATCATTAAATTGACCATTGTCTAGATGAACAGTTCCAGTCCCTATAACACTAAGAGATCTATCATTACCAACATATATATTTTTGGTGTTACAATCATTTAAAGAAGAAAACATGGCTTTGTTTTTTTCCATGTGATACGAAGCTCCAGAATCAATGAGCCACTCATGAGAATGAGAAGAAGAAGATACATTTAGTGCATAACCAGACCAAGATGCTTGACAACCACACGCAGAAAGTGTTATTCCTGAAGATGAAGTTGAAGTTGAAGAGTGCTCCAAATGGATGTTATGCTTCTTCATTGCTGCTTCCAAGGCTTCCATCTTCTTAAAGCATTTGGATTCTAAGTGGCCATCTCGATTACAAAAGTGGAAATGTCTATCAATCTTCTTCCCTTTGTTTTTATTTGTCTTATCATTTTATTGAAATGATTTTTCATTTTGAGACGGAAATTACTTAAGACCCTTATTTGGTTTAGGACCATTCTTTTTAGGATATTCCTTCTTAGGATTCTTTGAATTTGGTTGCTGCTGGGCGGCTAAGGCTTTCTTAGAAGAGTTTCCAAGATTAAGAAGACCAAGATATAAGAGTTTTTCTTGTTCTCTTATTAAAGAATAACAAAAGGCATCAAAAGAGGGGGGCTTATCGTCTTGTCCTTGAGAAATAAATGCTTCTCTAGTAGAATGGAAGGTGGAAACAAACACACAGTAGGCTGGTCCCAACTTAGTAAAAATGGAATAGATAAGGCTACCATCTTCTTTCTTAACCGTAACACCTTCCAAGAGAAGTCTAAGGGTCTTGAACTTAGAGAAAAAATCTTCAATGGAAGAAAAATTATTGGGGTCCAATGTAAGAAACTCATTTTCGAGTTGGTGGGCTCTAATTTCATTTTTAATTCCAAAAAATTTAGTGAGCTGTTTCATTGCTTCATTAGGGGTATCAAGTTCTGCGATATGGAATCTAAGGTCTGGAGAAATAGATATCCCTATCAACCCACGTGCTTGATCTTGCCTATTTTCCCATTTGGCTGCCTTATCCTCATCTTTAGATTTGGTTTCTTGGCCTGAGGCTATTCTGTAAAGACCTTTACTTCTAAGTAAATCCACAATGTAGGACCACCATTGGAAGTAGTTGGTGCTGTCAAGAATAAATTGGCATGGAATTTCCATTTTAATAGAAACTGAAGCTGTAGTTGCTTAAACTAATTGTTCCAATGGAAAGATCTCAAAAAATTAGGCTGATTAAAAAAAAATGGCTCTGAAAACGGCTTACGGATGAAGAAGTTATGGCTTTTTGAAGAAAAGTTGTTGAAGATGCCGACGAAGTGCGTGAATGTGCGGAAGTGAATGATAATGTTATATTTTAAAAAAATCTCCCCCCCATCTTTCCAAACTTAATATAATTAGCTCACTTTAAATAAAAATTTTGTGCGACCCACTTTTATAAATAAGTGAAAGTCACTTTTACAATGGTACTTTATGAGCTACTCACTAAATTGTAACTTAAATAAATGATAAAGAGACTTTAGAATTATAAGTCACTCACTTTTTATAATGGGTGAGAACACTTTTACATAAAGTAACTTTAAAACATAAGTTACATGTATTTTTTGAAAAAATAACTCAACAAAAAAAAAATACTTGAACCCAAGCCCTCTATTCTCATAAAGCAACCTTGGACCAAGTGAGCCAGTTTAAAAGGTTAGCAATTTTTGGAAAAGAGGAAGGGTTTTTTTTTTTCAGTTACTGAAGCTTTGGGGTGCGTGCTTACTTGAGAAAGCTCTTTTTTCCTACAAAACAAAAAACCACACAACCCAACACAAACATGCAAAAAAAACCAAACCTTATGGCTTGAAGTTAGCTTTCACCGGAAACTAAATATTTTCCTCAATGTTTATGATTTTCGGAGATCACACTAAGGTGTGACGGAAAAGAGCATACGCATGAGAAAAATCCTTTCTTTATGTTTCTGATTTCCCAGATCGCATAGAGTTGCAGGGAAAAGAACATACATAGAAATGAAAGGTATAGTTTCGGTAATAAAAAATAGAGAGCTAAATAAACCGAAATAAAAAGAAAGATGAATAACTAGAATTGAAAAAAAAATTGCATACCTCCAGATCTTAAAAATGACGTAACTAGGGCTACCAGAAACCTTTTTGCGTGAAATGAAAGGGGTTCCTCATTGGAACAGATGCTCCTAACACAATAGAGCAGTCCTCTCGACTCGAAACCAGTCAGAGATAGTAGATCTAGGAAATGACAATCGAATGCAGTTATATCAGCTTCGGATTATGATCACCAATGGATGCGGCCCTCAGATAGCTCTAATACCATGTAGGAATTTACAAGGTAAGTTCCTCAGATAGAACACCAAAGGACATCACTCACAAACAGATCACAGATCAATACACTAGTATTCTTGACATGGTTAAAACCCTCAAAGAGGGAAATAGTCCACGACCACTTCAGACAATTTATTAATAAAAGAAAGAAAATTTACATAAGCTTCTCTCATGAACGGTCACCCTACAAATGACCATCCATGCTCTTTAAATAGAGATCATGGACCAATCAGGTGTTAAGCCACTGATCAAGTGTCAGTAATACCGAGGAGAGAATGAACTGTCTGATCACTTCATGTCTAGAACATATCGTGACTTTTGGATTGTAAGTTACAAAAGTACATAGTAAAGAAACACACTTTACCTAATTCTACACTAGACCAAGTTATACTTAACTATTTCCTATGTGTCAGAATATCCTAACAATTTTGTATTTTCTAATATAAACTGCGAAATTTTTCACATATTTATCTAGTTTCTTTCTATATCCTCTTATAGGACTATAGAGATCGCTTCTGTCTACAGAAGCGATTGTCTGCACAACAGTTTTTCCACTACTAACCCTAGAATATCTACCTTGTAACTCAAAAAATCCAAGAAATTTAATGGAATGTTTCTCCACTAGAAATCTTCATAGGGTTTTAAAGAAGGGATTTTCTCAAAAGAAACCAAGTGAATGCACCCTTTGCACTACACAAATGCAATTAATAGAGTACAATTTTGAATTTTATGATTGACTAACAGGAGAAAGATTAATACCTACTTGTTTTTAGAGCATAAGGGTTAATGAACGACTCCCATGGGAGAGTAAGATGATATAGAAAGATATCTATGGTTGTCCACTACTAACTCTAGAAGACCTAACTAGTAACTTACAAAATACAAGAAATTTTATGGAAATTTTAACCACTAGAAAGCTTCCTAGGGTTTTAAAGAAGGGATTTGCACAAAAGAACCCAAGTGAATGCACCATTTGCACTAGACAAACGAAATTACATTTAAATCATCCATCAACAAATCCAACAATATCGTCTAAACCACAGACTCATTGAATCAAGATCATCCATCAATACCCTATCCATGAAAATCCATAGAAAATGCAAGATCAACCACTAAATTCATCTCCACAAAAAATCACTTTAGCCATCCTCCTATAGCCTTTTTCATAATGAAAAAAGTAGACAATTAGTAATACAAATTTGCAAGTATAAATTATAAAAATGGGGAGAGAACTTCCTCTACTTATAGGAGGAAACCAAGCACCCTTCCTCTACGAGAGCTAATACCGACTGGAAGCCCATAAAACACACAAAAATTTGTGATACAAGGAGGAAGGTCAAGACTAACACCCAAGAAGGTTTTTTCATTTGAATCATCCAAGAATTTTTTATTTATGTAATTTAAAGGAGGTTTCCCCTTCGAAGAGGCTAATTTTTAAGTTGTTGATATGTCTTTTCTTCTGTTTTGTGAGTTGGTTGCATAACATTTGGTATTAGAGGTTTGGATTATAGGGTTTTGCTTCTTCAAACTGGTCATCTTGGAATTTTTGCTATAACTTTTTTTATAAGAGTCTTCAGAAGCTGAAGAGTTTATCATGTGGAGCTGAAATCTTGGTGAACTGCATGTAAACATTTCAGATATTGGTTTTCTATATTTTCGAAGATATGATCCGAGGAAGTTAGGGTTTTGGTAGGTTCCAAAATTCGGTCTCAAATAGGTGACATAGGGAAAATCGTAATAACTTTCATTTTAGGAATTGGATTTAAATTCTATAAAAAGTGGTTGAAATTACATAGATTGTAGTTTTTTGTGTAGCATTAATAGAGCTGAAGGTCGAAACAATGACACGTGGAACTTCGTACAAGTTATCTCTACTAAACCAATTTATAATCAGGTCATTATGGGAGTTCGGGCATAAGTCTTTCTTGAAGGCTCAAATCTTGGTATGACTTGTGGGGTTGGAAAGAAGACTTGGAGGGATACATCAAGAAGAAATTTTAGACCTGGGAGATCTAAAATTACAGAGATACAATAGATTCAATATCAAGCTCCTACAAATTAAGAAAAAGGTGTGTATTTTTTTTAAAATTTGCATAAGTTTTGTTTGAAGTGATTCAAAGGGAATAGCAAAGCATAAATATCATTAATTTGATGCCCTGAAGAAAGAAAATGGAAAAACCTAGTAAAAAACCCAAAATCTATACTAGTACACATGAAGACAAGGAAGAAATGCAACATGATATATCAAAATTACAAGACCAAGTGCAACAAATTTCGCTCTCACAAAGAGTAACCAAAAATGAAATGGAATCTAAGATGGATGGTTCTAAGAATGGTTTAAAATCATGCATGGAAGGTTTGGAAGCTAAGATGGATGGAATGAAATATAATACTGATGGTATAGAAGATAAAATTAAAGGTAACATGGAAGATTTGAATAATGGTTTAAAATTAGACATGGAAGGGTTGAAGGAAGGTTTAACAAAGTTGCTACAAGAAATGCTTCCTAATGGAAAAAAACTATTAGATAAAACTCATGATGAGAACAAAAATTATGTTAATCATGATTTCATAGTCTCTAACATTGGATTGAAGACCCACCATACTCCAAATATTGATATGAGGAATTTTTATGGGAAGGATCTGGTAACATGGATACTACAAATGGAGAAATTTTTTTATCTACATAATGTGAAAAACACACAAATGGTACGCATTACAACTTTAAATTTAGAACCCAATACGTTTTTATGGTATCGATGACCTTGTTCTTTTAAATGAATTATTACTTGGTCAATTTTTATGGAGGAAATTATAGCACATTATGAGGATACAAGGAGCAACACCTTCTTTAGCTAGTTGATAGATCTAAAACAAAAGGGTTCAATGGTGGAGCACATTGAGGACTTCCAAAAATTGAATATAATGCTAAATGATATTCCAGAGGAGCATAAGATTGATTTATTCATAGGGAATTTAAAGGATAACATCCAACATGAGGTTCACCTTTGGGAACCTGATTCACTGAAGAAGGCATTCAAGTTGGCAATAAAAATTGAAAGCAAAATTATGGAAACAATAAAGCCTACCACTCACAACTATAAACATGGAAGTGTTGTTGCTCCTAGCCTTCCACAACCTACAAGGTTGACACCACAACAATCGAAAGAAAAAAGAGCAAAAGGGATTTGTTAGAGTTGTGATAGCAAATACACTAATGTTCAAAAGTGTGCTGAGAATAAATTATTTTACATAGATTGTGAAGAGGAGGAAGAAAAGGAACAAGAAACTTCAAAAGAAGAGGATATACACCAGGAACCAACACTAGAGAAAGAAGAAATCAATTCGAAAATATCTTGTAATGCATTGTTTAAAAACACCACTCCTCAAACTCTCAAGATAGAATGAAATATCAAGAAGAAAAAGATACTAGTGTTGATTGATTCGGGTAGTACCCATAATTTTATTCATTGTAAGATAGCCAAGGAATTGAATTGCTTCATATATCCAACATCAAAGTGTCAAGTGATGGTTGCAAATAGAGGACCTATAAATTGTTCTGGAAAGTGCCATAATATCAAGTTAACCATGGGGGAATATGTATTGAATATTCCAATGTTTTCCATTCCAATGGGTGGTGTTGATGTTGTACTAGGAGTCTAATGGTTATAATCTTTAGGTACGATAGCTTTTAGTTTTCAAGAAATTTTCTTGAAATTATTTTGGGAATGAAAGAAGTGAAATTAAGGGGTATTACATGGAAACCAGGAAAGGTAATAAAATCTAATGGAATGACAAAGCTTCTAAAGAAATAACAATGGGGCATAATTGCACAAGTATGCTCACTAGAGGCTCAAACCTCGAAATCATATATTTCTCCAGATCTCCAAAAAATCTTGGACAATCATTCCAAGGTATTTGAGACTCTTAAAGGCCTCCAATTTGTTCGTGATTATGATCATGCTATTCATTTTCTTTCAGAAAGTTTTCCTCCAAACATGAGGGCTTACGGATATCCCTATGCCCAAAAGAGTTAAATTGAACATATGGTTGCAGAAATGCTAGAACCAAGTATAATTCAACCTAGTCAAAGCTATTTCTTTACTCTGGTAGTATTGGTGCAAAAGAAGGATGGATCATGGCACATGTGTCTGAATTATAGGGAGCTCAACAACCTTGCTATTAAAGATAAATTTCCCATTATAGTCATTGATGAATTATTAGATAAATTACATGGAGCAATTTACTTCAACAAGTTGGATGTTCATCTGGGAAATCATCAAATTAGAATGAAGATGGAAAACATTTCAAAAACAAAATTTAGAACTGATGACGATCATTATGAATTTTTTTTCATGCTTTTGGCCTTACAAATGCACCTTCTACATTTCAAGGTTTGATGAATTGCATTTTCAAAGCCTTCCTTAGTAAATTTGTCTAGTATTTTTGGATGATATACTAATCTACAAAAATTCTTGGAAGGATCATGTTCAACGTGTTTACAAGGTGCTCAAACTATTGGAGGAGAAACAATTATATGCAAAAACCTCCAAATGTTTCTTTGGAGTACAGGATATGGAATATTTGGGTCATATTGTATCTTATGAGGGTGTTAAGCTATATCCTAACAAAATTAAAGTCATTAGGGAATGGAAAATCCCTACAACCATAAAGCATCATCGAGGATTTCTTGGGTTGATAGGGTATTATCACAAGTTTTTTAAGAATTATGGGAGAATAACAGAATCTCTAACAACATTATTGAAGAAAGATGCATTTTCTTGGACTCCAGAAGCAAATAAGGCGTTTGAACATCTTAAAGAGGCAATGTGCCAAGCATCAGTCTTAGCTACACCAAACTTCACAAAAACCTTTGTCATGGAATGTGACACCTTAGGAAATGGAATTGATGTTCTTTTAATGTAAGAAGGAAGACTCATTGCTTTTGAAAGTTGTCCAATCAAAGGAAAGTATTTATAGAAACCTATTTATGAGAAGGAAATATTGGCAATACTACATTCACTAAAGCAATGGTGACCTTACCTAATGAGAAGACACTTCAAGGTAAAAATAGATCATGATAGTCTTAAATACTTTTTGGAACAAATATCATCTTCAGACGAGCAGCAAAAATGGGTCACAAAGATGTTGGATTGCGACTTTGAAATCATCTACAAAAAAGGGAAGAAAAATGTTTTTGTATATGCACTCTCAAGAAAGGACGAGGTTGTGGAAGAATTGCTTTGTTCCATTTCTATTATCCAACCAGATTGGATAAATGAAGCAAGGGATTAATGGAAGAATGACAAAGAAGTGTGGACACTCATTCAAAAGATACAACACGATCCTAGTACATATGATACATTTAGCTAGAAAAATGATTCATTATGGTACAAAGATCATTTATATATTTGCAACAATTCCAAACTAAAACAAAATATTATTTTGGAATTGCACACCTCTCCCTCAGGAGGGCACTCAAAATGTTTAAAAACTTACCAAAAGGTTATGAAGGAATGTTTTTGGGATGGCCTTAAATATGATATTCAAAAGTTTGTGGCAAAATGTTTAGTTTGCCAACAAAATAAAGTTGAGACAATTAAATTCTCGGGCCTTTTACAACCTTTATCCATTCCAAGTCAACGTTGGGAGGAGGTTTCAATGGATTTTATCACAGGTTTACCCAAGTTCGAAGGAAAGAGTGTTTACCAAGTAGCACACTCATCCATTTCAAGCTAGTACAATTAGTACTGCATTTATGGAAACAATTCAAAAGCTACATGGAAACCCAAAGATTATTGTATGTGAAAGAGATCCCATTTTCACTATAAATTTTGGGACGGAATTATTTTCTTGTTTGGGTACTCAATTGCTAATAACTCATCTTATCATCCTCAATCTGATGGGAAAAATTAGATAGTGAACAAATGTTTAAAAGGATATCCTTGTTGATTTGTATCTGATAAAAGAAATACAATGGGTCAAGAGGTTACCTCTCACTGAATGGTGGTATAACACTTCCTTCCATACTGTAGCAACAATGACCCCATTTATGGCACTTTATGGATATCATCCATCATCCATCACATCATCTTTAAGAGAGAATTCTAAGGTTCAAGCAGTGGAATATCACATTGAGCATCAACAACAATTTATCCAACTCTTAAAGGATAACCTAATTTTGGCACAAAATCGACTGAAACAGCAAGAAGATCAACATCACAATGAAAGAGGTTTTGATGTAAGCGACTGGGTAATTTTACGGCTATAACCATACAAAAAAATGTCGCTCAAGTAAGCTAAGAAGGATAATAAATTATCACCAAAGTATTATGGTCCTTACAAGGTGTTGCAAAACATTTGTACTATGGAATACAAATTAGAGATTCCTACATCTTCCCAAGTGCACCCAGTTTTTCATGTTTAATGCTTTAAGAAGGTTATATGTGACAAGATTGCAATTCAAACAATATTGTCAGAACTTGACGAGGAGGGAAAAAACATATTGGAACCTGAAGTAGTCATGGAAACACGAACACGACAGCTATAAATTCGATCAATTTCAAAGTATCTCATCAAGTGGAAGAACTTACCCACTGAAGATTCGACATGAGAGGATGAGAATTTTATACAAAATCATCCATAACTACTCAAGCATTGAGGACAACACTTTTTTGAAGGAGAGGGGCATGTTAGGTCCCTATGATACTAGTGTAGCCCCCCTTATTGTTATTGTTAGTATAGCCCCTTTATTATTGTTGTGGTGCCCATGTAGTCCCCATATTATTAGTATTGTGCCCCATAGAAGCCCACTATTGTTGTTGTTGTGACCTTACATTCTTATTGTTATGTCGGATTTGATTATATTGTGACCCCTTAGAGTCTTATATATAGAAAGGAGGTTTTTCATTTGAATCATCCAATAATTGTTGATTTGTGTAATGTAAAGGAGGTTTCCCCTTGGAAGAGGCTAATTTTTAAGTAGTTGATTTATATTTTCTTCTATTTTGTGAGTTGATTGCATAACATAAGGAGGGCCTTAGGTTGGGTCATGGGATTTGGTTGATCTCAAAGACAAAAAACAACAAATACTATCAAACTCTAAAGCCCTATGTTTTTTCTATAAAAGTGACATTGCTCCCACTCTTTCTTCGCAGTGTTTGGGAAAAGAGGTTTCATGTACAAAAAATATGCATTTATTGGAAGAAGATATTAATTTCCAGCTACAACAATAAGGAATTTTTCTTGTTGGGATATTATGACAAGCAAGAATTTTTGGTGTGCTATGAACAACTACAAAAAACAAGGAATTTCAATTTTTTTTTGTGTTTAAGGCAACTACAACAAGAAATTTCTTTGTGTTTTGGGTACTGTGTTATTCCCAACTTCATTATATTAGGAAAGCAACTTGCTTTCTTTCAAGATTTTTCTTTTATCTTTATTTGAGAAAGAGTGTCGTTATGAGCCTTAAGGTTTTATGCAAATTTCCTTCTTGTTTTGCAACAATAATGACTTCTCACCACTACTATTATGAATTCAGAAAAGTATAAGAGCCATCAAATGCATGAAATTGATAAGACAAAAATAGACAAGTCAAATTCAGCCAAAATATGTCCACCACTATTATGAATGCAGAAAAGTATAAAATCCATAAAATGCATGAAACTGATAAGAAAACAACAAACAAGAGATGACCCTCCAAAGGTGAATCATGAGAAGCTTGTTGATAACCTACATAAATCAATTACAAAATGTCTTCAACATTGTAACTGAGTAACAAGTAACTAAAGTATATGTATTTTGAAATTTCCCAAGTGAAGTGTTCAATGAAAGCCATGTCCCAATAACCCAATATTTATGATATGAAATATAAATGAGATCTTAAGTGTAACTACTTGATTGAACTCTTCATTGAAATATCATTCATGGTTGTGAGGCAATTTCCATGTGTATATGTCATTGCGTGTAATTTTTTTTGGGCACTAGTAAATACTTCTCACCTACAACATTGTTCATGCAAACTATTTGAAGAAAATTATGACTGACAAATTCAATTATAAACCTAGAATTACAGTGAAATTTGAGGAGTTTCCTAAGATGGAATATTACAAAGGAAACCAAACTCACTAAATAAAAACCTTGTAAGTTAAAATAATGTGTTTGTGTTGATATGATTGGTATTTGTACAATTTCATTTAATCCATATGATGCCAACAAATATCAACAGAACCTCAAGTAATGATAGAATATTTACTAACAGTCTCTCTACTTCTTTCTTGATGCAACATTTATAGTGATGTAATAATCTCCCTACTTGTACAACTTTATCTTGGACCTTTTTCTTGTACCTATAGTGACATCCATGCATCTCCCAGTTGGATCTCCTAGATCGGTATCATCATGCAAAAATGACTCCACAATGCCATCAAATGATCCATACTCCCCAAAGAAATCCATATTAACTTCTAATTAAAGTTATTTATCATCATACTGCCAAAATGGAGTGCTCATGAGACTGCATGTAACAATTTTTAGAATACTTTGTTAGGACATTTGTTAAAGAAGTTTCAATTTAAGCTTAGTAAAATTATCTGCAAAACTGTAAATAAATTTTAATATCCTTAACAATCAATTTGATGGGGAAGCAAGTGTCCCATCTGATCCCTACATAAGTAGAGGATTTGATGAGCTAGCATTGTGTTGTAGTGCACCTTCCATAGACAACACATCACCAAGTGTCTGAGTAGATGGTGTTGAGGGTGTAGAGCTTGGGGAAGGGCCAACATTATTCATTGTTCTAGAACTAATTGTAGGACCAGAAGAGGAACTAGGTTGCTTCCTTTTTCTTTCAGTTTGACCCTTGGAGGCATCCTTTGAAGACCACAAAATGGCAAAGGTAAGCTCCATTTCAAACAGAAAAGGTGAAATCTTGCAACTTTGGAATTTTGGAGTCAAAGCCTCTAAACACATGCCTGATGAAATTTTCGTTAATATCTATATCATAAGCAGAAAATGGGAAATGAATTGCATAAATACATTTTCTGCATCCCAAACCTTGACTTTTTTATCGAATGATGATGTAGCCAAGCAAGATGAGTTGGGATTGAAACACACTTCAGTGGTTAATAAGTTATTATTTTCAATGGTATTTTCAACTCCTTGTGTCTCCATATTCAACAACACTGCCTACATTCCCACATAATAATTCACCAGTATTGGCTAGTAAATTACCATTAGAAGAGAAGTGGCATCATACAAATTTACTCATACTAGCTTAAAAGCAACCAAACTCACTAAAGGAAAACCCTATAAATTAAAAAAATGTGTTATGTGTTAACATGAATTGTATGTATAACATTTAATTTAAGTAAAAGGATGCCAACAAATATCAACAAAACCTCAAAGAATGATAGAATATTTAAAAATAGTCTATTTCTTACTCGATGCATAATTTATAGTGATGTAGTAATCTCCCTACTTGTACAGCTCTAACTTGGACCTTTTTCTCATACCTTTAATGACATCCATGTATCTCCCAACTAGATCTCGTATATTTGTATCATCATACAAAAATTACTCCACATTGTCAGCCAATGATCCAACATCCCCAAAGCAATCCATATCGACCTACAGTTAAATTTCTTTATCATCATATTCCAAAATGGAGTGCTCATGAGACTACATGCAACAATTTTTAGAATACTTTGCTAGGAATCTGTTGTGCTGTACAACAACCCCCCATTTCATAAAATTTTTCTTTAAAAATCATAATATGAAATGGGTCCCTTTTAAAACATAGATGTGTCAATAAATTGGTATTAACTTATTATTAGAAAAAAACCCTCATCAAAAGGTCCGACTGAAATATGATATCCCTTTGAAAAAATGATAAAATAGGTCTTTTAAACAAATCATAAAGCTTTTTATTATTACGATAAAGCGATCGCAAGATCGCATATCGCAATAATAAGAGAAACATAAATAAAGGCCCATTGAATTACTCAGATTCAAAAAGGGAAATCACTATCGGATATCGGGGAAAGACAAAGCGCATCATTTATAAGGCATCCCCCATTCCTTCGATGTGATAAAAGGTATCGCTATCGGCAATCGGCTGTGGTAATCAATGCATTAACTGTGACACCTTCAAATCCCCCGATGCGATAAGGCGTATCGCCATCGGTGATCGGCGATTTCACAATAGTGTAAATAAAGTGACCCGAGCCCTGTCCCGATTGCGATGCATTAAATCAGGGCGCGTGTTTCTAAGCATATTAAAGATTGGCATGCATTATATCACCTTTGGTGATTGAACGATATTTTGGACTATTATGAAAACCCTCCCTTTCACGTCGCCAATCATCAGATGCGATTAGCCGCCAAAAATCTAAGGCACGCTTGAATCAATTATTCACCATATAGATGTTATGATGGATATTTAAAAGCTCCCTTATCATGATTGACAGGTGAAGTGGCCCATTAATGAAGCAGTTATGCCGAGATTTTCCACTTAGATTCTATCTACGGAAATTTCACCATGATCTTTGTTTACTCGCTAATAGATATAACTCTTTCATATCGGCTCATGTTAACTATTTCTCTGTATCACATTGGTTTCCTTCCTTGTACAGAATTCCGTCGAAGTATCAAGTTTAAAGCAAATGGGAAAGAAATCTAAGAGATCTGTTGCGGTAGCGACCCCTGCAGTAACAGTCCAGCGCACCAGTGACCCAGGACCAAGCAAAAAGGGCCTAATTTCAGACACTACATGTCTCGGCCTTGGAAATACAAGTTGGCAAAGCATCTATAATTTGATTGAGGCAGAAGAACCAGAGGAAGTGTCGGAAGAAGCTACGGCCGGCTCAACTAACAAATCAGAAGCCTCGCTGAAAGATTTGGCCGACTCATTTTTACACAGGATAGTAGCTTGGGAGAAAATTGCTCCTTACACTGATGTGGTCAGATGGGTGGTCGAACAAATTCCTGTTTCTAATAGGACCTTTTGCACAGTTGATGGAAGAGTTTTCGGTTCATTTCAACCTAACGACTTGAGAAAAATGTACCATTTTCCTGAACTTGAAAAGAAATACAGCAAAGCTTTTCTGAAGAAATTCGTAGAGGAGAATGAGACGGAATCAGCCCCGATTAGACAGTGGAGACAGAATATCACAAAGCACAAACATGAATCATCGGGTAAGTACTCCGAGGATTCCTTAGCATCTCCTTACTGTTACGCTGGGGCAATGATGTGTAGGATATGGGGAATGCATGATTCAGCAAAATTTGATATCGAAATGGTTCCTTTAATGGAAGCGGCAACTAGAAGTTATGTCATGGATTGGGAGAATATATTGTCTGATAAATTAGCCTCTGCAATTCTTGATTTTAGATTCAATTCACAGAAAACCACCAGGACTATTCCCCCCTTCTATTACAGTGCTTATCTTATGGATATTCTTTTCTTTAATTCTGAATACCCGATACTTGGGTGGAGGTGGATGCCGCAGGACCCTAAGCCAATCCACATCTACCATCAGATGTTATGGAAGGCACATTATAAAGACCACTTGTATCAAATCTGTAATGGTTTCATGTTGCCTATCTATTATGCCATTATTGATAAGTCGGCCCCAAGGATTTCCAAGGAGGCAGAAGTTGACTTGAATTTATGTGGGGAATTGGTTCGGGGAAGACAAATTCACATATATACGGGTGTTTGGTAGCGCCACAAGACCCCATGTCCTCCCATTGTATGTACTGGATAAACTGTTGGCACGAGAATTAGCTTACCAAATCACAACTGCTGGAACATCCAAAACTCTGAGGACTTCTAAAAAGCAGCTATGGCCCATATTCCCTTTGAGATGTGGTGTTTATACCATACTTGATTGGAAACATGCTGAGAAGGAGGCAGGAAAAATAAATATTCTCAATCTTTCGACCATCCCTAACAGGAAATTCGATCCCCGGAAGGTTGCCTATAATGTGCTTGAACAGGCCAAACTTACTAAGTTTGACCATGAGAAAGATGAATTTGATGATTTATTTTCTTCAGAAGAATCATTGTCTCAGGTTAAAACATTGGCTAGGATGAAATATAATGATGAAGGGCTGGTAGAATTCAATAGGCTCAGAGAACAGAGGTTGCAAACTCTGCCTCTGGGCTTGTTGGCTACTACACCAACAACTAAGTCAAGCGAGCCTGAACAGAGGAGTATTGGTGAGCCTCCTGCTACAGAGAAAATTCCCAAAACTGGAAAAGAGTCAGAAAAAGGAAAAGAGAAGGAAATAGAGCGGGAAAAAGAAAAGAAGCCGGACAGTGAAGTTATTGATTTAGAGACTCAAATTGATCCCAAACTCCTCCAAGAGTGGCAAAAATTTGACTCTATTATAAACAATCCCGAGATTTCACAAGGAATCGGCACACCCCAAGTGACAGTCAGTCAAGAAACGACCACGACTACGGTTCCAATTGAAGGAACCAGTGGCCTACCCAGTAGCAAAGATGCCGAAATAATTCCCAAAGATCCATCCGATCAGATTGCTTTACATATAAAAGACATACCACCATTAGATGTCTTTTACAGTCCTAAACACAGGGCTGTGGTGAAAAGACAGAGGAAAAGGAGGAGACTTGATCAATCTTCCCTTTTGCCAGATCAAAGAGAGATGGCTAATGTGGTGTGGAAGTAGGAATTGAACCCTTCAGATGACCTTACGAAACCCTCCCAGTATGCCGGAGCATATTCGGCAGCCACCATGGATAAAGCCTCGGAAGTAAGCAGTCTCCTTAAGGAAAAAGATCAAATGATTGATTCATTGCAGTTGCAGGTGTCTGAAGCACAACGGAAAATAGAACAATTATAACAAAAATTATCATCACAGCGGTAGACAAACAACCAATTAAATGAGCAATTGCTCAAAGAAAAACAGAGGATAGATTCGAGTGCAGTGCAGAAACAGAAGGAATTGTCCGAAGCATTGGCCATATTAAAGGCGATGAATGAACGAATGAGCAAGACTAAGGATGAGCAAATCGCTCAACTGTCACAAGAAGTAGAAAAGTTCAGGAGCCTTCCTCAAATAACAGAGTTCAGAACAGAAGCTCTACAAATCAATAAGGCATTGATTACACAGCTAAAACTGCTATGTCATAACATTTCTCTGGCTGAACCTCTTTGTGAGATTACTACATCAATAGTTGATAAATCAGTTGAAGATAGACAGGATTTAGAATAGGCCAATGAGATGTTAACCAGTTTTCTTGCTTGACAAGACTTCCTAGAAGGATAGGCTTCGGATCTACCCAAAATTATAGAGTCACACAAAGACATCCTGTTCCTAGAATGGCAGACGCAACTAATGAAGGCAGAAAGAGAAACCTCAAGATGTCGGTTATCTACTAGCAATTTAATTGAATTTGTCAATGACACCCTTTATCTGTCTAATATGATTTCGCAGTGTAATCCAGGAAAATTGACATCGGCCAAAGCCTTGGAACAAGCATGCAATCAAGAATTGGAAAAGAAAGGATGACTAATCGCTGGCATCCAAAGTTTAACTTGGGATACCTTTTGGTTTTTCTTAATCAAGCCATATAGTCAGAGGGCCGCACTCAAATCTTTAACTGATGCTATCAGTTGCATGATCCCCAAGATCCAAGATGCCACGTATTCAACTCAACTCAATTCTCACCTAAGCCGCCCTCCAGAGTTGCAACCGATGCTAGATATCTGCCAGCTCAAGCCGAAGGGATATCATCTGAAACAATGAATCACACTGCCGACTGAGGACAAGCCGATTTTGAGGAGATATTCATAATGTAGTTGTACCAATTAATAGCATTTTTATTTTGTAATTAGTTAGCTTAATTAGTATTTATAGGCCCTTTCATTGTTTTTGAAAAGGTCCTCAGTTTTTTTATAAACTCAAATCAGTAAGTCACACTATTGTGCTTCTGATCTATTTTTTATGAAGACCGGGCCAGTATTCTGAATTTTAATGAAGAAAGCTTTGATGATATGTGCACTATTTCCTTTTGTGGAAGTCTTTCTAAGTTGAAAGAAGGAATTTGAATGCGGTTGATATCGGGAGTGATTCAAATAACATATGGTACTATTATCTATGCTCTTGTGTCATTTTTATGTGAATCAGCGTTCGTTTAAATCTTGCTATCATTGGATATATGTATGTGTTTTAATAGCAATCCTTGTACTTTTCACTATTGAATGTCTAAGGACTGTTATTCTTTTAATCATATCTATGTCTATGATATATATGAGGAATAGTGTAATAATGTTTGCTTGATTGATTTGTTCAACTATTTGGGCTTAGTAATTATCATATGAATAAATATCTTTGTTTACCAACAAGAGTCATCTACATGCTTGTTTGTGGATAAAGACCATCAAAAGTTACGCTAAAAGCAGCAATTTCCCGGGATAGATTAGTTGTTTATAATTTTACTTTTAGATTAAATCCTTCATCCATTATCATTAGATATTAGAGAATCAACCACTTATCCATCCTATCTACCAATCATTGGGAAACTGGTCCCATTATTTCCAGTCGGAGCCACCACACCAAACGGAAAAGGAGCTGCCTCTAAGGTCCGGACCGGGTGGTTTTCCCCGATGTTGTTGCAGCGATTTTCGAGGCATCAACATTTTTGGCACTAGAATGAGGGCATGAACTGTGAATGGCGAGCAAACCAAAACCTATAACCCATTTTGAGAGCAAATCTCCCTCCACCTCACCTCGTACTTTCCATTTGCATACTGGAACTCCAGTATTCAAGCGAGAAGAAGAGGAATCAACTACCACTGCTCAAACCCACCATACTTCAGAATGATTAAGTCCTGAATCTCCTGAAGTTCAGTCTCTCATCCATAAACTTCAGAGCTTTTCGATATCACCACAGAAATCTAAAGTATCTCAAGGCAGTGAAACTTCGCAATTCAATCTACCTCACCCTCTCACCAGACTTCAAAGTGGAAAGCTCAGTATTGAACCTACTGAGTTGCCTTTACCCAAAAGGAAAAGGGCAAAAAAGAATACTGAAGGATCTGATAATTGGACTTTCTCATCATCATCCTCCATCTCATCCTCTCCAGTGCGAAGTCAACCATCCACCCCTTCATTACACATTGTTGTTCATCAGGGATCAGGAATGTCAACACCCCATCCTGCTCAATCCTCAATATCAACTCCTTCCCAAACATCTGGAATTTCATCAGCAATATCATCTGCTATTAGCACTACCATGGCTCAGAATCCATGGAGTAGTCTTGGTGCGGTCACTATGCCTGCACCATTACACCCATTGCCAGATTCCCATAAAAAATGGTTGCCGAAATTCAATCCAGATGCCGGAACACAAGCCGAAGAACATATTAACAATTTCATGTTATCAGTTAATTTGAAAGGAGTAATAGAGGAAGATGTTGTCGTTAGGATTTTCCCTTATACCTTACAAGGATCAGTTGGGTCTTGGCATTTTTCCCTGCCCTCTGGATCCATTACTAGCTGGAACATTTTCCAAGAGCAATTTCTGACTAAGTACGGCGATGATAGATCTTTAGCAACGTTAATTAATGATCTCTCCAATCTTAGGATAGAATCTAAAGAACCTATCAAGGAATTCAACTCACGATTCAACAAACTCTTCAATAAAATTCCAACTGCCTCTAAACCAAGTGAGAAAATCAGGAGTGAATGGTATATAATAGCCCTACCTTCAAATATAGCCATTTTTGTAGATAGAGCTGCAAAACCAACCTTAGCTGAAAACATGAAACAGGAGCTTGCTGTAGAGAAACAAATTATTGCTTTAGAAAATAAAGCTTCTCTTGAAGATAGAAAATCCAAAAAAGTTTCTTTTAAAGATGATTCAAAGAAGAAAACCCCTAAAGATCCATATGATATGGAGGGTCTACAAAAGGTCCTCAAGACCGTGTCAAATGAAATGGTTGAAATCAAAAAACAAGTAGCTGAAACTTCAACAAAAAGGCCATTTAGAAATTTCAAGAAACCTGAATCAAAACAACCAAATGCTATATCCAATGCAGATTCAGATCCTGAAGAGGAAGAAGAAGATGAAACAGTCTTGTCATCCATGGAACCTGAAAAAGAAGAGACTATCGAATGCCATGGGATGTGGGACTTTATTTTACCTAATTCCGATACTGAAAACGAACAGGAATCTTTCCCTGTAACTACCAGGAGTAAGGGAACTCCTGAACCAGTTCAGACAACTTCAAAGAAAAGGAATGCAGGTGCAGCGACTACCAAAGAAAAGATTCCTACAAAGAAAGCTTCAGCGTTACCATCCCATAATCAACCATCATATTCAAATCTACCTTCAACATCTAAGATATTGGTGGTATCAGATTCTTTGGACTACATTATTATCGAAGATATGAAGAAGAATACGGTGAATATTACTATGTTTGAACTTAGCAAACTAAAAAATGAGCAGAAATTACTTCTTAAAGAGTTAAATGCCATTCCTTCTTCACCTCTTCCTAATGCTGTATTGTCCAAAGCTGCTAATGATTCAGGCCAACCACCTTCTGGTAGATTGGAAGCTACTGATGCGGTCTTAATTAGGGATAGATCAAATTCTCATATGCCTCCCTTCCTCTTAACCTATGAGATCTATAATAGAAATCTACACAACTATTTGATTGACTTAGGGGCTTCCTCTAATATAATGCCAGCTTCAGTTTGTTCGACACTGAACATCGAACCCCAAGAGTCTGCAATTCATATTGTACAATTGGATAGAACTAAGGTCCAGGTTTTAGGGGAAATCAACTCAGTAACTATGAGGTTATCAGCTGATCCTAGAGTGGTTCAAAGAATTGATATTTTGATCGCTGATATACCTAAGTTCTATGGATTGATTTTAAGTAGAGATTGGTTTGAAAAACTCCATGGTTATATTTCCACCGATTATTCTCATATGTGGTTACCTTATAAAGGGAAGCCAAACCGGATCAAGATCGAACGGGAGAAACACATGACCCATACTGTTACTGAGTTTGAACAAGAAAACCAACCAATAGCATTCAATAACAATATTTTGGGGAATTATTCATCTGAATCATTCTTTGGCAATTTCACTGCCCAACCATCCCCTTTCTCAGTTAATAATTTCACATCCCAAGTTGAAAATTTTTCACAAACAGATAGATCAAGATGTGTTAATATTGTTGAAGAATCTGTAAATAAAATTGTTGATAATTCTCTATTTTGGTCACTATATTTTGATGGGTCTAAGTCTAGTGAAGGTGCAGGAGCAGGATGTATTTTAGTTAGTCCTGAGGGAGAAAAACCATGTTATCATGCAGACTCGAATTTGAATGCACAAGAAATACAGCTGAATATGAGGCCCTAGCTCAAGGACTCTACAAAGTAATTGGCCTCAAGGTTCAATATCTGAAAGTGTTTGGTGATTCAGAAATTGTTATTAAACAGGTTAGAAATTCAATTAATTGCCTTTTTGGTCATCTCAAACACAATCAGTCTCTGGTACTGGAACTCATCTCACAATTTTTAGCATTCAATATTTCTCCCATCCCTAGGTCCTAGAATGCAGCAACAGACCTGCTAGCTAATGTTGCGCTAGACTCCTACCATTCGAAGATTACAGCCCGGATAGATTTTCAGTAGAGGTAATTTTTAGACCATCAATTCCCGATAATGTCACCAATTGGAGAGTGTTCAATCATGATGAAGACATTTTAAACTTCTTGACTTCTGACAAATACTACGATGACCAAATCATTGATGAAAGTGATCATGACCTTCATATGAAAGAAAAGCAAGAGGAAAACTCAATACCTAACCAGTGGTCAAGCTAGAAGATCTTTTTGATATCAAGGACAGGTTTAAACAGGTGACCAATTCTAAGCTTCAGAGTTCAACTTTGAGATTTGAATTGATAAACCTAGGTACTGAGGAAAATCCTCAAAACATCAATTTGGGATTAGGAATTTCTTCAAAAGAAAGAACAACATTCGTCAGATTATTGCATAAGAATAAATATGTCTTCGCTTGGAAATATGATGATTTGAAAACATATGATACATCAATTATTCAGCATACTATTCCAATGCTCCCTAAACAAAGGCCAGTGCAACAGAAATTAAGGAAGATTCATCCTAACCTTAAGAGTCAAATAAAGGCTAAGTTAAATAAACTCTTAAAGGCTAAGATAATCTTTCCTGTTAGACATTCTAACTGGGTCTCCAATATGGTGCCAGTTAGGAAGAAAAATGGCGATATCAGGATTTGCATCGATTTCAGAAATCTTAACAAGGCAAGCCAAAAAGATAACTTCCCTTTACCTACCATGGAACAGACACTCCATTCGGTAGCTGGTTTGGAGTTAATGTCCTTTTTAGATGGTTTCTCAGGATATAACCAAATTTTGGTCCATCTTGATGACAAGCTTAAAACTACGTGTAGAACCAAATGGGGAACTTATGCTTACCAAAAAATGCCTTTTTGACTTATCAATGCTGGAGCTACATTCCAAAGAGCAATGGATATAGCATTCAAAGGATTGATCAATAAATCAGTAGTTGTCTATTTAGATGATATTACTGTATTTTCCAAGAAAAGATCTGATCATCTACATGATTTAAAACAAATATTTGAACGCTGCAAAAGGTATGGTATCTCGCTTAATCCAAAGAAATCTTTTTTGTTCTTAATCAAGGAAAGCTTTTGGGCTTCATTGTCTCAAAAGATGGCATTTATATTGATCCAGATAGGATTAAAGAGATTTCTGAAATTCCATTCCCTCATAATAAAAAATCCATGCAGTCATTTTTGGGTCAAATTAACTTTGTTAAACGATTTGTTCCAAATTTTTCCCAGATTTTTTTACCACTGCAAACAATGATCAAGAAAAATTCGGTGTTTAAATGGGGGCCTGCAGAGAAAGAAGCATTTGATTCTATCAAACAATCAATCATAAATGCTCCTGCTTTAAGCACTCCCAATTTTTCAAATCATTTCATGTTATATACCCTTGCATTTGCTTCATCTTATGCGGTAGTGCTGACTCAGATTAATGATCAGAACTTAGAAGCACCAATCTCATTTTACAGCTCAAATCTCAATTACTCGGAAGTTGAAAAACAATCTTTTGCTGTGTGCAAAGCCATCAAACACTACAGACCCTTTCTCTTAAAAGCTCATACAAAAATTATAGTTCCTTTTTCAGCAGTAAGGCAATTACTAGTTCAAAGGGAATTAGGAGAAAAGAGAGCAAACTGGGTCACATCATTACAAGAATATGACTTAGAAATCAAGCCAACAAATATTGTCAAAGGTCAAGGTTTTTGCAGGTTGTTAGCAGGAGCATCCAATATTCAGGAACCTGAAAGTACATAAAATACTGAAGAAATCAATCAGATAAGTATCACAGATCCTGAATCACAATATGCAGATCTGATTTTCTATTTAAAAAATGGATATGCCCCTCCTAATCTCTCCTATAAAAAAAAACGTGCCATTAGATTGAAAGCGAAAAACTTCATAATTGTAGATAATGTATTGTTTAGGCGAAATTATGATTCGATTTTATTAAGATGCTTAGAAAAACCTGGAGCGCGGAAGGTCTTGCAGGAGCTACATGACGGACCAGCAGGAGGACATTTTGGAGCTGACACCACAACTCACAAAATCATTCATGCTGGATATTATTGGCCCACTTTGTTCAGAGATACTCATGAATATGTAAGGAAATTCCAAAGTTGTCAAACATCTAGTGGAAGACAAAGAAAACCAACTTTCCCTTTGCAACTAGTCAACATTGAACAACCGTTTGAGCAATGGGGATTGGACATCATTGGAGAAATCACTCCACATTCATGTAAACAGCATAAGTATATCCTTACTACCACTGATTACTTTACTAAGTGGGTTGAAGCAATTCCTTTAAAGACAATGAACTCTGAGACAATTATGGAATTCATTGACCAATTCATTATTACCAGGTTTGGTGTCCCGAACGGTCTTGTTTTTGACAATGCATCTTATTTCTCTGGAAATTCTATGTTTGAGTTCGCTATCAAAAGGGGATTTAAATTGAGGTATTCTGCAAATTACTACCTGTTAACACCCAGGTTGTTCCCTTTGACTCCCAAGGGAATACGGTCGGGGTAACCACTAACCAATCTTTGGATTACAGCTTCTAGCATGACTGTAATCAGAGAGGGCTCTCTCTTTATGGTTTGTCTCTGTTTTGAGAAGAATTTTAGGCTAGCTATGATGCTCAAGGTTTGTTTTGGATTTGGTTGGGTGATGGTTTCAATCAAGATATATATGTGTTCACTAATATGTTCTAGGCCATTGGGCATGGAGTCAGTGGTCCTTTAGTAGTTTGGTGTGCTGTGTTGATACAGTAGTGATGCTGCGGAGCTGGTTAAGTGTCTGAGAAATAATGCTTTGAACTGGTAATTGAGTGTGAGGTGTCCAGTTCATGAAAGGCACTTAAGAATCTTCCAATAAACTGATATGCAAAGGAAGTGAGAGTGTTATTTAGAAGCAATGAAGAATTTCTAGACAACATTCACATTATAGAATTAATGAAAAACATGAGCATTTAAGAATTCATCTCCATAGTTAATTCTGAAGAAAAACATTTACAGCAGTAAATATTGAGCACAAGGTGTAACCAGACAATTCCTGCACTATTCTTTTTCTTTACTGCTAGTCAGTGAAACATGAGTATGATTTAATAAACATAAGAAAACAAAACAGAGATTAAGGAAAACTTATTATTTCATCAGACAGCACAAGAATTCTGCAACAACACTTAAGTCATCAGCAAGACATTAAAGTTCCAGGAAATCACTGAGCTGGTCCAGCCCTTTGTATTAGACAATCTGAAAGTGTACAATAGATTTTCCTCAGAGTGAAAATCACCAACCCCTTATGAGTTGCTAAGGGGGGTATATATACAAATTTACATAAGAAAATATCTAAGAAATGAGTTAATGGCTCATTAATGTTATGCCAACTCCTGGAGCCTTGTAGCTGAGAAATTTAATGCTGTAATAACTCTTCAGTGCTTTAGCTGTCCAAAATAGTCAGAAACTGTTGACTTGGTGGTTGCTGGAGTCGGTTGAGGGTACGCTGTCCAAAAATCCGCGTATCTTCTCATCCTTTTGGCTAGCTGTCGTTCTCCATGCGCTTAGTCATCTTTCGGCTGCCTTTAATACTGACTTTATTCTGCTGTTTGTATTCTAGTGAGTTGGAGCTGGCAGTGACCGAGCCAATTAGGCTACCGTGGCAAAATTTGAAGCATTGCCTGCCACCAATCCTCCTTTGGCAGCTGATGTCTTCTAATCTTTATCAAGGTCTCGTCGGCCTCTGTATATCTGTAAAAGTTTGGAGGAGTTTCAAAAAGGTGATTTACCTCATTTTTAATAAAAAACAGGCCTTCAAGTTTATCATATAGGCTCTGTCCTGTTGGAGGCCCTGTTCCCTCAGATGTACTGCCAGATGCAGTGATTTGATTTTCAATATAAGTTGCCATCCTGTTGGTGAATTGATCTCGGGAGATCAGTCTTCCTGCACCACTTAGTAGGCTGGGTAGTCCCTTTGCTTGCAGCACTGCCATCTTGACTCTATATTCCTCCACATCATCTTGTATCTCGTAGCACTTCCTCTCCACAGTTTGTACATAATTTCTGAGAGTTAGCACCTTTTTGGCTGTGAGGACAACCTCTGTCCTGTTGACAATGCCAATGGCTGCCAGCTCCTCCTTTTCTTGCTTGTTCAAGAAATCTATCATTCTGTTTGCCTGTTCAGGTTTGTCTCCCAGTAATGCTTTGGCCCTCTGAATTTCTGTTTGTGCTTGGCCAATTAAATCCATCTGCTCATGTATAGTTTTGATTGACCTCCATTGTTGAGTGATGGATTGGCCAATTTTGGCCCATAGAATTCTTTTTATCTCAGCCATGGCACTCTCCAGATTTAGCTCTTTCTCTAAGGCTTTTATCTTTTCTTTTAGAGCCTTTATTTCTCTGCCTTGCAGTGCCACAATCACTTTTGATTTATCATACTTGGCATCCAGCTCTGCCAATTTTTCCTTGGCCTTTTTTATCTCATTTGCGTGGAGCTCCATTTATTTGATGGCCTTAGTCAATTCTTCTACACTTGTGCTGGAATCTGGAGCTGCTGTTGTTGCTGCTGCTTCTGTTGTAGGGGCCACTGCTGCCTCTGTAGTTGTTGCAGTGGTTGAAGTAGTTGGAGGAGCTTGGGATGTAGATTCTCCCTGTTTATCTTGTAATGCTCCTTCAAGCTCTTTCTCCAAATCGAGGACCTTTTGGTTTAGCTGCATTATGAGGTCCAGTTGCTCATCAACCTGCTTTTCCTTTTGTAGTTCTGCTGTTTGAGGGTGCTCTGTGGGCTGCACCTTTAACCTCTTCTTCAATGCATTGAGGTCATCTTCTTTTTTCTTCATAAGGGCCTTTACACCCTTTGGATCCTTAGGATCATGTCCCAGGTCGATAATAATGTCCTCAAGTGATTTTATTCTGTTATCTTTGGCTAGGGAGGACATTCTCTCAAAATCCAACTGAGTGTTGGTATTTTTTAGTGATTCCTTCAGCTCATGGGCCATGGTTGCCCTGTCTACCAAGGTTGCATAGACCATTTCTCCTGCCTGCTTATGGAGTTCAATTTGGTCCATGGGATGGATGTCCTTGGCTAGGACCTCCACCCTTGTCTTTATATAATCTGCCCCTGATTTTGGATCGGGCACTGTAGGTTTGAAATGGCTGAGGATCATTTTCTCCTCTTGAATGTCATATACAGACATTAGCCTTTCTTTCTGGGCTGGTGTGGCATTTAAAAATTGTTTGTAGACTTCCACCCTCAGCAAGTCATTCTGTGCCTTAATTTGCTTGAAAGAAGCCTTAGTGCTTTTGGGCTTCTTGCTCTGCTGAGAGGAGGAGGACACCTCCAAACCAAGTTGTAATCCTTGCTCCTGCTGAAAGGAGCTTGTCCCTGTATGCTGGCTGCCCTCCCTGTCTTTCCTTGAACTGTCAAGGATTTCTTCAGTGATGTCTTCTACCTCTGGGGAGTCAGCCCTTTACCTTTTGGCCTGGGGTTGATGGGAGGATCCACTAGCAGGAGTGGACTCTTCTCTGTCTCCTTTTGTACCCCTCTCCTCCTGTGCTGGGGTCTGCATAATTGGAGCTGTTTGTGGCTCAGTTTGTGGAGGGGGAGTCTGTTCTTGTGGCTGCTCTTGTTGCTGCCCTGGTTGCTGCCCTTGTAGTTGCCCTTGTAGCTGCTCACTTGAAGGGGCAGGCTTTTCTTTCACGGTTTCTTCTTCAGCACCCATTATTCCTTTCCCTTTGTTTGTTCCTGGCGCTGCTATAGACGGTGCTTGTGTGGCTGGTACTGTTCTTGAGGCCGAGGTCCCTTCTCCTGCTGAATGCGGTCTTTTGAAGGGTACCTACTGCACAGAATCTAGGTCAAGAGTCTTTTCCAGTTCTCTGACATTCTTTAACATTGTCTCTTCTTCAGTTAATTTTTCAACTAAAGTATCCTGCTGCCATTCTTGCTGGTTGGCATATTTTTCAATGTGCGGATATTTGCAATGCCTATAACCTAGTAGCCTGTACTTGACTCTTCTAGCAGTAATGAAGCCTTCAGGGTCATAAGGGACCCACCGGAAACTATGTGATAGCTTGTATTTGTTTCTGAGGATTAGGTCAGCATCTTCACATCCTTCTTTTTTATTCATGATGAAGGGGCCCACCTGGTGCTTGAACTTGAGATGGGCTTTCTTTTTGGAGCTGTGAAAGTGAGTGAGGTCAGATTGAATTAACTGCCTATAATACTCCAAGGCAAATATCCTCATAGGCACATATTTTGGGAGCCTGTATGGACAAAGCTCACAACCATAAACTCTGATGACTGTATGCTCCTCATATAGGTACCAATCACCTATTTTGTAATTTTTGGAGAGCTGGAGGACTTTCTGAATCTCAGTTGATATTCTGGGAGGAGGGGACCTCATCAATAAGCAAGAGACAGGGTATACAAATTGGTCAACAAACTCACAATAGGAATAGGGTGAAGTTTGGACTTGGTGATAGACAGATGTCCAGAAGATAACAGATCTTCTTTCCCCTTTATAGTCCAGCTTTTTGATGTAGCATGGAAAAGCCTCAGACTGATAGTACATAAAAAGGTGGTAGATATATGATGAGTACTTGAAGACACCCTGTCTGTCTACTTTGCACAACTGATCATGAATCTTGTTAGCTATGAACTTGGCAAAGTTATATTTGCGGGTAGGGGGTTGGCCTGGGCTGTAAGCAGCTAGCAATACCAACATTGTTTCATCCACATGCTCACTGGTTCTATATCCCAACACATAAGCAATCATGTCTAGCAACAGTCTCCCTACCTCAGTAAAATAGACATCCAAGTAGGGAGGTGGCCCTGCAGGCTGACATTCAGGTTTCATAAATGTCCTGGTGACCTTCTGAATATCTTCACTGGTCATCTTGGCACCAGTGTCCAGCAGGTAATTCATGGAAAATGGGAACAGCAGCTCAGTTTGCTCAAAGTGGAGCATCTTATTGATAGTTTCAGGATTGATGTGAAAGAGGATGCTCCCAGATGGAGACTTAATAGCTCTTTGCTGCACATCATAGTTTTCAGCACAGAGGCGAATGATCTCAGGGAAGACATTGACAGAGGGGAGACAATAGTACGGTAGATTTGACTCCCATATCCCATATGTATCATGACCATTCAGGTAGTCATCTCTTAGTTGTCTGAAGGTCTGCAAGAAGTCCCTGTTACCCACAAAGTCTTCAATGAGGTAGTCCCTGCCAGCAAGAGGCAAGGACTCCAGGTCTTTGTTTGGTGCATTCAAAGGAGCAACATTAAGGGCTGAGGGTGCAGGAGCAGCCATTATCTAATCTGATTTTGGAACAAGGTGAGTGTAATGGTGTGCAAGGTTGTTCAGAGCTTGAGTGACAGGCTCACTGTAGACAATGCTTGAAGTCTTCTTTTACAGTGGAAGAGGCAGGCTTGGCAGACTTGTTTTTGCTGTTTTTTGGTAAATTCATAGGGATTGTGAATTGATGGGGATGATTGCAGAGGGTGCACAGGCTTCAATCTGGTGACAAGCAGCCTTGGGCCTCCACCAGGCAAAAGGGAACAATGCTGGGCAAGTTTGAGGCCGAAATTGTAACCTTCAACTGTGAATTATCATTTTAGTACAGAATTCTCGGGGCAAAGGGTAATGCAGGTGGATTTAATGGAAAATTCAGTGACAGACAGTGTGGAATATAAGATTTGAATGATTCTTATGGGAGAATTTGTATAAAAATGGTATGCACAGGGGCTAACAAGGAACTTGCGGTGAATACCTGGAAAAACGCACAGAACGCCTTCGGGCCGAAAAGCGGGAGCTTGCTGCAGCTGAATTTCCAAGTTATAGCGGCTGCAACTTCAAATTTGATGGCTGGAGGCAATTTTACGGCAAACAGGTCGACAATGGCTGCGTCGTTTTTGCGTGAAAATGACAATAAACGGCTAGTTTGGGCGTTTTTAACGATAAAATTGGACAAAACGGGTCATTGGCGCTTTTTCTGCCAATGGCGTCAGCATGATGTCACGGCGGGCCCGGGTACGGAGGTGACGTGGACGCTGAGCTAGAGGTCAGCATGGGTGGATGAGGTAGCAGGCGGAAGCAGTGGCAGGGCCACGTGGAGGGCCACGGGGCGCGGGGGCGGATGGAGTGGCATGACGTCATATTGACGTGGGCGCTGACGTGCGGGAGGGGTGGTATCGGGGAGGCGGTAAGCGGTCTCCCCGCACCGCTTTTGGTGATAGGCGGTATCGGGGAGGGGGGCTCCGAACAACCCCAGCGCCTGCCACGCGTCCAGGGTACGGCGCCCAATACCGCCCTTCCCCGGACGTTAAAGGGAGGCAGGTCGGGGAGCGAGATTGACCGCCCACCGTTGGATCGGGGGCGGCAGAGATCGGACGGCTGGCGGGTACTGCCGTCGGTCGCGCAGCTTCTGGGTTGGGTCCCGCCCGGCCATTAAAATATTCAATTTAATAATTTGGCGCGGGACTATATGTTTAAGGGTTTTTCTGTAGGGAAAAGGGTTTGTAGTGGGTTTGAGGAGAGGTAAAGGGATTTTTTGGGGAATTTTTGAATAGAGGGGAGGTGAGAGCTTAGGATGAGGTTATTACTCCAGCCAGAGGCTAGAGTAATCCCATGACAGGGTTGACCATAGTCCCTGGTGGACTAATGTCTCCCTCCAACAAACCTATTTAGCTATAGTGCTAGCAAGGGGGGATATTATAGATGTTTAGGGGTTTATACACCATGGTGTTATAATAGTAGGGGGAAAGTGGAACATAGGGGATTTAGATAATAAGAAGTTAGGGGTTAATATGAGGGGGGGAAAGGACGAGAGGGTGAAACACTAAGTTTATATGAAAACAACTTAGTTTAGAGAGTAGATCAAAATAAAAATATTTTAGACAAGAAATGTGGCTCTTAAAGAACCAAGAACCCACACAAGACCTTGAACTCTTTCATGAAAGCAACTGGTGAAGGGATGTTAGAAATGAATGTGAAAGGGGAGAAAGGAAGTTAGACATGCTCCTTTACTTTGCTGCAACATGATGGAGAAGAGGACCTTCTCTATCTACTGATATTCCTTTGAAAACAGGTTACGAGACACTCAATTGAAAGGAATGACATTTCTGCAACCCCATCTGCTTACCCATCTACTTGCCTAGCATTTTTTGTTTCTTCATGAAGGGTGCACTTAGACTTGCAGACCCTTATTTTCCTTTTCTTTTCTCTTGGCTTTTCTTTTGATTTTCTATCTAGAACTACCCTTATTGCTTCCAAGGTCCCAGATTAAGCAGTTGGGAACCTTACTTCTCTACCTAAGCTACTGGTCTGCCAAGATTAAACAGTTTGGACAGACTTCTTTCTCTATTCTACAACAACAAACAAAATTGAAACATGGCATGATCCAGATTGGGCTGTTGGACCACCCATCAAAACTTAATCAACATGAAGCTATATACACACATTGTCTCCTTTTGGAAATATGGGATCTTTGTATCACCAAAGCAGAGCATATTTGGAACTTTCTTTGCCAATCATGAAATATGAAACCTATTGGTATAGGTAGCTAACAGTGGCTCCACATGGGGATGGCTTTTCCATTTGAAAGGCCAAGAACAGCAGGTCAGAATGCCTTGCGCCTTGACTGCTTTTACCAAAACTTGAAGTATGCTGTTTTGATATGCCAAATTGTACTCTTCCCATCTTGGTAGATCTCTGAACTCATTTTCCCTTTGCTGACAACTAATAAAACTTGAGAAACTGCATTTTTACACTTTAACAGAAAGTAATATATACACTTGAATATGTACAAGGGAAACTCAGGCTGCACTTATGGATAGTAGTCAAAATAGTGCTTCAACATCCTGCCATTCACAGGACCTTCATCCAAATCAGCTTCATCAAGACTTTTAAGGAAATAAGTATTGTTTCCTTGTACTGCTTGGATAGCAAATGGTCCTCTCCAAAGGGAATCAAATTTTCCATGTTTTCCCTTATCTTCTCTTGTTGAATCCCACTTGAGGACTTTGTCTCCAACATTAAAATCTTCTGCCTTGGT
Source organism: Pinus tabuliformis (assembly GCA_031772625.1). Classification (NCBI taxonomy): domain Eukaryota; kingdom Viridiplantae; phylum Streptophyta; class Pinopsida; order Pinales; family Pinaceae; genus Pinus; species Pinus tabuliformis. Next base: position 318,655,639 of record CM062806.1, on the reverse strand, counting down.
CCTTCTGTCAAAGGCTTTCTTTAATTTTTCTTGTAAAACTTGAACTCTGTTGTAAACTTGGTCTCTAGTTTGCTGCAAACATATTATTTGATTTATCCTTCTTTGCATATCATTTGGCTCAGCTTGACTCTCTTGAAGTAATTTCATAACCGGGACCCCTAGTGATGAAGGAAATTTGGCTTCTAATCCATAAACTAACTCATATGGGCTGATCCCAATTGATCTCTTGGTTGTTAGTCTATCTGCCCACAAGGCATTTACAAGCTTCGTATGCCAATTCTTCTTATTTTCTTCCAACACCTTCTTTATGATGTTTACAAGGCTTTTATTTGATGATTCAGCAAGGCCATTTCCTTGGGGATAGTATGCAGTAGAGTGGCCCAAGGTAATGTGAAATTTGTGGCAGAAATTCACCATCTTCTTAGATCTGAAAGCAGCAACATTGTCTGTTATTATCTTATCAGGACAACCAAATCTAGAGAGAATATTGGTCTCAAGGAACTGAATGATAGTGGAATCATTTGCTTTTCTGCATGGAACAACTTCAATCCACTTAGTGAAGTAGTCTGTAGCTGTTAGAATCCATCTATGTTGGCCTGAATATGAGGGATGAATTTCCCCAATGAAATCCAAGCCCCATTGTTGAAAAGGTCTCTCTGTTGCAATAGGCCTCAAAGGGAGTGGCAGTAACTTTCTTTTTCCCTCAAACACTTGACATTTATGACATGAGGTAGTAAATTTCTTGACATCAGAGAAAACAGTGGGCCAAAAGTAACCAGCCCTCAGTATCTTATCCACAGTGGACTTCCAATACAAGTGTCCACCACAGTCACCTGCATGAAATTCTTCCATGATTTTGTTAGTCTCTTTCTCAATTAAGCAGTTTAACAATATACCTTCATGGTTTTTCCAAAGCAAATTTCCATCTATGACACAAAATTTTGAAGCTTTCATTTTTAAGAACGTACATTTAGTTCTGGACAATCCTGGGGGAGCACACAGGTTTTGTAGTACATAACAGATATCAGAATACCAAGGGGATTGTTCAAAGGCTACATTGATCTTTGGAGTCGCCAGCTCCGGTTCATTGTCCAGCTGGTTTATGTCTAAGGCTTGGAAGTTTGCTTCTGTCATTAATTTGGCCAAGCCTTGCCCTTTTATTAGTTTTGTTGGTTTTATCTCAATATCAAATTCCAAGATGTTGGCAATCCATTTTCCTCTTCTACCCTCTAAGTTTTCTTGAGTGAGAATGTCTTTTACAATGGGACTTGGCACATAAGCTATAACATGGGAATAAAGGATGTAAATCCTAAAGTCTTTAATGGCCTTGACCAAAGCATAAGCTTGTTTCTCCATGATTTGATATTTCAGAGGTGCATCTCTAAGAGCTCTACTAAAGAAAGCAATGGGTTTCTCATTTCCTTGGTCATCTTTTTGTAATAAAACAGCAGCAATAGTATGCTGGGAGGCAAAAGAGAAAATGATAAATTCTCTGTCAAATTGAGGATTTGTTAGGACTGGGGTTTGGGTAAGGGCTAATTTTATACCTTCAAAGGCTTGATTTGCTTCAACTGTCCATTTCACTTTTGAATCCTTCTTTAGCATGTTATTTAGTAATCTGATCAATTTTGCTAAGTTTGGGATAAACCTTCTCAAGAAGTTGATCTTACCCAAGAAGGCTTGCAGTTCTTTGATGTTTCTTGGGTGGGGCATTTGTAAGATAGCCTGTATCCTATCTGGGTCAATTCTTATGCCATCCTTTGAAATAATATGCCCTAACAGCTTACCTTCTTCCAAACCAAATAGAGATTTCTTGGGATTCAGGGAAATTCCATATTTCCTACATGTTAAGAAAATCTGCCTCAAGTGCTTCAAGTGTTCTTGGTCTGATTTTGAGAAAGGTGTAAGGTCATCCAAATAAATGACAAGAAAGTCATGAATCTCTTTGGCAAAAGCAATATCCATTGCCCTTTGAAATGTTGCCCCTGCATTTTTCAATCCGAAAGGAATTTTTACATATTTGAAAGTTCCCCATGGGGTTGTGAATGCAGTTTTGTCTTGATCATCACGGTGTACTAGGATCTGATTAAAGCCTGAGAATTCATCAAGTAATGAAATCCTTGAGCCCCCTACCACTCTTTGGAGAATGTGATCCATCTTAGGTAAGGGATAGTTGTCTTTGAGGGACACTTGGTTTAGATTTCTAAGATCAACACAAAGTCTTATTTCACCGGTTTTCTTTCTTGTGGGCACCAGATTTGAGATCCAATCAGAAAACCTGATTGGTGCTATGATACCAGCTTTAAACATTTTTTGTACCTCTTTCTCAATTTCAGGGAGAAGCATAGGGTTTATTCTTCTCAATTTTTGCTTAAATGGCTTTTGATTTGGCTTGAGAGGGATGGTATGTTGGATAACAGAGGTGTCATAGGATTTTAAGTCCTCATAACTCCATGCAAAGACATCTTGGAATTCTTTGAAGAGGTCAATGTATTTGGGCTTCTGATCAGGAGGTAGGGATGCAAATAATTTTATTATCTTGGGTTTTTCAACAGTTCCAATGTTGCATTCTTCAATGGCAGAGTTAAGGGGCTGCATTTTTGGTTTTCTAGGGACGTCATTTGAATCAAAAATATCCTCTAGTGGAGTTAGGCCTATTGGAAGAAAATTGTCTTTCAATTGTATCACTTCAGCCTCAGCATCAACCACTTCTTCACAACTGATTTGTTGAATTTCTTGTATATTATCTTTGTTGAAAATTGTTGGATGTAGGATTTTGTGAACTGTCTTAGGTGATAATGGCTTGTTATTCTGTTCATTCTGTATTTGTGATTGACTTGCTCTTTCAAGTATTTGTGATTGACTTGCTCTTTCAGTGTCAATATTTAGTCCTGCAAATTCTTGTTGCAAGGTCAAAAAATTATTTATTTGCGTATCATCTTCAAATACTTGCCAGTCCTTGACATTGTTTGGGACAGAAGGTCTATGTTTTACCTCAGCCGTAAAGCAATGGTGGGGCTCAAAAGGTAGCCTGCAAGTACTTGCAAATGTGGCCAAACTGTGAGCATGAAGATTATGGTCTCTAGGGATTTTGATGATTTGGAATTCGATGAAAGAGTTTAATATTTCAGCAGCAACAGATCTATAAGATCTCAATCTTTTGTCATTAGTGACAAAATTTCCCTTTACTTGTTGGATAACTAGGTCTGAGTCTCCTAGAATTGAAATTTTTATGGCTTGTAAGGATTTTACTAGCTTAAGGCCTAGCAAGAGAGCTTCATATTCTGCCATATTGTTGGTGCATCTGAAGTTTAACCTATAGGTTCGGCCTTCTGCATGACTGTTTTGTTTATTATGTATCGAGACTCCAGCTCCTGCCCCTAATTTGTTGACTGACACATCGAATTCAAGGAACCATAGGACTTCTTTTTCTAGGGGAGGCTTAATAACTTCTCTGTGATTTGGGTTTGTGAGTTGAAGTTCTGGTTCTTCATTTATTTTGTCTTTTAGGACAGTTTTATCACTTGATTGGATCAGCTTTATTTCTAGAGCAGCAGCTTGTTCATTAATGTCCTGATCTTGTTTATGTGTCTTGGTTTCTTCATCATTTGTAAGACCTGAATTATCATTGAAGAGAATATATGAATCTATATCAGAATGGACAGCATATATGGGAAAATTTTGAGGTTTTTCTTCACTGCTGACCATGTATTTCATGAGTGACTCTCTATATAACCTCTTGGGTTGACCAAAGACCGAGATGGTTGCATACGACATGTCTAGTTGTAGGGAACCTTGGAGTTTAGCCCCCCATGACCTTGATAGCAACATCCCATATTTAGGTGGGATATCAGCAACCACAACATCCATGAGAATTGTTTTATTTGGGTACTGAACAAGGGACACACATAAGTCTTTTATCAAGCCTAAACACTTAACTTGGCTGGAGTCAAATGAGAATAGGTCCTTATATGGTCTTGTAATATCTAAATTCAATCTCTCCATGACTGATTTTGGCATCAGGTTGTGAGAGGCACCTGAGTCAAACATTGCATTGTGTAATATCTTATCATGAACATGTAAGCTGACATAAAAAGGTAAGATCCCTGTGACTGCTGTTTTTCCATCAACCTCTGGACCGAATAGCAATTCTGGGGTGTCATCCAACACATTGACATTATCTTTATTACGAGTAATTTGAAGGGACTTCTTGATTTGTTGTCTATAAATGTCATGCTTGGCTAGTTCTGAAAGAGGAATAGCTACTTTTAATTTGCCAATTTCAGCTTCTAAGTCAAAGGGCTTTTCAGATGATATCTTAGTGTTGTGGGTGACAGCCTTTTCCTTATTCACTAGGTCTTCTTCTTGTTTCTTTTCTTGATCTGGAAGCTTGTCCTTCTTCCTCATTTCTTGAGGAGTTTTACTTGAGTTGTGTTGGAAGGGTGTTGTATCAATTGGCTGCTGTTTTGAGGGGGATGTTTGAGTTACTTCTTCAACTGTTACCTCATCTGTACTTGGACCAGTTTTGTCCCTTGGTTCTGTGACAATAGCTTCCTTAGGCTGCTGGCTATCCTTTGTTTTTTCAGGCTGTGTTACATTTATAGTTCTGCTTCTTAGCTTGTATTGCTTATGAACTTCATAAACAGCTGTGTCATATCCTTGTTTAAAGTCAAATGATTCACCTGACCTGGTCTGGAATTGCTGAATGTCATCATCCTTATGATCTTCTTGACTCAGAAAAACTTGCTGCTCATCATTCAGGCCCATTAGGTTAATGTGGGTGTCATCTGTTTGCTCATTTGAAGTGGATGCCTCAGTATAGTTTTCCTGGAAAGGAGGCCTTATGTCTGGATCAGAACCAGTTTTGCCAGTGTTTGGGTTTTGATTTCTCCTAAAATTTGGATTCCTGATAGGGTTATTTTGTGGTGCTTCCCATGATGACTTTCTCTCAACTGATTCTACTCTATCACCCAATCTCTTCATACCAGTGAGTATTGCATCCAATTTTTGATCAAAGGCTGAGGGTTCTTCTTTAAAGGTGGTTCTCTTTTCCAATCTTGCCCTGTTTCTTTTGGCAATCAGGTTAGCCTCTACTGTGACAACAACCTTTTGGGCATCTTCAAGGGTCTCAGGAGCTCTTTCCTTCAACTGATATGCCATATCAGGGTCAAAACCATCCGGAAATTTGTACAAGGCTAAATCAGGAGGAGGTCTTAAATTCTGTGGTATTGCGTTATATACATTGTTGAATCTTGCACAATACTCCAAAACGGTCTCTTGAGGACCTCGTTTGATTGTGTCATATTCACCAAGTATGTGCAGGGGATCTTTCTTTTTCTCCCATCTGTTAGTAAAGGCTTGATAAAGCTCATCAGGGGTTGTAATGGTATTTGCTGCCAGTGATCTAAACCAAGTTCTTACATCCCCTGTGAGGCTCTGAACAAAGATTCTCATTCTCACACTGTCATCATCTATTTCATAGTTCTCAAAGTGGTCTTGCATCCTTCTGGCATGCTGAATTGCTGTGAAAGGGCCAGTGGAGTCAAAATATGAGATCTTGGATTGGTAGTCCTGGGGTAGAGCTGCAGCATTGGCAGGTAGCTGCAGGGGTGCATATCTATTAGCCATATTTGCAGGATTTATAGGATTTACAGGGATAACTGGGATTGCATGAACAGTTGGTACAACAGGGGGATTGGGAATGGTAGAAACTAGAGTATTGGTCAAGGGAATATGTGCAGTGGATGAAGGTGTGAAAGGAGGGCTTTGAGATGTGGATGGTGAACTGGGGGAATCAAGGGTAGACCGAAATAGAACCTTGATTGGAGTTGGAACAGGGTTTGGATGAGCTGTCTCAGGACTTGAATCAGCAAGGGTCTCCTGTCCCTGCTGCTTCCTAATAATCTTAGGGATTGTATTAGGATTTTCAAAAATAGCTGGTGGATTGGGGTCAGGATTTGACCTAGTGTGTCTAGTTTCCCTTTTAGGAGCCAACTTCTGAACTTGTTTATGTTATTTTAGGATATTTTTAGAACTGTTTCGAGGGACTCCTCAAAATTTTAGAACCACTGTCTATAGACAAACAACAGTTGAAAAATAAGATGGCTCCCCAGCGGAGTCGCCAATTATGCTAACACCCAGGTTGTTCCCTTTGACTCCCAAAGGAATACGGCCGGGGTAACCACTAACCAATCTTTGGATTACAGCTTCTAGCCTGACTGTAATCAGAGAGGGCTCTCTCTTTGTGGTTTGTCTCTGTTTTGAGAAGAATTTCAGGCTAGCTATGATGCTCAAGGTTTGTTTTGGATTTTGGTTGGGTGATGGTTTCAATCAAGATATATATGTGTTCACTAATATGTTCTAGGCCATTGGGCATGGAGTCAGTGGTCCTTTAGTAGTTTGGTGTGCTGTGTTGATACAGTAGTGATGCTGTGGAGCTGGTTAAGTGTCTGAGAAATAATGCTTTGAACTGGTAATTGAGTGTGAGGTGTCCAGTTCATGAAAGGCACTTAAGAATCTTCCAATAAATTGATATGCAAAGGAAGTGAGAGTGTTATTTAGAAGCAGTGAAGAATTTCTAGACAACATTCACATTATAGAATTAATGAAAAACATGAGCATTTAAGAATTCATGTCCATAGTTAATTCTGAAGAAAAACATTTACAGCAGTAAAAATTGAGCACAAGGTGTAACCAGACAATTCCTGCACTATTCTTTTTCTTTACTGCTAGTCAGTGAAACATGAGTATGATTTAATAAACATAAGAAAACAAAATAGAGATTAAGGAAAACTTATTATTTCATTAGACAGCACAAGAATTCTGCAACAGCACTTAAGTCATCAGCAAGACATCAAAGTTCCAGGAAATCACTGAGCTGGTCCAGCCCTTTGTATTAGACAATCTGAAAGTGTACAATAGATTTGCCTCAGAGTGAAAATCACCAACCCCTTATGAGTTGCTAAGGGGGGTATATATACAAATTTACATAAGAAAATATCTAAGAAATGAGTTAATGGCTCATTAATGTTATGCCAACTCCTGGAGCCTTGTAGCTGAGAAATTTAATGCTGTAATAACTCTTCAGTGCTTTAGCTGTCCAAAATAGTCAGAAACTGTTGACTTGGTGGCTGCTGGAGTCGGTTGAGGGTACGCTGTCCAAAAATCCGCGTATCTTCTTATCCTTTGGGCTAGCTGTCGTTCTCCATGCGCTTAGTCATCTTTCGGCTGCCTTTAATACTGACTTTATTCTGCTGTTTGTCTTCTAGTGAGTTGGAGCTGGCAGTGACCGAGCCATTTAGGCTATCATGGCAAAATTTGAAGCATTGCCTGCCACCAATCGTCCTTTGGCAGCTGATGTCTTCTAATCTTTATCAAGGTCTCGTCAGCCTCTGTATATCTGTAAAAGTTTGGAGGAGTTTCAAAAAGGTGATTTACCTCATTTTTAATAAAAAAAAGGCCTTCAAGTTTATCATATAGGCTCTGTCCTGTTGGAGGCCCTGTTCCCTCAGATGTACTGCCAGATGCAGTGATTTGATTTTCAATATAAGTTGCCATCCTGTTGGTGAATTGATCTCGGGAGATCAGTCTTCCTGCACCACTTAGTAGGCTGGGTAGTCCCTTTGCTTGCAGCACTGCCATCTTGACTCTATATTCCTCCACATCAGCTTGTATCTCGTAGCACTTCCTCTCCACAGTTTGTACATAATTTCTGAGAGTTAGCACCTTTTTGGCTGTGAGGATAGCCTCTGTCCTGTTGACAATGCCAATGGCTGCCAGCTCCTCCTTTTCTTGCCTGTTCAAGAAATCTATCATTCTATTTGCCTGTTCAGGTTTGTCTCCCAGTAATGCTTTGGCCCTCTGAAGTTTTGTTTGTGCTTGGCCAATTAAATCCATCTGCTCATGTATAGTTTTGATTGACCTCCATTGTTGAGTGATGGATTGGCCAATTTTGGCCCATAGAATTCTTTTTATCTCAGCCATGGCACTCTCCAGATTTAGCTCTTTCTCTAAGGCTTTTATCTTTTCTTTTAGAGCCTTTATTTCTCTGCCTTGCTCTGCCACGGTCACTTTTGATTTATCATACTTGGCATCCAGCTCTGCCAATTTTTCCTTGGCCTTTTTTATCTCATTTTCCTGGAGCTCCATTTCTTTGATGGCCTTAGTCAATTCTTCTACACTTGTGCTGGAATCTGGAGCTGCTGTTGTTGCTGTTGCTTTTGTTGTAGGGGCCACTGCTGCCTATGCAGTTGTTGCAGTGGTTGAAGTAGTTGGAGGAGCTTGGGATGTATATTCTCCCTGTTTATATTGTAATGCTCCTTCAAGCTCTTTCTCCAAATCGAGGACCTTTTCGTTTAGCTGCATTATGAGGTCCAGTTGCTCATCAACCTGCTTTTCCTTTTGTAGTTCTGCTGTTTGAGGGTGCTCTGTGGGCTGCAGCTTTAACCTCTTCTTCAATGCATTGAGGTCATCTTCTTTTTTCTTCATAAGGGCCTTTACACCCTTTGGATCCTTAGGATCATGTCCCAGGTCGATAATAATGTCCTCAAGTGATTGTATTCTGTTATCTTTGGCTAAGGAGGACATTCTCTCAAAATCCAACTGAGTGTTGGTATTTTTTAGTGATTCCTTCAGCTCATGGGCCATGGTTGCCCTGTCTACCAAGGTTGCATAGACCATTTCTCCTGCCTGCTTATGGAGTTCAATTTGGTCCATGGGATGGATGTCCTTGGCTAGGACCTCCACCCTTGTCTTTATATAATCTGCCCCTGATTTTGGATCGGGAAATGTAGGTTTGAAATGGCTGAGGATCATTTTCTCCTCTTGAATGTCATATACAGACATTAGCCTTTCTTTCTGGGCTGGTGTGGCATTTAAAAATTGTTTGTAGACTTCCACCCTCAGCAAGTCATTCTGTGCCTTAATTTGCTTGAAAGAAGCCTTAGTGCTTTTGGGCTTCTTGCTCTGCTGAGAGGAGGAGGACACCTCCAAACCAAGTTGTAATCCTTGCTCCTGCTGAAAGGAGCTTGTCCCTGTATGCTGGCTGCCCTCCTTGTCTTTCCTTGAACTGTCAAGGATTTCTTCAGTGATGTCTTCTACCTCTGGGGATTCAGCCCTTTGCCTTTTGGCCTGGGGTTGATGGGAGGATCCACTAGCAGGAGTGGACTCTTCTCTGTCTCTTTTTGTACCCCTCTCCTCCTGTGCTGGGGTCTGCATAATTGGAGCTGTTTGTGGCTCAGTTTGTGGAGGGGGAGTCTGCTCTTGTGGCTGCTCTTGTTGTTGCCCTGGTTGCTGCCCTTGTAGCTGCCCTTGTAGCTGCTCACTTGAAGGGGCAGGCTTTTCTTTCACGGTTTCTTCTTCAGCACCCATTATTCCTTTCCCTTTGTCTGTTCCTGGTGCTGCTGTAGACGGTGCTTGTGTGGCTGGTGTTGTTCTTGAGGCCGAGGTCCCTTCTCCTGCTGAATGCGGTGTTTTGAAGGGTACCTGCTGCACAGAATCTAGGTCAAGAGTCTTTTCCAGTTCTCTGACATTCTTTAACATTGTCTCTTCTTCAGTTAATTTTTCAACTAAAGTATCTTGCTGCCATTCTTGCTGGTTGGCATATTTTTCAATGTGCGGATATTTGCAATGCCTATAACCTAGTAGCCTGTACTTGACTCTTCTAGCAGTAATGAAGCCTTCAGGGTCATAAGGGACCCACCGGAAACTATGTGATAGCTTGTATTTGTTTCTGAGGATTAGGTCAGCATCTTCCCATCCTTCTTTTTTATTCATGATGAAGGGGCCCACCTGGTGCTTGAACTTGAGATGGGCTTTCTTTTTGGAGCTGTGAAAGTGAGTGAGGTCAGATTGAATTAACTGCCTATAATACTCCAAGGCAAATATCCTCATAGGCACATATTTTGGGAGCCTGTATGGACAGAGCTCACAGCCATAGACTCTGATGACTGTATGCTCCTCATATAGGTACCAATCACCTATTTTGTAATTTTTGGAGAGCTGGAGGACTTTTTGAATCTCAGTTGATATTCTGGTACCTCATCAATAAGCAAGAGACAAGGTATACAAATTGGTCAACAAACTCACAATAGGAATAGGGTGAAGTTTGGACTTGGTGATAGACAGATGTCCAGAAGATAACAGATCTTCTTTCCCCTTTATAGTCCAGCTTTTTGATGTAGAATGGAAAAGCCTCAGACTGATAGTACATAAAAAGGTGGTAGATATAGGATGAGTACTTGAAGACACCCTGTCTATCTACTTTGCACAGCTGATCATGAATCTTGTTAGCTATGAACTTGGAAAAGTTATATTTGCGGGCAGGGGGTTGGCCTGGGCTGTAAGCAGCTAGCAATACCAGCATTGTTTCATCCACATGCTCATTGGTTCTATATCCCAACACATAAGCAATCATGTCTAGCAACAGTCTCCCTACCTCAGTAAAATAGACATCCAAGTAGGGAGGTGGCCCTGCAGGCTGACATTCAAGTTTCATAAATGTCCTGGTGACCTTCCAAATATCCTCACTGGTCATCTTGGCACCAGTGTCTAGTAGGTAATTCATGGAAAATGGGAACAACATCTCAGTTTGCTCAAAGTGGAGCATCTTATTGATAGTTTCAGGATTGATGTGAAAGAGGATGCTCCCAGATGGAGACTTAATAGCTCTTTGCTGCACATCATAGTTTTCAGCATAGAGGCGAATGATCTCAGGAAAGACATTGACAGAGGTGAGACAGTAGTACGACAGATTTGACTCCCATATCCCATATGTATCATGACCATTTAGGTAGTCATCTCTTAGTTGTCTGAAGGTCTGCAAGAAGTCCCTGTTACCCACAAAGTCTTCAATGAGGTAGTCCCTGTCAGCAAGAGGCAAGGACTCCAGGTCTTTGTTTGGTGCATTCAAAGGAGCAACACTGAGGGCTGAGGGTGCAGGAGCAGCCATTGTCTAATCTGATTTTGGAACAAGGTGAGTGCAATGGTGTGCAAGGTTGTTCAGAGCTTGAGTGACAGGCTCACTGTAGACAATGCTTGAAGTCTTCTTTTACAGTGGAAGAGGCAGGCTTGGCAGACTTGTTTTTGCTGTTTTTTGGTAAATTCACAGGGATTGTGAATTGATGGGGATGATTGCAGAGGGTGCACAGGCTTCAATCTGGTGACAAGTAGCCTTGGGCCTCCACCATGCAAAAGGGAACAATGCCAGGCAAGTTTGAGGCCGAAATTGTAACCTTCAACTGTGAATTATCGTTTTAGTACAGAATTCCCGGGGCAAAGGGTAATGCAGGTGGATTTAATGGAAAATTCAGTGACAAACAGTGTGGAATATAAGATTTGAATGATTCTTATGGGAGAATTTGCATAAAAATGGTATGCACAGGGGCTAACAAGGAACTTGCGGTGAATACCTGGAAAAATGCACAGAACGCCTTCGGGCCGAAAAGGGGGAGCTTCCTGCAGCTGAATTTCCAAGTTATAGCGGCCGCAACTTCGAATTTGATGGGTGGAGGCAATTTCCCGACAAACAGGTCGACAATGGCTGCGTCGTTTTCGCGTGAAAATGACAATAAACAGCTAGTTTGGGCTTTTTTAAAGATAAAATTGGACAAAACGGGTCATTGGCGCTTTTTCCGCCAATGACGTCACGGCGGGCCCGGGTACGGAGGTGACATGGACGCTGAGCTGGAGGCCAGCGTGGTTGGATGAGGTGGCAGGCGGATGCAGTGGCAGGGCCACGTGGAGGGCCACGGGGCGCGGGGGCGGATGGAGTGGCATGACGTCATATTGACGTGGGCGCTGACGTGCGGGAGGGGTGGTATCGGGGAGGCGGTAAGCGGTCTCCCCGCACTGCTTTTGGTGATAGGCGGTATCGTGGAGGGGGGCTCCAAACAACCCCAGTGCTTGCCATGCGTCCAGGGTACGGCGCCCAATACCGCCCTTCCCCGGACGTTAAAGGGAGGCAGGTCGGGGAGCGAGATTGACCGCCCACCGTTGGATCGGGGGCGGCAGAGATCGGACGGCTGGCGGGTACTGTCGTCAGTCGCGCAGCTTCTGGGTTGGGTCCCGCCCGACCATTAAAATATTCAATTTAATAATTTGGCGCGGGACTATAGGTTTTACGGGTTTTTCTGTAGGGAAAAGGGTTTGTAGTGGGTTTGAGCAGAGGTAAAGGGATTTTTTGGGGAATTTTTGAACAGAGGGGAGGTGAGGGCTTAGGATGAGGTTATTACTCCAGCCAGAGGCTAGAGTAATCCCATGACAGGGTTGACCATAGTCCCTGGTGGACTAATGTCTCCCTCCAACAAACTTATTTAGCTATAGTGCTAACAAGGGGGGATATTATAGATGTTTAGGGGTTTATACACCATGGTGTTATAATAGTAGGGGGAAAGTGGAACATAGGGGATTTAGATAATAAGAAGTTAGGGGTTAATATGAGGGGGGGAAAGGACGAGAGGGTGAAACACTAAGTTTATATGAAAACAACTTAGTTTAGAGAGTAGATCAAAATAAAAAGATTTTAGACAAGAAATGTGGCTCTTAAAGAACCAAGAACCCACACAAGACCTTGAACTCTTTCATGAAAGCAACTGGTGAAGGGATGTTAGAAATGAATGTGAAAGGGGAGAAAGGAAGTTAGACATGCTCCTTTACTTTGCTGCAACATGATGGAGAAGAGGACCTTCTCTATCTACTGATATTCCTTTGAAAACAGGTTACCAGACACTCAATTGAAAGGAATGACATTTCTGCAACCCCATCTGCTTACCCATCTACTTGCCTAGCATTTTTTGTTTCTTCATGAAGGGTGCACTTAGACTTGCAGACCCTTATTTTCCTTTTCTTTTCTCTTGGCTTTTCTTTTGATTTTCTATCTAGAACTACCCTTATTGCTTCCAAGGTCCCAGATTAAGCAGTTGGGAACCTTACTTCTCTACCTAAGCTACTGGTCTGCCAAGATTAAACAGTTTGGACAAACTTATTTCTCTATTCTACAACAAGAAACAAAATTGAAAACATGGAATGATCCAGATTGGGCTGTTGGACCACCCATCAAAACTTAATCAACATGAAGCTATATACACACATTGTCTCCTTTTGGAAATATGGGATCTTTGTATCACCAAAGCAGAGCATATTTGGAACTTTCTTTGCCAATCATGAAATATGAAACCTATTGGTATAGGTAGCTAACACTACCCTCAGGGCAATGGTTTGGCAGAGTCTACCAATAAAAACCTTATTAGAATTATTAAGCGAACTATTGAACAGAATCATAAAAACTGGCATAAACCTTTGATATTTGCACTATGGGCTGATAGAATAACTCAAAAAGCCTCTATAGGCACTTCTCCATTCAATCTAGTGTATGGAAAGGAAGCTGTCATACCAGCTAACTTAGTGCTTCCATCCTTAGCTTTAGTGTAGTTTATTGAAGAAACTCCCTCATCTTCTATTCAATTAAGACACGATCAAATTTTGAAACTAGAAGAAGAAAGAGAAAAAGCCAGAATTATACATGCAAAACATCAGCAAATTATCAAGTCATCTTTTGATATAACTTCATCCAGTTCAAAGCAATTTCATGTCGGTGATCTAGTTTTGAAATGGGACAAAGCCCATGAAGATAAAGGAAAACACACTAAGTTCCAGAAAATGTGGCTCGGACCATTTCAAATCAACAAGAAGATTGGGCCGTCTACTTTCATATTGCAAGATCTATCAGGAAAGAGAGATTCTCTTCCTGTTAACGGCCTTATCTTGAAAAAATTATTCAATTAAGGAGGTAACCCCTTCTCCCTTTGTAAATATTCAATTTTCAGCAAAATTTTTGTACATAGCTTAGATTTTTAAGGTTGTAGAAAAATAAAGTTAGCCTTCCATTGGTCTTTACTATATTGAAAACGTTTCTCAAAAGAAGTAGTTCTGATATTTACTTTTAAAAATGGAAGCCTTAAGCGAAAGGAAGATTTCTAGGAAATTAGGTATTTCTAGGTCCTGAAAACCCCATTTTATTTTTGTGAAATCTTCTCAAGGTTTAGAGCTACTGTAAATCATTTTAATGTTTTTAATCAGCCAGAAAATGGTTATCAATACAAAACAAAAACTGATTCAATCTTAGCATCTTCAACTCTTACCCTGTCATCCATGCTCTCTTAAGGAGAAAATTTTTCATCCCATTCATCAAAGTTTATAATTACTCAGAGTGTAATTCTAAAATATATTTGATATAAAAGATAAGAGGTCTTATTACAAGCCTGCTTACCATTATCATAGGGGAATAGTTCAACTAACATTACCAATACTGCATATCAAAACAGGGTAATGGCTTATAATTATAAGACAAGGGGTCTCATCACAAGCCAGCTTGTTCAGTTAAATTACAACCAGTGAATGGCATTGTCAAACAGCTGGCCACCAAACCAGGACAATGGCTTTTTATCTTACAAAATAAGAAAAAAGAAAAAGTTACAAAGATATGATAACATATTTTTGGATTCATTCTTTTTAATTATACTCTGAAATGGATGGAATAATGATTGATCAAATGGTTAAAAGGTATCCCTGTCGAGCCTATAGACGTTTGCTGGCAGCAGAGGCTCTATCTATGATAAAGGAGTCACTATAAAGCTAAGTTGGAAAAATTTTATGTTTTACCATTATCAACCAATTAAGGCTAATTTAAAACTTAGAATGTATTTAATTTTAACCAGAGAAGAAAATAGCAGGAATAGTTATTATTATATTTAGGATTTATAAATACCTAGTTATATTAGAATTCTCCTATTAGATGAGATTTCCAGATGAAGAAAGTTGAAGTCTTTTTAATATTTCTCAGAGATAGTTGTTTCTCCCAGTGAATCGCCAATTGTTGTGCTGTACAACAACCCCCCATTTCATAAAATTTTTCTTTAAAAATCATAATATGAAATGGGTCCCTTTTAAAACATAGATGTGTGAATAAATTGGTATTAACTTATTATTAGAAAAAAACCCTCATCAAAAGGTCCGACTGAAATATAATATCCCTTTGAAACAATGATAAAATAGGTCTTTTAAACAAATCATAAAGATTTTTATTATTACGATAAAGCGATTGCAATAATAAGAGAAACATAAATAAAGACCCATTGAATTACTCCAATCCGAAAAGCGAAATCGCTATCGGATATCGGGGAAAGGCAAAGCGCATCATTTATAAGGCATCCCCCATTCCTTTGATGCGATAAAAGGTATCGCTATCGGCAATCGTCTATGGTAATCAATGCATTAACTGTGACACCTTCAAATCCCCCAATGCGATAAGGCGTATTGCCATCGGTGATCGGCGATTTCGCAATAGCGTAAATAAAGTGACCTGAGCCCTGTCCCGATTGCGTTGCATTAAATCAGGGCGCGTGTTTCTAAGCATATTAAAGATTAGCATGCATTATATCACCTTTGGTGATTGAACGATATTTTGGACTATTATGAAAACCCTCCCTTTCATGTCGCCAATCGTCAAATGCGATTAGCCGCCAAAAATCTAAGGCACGCTTGAATCAATTATTCACCATATAGACGTTATGATGGATATTTAAAAGCTCCCTTATCATGATTGACAGGTGAAGTGACCCATTAATGAAGCAGTTCAAGGATAATTTTAGGGGCGAATGTTCCCCCTTTGGCAAAATTAAGGGGTTTTAAATTTTTAGTGGGCGAATATTTTGTATCATAGTACATTTTTACAAATCACCTCAAATAGCCCACCTTATTTTAAGGGAGAGGGTAAAAAAGGTAAATTTAGCCCTTGAAATTAGGACTTACAACCTTCCATTCGTCCATTTTCAAGAATAGGTTTTATTTAAGTGAATCCATTCGCCCATTTTCAAGAATAGGTTTTATTTAAGTGAATCCTATGGGCCAAATACCATATTTATGAAAGAGGTATGGTAAATTAATAAAAATATAAATAAATGAGAGGTATTGTAAATAAATAAAACATTTTTTATATTTACTCCATAAGTCACCTTATATACATGTAAGGGTGTAAACAAATAAAAATATAAGTAAAGTGGAGGTATGGTAAATAAATAAAACATCTTTTTATACTTACTCAAAAGGTATGGTAAATAAATAAAAATATAAATAAACTAGACGTATCGTAAATAAATAAAACCTCTTTTTATGTTTAGTCCATAACCCTCGTTCTATTTATGAAGGCTCAAGAAAGAGGTTTTATTTAAGTGAATCCTATGGGCCAAATACCATATTTGTAAAAGAGGTATGGTAAATTATTAAAAATATAAATAAACGAGAGGTATGGTAAACAAATAAAACATTTTTTTATATTTACTCCATAAGTCACCTTATATTTAGGAACACTCAAAAAATGGGTTATATTTAGGTGAAACCTATGGCCAAAATACTATGGGACAAATACCATGGACTAGATTGTTATTAATACCATGCAAAAAACCATTATTAACCCTAATATTAGAATTAATAAAAATGAAAATGGCACATGGTATTGACCCATGGTATTCACCAAAATGGCACATGGTATTGACCCATGGTATTCACCTGGAATGTAGCCTATTTAAATGGGGGAATTAAACCAGCATGTAGCCTATGCTAAGATTCACTAGGACTTTACAAAGTTTTATTATTTAGTGAAAGACTCGCCAAGATCTTACAAGATTTTATAATTGAGTAAAATATTCGCCATGCCTGGTGAGAGATTCGCCAAAAAATTATATATACATATTATATTATTGATAAAATCGCCTTCCATTTTTCCTATATACCATGGAGATTCGCACATTTATTATATTTATAAATTTAGGGGGGGTTCTTAAAATTTTCCCTGAAGCAGTTATGCCGAGATTTTCCACTTAGATTCTATCTGCGGCAATTTCACCATGATCTTTGTTTACTCGCTAATAGATATAACTCTTTCATATTGGCTCATGTTATCTATTTCTCTGTATCACGCTGGTTTCCTTCCTTGTGCAGAATTCCTTCGAAGTATCAAGTTTAAAGCAAATGGGAAAGAAATCTAAGAGATCTGCTGCGGCAGCGGCCTTTGCAGTAATAGTCCAGCCCACCAGTGACCCAGGACCAAGAAAAAAGGGCCTAATTTCGGACACTACATCTCTCGACCTTGGAAATACAAGTTGGCAAAGCATCTATAATTTGATTGAGGCCAAAAAGCTAGAGGAAGTGTCGGAAGAAGCTACGACAGGCTCAACTAACAAATCAGAAGCGTCGTTGAAAGATTTGGCCGACTCATTTTTACACAGGATAGTAGCTCGGGAGAAAATTGTTCCTTACACTGATGTGGTCAGATGGGTGGTTGAACAAATTCCTGTTTCTAATAGGACCTTTTGCACAGTTGATGGAAGAGTTTTCGGTTCATTTCAGCCTGAGGACTTGAAAAAAATGTACCATTTGCCCGAACCTGAAAATAAATACAACAAAGCTTTTCTGAAGAAATTCGCAGAGGAGAATGAGACGGAATCAGCCCCGATTAGACAGTGGAGACAGAATCCCGCAAAGCACAAACATGAATCATCGAGTAAGTACTCCGTGGATTCCTTAGCATCTCCTTATTGTTACGCTGGGGAAATGATGTGTAGGATATGGGGAATGCATGATTCAGCAAAATTTGATATCGAAATGGTTCCTTTAATGGAAGCAGCAACTAGTAGTTATGTCATGGATTGGGTGAATATATTGTCTGATAAATTAGCCTCTGCAATTCTTGATTTTAGATCCAATTCACGCAAAACCACCAGGACTATTCCCCCCTTCTATTAGAGTGCTTATGTTATGGATATGCTTTTCTTTAATCCCGAATACCCAATACTTGGGTGGAGGTGGACGCCACAGGACCCTATGCCAATCCACATCTACCATTAGATGTTATGGAAGGCACATTATAAAGACCACTTGTATCAAATCTGTAATGGTTTCATGTTGCCTATGTATTATGCCATTTTTGATAAGTCTGCCCCAAGGATTTCCGAGGAGGCAGAACTGCTGTGGGGAATTGGTCCGGGGAAGATAAATTCACATATAGAAGGGTGTTTGGTAGCACCACAAGACCCCATGTCCTCCCATTTTATGTACCTAATAAACTGTTGGCACGAGAATTATCTTACCAAATCACAACCGCTGGAACATCCAAAACGCTGAGGACTTCTAAAAAGCAGCTATGGCCCATATTCCCTTTGAGATACGGTGTTTATACCATACTTGATTGGAAACATGCTGAGAAGGAGGCAGGAAAAATAAATATGCTCAATCTTGCGACCATCCCTAACAGGAAATTCGATCCCCGGAAGGTTTCCTGTAATGTGCTTGAACAGGCCGAAATTACTAAGTTTGACCATGAAAAAGATGAATTTGATAATTTATTTTCTTCACTAGAATCATTGCCTCAGGTTAAAACATTGGCTAGGATGAAATATAATGATGAAGGGCTGGTAGAATTCAATATGCTCAGAGAACAGAGGTTGCAAACTCTGCCTCTGGACTTGTTGGCTACTACACCAACAACCAAGTCAAGCGAGCCTGAACAGAAGAGTATTGGCGAGCCTCCTACTACAGAGAAAATTCTCGAAAAGGGAAAAGAGTCAGAAAAATGAAAAGAGAAGGAAACAGAGTGGGAGAAAGAAAAGAAGTAGGACAATGAAGTTATCAATTTAGAGACTCAAATTGATCCCAAACTCCTCCAAGAGTGGCAACAATTTGACTCTATTATAAACAATCCCGAGATTTCACAAGGATTCGACACACCCGAAGTGACAGCCAGTCAAGAAACGACCACGACTACGGTTCCAATTGAAGGAACCAGTGGCCTACCCAGTAGCAAAGATGCCGAAATAATTCTGAAAGATCCATCCGATCAGATTGTTTTTTAGATAGAAGACATACCACCATTAGATGTCTTTTACAGTCCTAAACACAGGGCTGTGGTGAAAAGGCAGAGGAAAAGGAGGAGACTTGATCAATCTCCATTTTTCCAGATCAAACAGAGATAGCTAATGTGGTGTGAAAGGAGGAATTGAACCCTTCCAATGACCTTACGAAACTCTCCCAGTATGCCGGAGCATATTCGGCAGCCACCATGGATAAAGCCTCGGAAGTAAGCAGTCTCCTTAAGGAAAAAGATCAAATGATTGATTCATTGCAGTTGCAGGTGTCTGAAGCACAACGGAAAATAGAACAATTGGAACAACAACTATCATCACAGCCGCAGACAAACAGCCAATTAAATGAGCAATTGCTCAAAGAAAAACAAAGGATAGATTCGAGTGCAGTGTAGAAACAGAAGGAATTTTCTGAAGCATTGGCCAGATTAAAGGCGATGAATGAACAAATGAGCAAGACTAAGGATGAGCAAATCGCTCAATTATCACAAGAAGTAGAAAAGTTCAGGAGCCTTCCTCAAATAGCAGAGTTCAGAACAGAAGCTCTACAAATTAATAAGGCATTGATTACACAGCTAAAACTGCTATGTCATAACATTTCTCTGGCTGACCCTCTTTGTGGGATTACTACATCAATAGTTGATAAATCAGGGTAAGCTAGACAGGATTTAGAACAGGCCGATGAGACATTAACTAGTTTTCTTGCTTGGCAAGACTCCCTAGAAGGATAGGCTTCAGATCTTCCCAAAATTCTAGAGTCACACAAAGACATCCTGTTCCTAGAATGGCAGATGCAACTAATGAAGGCAGAAAGAGAAACCTCAAGATGTCGGTTATCTACTAACAATTTAATTGAATTTGTCAATGACACCCTTTATCTGTCTAATATGATTTCACAGTGTAATCCAGGAAAATTGACATCAACCAAAGCCTTGGAACAAGCATGCAATCAAGAATTGGAAAAGAGAGGAAGACTAATCGCTGGCATCCAAAGTTTAACTTGGGATACCTTTTGCTTTTTCTTAATCAAGCCATACAGTCAGAGGGCCGCACTCAAATGTTTAACTGATGTTATTAGTTGCATGATCCCCGAGATCCAAGATGCCATGTATTCAGTTCAATTGAATTCTCGCCTAAGCTGCCCTCCAGAGTTGCAACCGATGCTAGATCTCTACCAGATCAAGCCGAAGGGAGATCATCCGAAATAATGAATCACACTGCTGACTGAGATCAAGCCGATTTTCAGGAGATATTCATAATGTAGTTGTACCAATTAATAGCATTTTTATTTTGTAATTAGTTAGCTTAATTAGTATTTATAGGCCCTTTCATTTTTTTGGAAAAGGTCCTCAGCTTTTGTATAAACTCAAATCAGTAAGTCACACGATTATGCTTCTGATCTATTTTTTATGAAGACTGGGCTAGTATTCTGAATTTTAATGAAGAAAGCTTTGATGATATGTGCACTATTGCCTTTTGTGGAAGTGTTTCTAAGTTGAAAGAAGAAATTTGAATGCGGTTGATATCGGGAGTGATTCAAAGAACACATGGTACTATTATCTATGCTCTTGTGTCATTTTTATGTGAATCAGCATTCGTTTAAATCTTGCTATCATTGGATATATGTATGTGTTTTAACAACAATCCTTGTACTTTTCACTATTGAATGTCTAAGGACTGTTATTGTTTTAATCATATCTATGTCTATGATATATATGAGGAATAGTGTAATAATGTTTGCTTGATTTCTTTGTTCAACTATTTGGGCTTAGTAATTATCATATGAATAAATATCTTTGTTTACCAACAAGAGTCATCTACATGCCTGTTTGTGGATACCATCAAAAGTTACGCTAAAAGCAGCAATTTCCCGGGATAGATTAGTTGTTTATAATTTTACTTTTAGATTAAATCCTTCATCCTTTATCATTAGATATTAGAGAATCAACCAGTTATCCATCCTATCTACCAATCATTGGGAAACTGGTCCCATTATTTCCAGTCGGAGCCACCACATCAAACGGAAAAGGAGCTACCTCTAAGGTCTGGACCGGGTGGTTTTCCTCGATGTTGTTGCAACGATTTTCGAGGCATCAACATAATCCTACTAAAGAAGTTTCAATTTAAGCTTAGTAAAATTATTTATAGAAATGTAAATAAATTTTAATATCCCAACGAATTGGTTCAATAGGGAAGTAAGTGTCCCATCTAATCCATAAGTAGAGGCTTTCTTGAGCTAGCATTGTGTTACAATGCACTTGACATAGACAAAAAAAATTGCATCAAATCACATAGAACAGAAGTCCGATTTACCTTCTAAGGACAAGCCACATTTTTCTAGGATTTGATCTTGGATATATTGAAAAATGTGGTCTAGCATTTGTTTTTAATCCCTGTCATGGTGTCATATCCCAAATTTGTGACCTCCAAGAAATTATATATTTTTGCATACTGACCCAACACACCTCTCTAGCATGAAATCTAGAACCTCAAATAGTTTCCCAAATTTTACATCATTTAGACCATGAAGCAGCTCAAAATAGTAGCAGTTGGCTATAATGAACACAACATGTGCACAGGTGATTTCCTCACATCATAGGAGGAGCATATTCAAAAAGGAGTGCACACACAAATTAGAAACATTAAGGATGTACTCAAGCACAATAAAAGATAATGGGGAACGAGACAAATCCAAGTTTCAAAACGGAAAGAAAGCAAAAGTGACCCTCTAACTCCCTCCCCCTCTCTCTCACATACACATACAATCATGAAAGTACATACACATTGTACAACTATCTTAAAATAACTATAATAATTTCAATAAAGAAAATGAAAATTACCATTTATAGTCAGTTTCATCGATATCATCTGTAAGCTCCTGAGGTATGCAAAGCCACTTTTAATATTCATCACACAGTGCCCATCCCACTTTTGGTTGTGCACACTGCTCCTCTATGTTCTCATCACAATTCCTAACTTCACTCGTAATCATGTTTTCTCCTTCCTCGTTGACACCACTTGAAAATGTCCTCTCAGACTACATCATTGTTGCAACCTACCACTCTCCATCTCAATAAAACTTTGTTTTCTAACAAAATATTCTCTATCTGTTTGAAATTTGAAAGTTTATGTTTTGGCTCACAATTCATTTGCACACTTGAGAAGTTGTACACCATCTACATAGGTGAGGCAAAATTAGTATAAGAATCATATTTACCTTTTATTCCATCCAAATCCCTATGTCTTCTTTATTTTGTTCCATTGTTCTTAAAGAGTTGGTATCTGTAACACCCTCCTCCCACATCTACCCAAGCAACCATCTAGTAGGATAAACATGTGACGAGAGGCCATTATGATATGATTCGACCTCATAAGTCAGCTTAAGGAAGTGGAACCGATGGAAACACACCATACAAACATCCAACATCATCAATCAAACCCTCAGAGGACAAGTCAACCACTCAGGCAGCCTGTCCCTGGGTCCCACTCTTATTTTAGGTCTCTTTGGCCATATTCACTCTCATTCTATGGCAAGGGAGTGACCATCAACCTAAAGTCACTCTCACAGACCTACATGCCAGCGACTGTGGACCAAAACTGTTAGTGTTGTGCCGGTGACTCCAGGATTTGAGCCACTTTTTCAGGCCCAGAGCTTAGGTCACTGCCCAAAACTTAATCATCTCTTCATATTAGTAATTTAACATGGAAATGAAAGTAATAAATCAAATACTTGTTCAGACCTTGACTGGATCCCTACTATCCATTGTAGGCATTTCGTTAAACACATCATCAACATGTAACCTACAGGTGTACATAACAGAGTTAAGCATAGGGATCTCATACTTATCTGAGAATCTCTATGAACCATTGTTTCCTCATGCCATTTGTTTCACTATCATCTATTAGGTCATAAACACATTATCCATTCACATACAAGTAACAACATGCTGAGAGCCATACATAGCTGGTGTCATAAAATGTGCATATAACCAATATAATAGGAATCAAAATATACTAAACATATCATCCATCAAGTCCATAAATACAACAATACTTTTACACATGAAAATCAAGGTAAAGTATTTCTCATTAATGAATGCAATGAACCAACCGGAGATGGGACTACCACTTTCCACCTGACCATAGAATGCTTGAGCCAAATCTCTCTTGAACCATTCACCCTCACACCATATTCCAAGCATGAATGTGGGATCTCATAGAACACATCAATCAAAACTCATCCAGGGCTTCCAGAGGCCATCCAACTCAACTCATCAAACAATGATTCCACCTCACGATCGGACATCACCAAAACCATCATCAGACTGGTCTCCATTTAAGCCTTCTAAGGATTCCAGAGCGTTTGTTCCAACCAAGGCTTCCAAGGCTAGTAACTCAACCCACAATTGTTGTCAAGATTCCAAAGCGTGTAACAAAGGATTCCAAGACTAGTAACTCAATCCAAATTGTTACAGAGCTTCCAGAGCGTTTTTCCAACCAGGGCTTCTAGGAACTAATAACTCAACCCAAGCTAAGGAATCATGAGAACCAACCAAAAACAAGTCATGAAAGTAAACCCGTAATCACCATGACTATCTAGGAAATGGCAAGGCTATGCAATCCACTGTCGATCAAGGAAATCCTCCATGCCAATGATAGATCACGTCCAAGAAACCACATACATGTTCCATGCATGCCAAAACTAGTGAAGAAATCGTACATGCAACTCGATACCTGCAAGAAAATCTGATGTAGTTGCTGATGACGATGCCTTCTTTGCTTTCCTTCTCTTCCTTTGCCTTATTTCTCCAAGAATCCAAGTATGCCACACCCACCAAGAGTTCTCCAAGAAATCTCTAAGTATCCACGAGTATGAGAGAGAGAATAATGAGAGAGAGCTCCAACACTAAACTGACAAAAGGTTACAAACTGATCCTCAGAAGCCTTTTTATGAATGAGGCCTCTATTTTCTTCATTTTCCACTATTTTCCTTCATTTTCCTCCTCATATCCAACCTGTGACCTTTCACCTCCTTTTTCTCCTAATTTCCATCATTTTCATAAATAAATGTGCCAAAATGCATTTTAATGCCTTAGCCATTTCCTTTGCCAATTTCCTTAGCCATAAACGACCAAATGATCACTCCCTAAGATGTCTTTCCCAACATTCAGCTTGGAATAAGTGTCCCATTCATCCGTGGTTATTATTTTTCCTTCATTACATGGAAATTTTCACCACGGCTGTTACAAAATCATCCCACTTGGGGGACACCATCCTCAGTGTTCAATCACACATATACCTCAACAACTTGCTGAAATAAGACATACTACTTATGGAGCTTTATAACATTATTTGATGCAGTATTTACAATGAAAGATCTTCTCAAGACATAACATCATGACAACATGTCAACATACCGCATAGTGGAGCTTTGTAACACAACTCATTACGGTATTTACAATGATAAACCTATTGAGTGGCAACTCATATGACATCATAACATGATGATACCATAAACACATGATAGCATAATAACATAACATCCATACTGCATAATGGAGCTTTATAACACAACCCATTACAGTATTGTTGTGGCCACAACCACCACCCTATCAAAACCTGCCTTGGTAGCAATTTTGAATGGGTCCCCTAAAAGTTGATTCTTTCACCTCTCTGAGTGATCTGTTTTATCCCAGAGATTTTAACTCGTTGCCGAGCCAAATCTTCAATTCCTAATGGTTAAGCCCCCCTCTTTGAATATCTACTGCATGACTCATCTCTAGCCCTTCCTAACCCTCCATTCATTTCCTCCATCGAGACCTTTTC
This sequence comes from Pinus tabuliformis, assembly GCA_031772625.1. Classification (NCBI taxonomy): domain Eukaryota; kingdom Viridiplantae; phylum Streptophyta; class Pinopsida; order Pinales; family Pinaceae; genus Pinus; species Pinus tabuliformis. The sequence continues at coordinate 318,630,899 of CM062806.1, read as the reverse complement.
AACCCTCGAAAACCTTCCATCGCACCTTTATCTCCATTATAACTCTTTAAATAGAAATACTAAAAAAAAGGCCTAAATCACCCCTTTTCTCCTATCGGAATCAACACTAAGGCATGATGCATATCACCATACTCTGGACCCAATGGCTTTATTAACCATATTACATAAATATCGGGTCTGGAGCCCGTCACATATCGCAATCAATGGTGTCCATGGCATAAAGATAAAGTGCAGTTCGATATGGCATACCCACCGGGGCTATTAACCTCATGACATATGTATTTCAGGTTTGCCTCCCCAATTACTTATCGCAATTGGTAGAACCTGGGGACCATATATAAAATACAATGCGATATGGCAGACCCACCGTGATAATATATATAACATACATATATATATATATATATATATATATATATATATATATATATATATATATATATATATATATATATATATATATATATATATATATATATCGGGTCCACCCCCGCCCCATTGCAAATCACTATCGGCGGATTCTAGCACTCATGCATAAGGTGCAACACCATATGGTGGACTCGACGATAGTTATAGTTCCGGTGCAGATATGCATATATATATATATATATCGGGTCCGCCCTCGCCTCATCGCAAATCACTATCGGCGGATTCTAGCACTCATGCATAAGGTGCAACACCATATGGTGGACCCGACGATAGTTATAGTTTCGGTGCATAAATTTTCAAGTCCGGCTGCATGGCCCGGCCGCGGGTTTTCTCGTGTTTCTTGTGTTTTCGATAAAATGCTATAGTCGCAATTTTTAATGGAAAATCCCATATGGTAGACTCGATAGGGTATAGGTTCCAGTTTATAATATTTCAAGTCCGGTTTTCTATTTGATTATGTGTTATGCCATTATTTTCAATGTAAATCGGATTCGCACTCGCGGGACTTAATCAATGCATAAATTAAAAACCAGGGGCAGATTCTTTCACATTTGATGTTATAAACATTTAATGAAGGTAAGATTCATGTTTTGTAAACATTTTTGCCATATTTCTCATAATCATGGCTGATATCAATTATTTCTGCAGGCAAATTCGAGTAGACCCGGTGACGGATAAATTGAAGCTATATCAAGATGACACCTCTTCACCACCGGTGTCAATATTGCAAAAACACACTCTGTAAAAGGGAATATGAACTACCATAGTGCATAATGAAGGCACACTCTGTGTTCAGCAGAAGCACTCATGACAGCATTGATCCAGCAAGATGTCATTACTTCCAAAACACATTTAATATGCCAGATGTGGGATGATGAGTGTAGTGTTTTCAGTTTCCTTCAGGAAATAATAAGGGATAACATCCGCTTTATACAGGCATGAAGAGATGACACGCAATCATTCTCTTTCAATCAACATCTATTCATTCCTTAGGAAATGAAGCACTAGAGTGATAGGAAATGCACTCTACATGTCAGCAATCACACCGAGTGTTCTACATCTATGTGTTCTGATCTATATATTGAAGAGAACAAGGGGAAGGCAAAAGGAACAAGGGAAGGATTAGAGTCATTTCCATGTGCATAAGTATTACCTCCGGATAGGAGAGAAGGGATTTTTGTTTGGAGAAAAAAACTTTGATTTATTATGAATAAAGGAGACTGTTTTGGTTGAACGAGGAGCCTTTTGTTTCAGATTTAAGATCCTTTGCTTTCATGTGTTTCGAGACAGGGTTTGGTTGCTGGCATAAATGCAAATGTGTTTTTGTTTTTTTGCATATTGATAGTGATACAGCTTATAATTAGCCTTGTTTGTTTGAATGTAATTCTTCATCATAGTTAATTCAAAAGCAGTCCCTGATTTGAAACCATGTTGGACATCAGTTGCAAGCTTTCCTTCCATAAAATGGAATGTGTATTCCTGTATGAATGATTGGATTGCAATTAAGAATTAATGCAACCTTGTTCTTATGTGAACCAGTAATTGATTCATTTAGACTTGGAATTCATATATGATGTTTAATCTCTCTTTTGTCATGCTCCTACAGGATAAATTAGGATAGTTAGGACATAGACTAGACTAGTTAGAAGAAGTGTAGATAGGATTCAATACATAGAGGTTAGCTGTTTTATTTTGTTGATGTAATGGAAGTCTTCTTCCCATAAGCAATCTTTCAACTCACTTAACAGTTTATGGGGTCCCTTAAAACCCGTTGGAACTAGCCATTCCAAATGAAAGCAGGTCTAATTGGGGCTTGCGATTGGGTTAGTTCCCCTTGTTGGTATAGCAAAAATTCACCATGTCAACAAATTGGTGCTAGAAGGAGGGCCTAAACTGCCATCCACATCTTTTCAAGCTTTCATATATAAATGCCATGTATGGACTCAAAAGGATTAATGTATGGATCATAGAGGCTGAAAAGAGCATTCCACCCATTTGAAAGAGCCTCATTTTGAAGAAATAGAGACCCTTCTAAGTCCTGTGTCTGGGTCACCCAAGGAAGAGAGACTGTGGGAGTACCTTGTCACTTAGGAACAACCAGTTAGAAGACTTACTCGGTTTTACACTCGTTCCCTATCCCAGCTCCCTTTATTTCAGTCTTTACCTCCAACAACAAAAACAAATCCAAGGGTCTATGACATAAACGAAGAGACATATGTAGCCCCTTCTCTTGAAGATATTGTGCTTGATTCTTTACAAAGTATCGACTCTCCTTGGGAAGATATTCCTGAGGATCCCCTTTTTAAGGCAATCCCAGGCCTGATTTGGAAAATCCTAATGGAGAAACCTTCAACCAAAACCTCCATATCCATAACATGGCTAACGTTCCCCTTCCAGGTGGGAATCAACTTCCACCACCTCCTCTAGGTGGGAACCAACTGCCACCTCCTCTGGGAGCACTCCCTCCCTGGCTTGCACAGGATGTCATAGGGTAGCAACATCCCTTACCCAAGAATGCAGAAAGAGTATTGCCTAAATTCGACCCTGAGAGGGGGGACACTACTGATAACCATATTCACTCTTTCTTTCTAGCTGTGCACATGTTGGGGGTAGCTAACGAGGATGTGGTATTTCGTTCGTTCCCTTTTACTCTGATTGGTTTAGCTTCCACATGGTACTTTAGCTTGAGAATAGGATTGATCACCTCATGGGTTTCCTTTCAGCAGGCTTTCTTAGACAAGTTCGGCGATGAAAAAACACCTGCGGCCTTAGTTTTAGAGCTATCCCGTTTGAAAATGGACACCAAAGAAAAGGCCAAGGATTTCAACATCCGGTTTAACACTTTGTTCAATAGGATCCCGGCTAATGCTAGAACTATTGCTGAGGTGCTCATGGAATTTTATATCACCGCTCTCCATGTCCCTACTGCGATGTGGGTCAAGAGAAGTAATGCACAAACTTTACAAGGTGCTATCAATGAAGCAATAAAAGTCGAGAATGAAATGATCAGTCTCACAACATGTCATCATACAAGTGAGGGGAAGAAAGCCTCTCAGTCAGCCAAGAAGAATAATGGGAGTGATAACAAAGTGGCTGAGGCCAAAGAAAGGGACAACACAGATGTGGAAGGTTTGCATTAGATCATTAAGAAATTGAAAAACACAGTCATAGATATGAAAAGGAATTCTGGAGAGAGTGCTAGTGGTAATGGAGGAGATTATAACAACAAGAAACCTTTCAAGCCTTTCTATCGTAAGAATACAGAAGGTGGTCATGGTCAACTTGTGTTGCCTGCTCCACCTAATGAAGGGAACCTAAATTTGGAAGAGCTGGCTCTTATTGGATCGATCCTTAACAAAGAAGAACCTATAGTGGAACTGGATCCAGAAAAAGAAAATGAGGAAGAATACCAAGTAGAAGAGCCTGTGGACGAAGAATCTCAGATCAATGCACTATGGGATTTCTATACAAATAAAAATGATGATGGCGAGGAATATAGCATGGCATAAATACACACTAATGAAATCCACACATGATGTAAAGGGCCACTTCCAGGTGCGATGAAGCCTGTAGACCAGACAAAGAAAGATATTCGCCCTGTGAAAGCACCCGCTCCCAAAGTTTCTGTTGAGAAGGGCAGACCTAGTGGTGAGTCCAAGAATACTCCAATTGCAAACTATCCGGAGAAAAGGAACACATCTCCGACTGTAATGAAAGCGACTCAAAATGGTAAACCCCCACCTAAGAATGGAAAAAATAGCATGTTTACTCTGCCCTACCCTGTTTATAACATTGATTACAACATTGTGGTTGATCTTAAGAAATCGAGGGCTCATATCACATACTTTTATTTGATAAAATTAATGCAGCAAAGAGATTTGCTCCTGAAAGATATGAATGAGTGGAACTGGAGAACTCCCACCATCCCAAGTAGCCAAACCAAGAAGTCAGTTTCCAAACCTGTCAGTACCTCTAGTACATCCCAAATACCATCAACTATGGAAGTCACTCTGTCTAAAATGAATAAAAAAACCCAAGATGTCGGTGCAGACATGATAGGGAGGAAATCAAAATCCATGACTCCACCTTTCATTATCACATTTGAGATCCTCAACATGAACGTACATAATTTCTTGGTAGATTCCAGTGCCTCGTCCACCGTGATGCCTTATGTTGTTGTTAAAAGACTGCATGTGATACCCGAGAAAACTAGGACTCAAATTATACAATTAGACAGGACAAATTTGAAAGTGATTGGGGAATTGAAAGATGTGTTGATTTGGATGGCTGATCAACCACAATACACACAAGTCATTGATATAGTGGTAGTCGATATACTCGAGGCTTATGGAATGCTGCTGAGTAGGGACTGGTCAGCAAAACTGAATGGGTACTTCTCAACTGATTGGTCCCATCTCTTACTGCCTCAGAAGGGGAAGGGTGATATGTTGAGAGTTGACCGAGAAAGATACATGAAGTATGTGGTGACATAATTAAACGGCCCCAATGAACTTGTCATGTTTACCAACTCGATCCTTGGGAATTATAGTTTCAATGTTTGTGCCACGGAAACTTGTCTTGGGGAATTCTATGCAGAATTAATTGAAGAAACTGCAATAAACACATGGTTGGAAGCTCTCCCCTGTAGTCCAACTGATGAGCTACCTTGTAATATAGTAGATGATAGGACTAATTTTGTAGAAAGCAATTCAATTGATGTAACATTAGACTCTATATTTTGGACACTCTATTGTGATAGCTCTAACTGCCTAGAAGGTGCAGGTGTTGGGAACATGCTCATTAACCCACAAAGGGACCAACATTCGATGGCCAGCCGGTTGGAGTTCGCGTGCACCAACAACATAGCAGAATATAGAGGCTTGCTACAAGGCTTGAAAAAATCCATTGATATGAAGGTGAGAAATCTTAAAGCTTCTGGAGACTCACAGATAATTGTGGACCAGGTAAGGGAAAGGATACATTGCAATTCGCCACACCTGGTGAGATACCAACATGAGGTATGGAGCTTAACTAACAGTTTTGATGCTTTTCATATCATACACATACCTCGATGGAAAAACCAAGATGTCGATCTGATGACTGATATGGCTGCAAAACTTTTGCCTGATCTTAGATTAAACAAGAATAAATATTATTTTGGATTGATTTTCAGACCTTCCGTACCTGATAACATCTCAAATTGGCAGGCATTCGAAGGTGACGAGCAGATCCTTGAGCTCCTGCATTGTGAGAAGACATTCAAAAATTCACTCATTGATGAAAAAGAGAATGATAGTCTTGGGAATGAGAGTGAAGATGAGGTAATATATTTCATGGAGAAATTTACTGTCAACAGGTTTGGAATCTGTGACACTCTCATGTTTGATAACGCTTCTTATTTTTCATCACTAAAGTTGACCGAATTTGCTATCGATAAATTAATTCGCATAAGGCATGCATCAAGATATTACCCCCAGGGAAATGGAGTTGTAGAATCCTCAAATAAAAACCTCATCCGCGTAATCCATGCATCTGTCGTCGACAACCAGAGGAAATGGCACAATGCTCTAACAAATTCCCTTTGGGCTGATAGGGTCCCCCATAAAGTGGCCTTAGGAAACTCCCCATACTTCCTTGTCTATGGACAGAAAGGCATCTTGCCTCCAAACGTTACCCTTCCCTATTTACAGCTCTCCCAAGCCTCAAGAGGGACCCCTTCAGCCTTACTTCAATATAGGATCAACCAATTAGTGAGGTTGGAGGAATTGAGAGATAAAGCTAGAAATAAAGTTGGAAATCACCAAATGATTGTGAAGAGGTGGTTTGATCGCCATGTGGCAGGAGATAAAGATTACCAAATAAGAGAGCTAGTCTTGAAATGGGACAAGTTGAATGAGCCAAAAGGTAAGCACACGAAATTCCAACACTTATGGCAGGGCCCATTCCAAGTTGTGGAAAAAATTGGTTAAGGAACCTACAGATTGAAAACCTTACAGGTTGAAACTGAAAAACTCCATGTTAATGGCCAACATCTCAAGAAATACTTCCAGTAGCCACCACATGGTGGTTACCTCCTGAGTAGGTTAGAATTCATTTTATTTTTGCTATTAGTTTAATTACATTTCTGTCTTTTCTTCTCTTGTTTTGCTGCAAAGTTTATTTTCCTTCTGTTTTTAATTGCAGTCCCTTTTCAGCCAACTGATTTCGGTTCTGCAGTCTCGTTTTTACCTTTTTCAGATTGCCTTCATCTGCTACCTTAAGCTCTTTCCCCCCTCATTAACTTGTTGATGAGTTTGTTGATCCTAAATCCATCATTACCTTGCAAATCAAACAGATTTTCAATGAGTGCATGAGAATTGGAAGATCTGTGATGGAATTCAAACTGAAGCCGCTCATTGGCATCTGTTGGGAACTAGGTAAAATTTGTTGATAACCTGGATACCTGAAGCATGTAGGGGCATCTTCATAAAAAAAAATGTGTAACTATAGCTAGACTGGCATGGAGGAATGCCACATTTTAAAATCCCACTCAGACCTAGCCTATACTTGCTTGTATGGTTTGTAGTCATTCTCCATTGGTCCCATCCACCACACTAAGTTCTCCAATACTTGTCATCTACAAGTAAACCTCCTTTCATGGGTTAAACTCGCTGTCATATACCCTGTGGCAAATCCAATTGTGCTCTAGTCCTTGTGCCTAACACTGGAACGACTTATTGAAAAGAAAATCAAATGTCAAGTCCTTGTGCCAATCTGGAAGGACAGGTTGTTTGGGAAGTTGGTTAGAGTAGGGATGGTTGTTGGGCTCAGAGTACTGATTGATACAACAAGCCCAACCTTGCTTAAGTGGTTTAAAAATATGGCATGATCCATGACTGCTCCCCATTCAATCATATGAAAATATAACACTGAAATTCTTATATAAAGTGCAGATAAACATATCCACATCAAGCTTGATGAGAAATAAAGAGTTGAGGTACACACCTAAACAGGTCTTGGCAGACCAGTGATGGCCCCGAAAGAATTTTTGAAAGTGGGAAACAGGTAAAGGAAGGTCAATAAATCCCATAATATTACCATTGGAGAATGCCTGTCAAAAACTTGCCAGTAGGTAGAATCTATTTGCCTTTATCCCCCCCTGTAGCAATTAATGTAGAAATGGAACCCATGCCTGTCCATCTATGCAGTTTGCATTTAAATTTTACCTTAACACCATGATAATATATTGATCTAAGGTTTGTTTGGAAACAGAGATAACTGGTTTGCCCAGTGGTTCGTCATTTGTTGTGGCCACAACCACCACCCTATTAAAACCTACCTTGGTAGCAACTTTGAATGGGTTGCCTAAAAGTTGATTCTTTCACCTCTTCGAGTGATCTGTTTTATCCCAGAGACTTTAGCTCGTTTCCGAGCCAAATCTTCAATTCATAATGGTTAAGCCCCCGTCTTTAAATATCTGCCGCATGATTCATCTCTAGCCCTTCCTAACCCTCCATTCATTTCCACCATCGGGACTTTTTCAACCCTCAAAAAACTTCCATCACACCTTTATCTCCATTATAATTCTTTGTAATAGAAATACTCAAAAAAAGCCTAAATCACGCCTTTTCTCCTATCGGAATCAACACTAAGGCATGATGCGTACCACCATACTTCGGACCCGATGGCTTTATTAACCATATTATATAAATATTAGTTCTGGAGCCCGTCGCATATCGCAATCGGTGGCGTCCATGGCATAAACATAAAGTGCAGTTCAATATGGCGGACCCACCGGGGCTATTAACCTCTGCACATATGTATTTTGGGTCCGCCTCCCCAATTGCTTATCACAATCAGTGGGACCCGGGAATCATATATAAAATACAATGCGATATGGTGGACCCGTCGTGTTATCGCAATCAGTGGAGCCCTAGGCCTGCGCATATCGCAATCAGTGGAGCCCTAGGCCTGCGTATATTGCGATATGCGATGTGGCGAACCTGACAATGGTTATTGTTTTGGTGCACAAATTTTCAAGTCCGACTGCACAGCCTGACCACGATTTTCCTGTGTTTCCAGTGTTTTCGATAAAATGCTATAGCCACAATTTTTAATGGAAAATCCCATATGGCAGACTCGACAGGGTATAGGTTCCAGTGTATAATCTTTCAAGTCTAGATTTTGGATCCGGTTATGTGTTATGCCATGATTTTCAATGTAAATCGGATTTGCACTCGTGGGACTTAATCAATGCATAAATTAAAAACCAGGGGCCGATTCTTTCACATTTGATGTTATAAACGTTTAATGAAGGCAAGATTCGTGTTTTGTAAGCATTTTTGCCATATTTCTCACAATCATGGTTGCTATGAATTATTTCTGCAGGCAAATTTGAGTAGACCCGGTGACGGATAAATGGAAGCTATATCAAGATGACACCTCTGCACCATCGGTGTCAATATTGCCAAAACACACTCTGCAAAAGAGAATACAAACCGCCATAGTGCATAATGAAGGCACTCTCTATGTTCAGCAGAAGCACTCATGACAGTGTTGATCCAGCAAGATGTCATTGCTTCCAAACACACATTCAATCATGCTAGATGTGGGATGATGAGCGCAATGTTTTCAGTTTCCTTCAGGATGACACACAATCATTCTCTTTCAATCAACATCTATTCATTCCTTAGGAAACAAAGCGCTAGAGTGACAGGAAATTCCCTCTACGTGTCAGCAATGACACCGAGTGTTCTACATCTATGTGTTCTGATCTGTATATTGAAGAGAACAAGGGGAAGGTGAAAGGAACAAGGGAAGGCTAAGAGTCATTTCCATGTGCATAAGTATTACCTCCGGATAGGAGATAAGGGCTTTTTGTTTGGAGAAAACAACTTTGATTTATTATGAATAAAGGAGACTGTTTTGGTTGAATGAGGAGCCTTTTGTTTTAGATTTAATATCATTTGCTTTCACGTGTTTCGAGATAGGGTGTTGTTGTTGGCATAAATTCAAATGTGTTTTGTTTTTGTGCATATTGATAACGATATAGATTATAATTAACCTTGTTTTTTTGAATGTAATTCATCATCATAGTTAATTCATAAGCAGTCCCTGATTTGAAACCATGTTGGACATCAGTTGCAAGATTTTCTTCCATAAAATGGAATGTGTATTTCTGTATGAATGATTGGATTGCAATTAAGAATTAATGCAACCTTGTTCTTATGTGAATCAGTAATTGATTCATTTAGACTTGGAATTCATATATGATGTTTAACCTCTTTTTTGTCATGCTCCTGCAGGATAAATTAGGATAGTTAGGACATGGACTACACTAGTTAGAATAAGTGTAGATAGGATTCAACACATAGAGGTTAGCTGTTTTATTTTGTTGATGTAATGGAAGTCTGCTTCCCAGAGGCAATCTTTCAACTCATTTAACAGTTTACAGGGTCCCTTAAAAACCGTTGGAATTAGCCATTCCAAACTAAAGCAGGTCTAATTGGGGCTTGCGATCGGGTTAGTTCCCCTTGTTGGTATAGTGAAAATTCGCCATGCCAATAGGTATTTACATCCATACATGGGTATACATGTAGTAACATCATCGAGTTATAATACCAAAACATATGCCAAATCATATATCAAAACATATATCAAACATATACTAACATCATATCTAAGCATATATGAAAACATCATATAGCATATATCAACTATCATAAAGCATATATCAATCACCATAAGCATATACTAAACCAACATAAAACAAATACTAAACCACCATGAAGAATATACCAAGCCATCATAAGAAAATAGTAAACCACCATAAGAAACTACCAACCACCATAAAAATCACCAAACCACCATATCAAAGCTACTTGCCTCAACCGGCAAACAAGGAAGGAGACATAGCCGACATCTGATCCTTTATCTCCCATGTAGCTTCATCGAGCCCAAAGTGCTTCCATTACACTTTATTTTGCTCTATTTCCTAGTTCCGGAGAATGAGCACCATTTTCTGCAATATACACTAAAGCTTCAGCTGGAATTATCCATTTGGTTCCACCTGCAATACAGACCAGTCAACCACATGATAAGAATCCTTAACATACTTTAAGCAATGAGACATGGAAACATCATGGACTTTCACTGTTGGAGGCAGTGCAAATCGATAGGCTACTAGCTCAATCCTCTCAATGATATTGAAGGGTCCACAAAATCATGGTGGTAGTTTGGAACATGAGTCAATCCGCAAGGAGCTCTTCTTCAGTTTTATGTGCAAGTACACCTGCTCCCCAACCTAGAAATCCTTAAACAATGTGTTATTGTCTGGATAACTCTTCTGCCATCCTGTGTTTCCTTGAGATTCTTCTTGATCACCTGCATTTCATGTTCCCTGTCTGCCAACATATCTGGTTCAATCAATACTTTGCTAACTGGATCACTCCAACTAATGGGAGTGTTACAACTTCGCCCACACAATGCCTCAAAAGGACTCATCATCAGTGACTTGATAACCATTGTTGTATGCAAACTCGACCAAAGGGAGATACTCTTCCCACTTCCTCTTTTGATGCATTACATACATCTCAACATGTCCTCTAATATCTTGTTAACCCTCTCTATCTATCCATTTGTCTGCGGATGATAAGTTGTGCTAAAGGCCAACTCGGTGCCCAAACCTGCAAATAAGTCCTTCCAAAACTTGGAAGTGAACTTTTCATCCCTTTCTGACACAATATTCTTTGGAACACCATGTAGTCTAACCAGGTCTCAGATGAATACCTGTGCCACGTCACTAGCTAAGAATGTAGAATTTACTGGAACGAAGCATGCAACCTTTGTTAACTTGTCCACAATGACCATGATGAAATCATGTTGTTTCATTGTCTTTGGCAACCCTGTGATGAAATCCATGGAAGTGACTTCCCATTTCCACTTCAAAATCGTTATCGGTTGTAGTAGTCCACTTTGATGTTTGCACTCTTCCTTCACTCGCTAACAATCGAAACTCTCTTCACAAACTCTACTACATCCCTTTTTAAATTTGTCCAATGGCAATACCTCTTCACCACTATGAGTGTCTTATGATAACCTGGGTGGCCTGAATATAGTTTCTCATGAAACTCCCACAAGATCACCTTCTTGAGATCACTATCATCTAGCACATATATCATGTCTCAGAACGTGACCAATCCATTTGCTACAAGACAATATTCCAAGCCCTGTGCACCTGCACATGTACCTGTACCAATACCTATACCTATACCTGTGCCATCACCTATACTTGTACCGCTACATGTAACTGTACCTGTGCCATCACCTGTACTTGTACTTACACTATCACCTGTACCTATACCTGTACCTGTACTTTGCTGCAACCTATGCACAATCTCCATACATCTGACATCCTACTATCCTGCCCGCAAGATCCTCTCTTGTAAATCTGTCCCATAAGAGCTCATAGCTGCTAAGTGTATCACCTGTATCTGCCTGCTAAGAGTATTTACCACTCTGTTCTCCTTGCCTTTGATGTACCTGGTCTCAAAATCAAACTCATTGATCGTGGCCAACCATATAGCCTATCTGGAATTCAGATTCAGCTAGTCAAACAAATACCTCAACCTAATGTGATCACTCATAAGAAAAACCACCTACCAAGAAGATATTGTCTCCACATCTTCAATGCATGTATAATCGTTGCCAACTCGAGATCATATGTGGGATAGTTATTATCATTCTCATTTAGTTTATGAGACTCATAACATACCACTTGTCCATCCTGCATAAGGACTCCCCCAAGCCCTCTCTTGCAAGAATTTGAACATACTACAAACTCTTTGTCCATATCTGCAATCTATAGCACTGGTGCATGTGTCAGCAACTGCTTAAGCTTCTCAAAACTAGTTTCACACTCTTCAGTCCATTCGAACTTCTTACCTTTTCTTTGCAATGATGTAATGGAATAATAAATCTGTGAGAATTTCCTGATGAACCTCATATAATATCCTGCCAAACCCATGAAATATCTCACCTCATCCACACTCTTAGGAGATACCCACTCCATGATGACCCTTATCTTCTCTGGATCTACTGCAATGCCCTCCTTGGAGACAACATGTCCTAAGTAGTGTACCTGTGTTTGAAAGAAACTACATTTGTTGATTTTATCATACAAGCAATGCTCTCTCAACAACCTCAACACTGTTACTAAGTGCTCGACATGCTCTTCCTCATTTTTAGAGTATACCAATATATCATTAATAAACACAATAACAAACTTATCCAAGTATGGATGCAACACGCTATTCATCAAACACATGAATGTAGCTAGAGCATTCGTTAAGCCAAATTGAACAACAACAAACTCATAATGCCCATACTTGGTCCTGAATGTAGTCTTGTATATATCCTCCTCTTTGATGCATACCTGATGGCATATCGATCTCAAGTCAATCTCCGAGAACAATGTTGCTCCCTTTAGCTAATCGAGAAAGTCATCAATCCTCAGCAAAGGGTATCTTTTCTTGATAGTCACTTTGTTCAGCTATCTGTAATCAATGCACAATCTGAGGGTACCATCTTTCTTCTTCACAAACAAACTCGGTGCACCCGAAGGTGATACACTTGGATTAATGTATCCCTTGTCCAACTTTTCCTTCAGTTGCAACTTTAACTCAAGCAACTCATGTGTGCTCATCCTATAAGTTTCTTTCGATGCTGGAGTTGCCCCTAGCACTAACTCAATAGAAAATTCTACCTCCCTATGGGGTGGAAAATCTGTAATGTCTTCAAGAAATACATCCCTGAACTATTCTAAAGCCAGGTACTTTTTGAACACATCTGCATCCTCAACCTCCTTATCCTTATCACTAGAAATATGTACTACAAATAGCTTGCACCCTTTCTTGTAGCTATGCTTTGCTTGCATAGTTGTCACCATCCTAACTGATGTGGCTTTCTTCTTATCCTGTAAGAATATTGGTTCTCCATTATCATCAACAAATTCAATGGCCTTGTCATAGCAGTCAACCTTGGTTCTTTGTAGATACAACCAATCCATGCCCAATAACATATTGTATGAACCCAATGGTAATACATTCAAATGTGTTGTGGTAGGCATACCATTTAAGTCATATGCGTAGGCTCTTACCCAATGATGAACTCTCTTCTTCGTACCTGTAGCCAACTGAACTAACCAAGACTCTGCATGCAACTCCTTATTCAACCCACTATTGTCCACAAAGTTAGGACTAACATAGCTAGAATTAGATCTAGGGTCAATCAAAATAGAAATAACTTGATCACGAAGCTTACCGCCCATCTCAATGATAGATTCCTGGTGTTTTTCTTGCCCATTGTCCACTACTGCATAGATACGCAGAATACTCTGGCCTACATCTCCAATAGTCTACTCCTTCTGTACATTGTATATCTAGGGTCTACCACCTTGATTCTGCGGATAATATCTCCTGTGATGGTCTTTGCCACAAGTCCAACACTCTATGCGCTTCCAGCTTCCATCCTTGTTCTTCTCTTCAACTCTATGTTCTTGTCCTCTATCTGATGCATTGAACCTCTTAGGTGATGCAACATTATCCTTTTTATCTATATCCTATGGCCTTGCTCGCTTTTTATCCCATTTTCCTTTGTTATTTACATTACCTCTCCATTCTGGCTTAGTCTCAATTTTGTGCTTTGATTTTTCATAGCAATGATTTAGCTTTCAAATGGACTCCTCCAATGATCTAGGCTCATCGAATTTAATCCTGTGTTTGAATCCAACCAATAACCCACTAATGAACCTCTGAATCTTAGCCTTCTCCTCTATGAGGTAAGGCACATATCTCAGTAACTCCAAAAACCTGCTAGTGTACTTATCATCTGTCACAGAACCCATCTTTAGTTCATAAAATTATTTTTACCTGTCCTCAAAGTATCTTTCTGACAAATACTTCTTCTTAAATAACTACTCAAACTCACTCCAAGACAAATATTCCTCATGAATACACCTGACATTCTTTACATATTCCCACCAGATGTCCACTTTACCTTTGAGACTGAAGGTAGCTACTCTAGCTTTCATGTTCTCTAAATAATCATGCAACCTGAAGAACTTCCTCATGGCAAGGAGTTATGCCTTTGCATCCTGTGGTTTCTTCATTTCCCCGTCAAAATTAGGTGGCTTCTCTTTCTTAAATTCTTCCAGAAAATACCCCCTATCACTCCTCCTGTAAGGATGATAACAATGATAATCATAGTGCATGTCTGAATTGGAACTAGCACCATACCTGTATCTATCCCTTCTCCTCTCCGGAGTGTCCAACAATCTACCATCTCAGATGGTGTCATATTTATCCGACCTATGTCTACTATGAGACATGTTGCCATATGCCCCATTAGTTTTGTCTTCCTCCTCATGACTGATCCGTAGTGGTCCTTGTCGTTGCAAATTCGATAAGTTCTGAAGTGTGACTACATTTACCTCTACTACCGTTTCCTTTGACTGTATTATTCTGTCATTATCTGCATTATGACTCCTGATCTCTTCCTTTAAACTTCTCAATGTAACTGCCATGTCAGAGGGTTCGCAACACCATATTGCTCTTCAGATTCATAGGGAGAGTCTCTGTAGTCAACCATCTTGCTAGCCATTTGATATTTCTTCCTACAAGTAGAGTATGTAAGATAAACCAATCACAATAAATCGCGTACATTAGCATAACTTGGGGAGGATACCTTGCCTACAAGATTACCAAATCAACATGATATGTGTATAACATAATAATAACAACATATATACATACACAAATAAATGTATCAACTCATAAGCATTACTCTAACTAGGATCTAGTCATCGATGCAAGGCCATATCAATAATGCATGTTATGACCTCATGCATGATAATAACCATTACTCCATTGTACACATTTCCAGATGCAACCAACAGTATGCATAAGCAATGCCAAACCAACTACAAATATGCATAACTACATGTAGACGGACATAATCGACTAGTTCTTGTAATAAACCTTCAAGACTGATGCATGTAATCAAAATATTCAAAAATGTAACCTAACATACCAAGATGTAAGTAGGTACCATGAAATCAACATGTAAGCGACATATAACCCTTAAATAGTCAGTCACATAATCATTTCAAATACATTTCATGAAATCAATAACAAATTCTAAATGATAACCATGCTACAACCCTAATCCAACATCAAGCAATTGCAATAAGTATATATGCGTAAGAGACACACATGAAATTGACATGCATGCATGAACAACACATAACCCATCTAGTCTGAGGGGTGAACCATGCTCTGATACCACTCTATAACACCCTCCTCCCACATCTACCCAAGCAACCAACCAATCAAGGTAAACATGCGATGAGAGGCAACTATGATATGATTCGACCTCCTAAGTCACCGTAAGGAAGTTGAATTGATGGAAACACACCATATAGACATCCAACATCATCAATAGAACCCTCAGAGGACAAGTGAGCGACTCAAACAGCCTGTCGCCAGGTCCCATTGTTGTTTTAGGTCTCTTGGGCCATAGATGCTGTCATGCTATGGGCAAGGGTATGACTAACAACTTAAAGTTGCTTCCAAAGGCCTGCCTGCCAGCGATTGTGGACTAGAATTTTCAGTGTTGTGCCAACGACTCTGGGATTTGAGCCACTTTTTCAGGCCCGAAGCCTAGGTCATTGCCCAAAACTGAATCATCTCTTCAAATCAGTAGTTTAACATGGAAATGAAAGTACTAAATCAAATACTTGTTCAAGACCTTGACTAGATCCCTACTATCCATTGCAGGAATTTCGTCAAACACATCATCAACATGTAACCTATAAGTGTACATAACAGAGTTAAGCATAGGGATCTCATACTTGTCTGAGAATCATTATGAACCATTATTTCCTCATGCCATTTACTGCATTATCATCTATCAGGGCATAGACACATTATCCATTCACATACAAGTAAAAACATGTTGAGATCCATCCATAGTTGCTGTCATAAAATGTGCATATAACCAACATAATAGGAACATAAATACAATAAAAATATCATCCATCAAATCCATAAATACATCAATACCTTTACACGTTAAAATAAAGAGAAGTGATTTCTCATTAATGAAAACAATGAACCAACAGGAGATGAGAGTACCACATTCCACCCGACCGTAGAATGGTTGAGCCAAATCTCTCTTCAACCATTCACCCCCATGACATATTCATGCTGGTATCTCATAGAACGCATCAATCAAAACTCCTCCAAGGCTTCTAGAGGCCATCAACCTCAACCCATCAAACTGTGATTCCACCTCATGGTCAAACATCACCAAAACCATCATCATATCGGTCTCCATCTAAGCCTTCTAGGGCTTCCAGAGTGTTTGTTCCAACCAAGGCTTCCAGGACTAGTAACTCAACCCACAGCTGTCATCGGGCTTCTAGAGTGTTTGCCTAACCAAGGCTTACAGGATCAGTAAGTCAACCCACCAAGGTTTTCTAGAGATTTTTTCCAACCAAGGCTTCCAGGACTAGTAACTCAACCCAAGATGATACAGGGATTCTAGAGAATTTGTCCAACCAGGGCTTCCAGGAACTAATAACTCAACCCAAGCTAAGGAATCATGAGAACCAACTAAAAATAAATCATGAAATTAAACCTGCAATCACCATGGCTATCACTAAAATGGAAAGGCTAGGCAATCCATTGTCAATCCAGGCAATCGTCCATGCCAATGATAGATCACATCCAAGAAACCACATGCATGTGCCATGCATGCCAAAAATAGTGAAGAAATCATACATGCAACTCGGTACCTGCAGGAAAATATGATGTAGTTGTTGATGTTGATGCCTTCCTGTGCTTTCCTACTCTTCCTTTGCCTTCTTTCTCTAAGAATCCAAGTATGCCACACCCACCAAGAGTGCTCCAAGAAATATCTAAGTATCCAAGAGTATGGGAGAGAGAATAATGAGAGAGAGCTCCAACATTGAACTGACAAAAGGTTACCAACTGATCCTCAAGAGACTTTTTATGAATGAGGCCTATATTTTCTTCATTTTCCATTATTTTCCTTAATTTTCCTCCTCATGTGCAACTTGTGACCTTTCACCTCCTTTTTCTCCTAATTTCCATTATTTTCATAAAAAAAATGTGCCAAATTCCTTTTAATGCCTTAGCCAATTTCCTTAGCCATAAACAACCAAGTGAATACACCCTAGGATGTCTTGCCCAACATTTAGCTTGGAATTAGTGTCTCATTCATCCGTGGTTATTATTTTTCCTTTATTACATGGAATTTTCACCAAGGTAGTTATAGTATCGTTGTTACTTGACAAGCTACATAAACCTTCACCTAGTTTATTATTATTTTTAAAATAATTCTCCAAACATTTTTTCACATACTCACTTTTAACATATGATAATTTTCTATCACCAATATTGTTCTTTTCTCAAACAATTTTCCTCTTCCTCTCACGTATACTACTTAGTGCTCATCAATTCAGTTTATTGGTTTCCTGCATTGATATTTTTGACATTTTTCCTTCGCTTGTTTTTAGCATATAGAAACATACTTTCCAATCTCTTTGTTTCAAATGATACATGTTGAGTAGACTTCTCTTCAACAAAAATTGTGAAATATTCAAAACTGGAAAATTATTGGCTTGTCTCCAAATTTCAGAGTTTTTATTTGAGTATTTTAGTAATAGATTCCTTTAATCATTTGGTTTACACTTCATTGTAGTTTCCCTATATGTTTTTAGTCATATAAACAATGCCCTCAACATTACATGTACCAACCAACTTCCAAGAAATAAAAAAATATGCATTCATTGTATGCACTCAGAAATTCATAAATACGTTGATATATGATAAGGCAACCCATAGAATAATTTTTCTCATTGAAATTTGAGCATACAAGGAAGAAATAAGTAGCATGGAACTTAACATTAGAAGCCATCCATTAAAAGATATACATACAATAGTTATAGATCATTTGAAATTACTGCTCCAGGATTTGTTTGAGAGGAACTCTGCCCAAAAGTGGAAGCACAATTCCATGTGAGATGGCAGCCTTGATTGGCACTTATTTCTTCAAATATGGACTAAGATAATAAGAAGGTCCTTACAGCAGCTATCCCAAGTAACTGAATGACCCACAGTCACTTCAAATTGACTCTAAGAACTCGTGGGAAAGCTCAAAAATTAAATATGACCCCCTGAGAATAATATTCCACCTACAGTAGCTCATATGTTTTAGCCTCTGAGTGAGATGCAACCCAGGTTGGACAGAGAACTGGACCCACAGTGAGACTAGCTTGGGACACTTGCTGGGTGATTGAACTGTCTGTTGGATGAAGGGAATGGACTGTTGGTTCCTTTAGGAAGCCACCACGAAGGGAATAACCCCTAAAAATTCCATAGTCGAGTTCCAATAGTAGTGGATCTTTTGTTCCGTCCTTAGAACACAACTGTATCACTACTTCCTCGAAGTTTGAACTTCCAAAAGAGTAAGGAATTTGATCCATGGTAAAGGAACTCATTCCTTTTGAGATGTTGCTAACAAATAACTGACCACTGTCATATGCATCTAAAAGCCTTCATTGGCTTTGTAAATTTGATTTCCTTCGTTGCATATAGGTACTCTTCTCTGTTTTCTTCCATTTACTTTTCCTCATTTTTTTCACAACAATTTCATCCTAAAGCATATTTTCACTTCCTACTGTAACTTTTGCAACATCTAGAGCATCTAGAAACTCTGATTTCCCTTTGAATTTCCCTTTTCTCTTTGCTTTCCTTTTCCCTAATTCTTGTTGTCCAAATATTCTAGTAGGATCGACATGTGAGGTTGTTGAAATCATATCATGCAATTCATTGTCCCTGTATTCAGTTCTGCTGGTATCTAAAGTCTCCATGCTCATCCCTGATTTTGAAAATTGATCTAAATGCATCTCTGGTGTCCTTGTTTCTCGATAAAGCTCATGTTTTGGGTTTCTAGCAGCCCCATTTCCATATTAATGTCACACTTCTCAATCTTGGGAACATCAGCACACTTGTTGCTTCTACTTTTTTCAAGTGGCTTTGTCCCGTGTCAATTAAATTTCCATGCATGTCCTGCATGGTGATTGCAACCTAATCTTCATGACTGACATCATTCTCATTTTCATGAACCCTATAATAAAAATTATTTTTATCATTGAATCCTTTAGGATATGTCTCTGTTTTAATTTCTTTATTGATATGGCATTTACTTTCATCCATGCACATTGTCGAAACACTTGAATGTCGATCAACTACATTT
This sequence comes from Pinus tabuliformis, assembly GCA_031772625.1. NCBI lineage: Eukaryota > Viridiplantae > Streptophyta > Pinopsida > Pinales > Pinaceae > Pinus > Pinus tabuliformis. The sequence goes on along the minus strand of CM062806.1, from coordinate 318,611,153 downwards.
TCCTCTCCTCGCTTTCCAAGTGATTTTTGAACATCAAGGGGAAAGTAACATGTTGATTGATCAACAGGGGATTGATATCTCTATATTTCTAAATGTTCACGATCCTCTTCAATGTTCTTCTAATTTGTGGTTCCTCCTACAGAACCAACATCTTTGTTGATGCACTACTGCTCCTCTCCCTGAAAATTTAAACTATGATATTCAAATCTGATGCATGCTACAACAGACTCTAGTTCATGTGAAACATCTTTATTATGCTTGGTATTCATCTTTTCTGTGAAATTTCTACAGCTACTAGTCATAGGAAATTTTACCTGCTCTAGTTTCCGAGTGTCAAAAAGCTTCCTAGATTGCAGCCTTTAGTAAAATAGTCTCTCTTTTTCTCCCTCCTCGACTCTGGAGTATCTCAGTTTCAATGTTTTTTTTGTCTAACTCAATATTTAAAGAAGATGGCTAAGATTTCAGAGTCTTTCCTTTCTTATCTGAGCCTTCCTGAAGTTTTCAAGGTCACCTCATATGGTGGACTTGACAGTCTTACATATTGTACTGCGGCTTACAGTCATCTTATTTACAAAAATTTAATTGATTTTAATAAATCTTGAACTATTGGTTTCTTATATATCTTTCCATGGCCTTTGCTTCTAGTTCTTCGACCACTAATTTTGCCGTCAATGTTTTTATTTGACAAAATGTGGGTAAATGCACAATCTGTGTTAGTAGCTTCTGAAGATGATTAATATCTTAGACTACCCTCATTACTGTCATCTGCTTTTAGTTCTATAGAAACCACTAAGATAATGGAATAGGTTGGTTCATCAATGACACTAGATTTTGAACACATTGATGAAGCAAGCCCTTCAAATTTATTTATATTTAGTTGATAAACTCCACCCAGAGTTGATGGTACAAATTATTCTAAATTTGGAGAACCACGCGTTTTTTTGAGCTATTGGGATTTTTTCGGATGAATGATTTACAAACAATTGGGTTATCACATGTTTTTAATGGGGTTTGTGTGAAAATTTCATCCTCATATTCAGTGTTGTTTCCCCTTCTATTCACAAAGAACAATCCATTTTTATAGATATATCAAAACAAAGTTGTCTCTGGTTTTTCAACCACCACTCGTAAATCCTTGCTAGTCCGTTAAGAACAGGGAATGTGCTTCCTACATAGAATGCATCTCATTTTCTAGAAATCTCATTTGAGAATACCTTTTTAATTTTAAAATATTCAACACTCCCCACATTACTTATTACTTGATTTGATCTCATTTCCAAAGATATGTCATGGAAGACTTCGACCTTTGATTTTTCAACCAACTCGAAGTCTATGCTAATCTCTTAGAGAACAAGACAAATTTCCTATGCATTGCATAATTGATTTTCTCTAGCCATCACAACTTTACTCTGATTTTAAATTTCATACCTTTTGATAGATATTGCATCAAATCCCTTATCCTCTCTTGCATTCTCCTTGAACCTCATAATCCTCACTACATGTCACATCACATACCTGTTCTTCTATAGCATTCTTATTCGAGTTTTCCTATGTAATTCAATCCTCTCTTGCACCAAATTTTGGGAACTAAGAGACTAAGTTCTACTCAGACCCATCCATATTAGGCACAAATTTGACAACCTGCCCATGATCAACACCAATGCCAAGTCGGGCATCAAAAGGGGAAGTGATTCTAAAAGGATCTACATATCACTTGAAAATGTCGGAAGCTTGCCTGGTGTATATGAATATTCGTTTCTCGCCATTTGAATAATAGTCATAAGGAATCACAGCCTTCGATTGCGCCCTCAATTGGCTAAAATCAACTGCATGGGCACATTCACCTCCATGGTTGACTTGTTGAATGCTTAAAACATCCTCCACACTTTCTCTCCTGCTAAGTAAAGATGCCCCCATATAATTCTCTAATTGATGGCCATTAAAAATCATTAAAAAAAAGAACTTCAGAGTCTTAAACAGGGGTCTCAGCCACTCTAGAAACCCTACATTTCTAATGTCCTTCATTTTCTCCCTTTTTCCACCTCACAAAGAAAGTGCACCTATGAGGTTGGTCTATACCCCTAAATCCAAATAATTCTCTGCCATTTTCACCTTATATAAAAAATGATGAAAAAACCCTAGAAATGGTTGCAACAACTTTAGTTACAAAGAGGATCATGACACTCGAGCTACAACATAGAAACCCTTAACCATATTGTTCAATTTTAGTCCAAGAAAACAAACAAAGGAGAAATGGTTTGACTTTTCACAACACCTGAACAAGACCTACCTGCAAACAAAGTGTGTCCAAGCATTGATCCACCATTTCTCCACCTGCATGGCCTTGCTCATGTGGCTTGGGTTTAAATGGGATGCATTCCTCTTGAAATTTTTCAAGTTATACCTGTAGCTCATCAATTATACTTTATCATTTGCCTTACCAAAGCCACTTCTAGTTATGAAGAAGATATCATAGTTGTGGTAGAGTTAGCGCATTTTTTATTTCTCTATTCATTGGCTAAGTTTCACATTTCAACAATGTGACTAATAAATATAAAAAGATTTTTTCATTTAAAAATTATTTTAGAGTAATATTTTAAAATGTTAAATCAGTGGAATCTATATATATATATATATATATATATATATATATATATATATATATAGATATATATATATATATATATATATATATATAATTGAAGATCTGAATTATATAGAAATATTTCATATGTACATTAAAAAGCATAGAATCATAAAGTTGGAGAGTTTAGATCTCAAAGATGTTATAGTGGCTAATATTGGGAATATTTTTTTCTATACTAGCCTCGATTTATATTACTAATAAGGATAGAATTTCTTGAGGTACAAATTTATTTTAGAGTGCAAAGAGATTTCATCCCTCTAGAAACTTGGTAAATCCAAATTTAAGATGGATACTCTCTCTCTCTCTCTCTCTCTCTCTCTCTCTCTATATATATATATATATATATATATATATATATATATATATATATATCAAAACCTAGAGCCCAACGATAAATTTAATATTTTACCTCTATTTTGTTTGTAAGTTTGGTGACAATGAGGCTACATTGTGGTCAAGGCTAAGAATAACACCTAAATAGGGCAGTGAATTGAACCTGTGACTCAACATATAAGAATGCCTAAACAACACACCCGACCAACATTTATCCAACACCTGTGGATTATTTTACCTCAAAATTATTTTTGTTATTTATTTTATTTATTTTTTCTTAAATTTATTTATTTCATTTTTATTTTTATGTATTTTGACAAAGTCAAAATGTTTACATAAAAATAAAATTACTTAACATGGCATAACATCATCTCTTCATATTGGGTTGGAGAGTCCCTCTTAGGGCAACAATTTGGAATTATTTGGTTATATTTAAAGTTTCTTGTAACTTGTTAACAAACAAAAAAATTGCATTCGGGTACTAAATTATTTTTTGAATTTTGTTGTTAATAAGTCCCTCTTGTCCTCTCATCCTTTGCTCGCATGTTGAGGTTTGGGAGCACAGAGGAACCTCCATATGGTCAACCCAATTTTCTCAAAAAGGGATCTAGGTGGATATGGGTGGCCACCCACCTATTCCACCTAGACCTCTGGTCGGTTTCATTTGTTTCCTTGTTTATTTAAGCATTTACTATTTTTAGTAGTTTTTTGGGTCCTGAACTTCTTGAGCAACTTTGACACACTAAACAATGGTTTTTTTAGGTTTGCAGCAGACTCATATCCATAGGAAAGGGTTTGCCGCAAATCATGTAGTACTCGGAAAAACCTTTCCAACGAGGTATCGTGCACGGCAAACATAGATAATATGACCAAGTTACTATCCTCAGAAGTTGGTTGCCTAACTAACCCCAATGGGACCCAAAAAATCTCGACATTACATCTCCTGGGGTTATAATTTTGGTTGCTTAGTGTTTTTCCTTGTTGTTCAATAATAAATAGGCCCTTCAGCCTCATTGTAACACAATTCAAAAGCATGTAGCTGCCACATCTCATCTTAGAGATAAACTACCATTGCCCGAGCTAGTTTATTTCCATTATGTTTGTAATCATATTTATGTATTTTGATATTAATGAAATGAAGTGTTATTTCTATTGCATCTCTGTATTTATGGTTATATTTGTAATTTTTTGTGTTCTTGTTTAAGTTTAGATCAGTGGTATCAGAGAAGATTGCTCTTTCTCTATTTTTCTTTGCATGTCCCCGACAAGGTCATTGTATAAGGAGTTAGGCCTCGAAAAGGTTGAACCTTTGCAAGACTAGCCACACAAAACCTGAAAGCCTCCCATGGTAGAAGAAAAGCAAGATGAGGGTGTAGGAGATCCTTTCAAAATATTTCTCGAGTAATCCCTTGCGTGATAGAGGAAAGTGATCATGAACAAATTTCCCTAGATCCTTCGGCGGCTAACCACAGGCGACACATCTTCATCCAGCAACCATTCTGGAGGTGCCACTCCTTTTAAGGTACAAGTTCACTTTGACATTCCCATTTTTGAGGGCCAAATAGATGTAGACGTCATAGATAAATGGTTGAATCTGTTGGAAGGATATTTTTCAAATCATGACTTTTTCAATCAAGAAAATATTACTTTTGCACTTCTCAAAGCTGCCCCACACATCAAGGACTGGTGGGAAACCTACTATGAACAAAAGGATGAGAGGGAATCCTCACTGTTTTCAACTGCACCCACTTGGGATTCTTTCTGAGATGCCATCAAGGAACAATATTACCCTGCCGAGAGCTGTGAAGATAAATGCATGAAGTGGACCACACTATGGTAGGGAAGGGACCAAGATGTGCCTGAGTTCACAAATTTTTTCCATACCCTCCACATGAAGTTGGGTATCAATGATTCTGAGTGACATTTGGTACTCAAGTACCATGGCTGTCTACACATGTACATCCAAGATGAGATGGAATTCCTAGAAATCACCTCACTAGGCACGACATACCAATACATTGTCAAGATTGAGCAGAAGTTTAAACATAAGAATCGAGACTTTGGATCTGCGAATCTGAAGCAAAGAAAAGGTGCTCCCAAACCACAAAGAAAATGCCAAAGACAAGGTTAAGAGACCTAGGACAACCCGCCGAAGCTGCAAGAAAAGAATGACACCACGAAGACAAAGAAGGACATAGGAAAATGGTGTGAGTTCCATAAGATCTGCACTCACAACACAAGTGAGTGTTGGGCCAAGCCGTCACTAGTGGCCGAGCTAAAGCCTTTCGAGTCAGACGCATGTTTTGATTCTAAGTGAAAACCCAACAAGGGAAATTACAAAGGGAAGCATATCATTGGTGTGGAGCCCAATGGCAGCATGGCCACCACCAAGATCCAGAAGAATGAGCCTGAAGATCCAGAGGAGGGGGGACGCCTCTTCCACTCCCAGATGTGGGTGAAGGGTTCTTTGTTGTAGTTCATTATCGATAGCGAGAGCCAAAACAACCTAATTTCAGCCAAGGTCATGAAGTAGCTAGGCCTAACGATGACAGCACATCCACATCTGTACACCATCAGTTGGATTCATCAAGGAGGAGATCTTTGCATCATCCATCAGTGTCGCCTTCCCTACAACATCAAGCCCTTCACGAATGAGGTATTGTGCGATATTTCACCTCTTGAATTTTGTGATGTATTATTAGGAAAAGCATACTTGTGGAAGCAAGATGTTGTATATTTTCTCTATGATTATTACTTTGGGAAACAAGTTGTACAAGATATCAGAGGTAGCCCCGCCTACCACCATTTGTTTGATCACTGCAAAGCAATGCAGTATGATCATTTCCTAGACCAAGAAATTTGTTTTCCTTATGATTTTCCCTCATGGCAAGAAGAATGTTGTCGCCACGGCTTCTAGACAAGGTTCCTCCACACAACAACAACAGATGGACAAGGTCATGGAGGAGTACAGGGACATTTTTGCCTCACCTACAGGGGTACCTTTGCACTGTTAGGTCAAGCACTCCATCAATCTGACATCTGGCGCAGAGCTACCCAATGGATCGATCTATCGATGCTCTATTCTATAAACGTTGAGATCAAGACTTAGATTCAAGAGTTATTATAGAAAGGGCACATCAGGCCAAGCTCATCACCATGTGGGAGCCCAATTATACTGGTACAGAAGAAGGATGAGACCTAGAGACTTTGTATTGACTATCGGGCATTAAAGAAGATCATTGTCTAGAATAGGTACCCAATCCCACAAATTTATGACCTTTTGGACCAACTCAAGGGGGCCAAATATTTCAGCAAGATTGACTTCAAGTTCAGTTATAACCAAGTGCCTATCGAACCCTTCGATGTGTGGAAGACTACCTTCAAATCCAAGGAGGGCCTTTTTGAATGGTTGGTCATGCCTTTCGGGTTCACGAATGCCCCCACAACCTTCATGAGATCGATGGATGGCATCTTGCAACCCTTCACCAATGCACTCATGGTGGTGTATTTAGATGACATCTTGATCTTCAGCCAGAGTTGGGAAGAGCACCTCCACCATATTCGATACGTCCTTCAAACCTCGAAACAACACAAGTTGTGTGACAATTTGGAGAAATGCACTTTTGGCATGACCTAGGTTCAATATCTGGGGTACATCATTGATGAGAAGGGTGTGCATGTGTACCTAGCTAAGATATAAGTCATTCAGGATTGACCAACCCCAACCACTCTAATAGAGCTCCACAGCTTTCTGGGTCTTGCCAATTTCTACCGCAGGTTTGTGTTAGGGTTCTCTCATATCACTTGGCCTTTAAGTCAAGTCACCAAGGGTAGAGCAAAAGCAAAGTTCTTTTGGTATGAAACCCAACAAAATGTGTTTGTTGAGTAGAAGCATCGCTTCTACTCTACACCAGTTCTCAAATTATCAGACTTGCAACATCCGTTTGAGATTGAGACAGACACTTCTGACTATGCTATTGATGTTGTTTTTACTCAGCAGGGGCATCCAGTGGCTTACCATAGTGAGACACTTATGACGAATAAATGTATTCCATTGTGCAGGCCTACCGTCAATGGAATCATTACATTCTAGGGAAGGAAATATTCATCCACATACACCACCAACCCTTGCAGTTCATATAGACACAAGGGAAGTTGTACAACAATCGCCATTAGAAATGGTCCACACACTTGCAATAGTTCCATTTGAACATCAAGCATAAGAAGGGAAACACCAATAATGTTACAAACTGCCTCAGCTGGCCAACGGTCATGGTGTTGGGTCTGGAGCCTGATTATCTTCTTTATTCAAAGGTGTCGCTGCATTGGACCCCAATCTGGGTTGTTCATTATGCGGAAATCTGACGATAGAAGTTATGTTTAATTTAGGTTTTTTTGTCCTAGAAGGAAACCCCTTGCTACATATATGAGGGAATTGTAATGTAGCTAAGCATGTGTGTATTTTGAGCGAGAAATAGAGAGGAGATTGTGTGAGAATGAATAGGGAAGTACAACGGATCTTTTGTAGGTTGTATCTCTTCATTTTGCTGAATAATATAAAAGGAAGGACTGGTTGTTTCTCTGTGGATGTAGCCTAAATTTTGTGAACCACGTATATCTGTGTCTCACTTGTTTTATGTGTTTATATTTGTTCAATATTTTATGTGTTCCACTGCTATGTAATATATAATTTTCTAACACATGGCACTGATCACTGTGCTCGACTCATATGGGCACGAGACAACGGGGTGGCCACATCTTTACAAGAGTGACCTAGAGTTCGACAACACATACCAGACACTCCTAGAAGGGAAGCAAGTTCCAAATTTTCACCCCCAAGATCCATTATTATGCCACCTGGGACACATTTGTTTTCCTACAATCTAGCATGCAAAGATGATTTGGGAGGTGCACTAGAATTGGGTCGATGGACATTTCAAAATAAAGAAACTAGTGGTGGTATTGCAGTAGTATTTTTATTGGCCGAAACTTTGTCAAGGTGTTGGGAAGTACATTAGATCCTGCACTGCTTGTGCCATTTCTAAACCAACCATCAAGAAGCAAGGCCTATATATGCCTCTACCTACTCCTAGTCAACCTTGGGAATCCATCTCCATGGATTATATGCCGGGCCTTCCTTCTACTAAGCATGATAATGACTATGTTTTCATGGTCATTGACAAATTCTACAAGATGGCCATTATAGCAGCCTGTAAGAAGAGTATCATAGCAAAGGCCACTGCTAAGCTCTTCTTTGAGTGAGTGTGGGTACACTTTGGGATCCCACAGTCCATTATCTTAGATCGGGATATCATATTCCTAAGTTCATTTTCGTTAAGTCTCTGGTCGATGTTGAATACCAAAGTTACTAAGTCCATGATGTTCCACCCCCAAACTAATGGTCAAACAAAGGTCGTCAACAGGATGATCGTGCACATTTTGTGCATGTAAAACTTGAAGCATCCATGCTGATGGGATGAAATCCTCCTCTATGTCCACCACAGCTACAAAAGAGCTCTCCATAGCTCAACAGGCCATAGTCTGTTTTAGGTAGGGTTTGGATTTCAGCCATTATGTACCATTGATGTGGTCATACCATTTGCAGCTACTCAGGCAAATTCGGCTCACGTACAATCTGAAGTTGACACAGATAAAAGCTTCATTGAGAACATTGAACACATCCACCATCACGTCCATGATATAGTGGACAGATTCAATGCTAAGTACAAGTAGTGCCATGATCGACATCGAGTATCACACAAGTTCGAGGTGGGCGACAAAGTTTAGCTACATTTGCAGAAGGAGCGCCTCACTGGAACCCACCACAAGCTTTGCTTGCTCTGATATGGGCCATAAACCACCACCAAGGCTATATGGGACAATGCATTTGAGCTCAGAATCCCACCATTCCTTGGTCTGCACCCAGTGTTCAATGTAGACCAACTTTGGCCATACTTTCCACCATTGTTGGAAACATCCAACATTGTAGAACAACTCATACCAGCAAAGATATATCCTGACTACATGGAATATGCCACAAATGATAATCTCATGGACACACAGATGAAGCACACTCACCAACAAAGGATCCATCTATATCTATTTGTGAAAGGAGGCCAACTCCTTCACTAGGGTAAGTGGTTCACCAGGGACCATGATCAACAAAAATTTCCTCACCTCATGGAGGCTCTGCATGCAATGGGGATCATTGCTTCCTAGGGAGGGAGGAATGATCTAGGTGGATATGGGTGGCCACCCACCCGTTCCATGTAGACCTCCAGTTGATTTCATCTGTTTTCTTTTTTATTTCAACATTTACTATTTTTAGTAGTTTTTCGAGTCTTGAAATTTTGGAGCAGTTTTGAACCCCTAAACGATGTTTTTTTGAGGTCTACAGTAGACTTGTTGCCATCAGAAGTGGATTGCTACAAATATTTTAGTACTCATAGACACCTTTCCAACAAGGTATCGTACGCGCCAAACGGAGATAATATGACGAAGTTACGAACCAGGGAAGTTGGTTGCCTAACTAACCCCAATGGGGCCCACAAACTTTTGGCGTTACATATCCTGGGGTTAGGGTTTTAGTTGTTTAGGATTTTCCCTTGTTGTTCAATAATAAATAGGCCCTTGAGCCTCATTGTAACATAGTTCAGAGGCAAGTAACCACCACATCTCTTCTCAGAGATAAGCTACCATCGCCCGAGCTAGTTTATTTCCATTCTCTTTGTAAGCATATTTTAGTATTTTGATATTAATGAAATGAAGTGTTATTTCTACCGTGTCTTTGTATTTATGGTTATATTTGTAATTTCTTTCATTCTTGCTTAAGTTCGGATCATAAAGGCTTTTTATGCTTTTGGGCATGATGATATTCTAGTTCTTTAAGTAATCAAACATTTATTATTATTTTTTTTTTTTTGTAATTAGGTGGAGCCTAGGCCAGGGCAAACCTACTTATTGGTTGGAAGAAGATCAATCCACCCACAATGGTACGCTTATCACTAGGATTATGTGAGCCTTTGGTTAAGTCTGGACACCACTTAGGGAGTTTAATCCCCCCAAAGTGGCTTCCACTTCTGAGCCCCTCCCCATGAGGTTTGAACCTATGACCTAGTAGGGACTAAACCCCACACAAACCAACTAGTCTACACCTCATACGTTGTACTTGTTAGTTGGTCATATTTTTATTTTTGGACTATAGTAGTCATTTATGCTAATAATTTTTAATTTTGTCACTTATTATTTAGTCATATATTTTATTCATGGAGTAAATTAGTCATTTAAGTTAGTCGCTTTTAATTGGGTCAGTTATTATCTAGTTGTAGATCATATCCCTAGATTAAATTAGTTATTTACATTAGTTGTTTTTAGCTGGGTAACTTAAAATTGCTCAAATTTAGTAGTAATTCCCTTGAAATAATTGTGGTGACTAACTTTTTTAGTTGCATAGTCACTAATCTCTAAATTTGCACTAGTGCAGGAGGTCATACATTTTCTTACCTTGGGATTTTGATGTAGGTGCATAGTTGGAGCACAAAGTTTGATGAAGACTGGACCGAGGATTACCAATGTGATAAGATGGTCACATGATGAGGCTAGGAAATATTTTAAATGTATTGTAAATATTTACATTAGGAAATGAGTTTTGTTATTTAGAGTAAATATTTCCTAATGTAAATGTAGCTTGAGTTTTCCATATTTGTGAGAAGGGGAAATGAACCATCAATTATGACTATTGGTTACCCATGTTATTTTTCCTTATAAAGAAATGAGTGGTTGAGAAGAGTATGTGAGTGTGCAAAAGAGGCAGAAGTAAAACAGAGGTAGAGAGGCAGAGGATGAGAGGCCTAGTTTGCACATGCCCACATTGTAGACATGACCAACTTAATGCATGTTGAATTTGATTAACGAAGAATTTTGTTTATGTGCCTCTGTATGTGTGTATTTTCCTTTGTCTGTCCATTATTAATGAGGTTGTTTATCTGCACTCGTTAAGAATCGAAATTTGCTGAGAAATGTGTCATGGTTGTAAGTCTTTAGGTTAGATTGATACAAGTTGTTTGTTGATGTGGAAATTCAAATTTTCTCAATTTAATCAAGGAAAAATCAAAATGAGAATTTCTTTCTGCATTTTTCAACACTCCCTCTCTGCAAGAAAGGGATTATCGACCACCCCTATCTTGCACCTATGAAACTCAAACTTCCCTCTTGATCTGTTTTTGTATGATTAGTTTTGTTGTGCTAATAACAATTACAGATTTACAAACATGTGCTTGCTTCTTGCTTTTTGTGTTGAGGCTTCCTTAGTTGTTGATGCTTACAAATAGGTAAATTTCCTTAAGTTAAACAAGACATTCATGAGAAAAATAACTTCAAAAACTAATAATGAACAACAAAAATGTACAGTGCAGCAAACCATCAAAGAGACACATTAACATAGTATTTTGATGAAGGAGTTCACCCCTCCTTGGCTACATCTCCTTGGTCCAACTCAGCTTGGGCCTCTGTATTAGCTCAATGTGGCAACAATGTTATTTACAAAGCTCCATGTCTCCTTATGCTTGCACCAATGTATTCAGAAGGTCCAAATTAGCCAAAACCACTTATTTCTGAGCTCAATTTAGTCGAAAATTTCTCAAGATATGCTGCATTCAATTTTTCCCTAGGAAACCTTGCTAAATCTGGAGAGACTCTAGTTAAGTCTGCCAAAACTGGCAGTTTCACTGATTTTGGCACTCCGCCAAAATATCCGACAACTTAAACTCTAGTTAATTAATAAAAAACTGGATTAATTAATCTTTAAACACAATTAAGGGCGTGCTTAGTGCTGGTCCTGACCCTTGGTTCGAGTGCATGGTTGCATGGGGTGGGGGCTAGACCGTAGGGTTGGATCCCCTCCTCCCCCGCCGTCAGCTCCTTATGCACTTTAAATACAAAATTGTGACAATGGTAATCAAGGTTTCCGCTGGTGGTCCAACGGTAAGGGATTGGTATTCGAAGGGGGAGGTCACGGGTTCAAACTCGCCTCCGCCCAGATGTTTTCTATTTGCATTCCCGTCTCTTGGAAAGAGCAGCTAAATTAAGTTCCCAGTTAGGTGAGGGGAGTGTTACTGCTCTACCAATAGTTGAGACTCAAGCTGGAGATGTTTCAGCTTATATTCCCACTAATGCAATTTCCATTACCGATGGACAAATATTTTCATCGGCCGATCTATTCAATGCCGGGATCCGACCTGCTATTAATGTGGGTATTTCCGTCTCTAGAGTAGGATCTGCGGCTCAGATAAAAGCTATGAAAAAGGTAGCTGGAAAGTTGAAATTAGAGTTAGCTCAATATGCAGAGTTGGAAGCTTTTGCACAATTTGCTTCCGATCTTGATAAAGCTACTCAAGATCAATTGGCGAGGGGTCAATGATTACGTGAGTTGCTCAAACAATCTCAGTCGGCTCCTTTGACTGTAGAAGAACAAATAGCTACTATTTATACCGGAACAAACGGATACCTGGATATATTCGAAATAGCACAGGTGAGAAAAGTCAAATAAATTCGAACTTGACTTACCATGCGCCATATAATTACTTAGATTCCCATTGAATTAGTTCGGAGTTTATGTAATCTATATGTATATGTGGATTTATTATAATGTTTGTTAATTAATATATAATATATAATTTAAAAAACCATATAATAATAATATATATATATATATATATATATCTATATCTATATATATATATATATCTATATATATCTATATATATATATATATATATATATATATATATATATATATATATATATATATATATAAAATAAAACATAATTTCCACCTTGGAGGCCAAGTAGGCAATTTTTCCTTCACACATCCAAACTGGCGAATTCGGAGGTGACACTTGTCACAACCCCATTGGGTGAAAACTGAAGAAGATTCCCCTTACTGACTGGACTGCTGATTGGACTGCGATGTTATCATTCTATCCTATTCTGCAATTTTTTAGATGTTTAGGAAAACGAGCAGCATGCCTTTTCTCCTTCATCTGGACTCCATTTTCAGTGAAACAAATTGCGTTACGATCGTCTTGACGAGACAGACACAATCATATAGTTTTCGAGCCAATATGAGAATTTTTATTTTTGAGCTAAATACTAAGCACCTGGTCATTCCTCCCCACTAGAAGCCTTTTGGACCCCAAAATATACTATCATCTGACAAGTAGATGAGGGTACAACCCTCTCACCTTCCCAATCTCGATCCAATTGGCTTTTGACGAATTTGTTTCCTTGAGCTCCTATCTAATGAAATCAACATTCATTTTCCTTGAGGACCCCATTCTTCTGTCACGGATGGCGTCTTATTGAAACTGATTAAGAAATTCTATAGGAATGCATTCATAATGTGAAATATGAACATTCTTTCCTTGTTCAACAACTTGAAGCCTCTTTTTGCAAAATTGACACCAGCTTACACCATTGACTTGAAACCTGTGGTTGACATAATACATGTACTTGTATTTGCACTTTTCAAGCCGATCTTGCACTGTTTGTTGCACCATTTTTAGTCGTTCATATAAACTCATGTTTTTTCCATGTCACCATCAAAAGCAACATCCTTCTTACCAAGGCGACATAACAAAATATAATGCAAATGGATGACAAATTTCATTGCTTGGTTTACATGACTCAAGCACAATTGTACATCTTGAAAGTATGAAATTTTCGGAACATAACTTTCATGTAAAACATAATGACACCTAAATACAATAGTTACATAACCAATAGGCCTAAAAGGAATAACAATAAAATTGCTTCTTATACCTCTCTTGTACCTTTGAACCAAGTGAATTTTTTTATAAGTATCCATCCAATGAAAGTGCATAGATTGTTGCAGCTTAATCTTTACTCCATGAAAATCTTCTGAATGAAATAAGATGATGAAGTTGCTTGCATAAACCTAAAACTCAAATGAACCTTTCAAGTTTGAAAGAGCATGAAAAAGAATTGAACTGATCTTTTGGTTTGAAGCAACACATGCCTCTTGTTGTTTGCCTCTCCACTGGAAGACTTTGCACACACATGACAATGCATGCCAAGGAGCTTCGTAAGAAGAAATGTCAACAATAACTCTCCTCAAACATTGGGTTTCTCCCAACAAACCTCTTATCAAAATGACTATCTTGGGCGTTGACCAATTGACAATGGCATCCAACTTGGAGAGGCTTGCCTTCAACTTACCTCCTCCAATATCATAGCCGAAATGCATCAAAGAAGTGAAACCCAAACTGTACTTTGATATCTTCAAAACATCAAACAATTTTCCTTCATAGATGACATGTGCATAAGAAAACTCTCTAAACATGTTTATGTCACCCAAGTGGACAATTTATTCAAGAAAGGAATCTTTTTTGCCATAACTCAAATACATGTCTGTAATAGAAGTGCTACAAAGAACATACAACATTAAAAGCCATACAAACCATTCTTGTTTGGTGTTATGTATTTTCTTGCACTGACCTCTTTTTACAACTTTTCTTCGGCAAAAGATACTCCTTTTGTCCTGTTTCTTAAAATTCTTACCATTCCTCTTTGGGACCATAACCATTAGTGCACAATATGGCATAAGGGATGATTGAATGAGTCCATTGTTCAACAAACTTTTGCATTGCATTGGCGTCTCTACACTTTGAAATCTTTTCAACCCTTACATGCTAACATCACAAAGAGAAAACTCTTGCTGCAAAGGTATTTCATGTGAAGTTCCTTTCTCCTTGAAGGACGATTCTTTCACAATCTGAAATGCTTCATCACTCTGATGGATTGAACCAACCAAATCAGAATTGAAACTTGCATTAAATGCAACAACATTTTCATAAACAATATCATCATTTGGCTTGAACATGAGAAGTACTAAACTTTTACTTGAATTCACTAGTGTTTTTTCCTACCTTGAATTAATCAAGAAAATGTTCAGCTTTTTCCGATGGGCTCTCACTATGTACTCCACACCATCCTTGAACAAGTGATACTTGTTTTCATGGCGGTAAAATACTACTTTCCGATCATACAAATATGGACTACCCAACACCACACCTAAAATATGAAGTGGTACCACATCTAACTCTACTTTGTAAAAAAAATTTGCAGTGATTGCAAACTTAAACATTTTCTTGTAACTTGTAAACTCGTGTCTCTTGTTATCCATCCCAAAGGGTATGGTTTATAGTGAGGTACAGTTTCAAGATTCAATCTGTTGACTAAGTATTTAGAGATTAGATTCACTTATGACCCACTATCGAAGAGTGTGTCAATCTTGGTGTGTTTAGATATGACCCTAACATGAAATAGATCAATTCATCTCTTTTCATCTGGAGTGGTAGTAGTGTTACAATTTTGTGAACTAGTGCTTGAAATATCTTGTTTTCCTTTGATTCCCATGAAAATGATTTTGTTTTCATCACTTGATTTAGAACCTAAATATTCTTGAGTGATAGCAGTGGTTTTCTATTTCCCTTTATTGTGGAACTTATTTGGTTCCATTTCTGGATGGAGTTTCCGGCAATTATCCTCATTATGTCCCTCTTTTGAATAGTGTTTACAGAAAAATTTCTCCCCTTCTTTCTTCACACTTGCATTTTTATTCTCTTTCCATTTTCCACCCTTTTCTTTTTCCTTACCCTTGAATGGGTTCCTCTTACTACCCTCTTCCTGAGTGTTCTTCCCTCTAGAATCAAGGTGCGTGGCTTGCACACATCCTTCATCCAAATTAGCTGGATTGAACATAAGAATAGTAGGTTTCAGATAGGAATGTAAACCCCCAATATATTTCAGGAGTGTATCTTGGGAATTCAAATTCACCCCTAATAACAAAGCCATTTTCCTAAACTCCTGTGTATAATCTTGGACTGTTTGGCCTTTAAGCTGCCTAATATTCTACCAACTCATAACGACTTTTTGCATATAGGCTAAAGGATAAAATTGTCTTTTAATTGCAGAAACAAATTCAACCCAAGAAATGGATATATTACCATGGATTTTTATTTCCTCTTGAGCCTTTTCTTCCCACCAAATTAGTGCATCTCCTTCTAGCCTCAGTGAAGCCAACTGGATCTTTATGTCATCTTCTTGAAGGTTTTGAATTCTGCAGTATACCTCCAACTGTCAAATCCAATTTTCCAACTTTTCTGCATTCAATTCTCCATTGTACATGGGAAGTTCGAATTTTATGTCCAATTCCAGTAATGGAGTTTTTCCTTTTGGGGTTTTGGAATGAGTATGAGAAGTGTCAGTGGTGGTAGTGGAAGATGATGTTGTGTGGATGATGTAGATGACGAGGAAGATGATGAGGATGGTGGAGATGGAGGTGGCTTTCCATCATTCCCTTTGGAATCCTTCTTCTCATATTTTTTATCCTCTGAGCTTCCTTCTCCATGTGGAGGTTTAGAACTCTCTCCAACCATTCTAGTGTTCCTCTCTTCATAGAGGACTTTAACCATCTTAGTCAAAGTATATAAAGCTTTCTTGAATTCTTCCTCTTCTGAAGGAGGACTTTCGGGCTTTATTTATTTAGACATAATGGCTATGGATTCAGGCTCAGAAATTTGTACTGATTGTACCTCTTCAATCTCAATTGAAGGAAAAACGTGAGGAGTTTCAAGTGCAACTGGAATTGGAACTTTGGGTGGTGGAGATTGTGGCATTGTGGCTCTCCTTCTTCTGAGCATTACCTCAGGAGTTTCAACCAATAGCTTCCCATCTCCTTTCTACAACTTTAACCATGTATGCATCACAATTTTGCAACCATTAAAACCCTAATTGCACAAACTCAAGCAATCAAGCAATTCAACCTTGGGCTCTAATACCAACTAGATCTATTTTTGTATGATTAGTTTTGTTGTGCTAATAACAATTATAGACTTATAAACATTTGCTTGCTTCTTTCTTTTTGTGCTAAGATTTCCTTAGTTGTTGGTGCTTACAAACAAGTAAATTTCCTTAAGTTAAACAAGACATTCATGAGAAAAATAGCTTCAAAAACCAATAATGAACAAAAAACATGTACATTGTAGCAAACCATCAAAGTGACACATTAACAAAATATTTTGATGAAGGAGTTAACCCCTCTTGGGCTACATTTCCTTGGTCTAGCTTTCATGGCTTTGGCCTCTATATTAGCCCAATGTGGAAAAAATGTTGTTTACAAAGCTCTATGGCTCTTGATACCTACACCAATGTGTTCACAAGGTCCAAATTAGCCCAAAAAGCTTCTTTCTAAGCTCAATTTGGTCGAAAATTTCTCAAGATATGATGCATTCAATTTTTCCCTAAGAAACCTCGCTAAATCTAGAGAGACTCTAGTTAAGTCCACCAAAACTAGCAGTTCCCTCGAAATAGCTGCTGACTTAAACTCCAATTAATTAATACAAAACTGGATTAATTAATATTTAAATGTGATTAAAGGCGTGCTTAGAGCTGGTCCCAGTCGTTGGTTCAGGTGCATGGTCGAATGGGGTGGGGGCTGGCCCACAGCGCTGGCTCCCCTCCTTCCCCGTCGTCGACTCCTTATGCACTTTAAATACAAAATTTCAGAAATAGTAATCAAGGCTTCTTCCGGTGGTCCAATGTTAAGGCATTGGTATTGGGAGGGGGAGGTCACGAGTTCGAACCCGCCTACGCCTATCCCTCATAGATTTTGTTGTTTCAAATAGATTTGAACCCTACTTACCATGCGCCATATAATTATTTCGATGCCCTTAGTTCAAAGTTTATGATATATATATATATATATGTGTGTGTGTGTGTGTGTGTGTGTGTGGATTTATTATTTCAAATAAATTTGAACCCTACTTACCATGCACCATATAATTATTTCGATGCCCTTAGTTCAAAGTTTATGTAATTTATATATATCTATATATATATATATATATATATATATATATATATATATATATATCTATATATATATATATATATATATATGTGGATTTACTATAATGTTTGTTAATTAATATATCATATATAATAATTATATTATAATATATAATTTAAAAAAAAATCGTATAATATAACATAAAGTGTGTGTATATATATATATATATATATATATATATATATATATATATATATAAACAAAAGTTCCACCTTGGAGGCCAAGTAGGCAGTTTCTCCTTCACACAACCAAATTGGTGAATCCAGGGGTGACACTTGTCACAGCCCCATTGGGCAAAAACTAAAGAAGATTCTCCTTACTGACTGGACTGCCGATTGGACTGCCATGTCATCATTTTGTTCTATTCTGCAATTTTTTTAGCTATTTAGGAAAATGAACAACAGGCATTTTCTCCGTCATCCGGACTCCGTTTTCGATGAAACAAATTGTGTTGCAATTGTCTTGACGAGACGGATGCAGTGATACCATTTTCAAGCCAATCTGAGAATTTTGATTTTTGAGCTAAACACTGAGTAATTGATCATTTGACAAGGCCATTGTCAGAATTTCAACATCTTGTTCCTCTATCAGAATGTAATGCAATAACATTATCTGCCTCTGCACACAGTCTCACAAATGGTGATGCCAAATATATATATTCTTGGATCAATTGTGAAAAACATGATTCTCAGATAGCTTAATGCAACTCTAATTATCACAGTAGATCATAGTTGGATCCATCATTTGACCAAACAATCAAATAAGTATCTTTCTCATCGAGATTGCCTGACAACCATCTTGACTTGCAGTAATGTATTCTGCTTCTTCCAAGCTGAGTGCCACAAATCTTTACTTCCTGTTGTACTAAGAAACAACTGCAGACTCAACACTGAAAATTCCACTTGATGTACTCTTTTGGTCTGATGGAATCCCTGCCAAATTTTCATATGTGAAGCCACACATCTTCACTCACTATGTTCATTTGTACCATAGTCCAAAGTGGGTAGTGCCTCTGAGGTACCATAAAACATGCTTAGTTTCCCTCCAAATTAATTTGGTTGGCCTAACCATAGCTTAGCTCAGCCGGCTGACTATATAGCACATATATGGTAATGTGTTCACAAGGTAAATCAGTGAACCCACTAGTTGTCGATAAATGGCGGCATCCACTTCCTCACCTAAAGTGGCAGCCCCTTCCTCTAGTTGGTCACTAGAGGTGTCTCCATGGTTTGTAACTCTCCATGCGGTATCTCTACAGGTTCTCATTTGAATATTTTCCTTAAGAGACAAATAGTTCCCCATCGCCTTTCCATAATTCCAAGCCGAGGAAGTAGTACATGAGACCCATGTCCTTCATTTCAAATTCTATTGCAAGGTCCTCCTTGCAATATTTGATCAGTTGTTCATCACTAGTTGAAATTAAATAATAAACATATAAGACAATAATGAGCAATTTACCTTCTACCAAGATATGGTAAAGGTTTCCATCTACTTCACTTTTGGTGAAACTCAAACCGGTGAGATAGCTATTGGTCTTGGCGTACTAAGCACAAGATGCTTGTTTGAGACCATACAACGCTCACTTGAGTCTAAACACATGAGACTCTGGATGTATACCTATGCCTCAATAACTCCTTTATGGAATGTTGTTTTTAATCCATCTGGTGGATCTTCCACCCCATCTGTGCAACCAGATCAAGAATCCATCTAATGGATGAGTACCTTGCTACAGGAGCAAAGGTCCTTTCATATTCAATTCCTTCAACTTGAGAGTACCCCTTGGCCACAAATATGGCCTTATACTTCTCTATTATTTTGTATGTTGCACGCTTTACCTTGAAGATCCATCTCGAACTGACAACTGATTTATCTGTTGGCCTTGGGACCACTTCCCAAACATTTTTCTTTACAATGGATTCATATTCCTCCACCATTTCATCAACCCATACAGGTTTCTCTATTGTTTCCTCAAAATGGGATGGCTCAATCTCTACAAGCTCAGTCATTAGAGCCACGTAGCCAGTGTAATGATTTGGTGACCTTCTCTACATGCACACATTTGAAGGAGCACCCACATTCTCCCTTGCATCCTGCACAAGTCTCTCAGCTTCCCAATTTCTTGTCCTACCTTCTATGGATGACTATTCTTGTGTGGTTTTCTCCACCCTCTTCTCCTCAATTTTTGGTTTCTCCACAACTTCTTGAGGTTCCTTCTTTGGAGCTAAAATATCCTCTTCTTGTGAGATATAAAGCTCCCTCTCAAGAGAGCACCACATCACTTTCTCCTCATCAAATTTTACATCCCTTCACACAACTGTCATTCTGAGGGATGGCAAGTACACATGGTAGTTGTGGGGAGTTTCTCTTTAGCCCACAAATACCTCCAATTATGTTGTTGACTCAAGTTCCTTCCTTCTTTGGAGACATCGCAGTGGATAGAGGCTCCAAAATTCCTGAAGTGTGACACATCCAACATTATCCCTGGGAAATCCTCCTCCGATGTAATCATGCCCAGAATCTGATCAGGATTTTGGTTCTATAAACATAATATTTTGTTTCATACCTTGGCCCACAAGTGCAGAGGTAGGCCTTGGTCATGCAACATCGCCCTTGTCACTCCCACAATTCTACGATTATTTCTCTCAGCCACCCCATTGTTGGGTTGTGTTATATTCTTTCCACGAATAGCCCACCTAGTTGACTAGGGGGTTTAGAGGTGGGCCGAAGCCCCCCCTTCATTGCACCGACTACATAACGGGGGCAGCAACCCCCCCTATATGGGGGGTTTGAGGGGGGTGGTCAGCCCCCCTCTACGGGGTCTGGGGCAGCGCCCCACAGAAAATATTTTTACACCCTATATTAGGTTGGGCGGACCTACCTATGGTTTTGTGCATGGTTTTTTCACATGGCTTTGGACGCGATGGTTTTTGGTCCATGGTATTGGATGCTTCAGCATGTTTAAATATGTATTGTAACATTGAAAGGAACATAATGAAAAATCAAGCTGGTACTCTTGGTTTTGGGATCCAGGGGAAAATCTTTGTGTATATGTGTTTGATGTGTTTTTCTCTTGCATTGTTTATTTTCTATGTTTTAGAATTCGTATGCAGGTAAATTTCTGTACGGGTTAAAACCTACACCCATTTTGTTAAAACCTACACCCCTTCTTTTGCATAGAAATTATTAAACTCATTCGACATGTACTCACCTCCATTATCACTTATAAGAGTGTTCACCTTCTTTTTGGTTTCTTTCTCAACGAGTACCTTTAAATATACGAACTTGGAGAATGCCTCATCTTTCTTTCGCATGAAAAATATCCAACAGTTTTATGAGAAGTCATCAATAAAAATGACAAAATATTTGTGTCTGGCAGTGGAGGTTGTCGAGAAAGGTCCATAGATATCAGAGTGGATCCTTTCTAGGACTGCATGTGCTTTGTTGTCCCGATCATGGAATGTGGATTTTGTATACTTCCCCAAAGTAAATCATTTGCATACATCTTCCTTCTCAACTGCCCCTTTCGGGAGGCATGTGATTGTCTGCTACATAATTTTCAGGATGCCATGATGCAAATGGCCAAGTCTTCTGTGTCAAAGTTCATTGACATCATGGCTCTGCACCTTCTCCGCATTAGTGCTTAATGTAGCACAGTCTTCCACATCTAGCTTATATAGGTTCTTCACATGAACCCTTATCTTCTTCACCTGTCCTGTGGCTGTGTGTCTCAGGAATTCCTTTCCTTTGGTGAAGATCACATCATAACCATGGTCTTCCAAAATTGCAACAGAAATGAGATTTTTCTTTAGGCCCAGAACAAACATGACATCCTCGAGCCTAAGGGGGTAGCTCGACTCCCTTTGAAAGGTGATTGTACCAACCTTGGTCGTGTTATATCTCAATGTGCATGTGCAAATATTTTTCTTCCAGGTCACTGAAGAATTGTCTACACCCTTTCATGTGGAACGATGTGGCTGAGTCCAAGTACCACACGCTCCCCATCATTATGTTGGCCATGCATGTGGTAACGGTAAAGTCAAGATCAAATTTTGTATCCAAGGCTGCACTTGTAGCTCCTTCTGTGGTCTTCTTCCTTGCATTTTTGTGTGGACACTTTGTGGCATAGTGTCTGAATTCATGACAATGGAAGCATTTAATTTTGGACAAATCTTTATTCTTGCCCCTTTGGTTGGACTCTGGTTTGGATGGATATTTCTTCCCTTTTCCCTTCTTCGTATTGCCATCCAATCCAATGTTTTCTTCATCGTCACCCTTGGATGAAGTCCCATCTCTGGTATTCAGCCTCATTTCCTCCTATACCAAATCATACCATAAGCGCTCCCAATTGTATAGTTTCTCCCTCTCATTCACCAAATCTTCATGGACATTAACACCAACCCCGCCAAGTTCATCAGGACATTATGTGAACCTACTCAAATACTATAGAATAGTGCCATTCTTCTGCATCTTTATACTTCGAATTTTATCATTGAGTGTAAGCTTCCTGTGGTCACTATTATTCATGAGCAATTTTGTTAGCACTCTCCACATTGCGAAT
Organism: Pinus tabuliformis; assembly: GCA_031772625.1. Lineage (NCBI taxonomy): Eukaryota > Viridiplantae > Streptophyta > Pinopsida > Pinales > Pinaceae > Pinus > Pinus tabuliformis. The sequence goes on along the minus strand of CM062806.1, from coordinate 318,588,686 downwards.
GGAGTTTTTTTTCCATGGAGATTTGAAACAATGTGATCTCGTACTCCCTCCAAGATTATTTTCATCGCCTTGGCTACATCTTTCTTCCACTGAGTAAGGTTTTGGGCATCATATTCCTATGGTTTTGCAACATTTTTCTTGATGTATCCTAGCAATCCATTTCCATCCACTATTGCCTCCATGTGATGAAATTAGAGGTGTCTTCCAAGGCTTACTCTTGCCTCAGCCCATTAAAGGTCATCTTCTCAGCTCTAAAGAGATCTTGCTACACTAAGATCCAAAGTCGAACCTCCTAAGAAAAAACTTCAAAATTCCCACTCTAATGTGAACCTGGCTCTGATACCATGTAGAAATTATTATGTAGATTTTCAACTATTCATGACACTTTAATCAAAATCACAACAAACAAACCTACTCTACTTCTTTAATTTAGAATTTAGAAAAAAAAAATCAGATATTCAATAAGAAATCACACACATGCAAATAGTATTTTTCCTAGGGAAAGTAATCTTCTAAAAACCCCAATGCTTCCATTAATATGATGAATAGGGATGTATTACAATTTCTTTTCTCCACTGAGCACAACCTGCAAGTGCATAACTTATCTCTCTGCTCACTAAGAAGCTTTGACCCAGACTTAGTCAATTTCTGCCTCTTCTTGAGATCCTATTTCCTTGTGTTGTTCCTTGAGAAATTAGGCCTATATTATTTAGGAATTTCTCCAAAATGGATTGTTAAATTCCTTAGGCTCATCATCTGACTGCATGCAACACTTGTACACTCAAGACTAGTCTACAACTAATGTTACACTACCTTGGAATCTCCACCAAGCCTAAGGAGCTTGAATTCTTTGCATGTATAGCTTTTTGGGGTTGATTGATCAGTTAATTTAATGATCACTGAGTTTGACTGAAGTCCCACTACACAACTGACCTTCACTTAGTTCCTCCAATAGTTAGAACTAGTTTAACTAAAAACAACCTAAGATAAATGACTTTGATTGCTACAAATTAGTGATCACACATGCTTAACTAAACTCTAACTCCTCCAACTCAAATTTACTAAGTAAACTAGGTGACACAAGCCATGTCACACAACTTAACTACATCCAAGTTGTCTATTGATGTGGAAATTCAAATTTTCCCAATTTAATCAATGCAAAATCAAATTGAGAATTTATTGCTGCATTTTTTAACATGTCTATATACACTTGTTAAGAATCAAAATGTGTTGAGAAATGTGTCATGGTTGTAAGTATTTACACTATATTGATGCTTTAATTTAGATGAAGCTTGAAGTTGGATTTTTTACCCTGAGCATATGAAGTTATAACTTCATACTGCCACATAGTGTTGGCTGATGATGTTGTTGTTATGTACATTGGTGCATGTGAGGCTATAACTTCATGTTGTGGTCATAGTTGTTGCTAATGTGTTTTGGATATGTTCGTAGTCTAAATAGCGAGGTTTATTATTGTTGATGATACATGGTAGCACCACATATGCGTTGTAGAAGCCATGTGTTGTTGGTGTACAGTTGTGAGACCCCGTAATCTGTTGAATCACTTGAGATTATTCCCTATAGTTTTAATTGTTGTGTGTGTTAGCCATGCGACATTGGTGTTGTGTTGTAATTGTTCCAAACCCGTGATAGAGTGGTTGTTGTTCGACCGTGTGCGAGTGATGTGAGAGAAAAACAGAGTACCCCTATTAGAGTGAAGTCATGCTCTTTTGTGTCGTGTTCCAAAACTATGAGGATCATGTGTGTGATGATTCCCTGTGTGTTGTAATAGGAATGGTGTAGAACTCACAACAAATAGAATGTTGTCATAGGAAAGCCTAGCTCCTTTTGATGTGAATTTTGTCAAAAAAATTTTGTGATTGGTTGCGAAGGGTAAATGCGATATCATTGCAACATCGATGAAGAAGGTAAACATAGATTGATTATTGAGTTAACGAGCAAGAAAACAATGTCGAGAATCAACCTTGCATAAGAGAAAGTTGATTCAGCTTCCCGAGAATACGAAAAGATAAGTTTGGGGCATTATGAAAATATTTCGTAGCGCCTACAGCAAAACAATTTTTTTGTTTGCGTTTGAGGTTTACTTGTTGGCTGTTCCATTCATAAGTTGAAGCCCTTGTAAGTTGAATGAGGTTTGGAAAGGGTAGGAAGGCATGGGAGAGACCTCTCATAGCATTTGTGAGGGAAATATCCACATTCTATTTTGACTGTGTTGACATGGCACTTTTTCGCTATGCCAACAAGGGGAACTAATCTGATCGCAGGCCCTAATTAGATCTACTTTCGTATGGAGTGGCTAGTTCCAACGGGTTTTAAACGGTCTTGTAAACTATTAAAGGTGTTGAAAGATTGCTTCTTGGAGGAAGACTTCAATTAAATCAACAAAAGCAACAACTAACCTATATGTATCAAATCCTATCTATGCTAATTCTAACTACTTATGCTAGTCCTAACTATTCTAATCTAGCAGGACAAAAGAGATTAGACATCATATAGAGATTCCAAGTCCAAATGAATCAATTACTGGTTAACAGTTGAACAAGGTTGTATTAAACCGTAATTGCAATATGATTACTCATACAGGAATACACATTCCTTTCCATACAAATAAAACTTACAACTGATGTCTAATATAGTTTCAAATCAGGGACTGCTCATGAGTTAACTATGATGAAGAATCACATTCAAATAATCAAGGCTAATCATAAGCTTTATCGTTATCAATATGCACAAAACAAAACACAATTATATTTATGCCAACAACAACACCCTTATTCCAAACACATGAAAGAAGAGAAAATTAAATCTAAAACAAAAAGGCTCCTTCTTGACCCAAACAGTGTTCTTTATTCACAATAAATCAAAAGTTGTTTTGTCCAAAAAAAATTCCTCCTCTCCTATCCAGAGGTAATACTTATGCAGCTGGAAATGACTCTCGGTCTTCCCTTAGCTTTTTGCCTCCCCCTTGTTCTTTTCAATATACAAGTCAGAATACAAAGACATAGAATAGTCAGTGTCATTGCTGACACGTAGAAGGCATATTTGTTGTGATGCATCCTTTTCTAGGGACATGAATGGATTTTGATTAAAAGAGAATGACTATGTGTCATCCCTTTGCATCTGTATTGAGTAGACATTATTCCCTATCATTTGCGGAAGGAAACTTAAGACACCGCGCTCATCATTCCCCATGTGGTATGATTGAAGGTTTTTTTGGAGGTAATAACATCTTGATGTATCAGTGCTATGCTTCCTCTTGACATGGAGTGTGCCTCCATTATGCACTATGGCGGTTCATATCCCTTTCTGCAGAATATGCCTTCACAATATCGACACCAGTGGTGCTGAGGTGTCATCTTGATATAATTCGCCTTTATCCGTTACCAGGTCCACTCGAACTCGCCTATAGAAATAATTCATATGAGAAATATGACAAACATGCTCACAAACAAACCTTGCATTCAGCCACAATTTCTATTTAATCTTACAACGTAGAGCAACTATGATTATCAACCCACCGACCCAGCTGTGACATGTATTTCCTTTGCCCATAATATTCATTTTTACTCAAGGATTGCTTAATCATTGCTTCAATAGTGGACCATTCACTTTACGGGATTTTCCCTTGAAAACCCGAACCACAACCTTTTATTGCAATACACAGGAAAATATGAGAAAACCCGCGGCCGAACCATAAGGCCGGACTTGAAATATTATGCACCTGGGTCTAAAGTTATCATCGGGTCTACCACATCGCATCATGCTTTATGTATATGCCATGGACTCTACCGATTGCAATTGCAATAGGGGAAAGTGGACCCTAAATATATATATTATGTTTAATGATCCCAGCGGGTCCGGTAGGTCACAATGGGCCTTATATACAAGCCCTGGGCTCCGCCGATTGCGATATGCGATGGGCTCCGGACCCGAAATATATATATTATGGTTAATAATGCCGTCGGGTCTGTTGCCTCATGGTATGTGTTTTGTGTTAATGTTGATTGCAATAAGCGAAAAAGGGTATGTTATGCATGTTTTGCGAAGCATTTCCATTATAAAGAGTTATAATGGGAATAAAGATGCGATAGAAGGTTTTATGGGTTGAATCCAAATACAACCATAATAGAGAGTGGGGGTTGGTTACATGCATGAGCATAGACCACCATGAAGGTTTATGGGGATTGAAAAGTCCCGATGATGGAAATGAATGAACGGCTAGGCTAGGTCATGAAAGAATCATGCAGCAGAGATTTATTCAAGGGGGGTCCTGACCATTAAGAATTTAAGATTTGACTCGGCACAGAGTTAAAATCCCGAAGATAAAAACAGATCATTCGGAGAAGTGAAAGATCAAACTTCTAGGGGACCCATTCAGATTTGCTATCAGAGCATGTTTTAATAGGGTGGTGGTTGTGGCCACAACAAATGGTGAACCAGTTATCTCTGTTTCCAAATAGGGTTTTGACAGGCATTGTCCAATGGTAGTATTATTGGATTTATTGACATTCTTTTACCTATTTTCTACTTTCAAAAATCCTTTCAAGGCCATCACTAGTCTGTCAATACCTGTTTAGGTGTGTACCTTAGCTCTTTATCGCTCATCGAACTTGAAGTAGATATGTTTATCTGCACTTTATGTAAGAATTTCAGTGCTTTTTTTCGTATGATTGAATGGGGCGTAGTCATGGATCATGCCATATTTTTAAACCGCTTAAGCAAGGTTGGGATTTCTGTATCAACTAGTACTCTGAGCCCAGCAATAGTCCCTACTCTAACTGGCTTCCCAAACAGCCTGTCCTTCCAAATTGGCACAAAGACTTGACATTTCATTTTCTTTTAAATAAGTCCTTCTAGTTTCAGGCACAAGGACTAGAGCACAATTGGATTTGGCACAGGGTATATAATAGTGAGCTTAGCCCATGAAAGGAAGTTTACTTGTAGATGACAGGTATTGGAAACTTAGTGTGGTGGATGGGACTAATGGAGAATAACTGCAAACCTTACAGGCAAGTATAGGCTAGGTCTGAGTGGGATTTTAAAATGCAGCGTTCCGCCATGCCAGTCCAGCTGTGGTTAGACATTTTTTCATTTTACAAGATGCCCCTACATGCTCCAGGTATCTAGGTCATCAACAGATCCTACCTAGTTCCCAACAGATGCTAATGAGTGGCTTCGGTTTGCATTCCACTGCTGATTTTCTAGTTCTCATGGGCTCATTGAAAGTTTGTTTGATTTGCAAGGTAACGGTGGATTTAGGATCATTAGACTCATTATCAAGTTAATGAGGGAGGAAAAATCTAAAGGTGGTGAATGAGGGAAATCTGAAGAGAGTTATAAAAGGTGAAAACAAGACTGAAGGACCAAAATCAGTTGGCTGAAAAGGACTGAAATTCAAAACAGAAGGAAAATAAACTTTGCGGAAAAACAAGAACAGAAAGGATGAAAATATAACTAAGCTAACAACAAAATAAAATGAATTCTGACCTACTCAAGAGGTAACCACCATGTCGTGGCTACTAGAATTATCTCTTAAGATGTTGGCCATTAACAGGGAGTTTTTCAGTTTCTCCCTGTAAATTTTTCAATCTGTAAGTTCGTTGACCAATTGTTTCCACAACTTGGAATGGGCCTAGCCATAAGTGTTGGAATTTCGTGTGTTTACCTTTTGGCTCATTCAACTTGTCCCATTTCAGGACTAGCTCTCCTACTTGGTAATCTTTATCTCCTGCTAGATGGCAATCAAACGATCTCTTCACAATCATTTGGTGATTTCTGAATTTTTTTCTGGCTTTATGTCTCATTTCCTCCAACCTCACCAGTTGGTTGATCCTTTCTTGAAGTAAGGTTGAAGGGGTTCCTCTCGAAGCTTGGGAGAGCTGTAAAGAGGGAAGGGTAGCGTTGGGAGGCAAGATGGCTTCCTGTCCATAGACGAGGAAGTATGGGGAGTTTCCTAAGGCCACTTTTGGGGTGACCCTATCAGCCCAAAGGGCATTTGTTAGAGCATTGTGTCAATTCTTTTGGTTGTCAGCGACAGATTTACAGATTATGTGGATGAGGTTTTTATTTGAGGACTCTGCGACTCCATTTCCCTTGGGGTAATATTTTGATGCATACCTTATGTGAATTGATTTATCAATAGCAAATTTAGTCAATTTCAGTGATGAAAAGTAAGAAGCATTGTCAAATATGAGAGCATCAGGGATGCCAAACCTGTTGATAATAAATTTCTCAACAAATGATATTACCTCGTCTTCGTTTACCTTCCAAAGCGGGATAGCTTCGGTCCATATGGTGAAGTAGCCAGTCACCTTGAGTATATACTTATGATGCTGCAAAGAGTTTGGAGTGATCTCACCTATGACATCTAGGCCCCATTGCTGGAACGGGCGATAAATCATAATAGGCTTGAGGGGAATAGCTGGCTTTCTTTCTCATCCTACGGCGGTTTGACATACCTTGCATTTGCGAGCGTAGGCATGCGAGTCTCTAAACACTGTGGGCCAATAATATCCAGCTCTTAATATTTTGTGAGCAGTGGTCTCTCCACCGTAGTGACCACTTGCTGGGTCGTCATGCATTTCTTTCAAGACATGGTCAGCATCATCCTTTTCCAAACACCTTAGCCAGATTCCATCATAATTTTTTCTGTATAATGTGTCATTGGCCAAGTGATACTAATTAGATTTCAATCTGAGCACTCTCCTTTGTGATGCATCCATGTGTTTAGGACATGATCCTCGTGTTAGATAAAAGCGTATGTCGTAATACCATGACTCAGGATCCAAAAGGGCTTCCAACGTTTCGTGCTCACACATCAGCGTCTTGTTAATCCATAGGGGTTCCTCCCTGAATTCTACTTGTGCATATTGCATGCTCTATGCTTCTAGTTCTTCGGACGCCCCTTCTTTATCCGCCAAGGATTTTGCTGGTATCCTACACAGTCCCTTTCCTCGAACTATCTTCACCAGCTTTATCTCGAGGTTGAATTCTTGAAGTGCGGTTATCCAATTCCCTCTCCGTTCACCCATTTCTTTCTGCACAAAGAGGGCTCTTACAGCAGGATGGGGAATGATTACTTTAGTCCTGGCCTTTAATAAATAAGGGCGGAAGTGTTTTACGGCTTTAAAAACTATAAATCCTTGTTTCTCCACGTCTGGGTAGTTCAGTTCTACTCCCTGAAGATTAGAGCTCATATAAGAAATAGGGACTTCATTTCCATCATCATTTTTTTGAGTGAGGATTGCGGCATATGAAACATCAGAAGCAAAAGTGTACAAGAAGAATTCCTTGCCGAAATTGGGGCTGACCAATGCAGGAGCTTCTGTGATGGCCTCCTTGATTCGTTGAAACGATTTCTTAGCTTCATCACTCCACTTATACACAACGTATTTTTTCATCATTAGCTGCATGGGATGCACTATTTCTGCGAAACCTGAGACAAATTTCCTAATGAAATTAATCTTCCCGAAGAAAGATTGCATTGCCTTTTTATTTGCAGGGGGTTGTATTCTCATGATGGTCTCTATTCTTTCAGGATCAATAACAATCCCTTCTTTAGAGAGGATATGACCCAGTAGTTTCCCTTCTGTAACTGCGAAGACGATCTTCTTGGGATTCAACTATATTCTGTATCTTCAACATCTTTCGAAAATTTATTTCAGGTGATAAATATTATCCCTTTTGTGATAAGAGTACACAATAATGTCATCCATGTACACTACTATTGATTTGTTAATCAATCCTTGGAAAGCTATGTCCATAGCTCTCTGGAATGTGGCGCCTGCATTAATAAGTCCAAAAGGCATTTTACGATATGCGTAAGTGCCCCATTTAGTGTTGAAGGTTGTCTTAAGCTGATTCCCATTAGATACCGACACTTGATTATATCCTGAAAACCCATCTAATAGGGACAACATTTTAGACCCATAAACGCACTGAAGAATGTGTTCGATAGAAGGGACAGGATAATTATCTTTCTGCGATGCTTTGTTCAGGGTTCTGAAATCGATACATAACCTAATGTCTCCATTTTTCTTTCTTACTGGCATGAGATTGGCTACCCAGCAGATGTGTCTGACCGAAAAAATGATTTTAGCATCTAGTATTTTGTTTAATTCTTTCTTCACCAATGGTTCTTGGCTTGGATACATCTTACGAAGCTTTTGTTGGTAGGGCTTAGCCTCCATTTCCAAAGGAATTACAAGCTGCATAACACTGGTATCAAAGGTTTTCAAATCACCATATGTCCATGCAAAGACGTCCTTGTACTCTTTAAATAGTTTAACAAATGCAACCTTTTCATGTGGAGAGCAACCCAAGCCCACATTAACATTTTTTGGGTCTTCTTTGGTTCCAAGGTTGACCAACTCATACTTCATGGATGAACTATTTGTCTTGCAGTTATTCGGCTTCTTGAATTTATCATGCAGGTCATACAAGTGCTCCATCTTGACAACTGACTTGGGAATTATATTGGGCTGCTTCTTTTCCTCATCTTTACTCCCATCCATACGTTTGGCATGCTCCTTTTCATCAATGATCGCATTTTTGAATGTCCTTTCGCAACGCAGGAACTCCATGATTTGTTCATCACCTTTCGAGATCTTATCAGGCACAGATGGTCTAAAAATCAATTCAACATAATATTTATTATTGTTTAATCTAAGATCAGGAAAACGTTTTGTAGCCATACCAGCCATCAGATTGGCATCTTGGTTTTTCCCTTGAGGTATGTATATGATATTAAAAGAATCAAAACTGTCAATTAAGCTCCATACCTCATGTTGGTACCTTACTGGGTGTGGCGAATTGCAATGTATCATTTTCCTTACCTGGTCCACAATTATCTATGAGTCACCAAAAATTTTAAGATCTTTTACCTTCATATCAATGGCTTTCTTCAGGCCTCCGGCAAGCCTTCATATTCTGCCGTGTTGTTGGTGCACGTGAACTCCAACCGACTGGCCATCAAATGTTGGTTCCCTTGTGGGTCAATGAGAATGCTCCCAACGCCTGCACCTTCAAAGCAGTTAGAGCCATCAAAGTAGAGTGTCCAAAATATAGAATCTAATGTTACATTAATGGAACTGTTTTCTATGAAATTAGTCCTATCATCTACTATAATACAGGATAATTCATCAGTTGGATTATGGGGGAGAGCTTCCAACTATCTGTTTGTCACAGTTTCTTCAACTTTCTCTGCATGGAATTCTCCGAAACAAGTTTCGATGGCACAAGTGTCGAAACTATAATTCCCAAGGATAGAGTCGGTAAACATTACAGGTTCATTGGGGCCATTTAGTTTCATCACCACATATTTCATGTATCTTTCTCGATCAACTCTCAGCATATCACCTTTTCCCTTCTTAGGCAACAAGAGATGGGACCAATCAATTGAGAAATATCCATTCAGTTTTGCTGACCAGTCCCTACTAAGTAGCATTCCATAAGCCTCGGGTATATCGACTACCACTATGTCAATGACTTGTGTGTATTGTGGTTTAGCAGCCATCCGAATCAACACATCTTTCAATTCCCCAATTACTTTCACATTTGTCCTGTCCAATTGCATAATTCGAGTCCCAATTTTCTCGAGTATCACATGTAGTCTTTTAGCAACAACATAAGGCATCACAGTGGATGAGGCACCAAAATATACCAAGCAATTGTGTATGTTCATGTTGAGGATTTCAAATGTGATAAGGAAAGGTGGAGTCATGGATTTTGATTTCCTCCCTATCATGGCTGCACTGACATCTTGGGGTTTCGATTCATTTTAGACAGAGTGGCTTCCATAGCTGATGGTATTTGGGTTGTACTGGGGATACTAACAGGTCTGGACACCGACTTCTTGGTTTGGCTACTCGGGATGGTGGGAGTTTTGCAATTCCTACTCATTCATAGCTTTCAAGAGCAAATCTCTTTGTTGCGTTAATGTTAGCAAATCGAAGTATGTTATATGAGCCCTATATTTCTTAAGATCATCCACAATGTTGTAATCAATGTTATAAACAAGGTAGGGCAGAGTAAGTAGACCGATTTTTCCATTCTTAGGTGGGAGTTTGCCATTTTGAGTCGACTTCATTGCAGTCGGAGATGTATTCTCTTTCTCTGGATAGTTTGCAACTGGAGTATTCTTGGACTCACCACTAGGTCTACTTTTCTCAACAAGAACTTTGGGAATGGATACCTTCAAAGGGCGAACATCTTTCTTTGTCTGTTATACAGGGTTCATCACACCCGCAAGTGGCCCTTTACTTCGAGTGTGGATTTCACTAGTGTGGATTTCTGCCGTACTATCTTCTTCATCGTCATCATTCTCATTTGTATAGAAATCCCACAGTACATTGATTTGAGATTCTTTGTCCAAGGGCTCTTCTACTTGTTATTCTTCCTCATTTTCTTGTACTGGCTCCAGCTCCACTATAGGTTCTTCTTTGTTAAGGAGCAATCGGATAAGAGCCAGCTCTTCCATATTTAAATTCCCTTCATTGGTGGAGCAGGCAGAGCAAGTTGACCATGACCACCATCTATCCTCTTACGATAGAAATGTTTGGAAGGTTTTCTGTTGTTAAATATCCTCCATTCCCACTAGTACTCTCACTAGAATTCCTTTTCATATCGATGACTATGTTTGAAAGTTTCTTAATGATCCGATGCAAACCTTCCACATATGTGGTGTCCCTTTCTTTTCCCTCAGCCACTTTGTTATCACTCCCATTACTCTTCATGGATGACTAAGAGGCTTTCTTTCCTTTGGTCGTATGATGACATGTCGTGGGACTGATCATTTCATTCTCAACTTTTATTGCTTCATCGATAACACCTTGTAGGGTTTGTGCGTTACTTCTCTTGACCTACATCACAGTAGAGACAAGGAGAGCAGTCATGTAGAATTCCATGAGCGCCTAGGTCTAGTGTTAGTCGGGATTCTGTTAAAAAAAGTGTTGAATCGGATGTTAAAATCAATGACCTTTTATTTGGCTTCCATCTTTAAACGGGATAGTTCTAAAACTAAAGCCATAGGTGTTTTTTCATTGCCAAACTTGTTTAAAAAGGCCTACTGAAAGGCACCCCATGAGGTGATCGATCCTATTCTCAAGCTAAAGTACCATGTGGAGGCCGCACCAATCAAAGTAAAAGGGAATAAGAGACATACAATGCCTTTTTCGGTTACCCCTAACATGCACATGGCTAGGAAGAAAAAGTGAATATGGTTATCAGTAGTGTCTCCCCACTCAGGGTCAAATTTAGGCAATACTCTTTCTGCATTCTTGGGTAAGGCATGTTGTTGCCCAGGTACTACTACAAGATCTTGAGCGAGCTAGGGAGGGAGTGCTCTCGAAGGAGGTGGAGGTTGATTCCAACTAGGAGGAGGTGGTGGAGGTTGATTCCCACCTGGAGGGGGTGGTAGAGGTAGATTCCCACCTGGATGGGGAACGTTAGCCATATTATGAATAGGGAGGTACTGGTTGAAGGTTTCTTCGAGGCGTTTTTTGTTAGGTTTTTCCAAATCGGACTAGGGGTTACCTTCAGAGGAGGAATCCCCAGGAATTTCTTCCCAAGGAGTGTCGATACTTTGCGAAGAATCTAGCACAATATCTTCAAGAGAAGGGGATGCAAATGTCTGTTCGCTTATGGGAAGGATCCTTAGCTTTCTTTTAGCTATCAGAGGTAAGGAGTGGAAGATGGGAAGCTGAGATAGGGAGTGAGTGTAGGAACAAGTAATCACTCTGACTGGTTGTTGCTGAGTGATAGGATACTCGCATAGTCTCTCTTCTTTGGGTGACCCAGACACGGGACAGAGAGGGATCCATGTTTCTTTGAAATGAGGCTCTTCCAAATGGGCGGAATGATCTTTTCGACCTTTACGATCCATACATTAATATTTTTGAATCCATGCGTGACATTTATAGATGAAATATTGAAAAGCTGTGGACGGCAATTCAGGCCCTCCTTCTAGCGCCAATTTGTTGACATGGCGCTTTTTCGCTATGCCAACAAGGGGAACTAACCTGATCGCAGGCCCCAATTAGATCTACTTTCATTTGGAGTGGCTAGTTCCAACGAGTTTTAAAGGGTCCTGTAAACTGTTAAAGGTGTTTAAAGATTGCTTCTTGGAGGAAGACTTCAATTAAATCAACAAAATAAATAGCTAACCTATATGTATCAAATCCTATCTATGCTCATTATAACTACTTATGCTAGTCCTAACTATTCTAATCTACCCTGCAGGAGCGTAACAAAAGAGATTAGAGATCATATATAGATTCCAAATCCAAATGAATCAATTATTGGTTCACATTTGAACAAGGTTGTATTAAACCTTAATTGTAATATGATTACTTATACAAGAATACACATTCCTTTCCATACAAATAAAACTTGCAACTGATGTCTAATATAGTTTCAAATAAGGGACTGCTCATGAGTTAACTATGATGAAGAATCACATTAAAATAACCGAGGCTAATCATAAGCTGTATCATTATCAGTATGCACAAAACAAAACACATTTATATTTATGCCAGCAACAACACCCTTATTCCAAACACATGAAAGAAGAGAAAATTAAATCTGAAACAAAAAGGCTCCTTCTTGACCCAAACAATCTTCTTTATTCACAATAAATCAAAATCTGTTCTGTCCAAAAAAAAGTCCTCCTCTCCTATCCGGAGGTAATACTTATGCAACTGGAAATGACTCTCGGTCTTCCCTTAACTTTTTGCCTCCCCCCTGTTCTTTTCAATATACAAATCAGAATACACAGACGTAGAACAGTCGGTGTCACTGCTGACACGTAGAAGGCATATTTGTTGTGATGCTTCCTTTTCTGGGGAAATGAATGGATGTTGATTAAAAGAGAATGACTGTGTGTCATCCCTTCGCACCTGTATTGAGCGGATGTTATTCCCTATCATTTCCTGAAGGAAACTAAAGACACCGTGCTCATCATTTCCCATCTAGCATGATTGAAGGTTTTTTTGGAGGTAATACCATCTTGATGTATCGGTGCTATGCTTCCTCTTGACATGGAGCGTGCCTCCATTATGCACTATGGCAGTTCATATCCCTTTCTGCAGAATATGCCTTTGCAATATCGACACCGGTGGTGCAGAGGTGTCATCTTGATATAATTCACCTTTATCTGCTACCAGGTCCACTCGAACTCGCCTGTAGAAATAATTCATATGAGAAATATGGAAAACATGCTCACAAACAAACCTTGCATTTAGCCACAATTTCTATTTAATCTTACAACGCAGAGCAACTATGATTATCAACCCACCGAACCTGCTGTGACATGTATTTCCTTTGCCCATAATATTCATTTTTACTCAAGGATTACTTAATGAATGCTTCAAAAGAGAACCATTCACTTTACGGGATTTTCCCTTGAAAACCCGGACCACAACCTTTTATCGCAATATACAAGAAAGCACGGGAAAACTCACGGCCGGACCATAAGGCCGGACTTGAAATATTATCCACCTGGGTCTAAAGTTATCGTCGGGTCTGGCACATCGCATTGTGCTTTATGTATATGCCATGGACTCTACCGATTTCGATTGCGATAGGGGAAAGCGGACCCGAAATATATATATATATATATTATGTTTAATGATCCCAGTGAGTTTGACAGATCGCGGTGCGCCTTATATACAAGCCCTGGGCTCCGCCGATTGCGATATGCAATGGGCTTCGGACTTGAAATATATATATTATGGTTAATAATTCCATCGGATTCAGTGCCTCATGGTAAGCATTGTGTGTCAATTTTGATTGCGATAAGCGAAAAAGGGTATGTTATGCATGTTTTGCGAAGCATTTCCATTATAAAGAGTTATAATGGTAATAAAGATGCGATAGAAGGTTTTGTGGGTTGAATCCAAATACAACCATACTAGAGAGTGGGGGTTGGTTATATGTGTGAGCATAGAGCACCATGAAGGTTTATGGGGATTGAAAAGTCCCAATGAGGGAAATGAATGAAGGGCTAGGCTGGGTCATGAATGAACCATGCAACAAAGATTTATTCAAGGGGGGTCTTGACCATTAAGAATTGAAGACTTGACTTGGCACAGAGTTAAAATCCCGGAGATAAAAACAGATCATTCAGAGAAGTGAAAGATCAAACTTCTAGGGTACCCATTCAAATTTGCTATCAGAGCATGTTTTAATAGGGTGGTGGTTGTGGCCACAACAAACTGTTAGTTTAATTAATTTGCAGAATTTCCAGAATTGGATTCTACATCACAGAGTTGTGTTTGTGGGTGTTATTTTTTCTTGAGGTATTGGGATTTGTTGGAAAATTAATCCCAACCACCAAAATTATTAAATTGACAACAACCATACTTGTCAAGTAGATTTTGTTAGCAAGTTGTGGGTTTTGTTTGCAGGCTGAAGGACAAATTAAATGAAGTTCTAAGGAGGAGTAAAAATTCTCCATTCCACAACACATTGGATAATTAAATTGAAATGAGCATTAAATACAGAGTTGGTGAGATGTATGGTCAAATATTTATTCCGCAACTCATAATTACATTCTACAACATCTGCAAGTTCATAAAATCATATATTTTGTACAAGCATCCATACTATGTCTTAATACTTTGACTTGTCATGAATTAATGTGTTGAAATGTACGTTTTGAAGATGCAGGTGAGGAAGTCTTTAGTTTTAGTCGAGCGTGTAATTCCGAGAGGTCAAGAGGAGAGAATCGTGGAATATGAATATATTTCATGTATTAGAATTATAATCCAAATTTTTATTGTGTTGCTCCCAAATTTTTACTATGTTTTACTTTGTTTGTTATGCATTAAATTTATTAGTTTTAGCTCCATTTTAGTTCTGATTTGATCTCCGCAACTGAAGTCCTGAGGGAGTCTCATATGACCTAAATATTTCACATGGTATCAGAGCAGGTGAAACTCTATTAGTGTAAGAACAAGTGTTTTTACTGGGAGTTAAAGATTGTTTTGAAAGAATATTTTTTTTTGGAGCCTATTTACCAACAGGGAGAAAGTTTTTTTAACATCGAGAAATGGCAGCATCAAGCACAAGCTTGAAGAATCCTCATATAACTCAGTTAATGGAAAAAATTATGACTATTGATCTATTACAATGATGACTCTATTTTTTTCTCAATATATTTGGGATTTGGTGGAAAATGGATTCCAAGAACTAGTAGATGCAACAACATACAATGCTTTGACACAAGAAGAAAATGATTCGTTGAGGGACAATAGGAATAAGGATCCAAAAGGCATATTCTATGTCTTTCAAGTAGCTCATGAAAGTATTTTCCCAAGGATTACAGCAGAAACAAAGTCCAAGCAAGCATGGGACACTGTCTAGACAACCTGCCAAGGCATGGCAAAAGTGAAGACAACAAAACTACAACTGTTGAGGACAGACTTTGAGATAATTCATATGAAAGAGTATGAGAATGTAGACTCAGTTTTTACACATGTAATTGGACTGGTTACTCAAATAAGGTCTCATGGTGAGACACTTGAGGAAAGGAGAATAGTTCAAAAAATTTTGAGAAGCCGACCAGCAAGATTTTATGCCATTGTTGTGGCTATAGAAGAGATGAAGGATCTCTCATAATTTTCTGTGGATGAGCTTCATGCATCACTCATTTCTCATGAACATAGACTGAATAGAGAAACAACCTCCTCATTGGAGCATGCCTTTAAGACACACGTTTCATTTGGTTAAGGTAGAGGCAAAGGAATATCAAATGCTAGAGGAAGAGGAAGAAGCTGACACAAAGGTGGAAGAGGCAGCCCTTCAAACTAAAGTGGAAGGGGCAACAATCAAAATTCAAGTCAAGGCCCAAGCTATAATCAAGCAAAAGGTGAGAGGTATGATAAATCTCAATTTCAATGTCATTATTGTAAGAAGTATGGTCATTATGAAAATGAATGTAGAAAGAAGCAACATGATATAAGTAACAAACCAAGTGAAAATTTCACAAAGGAAAATCATAACCAAGATAGCATGTTTTTAGCTTGTAATGTAGCATAAGAAAAACAAAGTGATGTATGGTTTCTAGATTCAAGGTGCAACAACCACATGACATGGGACATAAAAATGTTTTCCAATCTAGATGAAAGTGTAAAATCTGAAGTGACGTTAGGGACTGATGGCAAAGTATTTGTCATGGGAAAAGGAAGAGTCAATATTCTAACAAAGAAGGGGGAGAACAAGCACATTTTAAATGTTTATTTATCCCTGGTTTGAAGCATAACCTCATAAGCATTGGACGAATCATGTAGAAGGTCTACAATAATTTTTTTTTAAATGATGAGTGCACAATTTTGGACAAGTCTCCAAGCAGAAAACTAATTGTAAAAGTTCAGATGACAAGCACTAGAATGTTTCCCCTAAAGATAAATCAGATTTGGAGGAAGAAGGTGCACAAGCACAAATATCAATGAATTCATAAGAGGATGAAAGAAAGGTCTACATTTGTCACTCAAGTAAACCTTTAAACATAAGTCAAAGATGAAAATTGGTTATGGAATTTGAGATTTGGTCATCTCAACTTTGGAGGTTTGAATTTGTTGCATCGGAAAGGCATGGTGAAGGGATTCCCACTCATAGAAAAATCAATCAGCCTATGCGAAGGATGCATCTTGGGCAAAAGACATAGAGAGATATTTCTCACAGGAAAGGCAATAAGGGCAAAGGCACCTTTGTAGATTGTCCATTCAGACTTATGTGGACCAATGCAGACACCATCAATTGGTGAAATTTATTATTTTTTAACTTTTATAGATGATTATACAAGGAATCCATAGGTCTACTTCCTAAAATAGAAAAGTGAAGTGTTTGAGTGCTTCTGCTAATACAAAGCCCTTGTTGAGAAGAAAAATGGACACTACATCAGTGTCTTAAGGAGCTAACAGAGGTGATGAATACATCTCAAATGACTTTCTTTGATTTTGTACGAAACATGGAATCTACAAGAAATTTACAACAAAATATACACCTCAGCAAAATGGTGTCGTGGAAAGAAAATAAATAGGACCATTATGGAAATGAAAAGGAGTATGTTGAAGGCAAAGAATTTTCCAAATGATTATTGGGCTAAAGTTGTCTCTTGTGCAACATATATCATTAAAAGGTGTCCAACCAACAGTGTGAAGAATATGGTTCCTGAAGAGGCATGGAGTGGAAGAAAGAATAGTGTCACTCACATGAGAGTGTTTAGATGTGTGGCTTATGCACATGTCCCAGATGAGTTAAGGAAGAAGTTGGACAACAAGCGGGGGGGGGGGAATGCATATTTTTTGGATATATTGATGAATCCAAGGCATACAAGCTCAACAATCCATCAACCAAGTAGGTCATAATCAACAGAGATGTGCAATTCATATAAGAGGAAGCATGGGATGAAAGTTTGGAGAAAACGATCAATGTGAAAACATGTATACTACATGAAGACAAAGAGGAATTGACCACATCAATTAATTCCTCAATAGTCACTCCTACTCCTATTCAAGCTCAACAAAGCAGTCAGCAAGTGACATTGTCAACAAATAATAGGACAATGTCACACAGTCAAGCAAGTACTACTCCAAGCACACCGTAAAGACCCACAACATCATCTATTTCAAGCGCAACATCAAGTGACATGTCAAGCCCATATTCTGCAAGCATAAGAAGACAAAAATTCAGAAATTTAAGTGAAATTTATGAGCAAGATGAAGTTGATAGTAGCATTGGTCTAAATTTCTTATTTGCATTGTTTTGTCATGTAGATGACTAAATCCATTTTGAAGATGCGGTCAAATAAGAAAGATGGGTTGCGACAATGGATGAAGAAATAGAAGCAATAGAAAATAATGACACATGGGATTTAGTGGACCTTCTGCAAGGAAAATAAGTCATTGGAGTGAAGTGGGTCTATAAGACCAAGAGAAACATTGAAGGAAGGATCGAAAGGCATAAAGCAAGGCTAGTTGTCAAAAGATAAAAGCAACAACATGGAAGAGATTATGTAGATACATTTGCGCCAGTCGGGAGGATGGAGACAATGCGCATAGTGGTGTCGATTGTCGTGCAACATAAATGGAAAGTGAATCAAATGGACGTAAAATCAACATTATTGAATGGAGTGCTGAAAGATGGAGTATATGTTGTGCAACCACTTGGTTATGAGGTAGAAGGCCAAGAAGAAAAGTGTATAGGTTGAGGAAATATCTTTATGGGCTAAAGAAAGCACCACATGCATGGTATAATAGAATAGATGCTTACTTGTTGGACAATGCCTTCGACAAATGTGACGGTGAGCCTACTCTCTACATCAAAGAGAGTGATGGTAAGCTTATTACTGTTGTCTTATATATAAATGATTTGATTTTTACAGGCAGTGAAGATTTCCTCATCGTTGATTTCAAACAAGTCATGAAAAGTGAGTTTGAAACGACTGACTTGGGGTTTCTAAGGTATTTTTTGGGCATAGAAGTGAAGAAAACATAAAATAGTATTTTTATTTCTCAAGAAAAGTATGTAGTAGACATTTTGGAGAGGTTTAATATGCAGAACAAGGAGCTCGCACCAACTCCAATTGTCATGGGGTTGAAGTTGAGCAAAGAAGATTGCAACAGCAATGTCAATCCGACATTATACAAAAGTATGGTGGGAATTTTGATGTGTTTGACAACAACTAGGCCAGATATAATGTATGCAGTGATTTTGGTGTCAAGGTTCATGGAGACACCCAAGGAGATGCATTGGCAAGCAACAAAAAGGATTTTAATCTATGTCAATGGGACAAAGGAGTATGGTATTTTATATACCACTACATTTTTTTAGGTTGGTTGGTTAAACTGATAGTGACTAGGAAGGAAGTGTCGATGATAGAAAGAGCATGTCAGGATATGTTTTCTATTTAGGTTAAGGAGCTATTTCATGGGCCTCCAAGAAGCAACCAATAGTGTCATTGTCAACAAAAAAAGTTGAATATGTCGCTGCAACAACATTAGTGCGTCAAGTAGTTTGGATGAGAAGAATGTTGAGGGATTTATGCCATGACCAAGAGGGAATAACCACTGTTTTTTGCGACAATAATTTTGCAATTGCACTATAAAATAATTCTTTCACAAGAGGACCAAACACATTAATGTTAAATATCAATTCATTATAGAATTGATTAGCAATGGTGAAATTGTGTTGTAGCATTGCGGCTCACAAGAACAGTTTGGAAACATCTTCACAAAGCCATTGGCATGTGAAAATTTTGTTTATCTCAGATATTTCTTGGGAATTATCAATGGCGGCAGTTGTGATTAAGGGGGAGTGTTTGAAAATTAATCCCAACCACCACAGTTGTCAAACTGAAAACAACCATACTTGCCAAGTAATTTTGTTTGCAGGTTGCAGATTTTGTTTGCGGGTTGAAGGATAGATTAAATGAATTTCTGAGCAGGAGTACAAATTATTCATTCCTCGACACATCATATAATTAAATTCAAATTAGAATTTAATACAAAGTTGGTGAAATGTATGGTCAAACATTTATTCAACAACTCTTAGTTACAGTCTGCAACATTTGCAAGTTCAAAAAATCATATAATCATATATTTTGTACAAGCACCCATACTATGTATTAATACGTTGGCTTGTCATGAATTAATGTGTTGAAATGTATGTGTTGAAGATACATGTGAGGAAGTCTTTAGTTTTAGTCGAGGGTGTAAGTCTGAGAGGTCAAGAGGAGAAAATCGTGGAACAAATTTTGGTAGGTGCATGAAAATAACTTGTTACGGTGTTTTACAGAGAGACTCCACAACTCTTGATGAATGTAAATCACAATAAGAATTCATTTTTTACTTGGTGAAATAGAGGAAACTAAATACCTAAGTGAGACTCCTATTCCCTAAATATTTCAAGAGACTGCTAGTGCAACCCAACACGTCCCCATCAGTCCCATTCAAAAAATATACGAAAAACAAATCCACTATTCCGAGAGACATGTTTGGAATTGGATGGAAGTAAATGTTATTTAAAAAAAAATATGTTTTCAGCCCTGTTGGTTCCTTCAAATTACAGTTCCAAATGGATGAAATCACAAAATTCTAATATGAACATTCTAATAAATAATAAAAATATAATCAGGCATTCTAACACATAATTGCATATTCTGTTAGCTGCAGATAAGTATAAATATTAGAGAGGCCATTTGTTGGTTCCATGATTCTCCAATCTAGGATTTAGCTTTTTACAAATGGAACATGTTATGTTCCTATACCAATAGGTGTCATATATCATGATTGACTTGGTTCAGCTTTGAAATATGTACATACCTTTGCTTGTTGCAAATGTTTTCCATATTCAAAATCAAAAATTAAAAAATGTAAAGAGGGTACGCCCTAGAAAAAGAATAAAAGGACAAAAAGAATAAAGAAAAGGTCAAAAAATGAAAGAAAAATGAACCCCAATGAAAAGGAAAAGACCATGAAAGTGTGTAAGTCCAAATGCCACTACTATTTACTTTGATAAAAAATAAAAGGTTGTGTGCAGCTTGTCACTTGTGCCACAATCCATGGTAACCAAATAGTTTAATCTTGGTTATTCCATGTTTTGAATTGCATGCTTATAGATAGAGAATAAAATCTGACCAAACTATTTAATCTTGGCAGATAAGTAGATAGGTAGAGTGAATAAAAGGAGCTTAACAGTTTAGTTTGAGCCCTTGTATGTAATAAGGATAGACTTAGATAGATTTCCATTATAAAAGAAAAGAAAATTTTGATAAGGGTTTGCCAGTTTACATGCACCCTAATAAAAATAAGTAAAAATGGTAGGATAAGTAGGTAGGGTAAGTGTATGATAAATGACTATCTAGAGATAAAGTCATTTACTCTCATCATCAAAAGCACTTAAAGATATGGATGACAATGAGACATTTACATCATAGACAAAGTCAAAATAACTAACCTCCTCACTCATTTTTCCCCTAAATTTTACTAATTTCCCATAAGTACTAAGGGCACCAACAACCTGAAAGTTAAAGGGGCTCAGAGCATTTCTCTGACTTTTGGAGAGACTAGACCCTCCACCCAATAACTTGTAAGGCCTAAGTGCCAAAGCCCCTTCATCAAAACTCAGCCCCCTTCATAATTCATTCATTCCCTACAAACCTTTTCCTAAGGTAAAATCGCTCTTTACTTAGGAAAAATAATTGTTCTTTATAAAACCCCCCAAACACATTTTAGCCTAACTCATAATGTTGGATGATGAATGTATTTTCGGAAACATTTACTTAGCACATTTTCTTTTTCCATGGTCATATTAACTTTTAATTATTATTATTTATTTAACTCCCGAAACAAATTACCCTTTCACGTATTATTAATAAAAATCCCAAAATAAATAAATATCCCTTCCCGAATGGTTTGGGAAATAAACCATAATAAAGTTAATTAAAGGGATTAATTAATCACTTGGATTAATTAATAGCCTCTCCGCCAATACAATCACCCCTAACATAATTAAAGTTATTAACCCTTTATTCATCCAATCATACCTCCCCCGTTATAATTAAAGTCATTTTAATTATTTTAATTATGATTGGGCCCCTCCATTAACTTCCCAACACTTTCCGCTGTTGATTACTGCACGATCTGCCTTCCCTCATCCAATGACTCTCACTCATATCGCGCGGGCCTTTTGATCGAACGTTAACCACCCAATGCAAGTTGTTTTGACTTTTTGCCGATGCTACATGTCATCCGATTTGTGGCATCGCGCAACCCTCTGCCAAAACCACCAACCGCCCAAAAGCTGTGTGATAGCACCTGCTTACCGCCTTCGCTAAAATGACAAAGTGTTCCATCGATATTTGATGCCAGCTATCATTTTTTCATTCACCCGCCAAACATTATTGACTTTGCATAAAAACAAAAATACTCATTGTTTTCCCTTTTCGCTGAGAAAAAGAAACTTTTGCCTTCCATGCATGCATAGAGTACGTCCAAGGCAGCAATCTACTCCCAACCATCAACCACCATCAGTTGCTGAACTCCAGACCACTACAGACTACTGTGCGCGCCCAGCAAGGCATTCACCACAGCCATTTGTCCCTTCAGTCAAACATAACTAGGTATTTACCACATTTCCTTCTTAGAAACCTTGTTTTTGTACTGAAACCTCCACCAAATTACTCTAAACTCAAGTAATTCATTACAAATTAAGTTTTTTCTAAACTCCAAGGCTTCCCCAAACAGCTTTTTTATCTAAAAATCCTTGAAACCCCCAACTTTCTTCCTTGAATACACAAGAACCAAGGATGGAAGTTCCTGTTGCCCTAAATGTCACACCAATCACTACTCCCCACAGGGATTTGGACTACCTTCCCTTGGCCAATAAAGGTTTCAAATCAAGGACCTTACTTTTGATGAAACCCCCCTGAAGCTACACTATAGGTATCGAGACAATTATCTAAACAATGCTAATAAGATAGGTCCGTGGGAATCAAACCTACCTAAATATCAATTCCCCACTGTCCATGTTTTCCCAGACATTGTCCACCAATGTCATGCAAACTACAACCCCAATATGAGAGCTATAATGTCCCCTGACCAGAAAATCCTTTTCACCATTACAATTGAGTCTATAAATGAAATGTTGCAATTACTGCCTGGCCAGGACCTCACACCCCTATCCATTGTCGATTTACTTGAGAAATCTTGAAAGATGTCCAGTTCAGAAATCACTCAAGTCTTTTAGACTTTCATGGAAGAAAAATACATATCAAAAGATCCCCCTCCTTACATGTCATGTGCTTTTACTGTTCTGGGTATGGATATTGTAACCATTTTTGCTTCCATTCTGGGTTTTAACACTAATGAGTATGTAGATGAAATCACCTTTGCCTACATGTCTACTTTAACCCCTGGCCAACCTCTTGCAACCAAGTTTGACTATGCTACATTCATTGCTGATAAGATGCATGACCAATTCATGAGATTAGAGAACGAGAGAGTGTTCAAATATTCTTCAGTCCTGTATCATCTTTTCCTCTACTACCAAACTGATAAATTCCCTTTCTCTGTACAAAAGCTTGACAAGAAAGGGAACCCTAGGTCATTCATCTTCTGGACTTCCATTTTTCACTATTCAACTTCGTCTCCCCATTATTATACAGATTTTATTGATCAATTTGTGCATCCAGTAACTACCATGTTGATAGGAAGTCCCCCTCCCAGAATTAGTGTTGATATTAAGAGAGTTCTTCAGTTACCCAAGCAGTACAAGGTTGGGGACTGGTACTTGTACCAGAACCATACTGAGATCAGAATTTATGGGTGTGAGATTCCTCGCTTTAAACTGCCCAAATACCTCCACATGCGATTATTTGCCCTGGAGTACTACAGGCAAATGATCAATTTTGATGAAATCCACTTTATGAAGACTAAGAAGAAAGCTCAACTAAGAATAAAGGATCACCTAAGCCCATTTGTTTGCAACAACAGAAAAGTAGGGAAAATGGTAGAGGAAATCCTTGAGAGATTGAGTTTGAAAAAGAGTTTCATCTGGCCTTATGATCCTAATAGCTTCATCTGTGATAGAAGGCAAAAAAATAAGCTGTCCCCCTACATGTATCATAGAATATCAAAGATAGAAAAATATGAAAATCAAAATGAATGGGTGGAGGGAACACTTGTGGAACAAGATAGTACACAAGTTGAAGTAGAAAATGTTATGAAAGATTTGGAAAGAAGACTTGATCTGGATTCCTTTGTACAGGTGCCTGGAGAATCTTCACAGAAACCAACATAGGAGCATAGTCCACAAACATCAGATCAACCAGACACCTCAGGACAGGGAAAAGATTCACTGTCACGGAGCATTTATGAGGAATTGACCCAGACTAATACAAACATGGGCAACCCTATAGTATTACAGATCCCTCTTAATGAGGAAAGAACCCAAAAAAGAAGTATAAGTGAGGCTAATCCCTCTACAGTGCCACTGAACCAAGTATATGTAAAAAGGCAGAGGTTGAATCCTCTATCTGAGCAGGAATTTGAAGAAACAGGAGTGAAACAGTAGCAGAGAGAAGTGACACAATGCAGACAACATTAGCAGGGGAGACGCCATCCACCTCCCAAATACAGGCACCAAGCAGGCAACAAAGTTTAGAGGTGTCCTCTCAGAAAACAACTTCAAAGCACAACCAGGATGTGAAAGAAAAGTACAAAGAGATTAAGGCTAGGAATGAGAAACTCAAAGCTCAAACCTATGCCCAATATCTGAAAATGGCCCCTACAAATCAGACAAGGTTGATGTCAGCCTTTGACATCAAAGAGGGAAAGATGCAGATGACCTTTTTGAAGCCAACAGTATAACAGCCAAATTCCATGGCTGATTATTTAAAAACAAATTTTGTAGTTCTTTCCAGATACATCCATCCAATTGATTAGATTGAGCTCCATAAGAAAACGGGTGAGATGGTCTATTCCACATTGACCAGTAAATCCATCACTGCACATCAATTGCAGAATTCTATGAGTAATACCACAACACGGTTACAGTTGGAAAAAACCTCTTCTCAAGCTAAGGACAATAGGATAAAATCATTATAAGACCTGGTGATTGAGTTGGGACATGATCCCAAAGATGTCAAAGCAGCTAAAATATTGATAAAGGAAAAAAATGATGACATTGCTGCACTCAGGAAACAACTCAAACTCCCTCCCCTCATACATCCACGAACTATAGAAGTAATTGAGAAACAAAACAAGGAAGAACTCATGGACTTGGTCCTTAAGTTGAATGAGCAGTTGAAAGAAACAGACCAAGAACTAGAAAAAACTTTGTAGTCCAAACAGGGTGAGCCGACCACCATTCCTTAGAATGTAATACCCATAATTTCTACAGCAATGCGATCTAGTATCGGTACATCTTTGGCACCCAATATCCCCCTAGCAATAGATCTGCCAGTGACCACAACAACAAGTACATCAAAAGCAACAGGAACCTCCAGAGGGAAAATAGAGGACTTAATAAAGTCCATGGAGGAAATAAAAATCCAAGCAACTAAAATTAAGAAACTAAAAGAAATGGTTACCAGCTTGGAACACAATTATGAGGTATCACAGATTAATTACACTGAAGAAGAGAGAAAAAATAGAAGGATGGATGAAAGAATCAAAACATTAGAGAAGGACTTAACATTTGAAAAGCCTTTGAAAGATATTAGAGAGATTTTATGGACCAATATCATTGATTCCATCAATGATATTTGGTCTTCTATTCAGATTATTTTTGAACAGATTGAATTAGTCAAACTAGCTACAGAGGCTATACAGAATACCAGGGAAGAATTGGGAGAGAAACCTGAAGAGGCAACCCAATTGATCAACTTCTTGAGTAGCAAAAGCAAGCACAAGCTGGAACAATTGGATATTGAGGATCAAACTCCTACTATCCTTGAAATTAAGAAAGTTCTTATAATGCTTAACCTGGAAAAAAGATTCCAAAGTATTCAGCAGGACATAGATGATTTCATGTTAAAATATGGCATTCTAAGAGACAAAGGCCTTCCAAGCCCATTGGTCATAAATGACAAGCTGATGACTCATGAGGATTACACTGAGAAACTACACAAACAAGCCAGAAGTCAAGCGAGCTCTTCTACAACAAAAGCACTACCTACAGGAAAAGTGTTGTATGATGGTTTGGAAAATCTTTTCTATATTGAGCATGAAGTAAAACACCTGTTTACCGTCCAACACAATTTTGCTAAGTACACTAAAGCTGACGAAACATACAGGAAATTGATCAGGATGAAGATACCAAATGCAGAATGGTGGACCAATATGACCGATATCCTATAATTTACTATGGTAACTCTGAGATAAATAGAAAATATTTACTGAGGTAAAGTCTGGTAAACTGGTAAAGAGTATCGGGAACAGGTAAAGAGTATCAGTAGGGAAAAGTAATTAAAGATTCATCACACAATTACTAAAGCAAAGGAAAGAGGCAACTCCGAGTTTCAACCTCTAACTCATTCACAAATAAAGGGACAACAACAATCATTTTTCCATCTGTCTCTATCTTTTTGTAAAGATATTTTGTATTCCCTATAATAAATCTCATATGGTTATGAGATATTTTTGATGTAATTTTTGTATAAATACTTCTCCATTCGATGTATTAGGGGTCAATTCTATAACATCTCTGTAAATCTATGTTTTCAAGCTGAGAAAGATTTTGTACTCAAGACTTGGATTTTTGCTGGAAAAGGAATGAAAGTTGAGGACATTTCATCAGATTCCTATGCAGTATAATTACAAATAAGTATTCTGTCCTTGTGATTTTATGTGTTCTCTATATGTTTCAATGTTTCATGCATCTTAAATCTAAAAGGTAAAAAAGTCAAAGTGTATCATAATTAGCTATATTGCTCTCTGCTATAAACGGTTTACCATTTCTATGTTTTCTTCTAAACTATCTCAATAAAGGAATTCTTAACTGCTCCTCTATCCCTGTAGTTTTTCTCTAATAGGTCCTTGGTATAGGATTCTTAATTTTCCTTCTGCTATTTGACCTATTTTCTCTTCCTCTTTCTAATCTTAACTTGAGGATTCTTGATTGCCCTCTAGTTTTGAGTAGAACTATTATCCATTCAAGCCCAAAGTTTGTTTTTACTATGCTATCCCGCCTGTTGAACTCATACCTCAGCAATTTGACTTAATCCGGTGAATTATCCCTTATTGACTCCATAGCCCAATGGCCTAAAAGCCTAGTTTGCCCATTTGTTTCATAACTTCACCACTCTCAAACAAAACAACCTCACTGAGCATTAATAGTAACCTAAAATATTTCCATACATAGCTAAATCATAAAGAGAGAGTCGTCTCTAGACTTGGGTGGGCTAGCACCTGAGTCTAAAAGTTAGTTTGTAGTTACCTTGGATCCTTTCCTTCTTTTAATAACTTCTAAGGAAAATCTGAGTGATAACATAGTGGCAACCATACTGGGGAAACCATCCTTAGTTTAAGTAAACCTTTGAGACACATAACAATTTAAATCTTAAATCATCTTAAAGGATTACCGGAAGTTATTTTGAAAAATCCATAAAAAGAATAGCATTGAAAGGCTCGAAATCTGGCTTCAAGAAGAACTCATTACACTAGAGCTAACCCTGATCCAAATCCTCCCCTTATGTTTGAAAATCCCAACCTGATTCCGAGAATCATTAGGAGACAAGAAAGTTCAGTTAGCCCCAGAACTTTGTTCAGATCACAATCATGTCCTGTTGAGTGGCTTTTCCTAGAAGATATTCCTTTTGACGAACATTTTGAACTCTCTCTATTTAGAACCACATCTGACAATGAACTATTGGATCTATTCCAAGATCCATAATTCCTTAGAGAACTTGAAATCCAACGAGCCAATTTGTCAGTTGATCAATATCTGCAAAACTCCACTCAGTCATCTCTTACCACCGATAGAACACCTGAACCTTCTGAAAATACTTATTTTTCTGCTATTTCATCATTATTTCCTCACGTTTCTGAAGTCCAATCCACTCGTCCATTCATCCCTTCACTTCCTCTCTAGCCAATCATTACCCAACATCCCACTACCACCTCCAATTCTTCCTCCTCAACCCAAACACCTTCTGTTACCCCAACTCCCATTCAAACTCCTACCCAACCTAGAATTATGGCCAATAGATATGCTCCCCTTGTATTTCCCGTCGTCCTAGGTGCCATGCCTTAGGACTATCAGAGTAAAATTACTACTTTTGATGGCACTGGAACCTACACAGCTCAACAGCACACTAAGAAAATGACAGACTATTTTGAGATATATGAAATTGACACAACTGACGTTCAAATGAGAATTTTTGTTCAGAGTCTATCTGGGGAAGTTAGAACCTAGTTTATAGCTTTAACCCCCCAAAGTATAGATAGCTTAAGAGTTATCCACCAACAATTCTTGAATAGGTGGGAGAAAAGGAAGGAACCCCTACAGATTTTATCTGAATATGAGAACCTTAAAAGGGGACCTCATGAAACCGTTTAGGACTATTGCACTAGGTTCAATAGTGTTTATAGTGCCATTCCACTTGACCTTAGACCCCCACCTGGTTTAGCCCTGATCAAATTTCCTAATGGATTTGATTCAGATATGGCTTTCCAGTTAAGAGAAAGGAACCCCCCCACTCTGGAAGAAATGCAGAGTGTAGCGGTAAGTGTTCAGGCTAACCTACTTTCCAAAAGAGCCAAGGTTATGAACGAGAAAAGAATACCTGTAAAAGAATAGAATACACCCTTTGAACAAAAGATAGATGCTATAGTTAAAGGAATGGATAGATTGTTGGACAGAGTTGAAATAATTGAAAGAAAATCTCCTTGGGATGGCCAACAGGCTAATTCAAGGAGAAATCCTAACTTTAGAAAAAATCAGAACCAAAATGCTGGAAAGAATATTCCTGACCAGAATATCAGACCACCCTTCCAAGAAAACTATGCTGAGGCCTCCCAATCAGAAGACCCTGAACAAGATACTCAGATAAATTTAATGGATCTAGATGATGAGGAAGGTGTCTTCCTAACTCAGGACGACCAGGAGTCCCATGTCCTCCAACAATTCGAAACCAAAACAGGGGAATCATTTGATTTTAGATAGGGATATGACTCTACAATTTTTGAAGTACGTAAGCAGTATAATTTAAGAAGCAGAAAAAGTACTGATACCCTGGAACCAAACCAGAAAACAGGGCCTAATCAACCTAAAAAGGGTAAAATAGTTCCAGTGACCAAAACACTTCAGATCCTTTCTAAAACAAATCAAAATCCTCCCAACCCCACCATAGAAGATGTATCTGATAGTCAGCCCAATAATGAAAAACCTTCCACTTCACTTCCCCTCAAGGAAATAGTGGAAGAGCATCCAAAGATTGTATTAGAGAAATCAACAAAAAACGCTCCAGACCCTGAAAAAGATGAAAACACTGCTGCTAAAACTCCAAATGTTCAAATAGACAAATCACCTTTGCCATTTAACCTTGGAGCAAAGGTGGCCAAGCTTAACATTTATGTTCCTTTGACAGAACTGGTAAAACATAATACTTACAAGTCTCAGGTAAACAAATCATTAAAAATCACTGAAAATGAAGATTCTGTAAATCTCTTTGATGACCAGCCTGAGTTAATTTTTGGCCCTAATGTAAATGGGAAACCAATGGAAGGAGGGATACCACCCTTCTATGTCAGTCTCAATATCCATGACAAAATTTTGCATACTGCCATGTTCGACTCTCGTGCTTCGCGCAATCTCATGCCCAAATTTGTCATGGAGAAACTTAACTTAGACATCACTAGACCCTATAGGGATTTATTTTCTTTTGATTCGAGTCAAGTGAGGTGTCTAGGACTTATAAAGGATTTGTATGTTTCTTTGGTTCAATAGCCTACCAAAACTATACTCATGGGCATAGTGGTAGCAGACATTCCACCCAAGTATGGCATGCTGTTGTCCAAATCCTGGGGTGCCAAACTTCAGGGTTCTCTACAATTAGACATGTCATATGCCACCATATCTATTTTTGGATAACCGAAGAAGCTATATCGAGAAACTTTAATGAAATATGTAGTGAGTAGTTAGGAGAAGCCTCAAAACTTTCCCATTTACTCAGTGCATTTAGATATGGATTCTTTTATTCTCTATAATGCAGAAACTAATCCAGAAGATATTCCAAATGGTATAGTAGCAGAACCAAAAGAAATTGTAAAAGGAATTCAATTGTCCAAATTCAAGAGATATCAGATGACAAAGAAAATCCAGATGCCTTAGCTAAGAAAGATTCCACTACTCCGGATACAAATTATGAACATGAAATCTTATGGCATTTGGAATATGATGGTTTAGTAAATAAATTAGGTGTAGGGGCAGGGGTATGGATATATAACCTAGAGAATGATCATGCAGATGGACACGCCTATAGGTTAAATTTCAAATGCACAAACAATATGGCAGAATATGAAGCACTCCTGCTAGGCCTCAAGTTAGTCAAACGATTAGGAGCTATAATGGTATTAGTCATGGGAGATTTTGAACTGATAGTTAAACAAATTAATGGAGTTTACATAACCAGAGACCCTAGATTAGGACTTTAAAGAGGTATAGTTGTAGAAATCCTGAACACCTTTTAAGAAACCAAGCTTGCAACCATTCCTAGAAAACATAACATGCAAGCTCATAGCCTGGCTATGTTTGCCAGCACCTGCAAATTTCCTTTTCGGCCCAATCACTAATATAATACTGAGGTTAGGCACGGGCCAGCTACACCTGATAATCTTAAGAACTGGCAAATTTTTGAAAACGATAAGCATATTAATCACTTTCTAACATTAGATAAAGAATTCGCTAATATTAATATAGATATAGACATGGTTTCAGATTTTGATCACACTAATGAGTTAGAAATTCACAAATTGGAAGAAAATTCAATAAACATGCTTCACCCTACTAAATTCAAAAAAATAGATATTTAGGACTTAAAGCAAATGGATGTTGATGAAATAATTGATGATGAAACTGAAGTCATAAATCTCAAAGATAACAAATTACCCAAGGGATTGACTCCTTTGGAGGACTTATTTGACTCCAATGATATTCCTAAAAAGCCTAAGATGGAGCCCTTGAAAGCAGACATTGAAGAATGCAACATAGGAACTCAAGAGAATCCTAAGCTGATAAAATTGTCTAAATCATTACCCCCTGATGAAAACCTAAAGTATGTTGAGCTAATGGAAGAATTCCAGGATGCTTTTTCCTGGAGTTATGAAGACTTAAAATCTTATGATACCAATATTATACAACACACTATCCCTTTGAAAGAAGATCAGAAACCTTTTAGGCAAAAGCTAAGAAGAATTAATCCTATTTTATTACCTTCCATTGAAAAAGAGATCAAACGAATGTATGAAGCAGGAATCATTGCCCCCATTAGGTTTTCAGATTGGGTATCTAATCTTGTCCCTACAAGAAAGAAAACAAGAGAAATCAGACTATGTGTGGACCTTAGAAATGTGAACAAAGTCCCACTGAAAGACAATCATCCCTTACCTAAAATAGATCACATACTACAAAGGGTAGTAGGTTCCACAAGGATTTCACTTTTAGATGGATTCTTGGGTGACAACCAAATTCTAGTCCATCCTGATGACCAAGCAAAAATTGCATTCACAACACCATGGGGCACCTTCATGTATGTCAAAATGCCCTTTGAATTGAAAAATGCAGGGGCCACCTTTCAAAGGGAAATGGATATTTCCTTTGCAAAGGAAATCCATGACTTCCTGGTTATATACCTTGATGATATTACAGTGCTTTCTATGTCAGATCAACAACACCTGGATCATCTCAGGCAAGTTTTTCTTAAATGTAGAATATATGGCATCTCTCTGAATCCAAAGAAGTCCTTATTTGGTTTGAAAGAATGAAAACTGTTAGGCCACATTATCTCAGATGGAATCCGAATTGAGCCAACCAGGATTGAAGCAATTTTGCAAATACCTCACCCTAGAAACATTAAAGAACTTCAGGCATTTTTAGGAAAAATAATTTTTTTAATAAGATTCATCACTAACTTAGCTGAACTAATTAGATTATTGAATAACATGTTGAAAAAATATTCGGCTATTAAGTGGACAGTAGAGGCTAAAAAATCATTTGAAGAAATAAAATTAGCCTTAACATGAACACCAATCCTTACAAGCCCAAAATTTGACAGAGACTTCATTATCTTTTCCTTTGCATCAGAACACATCATAGCTGCAGTCTTACTACAAAAGGATGATCAAGGATGTGAAAAACCAATAGCCTTTTTCAGTAAAGCTCTTAGAGATGCCTCATTAAAGTATAAAATAATGGAAAAACAAGCTTTTGCCTTGGTAAAAGATATTAAGGATTTCAGAGTATATATTTTGTATTCTCATGTAATAGTTTATGTTCCTAATGTTGTAGTCAAAGATATCCTGAAACATGATGGAGTTGATGGCAAGAGGGGAAAATGGATAGCTACTATTTTAGAATATGATATAGAGATAAAACCTACCAAGTTAATTAAAGGTTAGGGGTTAGCCAAACTTATGGCAAAAACAAATTTGCAAGCCCTAGACATAAATCTTATTGCAGAACTGGATAACGAACAGGAGATGGCGACTCCATAGATCAGCTAGCCCTTTCTAGATTCCCCCTGGTATGCTGATATTATATATGTTCTACAAAACCTACAGGCTCCTCTAGGGTTATCCAGAACTAAGAGTAGGTTTTTGAAAATGAAAGCTTCTAAATCTTGCATTATGGATAATACTTTGTTTTGGAAAAATCTTGAAGGTATTTTGTTAAATTGTTTATTAAAAGAAGAATCTGACAAAGTACTCCAAGAATTTCATGCAGGGGATTGTGGTGGACATCTCTACTGGAAATCAACTGCTGATAAAACTTTAAGAGCTGGTTTTTACTAGTCAACATTGTTTGCAAATGTTATAAAATTTGTAACTTCTTGCCATAAATGCCAGTTCTTCGAAGGCAAAAGGAAACTTTTACCCTTTCCTTTGAAAGCTATTTCCACAGAAAAACCTTTTCAACAATGGGGTCTTGACTTCATTGGAGAAATTCATCCACCCTCTTCTGCTCAGTATAAATGGATACTCACTTCAACTGATTACTTTACCAAATGGATAGAAGCTATTCCCTCTAAACAGGCCACTAATACCATAATAATAGGTTTTTTGGAGGCTAATATTCTATCTTGGTTTTGGTTGTCCCAACAAAATCATCACATATAATGTTGCAGCTTTTAAGTCAAAGAAAATGATTCATTTCTGTCACAAGTACCATATAACACTTGGTCATTCCACAGCCTACTATCCTCAAGGGAATGGACTTGCAGAATCATCCAATAAAAATCTAATGAAGATTATGAAAAAACTATTGGAAGACATTAAGAAAACTTGGAACAAGAAATTAACCAATGCTTTGTGGGCAGATAGGCTTACAACTAAGAAATCCATTGGAACCAGTCCCTATGAGCTAGTGTATGGAATGGAGGCAGTTTTCCCCTCATCTTTAGGAGTTCTAGTCATGAAATTACTTCAAGAAGCCCAAGTGGAACCAAATGATATACAGAGGAGAATTAACCAGACTATCTATTTGCAGCAAACTAGGGAGGAAGTATACAATGGAGCCCAAGTACAACAAGAAAAAATTAAGAATATTTTTGACAAAAGGACCAAAGTAGAAGACTTATATCTAGGAGACAAAGTGTTAAAGTGGGATTCAAGAAGAGAGGACAAAGGGAAACATGGGAAGTTTGACTTCCTATGGAAAGGTCCATACATAATATATGCCTTCAGAGGAAATAATTCATATTTTCTTAAAGAATTCGATGGGGCAGAGATCGAAGGAGGACCAGTCAATGGTTGAATGTTAAAACACTACATTGACTCTAGTTTTTAATCTTACCAATTTCAATTGTACATATTATATCCTTCTTAAAGTTCAAGTGTTGATTGGATAGTAAAGTTTTGGAGTTGAAGCCTGAAGAGAAGGCCCTAAGCTTCAGAAGTATTACTGTCGTACATACGAATAAAGTAGCAATAAAAAGGAGATTTGCAGAGCACAATCAAAGTCTTTCAAAGGCCATTGATCTACAGTTCTTGACTTTCCACCAAGGAAAGTTGTCCCCAAGTGGAGCCACTATTATGTTCCTATACCAATAGGTTTCATGTAACATGATTGACTTGGTTTAGCTCTGAAATATGTACATACCTTTGCTTGTTGCAAATGTTTTCCATATTCAAAATCAAAAATTAAAAAATGTAAAGAGGGTATGTCCTAGAAAAAGAATAAAAGGACAAAAAGAATAACGAAAAAGTCAAAAAATGAAAGAAAAATGAACCCCAAGGAAAAGAAAAAGACCATGAAAGTGTGCAAGTCCAAATGCCACTACTATTTACTTTGATAAAAAATAAAAGGTTGTGTGCAGCTTGTCACTTGTGCCGCAATCCATGGTAACCAAATAGTTTAATCTTGGTTATTCCATGTTTTGAATTTCATGCTTAGAGATAGAGAATAAAATTTGACCAAACTGTTTAATCTTAGTAGATAAGTAGATACATAGAGTGAATAAAAGGAGCTCAACAGTTTAATCTGAGCCATTGGATGTAATAAGGATAAACTTCGATAGATTTCCATTGTAAAAGAAACGAAAAGTTTGATAAGGGTTTGCCAGTTTAAGTGCACCCTAATAAAAAGAAGTAAAAATGGTAGGACAAGTAGGTAGGGTAAGTAGGTGGATGGTTGCAGAAATGTGTATGATAAAAGATTATATAGAGATCAAGTCATTTACTCTCATCATCGAGAGCACTTAAAGATATGGATGACAATGAGACATTTACATCATAGACAAATTCAAAATAACTAACCTCCTCACTCATTTTTCCCCTAAATTTTACTGATTTCCCATAAGTACTAAAGGCACCAACAACCTAAAAGTTAAAGGGGCTCAGAGCATTTCTATGACTTTTGGAGGGACCGAACCCTCAGCCCAATAACTTGTAAGGCCTAAGTGCTAAAGCCCCTTCATCAAAATTCACCCCACTGCATAATTCATTCATTCCCTACAAACCGTTTCCTAAGGTAAAATCACTCTTTACTTAAGAAAAATAATTGTTCTTCATAAAACCCCCCAAACACATTTTAGCCTAAGTCATAATGTTGAATGATGAATGTATTTTCGGAAACATTTACTTAGCGCATTTTCTTTTTCCATAGTCATATTAACTTTTAATTCTTATTATTTATTTAACTCCCGAAACAAATTACCCTTTCCCGTATTATTAATAAAAATCCCAAAATAAATAAATATCCCTTCTCGAACGGTTTGGAAAATAAATCATAATAAAGTTAATTAAAGGGATTAATTAATCACTTGGATTAATTAATAGCCTCTCCACCAATACAATCACCCCCGATATCATTAAAGTTATTAACCCTTTATTTATCCAATCATATCATCCCCGATATAATTAAAGTCATTTTAATTATTTTAATTATGATCGGGCCCCTCCATTAACTTCCCAACACTTTTCGCTATCGACTACCACACAATCTGCCTTCCCTCATCCAACGACTCTCACTCATATCACGCGGGCCTTTTGATCGAACATTAACCACCCGATGCAAGCTGTTTTGACTTTTCACCGATGCTACGTGTCATCTGATTTGTGGCATCGTGCAACCCTCTTCCAAAACAACCAACCTCCCAAAAGTGATGCGATAGCACCCGCTTACCGCCTCCGCTAAAACGACAAAGTGTTCCATCGATAGTTGACGCCAGCTATCGTTTTTTCATTCACTACCCAAACATTATTGACTTTGCATAAAAACAAAAATACTCATTGTTTTCCCTTTTTGCCGAGAAAAAGAAACGTTTGCCTGCCATGGACGCACAGAGTTCGTCTAGACCAGCACGTACTCCCAACCATCAACCACCATCAGTTGCTGAACTCCAAACTACTGCAGACTACTGTGCGTGCCTAGCGAAGCATTCACCACAACCATTTGTCCCTTCAGTCAAACATAACTAGGTATTTACCACATTTCCTTCTCAGAAACCCTGTTTTTGTACTGAAACCTCCACCAAATTACTCTTAACTAAAGTAACTCAATACAAATTAAGTTGTTTCTCAACTCCAAGTCTTCCCCAAACACCGTTTTTATCTAAAAATCCTTGAAACCCCCAACTTTCTTCCTTGAATACACAAGAACCAAGTATGGAAGTTCTTTTTGCCCTAAATTTCACACCAATCACTACTCCCCACAGGGATTTGGACTACCTTCCCTTGGCCGATAAAGATTTTCAAATCAAGGACCTTACTTTTGATGAAACCCCCCTGAAGCTAGAATACAAGTATTGAGACAATTATCTGAACAATGCTGATAAAATAGGTATTTGGGAATCAAGCCTACCTAAATATCAATTACCCATTGTCCATGTTTTCCCAGACATTGTCCACCAATGTGATGCAAACTACGACCCCAATATGAGAGTTGTAATGTCCCCTGACTAGCAAATCCTTTTCACCATTACAGCTGAGTCTATAAATGAAATGTTGCAATTACATCCTGGCTAGGACCTCACTCCCCTATCCATTATCAATTTACTTGAGAAATATTCAAAGCTCTCCAGTTCAGAAATCACTCAGGTCTGTCAGACTTTCATGGAAGAAAAATACATATCAAAAGAGCCCCCTCCTTACATGTCATGTTCCTTTACTAGTCTCGGTAGGGATATTGTAACCATGTTTGCTTCCATTCTAGGTTTTAACACTAATGAGTATGTAGATGAAATTACCTTTGCCTACATGTCTATTTTCACCCCTGGCCAACCTCTTGCAACCAAGTTTGACTATGCTGCATTCATTACTGATAAGATGCATGACCAATTCATGAGATTAGATAACGAAAGAGTGTTCAAATATTCTTCAATCCTGTATCATCTTTTCCTCTACTACCAAACTGGTAAATTCCCTTTCTCTGTACAAAATCTTGACACCAAAGGGAACCCTAGGTCAGTCATCTTCTAGACATCCATTTTTCACTATTCAGCTTCTTCTTCCCATTCTTATACATATTTTATTGATCAATTTGTGCATACAATAACTACCATGTTGATAGGAAGTTCCCCTCCCAGAATTAGTGCTGATATTAAGAGAATTCTTCAGTTATCGAAGCAGTACAAGGTTGGGGACTAGTACTTGTACTAGAACCATACCGATATCAGAATTTATGGGTGTGAGTTGCCTCCCTTTAAACTGCCCAAATACCTGCCCATGCAATTATTTGCCCTGGAGTACTACAGGAAAATGATTAATTTTGATGAAATCCACTTTATGAAGACTAAGAATAAAGGATCACCTAAGCCCATTTGTTTGCAACAACAGAAAAGCAAGGAAAATGGCAGAGGAAATCCTTGAGAGATTGAATTTGAAAAAGAGTTTCATCTGGCCTTATGATCCTGATAGCTTCATCTGTGACAAAAGGCAGAAAAATAAGTTGTCCCCCTACATCCATCATATAATTCTAGAGATAGAACAATATGCAAATCAAAATGAATGGGTGGAGGGAACACTTGTAGAACAAGATCGTACACAAGTTGAAGTAGAAAATGTTATGAAAGATATGGAAAGAAGAATTGATCTGGATTCCTTTGTACATGTGTCTGGAGAATCTTCATAGAAACAAACACATGAGCATAGTCCACAAACATCAAATCAACCAGAGACTTCAGGACAGGCAAAAGATTCAGGGTCACAGAGCATTTCTGAGGAATTGACCCAGACTGATACAAACATAAGCAACCCTCCAGTACTGCAAACCCCTCTTAAGGAGGAAAGAACCCAAAAAAGAAGCAAAAGTGAGGCTACTTCCTCTAAAGTGCCATTGGACCAAGTATATGTAAAAAGGCAGAGGTTGAATCCTTTATCTAAGCAGGAATTTGAAGAAACATAGAGTGAAACTGTAGCAGAGAGAAGTGACACAGTGCATAAAACATTAGAAGGGGAGACACCATCCACCTCCCAAATACAAGCACCAAGCAGGCAGCAAATTTTAGAGGTGTCCTCTCAGAAAACAACTTCAGAGCAGAGCGAGGATGTGAAAGAAAAGTACAAAGAGATTAAGGCTAGGAATGAGAAGCTCAATGCTTGAACCTATGCCCAATATCTGAAAATGGCCCTTACAAGTCAGACAAGGTTGATGTCAGCCTTTGACATCAAAGAGGGAAATATGCAGATGAGCTTTTTGAAGCCAATAGTACAACAACAAAAGTCCATGGCTAAGTATTTAAAAACAAATTTGAAGTTCTTGCCAGAGACATCCACCCAATTGATCAGATTGAGCTCCATAAGCAAACTGGTGAGATGGTCTTTTCCACATTGACTATTAAAGCCATCACTGCACATCAGTCGCAGAATTCTCTGAGTAATACTACAACACAGTTACAGTTTGAAAAAGCCTCTTCTTAGGCTAAGGACAATAGGTTAAAATCATTAGAAGACCTGGTGATTGAGTTGGGACATGATCCCAAAGATGGCAAAGCAGTTGAAAGATTGATAAAGAAAAATAATGATGACATTGCTGCACTCAAGAAACAACTCAAACTCCCTCCCCTCATACATCCACAAACTGTAGAAGTAATTGAGAAGCAAAGCAAGGAAGAACTCATGGACTTGGTCCTTAAGTTGAATGAGCAGTTGAAAGAAACAACGCAAGAACTAGAAAAAACTTTGCGGTCCAAACAGGGCAAGCCGACCACCATTCCTCATAATGTAATACCCATAATTTCTACAGCAGTGCTATCTACTATTGCTACATCTTTGGCACCCAATATCCACCTAGCAACAGCTCTGCCAGTGACCACAACAGCAGGTACATCAAAACTAGCAGGAACCTCCACAGTGCAAACAGAGGACTTAATAGAGTCCGTGGAGGAAATGAAAATCCAAGCAACTAAAATAAAGAAACTAAAAGAAATGGTTACCAGCTTGGAACACAATTATGAGATATCACAGATTAATTACACTGAAGAAGAGAGAAAAAATAGAAGGATGGCTGAAAGAATCAAAACATTAGAGAAGGACTTAACATTTTAAAAGCCTTTGAAAGATATTAGAGAGATTTTATGGACCAATATCATTGATTCCATCAATGATATTTGGTCTTCTATCCAGATTCTCTTTGAACAGATTGAATTAGTCAAACTAGCTACAGAGGCTATACAGAAGACTAGGGAAGAATTGGGAGAGAAACTTGAAGAGGCAACCCAATTGATCAACTTCTTGAATAGAAAAAGCAAGCACTAGCTGGAACAATTGGATATTTAGGATTGAACTACTACTATCCTTGAAAGTAAGAAAGTTCTTATTAAAAAGAACTTAATGCTTAACTTGGAGAAAAGATGCCAAAGTATTCAGGAGAACATAGATGATTTCATGTTAAAATATGGCATTCTAAGGGACAAAGGCCTTCCAAGCCCACTGGTCATAAATGACAAGTTGATGACCCATGAGGATTACATTGAGAAACTGCACAAACAAGCCAGAAATCAAGCCAACTCTTCTACAACAAAAGCACTACCTACAAGAAAAGTGTTGTATGATGGTTTGGAAAATCTTTTCTATATTGAGCATGAAGTAAAACACATGTTTACCATCCAACCCAATTTTGCTAAGTACACTGAAGCTGATGAAACATATAGGAAATTGATCAGGATGAAGATACCAAATGAAGAATGGTGGACCAATATGATCGATATCCTAAAATTTACTATGGTAACTCTGAGATAAACAGAAAATATTTACTGAGGTAAAGTCTGGTAAATAGGTAAAGAGTATCAGGAACAGGTAAAGAGTATCAATAGGGAAAAGTAATCAAATATCCAACACACAATTGCTAAAGCAACAACAAGAGGCAAATCCGAGTTTCAACCTCCAGCTCATTCACAAATAAAGGGACAGCAACAATCAGTTTTCCATCTGTCTCTATCTTTTTGTAAAGATATTTTGTATTCCATATAATAAATCTCATATGGTTATGAGATATTTTTTGTGTAATTTTTGTATAAATACTTCTCCATTCGAAGTATTATGGGTGGATTCTATAACATCTATGTAAATCTATGCTGTCAAACGGAGAAAGCTTTTGTATTCAAGACTTGGATTTTTGATGGAAAAGGAATGAAAGTTGAGGACATTTCATTAGATTTCTGTGCAGTATAATTACAAATAAGTATTCTATCCTTGTGATTTTATGTGTTCTCAATATGTTTCAATGTTTCATGCATCTTAAATCTAAATGGTAAAAAAGTCAAAGTGTATCAAAATTAGCTATATTGCTCTCTGTTATAAACGGTTTACCATTTCTATGTTTTCTTCTAAACTATCTCGATAAAGGAATTCTTAGTTGCTCCTCTATCCCTGTAGTTTTTCTCTAATAGGTCCTTGGTATAGGATTCTTAATTTCCCTCTACTATTTGACCTATTTTCTCTTCCTCTTTCTAATCTTAACTTGAGGATTCTTGATTGCCCTCTAGTTTTGAGCAGAACTATTATCCATTCAAGCCCAAAGTTTCTTTTTACTCCGCTATCCCACCTGTTGAACTCATATCTCAGGAATTTGACTTAATCGAGTGAATTATCCTTGATTGACTCCATAGCCCAATGGCCTAAAAGCTTAGTTTTCCCATTTGTTTAAGAACTCCACCACTGTCAAACAAAACAACCTCACTGAACATTAATACTAGCCTAAAATCTTTCCAAACATAGCTAAATCATAAAGAGAGAGCCCTCTCTGGACTTGGGTGGGCTAGCACCTGAGTCTAAAAGTTGGTTTGTAGTTACCTTGGATCCTTTCCTTCTTTTAATAACTTCTAAGGAAAATATGAGTGATAACAGAACATTAAGTGAAATCTCTCCTGCGAACCGATGATTAACTATTGTTAGTGAAAAAACTTCGTTCATTTTCAAATGTAGAGCATGCCTTCCTTCAATTGTTGGGGTAGTCGTTCCAATACTCTCCCATCCCAATGCAAAGAAGGACAGTCAAAGACATCAAGCATCTTCAATGACCTCACATGTTCAACACCTTCCAACTCCTCTAATTCTTTGCAGCCGCGATCTTCTAATTCTCTGCACCCATGAACATCCAGAAGTGGTCTGGTGTTCGTTCCATGATTCTCCAATCACAGATTTATCCTCTTACCAATGGAACATCAAGAGAAATATCTCTTACAGACCAATGATTAATTGTTGTCACTGCTTGAATTGTGTTCTTTGGATTTTATTTTCAAATGTAGAACATGCCTTCCTTCAATCGTTGAGTAGTTGTTCAAGTACTCTCCCATCCCACTGCAAATTGGGACAGTTAGAGGCATCAAGCATCTCCAACGACTCCAAATGTTCAACACCTTCTAGCTCTTCTAATTCCCTGCATCCACGAACATCTAATAGTTTAAGCTTTGCTTGTTTCCCCAACCCCTGTATTCTCTTCCGCTTTCCACATACAGATGCTCGCAACTATTCTAGAGACACCAATGTCTCAACACCTACTAGTTCCTCCACTTTTCTCCACCTGCTAATGTTTAGCATTTGAAGATCAGTAAGGCCACAAATGCTATTTATTCTCTCCAAATTATGACAAGAACTGAAGCTCAGCTGGATAAGCGTATTAGGAAATGTTCCAACCTCAACTAGACCATTACAAGACTCGACTTCAAACTCAGACAATAGTTCGAGGGAATTCGGAAAACATTTCAATCTCTTGCAATCCACCAACTGCAATTTTTTCAAATTCCTTAGATCGCTGAGCGAAGGCAGTAGATTTTCCAACAAAGAGCATTCTAATACCAAAACTTGCAAATTGCAGAGATTTTCAATAGTACTGGGAAATTCTGCTATATGTAATTCTTGGAGGGAGAGTGGAAGTTTGAGAGGTAATAATTGGACTTTCCTAGAAATTCCCCCATGATTCATGATCTCCGCCCTCTCCCTCGCCACCCTGAATGCCTCCCTATCTCTTTACACTCTATGCACCTTTGTCTTCCACTCCCACTTCCACTTTCTCTCGTATGCTACCCTCATCATCTCCCTTGGATTTTTCTTCTTCTTCCCCTCTCCCTCCATTTCCTTGAGCTCCCTTGTTATCTCCTTCATCGCACGCTCTATTTACAGGACCCGATACCACGCCGCCTTCCTACTGTCGCTCCACAACCACGTCTTGGCAGACCTCTCCCACGTTCACATCCACATCTACTTCCACTCCCACTCCCACTCCCACCTCTTAGCCAATGCCCACCCTGCCTCCAACTCCCTCTCCCTCTCCGCCATCCACCCCTCCCTTCCAAGTCTCGTGAGGCATTCCCATCTCAGTAGGGTTGGAATTTGCATTAGGGGACTTTTGAGGTCTAAAATGGGCCTCCTAAGAAAACTGTACAACCAAAATAAACTCTATAAGAACCAATAGGATTCAAGATGATAATGTCAACCACGGGGGATGACTCATCATTTTTGGAGTAAAAAAGTAAAAATATTAAAAAATAATAAAATAATATAACTACTTTTTCAACTCATATGTTTAACTTATCTCCTTAAGGTTTTACTCAAATTTTGAGTGGGATTACTCGTTGGATGCAAAAATTAATTCACCGTCCAAGGAGCACCCATGTTTCATACTTTCAATGGGCCCTACTACACGAAAAATTAGAAATACATGAAAAAATGTGATTGCAAACACGTTTTCAAGGTATTTCTCCATTTTCATGTAGTAGGGTCCATCAAAAGTATGCAACATGAGTACTCCTTGGATGAGGAATCAAATTTTGCATCCAACGAGTGTTTCCACTTGAAATTTGAGTAAACCAATAGGGAGGTAAGCTAAAAATACGAGTTCAAAAATAGTTTTTTCTTTTTTCCCTCTAAAATTTGATGATGTAACCTAATCTTATTTTATTATTTCCACCATTATTTTATAATTTCCTTAGCAGGGCCATTTTAGACCTCAAGAATCCCCTAATGGATTTCTCTTTACTTGTCATATAAAAAAAATTGACGTTTTGGGTTCCTATGCTTCCCGTAAAGAAACATTCTCTTTAAAATTTTGCCCTTCAAGATTGACGTTCTCATAATAAATTATCCCTTCACCAATAAAGGCTTGATTAAAAAATAACCTTTCAATAACATAATTATGTTAAAAAATGTCACATATTTATCATAAGGAACAAAACAAAATGACCATAACACACAAATGACTTGTTAAATCTTGTAT
This sequence comes from Pinus tabuliformis, assembly GCA_031772625.1. Classification (NCBI taxonomy): domain Eukaryota; kingdom Viridiplantae; phylum Streptophyta; class Pinopsida; order Pinales; family Pinaceae; genus Pinus; species Pinus tabuliformis. Next base: position 318,545,795 of record CM062806.1, on the reverse strand, counting down.
TTTGATTTGAAATTGCATGGAATAGATTAAAATCTTTGGAACTTGAAATCAAATGTGGTTGATAGGACAAGCCATAGCATTTGCATATATGAGATATGACTAAGTAGATTTACGGTGCATATAAGATGACCAACATAGTAAAAATATTGAATGCTATCAATAAAAACTCAAAACTAAATTAATTAATATGGTTTATGTTATGATTTACATAATCTAATATGTATTATTATATCTAAAGATAAAGTATACATTTTACCATATTTATTATACCATGCCTTGGATCATGGGATATACTTTAATATTAACAAGATTGAATGCATAGTATTTGAGCCTTTTAAAATTTAAAGACTAAATTTGTAATAAATGGTTGTTGTGGACCTTTTAACATCATGTTATAAAATTATGTTATGATTTCCTCCATTAGTACTTTTTGGGAGAGAAAACACTTATAAATATTAAATGTGATAAAAGCATGTTCTCATCAAATCATTCCTTTTATTTATCACCAAAATTTAGTAAAATTGATATAATATATATAAACACACACACACACACACACACACACACACATATCTAAAGCCAATGTGTATGAAAATAACATTAAATAAAATCATAACAATCTCACTCTAAAATGGCTCCATATAGTATCTAACTAGTTTATTTTTTAGGCAAAAGAATTTCATTAAAATTTGAAAAATAATTTTCACCTTGGTGTATTATTTAGAGATTATACCCTTTAATCTAAATTGTAGACATATCGATGAAAAGCTAAATATATTTAAATTATAATACTTTGACAACTATAATTGTGGAGGTTTCAATAAAAGGTGTTGAACATTTGAAACATGTTTATTTTGCTTATTGGAAGCATATAATCAGTCCTAGGTAAAGTACTTGATGGTTGTCCATTGCATATCTAATAGTATCATTTAAAAACAACAATCTATATTATGCCACCTGAATATTTAGATGCCTAATAAGACTAAGTTCCATGCAAATTCAGAGATAATTTCTGACATTATCTAATATAAGGTTTGATACAAAATAGAAATATATGGCACCCTAAAATGGCACAAGAACATGCCACCGATGTCTAGTTTTTAGATCCATCCAATAAGAGGAATGTATTTGACAACAAACTATTAATTGATACATATACATAGTATTCGAAATGATGGTTTACTCCAAAATCCAGATACACCAAACTAATGTCACAACTTACAAGTTTCAGAATTCGATTGCTCCAATGATAATGAAAGCAACGAAATGCCTCAAGTTGCATGGAAGCTATGCATTAAAGCCAAACAAAGAGGGGGATTGGATATATGTGCAAAAGAATCTCCTCGTATTTAAATGCGTCTTGAGAAGCATAAAGGGAGATAAGTTATGTCATAGTAGAAAAATGATCTAATCTAAACGCATCACATCTCTTACTCCATTTTTCAAAAGGTTGGTAAGATGTGGCCATTTTTCAACCTTGATGGAATTTTTCATGTGCCATCAACCTATAACAACAACACATGAAGAATCTTTCAAATGATATCTTCAATTTCTTCTTATGGAAGCCATCATCCATGTAACTATTAATGCCTGTATTCCACATTCCATCAATATAAAAAGAACATTAAAATTCCATATCATAAATATAAATATAGTAGAGGACAACAAAAGTAAAAAAAAGTATGTGTAAATAAACTTTGTGCAAAGTAAAAAAACATGTAACTTAATAATTCTCACATGTCAAAAAGTCTTCTTTCCTTTGCACCTTGCCAAATCTCATAAACTTGTTCCCATTCCACCTTTGTTGTGTTAGGACCTATTAATGATATGTGCATCAATGCATCAAGTGTTTTAATTCATAGTCTTGTTCTCCTTATATCTTTGATCATAGTTTTTTTATAGAACCCTCTTCCACATGACACAGTGCTCGCTGGTATGACAAGCACTGCTTGCCATAATTTTAGCATATTCAGATACCTAGAGTGCCAATCTTCTATTTGAGAAAATACTTTCCGTGCATCTTTCATTGGGAATCTTTCTCCATTCAAATAAACCACATTAATAAATTGATATAATTCTCTTCTACAGGTCGTAATATCAAACATTGGTACATTTTCACCTTCATTACATGTTTTATGCTGCAAATGTGAAAAAAAAGTATTTCAAGCTAATGCTTTGCATTATTTTCTCTCACATAAAGATCTGAAGGATAATGAAAAAGACTAAACAACCTTGTTGCGTTAAAAATATGAAGATCTAGAAATCTTGAATTGAAACTCTCATGCCTATACATAATTTCTTGTAAGTTGTATGAAACTCTCGAGGGAGCCATCAATGCAAGCTTCCATTGGTTGTGAAAGTTGTTCACCATGGATTGGAATATAAAAAAAATCATGTCTATGGGTAGTCCCCTCTTTGTCAACATTTTCAAGGAAACCATCTTTAGAGTCTTTCAAAACTTTAATAATATGTACAACACCTTCTACAAAAGAATCTTCTCTACAGAAATATCTTTTAAGAGTATTTAATGCATGGTCAATAGCTATGCCAAGCGATGTGACATCCACATTATCTTCTTGAAATTCTTTGTTTAGATTATTCAATTCCTTAAAAACATCAGAAATCATATTAAAACAAAATTGAACTAAAAAAATCCTTGCCTTATGATACCATGAATTCTTTCTTTCTTTCTTCCATAAACTCAAAATAGTGAGCATCAATGTAACTAGTCTTTCAACCATTTGACCCCTAGAGAGCCATCTAATCCCATGGATTTGAAGAACCTGCAAGGATTCTAATTCCATTATCTCTAATAAAGTAATGACTTCATCATTTCTCTTTGCATAATTTCCAACCCATGACTATACCTTGTTTGCGATTTTCTCAACATACAAAAACTATGGTATCTTCTTTGAAGCATCTGATGTTGCAAGTGCTTCACGATGTGAAATGCAATGAGTACCACTAATATTTGGTAGATCATTATTTAGCAATGTGACAAATCCATTTTCACATCCAACCATAGATGATGCACCATCAATCGAAACTGCTATTACTTTGTCATTTTTCAACTACCTTAATTCCTTTAAATTACTGAAGTTGTCATACACAGTCTTTCCTTTTCCATTAGGAACAATAATCACTTTCATAAATTGTGACACTAAAGGGTCCAAACCTTTTAAGTCTAGATATGTGGAATACACAACAAGATGTTGTTCCAAACCATTGTCTATACTTTCATCTAACATTATAGAGAAAAATGGGTTGCCTAACATTTTTCTAGCTTGCACCCCTTCAAGGTCATCTGATATAGAGTGAATAAATTTAGTGGCTACTTTTCTATTTATGTAGGAAGAATACTCCACTCGAGAAGGCATATTAGGTGTCTGTAGATGCATTTGAAGATGACAAAGATCTTCATAAGTAGCAATTGAAATATCTTTTTGTGCAATAAAATATGCTAACTTCATGGTGGTTATGACCCTTTCCTTATTAGCTTCACTTATAGCCACGATGTGTTCTGTAATGGGCTTTGCCAACCTTTCAGTTTCATACAAATTTTTTTGAGTTGATGTTTGATGAATAACAGATTTTGCATGAGTTGTCACAACATCATATTGAATGGTATTACATCCATTTCCAATACCCCATGGACCTTGAGCATTGTATTTCTCACAAATTTTTCACTTCATACGAGTCTTGTCATTTTCAACATTGATACTATACACCCAAGGATGTTTTATAGTCCACTCTTCTCGAAATTCTCATTTTGAGAAGGTCTTCCTCCTCGAACTACTAGATCCATCATCTTGTCCTTCCTTTTCATGGCTAAGAATTTCTAGATCAACAACAAACTCTTCATCCATATCTTCATTAGCGTCTTCATTCAAATCAGGTATATATGGAATATCTTTAACATTAGAAGTTTTTGATGTTTTAGAATATCCATAAAATTTGTCTATAGTTGATTGACCCTTCCTTTTTGGAGGCATTTCTATTGAAATAATTTACCTACATGCAAAACAATTACAATAAATTAATAATTTATAAAACTTACAACAAAAAATTAACATAGTTAGCTTAAAAGATATTATCTATAAATAGAAAATAATTATGACGAAAAAGTAAGTTTATATTTAAGAAATAAATCATAGCTCTCCATAAATAAAAAACTAATTTAATCTTTTATTGAACTCTAAAACTATTATTTTGAGGTTACAAACCCTAAGTTGAATTACATATATGGCAAGATAATTACAATACATAATGCATAAAATAAAATAAAAAGGCTAGGTGAAGATATAAAACATGGAGTTCATTCATATTTCTTGAGTGTGTAATTGAATTAACCAATCTTCTTTTTCTCTATGTGACATCATTATAATTATTTAGGATTGATGAATCACATTGTTTTTCGCCAACAACAAGAATACAACATTGCAAAATTATAATAAAAATTCAAAAATTAAATTTAAATTTGTTAAAACATGTTAGAATTAATAAACATAATCCAAATGTTATAACTTACGACATTTTTCTAGGTATATTTTCTAATTATTTTTTTCCAAAATATAATTAAAAGTTACCACAGTTAAAAAAAATCAATAAATTTATAAAATTCTTATATTCCAAAAAAAAATTCAAAACTTAAATTCATTTTATATTAAAAATTATAATTTTAATAATAAAAAATTTAAAATCTTACTTAAAAAATTTATTATATTATTAAATTTCAATGAAAAAAAAAACACAACATAACACATTTAAAATGCTCAAATTTAAATTTAATATATTATATTAATATTTCATATCTAAATCATTAATTATATCCCTCACTCTACTAATTAACTTTTTAAAATAAACTAAATTTATGCATTATAAAGACATAAATTAAAGAGTGCATTTTTCCATCTAAAAAATCACTCAAGACTTCTCATTACTACTGGTTAACTACTACTAATTAACTTTTTAAAATAAACAAAATTTATGCATTAAATAGACATAAATTAAAGAGTATATTTTTCCATCCAAAAAATCACTTAAGGCTTCTCATTACTATTGGTTATCTATTGTGAACATAGATTACCTTTATTAAATAATTGATATTATTAATGTTATATGCAATAATTCCTACACTTATTCTAAAAATTATTATATTATTAAATTTCAATAAAAATAAATAAATCCAAAAAAACAAAATATAAAACATTTAAAATATACAAATTTAAATTTAAATTTAATATATTATATTAATATTTCATATATATACCATTAATTATATCCCTCACCCTATTATTTAACTTTTTAAAATAAACTAAATGTATACATTAGATCATCATAACGTAAAGAGTATATTTTTCAATCCAAAAAATCACTTAAGGCTTCTCATTACTACTTGTCAACCTTTGTGAGCATATGTTAACTATTGTAATTGATATTATTAATATTATATGTAATAATTCCTACACTCATTCTCAATTAAAGCCCCCAACTCTAGGTACTATCAAAGCTAAAAATGCATGCAGAATTTTAATTTGTCTTTTTTCATCTTCTCAAAGATGAAGTTATTTCCTTTCTGAGTTTGAAATCTATGGTTATTGTAAATATCTCTTAAGCCCCATTGCTACTAAGCTAGTAAGGTACTAAGTGATAAACTACCAAAGCACCAACCATTCAAGCAGGCCCTCTCGGAAATTGCTCTTTTATTCTTTATATAACACATGAGCATAGTTGGGAATGGCCCATTCAGTTACCAAACCCGTTCTTAGTGGTTCAGACCAAATTTTGGATGGAAAAAATACCCCACGTAACTCTGAAACAAAGATTTGGCTTGACTTGAAAAATTATTAATAATTAACTCCGAACTTTTATAAGTTGTATGACCTTTCATAGCTTAAGATTACAAAGTGACTTCGTACACATAACTCAAGTGAATTATGAAATGCACTTAAAATAAATGCAAAGAGGTCATAGTGCATGATATATTATGTGCATGCTTGTTAAGATATTTGAAAACAATGAAGCCAAAAAAATGTTAAAACATAAAAATATATTAAATTAATAATAGTTAATAATATATTATATAAACAATAAATACAAGTGTTTTGATCAAATGGAAAATTTATGAAAATGTAAAGTAAATGTGAGTATAAGGTTCTATGTTCAAATCCCAAACTATTTCATCGCATGGAAATCTATGAAAATGTAAAGCAAATATGAATACAAGGTCTTATGTTCAAATCCCCACTATTTAACCCATGGTTTCCTACTAAGGTCGAAATTTACCCATCTAAGAGCCATAGTAGTAGAGGTTAGAATCAATCTCATGTCATAAAAGTACATAGCTATGCTAATTACTTTAAAATTAAAAAAAATTACAAAATATAATAACAACATTTTTATGATATTAATAATAAACTTGAAAAAGGAAAAAATAAAAAAATTAACTATTACATCGCACTAAAAATACATACACTCCAAAATAAACCAAAAAATCCTGTTAAATAATAGCCCAAATATATACCTAAATCAATGGCCAATTCCTTTTAACATTGAAAAAAATACAAAATATGATAATATTAATAATAAATTTAAAGAAAAAAACACTATTACATCACACTAAAAATACATACACTCCCAACAGAAAAAACCTATCAAATTATAACAATCTAATGTACTTTTAATTTCAATCCCATTTCAGCCAATAAAATCATAATCTTGTATAAACACATAATACATGGAAAAACTTTATTAATCTTAGGAGCCTACCCTCCTATGCCACTAAGCCCTAGACCCACACTCTGAAGTGACCTTGCTCTTACTTGATGGTGCAAATAATATGCATTATGTTAAGCTTATTTTAAGGTGAAGTGATTAGTTTTTAAGTGTCCCTTTAAATGGTAGTTATGCTTTCTTATTAATCAACGGACCCCACACAATATTTTTTAATATAATGAGGCTTTTAAATATAAATAGATTTTTAAAATATGCTTAGAGTGATAGAATTGGGAAGACACTCCAAGAGAGCTTGATCATTTCATTCACAAACATGAAAATTTATACATTTTGGCTATCGTAGTTTCTACAGTAGTCTACCATTAATTTTCAACTACCTTTGCCAACTCCGCTGACTGTCGCCGACTACCATTTATTGTCATTTTAAGAACATGGTTTGTCAGTATCTTGATTAATACTTTGACAAACCTCCCCTTAATCATGATGACCTAAATTTTAAAGTGCCTGTTGTTTTGGAGAATTTGGTATCTACGGATAAAGACTAATTCCCTAGATAAGTAGATGTATCTAGAACAACAATTTAAAGTGTTTTAGAGTTTTCTTATAAGCAATAGATAAGATGAGAAGATAAGAAGACCTACTTGTAGTTCTAGTTTCCTCTCATCTCCCTTGTATCGATCCGATCGCTCCTTCTCGTACTTAATACGCTTGAGAAGTACCCTATAAACACAACAGAAAACAAAGAACCGATCAAAGCACACGAACTATTGAATATAAGTGAAAGGAATCAAATACAATTCACACATATAAGCATTATGAAACAATACAAACATATGGGAAAAAGGTTCAAACACTTTATTAGATAGAAGAAGGAATTACAACCATTGGTGTCTAATTCAAATCCATTCCTCCAGCTTGGATCCCATCCACATCACATCAAAAGCATGACACACTTGTAGCATTACAATACTTGCTTCAAAGCCAAATCTTATAGCAGCATTATCTCCTTACAATTCAACATATTCCAGCCCCTAGTCACTTAGATGAGTGGTCAATTTATAGGAAGATGAAGGAGGTTTTGTCATAAATGGTGTCATTGAATGGCCTTCGATACTTAGAATTAGTTCCATGGAGGAAGGGATGAGAGGAAAGTGTGATGTAGTGAAAGTTTCATGTTCAAGAGCGACCTGCTACCATAAAGTGGTTTCCCCTTTTTCCCATTTTCCCCAGTCATTGCTAACTAGTACCTCTTTATTTATATCAAGCTTGAGGAGGATAACATATGCTTGTTGTATAATTCCACCCTTCGGGTGAATCCATTTGTTAAAATTAGGTATGTTCTATGCTAGAGAAATTTATTTAAATTTTCACGGTTAGTAATCACATTAGCATTAAGATAAACTACAGATAGAACATAAATATAAATCACAGAAGACAAGCCAAGACAAGAGGACACAAGATGTGGTGCTAGCTAGGGACAAACCCCATAATGTGGGGAAACCCTTGATCAATTCTTCTTTTATGTTCTTCAAGGTTCAGCAGAGAAAGAGAAAGAGAGTACATTTACAACAGAAGTCAACATTATGACTTATCTAGATCTAGCATAGATCATTTCAAATAACGATGAGATCAATTGAAGACATTCTGCTTCAAATGATTCTCTAAGGTGACTCCTTCACCTATCATCGTGCTCCATCTGGTTCTCTTGTTGTACCACTGCATACTACACTATGCTGCACTAATCATGCTGCCCATGTCCATGATCTTGTCCATCATCATGTTGCCCATATTAATGTGCATCATCATCATGTTGCTGTTCTAACAGATGGAATTCTATCACTATTGTTTATCATGCTGCATCTTTACTTCATCATTCCTTCCGTTGAGCTCATCATGATGCACATTCATATTAGAGCCATCAAGATCATGAGAACATACGAAGATCATTCCTTATATACTTATTGATCACCAAGTATAAGGCATATCCCTACAGATGACTGGGAGAATGCCGAGATATATATAGTGATCTTCTATGCTATAATAGTTATGCAGAGAACTTAGTCCTTCTGCTTCAAACCCTAGCCACTGCTGGCTTGTGGGTTCCATATATGACTATGTTCTCCATATATGACCTGCTTTCCATATATAATCCAAACTATGGGCTTCATATATTACCTATGTTCCATATATAATACAACTGCGGGCTTCATATATTACTTGCATTCCATATAAAATCCAACTGCAGGCTTCATATATTACTTGCGTTCCATATATAATCCAACTGCAGGCTTCATACCTTAGCTACGGCTAACAACGTTCCATATATAACTCCGAGTTCTTTCCTTCCATTATAGTATATACCTGTACGTGGATTCCAGAGATGAAACCTGAGTTCTGTTCCTCTCTATAGCATATACATGTTTCCATTGACCAGCGTAATAAACAACATATTAGCGTATATATGAAAAGCGTATCAATGTATCATTAACCAGCGTAATGAGCAGCGTATCTATTGTATGTGTCATGACCTGTGTATTAATCTTTATGCCCTTGACAACATATAAGCATGAACAATATATTACCATGGTTGTGTTGTACGGCAGCTAGGGCATCACCATAAGGCTAACATATTACTCTTGGTGTCTCACTCCTTCTCCAAAAACCCAAGACGTGGAGAGGAGGAGATCACTCAAGAATGTGTGTTTAAATGACATCAAATCCTCATCTATTTATACCAAAAACGTATAGTTTGAATAGACATGACGTTTGGGCTTCTAGAGCCTACATAAGAGCTGGTCGGCTTGATAATAATTACATAATCAAAATAAATTCATATCTCTATAAATACTTATTGGAAGCAAATGATCTTAGGATCAATCCTACACCTCTCGACGATAGGAATCCAATAAAAATATCAGCTGCCATAAATAAACTAACCCACATGGAGTTTTACCCTAGTTGCCAATTTTAACACTCCCTCTCAACTAGGGAGAAATCCATCCACTGATCCATATGTCCAACTATACTATCTCTTCCATCAGTGCCCTTCACTGCCCTGCTCAGCTCTACTCAGCTCTACCCAGCTCTTCTCAGCTTTGGTAGCTCTACTTAGCTTTGCTGGCTCCGCTCTGCTCTACTCAGCTCTGCTAGCTCTGCTCTGCTCTGCTTAACTTAGCTCTGTTGGCTCTTCTCAGCTCTACTGGCTCTTGCTCTGCTCTGCTCAACTTAGCTCTGCTGAACCATGAAGAAGAAGAATTGATCGAGAATGTCTCATAACATTTTCCACTGACCCAAAGTCAGTCTCAGAGTGCATACCACTAGTCTCAGACCAGTCTCAGCTGACCCAAAATCAGCATCATAGTGGGTACCACTCCTACTACTGGTCCCAAACCGGTATCATGACACTCAGAGAGTGTACTACTGGTCCCAAACCAGTCTCAACCGACCCGAAGTCAGTGTCTAGCATGTACCACTCTCACTGGTCCCAAACCAGTCTTCCATTGACCTTAAGTCAGTCTCAGAACATGTATCATTGGTCCCAAACCAGTCTCAGTTGACCTGAAGTCAGCGTCATAGTAGGTACAATTCCTACCACTGGTCCTAGATCAGTGTTCCACTAACCTTAAGTTAGTCTTAAAGTATGTACCACTGCTCCCAGACCAGTCTCAATCGACCCAAAGTCAGCATCATAGTAGGTACAACTCCTACCACTGGTCCCATACCAGTCTTCCACTAACCTTAAGTCAGTCTCAGAGTATGTACCACAGGTCCCAGACTAGTCTCAACTGACCCGAAGTCAGCGTCATAGTAGGTACAACTCCTACCACTGGTCCCAGACTAGTATCATTGATCCCATATCAATGAAGGTAATCCTAGCAGAGGTAGTACGGTAGATACAGCGATGCATCCATCGGTACTACTATGGACTGTTGGCTTATATGGGCCTGACCCAGGTTCAGAAGAATTATTTTGCTAAGAAAATCCCGCAGCTACCAGCCTTTTTGGCAATAGCCTACGAAGCGTGGACTAAGGTCTCACCCGAGGTAGTAGGGGAGGGTGCTGGAACCAGGTTTTCGTACCCTTGGGATGTCTAGATGTGGTTTGATAGGTTCACGTGCCGTCCTGCAGCCTCGCGCTGCGTTAGATCCGCGCAGATCTAGATAATCTTAGCTTTCCTTTACTGTGTTGATTACAGATCTTATTTATTTGATTAAGTATTATCACTTAGATCTACTTAGAGAGGTCTTTAAGCAAACATTTATTACTTTCGTTTAGTTTGCGCATTAAGATTAAACCCAATTCACAACTATTCAATAAGCATACGCGCGCAGATCAAAACAGTTTCTTTCACCATAAAAGAACAGAGTTGCGATAGAATCAACACAGAATTCAAAAGAAACTTATCTTTATTTCCACTTATCACCCTTACACCCAGATCTACCCTGCGCACTCATCTGCAGGGGTCCGCGCACATAGCCGTGGACTCTTCCAAGCCTCTATGCACACAATTGCAGAGCCTCTATCCTCTACCCAAACCCCCAACTCAGACTTACAGACGTTTTCAGAATTCTCTTCTCAGACACCCATTACATTTCAGATCATCAAATCAAACCATAAACTTAGCTACTCTACCCATAGAGCCTCGCGCAATTTATACCTTTCCATGGACCGTGATCCATAGGCAAGCCGACTCAACTTATATTTCTTTACATTATTTTTGGGCGGACTACCCTTTTGACTTTGACTTATTACACATCGCGCTTTGCGCATCTTACAGAGTCTTTACCTTGCTCTTACCCAAAAGTGCGGGCTTCGCGCCCCATACCCATTTCATGGGGCTTCCGCTACCCAACAGTCCCCCAACAAAATCATTGTGACTCGTCTGGAGTCACTCATATGGTGTGTCCATCTTTGCACTGAGAGCAGTCAGCAACTTCTGTGTGTCGCTTTTGCTAGTAGAAAACTATTCCATCATACGTTGCACCCGTTCTACATGTGTTTCCGACACCTCAGTCCCTATCTCGGTTGTCTCCATAGTGGCATACTCAGCCTGCATGTGGGCTACCTTGTGCTCTATGGTGGTTGAAACCGCAAATGCCTCATCCAGCCATGGTTGGAGACGGGCTTTAACCACTGCTTCCTTTTGTCTAGCGGAATCGGCTTGGATTTTCATGTCCTACACCTCCCTCATCTTGGCCAAGAGTTGTGTGATAGCAACGGTCTGCACAAGCCCTCTGAGCTAATCGTAAGCTTGCTGGAGCTCCTGGGCCTCAGATTCCAATCGACAAAGTGTTGGATCCTCCTGAAGGGCAGTGATCGTAACAATCGATTGAGTTAGCAGCTCGGTACATTCCGCGATTGACTATGTGAGCATCGCGCGCCCCATAGTAATAATGTTCCAGCATTGCTCTAGGATCTATGGTGGCGTCAATTGTGGAACCTGCAGTCTTAAGTCCACGATCTGTGCATTGAGCTCTAGCTGGATCCACGTGGCCCCCTCCTTTGTCTTTCGGAACCTAGTAGCCAGTGTACGGATCTGTGTCTCAATGGGCATGTCCTCCGCAATTCTATCTCCTGGGCACTTGAATGGGCAAATCCATGCCTGTTTCTGGTGGTTCATCTGCAACCGGCTTAGGGGTTTCCTTCTGACTGTCCTTGTTTGTTGTTGACGCCGCCCCTCCTAGTGTTGTCTTTCCTTCTACCATCCAAGCCGCCTCCCGTGCTACCTTAACTTCCACAACGAACTGCTCATTGCGCTTTTGCTGCGTGGCCCGCTTAGCTTCCTCCTTTTGCTGCCTGATAACAGCCTCGTTGCACTCTACCATCGCCGGTCTGCACCACGTCGGTGGCCAAGTATCCATTATCCAGTCGATAACATTGTCAATAGAAATCAATCGGAGTGAGGTCCATGCCTAGGCTGGGTCCTTATGCGCCCGAATGTAGAGACGATGCATGTCTGCCTTAAATTTAGAAATATGCTTCATGCTTTCATAGATCCCATTGGACAGGAGGGGTAAGGTAGTAATCCACTGATGCACATTCGCGTCCATCAGTACCCAAAATATTTTGATATTTCGAATTCGTTCCGCATTTCTTTGTTATAGACATTTTTGTGCTTTACAGCAATGAGCATGAAATGTCCATAAACTAAGGGATCCAAAGTCCCTAAACATGTTGTTCCTACCCCTAGAGGAACAAGGCAAACTAACCACAGCAATTCACAGAAGTTCTCCACCTGAAAACACTAAAAAACAAGCCAATTCTGGATCATGTCAACTGCTCCACTGAGCATCTGCGCTGAATGTCAACTGCTCCACTGTCTACCTGCGTTGAATGTCAACTCCAAAAAAGGCTACCTGCGCTGAGCGAGTTTGGACATGTGGCAGAGTCATTCCTCAAGGTGTCAATGCCCAGGAAGCTTCCAAAATGACACTTGCATCAAGGAATTCGACTGGTGATGAGTAAGAGGTTCCAAATCTCCAAGTGGAAGCAAGAACCTCCAAGTGGACTCAAGAACTGAGAGAGGGAGAGGACACTAGTCAGATCTCAAGCTGACTCATCCTCTCTCCAAACATCTATATATGGATCTCTCCTCCATGAGATCTAGAGGCTGGAATTTGGTAATTGCAAAGAATTTCTGTTGGTTTGTGGCTGGAAACATTGGGTGTGTGATGCTTTGAAGGGAGCTGAAGAAGGAATTCCATTTTGCTGGGAAGGAGATGTTGGATTGGAGCCCTATGGGTTGTATCTCTTCCTAAACCCTGTTACTTATTAATAAAGCTATCTTGATTCTTTCCTATATGCTGGTGTATTTCGTATGATTGCATTAGTGTATTTGATTTGCTTCTAATCCTGAATCATTTATGAATATGTATATTTGCCTTTGTATTGTGTTCTTCTCTTGTCGCAAGTAGCTGTTCTCTTGTCACAGGTAGCTGTTCTCTTGTGATCTCGTGGGATTCAAGTAGCTGTTCTCTTGATCAAGCGAGGAGGCAAGTAGCTGTGGACACACAAAGAGAAGAGGATCTAGTTCAAGGGACAACCGGAAGACAACGGTAAGTCTGCCGATCTCCCCTCTTTCACATTTCATAAAGGAAGAAATCATAATAGCTGTATTCGTTTGTTGCTAAGGCGCTGTCACACCTTAGGTGGATAGGATCGTCCTACATAGGCATTTTTCCCCACAACAAATTGGCGACTCCACTGGGGAGAACTTGTTTATTCATTTCATTTGTGTTTCCGTCATTTGTTTACTTCATAGACTTGACAGCAACTATTGAACTGCATCTTTCCCGGATGCAAAGTAAAAAGTTGCTGCTTTGATCCAGTTTGTTGGACTTGTCTATGATCTAAACTAGATCCACAAATGATTTGATGATCCTTGTGATAGTCTTTAGTACCCTATCAAAGCATCCCTCTATTTATACCTTGCTTGTGTTTCTGATTTGGCCTGAAACAGTTGATTTTTGAGCATTTTGTGACCCAGAAACCAAGGGAAACGAGAGTTTCTCTTTCAGCGCAGGCACTGTGAAGGTAGTCTGCATTTCAATGCAGGTCCCGAAGGGGCTACCTGCGCTGAATGTCAAACTGACAGTGTTAGACCTGCACTGAACCAATGTGGCCTTGTGCAGCTGGGGTTCTTTGTCCTCTGTTGCCCTGTTTTGATCTCTGTTTTTTTTGCAGCCTTTAAGCAGCATAGGTGCCAGTCTGATAAACCCTTTTCTTTTCTTGAATTCCGCCTCATTTTTGTACAAAAAGATTGTGAATGTTTTTATGTCTTTGTGGCGTCATTTACAGTCTTCCTTTGCATGAGTAAAGTAGTCTTTCTATAGCCTTTGATTCAGATCTGATTGAGAGTGATCTTAGAAGAGAATTCATTGGCTGTTTTTCTGATTGATTATAGTTTTACTTTTGCTTATTGGTTTGAATTTGTCTCTTTCAAAGTGTCAAAACAATTCTTTATTTAGAAAATCGCAAAGTGATTGTAATCTCTTCTACCCTTGTTGGTTTCGAAGAAAGTGAACTTGTTTGTATTGATCATTTTAAAAGCAAATTCAAAGTTGTGCAAAAAGCTTTCTTTGTAGGCATTTATACTAATAAAGTGGAAAACAAACACCTGCATTGTGCATTTTGCATTTGATAGTTTGCATGTTGGATTTAGGGAAAGTGAATTAGAGTGTGCTGATTGCTCTTTGAGAAAAGATAGTGTTATTCTTTTCCCTTAGTAGCTAGGATTTTCAAAGTTGAAAGATAATAAAGCTTGCTTATCATCTTAGACTGCATTTAGGAAGTTGTATCATACATCTCGTGGTGAACCTTGAAAGGCAAACTTTAAAAAGATCAACCTAAAATAAACTGAATGAACCTAACAACGCTTTGTAACATAACGCACAACATAGAGGTCTAGGCTAGAGACGTGTTCCGGTGTCGTTAAGCCTAGTGACTGTCGATCTCGAAGAAGGTGGGTGATTCCTCCTGAGAGACGGTAGCGCTAGTACGGATTGTGCTCCCACGTACCGTCGCGTATATATTGGGAGACCCCTATAGGCATATATCTTTTATCCTTAGGAAGACGTGTCGGCCGCCCTACTGATCGCAATGCAGTGAACACAACATTCACAAAGATCGACCACCCGTACCGTAAAACGTATTCTGTGGTTTTGAGAAAAGTTTGGCACACCCTCTGCCTAGAACTCCAGAGCAGTTTCTTTTGGCCTTTTTCAGAATCTATAACAGAAAAAGTCCATCCGAGCATTTGTCACTTCGGGCTCGTTAAAACATCGAAGGAGACTAGAGTCATCTTTAGCTTTTTCTCAACTCTTTAAAACTGAAAAAGCAAGTTGTGTCTAAAAGCGTCGTTAACAATTTATTTTAAACGGAACAATCACCCTTTAATCCTGCATTGATCTTTAGGTTGAAAAGATGGAGCACACCAACCAAGGAGTTCCCTTGGGTGGAAATCCTAGTCCCTTCTCCTCTTGGGGAGATGTTGGTGCGCCCCACATGGCCACATTGTCGCTTCCAGGACTGACAATTGGCCTACCAGTTTGGCTCTTTTCAACCAATGTCGTTCAGAATACCACCATTCCTGAACAGTCGAGTCAACAGTTAGATCAGACAAGAGTTGCCTCCCAGCCTTCAACTTCATCTTCCTCCCCTCCTTCCTCTTCGCTTGAAGGGACTGGTCGAATTAAAAACCAGGTTCCTAAGGAGAAGAAGGAGAAGAAGAAGAAAGAGAAGAAGAAGAAGGAGCCTAAGGCGACTGGGGGCAAACAAATGTCATCTAACAAGAATCCACACACCGCACTCGTAAGGCCTAAATCGCCATGCGTCATATGCAGGGGAGACCACTTCCATAGAGATTGTCCCTGTATCCCGCAGATACTAAGAGACTGGTCCCCCTGTTTGCACAATTCAGTAGCATCGACCTCTGATAGACACGTCGACTACTCACCGTCAACTAGTGGGAGTGAAGCTCCAGGACAGAGCGGGAGAGCTAAATTTCCCTGCAGACTGTGTGAAGGCGATCACGCCATCCACCGTTGTCCCTTCTTAGACGAGGCAAAAAGAGTTCTGGAAGATCGCCCGATTTTACGAGTGCATCTCCCTCCTGGATATCAAAGACTCCTGCCAAGTCCCTCACTAGTTGAGAATCTGGCTGAGCCACTTAGGTGGTCATCCGAAGCATCTGTAATTGAAGAAGAACCATCTGGATCCATGCCTGACGAAAGTCAAAAGGTTGATACGGCAGTTGACTCGGTTTTGCCTTCAGAGGCTCCATCTTCGAATGACACCATAACAGAGGAGAATAAAGATGACACCGTCCAGATTCTCTTCATCAGCACTGACTCTGATGATCAAGGGGGCAATGCCACCATTCCTCTATCGCAGGAAGGAAGTTCATCGGAGCGATATCTGGCCGTATATTCGGTCCCACCACCAAGCAACCTGGTTGTGTCCTTTGATTGGAACCAACTAGGCAGACCCCGGTTGCCTGCCAGTATACCATTCAAAATTATTTGTCAAATATGCAGAATGGTAATGGCTGGCACTATCATTGATGAGGGGGAATCTGTGAGTATCCTTTCCTCTATTGCTTGGAAAGCGCTTGGTTCGCCAGCGCTTTTACCTGAGATGAGAAATCTATCAGGTTTTGATAAAGGAACCAGTCGACCTTTAGGGATCCTCCCCAATGTGCCTATAACATTGAAAGGGAAGACCGCTCAAATGAACGTGATGGTCATTCAAGGACCCTTGGATTATAACCTACTCCTTGGACAAGACTATATATATTGCATGGGAGCTGTTGTCTCCTCACTCTTTAGAGTAATGTGTTTTCCGCATGAAGGAAGAATGGTCAAGCTCGTAGACCAACTTTCGTTTCCCGGATCACGCATCGCAAATAGTCATGTACCATCTCTAAATGGTCTATTCATGCAAGAAGTGTCTCAACCCACGGTTCGTCCTCCTGATGAGCGCGAGTAATCCGGGAGGATATGACTGGAACCCAGGGGGCATGCGTCCTGGCCTGCTTCGGCAGGAAAACTTTGGGTATAGGGTAGGTTTCCGTGGGAGAATATGACTAGTCCGTACCCCGTCCGTGGATGGAAGAGGGGTTGTTCTAGAATAAGATTCTCTTGTCAAAGTTATGAGAGGGCGGGGGGTCGTCACTCACCTTTGTTTATTTCGGTAGACATTGCCGAAGAAGTGTTTTGTTTGAAAGATTAACGAGACAATCTTTGGGTAACCTGAAAGAGGTAGGCCTCTCCCGGTAAAACAAATGTTTTATCTGAAAATTGAGGGGTAACCTTGAAATCGTACTTTATACCTGGGGGCATGCAAACCTTTCGGAGTGCAAGCAAGGGGCGACTATTTATTTTTTAAATTTTTAGGTCCTCCCTTTAAACCTGTAGGTCTAACCCTTTAAACTCGTAGGATTAGTCGTTTCCGAACTTGCATAAACAAAGGATCAGGAGCAAAGCTTAGTGAGATGAAGCTCCATAAAAAATAGAATCTTGATGAGACACTCTTATCAAATGACTGGGTAATCGAGCAGTTTTAGCATAAAGTTCATGCTCGTTAAAAAATAAACGCAAGATCCGAGCAGTTTTAACGCAGTCTTCATGCTTGTTAAAAAATAAATATAAGCAGTGAGCAGAGTTTCCTCCAGTGTTTAAGCTCATTTTTAACCAAAAAATGAACCTATCCCGGTAAATAGCCACTGTGAATGTAATTTTATCAGCCGTTAAAGCCTTGGTCGTGTTTGCACCTGCCACCTCCACTTTTCATTTGGCCGATCGTTCACCTCCATATGATTGTTTACCCATTTTGAGGAACAGCTACGAAGAGTGATTTCACCTAGCCATCCTTGTGACACTGCCGTGATTGGAAAATTCCAACCTGTACCTGGAATTAGTTGCTATCCTTGTCTATCACTCATGCCTCAAAAGACGAGTCTTCTTTAAGCTCTTTTCAATTGACTCGTAAAATATGAAAAGATTGCCGAGTTTTGGCCTTCCAGCTCATTAAAGGATAGGAAGAGCTATCCCTCTTCTAGATTTTAATCTTTTTGGACCTGAGGGATTATTGCACAAAAAGATCGAGCGCTTGTTTTGTTCGGCTCGTTAAAGATATCGAAAACTCATCCCTTCTGTATTGTTTTATACTTTTTCGGACTTAAGGGATTAGATGACGAAAAAGGAATTTTGGAGTTGACTTTATGTACCTTTTCAGACTCTCTAAAAATGAAAAGGACCGAGTTATCCTTGTCATTAGACTCGTTAAAATTATTAAATAGCGACAAACTTGTCTTTAGACGAGAACGAGTTTCACTATCGCTAGGCTCGTTAAAACATAGCCATGGGCTTGCCCGAAGGGCAGGTTATAGAACAAGCATATGTTATCCTCCTCAAGCTTGACAAAAATAAAGAGGTACTGGTCAGCAATGACTGGGGAAAAATTGGGAAAAATCAAGAAAACTTTGATGGTAGCAGGACGCTCTTGAACATGACACTTTTCCTCCGTACCACAATCGGGTTGGGTTGTTTCATTCACCGGTCACATCACCATGGTCTCGCCATACCATCCATATTTGGGGTAATGCTACCAATCCATCGCATCAGTGTCGCCATATGTTCAAGAGAAGTCGTTCAGAAAGAGTCAACCGGGTCCCATCCACTGCCATACATTATCCTTCATCCATTCATGACCGCCACCCTGAATCATATGTCACAGATCGTTTTCACCTCCATTAAAATCATTAGCTCCATTCCGTGTCACTGATGTGGGATTCATTAAGGCCCTCCTGTGACGGATTGCTTCTTGTCGACATCAGCTCATTATCCAAGAAGTTGATCTAGGAACAACCCCTTCAGTACTTTGAAGCTTGCATGCCTCAATGGCAAGTTTCTCACTTCCGGCGACAGGTATACATCAATGACCTTCGACCAGAAGATTTTGCGTGGTGTTCGACGCCAAGTCCTTTATTCACACCACGTGAATTGTACTGCAGTACCTTGAGGGTCATTATCATTATCGGTGATTCCTCTCGCGCTTGTTAACGATTTACATCATTGACCGGTAATCAAGCGATGTCTTTCCATGTTCGACTTCAGCGCAATTCTCACATGGATCGACTTGTACTTAGAGTGAAGATCGAATGAGTTTGAAGACCCCGGATCTAGTTTCATCCATCCGGGTTGCGATATATATTCAGGAAAAATAAAGACATTTTACATGTACATCATTGAAGCAGATGATCATCCTACTCAAAAGGATGATAGTTTCGCCAGAATTATCGATCTATCATCAGACGATCGTCTGTTCTATGTACCAAAATGTATTTATAAAGTTGAGCATGGGAATGCCCGCCTCAGCTAGATCATGAAAGCAGTATGAATCATAATGTATTGTATTGTATTTTATTACAGGTCTCCTCCCAGCAGATGGATGAACTTCGGACCCTCCTGGATAAAGCATTTCACCCGATAAACGGCCTCATACTTTAGGGGGCAACTGTTATAGACATTTTTGTGCTTTACAGCAATGAGCATGAAATGTCCATAAACTAAGGAATCCAAAGTCCCTAAACATGTTGTTCCTACCCCTAGAGGAACAAGGCAAACTAACCACAACAATTCACAGAAGTTCTCCACCTGAAAACACTCAAAAACAAGCCAATTCTAGATCATGTCAACTGCTCCACTGAGCATCTGCGCTGAATGTCAACTACTCCACTGTCTACCTACGTTGAATGTCAACTCCAACAAAGGCTACCTGTGCTACGCGAGTTTGGACATGTGGCAGAGTCATTCCTCAAGGTGTCAATGCCCAGGAAGCTTCCAAAATGACACTTGCATCAAGGAATTCGACTGGTGATGAGTAAGAGGTTCCAAATCTCCAAGTGGAAGCAAGAACCTCCAAGTGGACTCAAGAACTGAGAGAGGGAGAGGACACTAGTCAGATCTCAAGCTGACTCATCCTCTCTCCAAACATCTATATATGGATCTCTCCTCCATGAGATCTAGAGGCTGGAATTTGGTAATTACAAAGAATTGTTGTTGGTTTGTGGTTGGAAACATTGGGTGTGTGATGCTTTGAAGGGAGCTGAAGAAGGAATTCCATTCTGCTGGGAAGGAGATGCTGGATTGGAGCCCTATGGGTTGTATCTCTTCCTAAACCCTATTACTTATTAATAAAGCTATCTTGATTCTTTCCTATATGCTAGTGTATTTCGTATGATTGCATTAGTGTATTTGATTTGCTTCTAATCCTGAATCATTTATGAATATGTATATTTTCCTTTGTATTGTGTTCTTCTCTTATCGCAAGTAGCTGTTCTCTTGTCACAGGTAGCTGTTCTCTTGTGATCTCGTGGGATTCAAGTAGCTGTTCTCTTGATCAAGCGAGGAGGCAAGTAGTTGTGGACACACAAAGAGAAGAGGATCTAGTAAGAGGGACAACCGGAAGACAACGGTAAGTCTGCCGATCTCCCCTCTTTCACATTTCATAAAGGAAGAAATCATAATAGTTGTATTCGTTTGTTGCTAAGGCGCTATCACACCTTAGGTGGATAGGATCGTCCTACATAGGCATTTTTCCCCACAACACCCTTGTCGCCCAAAGGGAAGCATATCAAGCGGCTTCCGGCCATTCTGAGTCCAAGATAGGAAACTAGCTTTCTTTGGGTAGGTCGGTGGAAACCAGCATGATGGACAGGAGAAGCCATGCATAATGGAACATTTTTCCCTCCTCCTACACTTCGCGGCAGTTGGTCAAAAACTCTTCACAGAGAAACTGGGACCAATTGATCCGTATGCCGGTAGGACATTCTTCAGCGAGTGCAATCACAATTGCTGGAAACTCAAAGCCATGGCACCTCCTCATTACTTTCCCTACCAGAAAATGAGTGGCGACATGAACTTATTTATTTGAGATACTATCAATGATGTACCCCCGCTACCATTTTGTAATCTTATACTTCTTTTTTAATCGTTCTATCATCGTGACATCTTTACTTCTGTCAATAATTTCTCGAGGATCTCTCTCATTGTAGGGAAGGTGCAAAACTCGATGAACAAGTTTAGGTGTGATACTGACGGGTTTACCGACCCATAATATTTCCTCATGAATTAGACAGAGCAACTACTTTATAACCAACATGGTTATCGGGGGTCAGAGGAAGTGGGGAATTGACAAGAGATAGAATAGCCCAGCTTGGTCCACTTTCCGCAACCACTCCTTGGGCTGGAGCGTTGTCACCGTCCCTTCTAGAGTCTGCTCCATCAGTGCGTCTGTCGCCAGGTGGGGAAATTTTACTATATTTGCGAGATCCCAATCTTCAAATTTAATTGCCGTCACACGGCCAACCACAGAGTTTTCTACTGGGACTTCTCTTGGTGAAGCTGGGGTAATGATGACAGTGTCAACTTCATCTAGATTTACAGGTACTTTCGCCTTCCCCTTGCTTGGAGGCACATACTTGGGTCGACGTACACGCTGTATAGGATCCTCCTCAGGGTTGACTTCTTCGACATATGTGGGAGAGTCTTCGGCTTCCATATCGCTGTCAATGGTAACAGATTTACCCTTTTCCTCCATTGTGAACTTGCCAAAGTGCACTTGTCGCGACGAACTTCTTACTGATTCTGGGATCTGAGGGTCCTTCCTCGTCCTTGGCGTTCGAGATGATTCCAGGAGCTCGACTGTTTGTGGCGACGCTTGCTGTAGGTTATTGGTGGTAGGATTGTGTGCTTTGCGGATTGCTTCCTGGTAGTGCTTCGGCAATGCCTTAAACCATAGACTTTCTTCGAATTTCTCGTCACTCATCGTGCACTTGCTCCTAACCCACGACGGCTTTTTGGCAAGACGGTAAGACGTGGCAACTCGCCCTTGCAACAGCTCATCAATGCGATTTTCGCAATTATTCTTTTGCCTTAATTTCCCGCCGCCCGCTCCATGGTGCTTTAAATGGGTCATCATGTCATGAACAGTACCTGCAATGGTCGCTTTCCACCTTTCCTTCGTAGCTGTGAAACCCCAGGATCGTAATTGCAGTTTTTGTGTGTATGCTGAGGTCATATCGTGCAACTTCGCAGCAGCCTGGTTTATAGTCTCGCGCCCTCTTTCAACTGCGGGGAGCGCTAGGACTGGACCTCCTACGGATAGTTAGGTGGGTGAACCCCTCATGTGGATCTTCCGTTTCCCAACTAGCCCGGGCTGTGAGCACCTTCTGCATTCCCTTGATTCTGCTAACAGGTTGCGATGTGTGTGGTCTTGTCCTTTCAGGTGCCAGCGCAACCATGCTAGCGGGGTCGTTTCTTGTGGCAGGGTAGGAGAGACAACCCTGCCTGGTTCCTTCATTTTCTCTTTTGCGTGACCCATGTAGGCAACCTCTATCTGCAATTTGGTAATAGCTTTATCTAGCTTCACACTTTGTGCACAGATTCTAGCCCTTGTTTCTTCTAACTTACCCAGCTGCACCTTACCATGCCAAATGGTTGCTCGGAGCTACTGAATTCTGTTTTGGATAGTGTTACTGCTAGGGTGAGCTGTATCCAAAAGACTTCCCTATCTGGTTGTCTGGACCTTCGTTCCACATAGATCTGGTTGGGTTGATGGTCGCCCACTATGCATTCAGACGCTTCGTCATTGATGACCGACTGTTCTTCTAATGAATACCTGGAACCACTTCCTAGATCTTGGCTTCCACGTCCCCCTGGTACGCACAACTCCTTTTCCAACCCATCATGTTGTTCCTGTGTTGTGTTCCCCATGCCACGTTGGACGAGCTGCCCTTTGTCGATGACGACGCTCTCTACTAGTTTTTGTCTCTCCTTAGTGGTTACATGTTGTAGTGACCGAATCATATTGCAGTTAAGCGTCGTAACTTTCTGCAAGCAGTTTTTCCATCATTCAGTCTCCTCCTCGGAATCCATTGTGCAAGTGTTATCGCATTCCCATGAGGTTCTTCCACCATCCATGGGACACACCTGATCCAAGTCCTATGTTGTTATTTGATAAATGCAATCTAGCTCGTCGTCACTGTCCTCATTGCGCACGGGTTCGGTGTAGCATTCTCCTTCCGCTGGGTCCAACAGAACTACTACTCGCAGTGACTTCTTTTCGAATGTCATTTTCCGCCTCTTTAAGTTAATAATCCCCTTCATGTCTATTTCCCAATCAATTTCGAGCAATGCAGGGTAAGGATTATTGTCATCAACAATCTCTATAACTTCAAAATCGGTTGGCATACTTACATCATCGATATCCATAGTCACTCCTTGCAGTCGATCCATTTGTAAGATCTTTTGTTGGTTAGAAATTTGTAACTGAATTGGGGACCATTGCAATGCAGGCTTGCCCATGCGCTCCCATGTCTATTTAGGTAATACGTTCACATCTGAGCCTAAGTCCAAGATGACCTGATCCATTTCATATTCATTGATTTGCGCTATCAATCTCATTTCCTCTCCGGTGCGCAGAGCATGCCTCCCTATTTTTCGAACTACCTGTGGTTCGCTGGATCCAGTGCACCTGGTGATCAGTTCTTGCAATCCTTGAACGGCCTTACTATCACACAGTAGTTTCATGCAGGTTTTGAGAAAGGTCGTAATCATGGAGGGGTCCAACCCTGACTCCACTTGATCCCTTCTACCCAGGGTAGAAGCTTCCGCGTCGCCCCGCTGAGCTTCCCTCGGGATCATCCTTCCCTGTTCCGGCTCAGAGTCGTGTGCCTTTGTAGGTGTATCATACCCCTTACGTTATTCTTGCGCATGACCTCCTATAGTTGCACCAATTCTTAGTACCATAT
The DNA here is from genome assembly GCA_031772625.1 of Pinus tabuliformis. Classification (NCBI taxonomy): domain Eukaryota; kingdom Viridiplantae; phylum Streptophyta; class Pinopsida; order Pinales; family Pinaceae; genus Pinus; species Pinus tabuliformis. The sequence goes on along the minus strand of CM062806.1, from coordinate 318,521,749 downwards.
TTATACGGGGATCCTCTTCGCAAGTTTTTGCTCGCATCATTTGAATATTCTGGGTTAGTGGAGGTTTGAGTGCTCCCTTTTCGCGCAGTTGGGCAATTTAGGTAGGACAGTCTACCATTTCATGATCAAATTGTTCACAGTAGGGGCACGAAGCTCTGGTCGGGTTAGTGCAGTCATGAGCGTAGTGTCCCGGTTTGCCACAATTATAACAGATTAACGGCCCGTGGCCTCGCTCGGGCCCCGCCCGGGCCCCATTCCTCTTCCTCGGCCACGTCCTTGAAATCCTCCCCACGCTTCAATCTACATTTGGTAAGCTGGGGTTCTTTCTATCATTAAGTCATAACTTTGACACGTTCGCTCATCGTGTCCCACCAATCGACAGAAGTTACAATACAACTGTTGCGGGATCTGGGTATACTTTTGTAGTAGGTGGCAGTTATCTGTTGCGTGTTTCCCACCCACCTGAAAAATCGTGCACCAAAATGTAGGTGTGGCACTCAGTCCTACCTGTACCTCTAATTTTAATGGCATCAGGCCTCCCCCCACCAGATGGTTCACGAAGACACGAAAATGGTCCTTGTCGTGCGCTTGGCTCTTGCATTTAACACATCCCACCTCCATACGTACCTCCGATCGGGATACCCTTTCTTGCTTCAAGCTCTGCAGTTCTAAATTCAAGTTTTGAAGTTGCACGTGGATTTGTTGAACTCCCAACCGTGGGTCCAGTATTGGGGTCTCATGTATCCTCATTCCTGTCTCTAGTGCCTGGGCTTGGTTTGAGATCTTTTGTTGTGACAGGGCCGTCCTCAGGTGTGGTGTCAATGACGCCACAAACCACGCGCAGTGCTGCTCATCTGTCAGTGTCATGTTGGCCTCACGGATAGCACTTTTCAACCTATAATCTGAATCCCACGGAGTTTCTCCAGGCATCATCACAATCTCTTTGAACCCAATAACCGACTGGGCCCCTAACTTTGGGTGCCCGAATTCCTTATTTAGCACCTCCTGGATTGCGGTAATGCCTTCAGTTGGGTGATCACTGCAATACTTCATGTACCAAGTGAGTGTGCAGCCCTGAAACAAACTAACTAGGGTAGCCTTATTGATGTTATCATCTGTGATACCCTGAGCATCCCATACAGACTTTATCACGAACCAGAATCGTCCTAGTTCCTCATTACTTCCTCATTCCTCACACCTTTAAATATCGGCAGCTTAACTAAACTTGCCATCCCGATCTTTGAGGCTATTGGAGTGGATGGATTTGATGTAGGTGAAGCGGGTGGTGGCGTGGATGGAGGTGGTATCAGGGGGAAGCACTCTCTGATCAATCGGACCACACTTCCTGGTGAGAATCTCGCGAGTTCTTCCTCGCTTTCTTGGGAAATGGAAGTTAACGGACTGTTCTCTACTCCTCCCATTCCACGGTAACCTCTTCCACTCCTCGTTACTCCAGACATTAATCGACGCGCATAATCTATTTTTTACATAACAACATCTTAATCCACATATTCAATGATTTGATATACCTACCTCACGGTCCTTGCAGAAATCGCCTTTCTGCCTCGCTATAGCTCACAATGGTATCTATCACAAACTCAATGACAAATCCTCCTATTACCCAATCCAGCCAATGGTCGACTGCACGCACGATCTTATCCTCGGTGGCTTCTAGACAGCGCAACAATTCCGGGGTCCGCACAATAGGCTAGTCCAATCTGCACCTTCCCACGCTGTCAGCTAGCCTTGCGATCCACTCGTACAGCTCTACCAGAAATGATGCAAAGAAGAACTCAGGAATGCCTGTGAATATATACTGGTCCAGCCAATCTTCTTCTGATATTCGCGGGTTTCTATTTTCCTAAACTGCGAACTCGTGGAATTTCAGATCCCACCACTCTTCAATCTCTTTCTTTGTAGGGTTTCGATGTTCCCACATCAGACACCCCTTAGGCAGACCCTGGTCCCGGTAACAGTGTTGGGTCCCTATAATACTAGTGATTACCCCATTACTATTGTAGTTATACCCCTTATTTATATTGTTGTGCCCCTATTACCCCCATATTGTTATTTCTGTGCCCCATAGAATCCCTCTATTGTTATTTTTGTGGCTTTATATTATTATTTTTAGGTCGGCTGGATTATATTGTGACTCCTTAGACTCCTATATATAGAAAGGAGGTTTTGTCATTTGAATCATCCAAGAATTGTTCATTTATGTAATGTAAAGGAGGTTTCCCCCTCGAAGAGGCTGAATTCTAAGGCGTTGATCTATCTTTTCTATCTTTTCTTGAGCTGGTTTCATAACATTTGGTATCAGAGCTTTGGATTCTAGGGTTTCGCTGCTCCAAAAAGGTCATCGTGGCATTTTCTGTGACGTTTCAGAAGTTGCAAAAAAAAACCCATTTGAGAAGAAATCGCTTTGAACCTTGGGTCCGAATTTCAGAGCTTTTCGCGCGATATTTGCGGAGATATGATCTGAGGAAGTTGGTCTTTTTGCAGACTCCTGAATTACATTCAAAACAGGTGACCTGGGGAAAATCGTCATAACTTTCTCTCTCTGGATCGGATTGAAATTTCGTAAGAAGGTACAGAAAGAGGACGGACTGTAGTTTCTTGTATGCATTTTTCAGATCCAAAGGTTGAAACAGTGACTCGTGGCACGTCGTACAATTTCGCTCTACTGAACTAGTCTATAATCAAGTCACTGTGGGAGATTTCGCATAACTCTTCCTTGGAGAATCCAATTTGGGTCAGACTTGTGGCATTGGAAAGAGGACACAGAGGGCTACTACAGGTCACAAATTCAGAACTAGATGATCGAAAAGTACAGAGATACATCAGAGGCAATATTGAGCTCCTACAAAGTGAAAAAAGGTGTGTAGATTTTCTTAAATTTTTGCTTAAGCTTGGTTTGAAAATTTGTTTTGAAGGAATTCAAAGGGCATAGTAGAGCATTATTATCGGTAACTGATGCCCCGAGGAAAGAAAATGCAAACACCTAGTAAGGAACCTGAAAGCTCTAGCATGACTCATGAAGAAGAAGAAGAAATGCTACATGATATATCAAAATTACAAGAACAAGTGCAACGAGTGTCACTTGCACAAAAAGCAACAGAATCTAAAATGGATGGTTTAAGGAAAGATGTAGAAGCTAAGATGGATGGTTTAAAGAAAGGTGTAGAAGCTAAGATGGCATGGATGATAAGATGGAAGAATTGAAGATAAATATGAATAAGTTGCTACAAGAAATGGTCACTAAGGGTGAAAGGGTACTAAAGGAAAATCATGATGAGAACAAAAGAAATGTTAATCATGATTCCATAGACTCTAATGTTGGATCGAAGACTCACCATATTCCAAAAATCGATATGAGGAAGTTTGATGGCAAGGATCCCGCCACATGGATATTACAGATGGAGCAATTCTTCGATCTCAATAATGTGCAAAACGCACAAAAGGTACGTATGGCAACTGTATATTTGGAACCAAATCAGTTTGTATGGTATCAATGGCTTTGTTCTCGTAAACAATTTATCACTTGGGCAATTTTTACGGAAGAATTGATAGCACATTATGAGGATACAAAAAGCAACACTTTTTTTAGCCAATTGATAAGTCTCAAACAAAAGGGTTCAATAATGGAGCACATTGAGGAGTTCCAAAAATTGAACATAAGGGTAAAAGATATTCCAGAGGAGCATAGGATTGATGTGTTCATAGGGTCTTTAAAGGATAATATCCAACATGATGTTCGCCTTTGGGAACCTGATTCATTAGAGAAGGCATTCAGGTTAGCAAGAAAAATGGAAAGCAAAATTATGGCAACTAGGAAGCATACCACTCACAACTATAAAGACGGAAGTGTTGTTGCCCTAGTCTTCCACAACCTACAAGGTTGACACCACAACAATTGGAAGAAAAAAGAGCAAAAGGGCTTTGTTACAGTTGTGATAGCAAATACACAAAAGGTCATAAGTGTGCTGAGAAGAAATTATTCTACATAGATTGTGAAGAGGAAGAAGAAAAGGAGCAAGAAAGGTCAAAAGAAGAGGATATACTCCAGGAACAAAGCCTAGATGAAGAACAAATAAATCCGACCATATCTTGTAATGCATTGGCGGGAATTACCACTCCTCAAACCATCAAGATAGAAGGACAAATCAAGAAGAAAAAGGTAATAGTGTTGATTGATTCAGGAAGCACCCACAATTTTATTCATTGTAGGGTAGCAAAAGAATTGAATTGCTTCCTATATCCAGCACCAGAGTGTCAAGTGATGATTGCAAATGGAGGAACAATAAATTGCTCTGGAAAGTGCCATAATATCAAGCTATCCATGGGAGAATATGTATTGACTAGCCCAATGCTTTCCATTCCAATGGGAGGTGCTGATGTTGTACTAGGAGTCCAATGGCTACAATCCTTGGGTACAATAGCTTTTAATTTTCAAGAACTTTTCATCAAATTTTCTACGGAAGGAAAGGAAGTTGAATTAAGGGGTATTGCAGGGAAACCAGGAAAGATAATCAGCTCTAATGGCATGACAAAGCTTCTAAAAAAGGAGCAAAGAGGTGTAATTGCACAATTATGTTCGCTAGATGTTTCCACATTGGAATCATCTATTTCTCCAGATCTCCAAAAAGTCCTGGACAATCATTCCAAGGTATTTGAGACTCCCAAAGGTCTCCCACCTATGCGTGATCATGATCATGCTATTCATCTGATTCCAGGAAGTGTTCCTCCAAACATCAGGCCGTACAGATATCCCTATGTCCAAAAAAGTGAAATTGAACGTATGGTTGCAGAAATGCTAGAGGCTGGTATAATTCAACCGAGTCAAAGTTCTTTCTCAGCTCCAGTAGTATTGGTGCACAAGAAGGATGGATCATGGCGCATGTGTCCGGATTATAGGGAGCTCAACAAGCTCACTATTAAAGATAAGTTCCCCATTCCTGTCATTGATGAATTACTGGATGAATTGCATGGATCAATTTACTTCACCAAGTTGGATCTTCGTTCGGGATATCATCAAATCAGAATGAAGATTGAAGACATTCCGAAAACAGCATTTAGAACTCATGAGGGTCATTATGAATTTTTGGTCATGCCTTTTGGCCTTACCAATGCACCTTCAACATTTCAAGGTTTGATGAATTCAATTTTCAAACCATTCCTTAGAAAATTTGTGTTAGTATTTTTTGATGATATACTAATCTACAACAAGTCTTGGAAGGATCATGTTGAACATGTTGACAGGGTGCTACAACTATTGGAGGAGAAACAATTATATGCAAAAAGATCCAAATGTTTCTTTGGAGGAGGTGGAATATTTGGGTCATATTGTATCTCATGAAGGAGTTAAGGTAGACCCTAGCAAAATTAAAGCCATTAAGGAATGGAAAATCCCCACATCCATAAAGCATCTGCGAGGATTTCTTGGGTTGACAGGGTATTATCGCAAGTTTGTTAAGAATTATGGGAGAATAGCAGCACCTCTAACAACATTATTGAAGAAAGATTCATTTTCATGGACTCCGGAAGCAACAAAGGCCTTTGAACATCTTAAAGAGGCAATGTGCCAAGCACCGGTCTTAGCTACACCGGACTTCACAAAAACCTTTATTGTGGAATGTGATGCTTCAGGAAATGGAATTGGTGCTGTTCTAATGCAAGATGAAAGACCCATTGCTTTTGAAAGTCGTCCAATCAAGGGAAAGTTTTTAAGCAAAGCTATTTATGAGAAGGAAATGTTGGCAATACTCCATGCACTTAAGAAATGGCGACCCTACCTAATGGGAAGACACTTCAAGGTAAAAACGGATCATGATAGCCTTAAATACTTTTTAGAACAAAGATTATCCTCTGAAGAGCAACAAAAGTGGGTCACAAAGATGTTGGGTTATGACTTTGAAATCATCTACAAAAAAGGGAAGCAAAATGTGGTGGCAGATGCACTCTCAAGAAAGGATGAGGATGTGGAAGCATTGTTGTGTGCCATTTCTATTATCCAACCAGATTGGATAAACGAAGCAAGGGAGGAATGGAAGAATGACGAAGAAGTGTGGGCACTTATTCGAAAGCTACAACAAGATTCCAGTACTTCTGATACATTTAGCTGGCAAAATGATTCGTTATGGTACAAAGATCGCTTATACCTCTGTAAGAATTCCCAGCTAAAACAAAAGATTCTTATGGAATTGCACACTTCTCCCTTAGGAGGGCACTCAGGATTTTTAAAAACTTACCACAGGGTTAAGAAGGAATTTTTTTGGGATGGCCTTAAATCAGATATTCAAAAGTTTGTGGCGGAATGTTTGGTTTGCCAACAAAATAAAGTTGAAACAATTAAGACACCGGGTCTATTACAACCTTTATCCATTCCAAGCCAACGTTGGGAGGAGGTTTCAATGGATTTTATCACAGGTTTACCCAAGTCTGAGGGAAAGAGTGTCATCATGGTGGTAGTTGACAGACTTACCAAGTATGCACACTTTTGTGCATTATCACATCCATTTAAAGCCAGTACAGTTTCTACTGCATTTATGGAAACAGTTCAAAAGCTACATGGAAACCCAAAGATTATTGTAAGTGACAGAGATCCCATTTTCACTGGAAATTTTTGGACAAAATTATTTTCTTGTCTTGGTACTCAGTTAGCTCATAGCTCATCTTATCATCCTCAATCTGATGGGCAAACTGAGATAGTAAACAAATGTTTGGAAGGATATCTTCGTTGCTTTGTATCTGATAAACAGACACAATGGGTCAAATGGTTGCCTCTGGCTGAATGGTGGTATAACACTTCCTTCCATACAGCAACAAAAATGACCCCATTTATGGCACTTTATGGGTATCAACCACCATCCATCACATCATATTTAAGAGAAAATTCTAAGGTTCAGGCAGTGGAACATCACATCGAACATCAACAACAAGTCCTCCAACTCTTAAAGGATAACCTCGTGTTGGCACAAAATAGAATGAAACAACAGGCAGATCAACATCGCAGTGAAAGAAGTTTTGATGTAGGTGATTGGGTATTCCTACGGCTACAACCATATAAGCAAATGTCCCTAAAGCAAGCTAAGAAGGATAATAAATTATCACCAAAGTATTATGGTCCGTACAAGGTGTTGCAAAAGATTGGTACTATGGCATACAAATTGGAGCTTCCTGCAGCTTCTCGATTGCACCCAGTTTTCCATGTTTCATGTTTAAAGAAGGTTATAGGCGACAAGCTCCCAATTCAAACAATATTGCCAGAACTTGACGAGGAAGGAAAAATTATATTGGAACCGGAAGCAGTCACAGAAACAAGAACTCGACAGCTACGAAATCGATCAATTTCAGAGTATCTTATCAAGTGGAAGAACTTATCCGCTGAAGATTCCACATGGGAGGATGAGAATTTTATGCAGAAGTATCCAGAACTACTCAAGCGTTGAGGACAACACTTTTTTGAAGGAGAGGGGCATGTTGGGTCCCTATAATACTAGTGATTACCCCATTACTATTGTAGTTATACCCCTTATTTATATTGTTGTGCCCCTATTACCCCCATATTGTTATTTTTGTGCCCCATAGAATCCCTCTATTGTTATTTTTGTGGCTTTATATTATTATTGTTAGGTCGGCTGGATTATATTGTGACTCCTTAGACTCCTATATATAGAAAGGAGGTTTTGTCATTTGAATCATCCAAGAATTGTTCATTTATGTAATGTAAAGGAGGTTGCCCCCTCGAAGAGGCTGAATTCTAAGGCGTTGATCTATCTTTTCTATCTTTTCTTGAGCTGGTTTCATAACAAACAGAACCATTTGTTGGTTTATATGGGCCTGACCCAGGGTTCAGAAGAATTATTTAGCCATGCAAATCCCGCAGCTACCGGCCCTTTCGGCAACAGCCCGCGAAGCGCGGACTGAGGTCTCACTCGAGGTAGCAGGGGAGGGTGATGGAACCAGGTTTATCATGCTGCATCTTTACTTCATCATTCCTTCCGCTGAGATCATCATGATGCACATTCATATTAGAGCCATCGAGATCATAAGAACATACAAAGATAATTCCTTATATACTTATTGATCACCAAGTATAAGGCATATCCCTACAGATGACTGGGAGAATGTCGAGATATATATAGTGATCTTCTATGCTAGAGAACGTAGTCCTTCAGCTTCAAACCCTAACCACTACTAGCTTGCGGGTTCCATATATGACTGTGTTCTCCATATATGACCTACGTTCCATATATAATCCATACTGCGGGCTTCACATATTACCTGCATTCCATATATAATACAACTGCGAGCTTCAAATATTACCTGCATTTGATATATAATCCAAATGTGGGCTTCATACCTTAGCTGCGGCTAATAGAATTCCATATATAACTACGAGTTTTGTCCTTCCATTATAGCATATACATGTACGTACGTGGATTCTAGAGATGAAACCCGAGTTATGTTCCTCTCTATAGCGTATACATGTTTCCATTGACCAGCGTAATGAACAACATATTAGCGTATATATGAAAAGCGTATCAATGTATAATTGACCAGCGTAATGAACATCGTATCTATTGTATGTGTCATGACCTGTGTATTAATCTTTATGCCCTACGTATAAATGACTTCAAGAACTGCTTACAGATCCGAGAACATTACAACCTCTATTGACTGCGGTTTGATGACTGTGGCACCCTTGACAGCATATAACCATGAACAACATACTACCATGACTGCGTTGTACTGTGGCTAGGGCATCACCATAAGGCCAGCGTATTACTCTTCGTGTGTCACTCCTTCTCCAAAAACCCAAGACGTGGAGAGGAGGAGATCACTCAAGAATGCGTGTTTAAATGACATCAAATCCTCATCTATTTATACCAAAAATGTATAGGTTGAATAGACATGACGTTTTGGCTTCTAGAGCCTACATAAGAGCTGGTCGGCTTGATAATTATTACATAATCAAAATAAATTCATATCTCCATAAATACTTATCGGAATCAAAAGATCTTAGGATCAATCCTACACCTCTCGATGAGAGGGATCCAATAAAAATATCAGCTGCCATAAATAAACTGACCCACATGGAGTTTGGTCGTAGTTGCCAATTTTAACACCATCGCTATTTTATATTTTAACGAGTCTAGAGAAGGTGAAACTCGGTCTTGTTTGGATGGACAAGTTTGTCGCTATTTGATGTTTTAACGAGTTTAACGACAAAGATAACTCGGTTCTTTTCATCTTTATAGAGTTTGAAAAGGGAAAAAAAGAAAACTCCACAAGTTCTTTTTCGTAAATTAATCGTTCAAGCCCGAAAAAGTGTAAAATAATACAAGAGAGATGTCATTTTGTTGAAGCCCCGAAAATCGGGTCGACAACAAGGGGGATACCCACTGGGTCCGGACCTTGGTTGGCAGCTCCTTATCTGTTTGGTATAGCGGGTCCGACTGGGGATAACGGGACTAGTTTCCCAATTTAAGGGTGTGTGTGTGTGTGTGTAGAGTTGGATGATGCTGATCTAAGAGTACTTTCTGGTAACTAGAAGATATTTTCGAGAATCTTCCTCTGGCTGGGTGTATTCACTGCGTGTACACTTGGTAATAACCCAAATTTCTCTCAAACTGATTCTGCTTTTGCTATTTCGGTTTCCAGCCTTGCGAATGACTGAACAAGTTAGGGATTTTGCTCTCTGAACAATTTTCTGCATCGAAAACTGCCTCCATTCTTTGTTCCGGGCTTTTCTGGTGCGTTTTCCTTCTTTAGTGCCCTTTTTCCTTCACCAGGCATAAGCTTCAGGATCTTTTTTAAACATGTTGCTTTTGTGCGCCTTTGACTTTGAGTTTTGGATGGCCTATTGACATCAACATCTGTTGAGTGATACTTTGGAATCTGTGGTCCTGTTGCATGCGACATCCGTTTATGAAGGCATCTCTTCTCTGTTCTTCGAGCGTTGAGGCTTTCCCCTTTTCCTTAGATGTTTCCTGCACATTGCTTTATGTTATTTCCTGTCTTACAGTTTACGCAAAGGAAAAGAGTAATGATAATAAAGATTGACATGAAAGCTTTAAGCTCTTATGAATGCATAATCATTACACCCATAACGAACTGACTCTTCGAAAAACACAAAACTGTCCTTCTTGAATACTTTGGCGTACATTCATTAATTTCTTTTAAGGCACGCGCCCAATTTTGGTTTACACACAGCTTTCCTTGAATATTGCGCCGAGGAAAATTTGCGATGGGTGATTTCTGCAACTTGCATCGCAGCATCGCGGATCGCGTCATCAAGATGTGTCATCGCAGAAATTCATGATCGCATTTATCGCAAATTGCATTCATCGCAGATCGCAGATCGCGCTTAGTCATTCAATCATTGTGTGTTGCTTACGCAATGTTGTGATATGCGACGTCGCATATCGGCTGTCGGGGATTTCTTATGATTTTTCATTTAAGGGCGCTTCATAATTTATGCGATGCGATGAATTTCGCGTCGCTTCTTCGCAGTTTATTATGCTCATAGGAAAACGTTTCATTCTCTTCTTGCAATGCGATACAGCTTTAAGGAGTTGAATACAAAAATTTTCATAAAATGTTTTTTGGATTTTTTATTAAGGGTCCCCATTTGCTTGGTGTTATTGCTAATACCAAACAAAAAGGGGGGTTTTTGGTGGCCATAACAATGGCGATTCACTGGGAAGAACCAGTTATCTCTGTTTTTCTATTGAATTTTAACTTCCAAAGCAGAAAAATTTTCATAAGTCTAAATTTTGTTATGGGCAGATAGAGTACATTATGCCTTATCCTATCAATGATATTTTGTTTCAACCTTTTTCTATTCCAATTGTTTTCTTCCTCAGGCTTTGTCCTTGTATTTACATTAGCCCTTACCTGGTCTTTTTAAAGATAAAATAAGGTCTTCTCTGTGCGCTGGCTTTTTAAAATATGCTCATTGGCCGTAGGTAGATCCTCTGCTGCCAACAGGCGTCCATAGCCTCGACAGGGTTACCTGTTACCCAGCAATGATCCTTTATCTTGCTTAAGGCTATTTACAACTTTTAAGAGAAAAACCCATTTTGACACTTTTTCCTTTTTTATTCTCTAAGGAATAATGTCTTGGTTTGGTGGCCAAATTATGACACATTCATTCACTTGATTTACACTTTTGCTAAACAAGCTGGCTCGTGATGAGACCCCTTGTCTTTTGATTGCAACAATCTTGAGTCGTTGCCCTGTTTTGGTGGACAGTATTGGCAAAGTCAGCAATTTATAATATCTGTGATCATGATAAGTCGACTCGTGATGAGACCTCTTATTCCTTGAGATATAGTGTTTTCTCGGATTGTTCCTCTGAATGCTGCGATTTCCATTAGCAGGGAGGAAGTCATTGTTTTTCCTTAAGAAATCTCTGGACGACAATAATAGAGTTTGAAAACAACAGTTTTTACAGAGAATCTTTATTTTATTATTGATACCTTTCATTGTGCTGATATAAAACAATTTTCTGCCAAAGGTTGTTTTCATCAATTTTTTTGAAGTTGAAACTAGTATCATATCTAGGCTAAATTTAACTCTATCTGTCAATAATAAAGATCAGATTTTTCGAAAAAATTTACTATTTGTACAAGCGAAAAAAAATAATCAAAATTTGATAGAGAATTGGTGTCTTTTTCGTGAACCCTTGTAGTAACCATCTACAACTGGTTTTATTTATAAGAAAGAAAAGAAAAAACTAAAACTATCCTACAAAATAGAAGAATAATCTTCTATGGAAAATATATTTTAAGGATCTGTCCATTAACAGGCAAAGAATCCCTTCTACCTGCTAAATCCTGCAACACAAACGTTGATGGGCCTATGACTTCTACAATCTGAAAAGGACCAAGCCACATCCTCTGGAATTTTGTATGTTTGCCCTTTTCTTCATGAGCCTTATCCCATTTCAAAACTAGATCTCCCGTCTGAAATTTTTTTTGGTCATTATGCTTGAATGAAAAGAGGATTTTGGATTTAAGGGATCTGTGGTTTGTATCTTTTGATTCAGTTTTCGGAGAATCCACAGTATGAACATTTTTATGCCAACGTTTCAAAAGAGGATTTTATTAGCGCTTGGTGATGAGCATGGGTTTTCTTAGCTTGTTCTCGTCGTTCTTCTAATTTAATTAGTTCCATTTGTCTTAATTGTAAGGAGGAAGTAGATACTTCATCGATGTATTGTACTAAAGACAAGGAGGGAATCACTAAATGAGTTGGGAGAACCACTTCCTTCCCATAAACTAAATTAAAGGGAGAAGTGTCGATTGAAGTTTTCTTCGTTATTCTATCTGCCCATAAAGCATTCACCAAAGTCTTGTGCCAATTCTTTTGGTTCTGGTCAACTGTTCTTTTAATAATCCTGATTAGGTTTTTATTTGTTGACTCAGCTAATCCATTACCTTGTGGATAGTAGTTGGCTGAATATTTCAGTTTGAACCCTCTTTTAAGTGCAAACTCAGTCATTGTATTCCCAGAAAAGTATGAGGCATTATCAAACATTAAAGCCATTGGCAATCCAAACCTAGTGATTATAAATTGATCTATGAATTCAATGATGTTTTCAGAATTAGCTGTCTTGAGAGGAACTGCTTCTACCCATTTAGTAAAATAATCTGTTGCCGTGAGGATGTATCTATGCTGCTTAGAAGAGTGAGGAACGATCTCACCTATTATGTCCAAGCCCCACTGACTGAATGGTTGCTCGATGTTTACCGGCTGTAGTGGCGTGGACGGTTTCTTTTGTCTCCCTGCAGTAGTTTGGCAGACTTGGCATTTCCTCACGTGACTGTGTGAGTCTTTGAACAGTGTGGGCCAATAATATCCTACACATAAGATTTTATGTGCAGTAGCATCTACAGCATAGTGTCCGCCTGCTGGTCCATCGTGGAGTTCCTCTTCAGATGAATTTTCAGGAATTTGCGATGCTCCAGCCAACATTTTGCAGAAGCCTTGACCTCTTACAATGCTTGCAGGTTTGATCTCAAGGTCGTATTCTTGTAAAGCAATGGTCCAATTTGCTATTTTTTCACCCACATCCTTCTGTACTAGAAGATTTCTTACCGCTGGAAATGGTACTATGACCTTAGTATGGGTTTTAAGTAAGAAAGGTTTGAAATATTTGACCGCTTTGAAAACAACATATGCCTGTTTCTCCACGTCTGAATAGTTGAGTTCAGCACCTTGTAAATTCGAGCTAAAAAATGCGATTGGAGCTTCCACTTTCTCTTGATTTGCTTGAGTTAGAATCGCGGCATATGATTTCTCTGAGGCAAATGTGTATAAGATAAAAGATTTTGAAAAATTCGGGGTTGCTAAAGATGGAGCGTTAATGATATCTTGTTTGATCAGGTTGAATGCTTCATGCTCATCTTGACCCCATTTAAAATTTGAATTATTTTTAATCATGGTTTGCAAAGGAGAAACAATTCGTGAAAAATCTGGGACAAATCTCTTCACAAAATTGATTTGACCAAGGAAAGATTGCATGGCTTTTTTACTATGAGGTAGGGATATTTCAGAAATTTCTTTGATTCTGTCAGGCTCAATGTGAATACCAGATTTTGACACTATGAATCCTAGAAGTTTTCCTTCACTTAATGCGAAAAAAGATTTCTTTGGGTTAAGTGAAATTCCATACCTTAAACATCGTTGAAAGATTTGTTTCAAGTCTTTGAGATGGTCGCTTCACTTCTTGGAGTATACTGTTGTACCATCCAAATAAATTACTACAGATTTATTGACTAAACCCTTGAATGCGATGTCCATGGCTCTCTGAAATGTTGCGCCGGCATTGATCAAACCAAATGGCATCTTCCGATATGCGTATGTGCTCCATTTAGTTCGGAATGTGGTTTTTAACTGATCATCAGGATGTACCAGCACTTGATTGTATCCTGAAAATCCATCCAAAACAGACATTAGTTCTGAGCCTGCTACTTCCTGTAATATCTGCTCCATAGGTGGGAGGGGAAAATTGTCTTTTTGACAGGCTTTGTTGAGATTCCGAAAATCGATGTAGATTCTAATATCTCTGTTTTTCTTTCTAACGGGTACCATATTGGAGACCCATTTGGAATGTCTGACGGGGAAAATTATTCTGGCTTTTCATAACTTGTTTAGCTCAGTTTTTATCTGATTTTCTAAATTGGGGTGGATTTTTCTGAGTTTCTGTTGGACAGGTTTTTCGTTGTCAATCATAGGGATAGTGTGTTGAATGATAGAAGTGTCGTATGTCTTCAGTTCATCGTAATTCTAGGCAAAAACATTTTTGTATTGTCTCAAAAGACGAATATACGCTAGTTTTTCTTCAGGGGCTAGGTCGTGGCCTAGATTAACGTTTTGTGGTTTATCATCGGTTCCTAGGTTTACTAATTCGTAGTTCAGAGTTGAACTGTAGAGCTTAGAATTGGTAGACCTTTTAAACTGACTTTTCAAATCGTATAAGTCTTCCAACTTAACCACCGATTTAGGTATAGCATTATGAGTGCTATCTTGTTGTATTTGTCGATCGTGATGGTCTTCGCCAATTATTTGATTGGAGTAGGATCCTTCAGAAGTGAGGAAATTTACAATATCAAGATCGTCATTGAATACTCTCTAATTTGTAATGTTGTCAGGGATGGACGGTCTAAAGATTAATTCTATTGAGAATCTATCTGGACTAAAATCTTCGGAGGGAATAATTCTAGAGGCTACGTTAGCTAAAAGGTCTACGCTCGCATTTTGGAGTCTTGGGATTGACGAAATATTGAATGCTATGGAATGCTCAGTCAGATCTTGTACTAAAGATTGATAGTGTTTCAAATGACTTGATAGACAATGTATGGTGTTACGTACCTGCTTGACAACAATCTCAGATTCTCTGAAGACTTGAAGATACTTGACGTTCAACCTGATTGCTTTGTATAGGCCTTGCACCAAGGCCTCATATTCCGTTGTATTGTTTGTGCAATCGAATTCAAGTCTGCACGTAAGCATGGTCTTATTTCCTTCTGGACTAATCAGAATGCTTCCTGCTCCTACTCCTTTGTTAGATTTAGAGCCATCAAAATATAATTTCCAACACAAAGATGTATTTACAGGTGTATCTACAAAATTAACACACTTTGAATCATCAGTTTGGGAAAATTTTTCGACTTGGGACAAAACTGAATTTTCTAAGTAAGGTGATGTACGAGCATTGAAATTGCCGAGCAAAGAATCTACCGAGTAATTGCCTATGATACTGCTATTATATGCTATTGCTTCATTTTCTCCCTCCAATTCCGTTACTATGTACTTCTGGTGTAACTCTCGTTCAACCCTTATTTGATTCGGTTTACCATTGTAGGGTAACCACATGTGTGACCAGTCGGTTGAGAAGTATCCATGGAGTTTTTCGAACCAATCCCTGCTAAGAATCAAGCCATAGAATTCTGGGATATCAGCTACTAGAATGTCAATAACTTGACATACCTTCGGGTTAGATGACAATCTTATGGTCACTTGATTAAGTTCGCCAATCACTTCGACTTGAGATCGATCAAGCTGAACTATGCGCACTACGGATTTTTGTGGTTGAACATTCAACTTGGAACATATTTATCTGGGTAAAATATTCGTTGAAGCACCAGAATCTATCAAACAATTGTGCACATTTTTATTGAAAATTTCATAAGTGAGAAGAAAAGGGGGAGTGTGAGACCTTGATCTTCCTCCAATCAAGGCGATGTCATTTGGATCAATCTTATTGATCGTGTTGGTTGGAGGTCTTCCCATGTTGTGGGAAGCTACAGTTGTAGGCAAAGATGTAGTAGGCACGACATGTAATTCTTTCATCATTATCTTCTGTTGATGTTTCAATTTGCTCAATTCATAAAGAGTGATATTAGCCCTAGTCTTTTTCATGTCATCAATAATATTTTATTCCATTTCATCTGACACTATCAGTGTTCTTGATAGAGGTGTTTGATCTGGTTGGACTGGGCTAGATTGAGTCGCTTTAGCGGTCGTTTTCTTTGTTGCGACTTTATCTTTTGCTGCAAGGCTTGCGCCCTTCTGCTTAGGGGTAGTTTGGGAGGATCAAGTTGATTTTTGCTACGTGTGCTAACCGGAAATGCTTCTTGATCTTCTTCTTATGGGAGGATGAAATCCCACATTCCTTATAGTTCCATAACTTCTTCGTCATCGGTCTGCCCTTCAGTGGTACTCTCTTCTTCTTCCTCTTCTTCGGATTCGACATTTGAGATAGCGTTGGGTGGTTTCACATCCATTGAAGGGCCTCTTTTAAAAGCTTTGTAGGGCCTTTTTGAAGAAGTTTCTGCTACTTGTTTTTTTATGTCAATCATCTCATTGGACATGGTCTTAAATACTTTTTTCAATCCTTCCAAATCGAAAGGATCTTTCGTTTGTTTCTTCTTGGGGTCTTCCTTGAAGGTGATTTTTTTAGATTTGTGTTCCTCTATCGCAGACCTCTTTTCCAGGGCTACTACGCGTTTCTCTACTGCTATCGCCTCTGTCAGGTTTTCAACTAACGTTTTTTTATTTGCCCTATCCACGAAGATTGCTAAGTTTGATGGTAATGCCGTAATATACCATTCACATCGTACTTCTTCGCTGGGTTGGGAAGCAGTGGGAATTTTGTTAAGGATTTTATTGAACCGTAAATTGAAATCTTTGACGGGTTCTCTAGCCTCGGCTTTAAGATTGGATAGGTCATTGATTAACGTTGCCGTTGATCTGTCATCACCAAAATTGGTAAGGAATTGACTTTGAAAAATGTCCCAACTTGTGATAGACCCGGAAGGTAATGAAAAGTACCATGACCCGGCTGTTCCTTGCATTGTATAGGGAAAAAGCCGGACAACAGGATCCTCGTTGGTAACTCCGTTGAGATTGACAAAAAGCATGAAATTATTAATGTGCTCTTCAGCTAGCATGCCTGCTTCTGGATTGAATTTGGGTAGCCATTTCTCAGGATGGGCAGGTATTTGGCTCAGGGGTGGAGGCATTAAAACTGCCCCAGGATTGTTCCATGGAGACTGGGCCATCATTGAGCTGCTAGTAAATGAAAGTGCAGAGGATGTTCCCTGAGGCTGGGAAGACGAAGATATTATGATCTTAGATGATTGAAGAAGAGGGGTTGTGGAAGATGGATGAGTGGTTTGGAATGAAGATGTGGGTGGCTGACTTCGCGGTGAGGGAGTTGAAATGGACGATGTAGATGGAAGAGTCTCACTGTCAGACTCTGGTGGTGTTTTCCTTGCTCTTTTCCTATTGGGGAGAGGGAATTCAGTTGGTTGGATGCCAAAATTTTCACTCTTTAATCTGGTCAGGGGATGAGCAGGATTGTACTGCGAAGTCATGCTGCTTTGAGATTTATCAAACCTCTGTGTAAAAATAGAAAATCCCTGGAGTTTTTGAATCAAGGTTTGAACTTCAGGGGGTTCAATGGTAGATTGGTCTGAAATATTAGGGTATGTAGCAGCGGTTAATACTCGAGCGACTTCTGACTGTGGATTTAGACGTACTAGGGAAGTTTGGGGAGTTGATGAGGGCGATTTACTCTCAGAATGGTATTTAGATTTTGATTTAGGTGCCATTCATAGTTTGGCCCTCCTTCTAGCACCAAATATGTTGAAGCCCCGAAAATCGGGTCGACAACAAGGGGGATACCCACCCAGTCCGGACCTTGGTTGGCAGCTCCTTATCCGTTTGGTATAGCGGGTCCGACTGGGGATAACAGGACCAGTTTCCCAATTTAAGGGTGTGTGTGTGTGTGCGTGTAGAGTTGGATGATGCTGATCTAAGAGTACTTAAAGCTAATTTAATTCAAACTTCTAAACTAACTCTATGCTATTTTTATCTAATGAGAAACAACACATCTAATCTACACTAACCCGGGGTGTATTTCTTCTATTATGCGATCTAAAGAGATTTCAAACAATAACTGGTAATAAAGATCATTCAACTATCATAAGAATAGAAATCAATTAAGATAAACCACTTTGCATAAAAAGTTAGGCAAAACCATTGTGAACAACATATCGCATAATGAGTTATTCATATATCAAACATAAACAAATGACTCCACCGTACAAAAGTGCCAAATGGTAACTCACACATTCATGTAGTAACATATAAACAACTAAAAACTGTATATCACTTTAAGAATATAAACAGAAACGGTCAAGAGATAAAAGTACCATTTATGACTGGTTCCACTCATAAGCTTCAAGCAACAATGATTTATCTCTCCTTGCTCTAACATCTACTAAGAGTACAGAAGTGCAACATCAGTAGCAGACATCAAATGCAAACATTAATAAACCTTGATCCATCCATTCATCAAAACCCCATCCGAGGGTGCAAAAGTGCATGTTCTGAGGACAAGTTTTTTGACAAATTTCTGGACCCTTCTCCTAATGCCTGAAAAGGGTTTAAATACTGCTAACTAATTAACTTAATTACATAAATTTAGGATACGGTTTTAAATGACCGCCCTTCTGCTAAAGCAAAACTATTTCTAAAAATTGAATCTAATTCCTAACCATTTCTGTATTTGCTCCTTAGTGCTGCAAGCATGCAACATTCGCCTGGGAAGAGTTGGCTGGTCGCCTTCCACTTTCGTTTGAGCTATGAAAATAGAAATAACAAGCGCTGGCACCACTTTCTGGTAACTAGAAGATATTTTCGAGAATCTTCCTCTGGCTGGGTGTATTCACTGCGTGTACACTTGGTAATAACCCAAATTTCTCTCAAACTGATTCTGCTTTTGCTATTTCGGTTTCCAGCGTTGCGAATGACTGAACAAGTTAGGGATTTTGCTCTCTGAACAATTTTCTGCATCGAAAACTGCTTCCGTTCTTTGTTCCGGGCTTTTTTGGTGCATTTTCCTTCTTTAGTGCCCTTTTTCCTTCACCGGGCATAAGCTTCAGGATCTTTTGTAAACATGCTGCTTTTGTGCGCCTTTGACTCTGAGTTTTGGATGGCCTATTGACATCAGCATCTGTTGAGTGATACTCTGGAATCTGTGGTCCTGTTGCATGCGACATCCGTTTATGAAGGCATCTCTTCTCTGTTCTCCGAGCATTGGCACTTTCCCCTTTTCCTTAGATGTTTCCTGCACATTGCTTTATGTTATTTCCTGTCTTACGGTTTACGCAAAGGAAAAGAGTAATGATAACAAAGATTGACATGAAAGCTTTAAGCTCTTATGAATGCATAATCATGACACCCATAACGAACTGACTCTTCGAAAAACACAAAATTGTCCTTCTTGAATACTTTGGCGTACATTCATTAATTTCTTTTAAGGCGCGCGCCCAATTTTGGTTTACGGATAGCTTTCCTTGAATACTGTGCCGAGGAAAATTTGCGATGGGTGATTTTTGCGACTCGCATCGCAGCATCGCGGATCGCGTCGTCAAGATGTGTCATCGCAGAAATTCATGATCGCATTTATCGCAAATCGCATTCATCGCAGATCGCAGATCGCAGATTGCAGATCGCGCTTAGTCATTCAATCATTGTGTGCTGCTTACGCGATGTTGTGATATGCGACGTCTCATATCGGCCGTCGGGGATTTCTTACAATTTTTCATTTAAGGGCGCTTCATAATGTATGCGATGCGATGAATTTCGCGTCGCTTCTTCGCAGTTTATTATGCTCATAGGAAAATGTTTCATTCTCTTCTCGTGATGCGATACAGCTTTAAGGAGTTGAATACAAAAATTTTCATAAAATGTTTTTTGGATTTTTTATTAAGGGTCCCCATTTTCTTGGTATTATTGCTAATACCAAACAAAAAGGGGGGTTGTTGGTGGCCACAACACATTTCCAATCCGTTAACGCGCTGGAAATGTGAAGCGCTCAATAATCTTTTCATATTTCGAGAGATTGAAAAGAGCTTAAAGAGGACTCCACTTTGAGGAACAAGTGGTGTCTAGGGTAGCAACTAGTTCTGGTGATGTTGGAACTTCTCAAAACATGTTGATTTATGTGAAGAGGTTGGCTAATAAGACCACTCATTGCAATTGTTCCTCAAAAAGGGTAAAACAACCAAGTGAAAGCGTATGATCAGCCAAAGGGATGGTGGCGATGGGATGAAAACAACCAAGGCTCATCTGATGAAAGAGGTTGATAGAATGGCAATCACGATGATTAAAAATGGAAATGGGTTCATTTTTACACAAACTTGAACCATAGGGAACTATGTTTGGGTTCAGTTTTAAGTTTACACAAGCATGAAATGAAAAAAATATGCTTGAATTTAGTTTCATTTTTACACAATCTTGAAACGAAGAACTATGCTTCAGATTGGTTTACATGCCCCTAGCATGATGAAGGGAGCATCTCCTTTAACCATATGGAAGTTGTTGCGGTGAAGCAAGATGGTTATCCAACACTTTTTTGGCTTTGTCCAGATAGGGACAAAGGTGAATGGGGTTATTCCCTTCACATAACCTACAGGGAAACTTAAATTTACCACCAGGTGCATGCCCCCTAAGCTTCATTGCATTCACCTAAGATTATGGCAGTAAAAGTCTTGTTGGTGGTAAGGAAGCAAAATCTTCTAATTCAAACCCATCAACTTCAGCTCCTTCTGGTTCTGATCCGCTACAGATTGAGAAACCTAACCCAGACTTAGTAATCAAACCGCCTGCTAAAGGTATACTTTGAAAGTCATCTTTCAATCCACATGCGAGAGCTACTCAGAATTATCACATTGTTGAAGACTTAGCTGTTTCCCCTTCAGCAATGTCAGCTTTGGAGGTGTTGCAATCATGTCCAACACAATGTAAATTGCTATTGTCGGCTATAGGAGCTGTTGATATTTAGGATTTGAACCTTATAAACTTTGATTTAGAGAATAGTACACCTCACCTACCTCATCAAATGGCTTTCTAGATCCTAGTGTTAGTCAAAAACAGACTTTGCTTTAGGACTGTGATTGATGAGGGAGCTTCTACGTGTATTATGTCGATACAGTGTTGGAGATCGCTTGGCTCTCCTACACTCAATCAATCCCCGATGATTCTAAAGGCTTTTGATGGCCGAGGGTTTCATCCTTATGGCATTTTGCAGGATTCACCTATAGGGGTTGAAGGAAAAAATGTTAATCTAGACATGGAAGTGGTTGATGCCCCTCTAGATTACAACCTTCTCTTGGGTCGTAGTTGGTCTTATGCTATGACTGTTATTGTTTCATCGGTCTTTCGACTTATCAAGTTTCCTCATAATGGAAAGATTGTTTCAATAGACTAGTTAACTTATTTTTCATCCGACCCAGCCTCTTCTGAGAGTATTCAACATGTCGGTAAGACAACTATCCCTTACAAGGATGTTGGGGTAGGTTTGGTTAAAGATTCTGGTTTACTAGGAACTTTTTCATTTCCTTCTCCTAATGTATCGCCTTATTTTTCAACTATTCATATGATTTCATCAAACACCATTGCTTTTGATGATCCTTGGATCGTTCCTTCCGATTCCTAGGTGGACTCTTTTGGTGATGCCATGCCTTTGAGTCCCTTTGAAGTTGCATATCAGGTTGTACAGTCGTTTTCCGACTCTAGCTCAACCAAATTTGATCTAATGAATGTGGTCCATGTGGAATCACTTTCAATATCAACCTTAGATTCAACATCATTTTCTGATCCTGTTCAGACTGATGAGAAGATTCGTGAACTTTTGTATGTTGATGATTTACCATGGGAAGATCTTCATCATCGATCTTCGTTTTTACCTGAGCTTGATCATTTTGAAAATGATTTTTCATCTATTTTTTCTGCTGATTATGTCAAAGAACCACAAAATCCATTGCAACATCTTGATTCTGAGTTAAATTTGGGAAATATTTCTCGAACGGTTCCTATTGACATTTCAGTTAACCAGGAATTATTGAAAACATTCATATAGGTGCTTCTTGTACAGATGATGAAATCCAAACTTATAAAGCCCTATTTCAAGAATTCCCCAATATGTTTTCCTGGTCATATGAATAAATGCTAGGAATCGATCCATCAATTATTGTTCATGAAATTAAAACCTACCCGGATGCTAAACCTATCCGGCAACGTTTGCATCAAATACACCCACGAAAAGCTGTTGCTATTAAAGCTGATGTTGAGAAATTACATTGATCAGGTTTCATTTATCCAATTCCCTTAACGGATTGGGTATCGAATATTGTTCATGTTAACAAAAAGCAAGGAACGATAAGAATATGTATTGATTATTGGGATATTAGTTGAGCTTGTCCTAAAGACAATTACCCAACTCCCTATATCGATCAAATTATTGATGATTGTGCCGACAGTGAAATTTTCTCCTTTATGGATGGTTTTTTCGGTTACAATCAAATCAACATATTCCCTGTTGATCAACCAAAAACGACTTTCATTTGTCTATGGGGGACATTTGCTTATTGCAAGTTTCCTCTTGGATTGAAGAACGTCGGAGCAACTTTTCAAAGGGCCATGTCTTATGCATTTAATGACATTAAACACATTGTGCAGCCTTATCTTGATGATTTACCTGCCCTTTCATTACATAGAGCCGTCCATCTCACTCATTTACGGGCAATCTTTATGAGATGTAAGCATTATCGAATTAGGCTGAATCCACACAAATGTGTTTTCTGTATAGAAACAGGTCGTTTACTGGGATTTGTTGTTTCGAAAGCCAGCATTTGTGTCGATCCCTCGAAGGTTGAAGCTATTTTCAAATTACCTCCTCCTTCGACTCTTCGCCAAATCCAAAGTTTGCAAGGGAAAGAAAACATTTTACATCGTTTCATTCCTAACTACGCCGAGATAACGAAAGGTTTTACCAGGTTGTTGAAATAGAACACTCCATTCTTTTGGGACGAGATAGCTGAAAAATCTTTTGATGCACTTAAACACGCGTTGACCCATGCACCGTTATTGCATCCTCCCAACTACAACCAGGATTACTTCTTGTACCTCGCCGCTTCTCATTCCACCATTGGGATGGTTTTAGTTTAGGAAGATGAATTCAATAGTGAAAATGTGATTTAATATCTTAGTCGAACTCTGAATCCGACTGAGCTTAAATATTCGCATGTGGAGAAATTGGCCTTGGTAGTTATTCAAGCTGTCCAACGATTTCGTCATTACATCTTATTATGCAAAACCACGGTAATTTCTTACTGTAACCCTATGATGTATATTTTGACTAAACAATTGCTAGGGGGCAAGTATTCCAAATGGATAGTTATCCTACAGGAATTTGACTTGGAATTTGAAAAAGCCAAGGCAAAGAAATCTTTGGTTTTTGCGGAACTGATGTGTGATTTCCCGCGTACTGATACTGAAACTGTGGCGGAAGAACCCATTGCGGATGAATCCTTGTTTCTTATCAGTACTCTTGATCCATGGTATGGAGATATAATTGTCTATCTCCAAACCCAATCTTTTCGGCCTGAAATCTCATGATCTCAACGAAGGAAAATACGTTTCCAATCCCAACAATACAATATTAGGAGATACGCTCTATCGCCATGGGGCAGATTCTGTTTTCCGACGTTGTCTAACTCATGAAGAAGTTGAAAAGGTTCTTAATGACTGTCACTTTGGAGCATGTGGCGGTCATATGTCTGGGTATTCCGTAGCCCAAAAGATATTGCGTGTTGGTTATTTTTGGCCATCATTATTTAAAGATTGTATATATGCAGTCCGGAAATGCCACAATTGTCAAATTTTTGATCGTAAGATGCGTGCTCCACCTGCTCCTGTCCACCCTATAATTGTCGTCGGTCCTTTTGCAAAGTGGGGTATCGACTTTATTATATGTAACCCTCACTCAGCCGGGGGGCATGAGTATATCATCCTTGTGGTAGATTATTTTACCAAGTGGGCCGAGGTGATGCCTACATTTTCGGTAGACGACAAAACTGCTGCAATTTTCATTTTCAATCATATAATTTCTAGATTCGGTGTTCCTCAAGCAATTATTACTGATCATGGGAGTCATTTTCGAAACATCATGATGACTGAACTAACATATCAGCTTGGCCTGCGTCACGATAGTTCTACTCCATATTACCCACAGGCAAATGGTCTGGTTGAAGCAATCAATAAAGTTCTAGTCACTATAATCCAACGAATCATTGGGATTCATAGGTCGAATTGGCATAACATGTTATTTTCAGCGCTTTGGGCATATCGAACCTCAGTAAAAACATCAACCGGTTTCACTCCTTTTCAACTGGTCTATGGTTTGGAAGTAGTGTTACCCATTGAATGCGAAATTTTGTCATTGCAAATAGCCATAGAATTATTATCAGCCACATCCGAAGAGGAGAAACGTTTGTTGTACTTAGCTCAGCTAGATGAGAATCGATGTGATGTTGCATTAGCAATCGAGACTCATGCCAAACGAATAAAAGCTTAGTACGATCGAAATGTTACACCCCATAATTTTTCGGAAGGAGATCTAGTCTTACTATACGATCAAGCAAACGATAAGCTAGGGGCTAGAAAATTTGTACCTATGTGGCATGGTCCATATATTGTTACGCGAAAGCTGGAAAAAGGGGCCTATGAATTGGAAGATTTTGACAGTTTCTTTAGGTAGACCTAGGAATGGGATTTATCTGAAAAGATATTATGCTTAAAAGATTAGTGTGGAGATTTTTTTTCTTTCTAGTTGGTGTGTTTTAGATTAGGAATGTGTGCCTAGTTTAGAGAGCATTTTTATCATTATTCCTGCTTATCTTGATTTTACTCTTGATATTGTAGATGTCGACATCTCTTCAAACATACATTAGTTTTGCTAATGGCACTTATCGTAGTACACGGAACATTTCTTCCGCAACTTGGGTTATCTATTCACCCTCTGATGAGTTGGTATCTATGCATGGGGTAAGCCTCAGTCAAACAACGAACAACATTACAGAGTATAGTGCAGTGATTGAGTTATTATCTGAATCCATTTCATTTGGGATTCGGAGTTTGATTGTTAGGTTAGATTCTAAAATCGTTGTATTACAGCTTAACAGAGTTTATGCCATTAGAAATCTAGTGTTATTGAGATTATTTTTGAGAGTTCATCTCTTGGAACATGAATTTGATTACATTGAATATCATCATACTCCAATATATTTAAATACATTAGCAGATGCAGTTGCTTCTCGAATGTTAAATACACATTTTCAATAAATCAAAATAGTAAATTTAAAAACATTCCATAACATGTTATACAAGATACCCAGTAATAGTGATATATCATAGCATAGGAGTGTGTCAAATATACATCGTCTTCGATCATAGGTTGAAAAACACCTTATGATCGGTAAAAATGATAGTAAAAAAAGATATAAAATGTCGTATGAGTCTACAAAGGCATCATCCTATCACTGGTGATGATCACGATAAGAAACCACTGCTCGGGCCACCCTACAAAGGAACCTCCTAAAAGGTCCTGGGACCCCAATCACATAGCGCTGTAACCTAAGAGGAATATCATCTATGCTAGTCTCTGGAATGTCTACTGTCAAACACTCTAGATGATTCTCCAATTCAGTTAGAGTCTCTGTAGATGGGTCCTGTGGGGCTGGTGCTGCGGTAGCTGGGTGTCTTCTCTCATAGGGCTGGAGAGTGGCTGGTCGCCGTGGACCCACATCTGCATTTAAAACTTTTTACCATCAATTTTGGACGATTTAAAAAAAAAAAAAAAAAAAAAAAAAAAAAAAAAAATATAGTTAAAATCTAGAAAGTGTTGAAAATGATTTTACCTGAATCATCCCATTGCTCTCTTGGTGGAAGAGCCATGTCTAGATCACCATGATAATCCATCCCAGCATATGGAAAATCCTGAATCATGAAAATTTGGTTTCCTAACCAACGAAAATACTCAGGTGGAAATCAAACAACGTCTGAACCCTCCTCGGGATGATGGGCCATCACTGCAACCCAACGCATAATCCTAGGCTCTCGGGGAAGCCCGACCTCAACGGAAAGCTGCTGTGGGACCAACATAGGAACCCTCTCTAGGCCAAAGCTCACAACTAAGAAACCATATCCAAAGTTTTTTAGTTGTTCGTTCTTTGCTCTAGTCAATTGTCCTTTTACATTCGCCAACACAGCTTTGCACCAGTTGGAGATGGTGCCTCGGTAACAGTCTACTGCCATTCGCATTTGGGATCCGGTAGCTAAATGCAATGATGTGATCCCACATAGTTTGGTGACAGTAAATGCAATCACTTTAAGTTCAGGACGGGAGATAGTCTTAATATCTATCTGTTTGTCCGATGTTTCGTTATTACAAAACTCTAGTCGAAGACTAGCGACAGACTGGCCACCTGGCCTAGTCCTGAATTGAGATAATCCTTCACCTCTCTTGGGCAGACCAGTCAAGAAGTATATGTCCTCTAGCTCGATTTCAAGCCGATGGCCACCAATAATGAAACACTGGTCCTGTGTACTCCACCTGTCCACCAGCCATTGGAAGAAGTCTACCTGAGCCCTCATGCCGGGTATGGCCCAAAATTTAAATAGTCTGCATGCTTTTAATGCCTGTATTGAAGGTGGATGAAGTAATGTGGATAGGTCCACATATTCGTGCTACCATTCCCACCAAACAAGCATTTTGTATATCCTACATTGCAAAGAAGGCAGATTAGAACATTTTAGTTCAAAATTTTTGGGCGGAAATGGAAAAAGTTGAAGTTTTAAAGCGTATTCCGTGGGGTCCGCACCCTCTAGTTAGGGACAGTGCATAGGTTTGCATTCATCCTTAAGAGCAGGTGCGGGACCTCGACCTTTTTCTTTGTACAAAAAAGTTGGGGTCTGCAGGGGCCGCATGTTGCACCTACAGACCCCCGCAAGCAAAATTTTAATCAAAATTTTCCTTAAAAAATCAATTTTTAACACCCTAAAACAAAATTTAAACGGTTGAAATGCAAGATTGGGATGATGTGGATTACCTGGAGCTGACGGTTTTCAATTCCAATGGTCGGATTTTCTGCAATCTTCACAGGAAGTTTCTTACCTAAAAGCTCTTTTTTCTTACTCTGAAGTCAAATGGTAAAAATGAATTTACAAAAGCCCTTTTTATAAGCTTTTTTGAGTAAATGATTATTTAATTTGTTTATTTTCCACTTTAAAAAGGTAACTTTTTGATGCATTTTTATTTATTTTAAACAGGTATGAGTAATCTTCTGAGTTTTTGTGCAGAATATTGGATTTTCAGGGATAATTGATCATTTTCGAAGAAAAACATTGGAGTCTTCTTTACACTCTTTTCTAACTCATGAAATATGAAAAGATCGTTGAGTTTTTCTTTTTAAACTCGTTAAAACAGAATTAAAAGGATGGTCCACTTACAACTCTTTTCTGACCGTGTAAAAATGAAAAGATTATCGGATGTTTGTCGTTTCAAGTTCGATATTGGTAATAAAACAACGTGTCTTTGATCGCTTTTTTACTTTTTCGGATCAAGGCCACTAATTATGAAAAGTACTCCTTGATCGTAATGGTCAAGCTATTCTCTCAAGTATTATTTTATACTTTTTCAGGCTTGGGAAACACAAATTTACAAAAAAGGACAACCATGGAGTTTCCTTAAGTTTTTCTTCTGACTCCCTAAAATTGAAAAACATTGAGTTTTTCCTATACTGGACTCGTTAAAATTTAATAGTAAAGGACCTGTTCAATTTAAACGGGAACAGACTACTCCTTCTTAGGGTTCGAATTTAGACTAAGTTGGACTCATCCGAAGGATGAGCTTATAAACATGCAAATGTTATCCTCCTCAAGCTTGTCAAACATAAAGAGTTACTTGCCAGAAATGGTGGGGGAAAAAAGAGAAAAATGAACCTGTTTGTTGTACTTTGTGTTTTAGAAAAGCATTCAATCACTCTTGAACATGACACTTTTTGTTCACCTGGGTTGGGAAATCCTTTGCCTAATAGTTAATCAAACCATATTGAAAGTCTTCAGCCAGTTTCTAGGTATTAGCTTTGGGTTAATTGTCACCAAACCATCTACAGTGTTGTTATGTGTTCAAGAGGTCAGTTCAAATAAACCATTCATCTTCAAAATATCTGTCATCCATCTTTGACCATCCCCGAGTTAGTCCTTGCCAAATATATTTCTTAAAACTTGATCTATGATTTCGTGTCGTGGGCTTGCCTATGACGGACCGCTTTCTATCGACTTCAACTCATTATCTAGAAAGATGATCTAGAAATCGTCAGTACCTTGGAATCTGCATGCCTCAATGGCAGGTTTCTTGCCTTTGACGACAGGTTACATCATTGACCTTCGATCAAAGGATTCTGTGACATGTTCAACATCAACTGATTTATTCACATTTCATGGATTGTACTGAGTACTTTGAGAGCCATTGACATTACTGGTGGTTTCTCTCACACTTGTTAACAGTTTACATCATTGACTGGTAATCAAGTGGTTTCTACCATGTTCGACTTCGACACATTCATTCACATGGATAGAATCGTACTAGTTCGGGAAGCAGAAATCAAGACCCTAGATCTAGTTTCCACCATCCAGGTTGTGAGGAATTTTGTTATTCATTATACAGTGGACTATTTGTTGGCATTATGTTTCTGGTATGGCTATATGTTACAGATGTTGTACTTGATGGCAACACCCATGGCAAGGCTCTCAATATGTTGAAAATTAAGAAGTATGCAGGAGATTAGTTCAGAAAGTGCGTACCCGCAGGTACACCGTGAAGGGACCGCGGCCTGATACGCAGGTCAGCAGTTCAGGAGGTGCGTACCCCCAGTGCACACATTTCAAGGTAGAGAAAAGCACACATGGGGTTTCTTACGTTTAACCTTTGGTATTTAGCCGACGGTTTTGTGTTATTATGGTGTCGGCCCGTGGTATTAATCCATGATTTAAGGAAGAGCTTTCCTATATAAAGCAAAGGAGATCATTTGGCTTGTGCATGTTTTGGGTTGAATATCTTATGAGGGCTAGATCTGAAATATTATGATCTCTTGGGAGTATGTCTAGATCTAAATAAGGCGAATCTACTGATGGATTGAGATCTCTTCGGCGCATGTTCAGATCTGTAGATCTGACTGTCTGGGTTATTTCTGAAGTCTTGAAATCATCTATGCCCGAAGGTACGCAGGTACAGTGAAAGAAAAGTGCGTACATACGCAGGAACGAAGCGTTTCAGGTGCGCCGGTACGCAGACACAGAAGGGTTGTAGGTGCGGAGGTCCGCAGGCAGTTCAATGGATACAGTGCGTATGTAAGTAGGTGAGCAGTTGAGCAGGGTGCGTACGTAAGCAGGCGAGCAGTTGAGCAGGGTGCGTACGTAAGCAGGCGAGCAGTTGAGTAGGGTGCGTACTGTAAGCAGGCAGTACATGGGTGAAGCTGCTTACTTCTCTTAAAATCTTTGTTTATCATTGCTGTGTTCTGGGTTTGGTCCTATTATTGTTGATCTGGTTACTACAGTTGACTGGGTGATTCTCTTATACTTGATGATCATTTGATGCTTATGGATCCAGTTTGAAAATTTATGAAAAGTGGTCCTTGTAAGAAAAGAAGTAGGGGGTTGTAGCTCCCTTCCAGGAGAGACTGGAAAACGAGAGAGAGAGTTGTAGCTCTCTGCAGGTTGCAGCCTGCGTACTGGTAAATGACTGCACCAGTACATAACCATTGTAAAAGGAGTTTCTAATTTGAAAGAAGATAGAGACATATTGCAGCAGGTGGTTTTCACCCACATTGGGTTTCCACCTTACATCTTGTGTTCTTTGGTGTGACTATCTGTTTTCTTTGTTCATGTTCATTATTTTATGGTACTGACATGCAAAAATAATTCAAGGAACAAATAAGGAAGATTTATTAAAAGAGTTAGATAATACTGATTCACCCCCCCTCTCAGTATTATTTCCAACAATTGGTATCAGAGCAGGTCCTTCAGAGAAGCTTGATCGCTTGAAGGTAGATCGTTCATCATGAGCAACTACGAGAGAGAAGCATCAATCAGGCCACCGGTTTTTGATGGGACAAACTTCAATTATTGGAAGGTAAGAGCTACTGCCTATCTTCAATCTCTTGGTACAGAAGTTTGGGACATCGTAGAGACAGGCTACGCTTTTCCTTCAGCCACTCCTACAGATGCAGCCGAGAAAAAGAAGTATGAAACAAATGCGAAAGCAGTCAGTACTCTATTAGGATGTATATCCTAATCAGAAT
This sequence comes from Pinus tabuliformis, assembly GCA_031772625.1. Classification (NCBI taxonomy): domain Eukaryota; kingdom Viridiplantae; phylum Streptophyta; class Pinopsida; order Pinales; family Pinaceae; genus Pinus; species Pinus tabuliformis. The sequence goes on along the minus strand of CM062806.1, from coordinate 318,491,528 downwards.
TCATGAAGGTAATGCACTATAAATCCGCAAAAGAGATATGGGACAAAATTGTCACGAGCTATGAAGGAGATGAACAGGTAAAACGTGCTAAACTTCAAACTCTCAGAATTCAGTATGAGACTCTCAAGATGTATAATGATGAAAGTGTGGATAACTATTTTCTTCGGGTAGATGAGGTTGTTAATTGTATGAAAAATTTGGGTGAAGAAATAAAAGAGGCTATTGTGGTTGAAAAGGTTCTAAGATCATTGTCTCCGAAGTTTGAATCTAAAGTATCTGCAATAGAAGAAAAGGAAAATCTACGAATCCTTACTATGTCTCAGCTACATGGAATTCTAACTGCTTATGAAATGAGAAAGGGAGGTCCATTAGACAGAAGAGAAGCTGCTTTCAAGGCATCAGGCAAAGGAGATTATTATGAAGCAAGCCACGTCCCAGAAGAAGAAGAAGAAGAATCAAATTTTGTCAGAAATCTTCAAAGGGGTTCTCGAAGGTTCAGAGGTAAGTTACCTTTTAAATGTTTTTCTTGTGGAAGAGTAGGTCATTATGCTGCAAAATGTCCTTATAAGGATAAAGGAAAGGAACCTGCTAGATGGAACAAGAAACAGAATGCAAATAAGAAAAGCTACTACACTCATGAAGATAGTGATGGTCTATCAAACAGTGATGAAGATGAACAAGGTAATGAATATAAGTTGTTAATGGCATTTGAAGATGATGATTATATGGATGTTATAGATGTGGATAACCTTTATGATGAAATTACTAGACTCAAGAGATGTATAGAAGAAAAGAATATGATCATTGATACTCTACAATTTCAAATTGATGAAAAAGAAAAACATCTTGAAAAATTAGAAGGTGAAATTGTTGGTCTTAGAAAAGAGATTGAGAAAACAAAAGCTATTAATCTTAAGTTTGTCAAAGGATCTGAAACTTTGGATGAGATTATCAATGTGTAGTAGTCTCCACTAAACAAGACAGGTCTGGGCTATAATGGAGAAACTTCTCAAGCATCCACCTCAAAAAGTTATCTTGATGCAGCAAGAATAAATGAGCAAAAGCACAATGAAGATCATTAGGTAAAGCAAGGACGAATTACAAACAGAAACTATCAGGGGCAATCCATCTTAAGGGTGAACAAAAGCTACAACCAGCCACAGGTAAAATCTTCTCAATTTGGTTCAAGAATAGATGACAATAGAAATTACAATCAATTGGCTGGTACATTCGATAACCGCAGAAGTTTCTTCAATGGACAATGCTTTTCTTGCCATAACTTTGGTCACAAAGCAGCTCAAGGTGTTGCATATAAAACGATCATGACTAGGGAAGCTCAAAAACAAAGAAGTATGACGGGGATTACAAAAAGGACCTATAACAACTTCTCGGTTCTTGAAAATGAAGTTGAATGCTCTATTTGCAATAACTTTGGTCATGAAGACTCTGAATGCAGGAGCAGGTTTCAGCAGAAAAAGGAACAAGCCTCAAGCACCAAAACATGGAGAATAAAGGAACCTCAAACAGAAAGATGTGGGATAGCATTTTATGCAGAGGGACAGGAAAATATATGGTACATTGACAGTGGATGTTCGAAGCATATGACAGGTGATAAAGAAAAACTTGAGTCTTATTCTGCTCTAGAAAAGGGAAAGAAAGTCTCTTTTGGAAATGATACTTTTGCAACTATAAAAGGAAAAGGCATTGCTCAGTTAAAAGAAAAGGTCAAGGCTGGAAATGTTTTGTATGTTGATGGATTGAAGCATAATCTTCTAAGTGTCAGCCAGATGTGTGATCAAAGAACCGAGGCTATATTCAGATCAAATGGATGTCTTGTTCGTGATCTTGATACAGGTAAAACAGTGATCAAAGGCAAAAGAACTCCAAATAATTTGTACATATTTGAAGAAGGACAACAACAATGCTATCTGAGCAAGGATGATGAGCACTGGTTATGGCATCGGAGGTTGGGACATCTAAGCTTTTCACAAATAAGGAAAGCATGCAAATATCAGGCAGTTCGCGACCTTCCAGATATCAAAATTCCTGACAACACCATATGCAAATCATGTTAGTTTGGAAAACAAACCAGAACTAACTTTCCAGAGAAAGAAGGATCAGCTAGCATGCCTCTTGAGCTAGTACATACAAATACATGCGGTCCTTTTAGGAAAAGAACACCTCGAGGAGAAGAATACTTGATATTATTCATTGACGATTTCTCCAGCTTTGTCTGGTTAGGAATTATGAAGCACAAAGATGAAGCATTCGAAAAATTCAAATCCTTCAAAGCCTTGGTTGAAAATGAATCAGGTCACAAAATTAAGTGCCTCAGATCCGACAGAGGTGGGGAATTTACTTCAAATGAATTTTTCGATTTCTGTGAAGAACATGGGATAAGAAGAGAATTCTCTACAGCAAAAACTCCTCAGCAAAATGGAGTTGTGGAAAGAATGAACAGAACAGTCCAACAAATGGCTCGTGCTATGCATGATGAGTCAGGAACTCCCGCAACTTTCTGGGGTGAAGCTACACATGTTGCGGTTGTTATTCTCAACAAAACAAATGTCCGGGTGAACAGCACTCAAACTCCTCATGAGCTCTGGAGTGGTAGGACTCCTTCGGTAAAGCACTTCAAAATCTTTGGGAGCAAATGCTATATCAAGAATACTGATGAGCAGCTTGGCAAACTTGAACCTAGAGCAGATGAAGGCATTCTTCTTGGTTACTCTCCACATAGCAAAGCATACAAATGCTACAATAAAAGACTTGGCATAATTGTTGACGGCATTGATGTAGTGGTTGATGAGAAGGGATACATTCCTAGGCAAGTACATCATGAAGACATCGAAGAAGATGAAGGCTACCCCCAACGACAGAATGATGAAGAAGAAGAACCTCAAGAAGAACCAGAGGAGCAAACAAGAATAGAAGAAAAGACTCCATCCAGATATGTTCATAAGAATCATCCAGAATCTCAGATTATGGGGCAGAAAGAAGCAGGTGTACAAACAAGAAGAACAGTTGCAGAAGCTTCAAGCTATTTGGCATTACTCTCCTCTACTGAACCACAAAATGTGAAAGAGGCATGCAAAGATGAATGTTGGGTGAAAGCAATGGATGAAGAACTTGAGCAGATCGAAAAGAACAACACTTGGGAGCTGGTTCCTAGACCAAAAGATAAGAATGTTATCGGAACAAAATGGGTCTTCAAAAATAAATTGAATGAAAATGGAGAAGTAATTAGAAACAAAGCCAGACTTGTTTGTAAAGGGTATGCGCAGCAAGAAGGAATAGACTTTGAAGAAACCTTTGCTCCTGTTGCAAGACTTGAGGCCATCCAAATGTTCCTTGCTCTCTCAAGTTTTCAAAACTTCAAAGTATTTCAAATGGACGTGAAATCAGCCTTTCTGAATGGAGACTTGGAAGAAGAAGTGTACTTTGAACAGCCAGATGGGTTCATTCTTGGAAATGATCCAAATCTTGTATGCAGATTGAAAAAGGCTCTCTATGGTCTCAAACAAGCTCCAAGGGCTTGGTACTACCGTTTGGACAAATATCTTCATCAACAAGGCTTTTCAAAAGGATCAGCAGATAGCAATCTTTATATAAAAGTTGAAAATGACAAATTGCTAATACTTGTTGTGTATGTAGATGACATTATTTTTGGGAGCAATGAAGAAGCTATGAGTCAAAGCTTTGCCTTGGTCATGCAGAAAGAATTTGAAATGTCCTTGCTAGGAGAACTGACATATTTCCTTGGTTTGCAAATCCAACAAAAAGAAGGAGGAATCTTTTTATCTCAAACCAAGTATCTCAAACAGATTTTGAAGAAATATGGTATGGAAGATGCAAAACCAGTATGTACACCCATGGTCACAAGATGTAGCCTCAGTGCAAATGATGAATCTGCAGCAGTACATCAACCAACCTACAGATCTATGATTGGAAGTTTACTTTATTTGACAGGTACCCGACCGGACATCATGCATGCAGTTGGAATAGTTGGAAGATTTCAGGCAAATCCGAAGGAGACTCATCTTCAGGCAGTGAAGAGAATTTTCAAATATCTTCAAGGGACTCAAAATTATGGCTTATGGTATCCTAGAGATACAGATCTTACACTTCATGCTTATACAAATGCAGATTGGTTCGGAAGCGTGGATGACAGGAAAAGCACAAGTGGTGGTGTGTTCTTTATGGGTTCCAGACGGGTATCTTGGTTCAGCAAGAAACAGAGTTCGATTGCCTTGTCTACAGCTGAAGCGGAATATGTTGCTGCTGCATCTTGTTGCACCCAACTCCTTTGGATGATGCAGACTTTGCAGGATTTTCAAATCACTTGTACACCACCAATCCCCATCTTATGTGATAACACAAGTGCAATCAGCATCTCAAAGAATCCTGTTATGCATTCAAAAACCAAGCACATACCAATCAAGTATCATTTTCTCCGGGAACAAGTGCTTGAACAGAAGGTCAAGTTGGAGTATGTTCCTTCTAAGGAACAAGTTGCTGATATTCTCACCAAACCATTGCCCAGGGACACTTTTGAATACCTCAGGCAAAAGCTGGGGGTTGTTGATGCATCATCTTATTGCTGAACCTCTTCTGATTGATGGTACAGGTTCAGGGGGAGCATATAATGCATTATTGGCATTATGGAGGATGTGCAGAAGGAGATCTTGGAAGTAGCTGCAATATGTCTCTATCTCTTTCATGGTGGATTATGGTTCTTCATTGCAGATCTGGTTCATATTCAGGGGGAGCATGTTCTTAGGGGGAGCATAACCCTTTGCCCTTGATGTCAAAGGGGGAGAATGAAGCTGAAGTTTTGAGGTTGCCATCAAGTCCAAAGGGGGAGATTGTTGGCATTATGTTTCTGGTATGGCTATATGTTACAGATGTTGTACTTGATGGCAACACCCATGGCAAGGCTCTCAATATGTTGAAAATTAAGAAGTACGCAGGAGATTAGTTCAGAAAGTGCATACCCGCAGGTACACCGTGAAGGGACCGCGGCCTGATACGCAGGTCAGCCGTTCAGGAGGTGCGTACCCCCAGTGCACACATTTCAAGGCAGAGAAAAGCACACGTGGGGTTTCTTATGTTTAACCTTTGGTATTTAGCCGACGGTTTTGTGTTATTATGGTGTCGGCCCGTGGTATTAATCCATGATTTAAGGAAGAGCTTTCCTATATAAAGCAAAGGAGATCATTTGGCTTGTGCATGTTTTGGGTTGAATATCTTATGAGGGCTAGATCTGAAATATTATGATCTCTTGGGAGTATGTCTAGATCTAAATAAGGCGAATCTACTGATGGATTGAGATCTCTTCGGCGCATGTTCAGATCTGTAGATCTGACTGTCTGGGTTATTTCTGAAGTCTTGAAATCATCTATGCCCGAAGGTACGCAGGTACAGTGAAAGAAAAGTGCGTACATACGTAGGAACGAAGCGTTTCAGGTGCGCCGGTACGCAGGCACAGAAGGGTTGCAGGTGTGGAGGTCCGCAGGCAGTTCAATGGATACAGTGCGTATGTAAGTAGGCGAGCAGTTGAGCAGGGTGCGTACGTAAGCAGGCGAGCAGTTGAGCAGGGTGCGTACGTAAGCAGGCGAGCAGTTGAGCAGGGTGCGTACTGTAAGCAGGCAGTACATGGGTGAAGCTGCTTACTTCTCTTAAAATCTTTGTTTATCATTGTTGTGTTCTGGGTTTGGTCCTATTATTGTTGATCTGGTTACTACAGTTGACTGGGTGATTCTCTTATACTTGATGATCATTTGATGCTTATGGATCCAGTTTGAAAATTTATGAAAAGTGGTCCTTGTAAGAAAAGAAGTAGGGGGTTGTAGCTCCCTTCCAGGAGAGACTGGAAAACGAAAGAGAGAGTTGTAGCTCTCTGCAGGTTGCAGCCTGCGTACTGGTAAATGACTGCACCAGTACATAACCATTGTAAAAGGAGTTTCTAATTTGAAAGAAGATAGAGACATATTGCAGCAGGTGGTTTTCACCCACATTGGGTTTCCACCTTACATCTTGTGTTCTTTGGTGTGACTATCTGTTTTCTTTGTTCATGTCCATTATTTTATGGTACTGACATGCAAAAATAATTCAAGGAACAAATAAGGAAGATTTATTAAAAGAGTTAGATAATACTGATTCACCCCCCCTCTCAGTATTATTTCCAACACTATTCATAAACAGATGGCTGCGCCCATACTGTGTCTACATATTTCTATACTTGTGATGTGTTACAAAATCATTCGTGTATCAGAACAGTTTAGTTAGTTCTCTAGTCAGTTTTGATCTGAGTATGGGAATGCCTACCTCAGCGATGATATCTTCACATGTATATATTTTGTATTGAATGTTTTTATAGGTTCCGACCGGGGTATCCACATGAATATGCTTGAAATGATAAAGTACTTCACTCTTCTTAGATGACAAATACTATCCTCATCTATTATAGACTTCGCACTTTATGGGGCAATTTGTTGCACAAAAATTGTCACCATGACATTCTGCAGTCTGTGTGAGTCTATCACCACTCATACTTTCCTCCTTTGCAAGTCTTAAACCTCAGTTCTTCATGTCAAGTCTTGAAAATAAGAGAAAGACCTTAAAAGTCTCTAAAACTCTGGTTCCGCACTTTCTCTTAGCATTACCTGCGGTCCCACACCTAATGGTCATGTCCCCTGCGCACCTGACCGCTCTATCTCTGTGTAATGGGTGTGGGCCCCTGTAAAAGTCAAAAAGGTGCAAGTACATTCTTAAAAACTAACTTTGAGTCATTTCTGGAAGCTTCTAGAAGGAATCTTGAGGTGGAAAGTTTGCTCCTTTATGATTCATGCATCCCATACCTAAAGGAGTTAACCCCTTGATGTGAGGTGCTTATCCCTTTGAAGGAGGACTCTATCCCTTCATAGGTGGACCTGTAACCTCCTTCCTTTGCACTATAAAATGAAGCATTGGGCTGGTTACTGAGGATGTTGAAAGCTGAATATTTTTGAGGTGAAATGCTGATGGAACTTTGTCTTCTTAATTGAGCTTTGAGAGGAGAGATCACATACCTTTTAATGTCATTTGGAAGAGAGTGAGGCATGTAAAAGTAGAGGAGATTCCTGTTTGGACCCTGGGAAGAGCTTGTACAACATCAAGGCACCAAGGTTGTAAAGTTCTTCTATTTTCAAAGTTAATACAATCAAGTTTATTTTTCTCAATAAGCTGTGTTTTATGGTTTATTTTATGAACTCCTTGATCATCATAATGAACATGATTTGTTATATTAGCCATGCAGGTGTTATTTGATGTGTGCTTGTTTGTGTTTGCAGATTCTCAAAAGGAAACTCTTTTAGACGGTCGAAGCGTGGCTACCACAAACTAGCATTGGACTTAAGGTAGGGTCTAAAACGCCTCTTAGTTTTTATTAATGAATCACAATATGTTTAAAGAAAGGTAGATTTTCTTGTCTTGCTTGTTGCTAGATATCTGTTGATACTAGGGAGATCGGTCTTGTCCATAAGAACAATTTATCCAGCCAACAACCCAATATGAAACCAAATAGTATAACTTGTAATTTAAAACCTTAATTTTGTAATGTTGTGATGTGAAATTGAATAAACTGCAATGAAATGTAGAATTGCAAAAATGATTCACACATTGATTATAACATTGTGAAAATATTTGTTACAATGCGATGTTGAATTGATTTTTGCACCAACCCAATGTCACAATATCCAACCGTAATATAGTGTTGCAATGTAATGTTGAAAAAATTGCAATGTAATGTAACATTGTTACAATTATTGTCAGATTGTGAATGTCACATTGTGGCAATGTTGCCAGAACGCAATGTTGGATAGATTTATGGATAATTTTTTTTTTTTTTTACGTTGGATATAATAGGTTTACAATAAACCCAAGGGATCAATATTATAAACCTAAGGGATTAATGAACCCAAGGGATTATTAATATTTTAAACCTAAGGGATTAAAAGCTCGAGGGATTAATATTACAAACCAAAGGAGTTAATAACCCCAAAGGATAAATATTACAAAACCAAGGGATTAATAAACCCAATGAATTATTAATATTATAAAGCCAAGGGGTTAATATTATAAACCCAAGGGATTAATATTATACAACCAATGTATTTTCAATATTATAAACACAAGGATTAATGTTATAAACCATATGGATTAATAAACTCAAGGGATTATTAATATTATAAACCCAAGGGATCAGTATTAAATCAAAAGGATCAATATTATAAACACAAGGATTAATATTATACTATTACAATATCGTAGGAGATATAAAACCAAGTATGACGTTGAAAAATTTGCAATGTAATGTAACAATGTGACAATGATTGTGAGATTGTGGTTCTCAAATTGCGACAATGTTTTCTAAAGTGCGATGTTATATAGATTTATGTGATGTTGGATATTATATGCTTATAATAAACCCAAGGGACCAATATTCTAAACCTAAGGGATTAATAAACTCAAAGGATTATTAATATTATAAACCCAAGGGATCAAAAACTTGCGGGATTAACAATTTCTTTTTTTGTAATCTTGGTAGGACTATATCTTTATCATGTCCAATAGATCACTGGATCGAGACAATGAATTGAACTAGTGACAGGGATTAATATTACAAACCCAAGGAATTAATAACCCCAAGGGATACTTATTACAAACTCAAGGGATTAATAAGCCCAAAGAACTATTAATATTATAAACCTAAGGGATTAATATTATAAACCAAGGGATTATTAATATTATAAACCCAATGGATTAATATTATACACCCAACGAATTATTAATACTATAAATTATTTACTTTTAATAATATTAGTAACCATTTATTATATCATAACGCCTGTTTTCTACCTAATTCACATTAATAGGTCAACCCCAACTAATATTAGTATAAATTATTCTTGGATAATATTATTATTTGAATTGATAAATATGTTAATTATTATTAATATTATTGCCAACTAATTTATTACATAACAACTATTTTTTAACCAAACATTATTATATAAATTAATTATTTTTAATTTATTATAATGGCTAGTTTTCTACAATAGGTCAACCCTTACCAATTATATTATATAAATAAGCTAATATTATTATTTATTATGTCGTGATAACAACTAGCTTTCCTCCTAATTCACATTGACTAGGTCAACCCTAGCTTATAATATTATTTTTCTTAGATTATATTATTATTTAAATTAATATATTTTGACAATTTCGATAATAAATAATTAATTATTATATAACGGCTAGTTTCTAATTAAATATTACTTAATTACTCCTAAATAATTTTATTTCACCAACGACTAATTCCCAATTCCCAACAGCTAGCACTGAACAATGATGCATCCATGTTATTTATTCTCGTAGATCGATTGATTTCTCACCTTGTCGTGAGGATGAACCACATTAGTTGGTTTGAAACGTCGACCCAATCCTTACAATGTGATTAGTCCGAAAGACTCTTTTCTAAATTATGGATCACAAAAGTCTTAGATCTAACAGAAACTAAAGTTATTAATGCTATAGACCCTAGGGATTAATATCATACACAAAATGGGTTTTCAATATTATAAACCCAAGGAATTAATATTATAAACCAAAGGATTAATATTAAACAATATGATTAATATTAATAATATAAACCCACTTATTAATATTATACTCTTATAATCCCAAGAGATTAAACACAATATATTAATATTAAAAACACAAGGGATTTATATTGAAAGCAAAGGATATATTTAAACCCTAGTATTAATATTAAACCCTAAGATTAATATTATAAACCCTAATATATTATTATACATGTTAGGGATTAATATTATTAACCCAAGGGATTATTATTATTATAAATTAAAGGATTCATGGACTCAATGGATTAATAATATAAACCAAAGGGATTAATAAATCTAATGAATTATAAACCCAATGGATCAATATTAAACCCAAGCAGATTAAACGAATGATTAATATTAAAAACAGGGGGATCAATATTAAATCCAACATATTTAGATTGTGAACCATAGGATTAATATTAAACTTTAGGCATCAATATTAATCTCAATATTAAAACTAATATAATAAACCCTAACACAAAATCTTTATATTTTAATCCCAACATGAGACTGATCTAGATCTTGGGGGAGGCCCCCAAGATCTAAAAAAATGAAATGCAAGAAGGCAAGAGGAGAATACATAGTAAACAAAACCACAAAGAAACATTTTTTAATTGAAGCATAGAATAAAGGTAGAAGTTGCATTGTGGTGGACAATCTGTTCCTTTACAAAATGTGACTTGCCACTTATAACATTTTTTAATTACAATACCACGAGTAAATTCCATGGGTGGGTGTTATAGACATTTTTGGGCACTGCAACTCCAATCATAAATGTCCATAAACCAAGGGCTCCTAAGTCCCTAAAAGTGTTGCTCACACCCTAAAGGAACAAGGTCAGCTGATTACATCATCTCCCATAAGTTCTCCACAGAAAACTGCTCAGAACTGGTCAAAGTTGGACCATACAGACTGCCCAGTGCAGAGGATGCGATGTATCCCACCTTCTCAATGTAAAGGGTGCGATGCATACTGGAAAGCCCTTATGTAGGGTGCGATGGGCGAGAGTGGACAAATGGCAGAGACAGTTTGCGAGGTGGATGATCATAGAATCTTTCAGAAACTTCTCCTATGACACTTGCCTCTCTGAATTCGCCCAGGGATGAGTTGGAGATCATCAATCTCCAAGTGGAATTAAGAACTATCAGAGAGAGGACACTAATCAAAATTCGAGAAGCTGACTCACCCCCCTGCAATCATCTATATATGGATCCCTCATCCCAGAGATCCAGAGGCTGGAATCTTGTATTTTGTGAGGAAGTGTTGTTGATTTCTTGGTGGAACATCAGAGTGTTGGGTGATCTAAGCTTTTCATGAGGTGAAGAAGGGCTTTCATGCTGAGAGGATGACGCTGGGTCAGAACAATGGGTTTTAATCCTCTTTGCTATTCTTGACATTAATAAAGCTATTCAAGTTTTCCTCCACATTCTTGTATGTTTGATGATATATGCATTAGTGTGGTCAATATATATCTGGTCCTATATTGTTTATGATTGTAGATCTTTGTTCTTCGATAGTATTATGCTGCTTTGATTCCACAGGTGATCTTTGAAGCTGTGTAGATAAGGGAGAAGCGGCAAGGATCTGTCAGAAGGGAGAGGAATCAAGTAAGGAACCAAGCGCAAGACTGAGGTTGGTGTCCTTCATTCCCCTCTTATCTACTTTTCATAAGGGAAAGCGAAAGTAGTTTTAGTTTGTTTGTTTCTAAGATAGCTACCAGTCTTAGTGGGACTAGCAGCTCCGAGTGGACACTAGATTTCCCGATAACAAAATGGCAACTCCACTGGGGAGTGAATAGCTTGTTTTCTTGTGTATATTTGTTTGTTTTATAAAATTATAGACGGAACCTGAAGTTAAGCCAGCTAGCCTTCGAACTGCATTTGCTATGCAAGTGCAAAGTAGATCAATTCTGCTTCAGTCTATCTCCGAGTTTTGTTTATGAACTGAACAATCGATTTGCAAACATCCTAATCTCTAGTAACCTCTTTAGATCAGCCCTTCTGATTTATATTTACTGATTATCATTTTCTTGGCCTAAATCCCTGAACTAAGCTGCAAATTGTGATCAAAAGCCAAGCAAAAGTCTCGCACTGTACCATCTCACCCTCTCTTCTAGGCAGTCAATATGCATCGCACTTCCCGTGTACAGTAGGTGGGATGCATACTGGATTCCCTGTGTAACAGGTGCGATGATCAGAGAAGGCTAATTTTGCCTGCAGACTTTGGTTTTTTCTTCACTCTCTTCAGCTCTATTCAAGATTTTTGTTGTCTGTAATCAGTATACCACTGTGGAAACCCCCTTCGTTTCCATTATTCCACCTCCATTGTACAAAGAACTATGAATGTTTTTATGTATTGTGCGCCATTTCCAGTTCTCTTTTACGAAGAAGTAGTGTAATCGAACTGTCATCTTTTGATTTGGAAGTGTCACAAGTGTCGTTTTCAGTCAAAGAAAAGAATTCTATTGTTCTGGATGGTTGATTATATAGTTACTCTTGTATTTGATTTGAATTAGTAGTTTTTCAAAGTGTCGAAAGCAGTTTTCAATTCAAAATAGTAAAGTGTCGTCATTATCTTCCTTTCATTTTTTTAAGAGAAAATTGTTAGTACTGTCACTTTGAAAAGATAATTTAGATTTGTACTTAGCATTCTTCTTGTCATTCACACATTAAGAAGGCTGAAAACAAATACATGCATGTGCATTCGCATTTAGACTGCCTGTTGGTTTGATTTAGGACAGTGCATCTAGTGTGTGCTCTCTGCTCTATGTTGAAAGAATGTCATCTCTCTTTCTTTAGTAGCTAGGATTTTCATTGCAAAAAGAAGATTAAACGATTGTTTATCATCTTAGATTGCATTTTAGGAGTTGTGTATCTACATCACGCGGTGAACCTGAAAGGAAAATTTTTAAGCAAGATCAACTATAAAATAAATTCAATGAACATAAAAACGCTTTGGAACCTAACGCACAACATCTAGAAGTCTAGGCTAGAGATGTATTATGACATCGTAAATCCTGGTAACTATCGCTTTCATTGTTGGTTGGGTGATTCCTCCTCTTTGAGACGACAAGTGCCAGTACGGACTTGTGATTCAACGTACCGTCGAGTATATATTGGGAGGCCACAATAGGCTATATACTTTATCCATAGGAAGCCGTTTCTGCCACCCTATCGATCGCAATGCACTGAACACAGCATTCGGGAAGATTGACTGCCATACCTTAAAAAGTATTCTGCATTTTTGCGATTGGTTTGGTAATCCCTCTGTCTAGATTTCCAGAGTAGTCTCTTTCATTTCTTTTCAGACTCCTTAAAGGAAAAGGTCCATCTGAGCACTTGCCACTTCATGCTCATTAAAAATCGAAGGCGACTAGAGTCATCTTTTGTTTTTTCTCGACTCTTAAAAATTGAAAAAACAAGTTGTGTCAAAGCGTCTAAAATTCATTTAATTCGGAAACATTTTCCCCTTTATTTTTAGTTGATCGAGTAATCTGCAATCGTGGAAGAAATTCAATCGAAACCTTGTCATTTATGGAGGCTTACGAGTCAACCGTCTTTATCACCAGAATCAAAACTATTCCGGACAAAGCGAACTCGTTTAACCAGTTCAAAGTCCCCTGGTTAGGTTGGAGCAAGTGTTCCGACACCCTCGGAGACTCCAGTTACTCCAAACATTTCTGGTATCCCTGCCTTTACAGAGGAAGTTCCGCAGCCACCAGAGGACAGTAGAACTGATCCTAGTGTGAAGGTAAACACTTCTATTCCTAAACCGGCTTCATCTACAGCTGATTCGGAAGGTGTTATTCCCCAAACATCTGTCGCTGCGGAATCTGTACCTTCTTCGGCACCGGAAATATTTTACGAACTTGACGTTCTACCTCTTCCACCTAGTTTGATTGCTATAGAAGAGATTGTTGAGGATCCCCCGCCTAGTACTCCATCGCATTTTGGATTTGGGACCACCCTATATCCATCTTTGTCAGAAATTAGTCTACCGTTATCGGGAGCTCCTGTAGAATCGCTAGGAAATCTTTTGGATAGACTAGATATGTCTGAACAATTGTCAACATCTAGGACTGTGTCATCTAACACAGCGGCGGCAGAACTTCTTGCTGTCACTCCAACAATGTTCACCGGCGTACCATTTGTCCGAACTAGCTCTTAATCGCTGGAGGGATCCCATCCAGGGGCCATTTCGACAATATGGTTTGTTCTCGTTTGTTCATCTGGAATAATATCTGGAATCTCTTATGTTGAGTCTAAGCAAATTGATCCTTCACGATGTCAATTTGGGCAGTTCGGTCCTCAAAGGAAAATCGTTCCTTTGAATACCGGATTACCGCCGTATGGGGGGCAATATACCCTTTCATTGTCTCCTCCGGGAGAACAAACATATGAGAGTTCACAACAGAATTCAGGTTATGCTAGAATTACATCCAGTGGTTGGATGCCAATACTGCCTCAACAACCAAGAGTTGTATACCCAATGCAACAAAGTCTGCCTATGTCAAATATCCCCACTACACCAGCTATTGTGACGATGTCGCAAGTACAAGTGTTGCCTGTTGTATGCCAACCTCCTCAGGTCACAATTCAACAGCCTCTTGTCTCTGCAACGCCACCACAATCATCAATTAGTGGCTCCCTAACTGGAGTGACCCAGGCTCAAACAGGTATCATTACCCCTCATCTTGGTCAAACAACTAGTATTGGACAACAGCAAATGGTTTCACAACCAAGGCTGGTGCAATATCATCAACCGCAATTCCAACAAGTTTACCAAGGATCTGAGCACCAAATTTTTGCAAGTAATGGGCAGCCGTATATTCAAAACGGTCAAAATCAACCATTTCATTATGGTTATGCCCATCAACCTTACCAAAGTTATCATCATCAAATGCATTATGCTGGTATGCAAAGACCCACTGCTCAAGCAATCCCATCTTATTCGGGGTATGCTTCACCGAACCTGAATCAACAGTTGCCCTTCGTGGCGAATTTGGAGTTACCAGATCTAAATAGGCTAACAAATGATCCAATCGCTTACGCCCCGTGGTGGCCAGCGATTCCTCATAAACTTCCATCAGATATCCCTAAATTTAATGGAAATTCGGGTGAAGACCCGTCGAATCATGTGATGACCTTTCATCTGTGGTGTTCATCCAACACTCTCAATGATGATTCGATCAGACTTCACCTTTTTCAGCGAACGCTAACTGGCCCGGCAGCAAAATGGTATATCGAATTGCCTAGAGCTTCATTTGATAACTTCAGTACCCTAGCCACAACCTTTTTAACCCATTTTCAGTTACCGATAAGGTACGAAACAGGAACAGAGATTCTTACTAATTTCAAGCAAACGACGACCACTCACATATCCGATCATGTTCATGAGTGGTGACGTCGTCGTAGAATGGTAAAATCATATGTTCCTGATTAGCTATTAGCTGATTGGTTTATTAAGTCATTGTTACCTTCTATTACAAAAGATGTGGAAAAGGGAGGATTCGTCACTGAAGAGCAAGTTATTTCTCGTGCCCAATATATAGACTTGATTTATACTCATTCTGGCACGCTCTATGATAAAATCCCTGATGCTCCTAGATCGGAATTTTCTGTTCCCCCACCTCCTAAGTCAAACAAAGACTCTCATGCCGGTGATGGCGTGATAGGTACAACTAGCACGAAAATCGTAAAGGCTACATCAAAGAAGGCCCGTACAGTTTCTAGTCAAAATGCAAATGAGGAACTTCTTGCCACAGAGGTTAATGCCATGTCGACCGACAAGAGCAAACAACTAAAGCAACTGGGGGGCAAGAAGAAAAAGAAAGGGAGAAAGAAGAAAAAGGATGATTCATCTCCTGAAAAATCTTTTGCAAACCCTTCTGGGCAAAGGAAACCCCCTTCGGGTGTTAGATATGCGATGATGATCATCGGACAAGAGATTGTCCACATAAAGCTGAGATTAAGAAATTCTTTAAGAGTTCAAAAACCTCAGCGGTATTGACTGATCCGTTTCCAAACTCGGGAACCAATCTGGTTGCTAGTGACAATGCTTCCCAATCCCAAGTGCTAATGTTGTCTGTTTCGAAGCAGCAAAATGATGCTTTGATATCAACAAGGAATAAAGATTACGGGAATCGACAGCTGTCGAACAACAAGGATAATGATCAACCTAGTAGTTCAACAACAACTTCGACCGAGGTTGTGCCACCCATCATCCCTGAGCTAACAATAAAACCGCCGAAGGGAGTAGTACACAAATCAACATTTAATCCTCATGCCAGAGCAGCACAATATTATAATATAGTGGAGGATCTGGCCCAATCGCCATCCGCTATGTCGACACTTGAGATACTGCAAAATTGCCCCTCCCAAAAGCAGGCTTTATTATCAGTAATAGGTGGGATTGACCCAACGGATTCTAATCTTGTGGCCTTTAATCATAAAGGATATGACCCTCAATTACCAGATCAACTAGCTTTCCTTATTCAAGTGAAATCCCTCAACAAAACTGTTCATCGAACGATTATTGATGAGGGGGCATCTACATGTATTATGTCAATGAGTTGCTGGAAAACTTTGGGATCTCCATCGAGATCATTGACGATATTAAAAGCAATTGATGGACGAACATACACCCCATACGGGATTTTAAGTAACTTGCAAGTTGAATTGGGGGGCAAAACAGTAGAATTGATGTTGAAGTTATCGACGAAAACCTCGATTACAACATCCTACTGGGAAGGCCCTGGATATATGCTATGGCTGCCGTTGTGTCGACATACTTCAAAAAGATTGCATTTCCCTTCCAAGGAGGGATTACAATCGTCGACCAACAAACCTTCCTCCCCAAAAGTTCACAAGTTACGGGAAGTAGTCCAATGATCCATGGAAGCTCTCATTCACTTCAAAATACCGGAGTAGGCCTCCTAAAAGACCCTACATTGATGGGTTCGTTTTCCCTACCGCCTCCAAATAATCTGGTGGAAGAAGCCACGGTGGAGACTTGCAATATGATATCTTCTATATCTAACAGATTCAGAAGATTCCTAAACATTTTGTCAGCATGGATCATTGCTATTTTAGAAATATTGTAGCAATCAATTTTCTTGGCCTGGGGGGCAAACCCAAATCAACGCTCATCGAGTGTTTGGATAGATAGGTCTAAGGAATATGGCACCTCTTCAGATCCTTGTTCGCATGTACATTCTACAGACGAAGGAATCATTCAGTGAATGATGATAGAAGAGGCACCAAGGGAAGATCACCACCATCGTTCCCATCTTCCGGATTACCACGAAGATTATTCTAGTGACCTTAATCATCCTTCAGTTTTTGATTTTCTATCAAATACTGTAAATACGGTGGATTCTGAGGACAGTTCCTATCTTGTGTCAACCTCATTAAAAAATGAAACAACTCCCTTTCCAAATCGAGTCTTTGATTACGATCTCGTAAAATCCAAGTCGAGTCTTTCAAAGATCTCGAAGGTAAACCTTCATTCCAACCACCGCAATGAATGCAATGAAGCTTGGGGGGCATGCACCTCAATTTGCGTTATTATGCTGGGGGCATGCAAACTTATCACGAGCAGTGTTACCATAGGGTTCAAGCTCGTCAAAAAATAAACCCGCATGAGCAGTTTTTATGTGGAGTTCAAGCTCGTTAAAAATTAAACATAAGCAATGAGAAAATGTTTCCCCCAGAGTTTAAGCTCATTAAAAAATGAACCAATCTCTGGTAAATAACCATTGTGAATGCATTATTATCAGCTTCTGAGCCTTGTTTGTGTTCTCATCATCACCTCCACTCGGTTTTAGCCGATCATTCACCTCCATTTGATTGTTTGCCCCTTTTGAGGAACAGCTGCGAAGAGTGATCCTATTAGCCATCCTTGTGACACTGCCGTGAATGGAAAATTCCAAGCCTTACCTGGAATCAGCTGCTACCCGAAATTATCACTCGTTCCTCAAAAAACGAGTCTCCTTTAAGCTCTTTTCATCTGACTCGTAAAATATGAAAATATTGCCAAGAAATTGGCCTCTCCAGCTCTTTGAAGCGACCAAAAGTGATATCCCTCCTCTAGATTTTAATATTTTTGGACCTGAGGGATTATTACACAAAAAGATCGAGCGCTTGTTTTATTCTTCTCGTTAAAATTACCGAAAATTCATCCCGTTTGTATTATTTTATACTTTTTCGGACTTAACAGATTATATGATGAAAAAGTATTATTGGAGTTTCCTTTACGTCCCTTTCAGACTATCTAAAATTGAAAAGGACCAAGTTATCTTTGTCGTTAAACTCGTTAAAACCGAATAGCGACAAACTTGTCCCTACAGACAAGAACGAGTTTCACTGTCACTAGGCTCGTTAAAATATAGCGACGGGTTTGTGGCAAATTATAGAACAAGCATATGTTATCCTCCTCAAGCTTGACAAAAATAAAGAGGTACTAGTCGGCAATGACTGGGAAAAATTGGGAAGAAAACTTGAAAAAACTTTATTGGTAGCAAGGTCGCCCTTGAACATGACACTTTCACTCCGCATCCAAGTCGGGTTGGGTTGTTCCGTTCACCGGTCACATCACCATTGGTCCATCAGACCATCCATATTTGGGGTAAATTCTACCAATCCATGTCAGTGTCGCCGGTATGTTCAAGAGAAGTCGCTCAGAGAATTCACCTGTGTCTCATCCGCTGCAATACATTCACGCTCCATTCTTTCATGACCGCCACCCTGAACCCTGTATCATCAAATCGTTTTCACCTCCGAAATAATTTTCTCTGTTCTGACGGGTCGATTCTTGTCGACATCAGCTCATTATCCAAGAAGTCGACCTAAGAACAACCCTTTCAGTACTTTGAAGCTTGCACACCTCAATGGCAAGTTTCTCACTTCCGGCGACATGTTTACATCAATGGCCTTCGACCGAAAGATTTTGTGTGGTGTTCGACACCGAGTCCCTTTTTCACACCACGCGAATTGTACTGTAGTACCTTGAGGGTCATCATCATTATCGGTGATTCCTCTCATGCTTGTTAACAGATTACATCATTGGCTGGTAATTAGGCGATTTCTTTCCATGTTCAACTCCAGAACATCTTTCACATGGATCGACTTGTACTCCGAGTAAGGATTGGACGAGTTTGAAGACCCCGATCTAGTTTCATCCATCCGGGCTGCGATATATTTAGGAAAATAAAGACATCAAATGTACATCATTACTGCACAGATGATCATTTGAATCAAAGGATGATGGCTCTATCAGAATCATCAGTCTGCCACACAGACGGTTGTCTGTCTTATGTACATAAAAATGAATTTATAAAGCTGAGCATGGGAATGCCCGCCTCAGCTAGATCATGAAAAATATTTATGAAGATAATGTATTGCATTGTATCTTATTACAGGTCACCTTCCAGCTCGAAAAAACTTTGGATCCTCATGATAAAGCATTTCACCCGACATCAAAAGATTAACGACCTCATGCTTTAGGGGGCAACTGTTATAGACATTTTTGGGCACTGCAACCCCAATCATAAATGTCCATAAACCAAGGGCTCCTAAGCCCCTAAAAGTGTTGCTCACACCCTAAAGGAACAAGGTCAGCTAATTACATCATCTCCTAGATGTTCTCCACAGAAAGCTGCTCAGAACTGGTCAAAGTTGGACCATACAGACTACCCAGTGCAGAGGGTGTGATGCATCCCACCTTCTCAATGTAAAGGGTGTGATGCATACTGGAAAGCCCTTCTGTAGGGTGCAATGGGCGAGAGTGGAAAAATGGCAGAGACAGTTTGCGAGGTGGATGATCATAGAATCTTCCAGAAACTTCTCCTATGACACTTGCCTCTCTGAATTTGCCTAGGGATGAGTTGGAGATCATCAATCTCCAAGTCGAATCAAGAACTATCAGAGAGAGGACACTTATCAAAATCCCAGAAGTTGACTCACCCCCCTGCAATCATCTATATATGGATCCCTCATCCCAGAGATCCAGAGGCTGGACTCTTGTATTTTGTAAGGAAGTGTTGTTGGTTTCTTGGTGGAACATCATAGTGTTGGGTGATCTAATATTTTCATGAGGTCAAGAAGGGCTTTCATGCTGAGAGGATGACGCTGGGTCAGAAAAATGGGTTGTAATCCTCTTTGCTGTTCTTGATATTAATAAAGCTATTCAAGTTTTCCTCCACATTCTTGTATGTTTGATGATATATGCATTAGTGTGGTCAATATATATCTGGTCCTATATTGTTTATGATTGTATTACTCTGTTCTTTGATAGTATTATGCTGCTCTGATTCCACAGGTGATCTTTGAAGTTGTGTAGACAAGGGAGAAGCAACAAGGATCTGTCAGAAGGGAGAGGAATCAAGCAAGGAACCAAGCGCAAGACTGAGTTTGGTGTCCTTCATTCCCCTCTTATCTACTTTTCATAAAGGAAAGCAAAAGTAGTTTTAGTTTGTTTGTTTCTAAGATAGCTACCAGTCTTAGTGGGACTAGCAGCTCCGAGTGGACACTAGATTTCTCGATAACAGTGGGTAGATACCATGGTTGGATGAATACCATGGGTAGATGCCACTTACAATACAATGGGTGGATAAATACCATGAGTGGATGAATACCATGGGTGGATGCCACTTACAATACCATGGTTGGATGAATACCATGGGTGGATAAATATCATGGGTGAATGAATACCATGGGTATATTCCACTTACAATACCATGGGTGAAAAATGTGAGTGGATAAATATCATGGGTGGATGCCACTTTCCTTTCGGATCATTCCCCACTCATTAAGAAGAAATGGTCCCCATTGAGTGAAGTTCCCTCTTAAGAAGCCTTTGTTGAATATGAAGATCCATTGAAGAGAAGGGTTTTTTGTGGTTAATCCATAACTGTGATGAACAAAGATCTGAGGATAGGGATACCCTGTAATGCTTGTGACCAACTGTGACACTCACAATCTACAACATAGAAAATGGACTTCGATGAAGTGTGAGTTTGTGGTTGACCCATAACCATGAAAAATGAAGATCTGAGGATAGAGTACCCTGTAATTCTTGTGACCCACTATGATACTAACAATGTGTAGCCTAACAAATGGACTTCAATGACAAGGGTTTTGTGTGGTTGAGCCATAACCTTGGGTTTGTGGGTGACCCATAACCGTGATGCTTGTTATTCTGCTTGGTAGAAGTATGATGACTTGTCTAGTAGATTCTCCTATCTAACGAGATGTTGTAAAGGCTTCTTTCACATTATAGACCTCTTACTGCAACTTTTTTGATAGCTTCCTCTACATGTGATGGAATCAAATTCCGTCAAAGACCCGTTTGAGGTATTGAAGAGATATTTCTATTGATATAAGACACTTGAACTTTAAAGTCATGGTATGCACAGTTGCACAACATTCCAGACATATGTAACTTCAATTTCTTATATTTCTCAAACCGGGGCACGAAATCAAATTCCATAAAAAACTCATTTGAGCTAACAGAAAATAATTTCAAATGAGCTATTTTTCACCTTATAAAATTATTTTTAGAGGTTGTAGAACTTGCATGAAGTTTGCTGAAGATTGATGTAAAACTTTGAAACTGAAATATTCTTTAACCCTCATTCCCATGTTGTCATAACCTAAATCTGATACCACTAATTTGGATAATGGAGCGAAGCCCCCATTATCTAAAAAAACTTGAAATTCCAAAGGAAAATAGGAGAATACACATTAAAAAAAACGACACAGATTTTTTATTTTTATTTTTATTTTATTTTATTTTGTTTTATTTATTTTTAATTAAAATAGAGAATAATTGTAAAAGCTACATTGTGGTGGACAATTTTTCCTTTTACAAAATGTGACTTGTTACTTATAACATTTTTTATTTACAATACCATAAGTAAATTCCATGGATGGGTAAATACCATGGGCGAATGAATATAATGGATAGGTTCCACTTACAATACCATGGGTGGATAAATACCATGGGTGGATGCCTCTTACAATACCATGAGTAAATTACATGGGTGGATGAATACCATTGGTGGATAAATACCATGGGTGAATGAATACCATGGGTAGATGCCACAATACCATGGGTAAAAACTGTGGGTGAATAAATATTATGGTTGGATAAATACCATGGGTGGATACAACTTTTTATTCGGATCACAGACTCAATAATATAACTTGTAATTTTAAACCCGAATTTTGCAATGATGTGATGTGAAATTGAATAAATTGCAATGAAATGTAACATTGCGCAATGATTAGTAGATTTATTATAGCATTGCGACAATGTTTGTCATAATGCGACGTAGGATTGTTTTTGTACCAAGCCAACGTCATAATATCAAACCCTAATATAATGTTGCAATGTGATGTTGAAAAATTCCAATGTAATGTAACATTACAATAATGATTTTGGTATTGTGTTGTCATAATACGACAATGTTTTCCACAATGTGATGTTGGATAGATTTCTAGATAGATTTTTGTGATGTTGGATGCTATATATTTATAATAAACTCAAGGTATCAATATTATGTACATAAGGGATTAATAAAATGAAGTTATTTTACTATTATAAATCCAATGGATTAGAAACCTAATGGATTAATAACCCAAAATAATAAATATTATAAACCCAAGGGATGAATAAACCTAAGGAATTATTAATATTATAAAATCAAGGGATTAATATTATAAACTCAAGGGATTAATGTTATAAACCCTAGTCTCAGATGCGGGTGTACAGAAGGGCATTAAATATGATGGGACAGGGGTGGGGAGAGATGGGGCGACACCTGCCTACCCAGGACAAGCCGCATAATTGGCTTCTGATAAACGGATCTCTGCATTTGAGAAGCGCAGGGTTCATTGGCATTATTTTAAGTGGTTCCGGATATCATATCAAGTCCTCCGCTCTGGTTCATGCCTCAGCACGCTCCAACATGCCTCAAAGTTTGGCTCTCTTCAATGCAACGGTAATGGCAGATTGCAGATCGATAACCAGCAATATGCGATTGCAATCAAATCCATCGCAATATCGACGAATCGCAGAATGGGGAGACCAAAGGGCAAGGCCTTAACTTATAGTGATATGCGATTGCGATCAGATCGCATCGCAATATCACATCGGCGGAAACCAAGGGGCGGAGCCTTCACACTTTCACATGTGCGATGCGATGATGCGGACTCGACGGCGGATCGCAGAATGGGGAGACCAAAGGGCAAGGCCTTTACTTATAGCGATATGTGATTATGATTAGATCGCATCGGCGGAAACCAAGGGGTGGAGCCTTCACACTTTCACGTGTGCGATGCAATGTCGCAGACCCGACAGAAGATCGCAGAATGGGGAGACCTAAGGGCAAGGCCTTTACTTATAGCGATATGTGATTGTGATCAAATCGCATTGGCGGAATCCAAGGGGCGAAACCAAGGGATGGAGAATAGACAGGGGCTGCCTGATGATAGTTCGAGGCTGACTGTGACTGCCCAGGTGTTCATTATCTGGTCTTTTTGTTTTTTGCTAGTGTTGCTTGGGTTCTAGCTTCCTATCTGGACTAATCGTGAAGGAACCATCTTACTACTTTTTTTGTGGGGTCTGGACTTGAGAAGTGATACCATTTTTGAGGTTTCTGCTCTCACTGGACTAGTTTCCCCAATGTTGGGGTAGTCCAAATTTTGTTGATACTCTATGATACCTTGGTTGAGGCCTTGTCCTCTTTGTATCTTTCTATACATATTAATAGATTACTTTTACTTAGAAAAAAATGTTATAAACCCAAGGGATTAATATCATACACAAAATGGATTTTCAATATTATAAACCTAAGGGATTATTAATATTATAAACCAAAGGGATTAATACTAAACTCAAAAGATAAATTTTAAACCTAAGTGATCAATATTAAACCAAAGGTATTATTATTAAACCATAAGATCAATATTAAAAACCCTAAGATTTATATATCAAAGAAAATAGTAATTTATAAACCCTAAGATTATAAATCATAATATATTATTATAAACATTAGTGATTAATACTGCAAACTCTATGGATTAATAAACCTAAAGGATAAATATAAAAAACCTAAGGATTCATATTATAATTTGTTGGGTTTAATAAACCCAAACGATTATTTATATTTTAAACAAAAGACATTAAGAAACCAAAGTGATTAATATTATAAACCCAAGGCATTAGTATTTGTAACCTTATGATTAATATTAAACCCTAATATTAATATTGTAAATCCTAAAATTAATATAACAAACCTAAGAATAATAATATAAACCTTAAGGTTATAAAACCTAATATATTATTATACATATTATGGAGTAATATTATGAACACAAAGGATATAAACCCAAGGCTTCAATATTAAACCCTAATATTAATCCCAATATTAGAAATCATAATTTTATAGCTAATATAACAAACCGTAATCTAAAACTTTAATATTTTAAACCTAATATGAATCCCAATAGTATAAATTGTAATTTTAAAACCTAATTTTGTAATTTTGTGGTGTGATATTGAATAAATTGCAATGAAATATAACATTGTGACAATGACTAGCAGTTTTAGTATCAAATTGCAATAAGGTTTGTCATAATGGGACATTTTATTGTTTTTTGTATCAATCAAACCTCACAAATTCAAACCATAATATAGTGTTACAATGTGACATTGAAAAAATTGCAATGTAATGTAAAACATTGTGATAATGACTGTTAGATTTGGATGTGAGGATACAACATTGGATAGATTTCTGCACCACTCAAACATCACAACAGTAAACCCTAATATTAAATCAAACATTATAAACCATAACATTATGAAACCAAAAATGTAAACTCTAACATCAAAACGAAATATTATAACCCTAATATTAAACCCAATATTACAAACCCTAATTTTGTAATGTGGTAATGTGACTTTAAATAAATTTTAATTCAACATGATGTTCTAAAAATGATTGTCTTTACCACCTACACTAAAATTCTTTATCTGAAACATCACAACATTAAACCTCAATGTTAAACCAAATATTATAAGCCATAACATTATAAAACAAAAAATATGAACCCTAACATTAAAACCGAGTATTATAACCCTAATATCAAACCCATGATTACAAACCCTAATATTAAATCCTAATTTTGTAATGCGACAATGTGCCTTTGAATATAAAGGAATGCAATGTAACATTATAACAATGATAATCATTATCTCCTACACCAAAACCCTTATACTAAATGCTATATATTAAACAACCTATATTATAATCTCTAATATTAAACCTAATATTATAAACCCTAATATTAAACTTAATAATAGTTGACCATAGTTGACCTGGGTTACTTGTGGTTGAGCATGACTGTCAATGGTTGACAAAAGTCAACCATGCTAAATAGTGTCAACTATGGTGTAAAATGGTTGACCATGGTGACCATAGATAACTATTTAAAAATCCTAAGAATTATAAACCCAAGGGATCAATATTAAACCTAGACACATTAAACTGAAGGGAGCAATAAATTGAAGGGATTAATATTAAAAACACAAATATTATTATTAAACCCAACAAATTTATATTATAAACCTCAAGATTAATATTAAACCCAAGGATTAATAACGTAAACCCAAGGGTTTACAAACCCTAGGGATCAATAAATCAAAGGCATTATTATTACACACGCAAAGGATTTTCACTATTATAACCCCAAGGTATTATTAATAATATAAACCCAAGAAATTAATATTATACGGTTGATATATAGTTGATATAACAAAAGTCAACCATGAGATTACTATTATATGGTTGATATATGGTAAACATAAAGCTAACCGAGTTTGATGATAGTAAACTATTTAAACATTTAGCTATATTTATCTAGTATGGTTGACTATGTTTGACTATGTGGTTGAGCATGATAGTCATGTTAAATACAGTTGACTATGATTCCCATGTTTACTATAGTTAACCATGTCAACAATTGTCAACATGTCAACATGTCTTAATGTATATATTATTTCTACTTAAGCCATTACAAACGTGTAAATTTTAATATATCACTAATATATCATTAATATCATAGTACGCTTTTATTAATCTTATTTAAATGCTATAATAATTTTATTAATTTTATGAGTATATCTTAATATTATATTAATATCATAATTAAATATTAATGATATATTTAATATTAATGATCTATTAAGTAAATATGGTATTACTACCTAATATTATAAACCGTAATAATATAAAAGTAACATAATAATAAAACATATTAAAATGTCATAATACTAATTTATAAATTAATATATTAACATATGGTTATTAATATATTAATAAGTTATAGTTATTAATATATTAATAAGTTATAGTTATTAATATATTATTAAGTTATTAATAAGTTAATAATAATAATAATAATTGATTTAAATTGTAGGTTCATATTTAAAAAAAATAACACAATTATATTAAGTTATAATAATACACATATCTAATTAAACATTTGAATTTGAAATTACATTTTAATTTTAATTAAAAATATTATTTTAAAATTCATTTTTCATTTTTTTTGGGACCCTATCAACTATTTTATCCTTTTCTATTAATTAAAACTCAAAATTGCTTTTAACTTTATTAAATTTTTATGAACTAATTCTTAAAATTATCATCTATTAAAATTTTAAATACTTTTGCAATGAAAAAATATAAATATAAATATATGTTTCATCGTGGAATGTTAAATTGTAACTCAATCTTCCCTGCTTTACAGAATTAAACATTGATTATACTTTGAATGACGAATCCATGGTTAAATATCTCTTTCATTCATCCGGGAGTGGACAAGTACATGTGCATGCATATATATATTCTTAACTAGGTGCCATTGGAACTTTGATATTTTGTTGTCATGGAAAAGCATTGTGCATGCCATATTAAATCACTCGATTTGTGGTGCAATGAGAACAACATAGCTTTAATTGATACGGATGTGATATCTTTTCGTAAAAGCGAGATAGCGTGTCCTTAATTTCATTGGGATATAATTTTTTTTTTTAAAGAAAGTACATTATTTTTAAGAGAAAAATTTTAAGAAGGGAAATTTATTATAAAGATTAAAATTTTGGTGAATTTTACTAATTTATAATGTGTAAATTATAAAAAATTTAGTGATATTTTAGAAAAAATATTTAAATTTTTAATGATTTTATAAAGTTTTTATAAAATTTTGGCAATTTTTAAGGTAAAATAATTTTTCCTTATAAAATTTAGGAGAATACTTTTTAAGAAAAAATGGGCGAATACTTTTTAGGAAAAATTTGGAATATTTTTTAGGAAAAAATGGGAATTGGTGAATTTTTTTTGGAAAAAGCATGGAAAATCAGCCCATCTAGAAATATTAGCCCCTAAAATTTTCCATGTTAGAATATAATATTTTCCTTAAAAAAAATATTTTGTAAACCAACTAGATAGTTAGAAGCAATCCCACGAGTATTTCATTATAAATTTTCCAATCCTATCCTTTGAATTTGATCATTGGTAGGCTTGGAATTTGAAAGTTTTGATCGCTCGCAAGGTTGGAATTTGGAATCGATCGCAGGCAATGTTGGAATTTGACATCAGACCTACACGTCAACTTTGATGGCTAAAAACATATTTTCAGAAGTATTGAGTGTGTGAACTATGACGAGTATCCAACGGTGGTGACCGTATTAAAAAGTTAATTTGATTGTGATGAGCAGTTTACCCTTCATTTAAATTATCCATAAATAAACCATTAACTTTTTTTAATTAATGAATCCCTAAAATAGTTTTTGAAATTAAAAAATAAAACTAACACAAAAAAGTAGTTTTGATCATAAGAACAAATATTGACCAGCGAAATGCTATGTATCACTTAATAGCTGTAGAATGAAAATGACAACACAAATATAAAAAACAAAAACTAGGAGGAATAAAACCATTTAATTGTATCCTCTGTTGTCCTTTATATTAATACATTTCACTGTATATTTTAATTCTCTCCATTATCCTCCGATCCGGGTGCGAGCTAGCTAGAGATCCACCTAGGGATCATCGTCATGAATGATCGTTTAATGGTTCGGGTTGGCGTTTCCCACAACCTCACACGCTCCTCCTTTATGATATGAAAGGGAGTTGTCTATAATGCGACTTTTTGAGATTCCGGTGATGGAATCCGGCGGAAGAAATTGAGATGAAATCATGATTTGTTGCAGTTAAAATGGTTTTTTAACTGCATATTCGGATTCAGCACCCTGAAAAACCCCGGGACGATTTCATTGTGCAGAAATTAGCTATCAAACTTGGATTCCAATAAATTACTGCCGGATTTTCACCGGAAAAAATCGCCAGAAAGGCTTTCAAAAAGTCGCGTTAAAGACTACTCCATATGAAAGGTGGTAGATCACATCTGATCCATTACGTGCCGTTGGGCAGTCTAATAAAATTACATGTGGTGGGAGCGGAGGATTATTTGCAAACATTTGTCCGACCATCAAACTGGTGTTACCGGTATATGAGGGGGCCTGTCACAATTGTTTTCTGGTTCGTGGAGCGTGGAACAGTAAAACAATGAAGCTCGGGCTCTGTGTAACCATGGATGCAAATCGCCCCCTGAATAAAATCACACAAGAAATAAATTGAGTTTTTCAAATACATATTATAAAATAACGCAGCCTGTTGAAATTTTAGAATTGAAATTTTATAAAAATAATGCAACGATCTTTTAGCTTTAATGTTATTTTTTAAAGTTTTAATGTGCTTAATTTTTTAGTTAATTCGAGTATTTTTTTAGAGAATTAATCAGAAAATTGGAGAAACATAAACAATAATTTTTATAAAAAATAATAATTCTTATATTATAAAAAAAAACAATTTCTATCAAATTTCTATATAAAATGTTAAATAAGGTTACAAAATTGATTATTTTAATTTTGGTTTGATTTTGGTATTTTATTATATGTTATTTGCAAATTGTTCTACCATAGAATATGGTATAATCTAAAATAAATTACTAATACTAAAATGTAAAATTTTTATTAAATAATTAATTTAATTAAAAATGAATCAATATTGTCATTGACATTAAATAATATAAAGAGCTCTGATACATATTTAGGAGGCATCATGTGACTCATGAGAGGTGAGTTAGTAATTTCTATATAATTGCAACTAAAAGAAATATAACTTCTATCCTAACAAAAAAATATGAAATAATGAATTGGTTGCAAATTGGTACCTCTTTTATAAAAAAAACAAAAAACGTAATTTTTATATTTGAAAAATTATAAATGGAGAAATTTAAACAGATAACTAGTTAGTGATTCAAATTGCAAAAAAAAGATAACTTCTCTCTTAAAAATAATTATAAAATAGTAAATCTTTGCAAATTGGTAACTCTTATAAAAAAATAAAAATCATAACTTCTATATTGGAAAAAATTATAAACTGACAAATTTAAGTGTTAAATGGATAACTCCTATAAAAAAAAAATAGAAAAAAGATAAATCAATATTAGAAAAAATTATAAATCATATAAAATGGTAAACTTTCAAATCCATAACTTTTATACAAAAAAATAGAAAAACAGTAACTTCTATATTACAAAAAATTATAAAATGGCAAAATTGAGTTTACAATGGATAAGGCTTATGAAAAAAAAAGGGATAAATCCAATATTAAAAAAAAAATTAAGTATTTGTAATATGTATAATGTCGAATTTTTTCCGTATTGAATTTTATAGGGTCGAATTTTTTCCGTATCGAATCGAATTCGAATTCGAATTTGGTAACTATGGTGGAACACACGGAGAAAACTCGATAGCGATTTGTCTCTGCTGGCAGTTGGGGATTTGGTATGTTTCTATGCTTATCATATTCCATGGGTTGGGGGCTGCAATTTGTGATTCGCCTTGCTTTTGGAGGGGAAAAGAAGCCATGGTTAATTGGAAAGTTTCTGGGATTACAAGCTCGAGCTTTCTCCACTATGTTATGTGGATATCCGTCTTTTTTGCCAATTTTTTGTCCCGTATGTTTACTGTGCAGGATGAATGTGGGTTTCTTACCATTCCAAGTTAAAACTACATTAGAAAACCCTGTGGTGAGCAAGGGTTCAGATATCTTGACAGGGCCGAGTCTACGGGCTCTGCTCTCATGGTCTCAGGGGTGCAAGGGGGTGGTAGTTCTTATTCAGAAGGTGCATCACACTCCAGGAGGATTCATGTTTCGTATTGGCTCGGGTGACGGGTTCATGGTGTACTGCAGTGTCGTTCGACGCTACCTCTCTTATTTTTCCCTCCCAGTTTAAGTTTAATTTCTAGGTGGTAGGTGGTTTTTTGTATTGTTGTTATTCTAGGTCCACCTAAGTCGCTTCTTCCTCCAACCTCTGCATAGTGGGCTACGTGTCAAGTGGGCTGCGTCTCAAGTGTGGTTAGGTGTGAGAAAGTCGATGAAGGGTGGTCTAGTTCAGTTCATTATGGAGAAGACTCCTCCCCGTGGTGGTGCATCTCGACGCAGAGGTAGTGGTCGCAAGATTCAAGGTGGCAAGGGAAAGGAAACATGCACGAGGGAAGGAAACATGCACGACCGCCGCGAAGCCTCGTGCCAACGTGGCACTAAAAGGGATGCTGAGATTTTGCAAAACATGGTCGAGGCTTATTGTGTTGGGACACCAAGCGAGGTGAAGAATCTCTGCCTATGGTTGATTTGAAACCTAATTTTCTCATCGATATGGTTGCAACATGTTTTTATTAGCTTTCTTAATAACCCCTCAAAAATATTTAATCTAATCCATTTACCCAGGGCTATATTTTTATAATATGAATAAACTTAATTTTCATGATCCTTTTCCACACATCCTAGACTTTATTGATGCATTTCAAATTTGTGTTTTATTATTAATATGGATAATAATATTTTCAAAGACAATAATATTTCTTTAAAAATTGTGTTATTAATATATATAAATGAATTTTCTTATAGGATAATATATTTCCTTTGGCTTTCTCATTCATACTAAAGAAATGTGGTTACTGCACAAACCCCAGTATCTTTAAGGTAGAAGCATAACATTCATATCGTTTAGTCATTTTTAAAATTTTACGAGTAGCACAACTCATTCTATTGGTCCAACATTTTCTGGATAGGGAAAACAAATTCTATGAACATGGTGAATTCAATTAATTTGTGAATATTGCTATTTAATGTAAAATATGATCATGTATAGTGTGAAACATAGGTTAAATTATATATTGTAAATACGGTTAATATTGCTAATTATATTATTAATTATTAATTTCATTATATGTTCTAAAAGAAAAGCAGTGAGGTAGTAGCACAGGGAAGAGTAATATAGATGAGAAAAATGTGATATGTTGTCCTGTTTGTCCTTACAGAGTCTCTCAAAATATGGATTGTCCTACTGCCCTATTAAGTTTCAAATCATTCAAATGCATATACTCTCTTGGGAATAAACTTGGTAATCAACCAGAATTAAAGTTTCAAATCATTCAAATGCATATACTCTCTTGGGAATAAACTTGGTAATCAACCAGAATTAAAGGTATTTGGGTGTCCACAACCCAAGACACTTGCAATGAAATAATGTAATTCCAGAACCTATAATAGTTAGACAATGTCAATACAAAAACATGTCAATACAAAAACAATGAATGGAAAAAATTAGTTACTTGCTTACAAATATAGCACTGAATTCTTGCTCAAGTCCTCACATTAAACTGATACAACGATGAATTCTTGCTCAAGTCTGCACATTAAACTGATATAGCAAATTTATTCTTGCTCAGGTTTGTACATTAAATTGAGGCAGAAAATGGTAGTAAGATGTGATTATAGCACTGAATTCTTGCTCAAGTCCTCACATTAAACTGATGTAGCGATGAATTCTTGCTCAAGTCTGCACATTAAACTGATATAGCAAATTTATTGTTGCTCAGGTTTGTACATTAAATTGAGGCAGAAAATGGTAGCAAGATGTGATCATTGCGGGGAGGAAAGAATGTAATTCCAAAACATATAGTAGTTAGACAACATCAATACCAATACAATGAATGGAAAAAATTAGCTACTTACTTACCAATATAGCACTGAATTCTTGCTCAAGTCTGCACATTAAACTAATATATCAATGAACTCTTACTCAGGTTTTCACATTAAACTGACTGACAAAAAATGGTAGCAAGATGTGATCATTGCAGGGCTATGCTGAAGGAAATATTTGAGCTAAGATGATCAATCAATATTCTATAGATTGGGTATATAGAATGGGAAAACCTTTGCATTTCCCCATTGATTGAAAATCGTTAAGTGAATTCTCCCACTGCCAACCATGATTGAGATTTATTGTTCTCCAACCAAGTATAACGATAACGAAGTCGTGACAAAGCCTGAAGCTAGTGTTAGGCTATATCTTACATAATAGCAACGTGTTCCCCTCTATTCACCATTAACAACATTACGTACTTCTTAGGGCCATACCATACCATATTCTCTAATGGCCTTGACCAATATTGATCAAATATTCTGTACCCAAGTAAACTTCGCTCACTAAATCTTGTAACAATGATGACAAGGGCATCTTCAACTGGTAAAGTGTCGGGCCTTGTATATTGAATGACTAGTCAGAAATCCTTGTGATGAAACAAATATGTATTTACATGTTATTAAAAACATTAAATCAAATATGTCTTATACATTTCCTTAGAAAGATGAAAAAGAATTCAAACAATGCTGTTTCCATACATGTCCTTTCTTGTTTTGTTGTGTTACATGAAGAATTCTGAAAAGTTGCATATTCGTTTACTTAATTGATATATTCCCCATTTCACAGTAACTAGTGACCATGTCATGCTTTGACTGTTTCTTAGTAGATACAACTATATGCAGAAAAACAATGTCATCAAGATCTATCAGATACTGGAATTCAAATAATTAGATGGAAGTATGTTCCTTCTCCAACGCTTGCATTGCATATGGAATATGAAGTGTAGAAACATACACAATTGAAAACTCATGTTATAATGTTCCACTCTGAATTATATGTACAAACCAATGGCAACATGCTAAAACTGAGTTCTATCTTAAAAAAAGCCTTGGGGAATTCTAGACTGCTAGCAAAAATATAAACCAAACTGGTGAGCAAGTTCTCTTCTTTTCTTGTCCTTTGTTATGTCACATACGGATTTTAATTGCATTAGGGGATGATTAGGCATAATAATCTAGAATTGGATAATTTTTGTAACCAATTGGGGTTGCTTTTTTGGCAGCTTTGTTCTTGGCTCATATGTCCACTTTCTATGGAATTCATAAGAAGGTGAAGAAGAAAGCACAAATTCTGAGATGTAGCAAGGGAAAACTAGTCGAGTGATGACCTATAACTCTGCAAAAGAGGCAATTTGAAACATTAGTAACTAGTTTCATCTTCTGTAATCAGTTAATTATGTCAATAACAAATTTCCATGATGACCTTCATAGGGAGGCACAAATGAGTGGATTGAGACAACAAGGGAAAGCTCTCATAGAGACAAGAGAATGGGGACCGGTTGGAAACAAGCTAAGTTGGAAAAGGGTTGTTATAAACTCTTGTGATTGTTGAAAGAGACTAGTCACAAATGAATTGTTGTTCTAAAATAAAATTACTGCCTGACACCTAACGTTGAAGATGTAAATATATTGTTCCAAAGCTTCTGTAAGTTTCATAGCCTAAACCCTATGCTTATGTGTATCTAATTAAAATCTTTAATACTGTAACAAGCTAAGTTGGAAAAGGGTTGTTATAAACTCTTGTGATTGTTGAAAGAGACCAGTCACAAACGAATTGTTGTTCTAAAATAAACTTACTGCCTGACACCTGAAGTTGAAGATGTAAATATATTGTTCCAAAGCTTTTGTAAGTTTCATAGCCTAAACCCTATGCTTCTGTGTATCTAATTAAAATCTTTAATGCTGTAAGATCAAAGGGTTCGATGATGTTGAATAGCATCTATAAATTTAGTAAGAATTGTTTTGCTGTTGAATAACATCTATTAATTTAGTAAGAATTGTTTTGATGTTGAATATTTATCTACTTGTTGCAGTGTTCCATGGACTAATTAACTTCTCTCAATTCGACCTATTGTGGTGGCGATCCTGAGGAGGGACACGTAGCTGTGACTGTTTAATTCTTTCGGTTCCAAGTTAAGTTTGGTGGCAGGATTTTGGTGTATGACTTTAATGTGGTTTATTGTTTGTTGTCCGACCTCTGTACTGACCTCGGGCTTGCAACTATGGGTTATCACTTTCGCCGAGGGTGTTTGGAAGTCATTTCTCCTTTGCAATGGTTTGGCTCTACAGGTGCTTAGTGCTTTCACCTAGTATTTGCGATGGTTGGTAGGTTTCATGCCTTGTTTGTCTTGTATGGTGGTTTACTGTCTTTTGCTGGTTCTCTGTGGTCTGTTGGTGCTATGCCTCTGCTCGTTCTCTGTAGCGATTTACTGCTATGATTTTTGGAGGGTTTCAGGTCATTTTCCACTCGCAAGTCTATTTGTCTCTGTCATTTGCTTCAAGCTTCGTTGTTAAAATTGGAAAATAGGGACAAACTCCATGTGGGTCAGCTTATTTATGGCAGCTGATATTTTTATTGGATCCCTCTTGTTGAGAGGTGTAGGATTGATCTAAAGATCATCCGATTCCAATAAGTATTTATGGAGATATGAATTTATTTTTATTATGGAATTATTATCAAGCCGACCAGCAATTTGAGTAGGCTCAGAAGCCCAATAGACATGCCTATTCATCATCTACGTTTTAGTATAAATTGGCAAGGACTTGAAGTCATTTTAACACACACTCTTTAGGTGATCTCCTCTCCACGTCTTGGGTTTTTGGAGAAGGAGAGATACTAAAGAGTATGATGCCCTAGCTACCATATGATGCCCTAATCCATTAGCAATGGGAAGCAACTATACACACAGCAATGTGATGCCCTAGATGCAGTTATACACAGTCATGAAAAGGAACTGCTATCAAGGCATGGAGCCACAGTTAGAGGAGATCTGGCCGCAGTAATGGAGCAGCCCTAAAACGCAGTCAAGGGAGACATTGATACGTTGTCCTAGAAGCCTTCATATGCTGCCTGTAGCAGCCTAAACGCAGACCTGTTCACGCAGTCAATGGAGGAAGAAGAAGCTGCAGTCATGTCAAGGAGATCTGGCCACAGTTAAAAGGAGACCTGTAGCTGCCAAGCCAATATGTAGTGTGAAGGTTTACGTAGACCTATACGCTGTCATAAATAAGTTCTAATCACTGTACAGAACAACCCTAATCTAAGGCTGTCATGAAACAAGGGTTTGAATATTGTGCAACCTAACGTTGTCATGGTGAGGACCTATGGAACCACTATACATGAGAATATATACGCAGCAACAAGGATAGGTCTGAGGATCAAGTTGTTGTCATAATATTTGATTGCTATAGGTGACAGCATGAAAATAGAAGGGTAGTTTAAGAGTACCCGACACTTTGAATCTGGCCAACATCTAACCAAGAACTATCCTCAATAGGATGACCCTTCCACTTGACTAGGTACTGCAAATATTCTTTCCTTCGAGTCAGTCTGGCCACCTGGGTATCTAGGATCTGTTCGATCTCTAGAGGCATCGCTGGGGGAATTTGTTTAATCCACGAATCATTCTCATTCTGGGTGTCCCATGTTCTTCTTTCTGAAATGTCTTCTTCATATGCTGCAATGTAGGGGTACAAATCTGTCACATTGAAAATGGGTGAAATTCCAGTACCTAGGGGTAACTCAAATTCATAAGCATTCGCAGAAAACTTCCAAAGAATCCTGCAAGGCCCAATTTTTTTCCATTTCAACTTGTTGTATTCACCTTTAGGAAACCTCTCCTTGCGTAGGTGTGCTAATACCAAGTCTCCTACGCTGAATTGTACCTCTTTCCTTTTCAAATCTGCTTCCTGCTTGTATCTTTTGCTGTTGTCTTGTAATTTTAATTTCACCTGTTCATGAAGATCGTTGATTGCCTTTGCAAAATCTTCACCATTAGCACTGTTGTGCTCCAACTGTCCCAAATCCCGTAACTCATGTACTCCACGTGGGTGAATTCCGTATAGGATCTGGAAAGGACTACTGCTCGTGCTTCGGTTGGGCAAAACGTTATAAGAAAATTCCACTTGTGTAAGCACACGATCCCACTATCGAGAATTTTCTCCAACCAAACTCCTCAACAAATTTCCTAGACTTTAGTTCACCACTTCGGTTTGACCATCAGTCTGTCGATGATAAGCTGAGCTCAAGTTTAGTTTGGTGTTTAATTTTTTTCATAAGATTCGCCAAAAATGTCCTGTAAACTTAACGTCTCAGTCTGAAACAATAGACTTCGGCAAGCCATGTAATTGACTATCTTGGTGAAGAACAAATGTGCTACATGTGTGGCGTCACTGGTTTTCCTGCATGGAATGAAATGTGCCATTTTGGTGAAATGATCCACCACCACCATGATGGAATTGAATTCCCGTTGTGTCTTCGGCAAACCTAAGACAAAGTCTAAACTAATTGAGTCCCATGGTTTTTTCGGAATAGGTAAGGGCGTATACAACCCTGTGTTCTGGCTGTGTCCCTTTGCAAGCTAACACACTTTGCATCTAGTCACAAACCTCTATACATCTCTGTGCATCTTTGGCCAATATTAAAAGTGGCTTAACTGATCCAAGGTCTTGTCTATGCCAAAATACCCGGCTAAACGTCCATTATGCTTTTCTTGGATTAAGTTCTCTCTCATCGAACATTCTGGAATACACAACTGCCCTCCTTTGAACAAAAACCCTTCCTGCATATTATAGTCTAACCATGAACTGCTATCTTTCAACAATGGATTTTGGCAAGCTTCATAAGCTTCCTTAAAATATGCATTTGCCTCATACAAGTTCTTAAGATGCTCGAATCCTAATACTTGTATCGTACTTTCCTGTTGGATCAAATTACCCCTGCTTAACACATCTACCACTTTGTTGGCTTGACTGCTGATGTGTTTCAACACAAACATAAAAATCTGTAGGTACTCCACCCACTTCGCATGCTTATGGTTCAGCTTATGTTGCTGCATAATATACTGCAACGCAGAGTTGTCTAAAAATGAGACAAATTCATTGGTCAACATATAATGTCTCCAATGCTTTAGCGCTTGAACCACTGCATAAAATTCCTTGTCATAAGACATGTACTTCTGCCTACTTTCACTTAGTTTCTCACTAAAATAGGCTACTGGCTTGTCCTCTTAGCCGAGTACAGCACTAATGGCTGTCCCACTGGCATCACAACGAACTTGAAAAATTTAGATAAAGTCTGGTAATCTCAAAATCGGGTTTTTAGTAATTTTCCTATTGAGCAGCTAAAAACTCTTCTATGCCATTTTTGCCCCATGGAAAGGCTAATTTGCCTTCTTAATGGTGTCCACCATGGGTGCACAAATCCCATTGAAATTTTTAATAAATTTCCGATAGAAACTCGCCAATCCATGAAAACTCCGTACCTCAAACAAACTTTTGGGAGATGACCAGCAAACTATGGTTGCAACCTTTTCCGAATCCATTTTTAGTTCATTCTCAGAAATGACAAATCCCAAATAAATTAACTCTTTGTTGAAAAAAGAAAATTTCTTCAAATTTATGAGTAATTTATTCTGCTACAATTTTTCCAATACATACCTCACATGTCAAAAATTCTCTTCCTTCGTCTTGTTGAATATAAGTATATCGTCCAGATATACAATCACAAATTTTCCAATGAATTCCTTCAGCATCTCGTTCATAAACTGCATGAATGTGCTGGGGGCATTGCTCAATCCAAATGGTATAATGAGCCATTTGTACAAGCCTTCATTAGTCTTGAAAGTTGTCTTCCACTCATCAACTCCTCGAATTATGATTTGGTGGTAGTCGCTTTTCAGGTCTATCTTTGAAAAGTACGCTGCTCCACTCAAACAATTGATCATATCATCCATCCGAGGTAAAGGGAACCTGTACGTGATAGTAATCTTGTTAATGGCCCGCGAATCCATGCACATTCGCCACTCACCTCCTTTCTTGGAAGCTAAAATAGTCGGAACTGCACAAGGGCTTAAACTCTCTTGAATCAGTCCTTTATCCAACAACTCTTGCACCTGCTTCTGGATTTCTTCATTATCCTTCGGACTCATCCAGTAGGCAGCCTTGTTTGGCAAACTGGCTCCTGGAATAAAATCAATATGGTGACTAATGCTCCACTTCGGTGGTAATTTGTCTGGTAGATCTTCTACCACAATATCACTAAATTCTTGCAACACGTTCTGTATCTCTTTAGGTAAGTCAGCGAGCTCAGTATGGATCAATACTAGTTTTGGCCTTCGCAAAACTGCATACTTCACCTCATCCTCCTCCATCTCTCACAGAAACTCTTTTCTGCCTAACAGTAGTTCTTTTGTCCCACCGGTTTCTACGACATCCTCTTCCTTCATGGGCATTAAGGTATGCTTTATCCCATCTTTAACAAAATTGTAACAATTTGTTACCCCATCATGGATGACCTTCCTATCATACTGCCATGGTCTGCCCAACTGAATATTGCACACATCCATAGGCATGATATCGCAAGTCACCTTGTCCTTGTACTTGCCAACATGAAACTCTACTTCGCACTACTCATCCACCAACAATTAGTGACCTTTTTGCAACCAAGACACCTATATGGAGTTGGGTGCTTCAACTTCTTCAAACCTAATTTTCCCACCTTTTAGTAGCTACCAAATTATCAGTACTTCCACTATCTATAATTAATTTTCAGCATTTCCCATGCGAATTACACGCAATCCAGAACAATGCTTTCCTTTGTGTCTGATCAGCTACTTCCTTAGCTGGTTTTAATAATAACTTGTTCAACACCAAGGCTTCCCCAGTCTCTGGCATATTTTCCACCTCCTGTGGTGGTGCCTCCACTCCATCAAGCTAAGCGACATATGCTCCCCTCTACCTAGTTTGTTCATTTTCAGGACATTCAAAGGACCTGTGTCCCTGCTTGTGACACTTGTAACACTAACAGGCATTTCCTCTGCCTCTGCCATTAACTCTTACTCTCTGGTATGACCTTCCTCCTCTAGTGTTACCTTCCCTTTCACTCTGCCCTGAAGTCTTCGAACTCCTACCCTCTTCATTGCTGTTGGCAGTCCTACCTTTGCCAAAGGTCTATACCCGA
Source organism: Pinus tabuliformis (assembly GCA_031772625.1). Taxonomy (NCBI): domain Eukaryota; kingdom Viridiplantae; phylum Streptophyta; class Pinopsida; order Pinales; family Pinaceae; genus Pinus; species Pinus tabuliformis. The sequence continues at coordinate 318,452,560 of CM062806.1, read as the reverse complement.
GCTCTACTAGAACCACGTCCTCTTCTGGCATTTTGTTTCCTAGCAATGTTTTCCTCTGCCTTCAAAGCACTCTGATAAGCTTCCTCTATGGTGTTAGGGGAAAGGATACTAATTTCATCTAGGATCTCCATCCGTAGACCATTTACAAACCTCGTTGTTTTCTCAGGGGTATCTTCAACATAACCAGCTCTCAGGTTAACTTTATAAAATTCTTCAGTATATTCCTTCACGGTCATCATTCTCTACCTCAGGTTCTGTACTTGTATATAAAGGGAAATTTGATAATCTTTAGGTAGAAACTTTCTCTTCATTCTAGCAACCATCCTGTCACATTTTTTAATCAATGTTTTGTTTAATCTCCTCCTTTCTACCTGTACATTGTCCCACCATAGTTCTGCATGTCCGTTCAATTTGGTGACAAAAAACCTGATCCTCTTGTCTTCGTTGATTTCTTCATACTCAAAATATTTATCTAGTTCACTTATCCAATCTAACAATGCCTTTGTGGACAAACTGTCATCATAATTAGAGAGGTTCGGTCTTGGCTTGCTGCTAGCCAACAAAACTGACCTCAATAACTTAATTTCTAGTCCTTCGTCATATGACCCATCCGTCGTGGCTATTTTTTCCTCCTCACTCTCATCCCCACCTTCCGGATCTCTACGCCTTCCTGCTTCCACTGCTGCCAAACGTGTAGTTAAATTCCTAATTTCTTCTCATAACCCTTCATCTGCTACTCTTCTAATGGCTCTTCCTCAAACCCTTCTTCCTACCTCCATCTTTACTGAGAGAAAGGAACAATCTGCTCTGATACCATAAATTGGTGGCGATCTTGAGGAGGGGCACGTAGCTATGACCATTTAATTCTTTCAGTTCCAAATTAAGTTTGGTGGCAGGGTTTTGGTGTATGAATTTAATGTGGTTTATTGTTTGTTTTCTGCCCTCTGTACTGACCTTGGGCTTGCAACTATGGGTTATCACTTTCACTGAGGGTGTTTGGAAGTCATTTCTCCTTTGTGATGGTTTGGATTTGCAAGTGCTCAGTGCTTTGACCTAATATTTGCGATGGTTGGTAGGTTTCGTGCCTTGCTTGTCCCATATGGTGCTTTATTGTGCTTTTCTAGTTCTCTGTGGTCTGTTGGTGTTGTGCCTCTGCTCGTTCTCTGTAGCGATTTACTGTTGTGGTTTTTGGAGGGTTTCAGGTCATCTTCCACCCGCAAGCATATTTTTCTCTGTCATTTGCTTCAAGATTCGTCTTTGCTCTATTTGTGGTGATTTTAATGTTGATGTTGGGTTTGGTGATGGTTCGGCTCTGCAAATTCAGGTTCCTGTCTAGCTGCTGCATGGGGTGTCTCAGCGAACTTGCTCTCAGGTAATCTTCTCCTTCCAATTTCAATTTCATTCCTTGTTTTTGGAGGTTCTAATGCTCTGGCTCCTTGGTGAGCAGGCAAAATGCGTCCATGGGTCTTCTACTGGTAGAAACCCTTTGTTACGAGTCTTGGCTCTCGTCCTCCCTCACGGAATCATTCCTCATCTAGGTAAAAACCCTCACTCCTCTTCCTGTTGGCTATTCACTATTGTTTTGGTTTCGTGGCTCCAACTAACCGCTGTCCTACTCTATGGTGGTGTGCAGGCCCTTCCAGGGGAATGCTGCTCCATAGCTTTGACCTGGGGACTGTTCGTAAGCTTAGGGAAAACCCGAGTATGGTCTTTCCGTGGCTGTAGTGGTTTCTTGCTTGCTTTGTTTCTTGTTTTGTCGATACTTGCTCTGTCGCTTGCTCTTGTCTGTACTTAGTTATGCCCTTGGGGTTTTGGCTCCTTTGTGTCTATATGTGGTCTTCGAGGTGTTCATTCCTTCGATTTTTTATTTGGGCCTACCCTGTGGATTGTAATTTTGTTGGTTTGCGTGGATTTGGAACCCTCCACGATTTCCAGGTTATAGAATTTGTATAGTGAATTTTCTTGAATGAAAAATGAAAATTCAATGTATAGGAAATGCATTTAAATGCTGAGTATAATAGTACCTGGGATTTTTATTTGTTGAGGGAAAAAGGAATTATATATGCTGGTGTACCTCTGTTTGGTTCTTAGTTTTGAAATGCTTCTTGTTACAGAATGCTTGTAGATGCTTTTTCGGATCTTTTGAATAAATGGTTTCACTGTCTTTCTTTCATTTTGATGCCTGAAAAATCTATGCACAGGAAATATAATAAAAAATTAATCTACTTCCTTAATGACAGATTTTGAATTGTCTGCTACTATAGAGATTCAAATAATTGTAAATTACAACTTTTGGGCTCTCTCTCCTCTTTGGATGGTAGCCTTTCCATCCTGTCTAATTTTTCCTTTTCAATGCATTATTAGCAGTTTCTTTACAATTGAGGAATTGTTCCTCAGTTACTTTTCAGTTGTTTAACAGTTTCTTCAAACAAGTTCCTAACTAATCCTATCTTGATCTACCTGCCTAATTTTAAGAACTAACAATGGCTAAGTCAACCTTAACTTTAAATGAAACAAAATGAAATAGAAACTCAAAGTGTTTTCCTCTCTGTCTAGCAAAATAGAATAAGATAAAAACATTTCCCAGTTGTTGCCTCTTCACTCGGATGCTCCTACGTCAGGCTCCCGAGGTAAATTAAACTCATGGCTCCTATCCATGAGCTCTTCAATAGAGTACTCAGCGCTTTGAATCTAGCCAACATCTAACCAAGAACTATCTTCCATAGGATGACCCTTCCACTTGACTACGTACTACAAATATTCTTTTCTTCGAGTCAGTCTGGCCACCTGGGTATCTAGGATCTGTTCGATCTCTAGAGGCTTCGCTAGGGGCATTTGTCTAATCCATGAATCATTCTCATTCTGGGTGTCCTGTGTTTGTCTTTTCGAACTGTTTTCTTCAACTGCCGCAATGTAGGGGTATAGATCCGCCACATTGAAATTAGGTGAAATTCCAATACCTGGGGTTAACTGCAATTCATAAGCATTCGCAGAAAACTTTTGAAGAATCCTGCAAGGCCCAATTTTTTTCCATTTCAACTTGTTTTATTTTCTTTTAGGAAACCTCTCTTTACATAGGTGTGCTAATACCAGGTCTCCTACCTTGAATTATACCTCTCGCCTTTTCAAATCTGTTTTCTACTTGTATCTTTCGCTACTGTCTTGTAATTTTAACTTCACCTGTTCATGAAGATCACTGATTGCCTTTGCGAAATCTTCACCATCAGCACTCCTATGCTCCAACTATCCCAAATCCCGTAACTCATGTACTCCACATGGGTGCATTCCGTATAGGATCTAGAAAGGACTACTGCTTGTGCTTCGTTTGGGCGAATCGTTATAAGCAAATTCTGCTTGTGCAAGCACACGATCCCATTGTCGAGAATTTTCTCCAACCAAACTCCTCAATAAATTTCCTAGTCTTTAGTGCACCACTTCGGTTTAACCATTGGTCTGCGGATGATAAGCTAAGATGAAGTTTACTTTGGTGTCTAATTTTTTCCATAAGGTTTGCCAAAAATGTCTTGTAAACTTAACGTCTCAGTCTGAAACAATAGACTTCGGCAAGCCATGTAATCTGACTATCTCGGTGAAGAACAAATGTGCTACATTTGTCGCATCACAGGTTTTCCTGCATGGAATGAAATGTGCCATTTTGGTGAAATGATCCACCACCACCATGATGGAATCGAATCCCTGTTGTGTCTTCGGCAGACCTAAGACAAAGTCTAAACTAACTGAGTCCCATGGTCTGTTCGGAATAGGTAAGGGCGTATACCACCCTATGTTCTAGTTGTGTCCCTTTTCAAGCTAACACACTTTGCATCTAGTCACAAACCTTTGTACATCACTGCGCATATTCGGACAATAGTAAAAGTGGCTCAACTAATCCAAGTTCTTGTCTATGCCAAAATGCTTGCCTAAACCTCCATTATTCTTTTCCTGGATTAAGTTCTCTCTCATAGAACATTCCGGAATATACAATTGCCCTCCTTTGAACAACACCCCTTCCTAAATATCATAGTCCAGCCATGAACTGTTATCTCTCAATAATGGACTTTGGCAAGCTTCATAAGCTTCCTTAAAATCTGCATCTGCCTCATACAAGTCCTTAAGATGTTCGAATCCTAATACTTGTATCGTACTTTCCTGTAGGATAAAATTCCTCGTGCTTAACACTTCTGCCACTTTATTGGCTTGACCGTTGATGTGTTTCAACACAAATGTAAAACTTTGTAGGTACTCCACCCACTTCGCATGCTTGTGGTTCAGCTTATGCTGCTACATAATATACTGCAATGCAGAGTTGTCTAGAAATAAGACAAATTCATTGGCCAACATATACTGTCTCCAATGCTTTAGTGCTTGAACCATTGCATAAAATTCCTTGTCATATGACGTGTACTTTTTCCTACTTTCATTTAGTTTCTCACTGAAATAGGCTACTGGCTTGTCCTCTTCGCTAAGTACTACACCAATGGCTGTCCCACTGGCATCACAACAAACTTGAAAATTTTTGTTAAAGTTTAGTAATCTCAAAATCGATTTTCCAGTAATTTTCCTTTTGAGTAGCTGCAAACTCTTCTCCGCCATTTCAATCCAATGGAAAGGCTGATTTGCCTTCTTAATGGTATCCACCATAGGTGCACAAATCGCACTAAAATTTTCAATAAATTTCCAATAAAATATCTCCAATCCATGAAAACTTTGTACCTCAAACAAACTTTTGGGAGACGGCCAGCTAACTATGGCTGTAACCTTTTCCGGATCCATTTTTAGAACATTCTCGGAAATCACAAATCCCAAATAAATTAACTCTTTCTTGAAAAAAGAACATTTCTTCAAATTTATCAGCAATTTATTCTGTTGCAATTTTTCCAATACATACCTCATGTATCGAAAATGCTCTTCCTTCATCTTGTTGAATATAAGTATATCATCTAGATATACAATCACAAATTTTCCAATGAATTCCTTCAGCATCTCATTCATCAAATGCATGAACATGTTGGGGGCATTGCTCAATCCAAATGGCATAACCAGCCATTCGTACAAGCCTTCATTAGTCTTGAAAGTTGTCTTCCACTCGTCACCTTCTCGAATTCTGATTTGGTGGTAGCCGCTTTTCAGGTCTATCTTTGAAAAGTACGCTGCTCCACTCAAACAATCCATCATATCATCCATCCGAGGTAAAGGGAACCTGTACCTGATAGTAATCTTGTTAATGGCCCGGGAATCCGTGCACATTCGCCACTCACCTCCTTTCTTGGGAGCTAAAATAGTTGGAACTGCACAAGGGCTTAAACTCTCCCGAATCAGTCCTTTATCCAACAACTCTTGCACCTGCTTCCGGATTTCTTCATTATCCTTCGGACTCATCCGGTAGGCAGCCTTGTTTGGAAAACTGGCTCCTGGAATAAAATCAATATGGTGACTAATGCTCCACTTCAGTGGTAATTTGTCTAGTAGATCGTCTACCACAATATCACTAAATTCTTGCAACATGTTCTGTATCTCTTTAGGTAAGTCAGTGACCTCAGTATGGATCAATACTAGTTTTGGCCTTTGCACAACTGCATACTTCACCTCATCCTCCTCCATCTCTCGCAGAAACTCTTTTCCGCCTAACAGTAGTGCTTTTGTCCCACTAATTTCTACGGCATCCTCTTCCTTCACGGGCACTAGGGTATGCTTTATCCCATCTTTAACAAACTTGTAACAATTTGTTGCCCCATCATGGATGACCTTCCTATCATACTGCCATGGTCTGCCCAAGAGAATATGGCACACATCCATAGGCATGATATCGCAAGCAGGGAAAATTTTAAGAACCCCCTAAATTTATAAATATAATAAATGGGTGAATCTCCATGGTATATAGGAAAAATGGAAGGCGATTTTATCAATAATATAATATGTATATATAATTTTTTGGCGAATCTCTCACCAGGCATGGCGAATATTTTACTCAATTATAAAATCTTGTAAGATCTTGGCGAGTCTTTCACTAAATAATAAAACTTTGTAAAGTCCTAGTGAATCTTAGCATAGGCTACATGCTGGTTTAATTCCCCCATTTAAATAGGCTACATTCTAGGTGAATACCATGGGTCAATACCATGTGCCGTTTTGGTGAATACCATGGCTCAATACCATGTGCCATTTTTATTTTTATTAATTCTAATATTAGGGTTAATAATGGTTTTTTGCATGGTATTAATAACAATCTAGTCCATGGTATTTGTCCCATAGTATTTTGGCCATAGGTTTCACCTAAATATAACCCATTTTTTGAGTGTTCGTAAATATAAGGTGACTTATGGAGTAAATATAAAAAAAATGTTTTATTTTTTTACCATACCTCTCGTTTATTTATTTATTTACTAATTTACCATACCTCTTTTACAAATATGGTATTTGGCCCATAGGATTCACTTAAATAAAGCCTCTTTCTTGAGCCTTCATAAATAGAACGAGGGTTATGGACTAAATATAAAAAGAGGTTTTATTTATTTACGATACGTCTAGTTTATTTATTTACCATACCTCCACTTTACTTATATTTTTATTTGTTTACACCCTTACATGTATATAAGGTGACTTATGGAGTAAATATAAAAAATGTTTTATTTATTTACCATACCTCTCATTTATTTATATTTTTATTAATTTACCATACCTCTTTTATAAATATGGTATTTGGCCCATAGGATTCACTTAAATAAAACCTATTCTTGAAAATGGGCGAATGGATTCACTTAAATAAAACCTATTCTTGAAAATGGGTGAATGGAAGGTTGTAAGTCCTAATTTCAAAGGCTAAATTTACCTTTTTTACCCTCTCCCTTAAAATAAGGTGGGCTATTTGAGGTGATTTGTAAAAATGTACTATGATACAAAATATTCGCCCACTAAAAATTTAAAACCCCTTGATTTCGCCAAAGGGCGAACATTCACCCCTAAAATTATCCTTGATCGCAAGTCATCGTGTCCTTGTACTTGCTAATATGAAACTCTACTTCACACTGCTCATCAACCAGCAGTTGGTGACCTTTCTGCAACCAAGACACCCTATATGGAGTTGGGTGCTTCAACTTCTTCAAAACCAATTTTCCCACCATTTCAATAGCTACCAGATTATCAGTACTTCCACTGTCTATAATTAATTTGCAACATTTCCCTTGTCACTTGCACACAGTCCGAGACAATGCTTTCCTCCGTGTCTGATCAGCTACTTCCTTAGCTGGTTTTAATAATACCTTGTTCAACACCAAGGCTTCCCCGGTCGCTTGCATATTTTCCACCTCTTGTGGTGGTGCCTCCGCTTCATCAGGCTGAGCGACATATGCTCCCCTCTGCCCAGTTTGTTCATTTTCAGGACATTCAAAGGACCCATGTCCCCACTTGTGACACTTGTAACACTGATAGGCATTTCCTCTGCCTCTGCCATTACCTCTTCCTCGCCGGTATTACCTTCCCTTTCACTCTGTCCCGAAGTCTTCAAACTGCTGCCCTCTTCATTGTTGTTGGTAGTCCTCCCTCTGCCAAAGGTTTGTCCCCAACCTCTACCAGAACCACGTCCTCTTCTGGCATTTTGTTTCCTAGCAATGTTTTCCTCCACCTTCAAAGCACTCTGATAAGCTTCCTCTGTGGTCTTAGGGGAAAGGATACTAATTTCATCTAGGATCTCCATCTGTAGACCATTTACAAACCTCATTGTTTTCTCAGGGGTATCTTCAACATAACCAGCTCTCAGGTTAAATTTTTAAAATTCTTCAGTATATTCCTTCACGATCATCATTCTCTGCCTCAGGTTCTATACTTGTCAATAAAGGGAAATTTGATAATCTTTAGGCAGAAGCTTGCTCTTCATTCTAGCAACCATCCTGTCCCATTTTTTAATCAATGGTTTTTTTAATCTCCTCCTTTCTACCTGTACACTGTCCCACCATAGTGCTGCATGGCCCTTCAATTTGGTGACAGAAAAACTGATCCTCTTATCTTCACTGATTTCTTCATACTCGAAATATTTATCTAGTTCACTTATCTAGTCTAACAATGCCTCTGTGGACAAACTGCCATCATAATTAGATAGCTTCGGTCTTGTCTTGCTGCTAGCCAAAAAAACTGACCTCAATAGCTTAATTTCTGGTCCTTCGTCATCTGAACCATCCATCGTGGCTATGTTTTCCTCCTCACTATCATCCCCACCTTCTGGATCTCTACGCCTTCCTGCTTCCATTGCTACCAAACATGTAGTTAAATTCCTAATTTCTTCTCATAACCCTTCATTTGCTACTCTTTTGATGGCTCTTCCTTAACCCCTTCTGCCTACCTCCACCTTTACTGAGAGAAAGGAACAATCTGCTCTGATATGAAAAATTGGTGGCGACCCCGATGAGGGACACATAGCTGTGACCATTTAATTCTTTCGGTTCCGAATTAAGTTTGGAGGCAAGGTTTTGGTGTATGACTTTAATGTGGTTTATTGTTTTCTATCCGCCCTCTCTACTGACCTCGGGCTTGCAACTATGGGTTATCACTTTCGCCGAGGGTGTTTGGAAGTCATTTCTCCTTTGTGATGGTTTGGCTCTGTGGGTGCTCAGTGCTTTCACCTAGTATTTGTGATGGTTGGTAGGTTTCGTGCCTTGCTTGTCTCGTATGGTTGTTTACTGTGCTTTGCTCGTTCTCTGTGGTCTGTTAGTGTTGTGCCTCTGCTCGTTCTCTGTAGCAATTTACTGCTCTGGTTTTTGGAGGGTTTCAGGTCATTTTCCACCTAAAAGTCTATTTGTCTCTATCATTTTCTTCAAGCTTCGTCTCTGCTCTATTTTTAGTGATTTGTGTGTTGATGTTGGGTCTGGTGATAGTTCGGCTCTGCAAATTCAAGTTCCTGTCTAGCTACTGCATGGGACGACTCGGCAAACTCGCTCTCAACTAATATTCTCCTTCAAAATTCAATTTCACTCCTTGTTTTTGGAGGTTCTAACGCGCTGGCTCCTTGGTGAGCAGGAAAAATGCATCCATGGTTCTTCTGCTGGTGGAAACCCTCTATTACGGGTCTTGGCTCTCATCCTCAATCATGGAATCATTTCTCCTCCAGGTAAAATCCCTTGTTCCTCTTCCAGTTGGCTCTCACTATTGTTTTGGTTTCATGGCTCCAACTAACCGCTACCCTGCTCTATGGTGGTGTGCAGGCCCTTCCAAGGGAATGCTGCTCCATAGCTTCGACCTAGGGATTGTTCGCGGGCTTAGGGAAAACCCGGGTAGGGTCTTTCCATGGTTGTAGCGGTTTCCTGCTTGCTTTGTTTCTTGTTTTGTCGATACTTTCTGTATTGCTTGCTCTTGTCTGTATTCAGTTGTGCCCTTGGGGTTTTGGTTCCTTTTTGTCTGTATGTGGTCTCCAAGGTGTTCATGCCCTCACTGTTTGATTTGGGCCTAGCCTGTCTACTGTAAAATTGTTGGTTGCGTGGGTTTGGAACCCTCCATGATTTCCAGGTTATAGAATTTGTACAGTGAATTTTGTTGAATGAAAAATGAAAATGAAATGTACAGGAAATGCTTTTAAATGCTGAATATAATAGTACCTGGTTTTTTTTTGTTGAGGGAAGAAAAGGAAATATATATGCTGGTGTACCTCTGTTTCGTTCTCAGTTTTGAAATGATTCCTGTTACAGAAAGCTTGTCGATTCTTGTTCGGATCTTTTGAATAAATGGTTTCACTGTCTTGCTTTCATTTTGATGCCTGAAACATCTATGCATAGGAAATATAATAAAAAATTAATCTACCTCCTTAATGACAAATTTTGAATTGTCTGCTACTATAGAGATTCAAATAATTGTAAATTACAACTTCTGGGCTTTCTCTCCTCTCTGGATGGCAACCTTTCCATCCTGTCTGATTTTTCCTTTTCAATGCATTATTAGTAGTTTCTTTACAGTTGAGGAACTGTTCCTGAGTTACTTTTCAGTTGTTTAATAGTTTCTTCAAAAAAGTTCCTAACTAATCCTATCTTGATCTGCTTGCATAATTTTGAAAACTAACAATAGCTGAGTCAGCCTTAATTTTAAATTAAACAAAATGAAACAGAAACTCAAAGTGTTTTCCTCTTTTTCCAACAAAATAAAATAAAATAAAAACATTTCCCAACTGTCGCCTCTTCACTCGGATGCTCTTGCATCATATTGTAGGCAAATTTAAGTCTCATTAACGAATCCTACTATGTAAAACCAAATCTCTAAATGTCTCTGATCCATTTACATAACCCAACCCAAAATAAAATGCATGAAAGCATTTGGTATGCAATTTTCAAACATATGAAAGTAAGACAGTACACAATCCAAGGATAGCCTTGGCAAGGCCACTGTCCATGTGAATTTTGGTACAATGGAAGTTAGCCTCTTGGATTTTCAATATAGATAAATATGTATAGCTGTGAGCATCTTTGTTATGAAACCATCTCACAAAAAGATAGAAAAGATAGATCAACCCCTTAGAAATAAGCCTATTCGAGGGGGAAAGCTCCTTTACATTACACAAATGAACAATTCTTGGATGATAGAAATGACAAGACCTCCTTTGGATATATAGGAGTCTAAGGGGTCATAATATAATCAGAACCGAGATAAAAATAATAATGTAAGAGCACAACAATAACAATAGTGGGCTTCTATGGGGCACAATAATAACAATATGGGGACTACATGGGTACAAAAATATAATAAGGGGGTTGTACTAATAACAATAAGGGGTTGCACTAGTAGTATAGGGGCCTAACATGCCACTCTCCTTCAAAAAGTGTTGTCCTCAACGCTTGAGTAGTTCTTGATTCTTCTGTATAAAATTATTGTCCTCCCATGTGGAATATTCAGCAGGTAAGTTCTTCCACTTGATGAGATACTCTGAAATTGATCAATTTTGTAGCTGTCATGTTCTTGTTTCTGTGACTGCTCTAGGTTCCAATTTGATTTTTCCTTCCTCATCAAGTTCTGGCAATATTGTTTGAATTGGAATATTCTAAAACTTTTGAATGAGTGGCCATACTTCTTCATCCTTCTTCCATTCATCCCTTGCTTCGTTTATTCAATCTTGTTGGATAATAGAAATAGCACAAAACAATGCTTCCACATTCTCATCCTTTCTTGAGAGTGCATCTGCAACAAATTTTTGCTTCCCTTTTCTATAGATGATGTCAAAGTCATAACCCAACATATTTGTGACCCATTTTTTTTGTTCTTCTAAAGATAATAGTTGTTCTAAAAAGTATTTAAGACTATCATGATCCATTTTTACCTTGAAGTGTCTTCCCATTCGGTAAGGTCGCCATTTCTTAAGTGCATATAGTATTGCCAACATTTCCTTCTCATAAATAGCTTGCTTGAGATGTAGCAGTAAAAATACCCAATCACCTACATCAAAACATTTTTCACTATGATGTTGATCTACCTGTTGTTTCATTCGATTTTGCACCAAAGTGGCGTTATCCTTTAAAAGTTGGAGAACTTGTTGTTGATGCTCGATGTGATCTTTCACTGCTTGAACCTTTTTCTTCTTGATATGTCCTTCTATCTTTAGAGTTTGAGGAGTGGTAATTTCTTCCAATCCTTTACAAGATACGGTCAGAGTCATTTCTTTATTCTCAATGTGATCTTTCACTTCTTGAACATTTTTCTTCTTGATATGCCCTTCTATCTTGATAGTTTGAGGAGTGGTAATTCCGACCAATGAATTACAAGATATGGTTGGATTAATTTCTTCTTTCTCGATGTGATCTTTCACTTCTTGCACCTTTTTCTTCTTAATATGTCCTTCTATCTTGGGAGTTTGAGGAGTGGTAATTCTTGCCAATGCTTTACAAGATATGGTTTGATTCATTTCTTCTTTCTCTGGGGTTGGGTCCTGGCGTATATCCTTTTCTTTTGATGTTTCTTGATCCTTTTCTTCCTCATCTTCATACTCTATGTAAAATAATTTCTTCTCGGCACACTTATGACCTTTAGTGCATTTGCTATCACAATTGTAACAAAGCCCTTTTTCTCTTTTCTCTTCCAATTGTTGTGGTGTAACCCTTGTAGGTTGTGGAAGGCTAGGAGAAACAACACTTCCATTATTATAGTTGTGAGGGGTAGACTTCCTTGTTGCCATAATTTTACTTTCCACTATGTAATAAAGCTCTTTTACTCTTTCCAATTGTTGTGGTGTTGCTCTAAAGAATGTATTGCCCTTTGTATCCTCATAATGTGCTATCATTTCCTCCGTGAAAATTGATCACGTAACTGTAAAAATTTCTGATTTCCCACCCCGGTTTTTAGTTTCTCCTTATTTCTCCCATATAGTTAAATGCCCTTTCCCATAACCATACATTTAACAAGCTGGAAAAAATAAATTTGCTGAAAACACAAATTCTGGAAATTTTACAAAATGCTGGAAATTGCAGAAATAAAAATCAGCAGTAATAAACAGCCATTAAAACACATTTAAACACTGAGATTTTTGGTCAATGCGACCCTGGAAAAACCCCCTACAACTCTTGGGGAAAACCAGTTTGAGAGCTCTTCTTTATTTCGGAAAATTGCCTTTTTACAGTGAGAAATATTCAGCAAAAAATCAGCAAGCAAATTTACAACTTATCTCTTTTCCAATGCCTCACAGCAAACTAGAAATTACAGCAAACAGGACAGTAATAAATGTTGTATGGCCTCCTCGATTTTCATGCCCACTTTCAGCATTAAATGCTACTGTACGGCCCTCGTTTTGCATGAAAAAAAATCAACAGACTGCTCCTCGATTTTTGTGCAAACCACTCATCGAAAATCATGCCAAAATCTGCCTTTCACTATGTGCTGAATCAGCTGTACAAATCTGCTCAACTGGCTTGGCTACCCCAAGCTGACCTTTCCTGATCTCTGTCTGAATGCAATTATCCCAAAACCTCTCCCATGTGGGAAGGGTCTCATGTGCACAAACCCCATCAACAAAGTTCAACCATGAACGGGGGAGGCCATTCACTACAATCCGCACCAACTCAGTGGGTGGAATGGCCTCTCCAATCGCTGCCAACTCATCTCTCACATTAGTAATCTTTGTGAGATATCCAGCTGCACTATCATTACCCATCTTAATGTTCTTCAGCTTCTCCTTCAGGACCATCTTCCAGTTCTCATTGGTACTCTGGTAGAGATTGGACAATGTTGTCCACATCTCATGGGCATTGCTCTTTCCTCTCACATAAGGAATGCAATGGTCTTTGATTCCGTCTAGAATCAGCCTCTTACCCTTGTTGTTCTTTTTATTATAAGTTGTCAACTGAGTAGCATCAGTAGGCACAACAACAGGGTTCTGTGTGGTATGCACCATGATATCCCAGACTTCTGCCTCCTCAAGGATACTCTGCATTCTCTCCTTCCAAACGCTGTAATTTGTATGCCCATCCAGCCTATCCTCCACCCTCAATCTCAATGACATCCTGCTGTCCTAAAACTGAAAATAGCACTGCTGTAGTAAAGATAAAACTGTTGTTTATGAAAAAATCAGCTTGCTGGAATTTTCTGAGTGAAAAATCAGCAGCTGTAATTTTTCCTTTTGCTGTCCCAAACTGCCCTTCAGCACTCAAGCTCTGATACCATGTAGAAATTTCTATTTTCCCACCCCGGTTTTCAGTTTCTCCTTATTTCTCCCATATAGTTAAATGCCCTTTCTCATAACCATACATTTAACAAGCTGGAAAAAATAAATTTGCTAAAAACACAAATTCTGGAAATTTTACAGAATGCTGGAAATTGTAGAAATAAAAATCAGCAGTAATAAACAGCCATTAAAACACATTTAAACACTGAGATTTTTCGTCAATGTGACCCTGGAAAAACCCCCTACAACTCTTGGGGAAAACCAGTTTGAGAGATCTTCTTTTTTTTGCTGAATATTTCTCACTGTGAAAAAGACATTTTCAAAAATAAAGAAGAGCTCTCGAACTGGTTTTCCCCAAGAGTTGTAGGGGGTTTTTCCAGGGTCACATTGACAAAAAATCTCAGTGTTTAAATGTGTTTTAATGGCTGTTTATTACTGCTGATTTTTATTTCTGCAATTTCCAGCATTCTGTAAAATTTCCAGAATTTGTGTTTTCAGCAAATTTATTTTTTCCAGCTTGTTAAATGTATGGTTATGGGAAAGGGCATTTAACTATATGGGAGAAATAAGGAGAAACTGAAAACCGGGGTGGGAAAACAGAAATTTCTACAGTAACAAGTTTTTTACGAGAACAAAACCCTTTATACCATAAAAATTGATCTGGTTCTAATTATGAATATGCAATACATACCTTTTGTAATAGTGGTACACCATGTAGATCAAAATATTGCTCCATCTGAAGTATCCAATTTGCGGGATCCTTGCCATCAAACTTCCTCATATCAATTTTTCTTGATTTTAAGAGCTCGATCTTGAAACGACTATAACCTTGTAATTTCGGTTCTTCTAGTTCTAAAATTGCAACCTACAGTAGCCCTCTGTGTCCTCTTTCCAATGCCACCAGTCTAATCCAAATTGGATTCTCCAAGGAAGAGTTATGCCAAATCTCCCATGGTCACCTGATTATAGACCTTTCCAGAAGAGCAAACTTGTATGAAGTTCCACGTCTCATTGTTTCAACCTTTGGCTCTAAAAAATATATACAAGAAACTACAGTCCATCCTCTTTTTGTACCTTTTTACGAAATTTCAATCCGATGCTAAGAGAGAAAGTTATGACGATTTTCCCCAGGTCAACTGTTTGGAATGTAATTCAGAAGTCTGTAAAAAGACCAAATTCCTCAGATCATATGTCCGCAAATATAGTGCGAAAAGCTCTGAAATTTGGACCCGAGGTTCAGTGAGATTTTGTCTCAAATGGGTTTTTTTTTGGTTCTGAAACATCGCAGAAAAAACGTTATAGCAAAAATGCCATGATGACCTATTTGGAGTAGCGAAACCCTAGAATTCAAAGCTCTGATACCAAATGTTATGAAACCAGCTCACAAAAAGATAGAAAAGATAGATGAACGCCTTAGAAATAAGCCTCTTCGATAAAGAGTCCAAAGTCTCCATTAGTGCCTTTAGGTGCCAACAAAGCCATTTACTGTGGTATTTCACCAATTTGGGTTGAAAATAACTAGAATTCTGAATGTGAGACACACATTCAGGCTACAAGGATTGATTTCTCCTTTTGACAGAACAATTTTTCCTATTAAGGGCATCAAATTTATATAGCAAAAGGGGATGCTTCAACCCTATAGATTTTAATTACAGGTTTCAAACTACTTAATGGCACCCAGAGAGCTGGAGGTATTGAAGGTGTATTCCTTTGCAGAATCTTCTTAACTGACCACCTGCAAGATTTTCTCAATAGTTAGAGGCCTCAATCATGGATATATCAATTTTTCTCAATAGTTAGAGGCCTCAATCATGGATATATCATTTTTTCTCAATAGTTAGAGGCCTCACTCATGGATATAGCAAATAATTTAAAATTCCTGTTAAAATTAGAAGGCGACAGATACCACCTCTTTGTACAACTTGATGACAACAAAAAAGAATTCACTTATGTATAATTCTTTATTAGCTATCATCCTGAGTAGAAGCGTAAGCCCCTGTAGAAATATTCAAAATGTGGCTGGAGTTGGTTTACAGTATCTGTAGATGAGGGTATTCCCCGTTTATCTGCTATGGCGGAGAGTTGGGCTCTTGCTATGAGTACCTCGTAAAAATCATCCTCACATGTTGGATGCATCGTCTTCTTTGGGAACAAGAACATGGGTCCTTGTGCTGTGCCCATTGTTTTAATACCAATCCATATTTTGACTTCTTCCTTCAAGGCCTCCTCATTTAGTATGAAGGGTAGAGGGCTAACCTCTATCTAGTTTTCGCCTTCCATGATAGGTAGGATATAGTAGCTATCGCTTATCACCTCGAACCGGAGCCAATACTTATAATGGTTTATGATATGTCGGGGGACCTGAACTTGCTCTTGAGTGACTTCAATTATTCTTTCATACCATTAACTAACTCATTTTTCATTGAATTGCATGTTATCTATATATTTTTGCAACCTCCAGGGTGCATATGCCATGGAAACAACACCACCTCTTTAACCAGG
Organism: Pinus tabuliformis; assembly: GCA_031772625.1. Classification (NCBI taxonomy): domain Eukaryota; kingdom Viridiplantae; phylum Streptophyta; class Pinopsida; order Pinales; family Pinaceae; genus Pinus; species Pinus tabuliformis. Next base: position 318,436,434 of record CM062806.1, on the reverse strand, counting down.
TTCTCTCTTTGATCCCCCTAAGGTCAACTCTCGAGTTAGGATCTTATTTAAAACCTTCCTTACCTCAATGTCCACCTAGGCTTTGTACTCCACGTCCTTCTTAATAACATATAGGTACATTATAACCTACTCATGGAGACCATTGAGCTCCATGTAGAATTGCAAGTACTTCGTAGTTTTTGGTGCATCATCGGTAATATAGCCCCATGTTTAGTACTCTTATGCTTCTAAAACAACACAACTAATGCATGTTAACCACATTAGCTAGTGATTTCCCTGCGGGCAACATATTATAAGCATGAGAAATGATTCCATGACAAATTCATCAAAGTTTGAAGCTTATAATACAGTTCTCAAAGAAATTTTAAGTATTATTTTGTATTTTCTACATTGAAAAGATTTATCCTTTATTGACCCATTTTCCCTGTTTTTAAAACAAGGCCACTATGCTTGATAAATTCTCATTTTAAATTTATATTTTCACCATACAATGAATGCAAAGAAAAATGCAGACACCCTCGGTTAGTCACAAGAACATATGGGGCAACGCTAGGACATAAATGGTGCCTCTATTTTTCTGTCTATGGAAAATAGCAGTCCAATAAATATAGCCATGCTAGATTCCAGCTAAACAAGGAATCATCCAAAATCGGCAGAGACATTTTTTCCGAGTCAAGAACATGGCTCATATAGTTTGGAAGAAAGAAACGTATTGACATATCGTGCTTTAAACACATGCATAATACATGTCTCTAAAACATTTTCTATGGGCTTGAATTCAGATTCCTTAATCCATCTCTCAACAAATAAGTTTCCATTGGCATCTACTTGAAAAATGGCTAATATATCATCCTCTAAGGTCTCAGTAATCTTTGTCATTACACACACAATCATCAAAATTATCATAGCCTACTCAAAAACTCCCGTCAGAAAATCCTTCTTCCTCATATTGATGACCACTGACTCCACCATCCCTATATAGAATTTTGTTAGGATTAGTCTGCAGAACACCCATTGCTCTCTTCTCTAAGTCCTTCTTATTGGGTAATATCCCCTTCGTCATCAAGCAATATGTCTTCTTTCTCAAACTCAAAAGAGGTTGTTTCTCCATTGCTTGACCATTTTGGTATCCCTCTTTGAGCACCACTATTGAGGTAGAACATTTTTGAGAATAATAAAAGATTCTCGAATACCACGTGAAAATCTTCTAAACCACTCAGGGAAACTCATCTCCCCACAAAAGTAATTTAGATTGTTTCTTTGAAGTTTCTTATGAATAGTAAGGCTCAACAGCTCGTGATAGACACCCACAACATGCTTCTCCATTACAGGACCCTTAGGATCAAGATTGGAAGGATCCTCGTAAGGAGACACATATGGGAGCCTCTGCCATTCCTCCATCCATGAAATCACCTTATTCAAGAATCTATACCCCTTTGGAAAATTGACTTATATTCATCTCATAAGTAGAGTGCACATTAGCTTTGAAGTCCCTATAAGTCAATTGGTTTCCACCTATGGTGTCATCATCAACCTACTTCTCGAGGGTAGATATAAGAAGCTCATCATTCCATCTCAAATGCTTCAACCCTGGATCCCCATCTTGAATCTTTAAAATGTTGAAATAATCACTATACTTTGGGATCAAGGTCTTTCCATAATCTTGTGGCAGACCCAAATCCCACTTCAATGGCTTTATGCTCCTCAACAGAAGTTTCTTGTTGACGGTCATCATAAGCAACTTGCATAATCTCTTCATAGAGTCTCCTACATTCTGTTCGTGGATTCCCTACTCTTATTCATCAAATTCAAGGGCCTATTTGGTTAATCAAAACCATTGGGACATCATATTTAGGTCCAAAAAATTTGCTAAAAATCCTATGGTATCTTCCCATAAACCTTAGCACTTGGAAGGTCAGACCCAACTCCTACCTCCTAGAAACCTCAGTTGTTAGCAATGACTCGTGTGAGTGTTTTTTGACAATGTATTTGAGCATGAAAACCACCTTCAAATCAACATCCTTCTAGATTATATGATCAAAGTCTGAGTGCTTGACCCATTTAAGCCTCATGAGAGACATTTAGACGTAAATCAAAAGCCAGACACTTGATATATTTGTTCTTTTGAAACACGTCTAGTCATTACAAAGATGAAATATAACTCTTCTTAATAAAGAGTCCAAAGTCTCCATCTATGCCTTTAGGTGCCAAAAAATCCACTTACTATGGTATTTCAACAATTTGGGTTGAAATTAACAAAATTCTAAATGTGAGACAGACATTCAGGCTACCAGAATTGGTTCTCCTTTTGACAAAACAGTTCGTCCTATTAAGGGAATCAAATTTATATAGAGAAAGGGGATGCTTCAACCCTATAGCTTTTATTTATAGGTTTCAAACTAATTAGTGAGCTCCAGAGAGATGGAGGTATTGAAGGTGTATTCCTTTGCAAAATCTTCTTAACGAAGCACCTACAATATTTTCTCAATAGTTAGAGGCCTCAATCATGCATATAGCAAAAAATTTAAATTTCAGGTTTATATTAGAAAGAAACATATACCACCTTGTTTTTACAACTTGATGATGACAAATAATAATTCACTTGCGTATAATTATTTATTATCTAGCATCACACGCATAAGAATAAGCCCCTGCAACAATATTCAAAATGTGGTTGGAGTTGGTTTACAGTGTCTTTGGATGAGGGTATGCCCCCTTTGTCTGCTATGGCGGAGAGTTGGGCTCTTGCTATGAGTACCTCATAAACCTCACCCTCATATGTCAGTTGCACTGTCTTCTTTGGGAACAAGAACACGAGTCCTTATGTTGCGGCCATGGTTCTAATACCAATCCATCTTTTGACTTCTTCCCTCACTGCCTTCTCATTTAGTATGAAGGGCAGAGGGCTAACCTCTATCCAGTTTTGGCCTTCCATGATAGGTCAGATATAGCAACTATCTCTTGTCACCTCGAACTGGAGCCACTTCTTATAATGGTTGATGATATCTCGAGGGACCCAAACTTCCTCTTGAGTGACTTCAATTATTCTGTCACACCATTAACTGATTGATTTGTCATTGAATTCCATTTTATCTATATATTTTTACAACCTCCATGGTGCATATGCCGAGGAAAAAATGCCACCTCGTTAACCAGGTTCTCTCTTTGATCCCCCTAAGGTCAAGCTCTTGAGTCAAGATCTTATTTAAAACCTTCCTTACATCAATGACCACCTAGGCTTTGTACTCCACATCCTTCTTAATATCATCTAGGTACTTTATAACCTACACGTGGAGACCATTAAGCTCCATGTAGAATTGCAGGTGCTCCCTGATTTTTGGTGCATCATCGGTAATATAGCCCAATGCTTAGTACTCTTGTTCTTCTCAAACAACACAACTAATGCATGTTAGCCACATTAACTAGTGATTTCCCTGTGAACCACATATTATAAGCATGAGAAATGATTCCATGACAAATTCATCAACATTTGAAGCTTATAATATAGTTCTCAAAAAAAAAATCAGTATTATTTTGTATTTTCTACATTGAAAACATTTATCCTCTATTGACCCATTTTTCATGTTTTTAAAACAACGCCGCTATACTTGATACATTGCCATTATAAAGTAATATTGTCACCATACCATGAACGAAAAGAAAAATATAGACACCCTGAACAAGTCACAAGAACATATGGGGCAACGCTGGGACAAAAATGACGCTTGTATTTTTCTGTCTATGGAAAATAGCAGACCAATAAATATAACCCTGTTAGATTCCAACTAAACTAGCAATCATCCAAAATCAATAGAGACATTTTGGTTGAGTCAAGAACATGGCCCATATAGTCTAGAAGAAAGATATGTATCAACATATTGTGCTTCAAACACATGCATAAGCCATGTCTCTAAAACATTTTCTATGGGCTTGAATTAAGATTCCTTGATTCATCTCTCAACAACTAAGTTTCTATTGGCATCTACTTGAAAAATGGCCAATATAGCATCCCCTAGGGTCTCAGTGATCTCTGTCATTACACACACAGTCATCAAAATTATCATAGCCTACTCAGAAACTCTTGTTAGAAAATCATTCTTTCTCATATCGATGACCACTGACTCTAGTGAGCTCCAGTATTGCAGCAATAATGCTGCAACTCCTAGGGCTCCCTTCTTTACTTTTATCAACCCGGTAGTTCGTAACAAAATTGGAAGCGACAGTGTTGTATGCACAAGTACCAGCTCTTACTGTAGGCTGTCACTTGATCAACTGGCACAAGTTCGCTAGGGGCTCAAGCCAACTTCTATGAGTTCTCAGAAGAAGCTTTTACTGTGATGGCAGAAGACTAATTCTACAGGGGCTATTCTACTTGTAGAAAGAATGAAAAGTAAAATGGAACTCAAAACCTAGCAAACCCTAATCGTGCAAGAAAAGAGATGGAAACTACTGAAACAGGTTCCATTTATTACTAAAAAGGTAAATAGTATTTATTCAAGCTACTTCTGAAGAGAAATGGAAAGAAATAATCTTTTTGCAATTTTGAGTATTTTTATGCGGATTTATTATGTTTATGATTTGACTAATTGTGACTGTGCAGAGGTTTGGTGGGAAAGGAGGATGGAGTTAGCTTTTGTAGATGGTGAGGAAGGTGTGGATGGGTCCTGAGAAATCCCTAGTACCCTTCTGGAGACTTCCATTGCGATCAGACTTCGAAAAATCGTTCGCATGAACTTCTACAGGAGGTTGCAGGGGATCTGCAGGAAGTTCTATAGGAGGAGGCCGAAAGTGATTTTTGGAGGTTTGAAGGTGAAAAAAATGGTGGGAAAAAGGAAATGAAGGCTGGATGAAGGTGTTGCAGGGTCTAGGACTCTCTTAATGAAGATTAGGAACGAAGGAGAGGGTTGGACTTGCTCAAAGGGGAAGAAAGCAACTTTGCACAAAAACACAGAAATTAGGACAGTTTGGCGAAATGTGGTGAATGAGTGAAGGAATATGTGAAAGATGAGCTGGTACAGGTTGTGGTATGGAAGGATGACAAGCTAGAATGTTTTTCAAGTGAGCTACACACCTACTTCTTCAGACTAACCCAAGTAAGAACTGAAAAACAAAGTTTGTCTAATTTGACCTAAAATCTGACCTAAAAACAAAAAAGTGTTGAACAAAACTTTATGAACAGGAAACTATGTAAGAAAGCCATGGTAAATGAACAAGAAATGGTCTAAGCATGTGAGTCCAAGCAAATATCAGCATCTCCAACTCAAAACATCACACTAGCGATTGCATGAAAGGCAAAAGCGTGTTTTTGGTGGTAGCAGCACCGCCTGGTCCTCAATTCATGGTCCCAAGGAAGGAGAAAGGGGATCAAGGCCTGCTAGTAGCCCTTTTGGATCTTTATTTATTACTACAACAAACTACTTAAACAAATTGAAGCAAGAACAACTAATTTAATCTTCAAAAGCAACCTATTTTACCAAAGCAAGATTAATCCTAAACAATAGAAATCAGCTTATGAATGCAAGAGAAAAACATATAAATACACAAAGGAGGTGTTGGGCAGCTTGGGTTGGGCCCTAACCCAAGAGCTTCAGCCCTCTAGAAAAGATCAGTGTTGATTCAAAGCTGGATTCATCTTCATTGATCAAAAAATAATAGTTACATCACAAAACTGTCTACAAAAGGAGCTTGAAAATCAGCTGAGTACAATACTGCACAAAAGTGCAAAAATAGACTATGAAATGGCTAACCTACTGAGGCCTAAAGCCTTCTTATTTATACAAGTGGGAACTCCCAACAGTCCTCCTAAACGTAAGGAACTCGGCTGCCTAAACTAAAGATAACAGTAGCTTCTACTAGACTTGCTCGGCTGCCCTTTGGATCAACATTGTGGGCCTTTGAACTTTGAGCTGCTGGTGGAGAACTTGAGGAAGGGGTCATTAATGTTGGAGACACCCCTCCTATAAGTCCTTAGGTATGTTTCCTCAAGTTTGGCTGCCAATCTGCTCATAAATGCCTGGTCCTTGTCCAAAAATTGTCCAAAAATCTGCAATAAACACTCATTAGACTATGTGGCAAAGTGACTATCCCCATTCACTCAATTGACATAAATATATTCAAAACATGCACAAAACTATGGAGAATGGTGGATTAAATGGAAATAATAGGCAGAATGAGCCCATATAGTTACCCATTTTTGGGGCTCATCATCACCCCACTGCTGAATGGGTTGCTCATCCTCTGAGCAACTAATCCAGTTCTTCATCCCTGATAGATTTAACAGCTTCCATGACATCCCAAGCCTCTAAGGTGATGTCCTCTTCCCTGTCATGAAAACCTACCTTTCTATCCACTTCCTCCCATTATTTATGTTCTTCTTCTTCCTTAACCCCTTCCAATAGTCCTAAGAGCAGTGGAGGACTGAACTTAAGGCCAATCCAGTTGGCTTTCAAGTTTTGCATTGATTGTTTGAATAGGGGCACTCTCACCAAAGCCTCCCTCATTCTAGTTGGAGAGTGATATTCCCTGATCTTTAAGTTATATGACAATGTATTCCACCTTCTCATGCAAGCATAAAGGCAATCATCGCCAAATAATCTTTCCATATCTTCAAAATGAGCGATAGCTTGTGCTTGCCTTTCAACATAATCAGGGAGAACTTGAGGATTTCTTGCAAGGTGTTGATGAGCAGATATGAGAGCTAAGGGGTCTTCTAGTTTTTCCCTTATTAGCAGGAGCTCACTTAGCTCCTTTGCCATGATCTGTTGAATTTCAACTGCTCTCTTTTGCTCATGGCTCATCCAAGAAGCCATAGCCATGAGTTGTAGGTCTCCCAATGCAGCATTCAGATCCCAAAAGTTCATATCAGGGAGTGCCATATTGTGTAAGTAAAATTCTGCTAATTTGGCTTTATCCTCAGCTAAACTAGTAGCACATAGATGCATAAACTGACCATAATTTTGGAATGGGATTGTGCCCCTTTGGGCCAATGTTTTAATCTAGAACTAGAGCCATTGGTATTTGAGATATAGTGCATAGGATCTAGCTGGTTTCCTGCACTGTAAGGCCTCCATTGCCCAGCTAGCCATGCAGGCCATCTGGGCTTCCAATTCCTGCAACTACTTCTTCAACATCTGCACTTCAGCTGCTACCTGAGATTCTCTTTCTTGCTACTACTTTATCACCATTTCATCATCAAGTTGTGGCTCTTCCTCTTGTTGTTGTTTCTCTGCTGCTTTATTATCTGCTAGGAGACCTTCCTGTAGTTGTTGTTCTTCAAAAAATTTTGATTTGTCTCCCCCTTGAGTTTCCCATTCATGTAACTACTTTTTCAGCAACTCATTCTCTTCATGTAGTTGGGCTATTCTAATGCTCTTGGTGTGCCTCACCATGCCCAACTCCCTTCTCAACTCTTTCAACGATTCTTCCATGTGCCCAATATCTTCCATGCCTTTAGATTTAGAAATCTTCATCCAGGTGTGGGTTTTAACCCTTTCTTGTTTTAGTTCAAAGAAAAGGGGCACAACAAATTTCTATGGGATGATCTTCCCACCTTCTAGCAGATTGTAATATGAGCCTAAATTAGGCTGAGGGCTTGGTTCAGGTATCTCTTTGGCCTTGCCTTCCTCTTGTGACTATTCTGCTGCCTTCTCTTCTAATTTTTCAGTCTCTTTTAGTTTGGCCAGTGTTTCCTGTAGAGAGGTTTGAGCTTCCTATAGAACTGCTTTGGAGTCCATTAGTCTGATTCTTTCCTTCCAGGTGGAAGTTTTGGGACTCCCTCTCTCATAGGTGATAGAGATTTTAGAGGGGGATTCCTCCTTTTTCTCAGTAGGTGCATCCTCAATTATTATAGGTTCTTTTGATGGTGGCTAGGGCTTGCCCACCTTAATCCTGGTGCTCCTTTTGGCTTTGAAATACATGGATGTTTCTCTTTTTATTTTTCCCTTTTGTTTTGCTGGAGTGCTCAATGTATCCAGCATAGTTGCTGCTTCTTTTGCCAATGTTTCAGGGGATGTTTCTTTCTATTGTTCTTCCCCTTCATCTTCTGTAGTTTTTTCTATGTCTGTTGTTTTTGCTTTTGTCTCTGCTATCTCTAGTAATGTCTTCTCTTTTCCTTGTTGGGTCCCTACCTCTCCTATGGCAGTCTTTTTCTGGGCTTTCTTAGGCTTTTTCTTCCGAATTTTTTTTCTTTTCCTCTTCTCTGTCTTTGAGGCTGTTTTCTTTTCTGCCTCGGGTATTACAGTGGGTTTGTCAAGTTTCTCCTCTTGTTTCTGCTCTTCTTCTATTTCCTGTTCTTCCTCTGTTTGAATATTTTGTGTCTCCTCATGCATTTCTTTCTCAATTTCCTCTTTCTCTTCCTCCTCCTCACTGCTAGATGGGCTGATGTCCTTAGTCAAAATTTTGATGTCATCTTCTTTGGACATATTCCTGAAAATTTCCCAAGCTATGGGGATGGTGTATGTGTGTAGGGCATCTTCCACCAATAATTTAATGAGACCATGGTGGGCTAGCTGGTCTGGGACCCCTGCATTCATCTTGGTGCCACATTCTATCAAAGACTGGAGGAGGAAATATGGGAGACTAAGTTTTCTAATTGGAGGTAGGTCCATCCCATACCTCAATTCATGCAATAACCTGAAGTGATAACCATAAATTATACTGAACCTTCCTTCACAAGTGATATATTTCATTATTTGGTAGCTAACTTCACTCCATGGAGGAGGTAATCTTGTCCTTCTGACCCCATTTTTATCCTCTACAGGATGCTCCCCAGGTTGAAAAAATGTCTTCTTGGCAACCTGTCCCAATGTTTTTTCCTCCTTGCTCCAAGGGAGCCCAAGTGGAAGACCTGTGATTCGACTGATAAAATCAGGTGTAAGCTCTAGGGTCAAACCCCTGAAACTAACTGTAGCATGTGTTTTCGAATGGGGTCTTAAGGACATAAAAAATTCTTCAATCACCTCATCATCATATCCATGAATTCTTTCAAAGAAAATCATCCAATTCACCCTGGTGAAGAGGGCCACCACCATAGGGTGCTCATGCAATTGGTTGGAGTTCAAAGGCTCCATTCTCATAAAACCTCCTGGCATGGTGTTTAGTGGCTTTTGAGGTGCTTAGGTGAGGAAAAACAACAATTTCCAAAATTAGAAACAGAGGGACAGCTGAGTTTTGTGTTTTTTTCTCTGAACTTTAAGAGGAATTTCCCATGTGCTCCTTCACAACACCAATTTGCAATTCTCCCTTTCTCCAAATTGTTCTCAACCTAAATTTGCTTCTTGCTTTTTGGAAGAAATCAATACGTTGACAGAACAGGGACTATATAAAACAATGGTTTTTCATAGAGTAAACAGACTTGCAATTTTCGTTTCCTCCCTAGGTTTGATTTCTATCCCCTTTTCTCAACAGAATGTGAGGAAGAGAAAGGAAAATTTTGAACACAAAGAAGGGAATGGAGAGACTGTGACACACCAAACTTTTGAATTTCTCTTTCCTCATTTTTCTTCACCCACTACTCTAGTTTTAAGCTACCACCTTATCTAAAAATATCGTATGCAGAGCAGGTTTTTGAACCTACCTTGTTCCCAGCTCGAATTTGACAAGAATTTCGAATTTTTTAGCCGCAGAGATGCTCTCTATTTTCCCTGTAGAAATCTTCCTGTAGAATGTGTTCCTGCTCTTGTAGAATACAGTAGTGCTCCTGTAGAACTTGATAGGCAGGAGGGTTTTGGAAAACTGGCAGAAACTATTGGGTCGCTGCTCTAAAGGTGGTAGACGAGCACTGCAGTTGAGAGCTTCATAGCATGAGAATGAACCAAAGGGTGGTGGAGGCTTAGACCGCACTGTACTTAATTGGTGGTGTAATCCGCGGTGAGGAGATGAGGTGGCTGAATGTTGAAATTTGGTACCGGAGGGCAGGTGGTTCCCTTAGGCTTTGATCTTTGGCCTAGGGAAAAGTGTCCAAAAGAATTTAATTTTTCTCCTAAAGTGACTTTATAATTTTTATAAATTCAAATCTAATTTAAAAGTGACTTTAAGTGATAAAGTTACTAAAGTCTAATTTTAAAGTGACTTTTATAAAGTCAATGAAAAAATAGAAAGGGAAAGTGACTTTGGAAATAAATGAATAAGTGGGTCTTTATTAAAGTGGGGTGAATTAAAAAATAGAAAGTGAGATTTAAATGAGCATTTAATCTCAGCCCTAGATCTCAATCTATTTCAGCCATTGGATTTAGGGATCACCCAAAAGTCACTTAGGGTTGGATTAAGGGAGGAAAAGGAGGAAAAGATCATTCATTCTTTCATGAGCAGATTGAGAGAGAGAGAGCAAGAGAGCAAGGGAGATTTCTGAACAAGGAGGAGAAGGAGGTAGCAGCTTGGCACACATACCAAGGCAGCAGTTAAGTAAATCCGTACAGCTAAATAAACAAACAGTAAAAGGCAGATTTTTGCACAAAAATCAAGGCAGCTGATTTTCTGCACAAAAATCGAGGTTTGTACAGTCCGTCCGTACAGTCTGTCAGTACAGTCCGTACAACCATCCGTACAGTCTGTACAGCCGTCCGTACAGTTTGTACAGTAGCCGTACAACATTGTGTTGCTGTTTGGAAATTTCCAGTGGGCTGTGAGGCTCAAAAATCGAGATAAGTTGTAAATTTGCTTGCTGATTTTTGCTGAATATTTCTCACTGTAAAAGGAATTTTCTAGAAATAAAGAAGAGCTCTCAAACTGGTTTTCCCCAAGAGTTGTAGGGGGTTTTTCCAAGGTCACATTGACCAAAAATCACTGTGTTCAAATGTGTTAAATCGTTGTTTGTACCTGCTGATTTTTATTTCTGCATTTTCCAACATTCTGTAAAATTTCCAGAATTTGTGTTTTCAGCAAAATTTATTTTTTTCAGTGGTTGAATGTATGGATATGGGAATGGGCATTTAACTGTATGGGAGAAATAAGGTGAAACTGAAAAATGGGGTGGAAAAACAGAAATTTTTACATGGTATTAGAGCGTGAGTGCTGAAGGGCAGTTTGGGACAACAAGGAGGAAAATTACAGCCTGCTGATTTTTCACTCAGAAAATTCTAGCAAGCTGATTTTTCACAAACAACAGTTTTTATCTTTACTACAGCAGTGCTATTTTTCAGTTTTAGGACATCAGGATGTCATTTGGATTGAAGGTGGAGGATAGGTTAGATGGGCATACAAACTACAACGTTTGGAAGGAGAGAATGCAGAGTATCTTTGAGGAGGCAGAAGTCTGGGACATCATGGTGCATACCACACAGAACCCTGTTGTTGTGCCTACTGATGCCACTCAGTTGGCTGAGTATAATAAAAATAACAACAAGGGTAAGAGACTGATTCTAGACGAAGTCAAAGACCATTGCATTCCTCATGTGAGAGGAAAGAGAAATGCCCATGAGATGTGGACAGCATTGTCCAATCTCTACCAGAGTACCAATGAGAACCGGAAAATGGTCCTGAAGGAGAAGCTAAAGACCATTAAGATGGGTAATGATAGTGCAGCTGGATATCTCACAAAGATTACTAATGTGAGAGATGAGTTGGCAGCAATTGGAGAGGACATTCCACCCACTGAGTTGGTGCGGATTGCAGTGAATGGCCTCCCCCGTTCATGGATGAACTTTGCTGATGGGGTTTGTGCACGTGAGACCCTTCCCACATGGGAGAGGTTTTGGGATGATTGCATTCAGACAGAGATCAGGAAAGGTCAGCTTGGGGCAGCCAAGCCAGTTGAGCAGGATGAGGATGTAGCACTGTCGGCAGGAGGCAAGAAAGGCAAAGGAAAGAAGCAGGCTTCCACAAGAAATGGTGGGGGAAAAGGCAAAGGTAAAGGTAAACAGGGTGACACACAAAGGGACTATTCCAAGGTGAAGTGTTGGAATTGTCAAAAGATGGGACACTATGCAGTTGTGTGTCCGGAGAAGAAGAAGAAGAAGGGGAAGAACCAGAACGTGGCAGCTTCAGCAGAGGTTGAGGACTTTGCAGTTCGTTTTGACCGGGAGTTTGGGTTCACTACGTATGAGTCCTCTAGTGCAGGATCACCTGCCACACAGGTTCAGAGGGAGCATGCTTTTCTCTTGATTAGCGGAGCATCTTCGGGTATCTGATATGTGGACAATGGGGCTTCATGTCACATGACAGGAGTTCGGGAGTACTTCTCAGAGCTTTCAGAGAGTGGCACTGATATTGAGGTAGTACTCGGTGATGACAGAGTTGTTAGAGCAGTCGCGGAGGGGACACTGACATTTCAGAGGGAGTCCAAACCTCCCTTGAAGGTGTCATATGTTCTTTATGTGCTAGGGATGAGGAATAACCTCATATCCGTCTCAACTTTAGAGGAAAAATGATATGAGGTACTGTTCAGGGGAGGATAGGTGTTGATGTATCCCAGGGGCACTCCAGCTGATTCAGCTAGAGTGATAGGTGTATGCCATGCAAAGGTGTACAAGTTTGCATTCCAGTCCCTTGTGGCATTGAGCAGTACTACCGACAACAGAGCTAGCAGTTCTGAGCTGTGTGAGATTTGGCACTGCAGGATGGGACATATGTATCATGGAGCCTTGAGGACATTACAGGAGATCACTATAGGTGTGCTAGATTTTAGTACTGATCACTTTGATACTTGCAGAGGATGTGTGATGGGCAAGTTTGCCAAATCCCCTTTTCCCAGTAGTGACAGCAGAGCGACTGGGGTACTTGATTTGATTCATTCCGATGTGAGCGGTCGGATGTCTCATGTTTCCTTGAGTGGATATGAGTACTATGTTTTATTCATTGATGATCACTCCAGGAGGACCTAGATTTATTTCTTGAAGACCAAGAGTGAGGTCTTCAAGCGGTTTCAGGAGTTTAGAGCTCTTGTGGAGACACAGACGGGTCGGAAGATCAAGTCCCTGAGGTCGGACAATGGAGGAGAGTACACCCTTGGAGAGTTTGTTGACTATTGTGTGGAGGCAGGCATTAGGAGGGAGTTCACTGTTCCTTACAACCCCCAGCAGAACAAGGTTGCGGAGAGGAAGAACAGATCCATCGTAGGAGCTGCCAAAGCCATGTTGCATGATCAAGGGTTGCCATTGTTCTTGTGGGCAGAGACCTGCAACATTGCTGTTTATTTGCAGAACAGGAGTCCGCATCGTGCCTTGGGGCACATGACTCTGGAGGAGGCTTTTTCTGGGAAGAAGCCTGATATTTGTCATCTTCGTATCTTTGGATGCATTACATACTCCTACATACCCAAGGAGAAGAGGACCAAACTAGAGCCCACCGCAGAGAAGGGTATCTTTGTGGGCTACAGTGAGACCTCAAAGGCCTTTCGGATTTACATTCCTGCACAGAGGAGAGTTGTTGTTAGGCGGGATGTGAAGTTCGAGGAGGACAGGGCCTTTAGGAGATCGCGGGAGTTAGAGTATCTGGATCAGCCAGACCCTCAGTAGCAGTTGAGTCAGTCGCAGGGATCCAGTGGGCAAGGATCAGGAGGATCTAGAGGTACATCTATGAGGATGTCAGGTCCGTTAGTGAGCAGTGGCTCACCAAGCCAGAGGGGTGGTGCTCCGGGCAGCATGCAGAGCAGTTCACAGAGCAGTTCACTAGGGAGTCCACTGATGGACAGTTCACACGGTACCTCAGCTTCTATAGGTTTAGGTGCAGGTAGGAGGATAGCAGATAGATAGTCAGGAGTTCAGGCTCCTGATGATGATGGGGAGGAGGAGTTTCATTCTCCTATGGGAGAAGTGCACTCAGGGAAGAGGAAGCCCAAGTGGCTTCAGGACACCTTGAGAGATGCCACATCTATTGCTGAGCCGAAGAGGCCGGTGAGAGAGAGTAGACCACCTGAGAGGTTTTGTAGCTATATGGCAATGGTTACCAGCATCCTTGACTCTGAGCCTTATGGCTATGAGGAGGCAGTTAGCCAGCAGGTCTGGAGAGAGGCCATGCAGGAGGAGTATTCTTCTATCATGAAGAATGATATTTGGGAGGTGGTGCCCAGGCCTGAGGGCAAATCCGTGGTTACTTCCAGATGGCTTTATAAGGTAAAGCATGTTGCAGATGGCATCATTGAGAAATTCAAAATGAGGTTTGTGGCTAGAGGATTCTCCCAGGTAGAGGGAGTTGATTATGAGGAGACCTTCGCTCCCGTGGCTCGATATACTTCGATCCGCTCCATTATAACGATAGTAGCAGAGATGGGTTGGAAGATCCACTGGATGGATGTGAAGACTGCATTTCTCAATGGCTTCATACAGGAGGAGGTGTACATTGAGTAGCCACAGGGCTTTGAGGTGCATGGGAAGGAGTCCCATGTGTGCAGACTGAAGAAGGCCCTTTATGGCCTGAAGCAAGCTCCCAGAGCTTGGTACTCCATGATAGATACATACTTGCAGGGGTTGGGTTTCACAAAGAGTGAGGCAGATCCAAACCTTTACTTTATTGTGATATGTGAGGAGCCTCTCATTCTAGTGTTGTATGTGGATGACTTGGTCATTGCAGGTGCAGAGAGACTCGTAGAGCACTGCAAGAGAGATCTTGCGGCGGAGTTTGAGACGAAGGACATCGGCTTGATGCATTACTTTTTGCGTTTGGAGGTGTGGTAGGAGGAGGGGAATTTCTTCTTGGGGTAGGGGAAGTATATTGTGGACATCCTTGGCAGATTCCACATGGAGGATTGTAGACCCATGTCGACACCGATGATCACTAACTGGAAGAAGATTCATGCTTCGGATTCTGAGTTGGTGGATCCCACATTGTACAGGTAGCTGATTGGTTCCTTGATGTATTTGGTCAACACTAGACCAGATATTTGTTTTGCAGTCAACACGATGAGTCAGTTTATGTGTGAGCCTAGTAAGGTTCACTGGGTGGCTGCAAAACACATTTTGCGATACTTGCAGGGGATAGTGGATTATAGTCTCGACTATAGGCAGGGGGATGGAGTGAGATTGGCAGGTTACACTGATTCTGATTGGGCAGGTTGTGCTTCTGATAGGAAGAGCACTTAAGGGTGCTGTTTTGGGTTGGGTTCGGCAGTAGTGTCATGGTTCAGCTGGAAGTAGCAGTCAGTAGCATTGAGTTCAGTGGAAGCAGAGTATACGGCGGCCAGTCTAGCTAGTTGTCAGGCCATATGGCTTCGCAAGATGTTGTTTAGCTTATTTGGTCAGCCGTTGAGACCTTCAGTGATTTACTGTGATAATCAGAGTTGCATTAAACTCACGGAGAATCTAGTATTTCATGACAGGTCAAAGCATATCGGGATCAAATATCATTTCATCAGATACTGTGTTCAGAAGGGCGCTGTGAAGCTTGAGTATATTCACTGATGAGCAGGTTGCAGATATTCTTACCAAAGCCTTACCACGGGGAAAGCATGACTACTTCAGAAACAAGATGGGTGTGGTGAGGAACACCTTCCTCGGTAAGAGGGAGTGTTGAAATTTGGTACCGGAGGACAGGTGGTTCCCTTAAGCTTTGATCTTTGGCCTAGGGAAAAGTGTCCAAAAGAATTTGATTTTTTTCCTAAAGTGACTTTATAATTTTTATAAAGTCAAATCTAATTTAAAAGTGACTTTAAGTGATAAAGTTACTAAAGTCTAATTTTAAAGTGACTTTTATAATGTCAATGAAAAATTAGAAAGGAAAAGTGACTTTGGAAATAAATGAATAAGTGGGTCTTTATTAAAGTGGAGTGAATTAAAAAATAGAAAGTGAGATTTAAATGAGCATTTAATCTCAGCCCTAGATCTCAATCTATTTCAGCCATTGGATTTAGGGATCACCCAAAAGTCACTTAGGGTTGGATTAAGGGAGGAAAAGGAGGAAAAGATCATTCATTCTTTTATGAGCAAATTGAGAGAGAGAGAGCAAGAGAGCAAGGGAGATTTTTGGACAGGGAGGAGAAGGAGGCAGCCGCTTGGCACACATACCAAGGCAACAGTTAAGCAAATCCGTACAGCTGAATAAACAAACAGTAAAAGGCAGATTTTTGCACAGAAATCGAGGCAGCTGATTTTCTACACAAAAATTGAGGTCTGTACAGTCCGTACAGCTGTCCGTACAATCCGTACAGTAGCTGTAAAACATTGTGTTGCTGTTTGGAAATTTCCAGTGGGCTGTGAGGCTGAGAAGTCGAGATAAGTTGTAAATTTGTTTGCTGATTTTTGCTGAATATTTCTCACTGTAAAAGGCATTTTCCAGAAATAAAGAAGAGCTCTCAAACTGGTTTTCCCCAAGAGTTGTAGGGGGTTTTTCCAGGGTCACATTGACCAAAAATCACTATGTTCAAATGTGTTAAATGGCTATTTGTACCTGCTAATTTTTATTTCTGCATTTTCCAGCATTCTGTAAAATTTCCAAAATTTTTGTTTTCAACAAAATTTATTTTTTTCAGTTGTTGAATGTATGGATATGGGAATGGACATTTAACTGTATGGGAGAAATAAGGTGAAACTGAAAACCGGGGTGGGAAAATAGAAATTTTTACACTGAATGGGTACGTTATCCCCATCCAGACCGTTGGTCCTACGCCAGTGTAATTATGGTTCTTCATGCTGCCTGACCGCCATCACCTCCCTTACTCCCATTATACGCCACCACCACTACCGGTTTTGAATGTTTTCTTCCCGAGTTGACATGCCACACATGTTGACTGCGTATCTGATCGACAGTTTGAATTGGACGTGGCTCAACTGAATTCCACGAGGGTGCATGAACTGAACGAGGGTGGCCAGTTAGCTGGCCACCGAGTCCACTTAATTGTGACCATTCCCATAGTTCATGCAGTTTTTAAATAGTATTCATGCAATCGAGGAATAGGTTTAGCCACTTACCTGCTTAGTCACTGTTGTGCTATGCATACTTCGGACTCTGGCACCTCATTTCCTCGTTGTTGTTGCTGCTGGTGCTTTGCATGCTTGGCCTTTGTCTTATGCTGATGATTCCTTGATCACGATCTGCTCCTTACATGCTTCATACATCCTGTTATGTTGATCCTGTCTCTGGAGTTTGTTTTTCAAAGGGATTAGCTGCTACAAGAATCCTACAGGATTTCCTGTAGCTACTTCTCCTTTTGAAATTCAGGCTGATGCTTGAGTAGGCTTAAAAATATAGTTGAAAAAGGTTTTGAATGGAAGACATAGCAGCTGGAAGGTATCAGGTAAGAATAAGCAAGAACAACGCTGCTACTTTATTTGTCATCTTCTTTTGTGTTTTCAAAGTGGGGGAAAAAAACAGAATTCCTGTATTTTGTCTGTGCAGGGAAAGGAAAAAACGTGTGGAAATGCAGGTGTGCAGAGATGACATGGAGAGTTAGTCGGATGGATGGTGGTAGGGAGGTTCACAAGCCTTCTAGATGAATTTCCAACCCTTGGGTTCTTTTCTAAAATCGATTTTGGCCTTTCCATAATTTCTATAAGATCCTCTTGCAGAATACATAGAGTTTCCTGTAGGATGTGAAATTTTTAGAACAAATGAGACTGAGGCCTGGAAAAGGATAACAATGATGGACGAATGGACTATGAAGGGTGCATGTAGCCTGGTCCTATCTTTCTCTCTTGTGTGACCCTCCTACGACCTGCAATTCATCCAAAAGAAGTTAGGTTCTTCTTCTTCTTCTTTTTTCGGAGATAGCTGGGGCGCCTCCAGGAGGTTTTCACCCTCACTTCCTGACCTAAGTGCCTTCAAGAGGTTTTCGTCCAGGGATCTTTTATTCCTCTTTCTGTTTTTTTCTCTATTTTTCTTGTTTTTTTCTCTTTTTTTTTGTTGTTGGTTCAGGGTGTGGGTGGAGTGGGGACAGGGACCTGCTCCACTACCAACACTGTTTTTCCAAAGTTCTCAATGAACTCCTACTTGGAAAGGGGATTCCTATAGATCTTCAATCTATGCCCATTAATGAGCATAGGGATGGCTTCTTCATCTATGGTCTGGATAAGGACTAAACCATTTTCATTGCATTTTTCTACTGTATAGGGTCCCAACTATCTTGTCCTCAGTTTGCCCTTGAAATCTTTATATCTTGAATCATACAGCAGCACCCAATCTCCTTGTTGGAATTGTTTTTATTTGAGATGTGTGTCATGCCATATTTTTCTCTGAAGTTGGACTACCTCTAAGTGGAGTACGGCCTGCATTCTCTGTTCATCCAATCCATTTAGCTGAAGCAATCTTTCCTTTTGTGCATGGCTGAGATCTAGGTCCAGCTGAGTTGCCATCCTTAATGTGTTATATTCAAATTCTATTGACAGCAGAGCCTTCTTCCCATAGACCAGCTCATAGGGTGTAAACCTTGTGGTGGTTTTCCAGGTGGTGTTATAGACCCAGGTGGCCTCAACCAATTGATTTGCCCAATATTTTCTGCTGTTGCTCACTACCTTAGTCAAATTTTCTTCCAAAGCTCTATTTGTGACTTCCACCTATCCATTTGCTTGTGGATGATAAGCGGTGGAAGTTCTATGCTTAATCTTGCGGTGTGTGAGCAGGTCTTCAACCAAATTGGAGGTAAATTGACTCCCTTGATCTGTAACTAACTCTCTTGGGTAGCCAAACTTGTATAAGATATTTTCCATTAAAAACTCAGCTACTTTCTCTTCTGTTGCCGCTTCGATCGCTTTATTTCTGCCCATTTTGTTAGATAATCAGTACACACAATGATGTAAGATTTCTATTTTGAAGGAGGGTTGATAGGACTCGCAAATTCCATGCCCCACTTCTCAAATGGATTGAAAGTCACTTGAGGTTGCAAGGGTATCTCATCCCTTGGAGTCGGTTTCCCCATCCTTTGACATCAGTCACATTGGTTGATGTATCTCCTGACATCTTGATGAAGAGTGGGCCAATAGTAACCTGCCTACAAAATTTTGAAAGTAGTCCTCTTTGCTGCAAAGTGGCCCCCATAAGGTCCATCATGATAGGTTAAGAGGATGTCAAAGACTTCCTCTTCCCTGACACATTGCCTCAAAATCTGATCTGGGCCAAGTTTGAAAAGATTGCCCCCAATCCAAGTGAATAGGGCACTTTTCCTCACTATCTTGCTCTTCTCTTTTGAGGATAGGTGTGGCGGAAACTGTGCTAAAACCAAGTAATTTGCTATATCAGTGAACCATGGAGAGAGTACTAAAATAGCAAATAAGTGTTCATCTACCATTTGATCATCCACCATTCCTTCTTCACCCGCAGGTAGTTCTAGTCTAGATAGAAAATCAGCAACAACATTTTCCTTACCTGGCTTATCAACAATATTCAAATCAAATTGCTGCAATAAAAGTAACCATCTAATGATACAAGCATTTACATCTAGTTTATTCATCAAATACCTAATTGCAGCATGATCAATGTGTATGAATGTTTGATAGCAAGTGGTGTAGTGTCTAAACTTGTTTAGGGAATGGACTACAACTAGGAGCTCCTTTTTAGTTACAGTGTACTTTAATTCTGCCTTAGACAGGTTTTTACTGACAAAATATATGGCATAAGGCAGCTTCTCTTCAACTTGCCCTAAGGCTACTCCTATCGCTTTGTTCGAGGCATCTGTGTGAATGTGGAAAGGTAGGGCCCAATTTGGACCTCTCAAGATTGGGGCAGTTACCAACTTACCTTTCAAGGCATCCAGAGCCTCCTGACAGTTGTCAGTCCATATAAACTCAACATATTTCCCCAAAAGACCAAACAATGGAGAGGCTAGCTTACTAAAATCCTTAATGAATCTTCTATAATACCCTGCTAAGCCTAGAAAACTCCAAACATCTCTTACCTTTTGAGGAGGTGGGACCCTTTGGATGATAGCAATCTTGTTGGGATCCACCTGTAATCCTTGCTGAGAAATTGTATGACCTAGCACGGTCCCTTCAGTCATCAGGAATTCGCATTTTTCAGGACTGAGGGATAGGTTCATTTCAATACACTTGGCTAAAACTTTTCCCAGGTTAGTCAAAGCTTCCTGGAAGTTAGAACCATAAGGGGTAAAGTCATCCATATAGATCTCCACTGAATCATGAACCAGTTCAGCAAATATGCTTAGTACTGCTCTCTGGAAAGTTGCGGGAGCATAGCACAACCCAAAAAGAAGGACCTGGTATGCAAAAGTACCCCATAGACAAGTGAATGTGGTCTTATCCTAGTCTTCCAGGCTGATTTGGATCCGGTTATACCCGCTAAACCCATCTAGGAAGGAGAAGAACTTCTTCCCTGCGAGGCCATCTAACACTTGATCTATGAAAGGAAAAGGGAAATGGTCCTTCTTGGTGGCCTTGTTCAATTCCTGATAATCTACACAAATTCTCCACTTCCCGTTTTTCTTTGGCACTAGCACAAAATGAGAAACCCATTCACTATCATAGATGGGGTAGATGAATCCCGCATTCAACAACTTTTGCAGTTCTTCTTTGACAATGTCCTTAAGGGCTGGATTCATCCTCCTTTGAGGCTGCCTAACTGGTTTACAATCTTCTTTAATGTAAAATGTGATGACTATAGACGGAAGGGTGGACTCCCTTCATCTCCTTATAACTCCAAGCAAAAGCATCCAAGTGATTCTTCAATAAGCTACACAGTTCTTTCTCCTGAGAGGTGGACAGGGATGAGTTGATCTTCAAAGTTTTTTTCTGGGCCAAATTCCACATTCTTGACTCAGTGGGAGGTCGGATCAGCCACAAAAAGATCAACTAGAGGATTAGCTTGGGTTTCTTCCACCAGCTCCTCTAAGGGAAACACACTGGGGGGTGGATTCTAGATCAAGTTCTCAATAAGATCATCCTCGGTTTGTGGACCCCCCATGGTAGTTTCTACTATACACAATGGTGCGGAATAGACTTCATCCTCATCTTCCTCCTCTAACCAGAGGGGTAAATCATGTTCTAGTAGAGGTTGGGCAGGAGGATAGAGGACTAGCTGCTTGGACATATGCCCATTCTTGATTGTCATGTTACCATCTCGGCAGCTGATGTAGGCATCTGCAGTAGCCAACCAAGGTCTCCCCAGGATGAGAGGATACCCAGTGAGCTTTTCCTTTGGTTGGAGAGCCAGGAAATCAGTAGGGTACTCCCATGAATCAATGGAGACCATGACATCTTCAACAATCCCCTCAGGGGTCATGGTGGAGTGGTCTGCTAATTGCAATATTGTTGAGGTCTTTCTTAGGGAACCCTGAAGGTTGAGTTTGAGCATAGTGTCCCTGGTCATCACATTAATGGCAGCCCCTATATCAATCAAGGTATGGGGGATTATGGTGCCATTGATGTGGACATCGACTACAAGACTCCCAGGGTCTAGATATTTCGGACAAATTACCTGCCCCAACATCAGATCGGACAGTTGTCCTATGACATTGATAGTTGGGGCATCTCTCTTTCGCCTGCCTGGGTGTTTGAAGCACTTCTCCTTGATCATCTTGTTGTATATAGGCACATCCTTTATGGCTTGGAGAAGGGGTATTTTTACACATAACTGTTTCAGTTCTCCCAGAAGTTCAGTTTCTTTTGGGGTCGGTTGGGTGGTTCCAGTTAGTCTCTTAGGAAAGGGTGGAATGACTTTGGGTTCACTTTCCTATTTTTCTTCCTCATCCTCCTTAGGAGGAGGTTGGCTATTTGGGAGAACCTTCCCAGATCATAGGTTAATCTCCTGAATCTCCGTAGCATAGGTTTGGCATGAGGTTTCCACAATATATACCTGTTGGGCCTTTCTGTTGTTGGGGTTCAGGTTTGGTAGAGCAGGTATTTGGGGTTGTCTTGTAGGAGCATGAGGTATTGGTTGTGGTTGAGCAGGTGGTGGAGGCAAAAGAGCGGGGGGAGATTTATACTGGGGCCTCCACCCTTGATGAGGTGCACTCCACTGAGGCTATGGCTGAGCATAAGGATGAAACGAATGAGCAACTGGAGGGGCCTGGTATTGAGGAGGATATGACCAAGGAGGGGGTGTGGACTAGGAAGGATGAGCAGGGGGACCCCAAGAAGGCATGGAAGTGGCTTGATTGGGGTTGTAATAGCTCTGGGAGGTCCCTTGCATTCCCTGCTGGTAAGGTCTGGGCCCATGTGGCCTCCTTTGGTTCATGAAATAGAGTGGTTCAATGGCTCCCTCAGCCCCTTGATATGCAGCTTTGATTCCGAGTAAGGAAGGGCACTAAGTCATAGGATGGTATTGTTCACAGACTACACACACTTCTATAGAGTGCAGTGAGCATTCATTCCTAAGGTGCTTTCTCGTGCACCTGGGACAGAAGATGGCTAGATCTCTCTCGGCTTCCTCTTGTTTCCTTTTGATATGCAAGGTATCCATTTGCATGGCAAGAGTCTGCCTCACCTCGCTCTTGAAATCTTCCAATTGATTCTCAAGTTCGTTTCTAAGGGATGAGCTGGATGAGGATGTACTGGCTAATGGTTGACTTCCCCAACCTCTCTTCCTAGCTGACCTGGAATGATTTCTAAACACAGCCTTTATGTCATCGTAAGGTAGTTGATAGATGTCTCCCCTAGCTAGCAAATGGAGGGTATCTAGAAGGTCTTCAGGGACTCCTCTGAGCAGAACCAACTTTAGAGATTCAGGGTCAAGTGTGCACCTAGCCCTTTTATAACTGAGTTGAAACCTCTCTTCATAGTCTTCTAAAGATTCATCACTACCCATGGTCATACGGAAGATTTCTTCCTTGGTTTCCTTTGACCTACAATAGTCCCGGTATTTGTTGTTAAAGGCTTGCTGCATTTGAGCCCAAGTTGTGATACTGTCTCTAGGTAACCCCATGAACCAACGCAAGGCTGCATCCTTGAGGGTAGAAGGAAACAACTTCAACTTCTGCGAGTCTTCTGCATAGTCATAGATTCGACAGAGAACAACAAATTCAAACAAGAAAGTATCAGGATCTTCAGTAGTTAGTCCATGGAAGTGAGGTAGGACTGAAGGACTTATGTTTTTCATTTTTGTGTCCCCATTGGTCTCCCAGATAAGAAAGGTACCTTCTATTCTTTCTCCATTCCCTCTAACGTTTCTGTTTTCAGCCATGGTCGCAGGAGGAATGTTTTCTCACTCTTCTTCTATTATAGGATCTTCGTATATCTCTATAGGTTCACCTATAAGATCTTCTGGATCACTGCCACCAAAGAAGAGAGAAGGGTGACTCAGTGATGTGTTGGGGGTGTTGGGTAGGAATTTTCCTGAATTGTCTCTGTTCCTACGAGGCATGAAAGGAAATCTCTTTTTTGAATTTTTGTGTTTCTTTTTCTGCTTGTACCTGCAAAAATTGAAATGGATTGAACAACAAATTGCAGCTAACTAAAATAAACCTTGCTGAAATGAAAATTGTAGAATTGATATGAAAGCGGGAGATGTCTAATCTACTTTTGCTGAAATGAAATTACAGAATTGAAATGAAAGAAGGAAATGTCTAATCTATGCATGCTGAAATGAAATTGCAAAATTGAAATGAAAGCAGGAAATGTCTAATCTATGCTTGCTGAAATGAAATTGCAGAATTGAAATGAAAGCAGGAAATGTCTAATCTACGCTTGCTGAAATGAAACAACTACTCTACTCTTGCTGAAATAAACTACTTAGCATAATGTTGCAATAGAAAATAGAAGAAAAGCAGTAATCAAAAATACTCTGACGCTTCCTCAGCAACGACGCCAAAAAGAGTGGTGAACTCGAGTATTGCAGCAATAATGCTACAACTCCTAGGGCTCCCTTCTTTACTTTTATCAACCTGGTAGTTCGTAACAAACTTGGAAGCGACGGCGCTGTATCCACAAGTACTAGCTCTTACTGTAGGCTGTCACTGGATCAGCTGGCACAAGTTCGCTAGGAGCTCAAGCCAACTTCTATGAGTTCTCAAAAGAAGCTTTTACTGTGATGGCAGAAGACTAATTCTACAGGGGCTATTCTACTTGCAGAAAGAGAATGAAAACTGAAATGGAACTCAAACCCTAGCAAACCCTAGAAAATCCTAATCGTGTAAGAAAAGAGATGGAAACTACTGAAATGGGTGCCATTGATTACTGAAAAGGTAAATTGTATTTATTCAAGCTACTTTTGAAGAGAAATGGAAAGAAATCATCTTTTTGCAATTTTGAGTATTTTTATGCGGATTTATTATGCTTGTGATTTGACTAATTATGATTGTGCAGAGGTTTGGTGGCAAAGGAGGATGGAGGTGGCTTTTGCAGATGATGAGGAAGGTGTGGAGGGGTCCTAAGAAGTCCCTAGTACCCTTCTGGAGACTTCAATTGCGATTAGACTTCGAAAAATCGCTCGCATGAACTTCTACAAGAGGCTGCAGGGGATCTACAGGAAGCTTTACAGGAGGAGGCCGAAAGTGATTTTTGGAGGTTTGAAGGTGAAAAAAATGGTGGGAAAAATGAAATGAAGGCTAGATGAAGGTGTTGGAGGGTCTAGGACTCTGTTAATGAAGATCAGGAATGAAGGAGAGGGTTGGACTTGCTCAAAGGGGAAGAAAGCAACTTTGCACAAAAACGCAAAAATTAGGACAGTTTGGCGAAATGTGGTGAATGAGTGAAGGAATCTGTGAAATATGAGCTAGTACAGGTTTTTCTATGGAAGGATGACAAGCTAGAATGTTTTTCAAGTGAGCTGCACACCTACTTCTTAAGACTGACCCAAGCAAGAACCGAAAAACAAAGTTTGTCTAATTTGACCTAAAATCTGACCTAAAAATAGAAAAGTGTTGAACAGAACTTTATGAACAGGAAACTATGTGAGAAAGCCATGGTAAATGAACAAGAAATGGTCTAAGCATGTGAATCCAAGCAAATATCAGCTTCTCCAACTCAAAACATCACACTAGCGATTGCATGAAAGGCAAAAACGTGTTTTTGGTGGCAGCAACAGTGCCTGGTCCTCAATTCATGGTCCCAAGGAGGGAGAAAGGGGATCAAGGCCTGCTGGTAGCCTTTTTGGATCTTTCTCTGTTACTACAACAAACTACTTAAACAACTTGAAGCAAGAACAACTAATTTAATCATCAAAAGCAACCTATTTTACCAAAGCAAGATTAATCCTAAACAACAGAAATCAGCTTATGAATGCAAGAAAAAAAACATATAAATACACAAAGGAGGTGCTGGGAAGCTTGGGTTGGGCCCTAACCCAAGAGCTTCAGCCCTCTAGAAAAGATCAGTGCTGGTTCAAAGCTGGATTCATCTTCATTGATCAAAAAATAATAGTTACATCACAAAACTGTCTGCAAAAGGAGCTCGAAAATGAGCTGAGTACAACACTGCAAAAAAGTGCGAAAAATAGACAATGAAATGGCTAACCTACTGAGGCCTGAAGCCTTCTTATTTATACAAGTGGGGACTCCTAACAGTCCTCTTAAACTTAAGGAACTTGGTTGCCTAAACTAAAGATAACAACAACTTCTACTAGACTTGCTCGGCTGCCCCTTTGGATCATCATTGTGGGCGTTTGAACTCCGAGCTGCTGGTAGAGAACTCGAGGAAGGGGTCATTAATGCAGGAGACACCCCTCCTATAAGTCCTCAACCCTTTTTTCTTGAGTTTGGCTGCCAATTTTCTCATAAATGTCTGGTCCTTGTCCAAAAATTGTCCAAAAATCTGCAATAAACACTCACTAGACTATGTGGAAAAGTGACTATCCCCATTCACTCAATTGACAGTTACCTATTTCTGGGGCTCATTAAACTCCACCATCCCTATATGGAATTTTGTTAGGATTAGCCTCTAGAACACCCATTGCTCTCTTCTCTAAGTCCTTCTTATTGGGTAATATCCCCTTCCTCATCAAGCAATATGTCTTCTTTCTCAACCTCAAAAGAGGTTGTTGCTCCATTGCTTGACCATTTTGGTATCCCTCTTTGAGCACCACTATTGAGGTAGAACATTTTAGAGAATAATAAAAGATTCTCGAATACCACGTGAAAAGCTTTGTAAACCTCTCAGGGAAACTCATCTCCTCACAAAAGCAATTTAGATTGTTTCTTTGAAGTTTCTTATGAATAGTAAGGCTCAACAGCTCATGATAGACACCCACAACATGCTTCTCCATTACAGGACCCTTAGGATGAAGATTGGAAGGATCCTCATAAGTAGACACACATGGTAGCCTCTGCCATTCCTCCATCCATTAAATCATCGTGTTTAGGAATATATACCCCTTTGGAAAATTGACTTATATTCATCTCATAAGTCAAGTGCGCATGGGATTTGAAGTTCCTGTAAGTCAATTGGTTTCCACCTATGGCATCATCATCAACCTACTTCTGGAGGGAAGATATAACAAGCTCATCATTCCATCTCAAATGCTTCAACCCTGGGTCCCCATCTTGCATCTTTACAATGCTGAAATAATCACTATACTTTGGGATCAAGGTATTTACATAATCCTGTGGTAGACCCAAATCCCACTTCAATGGCTCTCTGCTCTTCAATGGAAGTTTCTTGCTGCGGGTCATCATAAGCAACTTGCACAATCTCTTCACAGAGTCTCTTGCATTCTGTTCATGGATTCTCTTCTCTTCTTCGTCAAATTCAAGGGCCTCCTTGGTCAATCCAAACAATTGGGACATCATATCTAGGGCCAAACAATTCCCTAAAAATCCTACGGTATCTTCCCATAAACCTCGGCACTTAGAAGGTCAAACCCAACTCCTTCTACCTCCTGGAAACCACAATTGTTGGCAATGACTCGTGTGGGTGTTTTCTAACAATGTCTTTGAGCATGCAAACCACCTTCAAATCAACATCCCTCTCGATTATATGATCAAAGCCTGAGTGCTTGACCCATTTAAGCCTCACGAGAGATTTTTTTTTAGAGTAGAAATGGCAATGGTGATCCTAAAGAAATTGGGTTGAAGTAGAATCTGCTAAATTGGCCCATACAAATTCGTATGATGTATTTCTTTGGTTTATATTGTAGAGATAATTTTTTCAACATTGCAAGGCTCGTAATGTGATTTTAAATACAATAAAATAAAATAAATGAATCACCAAAGCTATCTCATATTAGCATACCTTCATAGTTATGGTTTGCTTCTCTCTTCCTGGCATTGCTTCTCAATTCAATCTGCTTCTCTCTTCGCGGCACTGCTTCAACATGAATTGATGCTATATTTCCCTTCTGGTTCAATCCAACCTCCAGTTTTAAATTTCTAATTTTTTGTTTTTAATTATTATTAACTATTAACTCATTATTAACCTAAAACTATTAACTAATTATTAATCTAACGGTTGATTATTGTTCAATCATATAACATTAAATATGAAGGTGAAGAATTGTCCAAGGTGGCACTTGGGGGAGTCTTTCTCAAAAGGAATGCCTTATAGCGTAATTATATTTTAAAATATATTTATTAATAATTTTTATAGTTTCGGTAAAAAATATGTTTTACATTAAAAGTATTGGTGCATTGTTGAGTTGATACATTGTTGACCTGTTGTATTATATTGATCGTCAAATTGTTGTATTGCTGAGAAGTTGGATTTATTTTATGGCGATAGTGCTAAGCCGATTGAGGTGCAAAATCATTTTAATACAACACATTTGCGGTTTTTAGAAATGGTTTAATATAATACTTTGTGGTTAAATACCGAATGGTTCAAAGTACAATTGTCTAATGTAGATTGGTTTTAATTTATTATGGGTTAATGTACAATGGTTCATTCATATCGGGAGACCATTTTTAAATGATATGATAACAGATATTGTGAAATATAAGAAAATTATACATCTACTTGTAGATATAGTTGATATTGTCACCTAAATTGTTAATTTTATTTTAAAACTCAGTCAATATTATTTAATGTTTAAAAATAGATAAGTTATGTAGTAAATGTAGATGCTTCCCACCTATCTATCTCCGGCCTACTTCATCCTTGAAATGCGTACATCACACTTTAGTGGATGCACTTTAATGTGTTGTTTATATACTAAATAGGATTCATCCAAGCCTTATTAGGAGAAAGATAAACTGGACCTACAACCACCCTCCCATCCCAACGAATATATTTATAGTGAAATCAATGAGTAATGGTGGAATCAGTGCTTGTAATATCTACTCGATTTCAAGGTGCTATATCTCTATTCCATTTCTGAATAGTATCTATTTCATGAAGTAAAGATGGAGCAAGGTATGTGTAACATGTAAGAAATTTAACCATGTTTGATTCGAAGGATTCGATACTGCATAAATTCAAATGTGAATATATTGGTAAAAATATCATTTGTCAGCACAGAAGTTGAATAGAAAACATCCTTGCCTAAATATTCAAGGGCTCCTGCAATTCATAAACATAAATGTGCAATGACTATATAAGATGCTTGAAAAATTCAATCATAAACATTAATAAATTGAAAATAGCTTAATTATGGTGAACATTCACGTTCACATGCCAACACCATCCACTGCAGCAAGCAGTGATTGTCCCAGAAGTGTTCGAAGAAATTTTTTCCAACTTTCGATTGAATCACAACGTTACAACAATATTTGCAAAAGCTAAATATTTTAACATTTTCTCACTTCAGTCCTTCGGTTCTAATGTCAACTCTTTTTCCCTAATACAACTACCTCCACAAATTTTAGATATACACTTACGCACACAGATAGTGACAAGAGTATGTAGCCAATTCCACTAAAAGCCAACCAGATCAAAATCAAAATTAGAAAACAAAAACATTGGTTTAGAAGTAAAAACCTAGGTCAAAATCAGAAAAGAAAAATGTTGTTTTAGAAGTAAAAACCTAGGTCTAAATTTAGCCTACTTAATTACTACCATATTAACTTTCAAGGGCATCACTCATATATGGAGGGATAGTTGGCACACCCACACTGCTCAAATGGACACATGAGCTCAACCTAAGCGACCTCCATTTTTCTCGCTAGCCAACGCTCCCACTGCATGCCAATAAATCGAAATCGATTAATGTTTTGATCAACATCAAATTGTAACTCAAAACGAAAGTGTTTTGGGTATACAAACAATCTATCACCCATGAAACAAAAGATCCATTTGTTTAAAAATTTGCAGGAACTCCGAAACCACATGAAATATTTTATAGGGCAGAGGAGAGGAGTCTATCCCTCAACAATTCATTTGCGGAAATAAAATCGCAACTAGAGAGGAGCTTGAGCTTGAAAAACACAAAAAATGACTCACGGTAGAAGAGAGTAAAACAGAGTGGTTGCAGTAAAACTAGAGGTGAAAGTTTAAATCCATATTGCAACAAACCAAACTTTAGATTATGATATCAAAACATAGGAAAATACATTTGCATGATAAATGGAGGCTGCAACAGTAAAACAAAATCCTTATTGTGATTAACGCTTCACTAGGGATTTGCAGAGTAACACACAGTAAAACCCAGTAACTATTGTTTTCACGCACCCCCCAATATTTGCTCCATGATTTTCTCCTCTCTACCTCTCAGACTTACACCCTCTCAAATCCCTCGACTATGAAAATGAATTTTACATGCATATTTATCAAAACATACAACTTTGACTCATTAATACATGACAAAGGAAAACTTTAAGACAATATGGGCAATTTTACAAAATGATTTTGTGAACTTGCAGAGGTTGCGAATTGCAAGTAATATTTCCGCAGTAAATATTTGACCTTACATATTTACAAACCCTTCATTAAATACACATTCCTTCTTAAGTGCTTGATGTGTGTTGCGGAATGGTCTGATGTAGCCCTACTCAGAACTTTAGTCCTATAGCCTGTAAACAAAATCTGCAACTTGAAAAACTCTCTTTGGAAAGTATGGTTGATGTTAGTGTATTTAATGCGATGGTTGGGATTAATTTTTACAACACTCCCCCTTAACCACAACTGCCGCCATTGACAATTGCCAAACAATCTCTAAGATAAACAAAATTTTCACGTGCCAATGGCTTTGTGAAAATATCAGCAAACTATTCCTATGACCTGCAGTGCTGCAACACCAATTCACCATTGTTAATAAACTCTCTAATAAAATGATATTTAGCATCAATATGCTTGGTCCTCTTATGAAAAAAAAAAATCTTTAACAGTACAATTGTGGAAGTGTTATCACAGAAAATAATTGTTGTTCCCTCTTGGTCGTGGCATAGATCCCTCAACATCCTTCTCATCCACACTTCTTGATAGGCTATTGTTGTTGCGATGACATATTCAACTTCTGTTGTTGAAAATGACACTATTGGTTGCTTCTTGGAGGTCCATGAAATGGCTCCAGAACCCAAATTAAAAACATATCCTGACGTGTTGTTTCTATCATCGACACTTCCTTCCCAGTCACTGTCAGTGTAACCAAGAAACCTAAAATTATTTGTTGCAGTATATAGAACACCATACTCCTTTGTCCCATTGACATACCTTAGAATGCTTTTTGCTTCTTCCCAATGAACCTCGACACCAGGCTTACTATATACATTATATCTGGCCTAGTTTTCATCAAATACATCAAGATGCCCACCATACTTTTGTATAATGTCAGATTGACATTGTTGCTGCAATATTCTTTCCTCAACTTCAACCCCATTACAATTGGAGTTGGTGTGGGCTTTTTTTTCTGCATATTAATCCTATCCAAAATGTATGCAACATACTTTGGCTTGGAAATAAAAATACCATTTTTTGTTTTCTTCACTTCTATGCCCAAAAAATACTTTAACAACACCAAGTCAGTCATTTCAAACTCACTTTTCATGAATTCTTTGAAATCAACAATGAGGAAATCATCACTTCTTGTAAAAATAAAATCATCTACATATAAGACAATAATAAGAATCTTACCATCACTCTATTTGATGTCGAGAGTTGGCTCACTATCACATTTGTCAAAGCCATTTTCCAACAAGTAAGCATCTATCCTTCTATACCATGCACGCGGTGCTTGCTTTGGCACATAAAGAGCTTTCCTCAAGCTATACACCTTTCCTTCGTGGCCTTCTACCTCATAACCAGGTGGTAGTGCAACATATACTTCCTCTTTCAGCCTCCATTCAAGAATTTTGATTTTATGTCCATTTGATACACTTTCCATTTATGTTGCGCAGTAATCGCCACCACTGTACGCACTATCTCCATCCTCGCAACTGGCACAAATCTCTCTGCATAATCTCTTCCATGTTGTTGCTTGTATCCTTTGACAATAGCCATGCTTTGTGCCTTTCAATCTTCCCCTCAAAATTTCTCTTGGTATTATAGACCCACTTCACTCCAATGACTTCTTTTCCTTGTGGAAGTTCCACCAACTCCCATATGTCATTCTTTTCTATTTCTTCTATTTCTTCCACCATTGCCACAACTCATTTTTCTTCTTTGACTACATCCTTAAAATGGATTAGGACATCTACATGACAAAAGAATGCAAATAAGGAATTC
Source organism: Pinus tabuliformis (assembly GCA_031772625.1). Lineage (NCBI taxonomy): Eukaryota > Viridiplantae > Streptophyta > Pinopsida > Pinales > Pinaceae > Pinus > Pinus tabuliformis. The sequence goes on along the minus strand of CM062806.1, from coordinate 318,405,094 downwards.
AGACCAACACTACTATCAACTTCATCTTGCTCATAAATTTCATTTAAATTTCTGAATTTTTGTCTTCTTATGCTTGTGGAATATGGGCTTGGCATGTCACTTGGTGTTGCGCTTTGTAGTGTGCTTGGAGAAGCACTATCTTGACTACGTGATGTTGTCCTATTATTTTTTTATGGTGCTACTTGCTACCTACTTTGTTGCGCTTGAATAGGAGTATAGGGAGTCACTGTTGAGGAATTACTTCTTGTTGTCAATTCCTTTTTGTCCTCATGTGGTATACACGTTTTCACATTGATTGTCTTCTCTAAACTTCCATCCCATGCTTCCTCTTCTATGAAATGCATACCTCTATTGATTATGACCTTCCTGTTTGATGGATTCTAGAGATTGTATGGCTTGGATTCATCACTATAACCAACAAATATGCATTTCTCTCCCTTATTGTCCAACTTATTCCTCAACTCATCTGGGACCTATGCATACGCCACACATCTAAACACTCTCATGTGAGTGACACCATGCGTTCTTCCACTCCATACCTCTTCAGGAACCATGTTCTTGACACTTTTGGTTGGACACCTATTCATGATATATGTTGCACAAGCAACAAATTCAACCCAATAATCATTTGGCAAATGCTTTTCCTTCAATGTACTCCTTTCCATTTCCATAATGGTCCTATTCTTCCTTTCCATGACACCATTTTTTTGAGGTGTATACCTTGTCATAAATTTCTTATGAATTCCATGCTCCCTATAAAAATGAAAGAATTCATTTGAGATGTATTCGCCACCTCTATCATTCTTCAAGACTTTGATGTAGTGTCCACTTTGCTTCTCAACAAGAACTTTGCATTGACGGAAGCACTCAAACACTTCACTTTTCTATTTTAGGAAGTATACCCATGTATTTCTTGTGTAGTCATATATGAAGGTCAATAAATAGTAGTTGCCACCAATTTATGGTGTTTGCATTGATCCACGTAAATCTAAATGGACCATCTCCAAAGGTTCTTTTTCCCTTATTGAATTTCCAGCTAGAAATGTCTATCTATGTTGTTTTCCCAAGATGCATCCTTCACATAGGTTGTCTGATTTTTCTATGAGTGGCAACCCCTTCACCATGCCTTTCTTATGTAGCAAATTCAAACCTCCAAAGTTGATATGACCAAATCTCAAATGTCATAACCAATTTTCATCTTTGACCTCTGCTTGAAAGTTTACTTGTGTGACAACTCCATCTTTTCTTCCATCCACTTGTGAGTTCATTGATAGTTGTGCTTGTGCACCTTCTTCCTTCAAGTCTGATTTTATCTTTAGAGGAAACATCCTATTGCTTGTCATCTGAAATTTTCCAATCAATTGTCTACTTGGCGACTTATCCAAAATTGTGCACTCATCATTTTTGAAAAATATATTGTAGCCCTTTTTCATGAGTTTTTCAATGCTTATGAGGTTATGATTCAAACCTAAGACAAAATAAACATCTAAAATATAATTCTTCTCCACCTTCTTTGTTATAATATTGATTCCTCCTTTTCCCATGATAAAGACTTTTTTATCAGTCCCTAATGTCACCTCAGATTTCACACTTTAATCTAGATTGGAAAACAATTCTATGTTCCCTATCACGTGGTTGCTACATCCTAAATCTAGGAACCATACATCGCTTTGTTTTTCTTGTGCTACATTACAAGCTAAAAGCATGCTATCATGGTTATGATGTTCCTTTGTGAAATTTACACTTGGTCAGTTACCTATATCATGTTGTTTATTTCTACATTCATTTGCATAATGACCATACTTCTTACATTAGTGACATTGGACTTAAGATTTATCATACCTCTAACCTTGCGCTTGAATTTTTCTTAGGCCTTTACTTGCATTTTTATTACTGCCCGTTCCACTTGATTTTGAAGGGCCGCTTCTTCCACCTCCGTGTGGGCTTCTTCCTCTTCCTCTAGCATTTGATCTTCCTCTACCTTTACCTTGAACAAATGAAACTTGTGTCTTGAAGGCATGATCCAATGAGGATCATGTTGCTCTATTTAGTCTATCTTCATGAGAAATCAATGATGTATGAAGCTCATCCACTAAAAATTGTGAGAGATCCTTTGTCTATTATATGGCCACAACAATGGCATCAAACCTTGTTGGCAAACTTCTCAATACTTTCTCAAATATTCTCCTTTCCTCAAGTGTCTTACCATGAGACCTGATTTGAGTAACCAATCTAATTACATGTGTAAAAAATAAGTCTACACTCTCAGACACTTTCATACAAATTGTCTCAAAGTCTCTCCTTAGCATTTGTAGCTTTGTTGTCTTCACTTTTTCCATGTCTTGGTAGGCTGTCTGGAGGGTGTCCCATGGTTTCTTGGACTTTGTTGCTGCTACAATCCCTGGGAAAATAATTTTATGAACAACTTGAAAAATGTAGAAGAGGTATTTTGAATCCTTCTTCATTTTGTCCCTCAACAAATACCTTTACCCTTGAGACAAGGTATTTTATGCTACCGCATTTGTTGGTTCTTGAAAACCATTCTCCACCAAATCTCAAATGTCCTGAGAAGAATACAAAGCCTTCATTTTTATAGCCCAATAGTCATATTTTTTGCCACTGAACTGAGGTATCTGAGGATTAGTAAATATTTTTCTTGATGTTTCTATTTCTGACAGTTAAAAAAACTTTCTCCCTGCTTGTAAATGCGCTCCAAAAAATTGTGATTTAAAACAATTTTTAGCTTCTAGTAAAAAACACTTGTTTTTACACTAATAGTTTTTAACTAGCGCTGATACCATGTTTGTAGGAGCTTCAATACCACGTTAAATATTTTACAGGGCGGAGTAGAGGAGTCTTTCCCCCAACAATTCAGTTGCAACAAGCAAATCACAACTAGACGGGAGCTTGAAAAACACATAAAATGACTCACTGTAGAACAGAGTAAAACAGAGTGGCTGCGGTAAAACTAGAAGTGAAATCATAAATCCATATCACAAGAAACCAAACTTTAGATTATGATATAAAAACATAGGAAAATACATTCACATGATAAAGGGAGGCTGCAACTCCAAGTAAAACAAAATTCTTACTGCGATTTACGCTTCACCAGGTGTTGCGGAGTAACTGTTTTCATGCACCCACCAATATTTGCTTCATGATTTTCTCCTCTCTACCTCTCAAACCTAGACCCCCTCAACTCTCTCGACTATGAAAATGAGTTTTACATCCAAATTTATCAAAACATACAACTTTGACTCATTAATACATGACAGAGAAAAACATTAGGATAGTATGGGTGAGTTTACAAAATGATTTTGTGAACTTGCAGAGGTTGGGAACTGCAAGTAAGAGTTGTGCAATGAACGTTTAAACTTACATATTTACCAACCCTTCATTAAATACACATTCCTTCTTAAGTACTTTGATGTGTATTGTAGAATGGTCTGATGTACTTCTTCTTAGAAGTTCAATCCCTTAGCCTCGAAACAAAATACACAACCTACAAAAATATCTTTGGCAAATATAGTTGACATCAATGTATTTAATGTGGTGGTTGGGATCAATTTTTCCAACACCATTTCTAGGCATCACACATCTGATGTATTGAAACAAATTGAGGTGAACCATATGATGGAAAAACCCAAACAATTTTCCTACCACCGAACATGCTTTAGTTATGGATGGGTGCCTCAAACACTGTTATACGAATATTCGACTCATAAAATAAAAATTCTAGAAAACCACATCTACAAATTGAAATAAGTACATATTTTTAACATTAATTAAAATAATATAAAAAGATAAAACATTATTTACTTTTATTTTGTTATAAAAATTTTAAACATTGAAGTGTAGTGTTGTTTAGCTTGTATCAAAGTTTAAGTGTCTCTAAAATAAGTATTCCTACTTATATTATTTATTAATGTTATTTATGTTTGTAATTATTATGATTACAAGTGAATATTTTATTTTAATTTAGTAAAGTTTGTTAATATTTTTTTTTCTCGGTAAAAACTAATTCTATTAAGAGAGAGTATAATACAGCAAGAAGATACAGCCAAGAGAAGCAAGAACACAGGCAGCCGGAAAGGATAGGCTTTCCACCTCGGCTCCTAGAAGAAGAGAGAAGAGAGTAGAGCTGAGCAGGAAGTAACAGGAAGAACAGGGGAGCAAAAGCAAAGCATAGGATTCTACCCAACATGGGGAGAGTCAACTATGCGGCATTTTTTCCCTTTCTTTTTACCAACTTTGACCCATTCAGGAGGGCACTGCTGAGCTGGCAAGATTTGCAAACTGAGCTGGGCTGACTGAGAGGTTTCCTTGTCTGAATCTGAGGTAGAGGATTCATGATTTCTTTTCTGAGAGATTGGCTGGACCAACAAATTTTCAGGCTCAGCCGAGGGCAGATCCTGTGCCATATTTGCTGCCACTCCTTGTTGTGGGGAAAAGTATCCAACTCGAAATGACCCTATCCCATTCTAAGGGTGATAGTTCCTTACCAACAGCCGAAGCAAAGCTATCTAAGATTACTTCTTTATGACATGCAAAAGAGGAAAGGAAGAGATCCACTTACCGATGTCTTACGCAAATGGTCGATCCAATCTTCTCTCTTTGCCGCTTGCTCCCAGCTCCAAGTCTTCTCACAGGCCCAGCTACACGAGATCCTGCAAACAAGACAAGAAAAGGAAACTACAAGAAGCATGCATTCATAATTGATTCAAGGATTAGCATAAATCAAATACGCAAGTAAGACAACACATCATTGAAACACATGCGAATAGAAGAACCTCAAATGCTTTATCAATGGAAGAAAGTAAGGTTCAGGCGGTGATACAACCATAAGAGGTCCAATCCAGCATCACCTTCCCGACGGAAAGAAATCTCCTCTTCACCTCCCTCAAGCAATCACCCAATACTCTCAACTGTAAACCAACAGCAATTCTTTGCACAAAATTCCGGCCTCCAGATCCCATGGGATGAGATCCTTATATAGAGTTTTGGAGTGAAGATAAGTCAGCTTGATGTGTGACTTGTTGTCCTCTTCAACTCCAGTTGTTCTTCAGTCCTTGAGTCCACTCGGAGTTTCTACCTTCCACTTGGAGTTTTAGAAGCTCTTAACTCATCATTAGGTGAATCTTCTGATCCAAGTGTCATTTTGGAAGCTTCCTGGGCACTGGCACATTGAGAAAAGATTCCTCCACATGTCAAAGTGCGCCCAGCGCAGGTAGCCTTTGTTTCACTTGCTATGCAGCGCAGGTACACCATAGAGCTTTTGACATTCAGCGCAGATGCTTAGTGGAGCAGCTGCTTTGATCCAAAATTGACCTGTTTTTGAGTGTTTTTTAGTGGAGAACTGATCTGAAGTGCTGTGGTTTGTTGACCTTGTTCCTCTAGGGGTAGGAACAACATGTATAGGGACTTTGGATCCCTCAGATTATTGACATTTCATGCTCTATGCTGTAAGGCACAAAAATGTCTATAACAGTTGCCCCCTAAAGTATGAGGTCGTTTATCGGGTGAAATGCTTTATTAGGAGGATCCGAAGTTCATTCAATCGTCGGGAGGTGATCTGTAACAAAATACAATACATTATCTTTTCACACTTTCTTTTCATGATCTAGCTGATGCGGGCATTTCCCATGCTCAGCTTTATAAATACATTTGCTGTACATAAACAGACAATCGTCTGATAATAGACTGATAATTCTCTGCTTTTAATTATCATCCTTTTAGTAGGATGATCATCTGCTGCACATGTCTATGTTTTTATCTCCTGAATATATATCGCAGCTCGGATGGATGAAACTAGATCCGGGGTCTTCAAACTTGTCTGATCTTCACTCTAGTACAAGTCGATCCATGTGAAAATTTCTTGAAGTCGAACATGGAAAGACATCGCTTGATTACCAGTCAATAATGTAAACTGTTAACAAGCGCGAGAGGAATCACCGATAATGATGATGACCCTCAAGGTACTGCAGCACAATTCACGTGGCGTGAATATAGGATCTGACGTCGAACACCACGCAAAGTCTCCTGGTCGAAGGTCATTAATGTATACCTATCGCCGGAAGTGAGAAACTTGCCATTGAGGTATGCAAGCTTCAAAGTACTGAGGGGGTGTTCCTAGATCAACTTCTTGGATAATGAGCTGATGTCGACAAGAAGTGATCCGTCAAAGGAGGGCCTTAATGAATCCCACATCAGTGACACGGAACGGAGCTAGTGATGATGGTGAAAACGATCTGTAAAATATGATTCAGGGTGGCGGTCATGGAAGGATGAAAGATGATGTATGGTAGTGGATGGGACCCGGTTGACACTTTCTGAATGACATCTCTTGAACATATAACGACACTGGTGTGATGGATCGGTAGCATTACCCCATGTATGGATGGTATGGCGAGACCATGGTGAAGGGACTGGTGAATGATAATAACCCAACCCGATATTTACGAAGGCAAAAGTGTCATGTTCAAGAGCGACTTGCTACCATTGAGCTTTGAGGTTCTCCCAATTTTTCCCCAGTCATTTCTGACCAGTACCTCTTTATTTTTGTCAAGCTTGAGGAGGATAACATATGCTTGTTCTATAACCTACCCTTCGGGTAAGCCCATCGCTATGTTTTAACGAGCCTAATGATAGGGAAACTCGTTCTCGTCTAAAGACAAGTTTGTCGCTATCTAATATTTTTAACGAGCCCAGCGACAAAGACAACTCGGTCCTTTTCATTTTTAGAGAGTCTGAAAAGGGTACATAAAGTGGACTCCAGGGGTCCTTTTTCGTCATCTAATCCCTTAAGTCCGAAAAAGTATAAAACAATACAGAAGGGATGAATGTTCGATATCTTTATCGAGCCGAACTAGACAAGCGCTCGATCTTTTTGTGCAATAATCCCTCAGGTCCAAAAAGATTAAAATCTAGAGGAGGGATAGCTCTTTCTGTCCTTTTAACGAGCCGAAAGGCCAAAACTCGGAAAACTTTTCATATTTTACGAGTCAGTGAAAAGAGCTCAAAGAAGACTCGTCTTTTGAGGAACGAGTGATAAACAGGGATAGCAGCAGATTCCAGGTATAGGTTGGAATTTTCCAATCACGGCAGTATTACAAGGATGGCTAGGTGAAATCACTCTTCGCAGCTGTTCCTCAAAATAGGTAAACAATCAAGTGGATGTGAATGATCGGCCAAATGAAAAGTGGAGGTGACGGTGCACAAACACGACCAAGGCTTTTATGGCTGATGAATTTACGGTCTCAAATGGTTATTTACCGGTTCATTTTTCTGAATGAGCTTGAACTCTGGAGGAAGCCTGCTCACTTGCTTATGTTTATTTTTTAACGAGCATGAATTCCGCGTTAAAACTGCTCGGATCTTGCGTTTATTTTTTAACGAGCATGAACTTTGCCAAAACTGCTCGTTTTTGCGTTTATTTTTTAACGAGCATGAACTTTGCCAAAACTGCTCGTTCTTTTTCCATGCCCCCAGCATCATAATAACGCATGTCAAAGGAGGGTGCCCCCCAAGCTTCATTGCATTCAACTTGGTGGTTGGAATGAAGGTTTACCTTTGAATTTTAAAAAGGGGATTTGTTTCATTTTTTAATGAGGTTGACACAGTAAAAGAACTATCCTCATGACTCCTTGTTTCATTTTTTAACGAGGTTGACACGAGATAAGAACCGTCCTCGGAGCCCACTTTATTTATAGTATTTCCATTAGGGCGATGATCCATGCTGACAAAATGTTTAGGAATCTTCCGAATCCGTTGGATATAGAAGATTTCATATTGTAGGTTTCCACTATGGCTACTTCCGCCAGATTACCTGCCGGCGGAAGGGAAAAAGTACCCATTAAGGCGGGGTCTTTTAGGAGACCTACTCCAATATTTTGGAGCGATTGATTACTTTCATGGATCATTGTGCTGCTTCCCGTAACTTGAGAACTGTTGGGGAGAAATGTTTGTTGGTCGACGATTGTAATTTTTCCTTGAAAAGGAAATACAATCCTCCTGAAGTAGGTCGACGCAACTGCAGCCATGGCATATATCCAAGGCCTTCCCAGTAGGATGTTGTAATCGAGGTTTCCGTCGATTACTTCAACATCAACTTCTACTGTTTTTCCCCCCAGTTCAACTTGCAAGTTACTTAAAATCCCGTATGGAGTGTATGATCGTCCATCAAATGCTTTTAAGGTCGTTGACGATTTTGACAAGGGTGGTGAGCCTAAATTTTTCCAGCAACTCATCGACATAAGACATGTAGATGCCCCCTCATCAATAATTGTTCGATGAACAGTTTTGTTGAGGGCTTTCACTTGAATAAGGAAAGCTAGTTGAGCTGGTATCTGAGGGTCATATCCTTCATGATCAAAGGCCACAAGATTGGAATCCATTGGGCCAATCCCACTTATCGCTGATAGTAAAGCTTGCTCTTGGGAGGGGAAATTTTGCGGTACCTCAAGTGTCGACATAGCGGACGGCGATTGGGCCAGGTCCTCTACTATATTATAATTCTGTGCTATTTTTGCACGAGGATTAAATGTCGATTTGTGTACTACTCCCTTTGGCGACTTTATCGTTGGTTCAGGAATGATGGGTGGCACGACTTTGGTCAAAGTTGTTGTTGAACTACTAGGTTGTTTATTTGCCTTGTTGTTCAACTGCTTTGGATTCCTGTAATCTTTATTCCTTGTCAAAGCATTGTTCTGCTGCTTTGAGGTGGACAACATAAGCACTTGGGATCGGGAAGCATTTCGATTAGCAACCAGATTTTGGCCTGGGTTAGGAAACGGATCAGTCAATATTGCTGGGGTTTTCGAACTCTTAAAGAGCTTCTTAACTTCAGCTATATGTGGACAATCTTTCGTCCAATGATCCTCATCGCATATATGACACCCTGTCGGGGGTTTCCCTTTCCTTTTCTTTTTCTTCTTGCCCCCTGGTTGCTTCAGTTGTTTGCCTTTGTCGGTCGACATGGCATTTACTTCTGAGGCAAGAAGTTCCTCATTTTCATTTTGACTAGAAATTTTGCGTTTGCCGGTCACGCCATTACTGGCGTGAGAGTCAGTATTTGATTTAGGAGGGGGAGGAATTGAAAATTCAGGTCTAGGGGCGTCAGGTATTTTGTCGTAGAGCATGCCAGACTGAGTATATACTAAGTCTAAATATTGAGCGCGAGCAATGACTTGCTCCTCTGTTACGACTCCTCCCTTGGCCACGTCTTCCGTTATAGCCGAAAGTAATGACTTTATAAACCATTCAGCTAACAGCTGATCGGGAACGTAAGTTTTCACCATCCTACGACGACGACGCCACTCATGTATATGATCAGATATGTGAGTAGCTGTCGTTTGTTTGAAGTTGGTCAGTATTTCGGTTCCTGTTTCATACCTGATTGGTAATTGAAAATGGGTTAAGAAAGTCGTGGCTAAGGAGCTGAAATTGTCGAAAGAGGCTCTTGGCAATTCAATGTACCATTTAGCCGCTGGACCTGTCAATGTCCTCTGGAAGAGGCGAAGTCTTATCGAATCATCGTTTAGAGTGTTCGATGAACACCACAGATGAAAAGTCATGACGTGATTCGACGGGTCTTCACCTGGATTTCCATTGAATTTAGGAATGTCCGATGGAAGTTTATGCGGAATTGCTGGCCACCAAGGGGCATAAGCAATTGGATCATTCGTCAGCTGGTTTAGATCTGGTAATTCTAGAGTTGCTACAAAAGGCAACTGTTGGTTCAGGTTGGGCGAAGCATATCCAGGATAAGATGGTATCGCCTGAGCAATGGGTCTTTGCAGACCAGCATAATGCTGACAACTCTGACAAGGTTGATGGGTATAACCATTATAACATGGTTGCCCATTACTTACAAAGACTTGTTGCTCAGGTCCTTGATATTATTGCTAGAATGGCGGTTGTTGAGATTGAACCAGCTCTGGTTGTTGGACCATTTGCTGTTGACCAATACTGGATGATTGACCAAGATGAGGAGTCACAGTACTTGTTTGAGCCTGAGTCGCTCCAGATAAGGAGGCACTACCCTGAGATTGTGATTGAGCCTCTGAGACAAGAGGTTGTTGTATTACAACAGGTAGCTCTTGTACTTGTGACGCATTCAGCATATCAGGTGTGGTGGGAATATTCGACACAGGGTGTACTGGTTGCATTGAATATGCAACTCCTGATCGTTGAGGCAGTATTGGTACCCAACCGCTGGATGTAATTCCAGTTTGACCTGATCCTTGTTGTAAACTCTCATATGGTTGTTCTCTAGGAGGGAACAATGAAAGAGCATACTGCCCTCCACATGGTGGAAATCCAGTGCTTAAAGGGTAAATTGGCCTTTGAAGACACATTGGATCAATTTGTTGAGTTTCAACATAAGAAGTACCAGATGATAATCCGGATGAAGAAATAGGAACTAACCATATTGTCGTCCCTGATTGGACTCCGGCTTGTTGTTGACAATTTGACGGCACAGGTGGTATACCAGCGAACATCGTTGGAGTAGCAGCAGGAGGTTCTGCTGCTGCTGTGTCAGACGACACAGTCCTAGATGTCGACGGTTGTTTAGACATATCTAGTCTATCCAAAAGATTTCTTAGCGATTCTACAAGAACTTACGATGCCAAAAGACTAACTTCGAAGATCAACGCAGGAATAGGAGGTGATTATGTTCCGTTTAAAATGAATTTTATATGACGACGCTTTAGACACAACTTGCTTTTTCACTTTTTAAGAGTCAAGAAAAAGCTAAAGATGACTCTAGTCTCCTTCGATGTATTAACGAGCCCGAAGTGACAAATGCTTGGATGGACTTTTTCAGTTATAGAGTTTGAAAAAGGCCAAAAGAAACTACTCTGGAGTTCTAGGCAGAGGGTGTGCCAAACCTTTCGCGAAACCACAGAATACGTTTTACGGTATGAGTGGTCGATCTTCGTGAATGCTGTGTTCACTGCATCGTGATCAGTAGGGCGGCCGACACGGCTTCCTATGGATAAAGGCTTTTTTCCTATAGGGGTCTCCCAATATACGCGACGGTACGCGGGAGCACAAATCCGTATTAGTGCTATCGTCCCTCAGGAGGAATCACCCACCTTCGTAGAGATCGACAGTCACTATGTTTAACGACGTCGGAACACGTCTCTACCTAGACCTCTACTGTGTTTCGTTATGTTTCAAAGCGTTTTTATGTAAATTCAGTTCGTTTTAGGTTGATCTTGCTTAGCAGTTTGCCTTTATGGATCACCACGTGATGTATGATACAACTCCTAAATGCAGTCTAAGAATGATAAGCAAGCTTTTTCAATTCTTTCAACTTATGAAATTCTTAACTACTGAAGGAAAAGAAAGACATCATCTTTTCAAACAGATCATAGAGCACACACTGATGCACTTTTCCTAAGTCGACATGCGAACTGTCAAAATGCACATGCACAATGCAAGTATTTCTTTTCTTCTTCCTTAATGTTGATGTATTACAAAAAGAAAGCTGTTGTATAATTTCGAATTCAATTTCAAGCGAAAGCAAACAAGTTTTTGTCCAATAATCAAAAGAACACCTTAAGATTCACTCGTTTCAACACAAGAAATACTGAAATTCGAACCATATAACGAAAGCAAATGCTCAAGCAGCTATGAACAACAATAAACTAGCTCTTAGAATCACAACGACACTTTATCACAGGTCTAGATTCAAGAGGCCACAGCAAGACTAGTTCACTTTCGTTATGGGAAACTGTAAATGAATATAAGAAATACAAAAAGAACAATCAAAGTTTCTTCATACAACTGAGGCGGAATGATGGCAAAGAAAGATAGTTTCAGATGGGTATACAGGTTGACAACAGGCTGCAAAAACAATACTGAAAACTGGGCAACAGAAAGCAGGGAACCCCAGTTGCACAATGCAAAACTGGTTCAGCGCAGGTAGGACACTGTCAGTTTGACATTCAGCGCAGGTAGCCCCTTCGGGACCTGCGTTGCAGCGCAGGTAGCCTTCACTACAGCTGCACTGAAGAGAAAACTCTCGTCTCTCTTTGGTTCCGGGTCACAGATTGCTCAAAAATCAACTGTTTTTGGCCAAATCAGAGGATATCAATCAAGTATACTCTATAGGATCATTAAAGGAAGATGAACACTATCAACAAAGAGCTAATAAGAGTCCTTGTGGATCAGCTCTTCAAATCATAAACATGCCCAAAACTGAGCTAGAGTAGCTACCCTCTACTTTGCCTTCGAAGGATTCGAATGCAGTTCGATTCGGCACTCCCTTTGTTTAGGAAATGAATAGCAAGAAACACAAGCTACCAACAAGACACGATCCCCAGCGGAGTCGCCAGTCTGTTGTGGGGAAAATTATCCAACTCGAAATGACCCTATCCCACTCTAAGGGTGATAGTTCCTTAGCAACAGCCGAAGCAAAGCTATCTAAGATTACTTCTTTATGACATGCAAAAGAGGAAAGGAAGAGATCCACTTACCGATGTCTTGCGCAAATGGTCGATCCAATCTTCTCTCTTTGCCGCTTGCTCCCAGCTCCAAGTCTTCTCACGGGCCCAGCTACACGAGATCGTGCAAACAAGACAAGAAAAGGAAACTACAAGAAGCATGCATTCATAATTGATTCAAGGATTAGCATAAATCAAATACGCAAGTAAGACAACACATCATTGAAACACATGCGAATAGAAGAACCTCAAATGCTTTATTAATGGAAGAAAGTAAGGTTCAGGCGGTGATACAACCATAAGAGGTCCAATCCAGCATCACCTTCCCGACGGAAAGAAATCTCCTCTTCACCTCCCTCAAGCAATCACCCAATACTCTCAACTGTAAACCAACAGCAATTCTTTGCACAAAATTCCGGCCTCCAGATCCCATGGGATGAGATCCTTATATAGAGTTTTGGAGTGAAGATAAGTCAGCTTGATGTGTGACTTGTTGTCCTCTTCAACTCCAGTTGTTCTTCAGTCCTTGAGTCCACTCGGAGTTTCTACCTTCCACTTGGAGTTTTAGAAGCTCTTAACTCATCATTAGGCGAATCTTCTGATCCAAGTGTCATTTTGGAAGCTTCCTGGGCACTGGCACATTGAGAAAAGATTCCTCCACATGTCAAAGTGCGCCCAGCGTAGGTAGCCTTTGTTGCACTTGCTATGCAGCGCAGGTACACCATAGAGCTTTTGACATTCAGCGCAGATGCTTAGTGGAGCAGCTGCTTTGATCCAAAATTGACCTGTTTTTGAGTGTTTTTTAGTGGAGAACTGATCTGAAGTGCTGTGGTTTGCTGACCTTGTTCCTCTAGGGGTAGGAACAACATGTTTAGGGACTTTGGATCCCTCAGATTATTGACATTTCATGCTCTATGCTGTAAGGCACAAAAATGTCTATAACACTCCTTCCTCACTCCCCTCCTCTTCATCCGAGCTGAAATCAAAATCGTCCATGGGGGGAGGGTCATGAGGCTTCCAGCTTTTGGATTTCTGCTTAGGATTGGCTTTCTTCTTTTGGGCAGGCATCGAGGGACAAGAGCTCTGAAGGTGCCCTGTGTGATGGTAGTTGCGGCAACGGAACGTTGTGTTCTCGTAATCCAGGTTCTAAGTCCAATGGAAGTCTCTAATTTTGAGATTGATCTTGTCAGGGAGACCTTTGCTCATGTCTATTTCTGCACAGATCCCGGCAAAGGTGTATAGGCCCTTTTCCCCTCTAGAAATGTCTATGTCTAGAAAGCAGCCTAGAGAGTTGCCGATCCCTTGGAATACAGCAAAGTGCCATAGATGCGCCGGGAGATTAGGAAGTCTGACCCAGATTGGGAGCTTGGTGATGATTGTTGTATATGGATCGAAGTCTGGGAACAAGGGGGTGAGGAATAAACTTGCTGAGCCCCAAAACCATGGCCCTGCTTTTAAAGATTTTTGGTAGTCCTCCTCAAAAGCAAACACTGTAATGAAAAAGCCCTTTGAGCATAACAGAACCTGACAATTGTTGGTCCAGTTAGAGTGAATCCACTGGTAGAGGTCTGCTGTGCGTGGCCATAGCCCATTGAACCTGCAAATAATGCCATGCTCTGCATACTTTTGGGTTTGCTCATCCAGTGTTGGATGCGCTATTTCAATGGAGGGGGTTTCCTCCAGTTTGTCCACCAGAAAAGGTTTGGGAGCCTGAACTGGTGGAACTGTTTTCTCCTGCTTCTGTGCATGGACAACATCTTTGTATGAAAATTCCTTGGCTGAGGATGACTATCCTACAGCTCCCCCTCTCAAACAAAGGGCAACAATAATGGAGGCATTTCTCTTAATGTTGTAAAAAGAAAGGGGGTAGAGATCCTCAAGTTGTTTACCTTCATGGAGAAGTTGTTGAGCTACAGAGGGTATCCCCAGCTTGAGTTCCAGAGCATGCTTGAGGTTCTGCACTAGATCCGATGAGCTCACCCACTGAAGCAGGGTTTTGCCAGAGATGAGCCTGATTTGGATTTGAAATGAGGCAGAGAAGTCAGAGATCCGCTTTCCTCTGCAGATCTGGGACGAGAGGAGGCAGGGGCCTTGAGGGGCAGTCTTTCCCTGAACTTGCCGCAGGGGCTTGTGAGGAGGTAATGGGAGCATCCTGGCATCATTGAGTTTGTTATTGCTTTCCGCCCCAAAGAGCTTCCAGTTACTCCATCCAGGCGGATCCAGGGAGCGGAAGGAGTTCTGATGTTTAAAAGCAGAGCATTCTTCCAGAATAAAATATATCCTTCCAAGAACCACCGCTTGAGGAGAACCAGGACTAAAATCTGCATGTTCACCCTTGGCCGTTGCATCTACAATCTGAAGGGGGTGGCAGGAGCAGGAAACAGCATCCGAGGGCCGAGAACTGGCAGCCCCAAAGTCCCGAGCGGAGCATAAAAGAGTGCAGGGGGCGCTCAGAGGAGATTGGAAAGCAAGCTGTTCAATATTGACGGAGGAAACCCGCATTCCATGACTAAAACACCCATCACCAACATCCGCAAGGCCGAGCAGGAGCCCGAAAGCGGCCGAAGGAGGGGAGGCGGTGGCATGTCTGCTAGGGTTCATCGTCAGAGCTCCAGCACCGCAGAGTTCTAATTTTTCCAGTAAAGTTTGTTAATATTAAGTGAAACC
This sequence comes from Pinus tabuliformis, assembly GCA_031772625.1. Lineage (NCBI taxonomy): Eukaryota > Viridiplantae > Streptophyta > Pinopsida > Pinales > Pinaceae > Pinus > Pinus tabuliformis. Next base: position 318,389,978 of record CM062806.1, on the reverse strand, counting down.
ATTTAAATAAATAAAATTATGAATTGATAAATTATATAGAAATTATAAATTTATAAATAAAATTACATAAAAATGTTTTTAATTGATGTTTATATATTAATAAGGGATGGATCTAGGTCTTAATTTGGGTTTCCATAGATTCACATATTTCAGCTACATATCAACTCTTCAAATCAGTGAGAATCCATTCTAATATGGTTATGGTTTTTCTCATGCACCTGCTCAATGTTAGAAACCTTTCATGTTGCCAAAAGTGAAAAAAGAGGTAAATCACATTTGGCTCCCATGTCATGATGAATACACACAAGATACAAGCATGGAATGCCTTGGAATTTGTCTTGATTCTTAGATGACAACCTTACTGAAACCTAAGTCACCTGGTATGAGTTCATGTTTAAGTTTGACAACTGTTAAGTTCGATAATGCAAAAGAATGCAATAAAAATTTACATTAATATTATGAATATAAATCAAAATTTTGAAATTTTATAATTACATATAATAAAACTCTAGGTGCTCATTAAAAATGTAAGATAAAAAATGAAAATTACATGCCAACATTAAACATATATATTTAGAAAGACAATAAGTTGTTCCAAATTTAAAAACATGTCAAATATCCAAAGTTGGGCTTGAAATATAGATTGAAGTTCAACTACGGTTGAATTTCAGCAAATTTTGAATTTCAAGCTTTAAATTCACCAACAATGCGACTATGACTAGAACACATTAACTATTAAAATATATATCAAATAGCAATAATATCATACACTCAAGAGAACATGTATAATTCATTAATAACAGTTGAACCATGCATATTTAATGGTGGTAATGGAAATATTATGTAATATTTTTAGTACTTGAGTCAGGAAAGATTTTCAAGTAGAACATGTTGACACAACTTTGATTTATTATGGAAATAAATCTAGTGTTTCATGAAAGTACAAAGCATGTGGAGCTACATTGTCATTATAAATGAAACCTTATATATAATCAAGACATCGAGCTGCAATATCAAACAACACAGCCACAGACTGTAAACATATTGACCAAGCCATTTGGTCCAGTAAGTTTGTTAAATTTAGAAATAAGCTTGTTGTGTCTATAGAATGATCATTATTACCCCTCATATAACACAAGGCATTTGATCCAGTTGAAGACTCTGCTAGGCATGATATGTTTCTAGTATTATGATTTTAAGCCATATCTTGATACCAGATGCATGGATATCAATGACTATCAGTTTGTATTTTTCCTCACATGAGCCAGTACAAAACAATATTATTGATGGGCTATCATGATATATTGAGGGGGGATTTAGCTTGTTCCCACACTTTCCTCAACACTTCTCCTATTCCTTTGTCGACCACCCTCTCGGGTGGGTGATAAGGTGTCTTGAGTAGAAGTGTTGGTTAGCATATGTTTGTTTATAATCCCCCCTTTAGAGCAAGTTCCTTTGGAGATTATATGCAGTGGATTATTATTGATGTACTCTTGTTAGAAGATGTGTACTATCTTAATATTTTGACTGTCTAGCCGGACAATTCGTTATTCATGTTGAGTGCTCTAGACATGAACACATTATTATGGTAATATAATCTTCCAAAACACTTCATTTATGTTTGGTTTATGACACATAGCAATCTAGTGGAGATGTGAAGGTGAGGGGTTCTAGAATGTTGGACATTACTACATACAGGAAGAGGGTGGCTTCATAGTTCCTGCGAAAACTAAAGGTAACATTCAATTCATATTTCTTAATGTCATGCTAAGAGTAGATTCAATGCAATTGAGCTTAAAATTAGTGGCTAGGGCTACAATATACACACTTTTATTGAATGTTCTAAAGTTCTTGGTGGTAAAGATCACATATATCATGCTTGTTTTCGTAGGGAAGTCTAAATCATCTGGTTCCAAATATGTGCATTTGAATAAATGTGTCGAACACTTGTTAGAATGACCATTTAGAATATTAACCTAGTGGCACACAAACCTCTGTTGTCATGACTTTGACAATAATTCAAATTCACTCAACTTCCATATGGTTTTGAACTTGGGTTCTCTTCCCTCTGCTTTTTGTTTACTACCTTTCACTTCTGATGTGATATGTTGGTTCAGATTGTAGTATTTAAGCACTCTTTATTGATGTTCTATTGTATGTTGTTTTTTACCTTTCCAAATGATGGACGTGCTAATGGTCCAATGAATTTAGTTTCAAAGGATTTGTCATCGTATAATATATTAGTAATGGGAAGCAAGGACTGTAGCATCACTGTGTGGAACACAGCTAGTCTACACCCTATTTTTGCGTGGGAAATAATTTTTTACCCATGTTCTTTGTAATCAAATAGGAATTAGACAATTTATGTATTTATTTTCCTCGTGTGTATGTTTAGATGAGAGGGTGCCACTGTTTCCATTTAGATTTTAAAACTTTTTCTCATTTTGTTTTAAATTTATCGTGGAAGTGTTATGGGCATTCCCTTGGTGATTTTGTTTTCTAATCTATGTGTGTATTTAGGTGCAAGGGAAATTGGAAGGCGGCAAAATTTATACTCCTTCATTCGTTTCTTTTATTAGGGCCATTGTATGTGGAGCAACACAAGGAATTATGTTCTTGACCAACTTATCTTCATTTTGGAGCTCCTTACATCAATTACTTCAAGAAATGGATGGATCAACTCGTGGTTGTACAGAAGGAAACGTTTTCAAGGCCTTACTAAATAGCCTCATTAAAGAAGGGGAAGTTCTTGGTTCACCTCAATCAGGAATATCTTGAACACAAATAGTACGTTTTTCTTTGTAGTTATATTTATGCATGATGAAAAATGGCTAGTTCACTGAATTACGAGCCTTATTCTAAGAGCATATTTCTAGCTTGCTATGTGGAATACTTCAGTCTATCTTATATCCTAGTCTTTCACCTTTTTAGCTATAACACTTTTAGTTTCTGAATGTGAAAGATATTTTCTCTTGCACAACGTGAAATTGTGGAGTATTTCATTTCTCATGTTTGTATTTTTGTAGTGTATGCTTTTATGAAAGGTGTTTTCATTGATGAGTTGTTTATAAATGGAGTGACATGTTGGATTTTATGGGAATCTTAAATGTGATGCATTGAATTCTAAGTTTCCATGCTCAATTTTGGTTTCTAATTCGTTCCATATAGAATTCTTAGTTCTTATTTTCCACCTAGCCTCTAGTTTCTATTTGTCTTTTTACTTTAACCATTCAATCAACATGCTTGAAAAGGACACCAAGCTTTTCTTAGGGGAGGATATATTAACATATACTAAATTGTAGCCCAATGTGCTTACTGGAGATGTACAAGAGAAATAAGCATACTCATCCTATTAAATAGAGTAATGGTTAAAAATGGACACTTGTTGGTTATGATCAACTTATGCTTTTATACAAGAGAAGTTGTAGGATGTGCCTTAAATTTCCTAACATTAAACCTTTATTCATAACCTACTTTTTTTTACTTTGATCAATTTTGAGTTATAACTTCTATGTCAATGTCTAAATCTTCCATTTGTATTCCTTATACTCTGACATTCTTTCTCGTCAAAGCAAACAAGATAGCTAACATATTACAAACCACATTGAAACAATTTTAATATAAGACTTTGACAAACATATATATTATAAACATAAATGACTGAAACTCATTGCATAAAAAAGGGAAATAAGATAAAATAATGTTTTTAATATCCAACAAAGGAACAAGAAATAATTCAATGGTACTAGAAAATTCAACCAGTTATCTATAGATTACGGGAGTGTCCGTAGCACTACTAGATGATAAAAAGTTAGAAAAAAAGGAATGATAAAATAAAGAAGACACATGAAATATTTATTGTTGATACTTTAGTCAATTTCTCCTAGGTTGATACCTACATTGGTATTGTTGTTGATTAGGGTCATGTTGGTGCAGATTCTTTATAAGCATTGAAAATATACTATGTATATTTTTGCTTTAATTCCTTGAACTTAGGTAAATCAACCCAAGGATTGCCCTAATTTGCCTAAAATTACATGGTTCATATTCTTACCTTTTAATATTTTAGATAATTTAGCTTAAGAGCTCAGGAAAGCCCCACAAATCATCACCAAAAAAATTGAGCTATTGTTTATTTTGTATAGTTTTTCAAAGTTGTCTTGATGACTTATTATATACAAAAGTGAGGATTTTTACCTTGTTTCAATTGCTCAGATTGTGTTCTCTCAAATTTTAATGCTTGTATCTCCATTTTCTTTTGGTCAAAAACCCCCTTTAAAATTTATGTTTGTTGCATCTCTAGTTCAATTACTTTTATTCAACTTTTTGAATCTAGAATGACTAGGTTAGGTCACTTCTACAATCATATATAGATATAGATATATATATATTCTAGAGAAATAATTCCACTCTCTCAAAGCAAGGATCTTGGTATGTTTTCAATGCCCCTTAGATTCCACCCCCGCTCCATTTTCCATGATGGGAGCTGGTATTAACTACCAACTGCATTGGAAACTACTAAACCTTGCAGGACACAGAGGGAATGGATCCCACGATTTCCCTGGACATTACTCCTTAGCAGAAATGGTTGAACCAAATTATTTATCCCTTTATGCTATGTAATATTATTTTATGTTGTGACTCCATGGTTGAATCGAGCTTTAAGGTTATCAACATTAGTGGATATGGGCATTAGTGTGTTTCAATATTTAACAATTATTTTCCAACTTTTTTCTTTTTGCAAAAGTTTCTTAATCCATTATGGCTACTATCTGGAGGCCCTCAAACTTTGTACCCACACTCTTCAGTCTCCTCCTAAGCCGAATCTTGTTTAGTGGATTACCTCCTCCTTACAGTGCTCCCATTAGCTAGGGGCACTAAGAGATAGGATGATGACAACATTTGCTTCTAGCTCCATATCATCACAGACTATAGGGACCACTCCCCCTTCCCAAAGATGTCAAATATGTCGCCATACTAGATCCCTTACCAACATGTAGATCATATCACCTATACATCATTAGCAGGTTATAGCAATCACACAACCACATAGAAGAGGCTTCAAATCGTCCCCTAGCTCTTCTTCAGGGCATCATCATATCTTGAGTTTCCTTCAATACGCCTCTAATGTTTGGAGAGGTAGATCTAGTGTATCTTGACCTAGTCCCTAGATCCTTTCCATCTACACATCTCCCTCTTATTGTGGTTGCCTTCACTTGAATCTGAGGGTGTTCTTGTGTTTTCACTTATAGATTTCATGTTTCTACATTACTTCTTGTTCTTTATATAGGAGACCTTTCAATAATCCTCCTTTGTATTTAGTTCATTATACTTAGCAGTCCCATTGACATACATATGTGATCATTTATTTGAGATTAACATAATTATCTTATCTTATGTTATCTTATCATTGCCTTTAGTCATTTAGTTCAACCATGTCTGGGTTGACAATTTTTGTTAGTGAGAAGTTCCCAACATTTATCACACAAGTACAATTGAGATCACCCAAGTTTGCATAGATGTAAGTTTACACAAGCACCTATGTTAAGTGATAATTGAATCCAATATTATAAATGCATTAGGTAGTCCTACTTCTAGGAAATATTGTATTACCAGCAAATCCTCCTCCATTTTGGGCCCTCCTCCAATGGTTAGCACTATATAATCAATCATACCCCAAAAATACCATAAGACAAAGCCTTTCTCATTTGCTCCCATATTATTTGGCCTTTTCACTTTATAGAAAAGTGCATGAGAATATACTTTGGTGAGTCAAAGCTCCTTGCTTGGATGACAATCAATAGGTTTATGATCATAACACACCTTTCTTCCTATTTAGATTTCTCTGACAAAGGTGAAGCACAGGACATGAATCAAATAGAAGCAGTTCCCTATCTGATCATAATGGAAATATAAATAATATATTATTGCGCTCTCTTGATAATGAGAAGCTATGTAACCCACTATGATCCATGTCTTATAGTGTTTTCCTACCTATATGAGTGGAAGGAATTTGGAGTTGGATCTGCTTGTGACCATCATAACGTGGATGGATCTTATTACTTCGGTTTTGTTTCTTCCTGGGAAATATGAAATTATAGCTAACGCATAACTTTGAAAGATCTTGATTTTTTTGTCTATATTCCTATTTTGGTATTTTTTGGTTCTCTTATGTTTACGACCACTTCTCATAGTTGTTTCATGCTTTTCCTATTTTTGCATGGGTGTGTTTTAGCTTCCATATTTATATAGCTTTCATACTTGCTAATATTTACCATGCACAACTCATTCATTGGTTATGATGTTCTCAACAAACATGAATTTCCCCAGCCTAAAGAGTACTGACATGTAAGAATCATTTATTATATGTTTATTTGATTAGTGCAACTGTTGGCTACTTTAAAGATATTAGTGAGGAAGCTAGAGTATCATCAGACAATAATCTAAATAATGCACCTCTTTCTTTTGGATCCTAGGTCAAATATACAGAAGGTATATTCCTAAAGACAGTCTTTGTGCACTCTTTGATGGTTGGCATGTTGAATGCTTCTGGCGAGGATGTTATTGAACATGGTGGATGGTAAGGGCTCGAACGTGCAACACTTTATAACATTTTCTAATACCTATTTAAATGCATCTGAGGCTTTAATATCTACTTTTTATTTTCTTTTTGAAACTTAAAGTTATCCTTAATTTAATTAATCTTTATTGTACTGATGGAAACATTTTTCACATACATTTCTTATATAATGCACTGCGTAAATCCCCCATACTTAAATTCAAAAAGAGTCAAGGGATCTCTACTTGAATGGTTCATGAGGCACAATACTTGCTAAGGTTTTGCAAATGGGGTAGCAAGCTAAGTGGGCTTGATTGTGGGGAAAACTCCACAGTTAAGCGCGCTTGAGCCAGAGGAGTTCTGGGATGGGTGACCTCCTGGGAAGTCCTGGTTACCGGGTGCAAGCCCCGGAAGTGATGATTGATGCTATGTGATTCGTTCTCCACATTTCACTAGTTTCAATCCCACTTCTTCACCCCTGTGAGCATCACCCGATGCAATGAGTGCTAAGTGAACTATTCAAAAATCATGAGAAATTAGTCAGTTACGACTACCTCTCATGGAAATGGTCATACGTTTGAATGACTTACTTAATGCAGTTGAATCCCAAAAATGATATCTAATATAATGCACTGCGTAAATCCCCCATACTTAAATTCAAAAAGAGTCAAGGGATCTCTACTTGAATGGTTCATGAGGCACAATACTTGCTAAGGTTTTGCAAATGGGGTAGCAAGCTAAGTGGGCTTGATTGTGGGGAAAACTCCACAGTTAAGCGCGCTTGAGCCAGAGAAGTTCTGGGATGGGTGACCTCCTGGGAAGTCCTTGTTACCAGGTGCAAGCCCCGGAAGTGATGATTGATGCTATGTGATTCGTTCTCCACATTTCACTAGTTTCAATCCCACTTCTTCACCCCTGTGAGCATCACCCGATGCAATGAGTGCTAAGTGAACTATTCAAAAATCATGAGAAATTAGTCAGTTACGACTACCTCTCATGGAAATGGTCATATGTTTGAATGACTTACTTAACGCAGTTGAATCCCAAAAATGATATCTAATATAATGCACTGTGTAAATCCCCCATACTTAAATGCATTTCTTGTTTAATATTGTTTTTGTTTCTTACAATATTGTATTCATATGTTTCGCATTATTATAATGTTATTTATGATGAATCAACCCTATTGTAAGGGGTTGTTGCATGGAGAATCCTATAGAAAGGCACATATGTTAAGGAAAAACAATATTTTGGTGGAGCATTCAGTATAGAAGGGTGACACTTAGATGGTTTGATTATCTCAATGTCATAATGAAGGCTTGTTTACTAGAGCATCCCACATCTAGGAAATTCTAGATTATTCATTTATATTTTATTCCATATAAAGTGTAAAGAAAGCCTATAAAAGGAGGCGTCCTATTCATTGGAAATAATTCATTATGGAGAAATTGTGTAGACACTTGTATTTGGGGTTGAACATAAAATTGCAAGTTTGAAGCTTGATTCTGGAAAAATATTTAGGGTTGATTTGCACCCAAGGTCATCATCATTTCAGTTTCGATTTATTCCTTCTTGGTTGGACATCATATTGTACTGTTATATCAAGATAATGCGAGTTGTCGAGGGGCTGAAAGAAAGGTGTGTTGACCTTCTTACCGGTTGTTTATGTTACCAGATTTCAAAAGTATTATTCAAGGTTGGTTGTTAAATAGAAAGTTGTTTTCTTTTACTACCTATGCCTAAATTGACATCTTAAGCTTCACTTGGATGATTGATGATTGCATTAGTGTATCTATTGAGCATTTACATTTGGTACTAAAACGTAGATAAGATAAAATAAGAAAATATAAGATAAATATATTAATGTCCAACAAATGACTACTAAAGTCGGTCAATGAGACTATTTTAAGTACATTGATTTCCATACAAAGTGGGACTTCCAAAGTGATTCCTATATAAAAGAAAGAGACCAGAAGTAAAATCACAATCAAATCTAAAAACCTAGAAAGTCAACTCTAGAGAGTAGATAGGTGATCTTCTAAGCAACCTTCTAGGCCCTCTAAATGCCCCAAGCAGTAAAAGTCCCTTTCACACTCACAATGGTTTGGTTAGCATTCAAAGTCTGTAAATTTATACTCTATGCATATGACCTCCATTGTTTTGCATCCATAGCAACTTGAAGGACTGGAAGCAGTCAGGGACCAACTTTGTGTAAGGGTTATGGTAGTAGATGTACTCTTATTATAGGCTCATGAGATGAATGACCTTCAAAGCTCAAATAAAGAATAACAAAACCAAATTGGCATCAAATATGTCAAACGTTCACACCACTAGGACTCTAAAGGTGTACATGTTCCCTGCTTGACAAATATTCTACAAATGTTTATGAGTAAGATCCACCATACTTATGGATACATTTGTGGAAATAATTTTTGTACCATGAAATTAGCTTACTTGAAAAATATCAATTTGTTTTTACAAAAATATAAAATCTTTTAATATTATTTTCTACAAATATTTATAAGTATATGTACCATGAAGTTAGCATGATTGACAAATCTCCATTTTTTCAACAAAAATATAAAATATTTTGTTTGAATGTTATCAAACTCAGGTGTGAGCATATTACACGAAATGGAATTGGAAAAACGATGGGGGGACAATGCAGAGAATGTCTTGGATATGATTTATTCGTTGTTTGTGATGCTTCATGGACTTGATCCATCGACTTTGGAAATGTTTCTAGGAAGGATTCCTATGTTTTTTTATTTTTTGATTATTTCACCTCGTGGTTATTTTGGGCAAGAAATTTTAGGAATGGCATACACTAGTGGATAGGTAAAAAAAAAAAAGTATAATTGAAACACCCATTCCATGATATCTTATCTTTATTGTTTGATTGTATTTTTAACTTTTACTTTGATTTTTCTTTGTCTTTTAACTATAAAATTTAACATACTTAGTTTCATATCCATTTTCTAAGCAACATCCAAAACTTGAAGATAATATTAGTGTTGTTTCGTGTTAAAAAATTTAGATTTAAAGTTTATAGATATAAAAGAAAAAAGCAAATGTCAATGCCTTCGTTTGATTGTTACTTGACTCTAGTGTGGGTAGGTTACAAGAAATGTGATTCAAAAAAGGATGGGAGACAATGAAGAGCATGACTTGGATATGATTCATTTGTTGTTGGAGATCCTTCAGGCACCTGAGCCATTGACTTTGGAAATGTTTCTAGTAGGGATTCCTATGGTTTTTAATGCTATTATTATTTCACCTCATTTTTTTATTTTGGGAAATGAAATGTTTTAGGAATCCCAGACAAGACATCGGTGGGCACGTAAACATTTTTTTAGAACTGCAATGTCCATTCGATGATATATTCTCTTTATTGTTCGATTTTATGTTGAACATTTATTTTCAGTTTTTTTTTATTTTAACTATGAAATTGAAAATACTTGGTATCATTTCCATTTAAACAACAACCAAATCTTGAAGATGAAATTAGTATTACACGATATTGATTGAAATCCTTTTAGTTGTTTTGTGTTAAAATATTTTCATGACTATTAGAAAAGTTTACTTTCATGTTGTTTATATACTTGACCAAGTTCCTGCATTAGAGAATTAAATGTTGTTTCGAATAAAATGGCAAGGATTCGACTTGACATCTCAGATTATTTGTTTTCACAAGTTATCTACAACTTGAGCTTTTTAGCATGTAACTTAGTTGGCATGATTGTGTCTTAGATTTCTCTGAAGGTTGAATACTAAGCTACTAAGGTGTTATTTTCTATGGTGACATTTTATTTGCTTCATTTAAATAGGTCATCTAGCCACATAGTGGCCACTGTCACCCAACTGAAGAAAACTTGTTCAAGTTTCTTTCTTTTAAGGGGAGAAATGGCTTTGACATTGTTGATGTTGAGGTATATGTTGTATAGATCCTTTATAGTCTACTTTAGTTTATATTCTAGTGTTCATCATCTTTCATGTCTTACACTCTACGTTGTACCTTCTTTTATTTTCAGAAAATGAACTTAATATTGATGGTAAGAAGCAAGAATTGAAGAAAGAGAAGAACAATAACACTGCAGTGACAACGACAAATAGAGAGAGAGAACAGAATCAGTCTAGTGATAACCTTAGAGCCAATATCCCGCATAAGACACACATAGGGATTGATAGTCAAGTCTTCAGAGTTGGTGAATTCACTTGCAATTCCTTGGAAACATAATGATAATGTTTTGAAGTAATAAAACAATATTACATGTGTAAATTTTAGTCCAACTAATATTAAGTTGGAAACTCGTATTGTAATACTTAACATTTCATATAATATAATTTATGTGGTTGAAATTATTTATAGTTGCACTTGATATTGTTTAGTATCGTAATTAACATATGTAACTTTGCGTTTTTATATTACATAAACATGCACATTGTATGATTTTTTTTTTTAATTTAGTCGCAAAATCATACTAATTAATTTATCTTGATTATTAATGAACATATAAAATCAATCTAAAACAACTAAATTAGTAGCTTATATTAAGTAATGATGAGCACAAAGAAAATGAATATACGACTATATTAGTTGTTTATAATTGTTATTAATAAAAATAAATGAGATAAATATAAACTGTTAAATTTGTCATTTATATAATGAATATGAAACTACCAAAAAGAGAGAAATGATTATTGCAAATGATAAATTTATGATTACAAAATGACGACTAAATTTTGCATATATATGATTATTAGTAGCTAATTTACAATATCTTATAACATGACCATGATTTAGTTATATTTCTTTGGTCATTAATTGGTTTCACACGATGACTAAAATTTGCATATATATGATTATTAGTAGCTAATTTATAGTATCTTATAACACGACCAACATTTTTGGTCATTAATTGGTTTTCTTAGGCGATCATATAATAATATATTTTGTTATATATTTGGTCATTAATTGTGGCAATTAATGACTAAATTAATGACTGCATTTATGACTAAATATACTACTAGATGATGAAATCGAGACAACAAATTCATGAATAAGCTAAAAATGACTAAAAGTTGGTCGCATTATAAGATACTCTAAATTAGCTACTACTAGTCACTGATTGAAAAATGGTCATTTATATGCAAATTTTATTAAATTTTTAGCCATTTTGTAGTAGTGGAATTATTTTCGGTTTTTATCTCCTTGGGAAATCTGGTCTCGACTTGCCTTGGAACTTCTTTCTCATGATTTAAATATAATTGTCACTTGTTTAAACATAAATGGACCTTACTCCAACAAGAAGAGTTTTGGTTATTAATTCTATGCCATCCAAATTTTGCTTCTAGCAAATTCATATTAGATGGGATTTAAATTTCACTCCTAGGGTTTTTGAGACTTTCGATCCCTCTACACATTCTGATCCTCTATAACAATTCTTGATTGAAAATATGGAGACAAATGGGTTATCAGATATTTTACACTTTACATTGGATCCAACTTAGAATAGTAACAAATATGGAGAGGCCCATATTGCAAAGAGATTGGATTAGTTTCATATATCAAATGATTTCTTGGATCAAAGGATCCAGTTAATACAATAGGTGTTTGTAGGGGCAACTTAAAAAAACTGGAAAATCATCTTAGATATTACGATGGCTTCCCAAAATCCCCCTAGATCTTTTTAAATGAATCCTCACGATTGGAGGACTCATCCCTCCTTGATGACATCAAACGGGTCTAATGTCTAGTGTCCCTTCAACCCAAATTCGAGGGAGTCCCCTCCTTTACAATTCCGAGAAAAATGAAGATTTAAAAGGAAGCCATCATCTCGTGGGGAAAAAGGATAAAAGAAATAAAAAACGATAGTAGCAACTCTTTTGATTAAAAATTTCTTCACTAGTGTTTCCTTTCTTATTCCACCTAACCCTACAATTCACGCGACCTTATATTTATTTTTTAGGTAGTGATATAAAGTAATATAATACCAAGAGTATTGAGTTCTCATCCAGTACAAGTGTCCAACTAAAAACCGCCTATGTCTAAAACACAAGCAAGAGCCTTTCTCTAATTTTTTATGGTATTGTAGTTGTACTGTGGCTTCTCTTCATGAGTTTCAGTGTCATATTTTGTCCACTTTTCAAAATTATGTAAGGCATCAGCATACACTCCATCATTGAGCAAAGCACTGTAATCTTTTCATATTTTCTGATTAATGCAATATACAGATTGCAGGAGCTTTTAGCTGTGGCTTTCCCTAGAAAATAATTCTATTATGTGTGATTGAATTATTTCTCTTATATGCTTGGCGATTTCATTAATAGTTTATTATTTTCGCTGATGAGTAGAGTAGATTCAAGTCAATTTCTTTATCATATTACAATATGCAGTTTGAATCTACAAGAAATTTCTACATGGTATCGGAGCTGAAATCGCTATAGAAGAGGAGAATACGAGTTTGTCTTTTGCAGGAGAAATGAAATTTGCAGTATCATACTCCAGAGCCAACAAAATGTTGTTTTACAAATTGAGACTCAAATATTCCCTTTAGGGTAGTTCGAACTATATATCTTGGAAGGACAGGATGGAGACAGTGTTTGAAGGAAACATGCTTAAGGAATTCATAGACAACGATATTCCTAAGCCAGTTGATGCTCAAGATTTGGCAGAGTGAAAAAAGTGAGTGGAAAAGGTGAGAAGGATTATCCTAGAAGGAGTTTGATATCATATTGTCTCAAACCTCCATGGTAAAGAGACTCCATTTTCAATGTGAAAGGCCTTGGTAGACCTGTTTCAAAACAATACTGACCATAGGAAGTTGGCACTGAATGACAAGTTCATAAAGATCAAGATGGAGAAGGCCGACACTATAATGAAGTACTTGAGCAAGTTCACCCAAGATTAGGATGAGCTTGGAAGTGTTAGTTTTACAGTTGTTGAAGATGATATGGTGAGCTTAGCACTTCTAGGCCTTCCCAACAGCTAACACAACTACTAGGACTTAGATAATGGGAGGGAGAAGCTACTAGAGTGGGAGCAGCTATGGTCCGACTTGGTACAAAAAGAGATTTGGCGGAACACCAAACATGGATCCTCATCCAAGCATGATTATGAGGAGAATTATGCCTTAGATGGAAAGGCAAATAAAGGGAAGGGGAGGTCATCCCATTCCAAATAAAATTCTAGTAAGGGGGGCATGAAGAAGGACTTGGTGAAGATTAAATTTTTTCATTATCATGAGATGGGACACTATGCCACAAAGTGTCCACACAAGAGGGTCGGTATTAATCCCTTAGGAGGAGCGGCAGGTGAAGCTCTTGCATCACAATTCGAGTTCGATTTCACCCTCATTTATTGCATGTTTACATCGGTAATGGGTAGTGTGTGGTACCTGGATAGTGGAGCCTCATTCCATATGACCAACAACGAAGAGTTCTTTAGTGAATTGGAGGAGAAGGACCTCTAGATGCACATCGAGATGGGAGATGATGGGAGGTATAGTATGACCAACATCGACACTACCACCTTTCAGAGGAAGTCTAGTTCTTCTCTCACATTAAAAAATGTCATGTATCTTCCAGGTTTGAAGAAGAATTTGGTTTCAGTTGCCATTTTGGAGGAACATGGTTATGATGTGATATTTAGCAAGGGAAAGGATTTCATTTTTCATATTTCCTCAGGACAAGTGAAGTGGATCGGGGTTCGAGTGAAGAATCTCTACCAATTCAATGTAAAAGACTTCACTTCTTTTAGCACAAAAGTAGAGAAGGTGTGGAGCTGAGACATCAGTGAGTTGTGGCATAGAAGATTGGGTCACTTGCACCACAGAGCTTTGAAGATCATGCAACAAATTTCTACAAGAGTTCCAAAGGGTACACTAGAACAGAGAGACACATGTAAAGGGTATACATTAGGGAAATACACCAAAGCTTCCTTTCATGATAAAGACAGTTGAACACAAGCAATCCTTGATAGAGATCACTCACATGTGTCGATTGTTCTCGATGTAGGTTTTAACCTCGTACAGAAATTACCTGCATATGAATTATAAAACACAGAAAAATAAACAATGCGAGAGCATAACACATAAAACACATATACATAGAGATTTTCCCACTGGATCCCAAAACCGGGACTACTAGCTTGATTTTTCATTATGTTCCTTTCAATGTTATAATACATATTTATACATGCCGAAGCATCCAATACCATGGACCGAAAACCATCACGTCCAATACCATGGACTGAAAAACCATCGTGTCCAAAAAAACATGTGCAAAAATCATGCACAAAACCATGGGTGGGTTCGCCCAACCTAACATAGGGTCCAAAATCAAAATTTTCAGGGGCGCTGCCCCGGACCCCATAAAGTGGGGTTACGTGTACCCCTCAAACCCCCTGTTAACTACGTGGAAAGAATATAACACAACCCAACATTCTCCCACTTGGTGTTTTCTTTCCATAGGGGGCCACAGGAGAGCTTAGTCATTTTTCTAGCCTGAAACGCCCATTGTTTCTCTACACCAGGAGAACTTCTCAGATCTCACAGATTTCGTCAATGCATCTGCAATATTCTTCAAAGTGTCCACCTTTACTAGCAACACCTTTTTGTCTTCTATCATATCCCTCACAAAGTGATACTGAACATCAATGTGCTTTGTATTTGAATGATATGCAGGGTTCTTTACCAAGAAAATTGCACTTTGGCTGTCACAGTCTATCCTTATAGCTTCCTGTACTAACTCCATACTTGAACACAATCTCTGCAACCAAACTGCTTCCTTACTTGCATGAATGGCTGCCATGTATTCTGCCTATGTAGTTGATAGTGCCAATATGGATTGTTTCTTACTCATCCAACTGACTGTACCTCCAAATAGGTTAAACACATACCCACTTGTAGGTCTTCTCTGATCCAGATCTCCAGCCCAGTCTGCATCAACAAAGCCATGAATATCTAACACTCTGTCCAATCCTGGTCTTCCTTGGTAGCACAAACCATAATCACTAGTGCCACGCAAATACTTGAAAATCCGCTTCACTGCTGTCCAATGCTCCTTTCTTGGTTTTGACATAAACCTGCTCAATACTCCCACAACATGTGCAATGTCTGGTCTAGTATAGACCATTGCATACATTAGGCTATCGACTACACTTTCATATGGAACACGAGACATATCCTCTTCCTCTTCTTGTGTCTTGGGACACTGTTCAGCAGATAACTTTACACCTATAGGAATAGCAACCTTCACTGGTTTACTATCATGCATATTAAACCTCTGCAATATTGTCTCGACATACTTCCTCTAGTTTAACCAGGGCTTCCTCTTTTCCCAATCTCTTTTAATTTCCATGCCCAAAATATAGTTTGCCGCACCAAGGTCTTTCATGTCGAATTTGGAGGACAATTGGGTCTTCAAATCTTGGATAATTTCTTTATCATTTCCAACCAGCAACATATAATCCACATACAAGACCAGATAAATAACATGGTCACCAATTAATTTAAAATACACACAATGATCTACTTTGCTTCTGGTGAAGCCAAGTCCCCGTATAAATGTATCAAAGTTCTGATACCACATCCTTGGTGATTGTTTTAACCCATACAGAGACTTCTTTAACTTGCATACCAGTTCTTCCTTACCCTTCATCGCAAAGCCTTCTGGTTGTTTCATGTAGATCTCCTCTTCCAGATCCCCATGAAGAAATGTTGTCTTCACATCCATCTGTTCTACCTCAAAATCAAAAGCAGCAGCAACAGATAAAAGTAATCTAATAGAAGTTACCTTGGCAACAGGAGAAAAAATATCACCAAAATCAATTCCCAACACCTGGGAATAACATTTTGCTACCAACCGAGCTTTGTATTTCTCCACTTTTCCTTCTGCATTTGTCTTCTTTTTGAACACCCATTTGCTGCTAATGGATTTCCTTCCAGTCGACAACTCCACCAGATCCCAAGCCTCATTTTTGTGCAAAGATGCCATTTCATCAACCATGGCCTCTTTCCAGAGTTTTCCATCCTCTGAATCCACTGCTTCCTTCATAGTTCTGGGATCATCATCAGTAATAGATAAAGCAAAATTTGAACAGTATGCAGATGGACTATACCTTTCTAGCTGCCTTCTTTCTCGAATTGATCTTCTTACACCAGGAGTTTGTGTTTCTTCAGCTTCTGATTCCTCCTCCGTTGTAGAGTCTGATTCTTCTTCCTTTAGCTCAAACTCTATCTTCTCAGGTTCCTTTGGTTGGACTTCATGTTTAATAACATCTTTCACCTCTTTGAACACCACATCTCAGTTGTACACAACCTTCCTTATTACTGAGTTCCAAATCTTATAACCCTTCAAACCATCCTTATACCCAATAAAGATGCACTTTTCAGATTTACTATCCAACTTGGTTCGTTTCTCCTTTGGAACATGTACATATGCATCACATCCAAATACCCTCAGATGTGAAAGAGAGGGTTTCTTACCAGTCCATATCTCTTGCGGAGTCTTATCCTCCAACGCTGATGAAGGTGGCCTGTTGACCAGGTAACATGCAGTATCCACTGCCTCTGCCCAAAATTCCTGTCCTAACCCAGCACCACTGAGCATGCTTCTTGCCCTTTCCATCAATGTTTTATTCATTCTTTCTGCAAATCCATTTTGCTGAGGTGTATATGGAGTAGTATTCTGCTGTGCTATACCACACTTCTTACAGAATTCTTCAAATTCCTTACTGGAAAGCTCTCCACCATTATCTGTCCTCAACACCTTTATCTTCTTCTCTATCTGGTTTTCCAACAGAGCCTTGAATTCTTTAAACTTGTCAAATACTGCAGATTTCTTATTAAGGAAATATATCCATGTATTCCTTGAGAAGTCATCTATAAATGATACATAGTACATAGACTTACCCAGTGATGGAACCTTCACAAGTCCAAACACATCATTGTGCACAAGCTCTAATATTTGTTTCTCCCTCTTACTTCCAGAGGGGAAATTCACCCGATTATGCTTCCCATATACACAATTTTCATAGAAATCAAAATCCAGAGAGCTATTACTCATACCTTCTACCATACCTTTACCATGAAGTATTCGAAGGCCCTTCTCTCCAATATTTCGAAGCCTTTGATGCCAGAGCATGGTCCTCTCTCCAGAAACAACTAGATTTTCTGCTCCACTTTCAGGAACCACAGAACTATTGCACCCATCAACAACAGTGCTACCTTGCAGCTTGTACAGAGTTCCAGTCTAAACTCCCCACATCAATACCAGTGCTCCCCGAATCATCTTGCAGGTATCCTTCTCAAACACTGTTTTTACACCTGCATCATCCATCTTGCTTACAGAAATAAGATTTCTAGCCAATGCAGGAATATGTAGAACACTCGGAAGTGTTCTAAACCTTCCACCTTGGAACTTCAAATTTACTTTTTCGTGACCAATGATTCTAGCTTTCCTGTCATCCCCCAAGAAGACATCACTACCATCATATTTCTCATACTCGTAGAACCACTCTCTATGGGGAGTGAAGTGAAAGGATGCACCTGAGTCAATCAACCATGCCTCATGATTTACATGTGTACTTGAAGAAGCCAAGTACACATCCCCACCTTCATCTGAGGTGGTTTTTGCCTCTGTTGAAGGAGAATCATCAAATTATTTTCCTTTATCAGGAGCTTTAGATTTATAGTCCCTTTTGAAGTGCCCTTCCTTTCGACATTTCCAGCACACCACCTTTACAGGCTTTCCTGGAGATTTAGATCTCCCTCTAGATTTAGACCTCCCACTTGATGACTTATTTTTGTTTTTGTTCTGGGACCGTCCTTGTACAGACAAGGCATCACCATTCTAGCTCTCCATATTTTTCTGTCTCATCTCCTTCGTCAGCAAGGATGAGACCATTTCATCAAAATGTAAGGCAGTTGCATTGCTACCTATTGCAATAACCAGACTATCCCACGAATCTGGTAGAGAACACAACAAACTGATGCACTTATCTTCATCTGAAATTTTAATATCACCAGATGCTAACTGACTTACCATAGTATTAAACGCATTCAGATGCTCTGTCACCGAGTCTCCATCTTTCATCCTCAGGTTATACAGCTTTTTCTGCAAGAACAGTTTATTCACCAAAGACTTAGATTGGTACAAAGTCCCTAACTTGTCCCACAAAGACTTTGTCATAGCTTCCCCTGATACATTCAACAATATTGAATCTGAGACACATAATCATATTGTGCTCTTTGCCTTCCGATCCAACTTCTTCCATTCTTCATCGGTCACTCCCATTGGTTTAGTACCTGGATCTACCATGATCCATTGATCTTTATCCACCAAGAGATCCTCCATCTTGAGTTTCCACAACTCAAAACTTTGACCATTAAATTTCTCGATCTCTATCTTTCCACCACTCGCCATCTTCTTTCACCACTAGAATCGATCTCACAGATCTCCCATTGAACAGGGTCACCATAGGCCCGAGCGAAACCCCTCAGCAAAAAAGGCATCCCCTTGAAGCCAAAAACAACTCTGATACCAAATGTAGGTTTTAACCATGTACATAAATTACCTGCATACGAATTCTAAAACACAGAAAAATAAAAAATGTGAGAGCATAACATATAAAACACATATACACAGAGATGTTTCCATTGGATCCCAAAACCGGTACTACCAGCTTGATTTTTCATTATGTTCCTTTCAATGTTATAATACATATTTATACATGCCGAAGCATCCAATACCATGGACCGAAAACCATCGTGTCCAATACCATGGACCAAAAAACCATCACGTCCAAAAAAACATGTGCAAAAATCATGCACAAAACCATAGGTGGGTCCACCAACCTAACATAGGGTCCAAAATCAAAATTTTCCAGGGCGCTGCCACAGGCCCCATAAAGTGGGGTTACAGGTACCCCTCAAACCCCCTATTAACTACGTGGAAAGAATATAACACAACCCAACACTCGATAGCCTCCATAGAAAAACACAGGTATTCTGTAATGTTTTTTGATTATTTTTCTGATAAGTGTTGGATTTTCTTCATGCAAAAGAAAGATCAGACATTCACTAATTTTTGTGAATTTAAAGAACTTGTCGAGAAAGATACTGGCATGAAAGTTAAAGCTCTTAGTAATAATGGTGGAGAATCTATGTTGAATGAATTCAAAAAATTTTGTGCATTAGAAGACATTCGACTAAAGTTAATAGCGCCTCATAACCCACAACAAAATGGGGTGGCTGAAAAGAAGGACACAAGTGTTGTGGGAGTTGCATGGACGATGTTACATGATGTGGGCCTACCATTGCACTTGTGGGCTAAAGCATGAAACAAACATGCTTATTTAAAGAACATAAGTCCTCATCGAATTCTAGGGATTAGTACAGTAGAAGAAGTTTTTTCAGGTAAGAAACTAGATGTGGCACACTTTAGGATCTTTGGTTCATGAGTCTACTATCATATTACCAAGGATGCATGGAAAAATCTAGAGCCAACCACTGAGTTGGGCATATTTGTGGGGTATAGTGATACACCTCACAATTATCAGGTGTACCTGTCATCCAACAGGATGACAGTGGTTCGTAGAGATGTGATGTTTGATGAAGAGAAGGCCATGATATGTTCCCTTTGAGAGGGAGCTTCAGTTACATGCAGATGAGGATATTTTAGCTCCAAGAAGGAACCTTAGGATGATGTGGAGTAGCCACATGTAGAGGAGCATAGAGTGGAAGAACCCACTCATACAGAGACTTACAGAGATGGAACAAAGCGCACGAAAGAGGTTGAAAAATTGATGCATGATGCTAGAGAGAATGTGGGAGCACCGACATCACCGACAGCTGGATTAATAGAAGGAATTATCATAGCTCCCCATGCTCTCAGTATTGCTGATTACATTAAAGTTATTGCACAGGTAGAGGAGGTCACCAAATCGGTACATTAGCTACATGGCTCTGATGAGTGAGAGTGTAGAGGTTGAGCCATCCTCATTCGAGGAAAAAGTGTAGCAACCAGTATGGGTTGATTCCATGGTTGAGGAGTATGACTCTATTATTAGAAATAGTGTTTGAGAAGTGGTCCCAAGACCAAAAGAAAAGTCAGTGGTGAGTTCCAGATGGATTTATAAGGTAAAGGAAGCATAAGATGGGAGTGTGGAGAAATAGAAGCCATATTTTTGGCCATAGGATTCTCTCAGGTGGAGGGAATTGATTACGATGAGACCTTTGCTCTAGTAGCAAGGTACTCTTCAATCAGATCTATTCTAGCACTATCATCACATATGGGATGGAAGATACATCAGATGGATGTGAAGGCAACGTTTGTAGAAATTTTGAATAATATAACACTTATTCACAGATATTATCCCGATTATACACTATTTGCGGAATGCATGCATAATACATAACCTCCTCTACGTTGATCATCAATTTTGTAGAATTAAGAAACAATCGCATGCGCACAATGAAACGTCAATCACACATATCAACATAGTATGTACTGGGGAAAGCATACAGCTGAAAACCCCCAACTATCTATATATTATAATGATAGAGAACATGTAACAATACATAGTACAATACTCCTCACAAGTACCCAGTATTATCTCCACCTGCTTCACACAAACTAGCTTAGATCTGAATCAAGTCACAGGTTCAAATCTCCTCCGCTGTTTGCTTGCCTCTAATGTGCAATCCAATGTGAGAATAGGAATGATCCAAGCTCGTTTTCCTTGGCTTGTACTGCACAATCTCAATCACTGATTGTGCAAATCTCATGCACAACTATAGTCACAACTGATAGTAGTCTCCACCTCTAACACCTGTCTCCACTGAACTGTCCATGCACTGAGTTAACTGATGTATTCTTTAGTTGATTTATGAGTTAATAATTAGTGAATTAATTAATAATTAATTCACATCACTCATCACTAGTGTATTCTGCAGTTAGACTAAATACAACTAGTTCAACTAAGTCAAACTGAACACAACTCCATCAACTCCTCAATCAACTCCACCAAACTCAATCACTTGAGTTCTAACTGAAGTCCATCATGCAATAGCTCAACTAACCCATAAGAAAAGCGTATTTCCTTCTGGCAGTTGCATGTGCCACATCCATAGCTCAAACTGAAGTGCTCCAAGAGGATAAGACAATGTTTATAGTCCAAATATTACTAAGAGCTAATAATATTTGACTGTTCTATTTTTAGCCTAGCAGTCTAAAAATAGACAACGCCCATATGTCTAAAAATAGAAGTCCACCTATTTTTACCAACATGACCAATCATCCACAAATAGCATACTACAACTCATAGACCATGATCCATATGTCTAAAAATAGACTTTGCGCCAAAAATAGCCTGCGGCCCCACTTAGTGAAGGCGACTTCTTTTCACTACGCTCCATCATCTTGTTGCATTTTCAAAACTTCCTCTCAACAAGATATGGATTATCAGCAACCCCTATCCTGCCTCGATGGTATTCGAATTTGCTCTTGGTGAGCACCTTCGTCAAGATATCAGCATCCTGATCCTCCGTGGGAATGTATGAAAGTAACATGATTCTCCGCTGCACACAATCTCTGATATGATGGTACCTAATGTCGATGTGCTTGGATCTATCATGAAATACTAGATTAGCTGAGAGTTTAATGCAACTATGGTTATCACAATAAATCACAGTAGGCTCCAAGTGTGTCCCAAACAACCCGAACAGGATCTTCCTCATCCATATAGCCTCGCATGCAGCCAAACTTGCTGCCATATACTCAGCCTCTGCTGAACTGAGTGCCATGGATCTCTGCTTCCTGTTGTACCAAGAAACTGTTGTCGACCCGATACTGAAGATCCTTCCAGATGTGCTCTTTTTGTCCGTTGGGTTCCCTGCCCAATTTGCATCCGTGAAGCCACATAGCTTCACCTCATCCTCCTGTCTGTACCACAATCCATGATCCAGGTGGATATTGGTGGCCACCTGCCAAGTCCACCTGGACCCCCACCATTGTCTATCTCAGCATTTTCAGTTTCCTTAATTGTAGCACAACTCACTATTTTTAGCAGTTTTTCGGGTCCTGAACTTCCGGAGCCGTTTTGAGGCCCTAAACGATGTTTTTTGGGGAATCCAAGGGCAACATGGGTCCATGGAATGGACCGATGTTGCCCGTTCCAACAATGATAGCACTCGGATAGATCTTTCTAATGAGCTATTGTACGCGTCAAATGGAGATCATATGCCAAAGTTACGACCCCAGGAAGTTGATGTACCAATTTACCCCCAAACGGGGCCCACAGTTTGGCGTTTCATCTCCTAGGGTTAGGTTTTGGAATGTTAAGGGTTTTCCATTGTTTCTCAACAATAAATAGGCCTTCGAGCCTCATTGTAACACAGTTCAGAGGCATGTAGCCATCACATCTCTTCTCAGAGATAAGCTACCATTGCCCTTGCTGGTTTATTTCCATTTCTGGTTGTAAGCATATTTCAGTATTTTCCATTAATGAAATGAAGTATTATTTCCACTGCATCTTTGTGTATATGGTTATCTCTGTAATTTGTTGCGTTCCTGTTTAAATTCGGATCAGTGGTATCAGAGCGGTCTGCTTTTTCTCTGTTTTTCTTTGCATGTCCCCAACAAGGTCGGGATATAAGGAGTTAGGGCTTGAACTGGTTGAACCTTTGCAAGACCAACCTCGCAAATCCCGACGGCCTCCCATGACGGACGAGAAGAAAGACGAGGGGGCAGGAGATCCCATCAAAATCTTGCTCGAAGAAACCCTCGAGCGACAACGGAACGCGATGATGGACAGCTTTGCCCAGATCCTTCAGCGGCTACCCAGAAGCAACGCATCGGCTTCCAGCAGCTACTTTGGAAACGCCACACCCTTTAAGGTACAAGTTAATTTTGAAATCCCCATATTCGAGGGTCAGATAGACGCAGATGCCGTAGATAAATGGTTAAATCTGCTAGAGGGTTATTTTTCTGTTCATGAATTTTCGAGTCGGGAAAAGATTGTTTTTGCTCTTCTCAAAGTAGCCCTCCACGTCAAGGACTGGTGGGAAACCTACTGCGAGCAGAAGGATGAAAGTACTGGCTCACTATTTTCAGCCGCACCCACCTAGGATTCGTTCCGGGATGCCATCAAGGAGCAGTACTACCCTGTCGGAAGCTATGAGGATGAATACATAAAGTGGACCATGCTGCGGCAGGGAAGGGACCAAGACGTGCCGGAGTTCACCAATCTTTTCCATACCCTTCGCACAAAGTTGGGTATCAAGGATTCGAAGCAACATTTGATACTCAAATACTGTGGCTACCTGCACAAGTACATCCAGGAAGAAATAAAATTCCTAAACATCCCCTCGCTCGACGCAGCATACCGATATGCCGTCAAGGTCGAGCAGAAGTTTAAACAAAAGAAGCGAGACTTCGGATCTGCGAATCCAAAGGGGAAAGGTGCCCCTAAACCACAGAACAAAGGACAAAGCCAAGGTGGGACAGCCCAAGACAACCAACCGAAGCTGCAAGCAAAGAACAGCGCCACGAAGCCGAGAAAGGACACTGGAAAATGGTGCGAGTTCCATAAGAGCTCCACTCACAACATAAGTGAGTGTCGGGCCAAGCAGTCACTGGTGGCTGAGCTAAAGGTTTCAGAATCAGATTCATGTTCCGACTCTGAGTCAGAACCCGATAAGGGGTACGAAAAAGGGAAGCAGATCATTGATGCGAATCCCAGCGCCACTGTTGCTACCGCAAAGATCCAGAAAAATGAACCCGAAGATCCAGAGGAGGAGGAGCGTCTCTTCCACTCCCAGATGTGGGTAAAGGGCTCCCCGATACAGTTCATTGTTGATAGCGGGAGTCAAAAGAACCTCATTTCGGCAGAGGTCGTGAAGCGGTTGGGCTTACCGACCACAACACATCCACAACCATACACCATTGGGTGGCTTCACCAAGGACGAGATCTTCGCGTGAGCCAGCAGTGTCGCCTTCCATACAACATCAAGCCCTTCACGGATGAGGTATTGTGTGACATTGCTCCCCTTGAAGTTTGTGATGTATTACTAGGAAAACCATACTTGTGGAAGCGACATGCTGTGTATGAATCAAGGCCCCATGCTGTCATTATTACATTGGGAAATAAGTTGTTCAGGATACCAGAGGTAGCACCACCTGCCGCCATCTCTTTGATTACTGCAAAACAATGCAGTAAGATCATTTCCAAAACCAGGAAATTTGTTTTCCTGATGATACACCCTCAAGGAAAGAAGAAGACAGTGGCCGCGACCTCCAAACGGGGTCCCATTGCACGACAACTACAGGTGGACAAGATTGTGGAGGAGTACGAGGACATCTTCACCTCCCCGGCAGGGGTTCCTCTGCACTGTCAAGTCAAGCACTCCATTGATCTGAACCCAGGTGCGCCGCTACCCAATGGACCAATTTATCGGCGCTCCGTTCTGGAGAACGATGAAATCAAGAGGCAGATTCAGGAGCTCCTGCAGAAAGGTCACATCCGTCCGAGTTCATCGCCCTGTGGGAGTCCGATCGTGTTGGTATAGAAGAAGGATGGGACGTGGAGACTCTGTATTGACTATCGGGCGCTGAACAAGATCACTGTCCGTAATAGGTACCCGATCCCGCGGATTGATGACCTCCTAGACCAACTAAAGGGGGCGAAATATTTCAGCAAGATCGATCTGAAGTCAGGATATCACCAGGTACCAATCGAACCCTCCGATGTGTGGAAGACTGCCTTCAAATCCAAGGAGGGCCTCTTCGAATGGTTGGTCATGCCTTTCGGATTGACGAATGCTCCTGCAACCTTTATGAGGCTAATGGATGACATCTTGCGGCCATTCACCAACTCCTTTGTAGTAGTATACTTGGATGACATTCTGATCTTCAGCCAGAGTTGGGAAGAGCACCTCCACCACATCCGACAGGTTCTCCAAACACTGCGGCAACACAAGCTATGTGCCAATTTGGAGAAATGCACTTTTGGCATGACCCAGGTTCAGTATCTGGGATACATCATTGATGAACAGGGGGTACATGTCGATCCAGCCAAGATCCAAGTCATTCGGGATTGGCCCTCTCCAACCACTCTAACAGAGCTCCGCAGCTTTCTAGGTCTTGCCAACTTCTACCGCAGGTTTGTGTTGGGGTTTTCTCATATTTCTTGGCCCTTGAGTCAAGTCACCAAGGGCGGGGCGAAAGCAAAATTCTTTTGGTCTGAATCTCAACAGAAGGCATTCATGGAGTTGAAGGATCGCCTCTGCACGACACCAGTGCTCGCGTTACCAGATTTACAACAACCATTTGAGGTCGAGACAGATGCCTCTGACTATGCTATTGGGGCAGTCCTTACTCAACATGGACATCCAGTGGCATATCACAGTGAAACACTTTCAGACACAGTCCGGAAGTACCCCACTTATGATAAAGAGATGTATTCCATTGTACAAGCCTGCCGACAATGGAAGCATTACATTTTGGGGAAGGAAACGGTCATCCACACAGACCACCGACCTCTGCAGTTCATACAGACCCAAGGGAAATTGCAGAATGATCGCCATCAGAAGTGGTCTACATACCTGCAACAGTTTCACTTGAATATCAAGTATAAAAAGGGCAGCACCAATAATGTTGCAGATTGCCTCAGTCGACCACCGATCATGGCACTAACCACCGTGCTCAACTCTTGTGGGCACGAGACTTCTGATTGGCCACTTCTCTACAAAAGCGACCCAGAATTCGGCCACACATACCAGACACTCTTGGAGGGTCGGCATGTTGCAGATTTTCACCTCCAGGATGCCCTATTATGCCACCTCAGTCACCTTTGTGTTCCTTCAAGCGAGCGTGCCAAGATGATTTGGGAAGCACACTACAGTCGGGCTGCTGGGCATTTTGGGGTCGAGAAAACAGTGGCAGTACTGCAAAATTATTTCTATTGGCCGAATCTTCGACAGGATGTTGGGAAGTACATCCGATCATGTACTGCCTGTGCCATTGCCAAACCGACCATTAAGAAGCACGGCCTCTATACCCCGTTGCCTACCCCTAGTCGACCTTGGGAATCCATCTCCATGGATTACATGTCAGGCCTTCCTTCCACTAAGCATGGAAATGACTGTGTTTTTGTGGTCGTCGACAGGTTCTCGAAGATGGCCATTATGATGGCCTGCAAGAAGAATATCACAGCAGAAGCCACTGCTAAACTCTTCTTTGAACGAGTGTGGGTGCACTTTGGGATCCCACAGTCTATCATCTCAGATCGGGACAGTCGGTTTCTCAGCACATTTTGGTCCAGTCTCTGGTCAATGCTGGACACCAAACTCACGAAGTCCACAGCCTTCCATCCTCAAACTGATGGCCAGACAGAGGTTGTCAACAGGATGATTGTGCACATTCTGCGCATGTATAACTCAAAGCATCCACGCACATGGGACGAGAGCCTCCCCTATGTTCAGCACAGCTACAACCGAGCTCTTCACAGCTCCACTGGCCATAGCCCTTTTCAGGTGGGTTTGGGATTCTAGCCACTATGCCCCATTGATGTGGCCATGCCACTTGCAGCTACTCACATGAATTCAGCTCATGTCCAGTCCGAAACAGATAAGGCCACCAGCTTCATTGAGCGCATCCAACATATTCGCCAACAGGTCCATGACATTCTTGTGAAATCAAATGCCAAGTACAAGCAGCGACATGATCAACATCGGGTGCCACACAAGTTTCAGGTGGGCGACAAAGTCTGGTTGCATTTGCAGAAGGAACGCCTTACTGGAGCCTATCGGCAATTGAGACCACTCCGATATGGTCCCTACACCATTACTAAGGCCATGGGAGACAATGCATTTGAGCTCAGCATTCCCCCATTCCTTGGCCTGCACCCAGTGTTCAATGTGGACCGCCTTCGGCCATACTTTCCACCATTGCTAGACACATCCGACATTGCAGAACAGCTCAAACCCACAGAATTAAATCCAGATTGCATGGAACAAGCTGCAACTGATCGGATCATGGACACACAGATCAAGAACACTCGCCAACAGAATATCCAACTGTATCGAGTTGTCAAAGCAGGCCAACTCCTTCAACAGGGAAAGTGGCTCACCAGGGAACAAGTTCAGCAGAAGTTTCCTCATCTCATGGAGGAGCTCAACGCAATGGGGACCATTGCTTCCTAAGGGGGGAGGAATGATCTAGGTGGATATTGGTGGCCACCTGCCAAGTCCACCTGGACCTCCACCATTGTCTGTCTCAGCATTTTCAGTTTCCTTACTTGTAGCACAACTCACTATTTTTAGCAGTTTTTCGGGTCCTGAACTTCCGGAGCCGTTTTGAGGCCCTAAACGATGTTTTTTGGGGAATCCAGGGGCAAGATGGGTCCATGGAATGGACCGATGATGCCCGTTCCAACAATGATAGCGCTCAGATAGATCTTTCTAATGAGCTATTGTACGCGTCAAATGGAGATCATATGCCAAAGTTACGACCCCGGGAAGTTGATGTACCAATTTACCCCCAAACGGGGCCCACAGTTTGGCGTTTCATCTCCTAGGGTTAGGTTTTGGAATGTTAATGGTTTTCCATTGTTTCTCAACAATAAATAGGCCTTCGAGCCTCATTGTAACACAGTTCAGAGGCATGTAGCCATCACATCTCTTCTCAGAGATAAGCTACCATCGCCCTAGCTGGTTTATTTCCATTTCTGGTTGTAAGCATATTTCAGTATTTTCCATTAATGAAATGAAGTATTATTTCCGCTGCATCTTTGTGTATATGGTTATCTCTGTAATTTGTTTCGTTCCTGTTTAAATCCGGATCAATCCATATCCCGATGTGCCTCTGAGATAACGCAATACATGCTTTCCAACCTTCCAGAAGAGCTTGGTTGGCTTAACCATAGCTTGTGAACGCTGGTTAACAGCATAGCATATATCGGGTCGTGTATTGACCAGATACATAAGCGACCCCACCAACTGTTGATAAATAGTGGCATCCACTACCTCCGCTGAAGTAGCATCCTCCTTCCTCCAACCTCCATGAAGAGGAGTATCAATAGGCTTGCAGCCATGCATGTTGAACTTCTCCAGTATCTCCCGAGCATACTTACCCTGAGAAACAAATAGTCCATCACTGCGCTGCCAAATTTCCAATCCCAGGAAATAATGAAGGAGGCCCAAGTCCTTCATCTCAAACTCTCTAGCAAGATCCTCCTTGCATGAAAGTATCAACAGCTCATCTCCTGTCAAAATCAAATCATCTACATAAAGTACAATGATAAGCAACTTACCCTCCACCACAATCTAGTATAGGTTAGGATCCGCCTCACTCTTGGAGAATCCAAGTCCGGTGAAATAACTGTCTATCCATGTGTACCAAGCACGAGGTGCTTGTTTCAACCCATATAGCGCTCTCTTGAGCCTGCACACATGCAATTCGCTGCTGAAGATCTTGAAACCTTCGGGCTGCTCTATGTACACCTCCTCCTCAATGACTCCATTGAGGAATGCAGTCGTCACATCCATCTGATGAATGTGCCACCCCATTTGTGCTGAGAGAGCAAGAATCGTTTGTATGGAAGAATACCTTGCGACAGGTGAAAAGGTCTCCTCATAATCGATCCCCTCTATCTGTGAGAAGCCTCGGGCAACAAATCTTGCCTTGTACTTCTCCGCACTCCCGTCAGTTGTCTTCTTCGCTTTGTAGATCCATCTTGAACCCACCACTGATTTCCCCTCCGGTCTTGGAACAATCTCCCATGCACTGTTTCTGACAATCGAATCATACTCTTCCACCATGGCATCTATCGATGCGGGATCCTCCACAGCTTCCTTGAAAGAGGATGGCTCAGTCACGACACATTTGTTGACAAAAGCCATGTATCCAATGTACCGATCAGGTGACTGTCTCTGTCTGCGCTATCCTGTAGGTGGTCCTACAACCTTCTCTGCATCTTGAGCCAATCGCTCAGCTTCTGTAGTGCGCTTTCGCCCTTTGATGGTTGGCGTTGCATGAGTGGTCTCTTCCACTGCATGAACTTAATCTTGTGGCTGATCCACGTCCTGAAGCTCATCCTTAGGAACTAATAGCTCCTCATCTGCATGCAAGTGTGGCTCCCTCTCAAGTGAACACTTCATGGCTTTCTCCTCCTGAAATTTGATATCCCGTCGAACAACAGTCTTGCGACTGTTTGGAAAATAAACACGATAGTTGTGGGGCGTATCAGTGTACCCCACAAATATCCCAACCTCTGCGGTCAGCTCCAGCTTCTTCTTGGCATCCTTCGTCACATGCATGTAAACAAGAGAACCAAAAATCCTCAAATGGGAAATATCAGGCCTCTTACCAAAATGAGCCTCCTCGGGTGTACTCATCCCAAGTATCTTGTGAGGAAAACGGTTCTACACATATGCTGCAGTATTGCATGCCTCCACCCACAAGTGAAGGGGTAGGCCCTGATCATGCAACATCGCCCGTGCAGCACCCACGATCGTTCTGTTCTTCCGCTCAAAAACCCTGTTCTGTTGTGGGTTATGGGGAGCTATGAGCTCTCTTCGAATCCCTTTTGTGCTGCAGAAGTCCTTGAACTCGCCAGAGATGAATTCACCACCATTGTCGCTCCTAAGATCCTTCACCTTCTTCCCCAATTCCTTCTCGACCAGTGCTTTGAACTCACAGAACTTTGAGTATGTCTTGCTCTTCTTTTGCATGAAGAAGATCCAACACTTTTGAGAGAAATCATCAACAAAGATCATATAGTACCCATGCTTTGTTGTCGAAGCTACTGAGAAAGGTCCACACACGTCTGTGTGAATTCTCTCAAGGATCGTCATGGCACGACTATCCTTCTTGTGAAAGGTGGCTTTCATAAATTTTCCCAAAGCACACCCCTTGCACTGATCCGACTGCGCAAGAGTGCCTTTAGGAAGCCCAGTAGAAACCTGCTGTAGTATCTTCAAAGCTCCATGGTGAAGGTGGCCCAATCTCCGGTGCCACAGCTCGCCATCATCCCGGCTCACCAATCCTTCTACCTTGCATGCCATTGCTGCACAGTCATCTACATGCAATTGATAAAGGTTCCTGATTCGAACCCCTATCTTCCGGGTTTCTCCAGTTGTCTTACTGCGCAGGAAAGCCTTTCCCTCACTGAAAACAACATCATATCCCTTGTCTTCTAACATCACCACAGAGATAAGATTCTTCTTCAATCCTGGAACATGCATCACTTCCTTCAATACGAAGGGTTTACTAGACTCCCTCTCAAAGGAAATGGTACCGATACCGGTCGCACTGTATCTACCATCATCGCCCATCTCGATGTGCACTCCAAGATCTTTCTCATCCATATCAGAAAACAAATCTCGATCTCATGTCATATGAAAAGACGCACCACTATCCAAGAACCATACCGATCCCATCACACTTGATACCAAGCATGCGATCAACGAAAAATTCAGCTCAAACTACGAGGCTAAGGCCTCTCCCGTTGCAGATCCAGCAGCTTGCTTATTTTTCTTCTTCTACGGACAATTTGTGGCATAATGTCCGTGCTGGTGACAGTGAAAGAACTTCACCTTGGACATGTCCTGCTTCTTGCCTTTCACACCAGAATGAGAAGCTTTCTTGTTCTTCCCCTTCTTTGCTTTGGCAGCCAAAGCGCAATTTTCTTCATCAGATGCCTTTGATGAAGATACGTCCCTGGTATTCCGCCTGATCTCCTATTACACAAGATCTAACCAAAGTCTCTCCCATCCTGGCAATTTCTCCCGACCATTAACAAAGTCCCGATAGGGATGCCAACTCTTCGGAAGACCAAGGAGAGCCAAGCTCACCAAATCCTCATCATCGACAGTCACCCCCACACTTCCCAGCTCATCCTTGCACTGGGTGAACTTCGTGAGATACTTGGGCATACTGTCTCCTTTCTCACACTTAATGTTTCTGAGTTTATCCTTGAGCGCCAACTTCCTTTGGTCGCTCTTGCTTTGGAATAAATCTGTCAATGCTTTCCACATCAAGTATGGAGAAGCCTTTCCATGCAGGCTGGATACAATGTGATCCTTCATGCCCTCCAACAGAATCCTTCGACACTTTGCTGTCTTCTCTTGCCAAACCTCAACGTGAGCAGCATCAGTAGGCTTTGGGACCTCAGCCTCTATTAACTCCTTCAACCCATTGTCATCTAACACCACCTCCATCCTGTCTTTCCATGCAATATAATTCGAGCTGCCTAAAGGGCATACTCCAATCGCAATCCGTTGAAAGACATTTCAACTTTGACACCAAGAAAACATTGCTGCAAATTCGAATTCCACCAGCTCAAAACTCAACCGCTTCTGATCTAAAATTCTTGAGAACAAAGTATTTCTCATACAGAGATTGATTGTATGGGCTTTTACCGGATATCTCACCTTCCAAAAGAAGGATGAATCCAGAGGCTACCTAGCCCGATTACAGACTCTGCCTGAAGAAATAAAATGTAATCACCTTCTGAATAATAGATCTGATGATCAACTCTCCTCTGATACCATGTAGAAATTTTGAATAATATAACACTTATTCACAGAGATTATCCCGATTATACACTATTTGCGGAATGCATGCATAATACATAACCTCCTCTACGTTGATCATCAATTTTGCAGAATTAAGAAACAATCGCATGCGCACATTGAAACATCAATCACACATATCAACACAGTATGTACTAGGGAAAGCATACAACTAAAAACCCCCAACTATCTGTATATGATAATGATAGAGAACATGTAACAATACATAGTACAATACTCCTCACAAGTACCTAGTACTATCTCCACCTGCTTCACACAAACTAGCTTAGATCTTAATCAAGTCACAGGTTCAAATCTCCTCCGCTGTTTGCTTGCCTCTAATGTGCAATCCAATGTGAGAATAGGAATGATCCAAGCTCGTTTTCCTTGGCTTGTACTGCACAATCTCAATCATTGATTGTGCAAATCTCATGCACAGTTATAGTCACAACTGATAGTAGTCTCCACCTCTAACACTTGTCTCCACTGAACTGTCCATGCACTGAGTTAACTGATGTATTCTTTAGTTGATTTATGAGTTAATAATTAGTGAATTAATTAATAATTAATTCACATCACTCATCACTAGTGTATTCTGCAGTTAGACTAAATAAAACTAGTTCAACTAAGTCAAACTGAACACAACTCCATCAACTCCACCAAACTCAATCACTTGAGTTCTAACTGAAGTCCATCATGCAATAGCTCAACTAACCCATAAGAAAAGCGTATTTCCTTCTGGCAGTTGCATGTGCCACATCCGTAGCTCGAACTAAAGTTCTCCAAGAGGATAAGATAATGTTTATAGTCCAAATATTATTAAGAGATAATAATATTCGACTATTCTATTTTTAGCCTGGCAGTCTAAAAATAGACTCCGCCCATATGTCTAAAAATAGACATAGTCTAAAAATAGACTTTGCGCCAAAAATAGCCTGTGGGCCCACTTAGTGAAGGCCACTTCTTTTCACTAAACTCCATCATCTTGTTGCATTTTCAACAACATTCATCAGTGGTATGATTGAGAAGAGGTGTATATTGAGTAGATAGAAGGATTTGAGACTTCAATAGAGAGTCACATGTGTGCAGACTCAAGAGAACACTGTATGGACTAAAACAAGCACCTCATGCTTGGTACATGAGGATTGACATTTATTTCATCGGGTTTGGTTTCACCAAAAGTGAAGCAGATGCGAACCTTTACCATATTGTGGTTGAAGGTAAATTGTTAATTATAGTATTATATGTTGATGATTTTATTTTAATAAGTGATGAAATTCTAATAAAATATTGCAAAGAGAATCTTGCAAGAGAATTCAAGATGAAGGAATTAGGGCTCATGCATTATTTTATTGGTATGGAAATGTGGCATGGAGATGCGGAAATGTTTGTCTCTCAAGCCAAATATGCCAATGAGATACTGAGGAAGTTCCACATGGAGAGAAGTAAACCCATGGAGACTCCTCTAGCAGGTAATTGGTAGAAGGAAGACACTACCTCAGGTGAAGTAGTGGAGGTTACTATTTATAGACAGCATGTGG
Source organism: Pinus tabuliformis (assembly GCA_031772625.1). Lineage (NCBI taxonomy): Eukaryota > Viridiplantae > Streptophyta > Pinopsida > Pinales > Pinaceae > Pinus > Pinus tabuliformis. The sequence continues at coordinate 318,356,304 of CM062806.1, read as the reverse complement.
GTTCACTTATGTATTTGGTGAATGCACGTTGAGACATGTATTTTGCAGTTACCCCACTTAGTGAAGCCATGGTTAGGCCAAGCAAACTCTATTCGAAGGTAGCTAAACAGGTGTTGAGATACCTCAGAGGCACCACTCAATTTCGTATTTGGTATAAACGAACACAGAGAGTGAAGCTTCAAGGCTTCACAGATGTAGATTGGGCAATGAGTCCATCTAACAAGAAGAGCACATTAGGGAGAATCTTCAGTATTTGGTCAATAACAGTTTCTTGGTATAGCAGGAAGCAGAGATCAGTTGCACTTAGTTCAGCAAAAGAAGAGTACATGGTTACTATTCAAGCCGCTTGTGAGGATATTTGGGTGAGGAAGATCCTTGTTGGATTGTTTGGTCAGCACATGGATCCTACAGTGATTTATTGTGACAATCATAGTTGTCTCAAACTCTCTGAGAATCCAGTTTTTCATGATCCGTCCAAGCATATCGACATCCGGTATCACCATCTAAGATATTGCGTGCAAAGGAGAATCATGTTTCCTGAAGTGCATTCCTATAGAGGAGCAAGATGCATATATTTTGACAAAGACAATTTTAAGATGCAAATTCGATTTTCATAGAGGTAGGATCGGGGTAGCAGATAATTCCTTTCCTGTTGAGAGGGAATGTTTAAAATGCAACATGAAAATCCTAATTTAATTTGTCCTTGAATTAAACTGTAATTCTACATCTCATGAATACTTGTAATAGTTAACTAAGTTAATTTGACTTAGTTAGCTCAGCTAATATGAGTTGAGGGTCTAAATAAAGTCATGTAGAGTGTCTCCTACAATTAGAAGCACTAGTTGAGTTTATTTTGAGTTGTAATTATTTAAATTAGTTCAACTAAGTTAAAGACACTAAAACTAGTTCCAACTGATGGATGAATTAGCGGGAGATCCAATAGTGAGGTGTAACCTGCGGTAGTGGGGTGTACCTTACTGTAGTCGGGTGTAACCTGCAACCGTGGGGTGTAAATTACTATAGTGGGGTGTAACCTGCAGTTATCAACCAATAAACTGAAGATTCGCTCATAATTAACTCATGCATGTGAGGTTAGAGAAAAACCTAGTTGAGATTCGAGTTTAGGGAAAATATACTATCAGTTCTAAAATCATCTAAAATTAAACCAATGGTGCATGCAATCAAAGGAAGGCTTATGAGGATTGTGCAATTCATAATTCTAACATTTCCCAATTAAATATGGGCTAATTCCCAAGGGAACGACGCAATAAAGTAAGGATTTGGGCAAGCAAGAATTCGGCTAAGTATTGGTTTGAGCTTGTTTGGGAAGCATTGAGATAGATAAAAATAGTGCAGAGGTTGTTCGGGCTTGAGCAAAACAATGTAATCTTCTCATATTTAATAATTAATGCAAGATATAGATAGTAGGGGTTTTTAGATGTGGCTTTCCCCAGAAAATCATTGTGTTATGTGTGATTGAATTCTTTCTCTTATATTTTTTGTGATTTCATTGACCATTTATTGTTTTCACTAACGAGTAAAGTAGATTCAACTCAATTATTTTAACATATTATAATTTGCAATTTTAACCTATAAAAAATTTCTACATAAATAGTTTACAAAGCTCTTCCTCACATTGAAAAAACAATGATTTACAAACGCATCGTCCCTGTAGTCTTACTACTATTCTCATTCCTATACTAGGCAGTCGAGGTCAACGCCTCAAAATTATTAGCAGATAGGAGATGACATGGAGGAAGAGCCTCACTTTCAATTTTTTAAGAGTGTTTCTGGGGCTATAAAAATGCAAATGATGAGAATGCCATTAAATTGGAGACTGCAAATATAAATACAAATTGGAAACGTTCCGATGTGCAAATTACGAGGAAGAAGATGACTTATGAGAAGGGAGAAGAGTGTAATGAAAGTATTGGTAGAATCCTACATACACACACATTGTCTTTTAGTCATCATAGTTAGTCCCATACATCAATGTGCCATAATACACCCAAATCTACCCGTGGGCTTTGTATTCTGCTGTATTTATATCACAACTCGACAAGCTTGGTTAAAAGACAAGATCGAGAGAGGCCAAAGCTATTTTAATATTTTTTTGCAATTAGACATGTCCTAAGCAAACACCGACGAAAATTGGATCTCGCAAATTGGATCTCGCATTTAGACGTGCCTATGGATTTATTTTTGTCGTGCTTGAACAACAATGGAATTTGGATGCCAAATGACCATTTCAACTTTATACATATACCACTCGTGTTAAGACACGCTCCATTTTTATCTTTACCTTCAAGATGCTTCATTAAAATCCCCCGTACGTGTATATATATATAACTCATCAGGTTTAATGGCAGGTTCTTGTATTTATTATTATCATTAAGAATATTTTTATGTTTTTTTAATTTTAATTAAAATAGTATTAATTTACTTTTATATAAATTAATTTTTATTTTATATATTTTTGTGACTGTATATTATTTTATTTTTTTAATAAGAGTTGAAGTATTCTCATAACAAGTGTATATATTCAAATTATTTAAATTTGTTGTTACCATGGAGTACAAGTTTTGAATATCTATAAAAATATACATTTACCACTCATGGAAAGTATTTTTTCATTGAAAATTTTAAATTATAAGATCTTTATTTTTAATGAGAAAGAATATTTTTTATTTCATTTAAATATCCTTAATGTGAAATGTAAAAGACTTAAATTTTATTTCATCATAAATATTTTTTGTAATTTGTATAGTTGTTTTTTTAATCAAAGTTGATATTATCTATTATCGTAGGTTTATATTTATAGTATTTAAGTTTGTGGTTATGATTGAGTTCAAATTTTCAAACATTTATATAAAAGGTGACTTTTGTAACTAAAAAGGTGTGTATTTTTATTTTAAATTTCAAATTAAAATGAAAGCTGTCTTTTTTATTGAATAAATTATAAGATATTTATTCCAAGTTAAAAGATAAGATAAGATTGGTTAATATTAAATATATAAAATTTTATTTTATTTTATTATAAATATTTCTGTGATTATTTTATTTATTAATTGAAATTGAAATTTTCTACTAAATATATATTCATATTATATATATTTTATTTATTAATTGAAATTGAAATTTTCTACCAAGTGAGTGTATATATCATATTATATATATTGTGGTTATAATTTAGTGAAAGATTTGAACACTTATGAAAATTCACTTTTGTAATTTATGATTTTTTTTAATTGAATATTTCAAATTATAATTTATTTAGTTATTTTATTTCAAGGAAGATAAGATTTATTAATATTTAATGAAATAAATTAAATTTCATTTCATTATAAATATTTTTGTTGTTTGTATATTTTTCTTATTTTTTAATTAAAGATGAATATTTCTTTCCTAAGGATAAGGTTGGTTAATATTTATGTAAAAAATTAATTTATATATATATATATATATATATGTTTGCTTGTTTTATTTTTAAAATAAAGTTGAAAGTTTTTTATTATTAAATACATATGTTGAGACTCATTCTATAACTAGTATAATTAAGTTAGAGCTCATTGAGTCAAGAGGCTTATTCTACAACCCACTATAATGACTATGTGTAATTTTGTCCATGCTCAATGTAGAGTTGACATTTGTCCTTTTTAAAGTAAAATTAAATTAAATTAAAAATTAAAAAATAATGTTAGTTATGCCCACGGGGCATAGAATAGAGGATGATGATGATGAGATGTCACATGAAGGTCACCAATTCGAAATTCTATGGGAAAAAATCCAATCATGTTAAAGGCTGGTGTGGCAGAGGCTGGGTGTGATTCTTGACAGTGCCTCTTGGTTCCCGTTTATCAAGCCAAATATTAAGCCTGTAATTAAGGTTAAGCTTGTAGTTATCTCCCAAGGAATTAGACAAATCGACAAACAAAAAAGATAAGATTTTCTATAATCATATATATATATGGTTAGTTTTACTTAAATGTAATATAAAACGTAGTCCCGCTCTAATTGTGCTTATTGATATTACAACCAAATACAAACAAGAGATGGTAAAAATATTTCATCTAACTCTCTATCATAAAGGAAATATTTCCATGTCCACATCAAATAAGACACTTTTATAAAATTTGTGTAACTTAATTAAAACAAAAAATAAAAATTAAAGTTTATATTATTTACATTTTCATATTTAAATAAATAATTTTGATATCCATGTTAACTAATTTATTTTAATATCAATGTTTGAAAGAAAGAAATAATATATATATATACCAAATTAAAATATTTCAATGTCCAAAGAGAAAAAGTAATTCAAAGTAAACAGATCCAATTCTTTCTTTATAACAATAATAAGAGAGAGTTGTAATTAATTCAATGATTAATATAAAATTAATATATAATATTTAAAAAATATTAATAGTAATTAAAAAATCAAATTGCACCATAAACAATATATTTTGATATATATAATTTAGCAATATCGAAATGTATCTAAAAATAATTAATACAAAAAAACTTAATGCGGAGAATGTAATCTATAAATAAAGTATCTGAATGCTCATGTTAAGTGAATTATTTCAATTATTTCAATGTCAACAATTTAGATAGTTTAAAATAATAATAATAATAATAATAAATTTCTATATATTATATAAAGTGGTGGTGGTGGTGACGAAGACGATGAATAAGAATAATGTGATTACCAGAACTTAAAAAATTAAAAGATTAATTGTGACGCTTTAATATGTTATTTCTATTATAAAAAAGAAGTTAAAGAAGTGTTCCTACATCACCATAGTTTTGTTGAAATAACAAGTCAAGAATCTTGGTAGAGGGATAAATGTTTTGGGAATGAGAATGGATGTGAGTAAAATAGTTTTGTTGAAATAACAAGTCAAGAATCTTGGTAGAGGGATAAATGTTTTGGGAATGAGAATGGATGTGAGTAAAATTATAGCAATCCAGGAGAAAATATTTTTCATCTTCAACTCTCTTAGTATCGCAAAAGTGATAGATTTTTTCGTCCCAAGATGTTGAAGGAATTGACCAACCCCTAATTTCACTTCAAAGCTCATAGATATTAGTTCTTATGTTCACAATATTCCTTTTCTTCTTAGCATAGATCAAGACAAAAATATAATTTTGGTTAGTAAGAGTGGTGTTGATCACCTCCTTACGATACTTTAGCTTCCTTAACATCCCACAACTTATCCTTAAATTTTGAATTAATAGTATCTGTAATATTATCCTTATCCTCCAAAATGATCTCCTCCTTTACCCTCCAACGGTCAAGCCAAGATTGGTTGACCTTATGCTATTCTCGCTTGAACCAGTAATTGAAAAATTATTTATTTATTATTATAGCATCTCAACTATCATTATTTTACATGTTGCACATTTTATTTAGGGTTAATTATTAATGGAGAAAATATTTTTTGAAATTACATGTTTAAGCTATTTTATTTCAGGTATTCCAGGGATATCCAATGGGTTGAATCCATTTATGCATTGAAAAATGCAATTTAAAATATATATATATATATATGTTTTGCACTATAAAATGAGTTTACATCTAAAAGAGACTTATCCCTCTATACTCTTACTAAATCCATGATTAAAATAGATCTATAATAATATTATTTAATTTTGTAATTATAATTAAGTGCAATTTTTAAATACCTATACAAAAAAATTATTTTTTGTAATTCATAAAAGATATCTTCTTCATTGAATATTTTAAATTATAATATGTTTATCTCAAGTTAGAAGATGAAACTTGTTAAGGTTAAATACAAAAAAATAATTAAAAAAACTATAAAATAATATATATTGTTTTTATATATAATTATATTTTTAATTCATTTTTATTTATTTCTAATTACTCACTTATTAAAAAATAAAAATAAAAAACATTTATTTATAAAATGTCTTTCGACATTTTTTCAAAATTAAATAAAGAAATTATATAGTTCTTTATAATAAAAATAATAGATATAAATATTAAATAATAAAGAAATATAAAATAAATATGATACATTACATTTCTTTTGGATAATCTTAAATTGAAATTAAAATTCTTAGAGGTTTTAAGTAACTGTCTTGCCTGTAAACCAGAGTGATTTAGGAACGAACAAAAAATGACCTTTTGGGTACTCTAAGTGCCACTTCAAAATGGATTTTAGTAAATAGAGTTGGGTTTTCTCTCCTTAATTTTAGTTTGAATCATACTTTATTAAACACACTCTTAAACCTCTACATAGTAAAAAAACAATTTATAACCACCAATCAACTTGTATTTCAAAACCTTTTTAATACCTCCATTTTAATACTTTCAACATTCATGCTGATCTAGAAGGAAAAGATTAATAAAGTAAATATTTTAGATCATCCTCGACCTTTATCTAGAATAGTTATATCTACGAGATTAAGCCCAAGTTATGCTTTCAAGGCTTCTTATTTCATCCAATTTCTACATTACTTGGGAGAAGTTTCCTAGGACCTAAATGTTATTTTTTTTGGTACATACTTGTGATAGAAGTTGTCTAGGACCTAAATTCTATTATTTTGTATAGTGTTTTTCGTAAGTATGATATTTTAGCAAGTAGTTTTTCCTATTCAAGAAGCATAAGGGTTCTCCATATATATATGGTTTTTGGAAGCAAGAACAATTCTAACTATGTCAAATTACCATGCCAACTTGTATTTAATTTCTGTGAAGGATTTCTTACTTTGGATACAAAGTTCCCTTCACTTAAACAAGAGATTTAGTGGCGAGTAGTGACTAAATATTAAATTAGGTTTCTCCATGTTTACAATAAAGTCCTAAGTTGATGCATATTTTTATCAAGCTCTTTTATGCTTCCTTCCCTTCCATTGCTCTAATGATCCATTTGGCACAAAGAGCTTGTCCTTTGTTTAGGGGGAAATGACTATAATTCCTTTTCCTTTGAGGGTTATCATAGAGGATCCATATCAATCTATGAAAAAATTTGGCTCCACTAGAGTTAGTCCATAACAAAAAATCATGAGAAGATTTTCTACATTAACAAAGATACGAGCTAATAGAGGTTGTCATCATGAGTGATATATATAAGTTTCAATCAATACTTTAGTACAATTTAAAAATTTTCTTGCAAACAATAAAAGCTCCTGATCCATTTAACAATAATTTTTGAACTCCTAAAAACACTTTTCACATATTTCCTTTAGGGAGGCTTTCAAAAAGGAGGAAATACCAAAGTAATTGATCACCTAGCTAGGCTATATTTAAGCCTACCCTTGATACAATAAGAAATCGGCAACATCCTTAAAGATTTTTATATTACACTAAGTCTTTTGTTTATAGCACTAAGTTTTGACTATTTGTAGCTTTCATAATTAGGTCCGACCAAAAGTTTCTAGGTAGCACAAAGTGTTATTAAAAATATTATTTTCTTCAATAATGCATGAGAAAGAATCATCTAAGAAAATTCCATTCATAAGTTTACTTCCATATTGATTTGAGAGGAATGCCTTTAATGAGGCAGTTATGTTATTTTGAAATAAAATATTTGCACACGCAAATTATATCGCATACTATTAAACATCACATATAAATACATAAAGTATTGATTTAAGATAGAAATATTATCTTAACCACACAATAAACAAGTTGATATAATATCTCAACTAAACACTAAAATGGGAGTTATTTTAATTGGACTAAATCTCTCAAACTCGACTAACCAAATTACATTTTCTGATGAGGAACACCATTTAATATGCACCGGACAAGTAGGAGTTAAATCTTCAATACCATAACTTAATGAGTACTTATGTTTTCTTTTCTTGTTTGGAAACACTGCTATATATAAGGGGGCTATAAGACAATATTTAAGACATTGTTTGAGTAAATTGTTTGAACTTGAGACAAAAAGAAACTTGTAAATTGTCATAAATATTGTCTTTAAATGGATGTCTCAAACTATTGTCTTAAAAAATTGTACCTATAAAGAAAATATATAACATAAGTATTATTGTCTCTTAAGAGAAAATTCATTTTTGTCTCTCAAGAGACTATAACTACGATTAAATACAGATTGTCTCTATATTGTATCTTAAGAGAAAATTCATTTTTGTCTCTCAAGTGACTATAACTACGACTAAATATAGATTGTCTCTCTAAAGACACTAAAACATTATATTTAGAAACAAAATATGGAATGTGAATCTTGGTGTTTCTTCAGTCGTTAATTCATATTAGGGAATGATGGAATTTACCCACCAACCACCTTCTTGCAAGGAAGGTTCTCTTCCATTGAGCTGGCACCCTTTAAACAAATGTGATACCTTGATTAGAAAATATTAGAATCAACAAGCCAAAATGTCAAAAATAACATAATATCACAATTTATCCAATACAAGAGTATTCAATGGATTCTATAATTAAACCTGCGTATGTTTTAAAGTAGGCTAGATAAACGTTTATTTTTTTATTTGTTTTGAAATGCAAATCCAAGATCTGGGCATGGGATAGGTTGTTGAATTGTGCAAAACCATGACTCATCTACAAAGCTTGATCATGAACAATCAAGGTAGAATACATTAGGGATATTTCATTTCTTATGTTCTCTATGTGTAGGCTGCAAATCTACTAGATGCAATATTCTCGATGCATTTTTTGAGAATATTCCAAAATGACCTATCAAATTTGTATAATATTGAAATCTACAATAAATCTAACAATATCTCATAACAGGAAAAATACCTTGAAGCACTTATGGGAAGATATTGGATGGCAATTCTAATAATACCTCCACACACCCAAAATGATTAGAAGACTTAAACTGGTTCTTTTGCATATCTATATCTCAATGATAAACTACACTTTCTTGGACAAGTGCATCAAGAGGAAAAATGTCTTAGAGCAGATTGGGTATTAATCAAAGAATCCATGTGGTTAGAAAAATAATATGCATGTATGTGGTAAGCTCGGGTTTACTCACCCGAGCTCCATGGTGAATGTAGAATTTCTTCAGCTACAGGAGGACCAGGCTCACTTGATCCTACATATACCATCGCCGTTGGAGCTACAATATTGGGAACTCAAGCAACAAGAACATACGACAAATGTGCAGGGTGCATCGTTCATGGTGGATGGGGGCATGAGTGTTTATGGGGTTGACACATATTTTTTTTTAAATTAAGGAAATAATGTACAAGGCTTAACAGGAGCCGACCCCCAAGGCTCGAGACCTCCTCTCGCGACACACACATTAGGATGTTTTGTTGGAATTTCTTGTCAGGAACAAGGTAATGAGGACACCAGAGCTTCAGACTCAGATGAGTATTAGCCTATGGAGGATGAGCAAAACCTGGTAGACCACTCTTAGAGGTTAGGGGGAAAGAAAAAATCAAAATGTACCAAGGTGCATGAGCGGGGGCATTTGCTGGTATTTGGAGAAGGAATCAATATGGCACAAGCTGCCCTCACTAAGAGTATTGTGCTTGTCGGCAGGGTTTGAGGCTAGAACTATACGCCTACATGGTTGAAGCATTGGAGAATGGAAACTGGGGACACTTACTAGACCAGTTTCCACCTATTATTACCATGACGAGAGGATGGTTTGCACTTATATTCCTGCAACTAGACCAAACCACTTAGGTGTTGTCAAAATATTGGCATATCGAGATGACCCCAGTTCTCCTCAAGAGGTGGTTAGGATTGATGTATTACTACTACAAGAGACATTGGGAGAAGGTAGCATTATCAACAATATTTTGTCGAACATGCTCCTGGGTTGGATTTTCCATACTCTGGATGTGAGAGGGAGATCTGGGGGATGTGCATTGGGTTTCAATAACAAGACTATCAAGATCAACAATATTTGGGGTGGTGAAGGATTTTTGGGGGCTAACTTTACAGCCACTGAAATTGATGTACCTCTTAGATTGATAAATATTTATGGACCCTGTCATAATAGGGAGGGATTTTGGGATAAGCTCATGACTACATCATTTATGAATAATGAAAATATCATCATAGGAGGAGACCTGAACTTCTCCTTGGGTCATGTCGAATCTTGGGGTAATAGGGCATAGACTGACCCCTTGACGGAATACTTTGAACACCTGTTGGACTACAATAACCTCATGAACATTGACTCGGCCAAGATATTGCCGACTTGGCGGAATAGGAGAACTGGCGAGGATGCACTGGCTAGAAGATTGGATCATTTTATTATTATTATTAGACAATGGGTGGGATCGGGGGTTATATCTAACAACTCCCCAATTTATTTGGAAATTATGAATTCCAATTACAAGCCAAATTCTCCTTTCAAATTTAACTCAACGTGGCTTGTAGAAGAAGAATTTCACAAAATAGTTATGGAATCCTGGATTTGCTGTGGACAAGAAAACAACTCCACTCCGGCTGTGGTGATTGCCAGCAATTTAGCCCAAATTAAACTCAGGACTATAAGTTGGGCTAAAGAAAAAAAGAAAATGGATGAGGCTTCTATTCTAAAAATTGAATTTGACATATCAAAGTTTGAGGGCACTGATATTTCTATTTATTCATCTAGGGATAGTAAGGAACACCTGATAAGGTTAGAAACAGAAAAGATTCGCCTTCTGAGACAACAAGAGGAGACATGGAGATTGAAGAGCAGAGCCACTTGGCTAAAGGTTGGGGATGAAAATTCAAAATTCTTTCAACAATGTGCCAGGGGGTGGAAATTAAGTAATACAATTTGGACTCTAAGAGACCATACTGGAAGGGAAGCCAATACCTTCAATCAGCTTGCCGATATGGGTATTAGACATTTCTCCCAAATGTACAGGGCGCCTAGAGAAGCTACCATTGCTGAGGTACTCTGCATTGCAGGTACATTACCTAGATTTGTTGAGGCAGAGGATATAGAGACACTAAACGAGTTGGTTACTTTGGGGGAGATCGAAGTTGTTCTGAAGTGGTTTAAAAGAGATAAAATCCCGGGACCAGACGGTTGGCCTATGGAATTCTACCTTACCTTCTTTGAGCATATTGGTGTTGATCTCCTAATTGCAATTGAGGACTGCAGACTTTCGGGGAAGATGCATGAGGGGTTCAATTCAACTTTTATTGCTCTCATACCCAAAGTTGATAACCCTCAATCATTTGATGATTATTGTCCTATATCCTTATGTAATTGCATATACAAAATTATATCAAAAATCATTGCAATTCGTATCAAGCCTATTTTATCCAAGATGATTTCCAAGGAACAATTTGCATTCCTCAATCACCGCCAGATTCATGAAGCCATTGGGACTGCACAAGAAGGGATCCACTCGATTAAGCTCAATAATTCTAAGAGTATCATACTCAAGATTGACCTATCAAAAGCATTTGACAGAGCTAGTTGGACATACCTTCAGCTTATTCTAACCCATATTGGATTTCCTCACTCATTCATTAAATGGATTATGTGTTGTTTCACATCTGCATCATATAGCATACTCATTAATGGGGTTGCATCTGATTTTTTCCATACTAAACATGGACTGCGATAGGTGTTTCCTTTATCACCTCTATTATTATTCCTAATCACTGAGGGTTTAATTAGACTTATATCAAAATCTCAGGCTGAAGGGACTTTAGGTGGTGTAAAGATGACAAATGTTTCCTATCTTTCTCATCTATTATTTGTAGATTATGTACTTATTTTTTTAGAGGGAGAGGCACCAACAAGCTCAAAATGGGATTGGGGAGAGGCACCAACAATTTTTTTGAACTCAACAGTCTTAGACATCATCTCATTTTTGCACTGGAACAAAAATGCACTTGGGGACTCTAATATTGTTATAAATTGGATCAACTCTGCATATCATTGTCACGTGGACATGCTCAAGGGTTTACAAGATGAATTCATCACCTTAAAATCACATTTTGATTTTATTGTATGCTCACATATATACAGGGAAAGTAATTTGGTCACTGACTTTCTTTCCAAGGAGGTCGCGCATCAGATCACGGAGCAGTGGATGATTCAAGAACTCCAAGACATGGAGACATATCAGTACTCCCATCGACCATTCATTGAACTAGATGGGGAAGATTCTGAATGATTTGCCATGACCATTCAGTGGCTATAAGAATTTTTGTGTTTTTGTGTTTTGATCTATATGAATGGTTTATGTTATTAATTGTATATATTTATGTCTTTTAATGTATATAATGGATGATTTATATGAACAATGATTTGGATAGAATGGTTTGGTCCATTTATGCGATTTTGCATATTCACATACAAATGATACAACATGTAATTTTCTTATCTCTAATAAAAATTACAATTTTTTTCTTGGAAGAAAACATACCTTACTAGAGCTACATCTATTAAATGTTTCTTACGTTGCTTGTATTTTTCTTCTCTCCAAACCCTAGTGACTCCCATTGCTTCCTACCAATACAATGAGACTTTGACTTTAATATCTTTGTTGAGAAAATGCAATATATTAAGATATTTGTGTTCTCTATCTTTTGTGAAAGTAATGACCATTCTTAAACACCATCCAAAGAACTTCTTTGTCCGCGTCTCATCTCTTTAGATGTGATAATTTAACCACCAATGGCAATGGCACTACAGGGTGATTATACATCACAATTGAAGTGCACATTGATTTATATTTGCGTCTCTTTATTGTTGTCGTTATCAAGTTTTGTGCCACTAATTTAAAGAATTTATGTTAACATGGAATTATTATGTCAGTGGATTTACTTCATGAACTTCTTTGTCCACCTGTCATCTATTTAGATGTGATAATTTAAGCACCAATGGCACTACAGGGTGATTATACATCACAATTGAACTGCACATTGATTTAAATTTGCATCTTTTTATGGTTGTTGTTATTAAGTTTTGTGCCACTAATTTAAAGAATTTATGTTAACATGGAATTATTATGACAGTGGATTTACTTCATGTCACTGTTTTAAAGAATCTATTCTCACAAGAATTATCAAATTAGTGGTTTAAAAGAATCTATTCTCACGTGAATTATCACGTTAGTGGTTTAAAGAATATATTAAAAGAAAAAATAAATATATTATTTTAAAATTATAACAAAGATAAATTTAATCAAACTATTATATGCATGCATATTTGATTGCCTATTTGTATGGAATTTGTCAAAATACTGATTAAATCATTTAGTTTGTGTTACAATATATTAAATTTTAAAAAATATATAAATATTTTTAGTTGTCAAAACACTAAATTAGTAGTTTAATTTATGTTGCAATATAATAAATTTAAAAAATTATATTTTTGAATGATTAATCATTTAAATTCTAATTTAATATTTTGTATGTTAAAAAAAATCATATTTTTTATAATTTTAAATTTAAATTAATAAAATGATAAAATTGTAAAAAAAATTATTAATTTTTTTATAAAATAAAAATTAATTTAATTTCCAATTTCTAAATTCCACTCAAACAATAAATACATGTATAAAATGAAAAAACTTGTGAATTTAATTGGAGCAATATTCTCCTTTGTTACTCTGCAAAAAAATATGCAAACAATATCCAAGGTTGCAAACTATTGATTACATGTAACTAATTCACAGTTTGTCTCTTACAAATACCCAATATTTTGGTTTTTAATGATTGAAAGGCATATCGTTTCGCCCTCTCATGCGACCAGTCATTCGTTATATTTTTCAAGGCTTGCAAGTAGAAACTCTGATTAAAAAAAATGGTTATATTTTAATAACTATACTGAAATTAGGTTTATCTTTGCTTATTTTTACTGAGTAAGGCTATTTATATTATATGTTGCACAAGGAACAATTTTCAAAATTCTGGGTAAAATGTGAAACTAAATAAAAAATGGTTAAATTTGAGTAATTATATTACAACTAAGCCGATTCATATCTTTTTTTGGATTTTTTTATTCTCAATCCTCAAATTTATTAAAATTTATTTTTTCCAACCTATAAATGTATCACTATTATATATCACCATTTTGAAATTAGAAAGTTATCACCCATGCTCAAACAACATAACTCTAATTACACTATCATTATCCTTATTGAAGATCTATATGACTAATATTAACTTAAAAACTTGCCTTTCAATTTTTTGGACAAAACCATTCCCTATAATATCTGGGAAGATCCATATTGTATATTAACTGTCACTATTCCAAGAGATATGTTTGGAAGAAGATGTCATTAAATGTTGTTAAAAAAAACTCATGTTTCCAGCCCTGTTGCTTCCTTCAGATTAAAGTTTCAAACGGAATAAATCACAAAATTATAAGGCCAGCATTACAAAAATATGATGCGGGCATTCTAACACATAATTGCATATTCTGTTAATTGCAGATAAGTATAAACATTCTAATAAATAACAAAAAGTTAATGCGGACATTTTAATACATCATTGCATATTCTGTTAACTGCAGATAAGTATAAATATTAGAGAGAAGGTCATGTGCTGGTTCCATGATTCTCCAATACAGGATTTTGCCTTTTAGAAATGGAATATCAAGAAAAGATTCTCCTGCAAAAGCTGCGTTCTTCGGCTTCGATTTTCAAATGTAGAGCATGCCTTCGTTCAATCATTGGGGCAGCTGTTCCAGTACTCTCCCATCCCACTGCAAAGCAGGACAGTCTGAGGCATCAAGCTTCTCCAACAACATCAAATGTTCAACAACTTCCAGCTCTTCTATTTCTCTGCATCCATGAACATCTAGTTTAAGCTTTGTTAGCTGCCCCAAACCATGTATTCTCTTCAGCTTTTTACATCCAGATGCCCGCAGCTCCTGTAGAGATTCCAAAGTTTCAATACCTACTAGTTCCTCCACTTTTCTCCACCCGCTGATGTTTAGCATTTGAAGTTTGGCAAGGCCACAAAGGCCATCTATTTTCTCCAAATTACTACAAGAAATCAAGCTCAACTGGATGAGCGTACTCGGCAATGGTCCAACCTCAACCAGACGACGACAACATTTGACTTCCAACACAGTCAACAGTCCGTGGGAATTCGGTAAATGTTTCCATCTCGGGCAATCCACCAGTCTGAATTCCTTCAAATTCCTTAGGTCGCTGAGCGAAGGCGGCGGCATTTTCGACAAAGAGCCATCTAATTCCAAAACTTCCAGATTGCAGAGGTTTTCCACATTACTGGGTAATTCTGCTATATGTAATTGTTGGAGAGACCGTGGACGTTGGAGAGGCAATAATTGCTTCATCATTACGGTCCTCCGTGCCTCCTTACGCTCCCTATCTTGTCCCAAAAAGAAGAACTACAACGCATACCGGTCACCCTTTTCTCTCACCCTCGCCCCAACTCCGCTCGGCCCAACTCTCCCTCCGTCTCGCTCTCCCTCTCCGCCCTCCACGCCTTCCACAACCCCTTCCCCCACTCGTTCCGCGCCCTCCAGCCTCTCTTTCTCTCCACCGACTTAAACCTACGCTCACTCCACCACACCCTCCACTTGCTCTCCCATTCCCTCTCCCACTCGTCCCTCCACTTCCCCTCCCGCTCCTGCTCCCACTGCCGCTCCCTCCTGTCCTCCTCCAACATATCCCTCTTCATTTCCATCCTCTCCTCCCTCCTCTTGTACCTCTCCATCCGGTCGTACATGGCCAATTCCACGGACCACCCCACCCTTTCAGCTAGCCTTCCCAAGACATTTCCATGGGTTTTCGTCGAGATAATTAAATTATCGCTACCTTTTAGATCAAGATATTTAATGCTAATTAAATCCTCGAATGAATTTGGAAGCCTCTCCAAACTACGGGAGCACGACAGATTTAAATGTTCGAGGTTGACCATATTGCCAATTAAATCGGGCAGTGACTTCATTTTCCAAGCATTTATAAACTCAAAACGCTTCAAAGATGAAAGCTGACAAAATTCATTTGGCAACGATCTCATATTATATTATTCTCCTAGGGTAAACAAATGTAAATCTGTTCGAGATGCTTCAGCTGTCCAATGGACTTAGGAAACTTTGAGAGAGGAGCCAAAATCTCCAACTCCCGTAGCTGCAAAGGTACCTGCAAAATATTGAAGTATTTCAACTATAATAAAGAATATTCATCCTTGCTGTGCGATATATCAATGGTGATAAAGCTGAAACTCTTCGACAAATTTCTTACTTACCTGCGCTTTGCCTTGCCACAATATTTCCAATGTGTTCCCGACTACGTATAGGACTGTTAGTTTCTCCATTGGAATCCAGGAAGGCAGAGAAGAGTGGCCACACTTGTACCGGCGAAGCCATCTCAGATTTGGTAAAGCCACCGTCCTCAAAATGCGTTCCAATAGATGATCTTCGGTAACAAGAAGTTGCAAGTTGGAGATTGTAATACCAGGATAAAGAGTTCTGTGCCATCTGTTGCCAAGCTTCATCACGCGGTTCCCCAAAAGCTCGTGAGTCCTCCTGAACCATGGCATATCTGATCGCAATGATGCATAATACTTTAACTCATGTCCAACATCTGCACTCGGAACCGTCCTAATTCCGCGAACATCGCGATTCTGTAAATACAGAGAAAAATTGAAACATCATGCTTATTTAAAAAAAATGAAGAATTCGGACAACGCGATTTCCTAAAAACAGTCCAGATTTGGAGTATTGTGTTTCTCTAAAAACATTGGAGAATTTAAACATCGGACCCCGCTTTCTGTTGCCGTGAATATTGAATAAACTCTTTAAAGGTTTGAATGACTGAAGCACTTACAGGTGTCTGCAACAAGCTACCAATGTTCTCGTTCTCCGACCATCCCACAAGCAAGGAATGTGGAATCCTGAGCTCTTCGCGATCTCTCTTCCCAATTTTCTTAAGTGATCGTGCATATGTATACAGTCTTCACCGTCCACCTCAACAAGAGATTTGTTCTGTAGATTTTCAAATAGAAGAAAACCTTTCCACCCTCATTGGCCCCATACTTTTATGGCTGTAACCTTAGCCCTTCTAGTCGTCATTATTGGGCCCATACATCAGTGCGCCATAATGCATGCAAATCTACCCGTGGGCTCTGTATCCGGTTTCAACGAGGATTCCAGTGGATTTGGATCACAACTAGACAAGCGTGTTTGCAAAAAAGATGAGATCCAGAGAGGCCAAAGCTAATCTATACAATTATTTTAATATTGTTTACAATTTGACACGTATTAAGCAAACACCATATATAACAGTTATATATGAGTGTTCCTGTATAAACAGAGAAATGGCAGAAGAACTGGGTTTAGCATGAATCCATCAATAAGATCAATGCCGTAGGCAAAATAAATGAGAACCGTGAGATCGTTTAGATCGACGGACAGTAATGGCGGAAGGTGAAGAGAAACGAAAGTAAATTTGAGCCGTCGATCTCGTGGATCAACGATCATCGTGAAGTTTAGACACATGAGAGTTAGCGTGCGAAGAAAGTGGTTTCGCCACATGAATGGTATTTCGGGCTAGGTCACAAGTGGTAAGCAGTACTTTTCGATTTCCTCCGATTCCACTCATCAAATGACACGTAGCAGTGAGGAGGAGAGAGGAAACTGCTTTTTGGGCAGTTAATCCTCGTGCTACTTGTCCACTTGAAATCATCGTGGGCTGTTGGATCTTGTGCGAGTAGATCAACGGTTGAGGACCGTTAAGCAGCTTTGGTGATCGAAAAAGATAATGACCATCAGATCGGGAACCAGATCGACAGTCAAGATTTAATCGCAAATCACATTAGACAGAGGTCAAGGGACAATGGAGATGGAATTGTGATACGCCGATGGACCGATTTAGCGATGCACCAAGAGCCATTGGATCGTGGAATACAATGGAGGACGGAGATGGACTGGGTGTGTGGATTCAATGAAGTTATAGATGTGGGTGGATAATATTTGAGATCTAGCTCATGGTTCAGTTGCGGGTGTTTCTCGTATTTTCCTTTGTATCCCAATAAATGAATGGTTCTGGGTTTTTAAAGGAAAACCCAACTATAGTGTTGTGGTCCGAGTTCTATGGCATAAAACGATAAAATGCTTCCAATAGGGTTTGTGGACCATAACCAACAGGCCTAAGGATCGAATTATTTAAATGAAAGGGGAAATTGGCTATACCCCTATTTTCCCTATCATCAAAAATGCTCTTTATTAAGATTATGGAACCTTTATAAGTAAATGACTTAAATCAAACATTTCATAATGCCCAAGACATCCTCTTCAGCTCCCATGCTCATATGGATCACATTGTAAGTGTTTTCATTGTTAATTGGTGTTTTTTTAAGGGGTTGTTAAATTTTTGATGGTTCATATTGAAAAGCAACTATACCTCAATCTTTTCAAATGTGTAGAAAGCTCCATGGCAATTAAAATTACAATTTGAATGTTATTCACTTGAAATATGCAACTATACCTCAATCTTTTCGAATGTGTAGAAAGCTCCATGGAAATTAAAATTAAAATTTGAATGCTATTCACTTGAAATATGGCAGCAGACTCGTCCTAGATATTGACATGTTTATGTGTAGAGCTTGACATATTTTAATTGTGTAAGATAATCTTCGGCAAACCGGTCCTGACGATGAACCACATTGGTTGGTTCGAAACGCGTCGACAAAAGATTCGTTATGTGATTTTGCCGAAGATTATCTTACAATATTATGGATCACAGAAGTCTAAATTCCTCTATATTTTAATTGTGTGTGCTTTCTTTTAAACAATTTGGCAATTTGTCATAGTGCATATTTCTCTTTGGCCTCAATGTTACTATGAGAATTTTTCGATGGATAATCAGTCAAATATCATAATTTGAATAATGGATCAATTGGTTTTAACGTCCAAAAATCGAGCATATAAAAAAGAAATAATGATGTGGGTTCCTTTCACAAGTCAATCGAGCATATAAAAAGAAATAATGATGTGGGTTCCTTTCACAAGTCAAGACCGAGCATATAAAAAAGAAATAATGATGTGTGTTCCTTTCACAAGTCAAGCCGATAGCTAAACTATGCTCTAATAAGGGGAATGGAAGTGCAAATTAGATGGGTAGTTAACCATATATAGAATTTTATTGTAATGCACATAGAAATTAAATGTCATTATTTAATAAACTAAAATAATGAACATTTCACAAGTCAAGATGATCACTTAACTATGCTCTAATATGGGAAATTGAAGTGCAAATTAGATGGGTAGTCAACCATACATAGTATTTCATTTTTATGCACATAGAAATTAAATGTCACTATTTAATAAACTAAAATAATGAACACAATTATAACAAAATGAAGGGAATTTTAGCGGGTAAAAATTGATATTTTTCTGCAAAGTAATATTTAAAAATTTCTAATGAACTCATATTTATATTTTAACTTCAAGTAATAATTCATTTTTTCCCCGAAAATAAATTCTTAGGGCCTATTGCGTATTTCTCACACCTATGATGCTTTTCTCCAAATTGTTATTTAGTATTTCTCACACCACAGGTAAAAATTGATATTTTTATGCAAAGTAATATTTAAAAATTTCTAATTTATATTTTAACTTCAAGTAATAATTCATCTTTTCCCCTAAAATAAATTCTTTGGGCCGATTGCATATTTCTTACACCTATGATGCTTTTCTCCAAATTGTTATTTAATATTTCTCACACCTATGATGCTTTTCTCCAAATTGTTATTTAGTTTTTGTTTATCCATCTCATAAAATTTGTGAACATATAATGTTGGATATGTGTTTTTCTCACATCCTCTTCAGCTCCCATGCTCATAGGGATCACATTGTAAGTGTTTTCATTGTTAATTAGTGTTTTTTTAAGGGGTTGTTAAATTTCTGATTGAATGTTATTCACTTGAAATATGCAACTATACCTCAATCTTTTCGAATGTGTAGAAAGCTCCATGGAAATTAAAATTAAAATTTGAATGCTATTCACTTGAAATATGGCAGCATATGCAACTATACCTCAATCTTTTCGGATGTGTAGAAAGCTCCATGGAAATTAAAAATAAAATTTGAATGCTATTCACTTGAAATATGGCAGTGGTCCTAGATATTGACATGTTTACCTGTAGAGCTTGGCATATTTTAATTGTTTGTGCTTGTTTTTAAACAATTTGGCAGTTTTTCATAGTGCATATTTCTCTTTGGCGTCAATGTTACCATGAGAATTTTTTTGATGGATAATCAGTCAAACATCATAATTTGAATAATGGATCAATTGGTTTTAAAGTCCAAAAATCGAGCATATAAAAAAGAAATAACGATGTGGGTTCCTTTTACACATCAAGATGATTGCTAAACTATGCTCTAACATGGGGAATTGAAAGGAAAATTAGATGGGTAGTCAACCATATATAGAATTTCTTTGTAATGCACATAGAAATTAAATGCCATTATTTAATAAACTAAAATAATGAACATTTCACAAGTGAAGACATCACTAAACTATGCTCTAATATGGGGAATTGAAGTGCAAATTAGATGGGTAGTCAGCCATATATAAAATTTCATACAAATATTAACCCTTAAAATTTCCATATTTATAAAATTTGAGAATTATCACATTTTAGTATATTTTTATATTTCTGTATTTAAAAAAAAATAACTCAAATTATTTTTTATTGATATTAATGTCATATTTGATTTAATTTAATATTTTTTAAATATTATTTTGAATATTTCTGAAAAGTTTGAATGAAGAAGCCGACCAAACTGAGAAAAGTGCGAAGATGGATTTAATAAGAAAATGGCCTAATTCATGCATTTCATTTACAGTAACTATCAAGTACCAGATCAAGAGAGGAGACTTGCTATTGAAATATGTGGTTGATAATTTCAACCCGCAAAGTGTGCTAATTTGCATGGTATTATGTGGTATAATATTATGTATGATCATAATATACGTAATTCTTAAAATTACAAATTAACATAAACATTACAAATTACAAATGTTTATATATATCTAAGCATTTTACAAACTTTCTTAATCGGCCTATTATTATTATGTTATTTTATGATAATTTATATTATAATTATATTTTTAAATTATTTAATTTAATATATCTATCTATATATATATATAAAATTTTATAATTTTATAAAAAATTATAAAATAACTAAAATTTAAAATGATTAAATTGAACTTTTCCAAACATATCCTACCACTATGATAGACAACGCTTCATGATTTATCGACATAGATAAAATATCTCATTTAAAAACTATTAAATGATCATTACTTGAATGATAAAATTTACAGACATTGTAGTGATTCAAAAAATGCTCATAATCTTATATAAGAAATTACAAATTACAGGCGCTAATGACTGCTGCCAGCTTCATGCGGTGTAAAGCTTCCACACAATCTATGCACAGCTGTTTTGGATCCCTGATCAGATCCGAAGCTGCGATTATCACCAGTGTCACTTTTTCCATATAACTCTGAAAGTGTATAGTTAGTGACTGCAAAAACCAGCACAACAACATCAACAATTCAATCAAATACTGATATTTATTAATAAACTGTATTCTCATAATGGAATTCAACATCAACGATTCAATCAAATACTGATATTTATTAATAAACGGTATCTCAAAATGGAATCCAAAGAAATACTTCTTCATTCATATGTCATACATGAGGGTGTCCAGACACCGTGGGAATCAGATGAACAATTGGGTGACCAAAAAATTCCACCTCCTCCACTGGTCCAACTATGTTGGAGAATGAAATGCTTGTGTGTGAGATCATTCTGTATGTCATAGCAGTGGCCGCCTGTCCGCCATTATCATCATTAACCCCAACTTTAAATTAAATAATGATAAAACAGTAACTTTCATGAAGACGTGTATAGATTTAAATAGGGAATTACAAGATTCAGAAAAATAATCCTCGTTAGGAACCAACATTCAACGAATTTATTTGTAAGTTTCTAAAGAGGGAAACTGATATTTTATAATCATAGAAATTATTGTGTCCCAGGACCTTCCAATACCAAATATGCATTGCGTTTGCCAGAGAAAGAGAAAAGGAACCAAAAAGAATAAAAAGATCTGCTGTTACAGACCGAATTCGCGTTCTAAATACCGTAAGATCCCTGCTGAAGTCATCGCTAGCATAACATCATTTACCGTCTGCGATTCTTTAACAGCGTCAGCATTCAGCTTGACAGCTCAACCATCCAAAATTTATAAAGATTTAAGATTTACAAGGCACCAGATGGCTGAAGACAAATAAAGTCTAGGATAAAGAGACAACGAGGCGCCATACTTATCCCGTTTACAACAGTCTTGATAATCTTGAAATCTCCTAGACTCAGGTCACGTATTCAATCTGCTTAGAGCTCGTTTCTATGCCCGGATATCCCTTTATTGGTGTATCTATGTCCTTTATACAGACAACTATTGCTAAAAAGTACATCATGTCCACAATAGTGTACATTCAATATTGTATACTATCATGATCAAAGGACGCTACATTCAATATTCTCTGGATTTCACCGTTAATCGGCCTTGTGTTAAATTTTGGAGTTTCACATGGGATTGTGGGAAGGGATTGAGGATCAGTGGCCTTTCTGGTATAGGCCAAGAAAAGTGACATGAGACAAATTTCGTCTCCTAAAGAATGATGTATTCTAAAGACGACATTGGACTCTACATCCTCCGATTTAACGCGCATAAAATGAATCTGCCAGAGTGGCCTGGAGGGGAGGGCTGTCGCCAAATTAGCTACATATTTCTTCACAAAATCCAGATTGCAATTGTCTGCCGGCTCGATAAACGAGACTATAACATGATCAGAAATATTGACATGGACAGACAACCATTTCAAAACCCCGCTTTTGTCTTCCTTCTGCAATCATATAAATAATCAGTTACATGTTAGCCTAAAGAAAATACTAGACAGAGCGCGCATGTAAGCCATATATAAGATTCATATTGAAGATTCGAGGACCAACAACAATGTTGAATGGAAGGTGCAAAGCATACCAATGCATACCACTTCGTAACCAATTTGTAACTATTTCCAACAAATTTGTAAGTGTTTTGATCAGATAGTTGAAGTTTTTGTAATCGTGTAACATCTAATCATATGGCGTCCAAGGATGACAAGTAGGCAAAAAGGGGAATGGATTTCAGAGGGGAACGCCTTACAACGTAATAAATTTTAAATTAAAAAATAATGTTGGCTATGCTCAGCGGGCATATAATAGGAAACAATGAGGTGTATTGCTAAGTTACTTCATGACATGAAGGAAACCAATTAGAAAATACAGGCAAAAGTCCATCCATGTTAAAGGCTAGTGTGGTCTAGGCCGACTGTCATCCCTAGGTGATTTTGGCAGCTTAGATGCCCTTGGATTGTGGTTTCTCAAGCCAAAGGTTAAACCTATAGTCATCTCTAGAGGAATTAAACGACTTCACAAACACAAATAAAAATTATGTGGCCTATAATCAAAATAAGAAACATATCTACAAATTTGGTTAGTTTTTCTTAAAAGCGTTATAAAAGGTAGTCACTCTCTAACTATGCTTGTTGATATTATAACCCAATACAAAAATATGTGACATTTAAAAAAAATTAATAGTAATTAAAAATTCAATTTGTATCATAAACAAAATATTTGGATATATACATTTAAGTAATATTGAAATGTATTTAAAAATATATTAATACAAAAAAAAAAGAAATTAATGTGGAGAATGTAAACCATAAATAAAATATCTCAATCCTCATGTTAACTAAATTATTTCAATGTCAACAATTTACATATTATATATGATTTCAAATAATAATAATAATAATAATAATAAATGTCTATATATTATATAAAATAATTGAAAAAGTGGTGATGATGATGATGATGATGATGTCCACTAAAAACAATGTGGTTTATAAGAATTTTAAAAGGTAAGAGATTAGTATTTAGTATGTTATTTCTATGACCAAAAACAAGGGAAAGAATTGTTCCTAGATCACTATATAGTTTTGCACAGATAACAAGTCAAGAAGGTTGGTAGTGGGACAAATATTTTGGAAATGAGAATGGCTATTTGTAAAGGAAATCCAAGAAAAAGTGTTTTTCATCTTTAACTCTCTTAGTAACCCAAAGGTGACATATGCTCCAAGGTGTTTTAGCAATATACTATCGTGTGGCTTCACTTCGAAGCTCATTGCAATTAGTTCTTATCTTCACAATATTCACTTTGTTCTTGGCATTGGTCCAGAAAGATCATTCTAGCTAGCAAGAGTGATACCTTAGCTTCATTTTTCACTATAGCTTACATTTTGACCCTATTATTAAGGGTTAATTTTGAATGAAGCAGATATTTGTTGGAATTGCATGTTTAAGCTATGATATTCCATGTATTCAAGGGATTTTCAAGGGGTTGAATCTATTTATACATTGATCAATTCAATTTTAAAAATAAAAAATAAGATATATATAGATATATATATATATATATATATATATAGAGAGAGAGAGAGAGAGAGAGAGAGAGAGAGAGATGCAATCTTTGGAGGTCAAATATTTTACGTTTTTCACTCTAAAAAGGATTTGAACCTCAAGGGGCTTGATCCTTCTAGGCTCTTGCTAGATCCATGGTAAAGATGGATCTATACTGGTATTATTTAAGTTTTTGTTTATGATTAAGTACAATTTTAAACACCTACTAAGAAATGAAATTTGTAATTCATGAAAGGTGTATTCTTCATTGAATATTTCAAATTATAAGATGTTTATCTCAAGTTAGAAGATGAAACTTGTTAATATTGAACAAAAACATTTAATGAAAAATAAAGAGAGGAATTAAATGACTTCACAAAAAAATATATATACATATTCTACCTATAATCAAAATAAGAAACAAAAAATTATGCGGGCTATAATAAAAATGAGAAACATATATACATATTTGGTTAGTTTTACTTAAGAGCATTATAAAACCTAGTCTCACTCTAACTATGCTTGTTGATATTACAACCCAATACAAAAACATGTGACATTTAAAAAATATCAATAGTAATTAAAAATTCAATTTGTATCATAAAAAAATATTTGGATATATAAATTAAGTAATATTGAAATGTATTTAAAAAAAATATTAATACAAAAGAAAGAAAGAAATGTAGAGAATATAAATCATAAATAAAATATCTCAAAACTCATGTTAACTAAATTATTTCAATGTCAACAATTTACATATTCTGTATGGTTTCAAATAATAATGATAATAATAAATGTCTATATATTATATAAAATAATTGAAAAAGTGATGATGATGGTGATGGTGATGATGATGTCCACTAATAACAATGTGGTTTATAAGAATTTAAGAAAGCAAGATATTAGTATTTAGTATGTTATTTCTATGACAAAAAACAAGGGAATGAAGCCTTCTTAGATCACTTATAGTTTTGCAGACATAACAAGTCAAGAAGGTTGGTAGTGGAACAAAAGTTTTTGAAATGAAAACGGATGTCAGTAAAGGAAATCCAACAGAAAGTGTTTTTCATCTTCAACTCTTTTAGTATCGCAAAGGTGACAGATGTACCAAGGTATTTTTGGAATATACCAACGTCTGGTTTCACTTTGAAGCTCATGAGAATTTGTTCTTATCTTTGCAATATTCATTTTCTTCTTATCACTCGTTAAGACAGAAAGATAATTTTTCTTAGCAAGTGTGGTTGATCACCTCCTTATAATACCTTAGCTTCATTTTTCACTATAGCTCCTTAACATCCCACAACTTATCTTTAAATTTGAAAGTAATAGTATTTTTAATATTATCCTTATTCTCCAAAATTATCTCCTCCTTTATCCCCTAATGTTTGAGCCAAGACTAGGCGACCTTACACTAGCCTCACTTGAGCCAATGATTGAAAAATTAAATTCTTATTGTTATACCATTTCAAGTATCATTATTTTGAATTGCATGTTTAAGCTATTTTATTCGATGTATTCAAGGGATTATCAAGGGGTTGAATCTATTTATACATTGAAAAATGTAATTTAAAAAATGAAAAATATAATATAATAATGATATATATATATATATATATATATAGAGAGAGAGAGAGAGAGAGAGAGAGAGATGTGCAATCTTTGGAGCTACAATTTTTTAGGTTTTGCACTATGAAAAGGGTTTGCACCTCAAGAAGCTTGATACTTCTCGACTCTTGCTAGATTCATGGTTAACATGGATCTATACTGGTATTATTTAAGTTTGAGATTATGATTAAGTACAATTTTTAAACACCTATGAAACATGCTTTTTGTAATTCATGAAAATTGTCTTCTTTATTGAATATTTCAAATTATAAGATATTTATATCAAATTAGAAGATGAAATTTGATAATATTAATAAAAACATTTAATAAAAAATAAAGAGATTATAAATTTATAGATAATATATATTGTTTTTAGATATAATTATATTCCCAACTTATTTTTATTTATAAAAATATTTACAACGTTTATTCAAAAGTAAATAAAGTATTTATATACTTACCTATATAACCATAATAGATATAAATATTCAATGATAAAGAAATATAAAATATATATGATACATTACATTTCGTTTGAATTGCCATTAAAATGCTTAAGGTTTTAAGCAATTGTCTTATCGGTAAACCATGGCGATTTAGGAACGAACAAAAATTGGCGTATGGGGCTGTAAGTGCCACTTGGAGGAAGGGTTTTACTCAATTGAGTTGGTTTTTCTTCTCTCAATTTCAGTTTTAACCCTACTTTATTAAGCTTAATCTTAAACCTCTACCTATTACAAAACCATTTATAACCACTAGTCAACTTGTATTTGATAAAAACATTTTAATGGCTCCTTTATGCAAGCGATTGGGGACCGAAACCTTCTAATATTCCTCTAAACCTAGATTCGCTCCCATAAGCCTTTGTGCCAACGTCCAAGGGTCTATAGTCAATCCCATAGGCTTATGTGTCAGTGACTAGGGACGAGAATACCATGTTCTATGCCAACGACTGAGATCCAGAAGACCCTAACCCAGAGCAAATCTTTCGCCTATGATTTTGGACCCTTGAGCAAAATCCTTTTGTTGAACCTGTGTGAACCAAGATAAAATAGTAGAGAAGATGTGTCAAAAATATCTTGAGGTATATTTTATTTATAGGCTTTCGTGAAGGTTCACTTTGGGTTAAGACTGACCCAAGTAGTTACCCATGTGGTTAGGGGCCGACCCATTCCATAATATATATATGAATAAAATAATTCATAACTCAACTTCCACTGAACCAAATTGGGTGATCTTTAGGTCGATTTTGGTCCTATGGAAAAGAGGAATCTAATGTAATCATTATCTCGGTCATTTGGGCTGTACAAGGTGGAATTTTACCACAGTTTAAAAAATTAACATTCCCCCTCAACTAGGGAGAATTCCACCTGCCAATATTTGTCCATCGAACAATATTCCATTATGGAATCTTCGAGTGTCATCAGGTATCATGATGGATTATTTATGTCTTATAGTTGTCATGTCGTGTCCATATTAAGTGTCTCATCATCACAAATCATCATTGTACATATCGATATATCCTTTGCTTATTCCTACTTATCTCTTGATTGTTCCTTCTCATATATTGATCATTCTCAGATCTAGAAGAAGAAGATTTTATTACTGGAGGGGAGATCAAGCTACTACCCTCTATCCATCAAGTTGCTACTTGGAGTCTCTGTCAGCGGGCTACTACCCAGATCATCATTAATGATCATTAGAAAGCATATCATCACGGAGCGCATCTCAACCTAGAATCACAACGAGGAGTAATAACTTCCACCCATACCAAGAAATAGGATAAATCATCACATAGGGGAGTAAGCCCTTGACCCTAGATCACACAGAGGAGTACACCCACGACCCTAGAATTTCAACGGGGAGCTTTACCCTCAACACGGAATTTCATCAGGGAGCTTTACCCTCAAACTAGAATCCTATTTCCGATTGATCTTCCCAACAATGACTCTCAGTAGTCATGTGGTAGAACAATTGCATCATAATTGCCTTGGGTTTTACACTCAAAGAACACCCTCATATCGTTGGCCAAATGACGAGTAACATTTCCAAAAAAAACTACTTGTAGGTATGATGCCAACTGGGTATACTCTACAAAGACCAAATAGGGGAGTAAAACCCTCAACCCTATGGGTAATAGATAGGGGTAATGCACTATTTTCTAGAGTTCCCTCAACCCTAGGAGCCCTTATCCCTCAATTAGTTTAAAATAAGCTATTGAAAATTGTGGCCTCTTGTAATTCTATGCATTGCAACACTATCTAGATGTAAAAAATAAAATGTTTTTCTAATATTGGTATTTGTAATCGTAAGATTAAGGTTGCAAATGAAATGTGACTGTAAATTTGATAAGCTTATTGGAGCATAGATTATTTCACTTTACCTGACATCTGCCTTGTGTATAAAGATAATATGTAGCATGAGAATATGGAGCAGCTTTGTCTAAGGAAAACATCTATGGGCATGAAATTTCTCCAATGTGCAACATCTATCTATATATATATATATATATATATATATATGGAGAGAGAGAGAGAAAAAGAGTAGATCATAAGTATATGAAACAATTAATATATAGCAACGACATGTATGGACAAGTTCTCTACCCAAAGAATCCATAAAATCATTCAAAATTGTATGAATAACAAAACCAAAAAAATGAGCCAAAGGAAAGGGTGGATTTACCATCAGATCTAAAGTCTTTGAATAATCGAGATACAAAGATATCATTAACAAAAGAAGCATTGAAGCACCAACATAGTATCAACTTGGTGGGTAAAAGAAGATATCTTGCTTATAATGTCTTGATGGGTTAAATGTTGGGTGTGATAGGTTCATACCTGACATAAGGTTACCCCTTGTTTAAATAATTACCTGAGTTACCTACGAGCTTGGTACACTGGCCATCAATTGCAATGTTTCACTAAGAAAATATTTTGTTCTCAAAATTGCTAACTATTTATTGATGTCTGCATCTAAAATAAATAAATAAATAAAAACTAGGATAAATAGTAAATAGTGTAAAATTAAATATAAACGGAAAATACTTAGTGTGTTTACCTTGCATGCATTTTACATGTTAGAGCGAGCGATTGAAAAAAACCACCGATCTTTCATAGCTTGAGCTGTTAGTCCTCCAGTTTTTTATGTAGGTAGCTTTTCTCTTTTCTACGGGGATGATGATAGGATCATAACGCCATTCTCAATTTTTCCCATATCTCAGTTATTCTTCAGTCGTTTCAACACCATTAGTTGAAGCCATTGCATTTGATCGAGTAAAGTAGCTTATGCGGTTTATTACGGTTAAATATTTCCGATAGGTAAGAAACTTGCTTCCTAAACTTTCTTCCACGAGGAACATGGGGCAGGCTATTGTCCAGGAAACATTTTTTTTTTCCAGAAATTGATTTTTATGCAGTGGTGTGCCCACAAATATGATGTTGATCACAGGTGTTTCAGATATTTCTTATCAAACCCAGTTCTGTACATAAATAAGTGTTACATATACCAGGGCTATATGGGGAGGGTTTAAAGGGAGTCAACATTGAAGTCCAGGCTGCAGTGCATAACAGGCCAGATCATTCTTTGTTTTTTCTTCGTCGTTGTAGTCCAGAGGGATCACTTTTTCCACTCATGATGCTTTCATTCCTTATTATGTTTTGAGATCACTACAACTTTTCCTGCATGATTAGGACCAATAAGTAAAATGAATGAAATCGCTCGACCAAACGGAATCGACTTGGCTCTCCTCCGACCTTTGTCCTAGCAGCCCTTTCCTAGTGGGTCATAAAGAGGGTGTTGTTGCTATTTTTGTGCCTTGGTACAACTCTGGCATAATCATCAATAGTATATAGCTCACACACATTTCTCATCATCCTTTTGCATAAGGACCAGTTATCGAACAGCTGGTGCAAGGAAAACCAGTAATCGAACAGCTGGTGCAAGGAAAACCGTGAACTCCTGAGAGGATTAGAAAAACAAATGAGAAATAAATTAAAATGCTTTGTGCAAAGTTAACCCTTAGGCCTGTAATTCTCTGCATCACCTGTATTGTTTCGAATAATTTCCACTTGTATTATGTCTAGATATTGTATTGTGTCTGGATACTCTTGGATGTTTCAGACTCTTCATGTATTGTGTTTAGGTACTCTTGGATGTTTCAGACTCCACTTGTATTTAGAAAGAAAGGTTGCATCAAATTATGGATGAGGCAGAAGCATTTAGAGAAGAATTCTACAATAAGAGGAAGATCCTCTGTGAGACCAATAAAAGTAACAACAAAGGAAAAAAGGTGACCTGCATGTATATTTTGTAAAATATGTCTTATTTTCTATATTTTTGCATCTTTTTCCATGTGATGAGGATTAAAGAAAACACTTCTTTAAGTCAAGTTTTAACTATTTTTTGGGCTATAGATAATCATGGTATATGATTCTCAATGTATAAATCTGATACAGAGCTTCTTTTTTCATTAGTATGGTCATATTGATGAGGTGACTTTCTTTTGCATCATAATAAGTCTACACTGCCTGATTTGCAGATTGAAATTTGGCTTTCTTGTATGCAAGGCTACATAATTCCTACAATTGTAGTTGTATTCATTCATAATTCCTACAATTGCAGTTGTATTCATTTTTACAAATCCAAGTAAGAAAATAGTTGTTTCAGCTTTATATTTGAAGTGAAAATATAGTAATTTACAAACTCTCTATCTGATCAATTTGCTGGCTTTGGTCAAGCCACAATCAGCTTCATCCTGCCCCTAGGGAAATTTCATGAAATGGCCATGTTCAGTAATAAGAAAATCCAATACTCTTAATGGCTGGGTGTGGATTTTTAGGCAGCAAAATCATAGGCAGAGTTGAGTTTATTTAAGTTATAGGAACATGCCTAGAGATTTCAACAGGAGACCTTGGAACCAAAACTATGAACTACAGAAAACAATGGGAAAAATGGCTTTCCCATATACAATGGCTCATCTAAGAGCATGTCTAGAGATTCCATTTCCATAATCAAAGTAGTATGAGTTTTGAGTTCAAAGATGAGCCTACCCCTATTATTCTCAATTACTGCACTACAAGAATCCAGTGTTCGTTTTGCAAGAATCTAGTGTTCGTTCTATGTTATCCCATGGTATAAAGACTATTATAGCTATATTTTTATTAGCTTTAGTTCCGTAGTAGCTGCCTTAGTTTTTTGTTCTCCTTGTTCTCCATCATTGTTCCATTGTGGCATCGCCTTAGTTTTTTGTGTTTTTTTTGTTCTCCATACAGTATAGCTCAAGCATCCTACCATATATGCAGTGTGGCTTTAACATCCTGCCATGAGAATAAAAAATGCATCCAACATTGGAGTAATTTGTGTTTCTGAAATATGCAAAAATCTAATGAAGTCTGGTTGTGATATAGTCTTTGGCAGTGGACAAATTGGCAATGCCATGGAAACTACTTTCAACATGGGTTATCCATGTATTTAAGCATCTGAATTCTCTATACGACAGTGTGGAAGTTGACGGGTGGGGGCAGACTAAGCGTCGTGGTACCAGGAACCTTTGATAATTAATTGAATGACCCCTCGCAAACCAAACATTTAATGCTAGGAACTAGTTTATATTTTGAAAATATTAATGCAACCAATCCTTGGTATATAACCTTTATAATGAAACCAATCCTTATTATATAACTTTTATAGTATCTTCACCTCGTGAAGAGGTCAAATAAGATGAAGAGGTCAAATAAGATGAATAATATTCTTACTGGCCATAAAAATCAATGCCTCTATTTGATAGGTTAATCAATCGTATTTCATGAAATGGAAACAACAAACTTTATGTTACTTGAAAATAGATTAATGCTAAGATTAAAACTCAGTTTCTACAGTGGCATGCCGCAAGGACTAGTAAATGTAATTAAATAATTTTGTTCGATCAATAATAAATCGCATTGAAGTAACTTCATATGTAGAGTGATAAAAAAATTTGGATAAGAATGGATGACACAGGATGACCGTTGACCTCAATCAGGTAACTATATGTAAAAATGATTTGGTATTAGCCAGTGGCAACCTAGTGTAAATAAATATATAAAATATTATATATATAATTCAGAACTTGTGATTTTCTTCTATGCCTGTCACCTTGACACTCTTTTAAGAGTGA
This sequence comes from Pinus tabuliformis, assembly GCA_031772625.1. Taxonomy (NCBI): domain Eukaryota; kingdom Viridiplantae; phylum Streptophyta; class Pinopsida; order Pinales; family Pinaceae; genus Pinus; species Pinus tabuliformis. The sequence continues at coordinate 318,324,118 of CM062806.1, read as the reverse complement.
CGTGGTTATTTTGCAATTAACTGTATTTCGTGGCTAAAAAATGGATAAATGGGTAAAGAGAGATCAATTTTAAAGTCTGATCCCCACTATGGAAACCTTTGAAATAATCGAACTTCAACAATCCCACCTCCAAAAGGCCATACTCTGATGTATCATCACTCAAACAATAGATGTGTTATTTATCACACATCATTTTCCTTCCCGCTAAAGAGCTTAATAACCAAGACAGTTCACACTCAAATACCTGTCACGCAATAAATTAAAAAAAATGCAAAGCGAAAAACGAAAACTTGCAAAGCGAAAAACGAAAACTTGATTCGGGTGGAAACCCAAAACATAATTGTGGGAGTTCAAAGATTCCATCAAGTACAAGTAGTAGCCATGTTCATTAATGTAGCACACATCATACTTTTGAAGAGTCCATATCTGTCTAAGGGTATAAATTTTCCCTCACTATCGCAACGGGCTAGAATCCGGTAATTGTTTTTCTAATCTCGTAGTAGGTGTTTTTGAATCAAGTTTTTGATGGTGGAAATAGATTCAGCACCATCAAGAACCATTAGGGCACCTAATATCTTAAAGTTTGACAGTTGTAACCTGGATTTATAAAAAATATTTCCATATTTTACTAAAATCTTACCAGAATTTCCATGATTTTGAGGGAAAATTTGAAGGCTAGGTAGACTATGAAACTTAAAACACACTAGTGAGGATTTATAGATTCCATCAAGTACACGTAATAGTCATATTCATTACGCAACACACATCATACTGTTGAAGAGTCCATATATGTCATTTACTGCCAAATAAAAAACAAAAACATGAATGTCATTGTACAATTTTGTTTTAATAACATTTAAAGTGGAGATAGAGAAGATTAAATTCTATACATTACTTCATTTTAATACCATTGAAGGAGAGAGTAGAGAATGATTAATTTGTAATTGTTACTTCCTTTTAAGGCCATTTAAGGGGTTCTGTGTCAAGGTAACGACAATTCAGAAACCAAAAGCCAAACAAAATGTAACAGAGTACAACCCTGAATTTTGTTAAAACACATGCTAAACATTAACAATTGTATTTTTCATACTAGATTACCCCCGAAGCAAGGGAATGAGACATTGAAGAGTATAAAGTGTGGATATATTGTAAAAGGAGAGTAGAGAGTACTTTTTAGGATAATGGGTCAATGTTTCCATTGGAAAGTATAAAGTTTGTTAAAGACAATAACAAAGAGATTTATGTATAATTAATATTGTGACATCAATTATAAGAAATATGGTTAGAGTTGTCTACAGAGGCAGAAGAATTGCTCGGATGGCCAAAAGTGGCTGGAATCCAGACAAAAAATTTCAAAAAGTATTGTAGTAGTAGCATTTTAATCATGTTTTTTTATGGTGGAAATGGATTCAGCAACATCGAAAACCTTTGGGGCCCCCACAATCTTGAATTTTGATAGTTGTAACTTGGATTTACAAAAATCCCTTCCAGATTTTATCAAAATATGGCAAGAATTTCCATGATTTTCAGGGAAAAAAAGAAGTCTGGTTAGACTACAGCGATGGTTAAATACATATTATCATGTAATCAAAATGGTGAAATTTCTAAGTGATAAGTGCTTCTAAATTCTAACATATTAATGCTTACAAATTTTCTTGTCCCTTGAATATACCAATGGATCACATTATGTAATAGTGAAATGGCTATATGTCGGTGAGCCAAAGTTTCCCCTATTACAAGAATTACATGGAGATGAAGATAGATCAGGCATGAAAACCAATATTATTCAAGCAAACGGTGTTTTTGAGAAAAAAATTATATGGATGTGCACATGTTAGTAGTGTTTCAAGTGGTCAGGGTAATAATTATTATCACTCACTTTTCGATCTTGATTACCTTACCAATTTATAATATTGCATGGGGATGATAGATGCATTGAATTCAAACTAGTGAAATGAAAATGGTTGATTCTAGCATGTTGCAAGTAACATATTGTCATGCCAAAAATCCCAATTATAAAAGTCAAGAAAACTTGTGTAAATTGCATATGATCAAGTAACATATTATCACGCCACCAATGCGAAGTCCATGATGCTTATGTAAAATATTGTCGTGAAACCAAAGTTAGCCCTAAAAGAGCATAGTATTTGTGTAGATACTGTAATATACCTCAAAGAACCATAGTCCCATAGATTTGAAAAGAGATTTCCAACCTTTTCTTGTAATACAACCACAAGTTCTTAGTACAAACACAAACCTTAGATGAATATTAAAAAGGTCATAAAGAAATATCTCAAGTCTTATTTAGTTTTCAATGGGGTATTTTGGCTGAATTAATTTTTATTTTAAATGATTTTAACTTATATCAAATCTTATATAGGAAATTAATATGTTGACCAAATACAACATTTTATTGGTTTGTTTTTGCTGAAAATGTTAATTTAGATGTAATAAACATTTGACAAATTACCAAAACATGCATGTGGCACATGAAGTTGAGACATATAGGGGAGATCAACAACTAACAATCTTTACCCTCTCTAATTGCATAATTCAGTTGTTCATTTCATACCCATCCTCAATAGTCCTAGATATTTATAATGTCTTAACATAAAATGTATACTATAACATGCATCAATGTTAGCATGAACGGAAATTTGTATAATTTTTTTGTCATTTAATATTTGGTGGGATTTTGTCTACTAATTAATAGGTTGTGTAATTTTACCAATGTTAACATGTTTTTATTCAAATTACCTTTAAGTAAACTTGGTGGCTAAAAATAATTCACTCAAAATCCTAAATAAAGAACAACAATGTTAAGCTATAGGTTTTCCCTCATGGAAAAATAAATCTAAATGTTAGTAAATTAAGTGCCACACTAACAAAATTTCAATATGATCAAAAATTTAACTGTAACATCAAAGGAAACAAAGCAAGGATCAATGACTACATTTCAGTGAGATGGAAATGAAATGTACCTACTTTGTAATATCAAATCCATCATTTTAATATGAAAATACGAAATTGATCCAGGTGGATCTTTAGACACCATGGCATGGAAACGCTCGAAAATCAAATTGATCAAAATAATGTCGAACCAGGACCATAGTGTAGATCTCATTTTCCTGATCATGGAGATGTGAACGGTTCGTCAATCTGAGTCTGGATGACGAAGTTATCGCAAAAAGTGTTTACCTTAGTTCCTTTGAAAAAGGAGGTTTTTTCATAAAAAAATGGACTTAAAGCATTTATAAGGCAAATTGCATAAGGAATCGCGGACTTAAAGCAGGCCTTTGGAACCCCCGATCAGCGATCTCCAACTAAACAGGATCAGGGGCAAGAAATCAGCGATGGCGGAGAGTTAAGTTATGTAATCGGTGATATCATCGCTTTTAATCGGCGATATCGACACTTTTAAATCGGCACTGTCGGCATCGGCGGAGCCCAAAGGCCGAGGACCAGGACTCTTGGATATCAGCGATGCGATTAGCGATTGTCGATACGGATGCTGATGGAAGGACCCCAGGCTGAAGCGATATCGATAAGTGATAAGGCACGGACCCGATGGACATTATAGGTCCAATCTTATAAAATTTTAAATCCGAACTTACATATTTTTCAATGTTTCTCAGTGTTTTACGGGTTTTTGTAATATCGTTTTAAAATGATAATAAGGCTATTTTCTTAAGGTTGTTGTGCTTGCTCATTTTTCTATACAACGTCTTCCATTATTAAGCAACAGACCTCCGATTTTGAAGTGCTCTTGTCCCAAACATGTTATAAAACACGATGGGTGACAGAGAGCCAAGGAGGGAAGAAGGGAGAGAGAGCTTGCATGCCAAAGAGTGCTTGAGAGACTGAAAGCCTATGCTAGAGTTCCGAGAGCATGGATGCAGAAAGCCGAGAGCGGTGAAATGATATTTATCAGTGGGCAAGGGTAGTATAACAGAAAGCCCAAGAGCCTGAATGCACAGAGAAACATGAAGCCAGAGTAGTGCTTCAAATGCACAGAGCCGCAGTGCTACAGAGAAACATGAAGCCAGAGTAGCGCTTCAAATCCACATAGCCACAGTGCTACAGAGAAGCATGGAAGCCAGAGGGCGCTTGAAGATTTGACAGATCGCAGAGCTGCAAATAGAGAAGTCCAACACTGTTATTCTTTTATCGATTCTTCTTTTATGATCGATTATTCGCCTTTTGGATCGATTCTTCTTCGTGTGTGTCTGATTCATCTTTTGATAAATTCTCTATGATTGATTCTTCTTGATTGCTTATTCTTCTTGCAATCAATGTTTAAGCAAGTTTCAGGACTTTGATAGTCTGATTCAGATGTCCACTTTCTTGTGCAAGCAGCCATCTTCATGAGGTTCGATGCCTTGAGAGCAATGGTTTGGTTAGCCTTAGCCGTGTGACATCTTCTTCTTCATATGGCCCGTGGTGTCAGGTATATGGTCATTGTCCATGTACTTCTTATTTTACATTATGCTGCATGGATCCTTGATTGATATTAATGCAACATCTTATTTATGATCTGCTGTCATGATTCCTTGCTTCATGTTATGAGGAATCTTCATATGATGTACTTTATGCTTTGATATCCCTTGTTGTATGTTGCTGGAATACTCTTGTTGTCATTGTGCATGTGTTTTTCTTTGACATCCCTTTTGTGCCTTGTTGGCGGGTTGCGCACCATGCATTTTTTGTGTCATACTGATAGGAGTTTTGATTGAGAGTTATAGTTGTGGAATATCTCTTAGAGCCACTCCTGCATGAGGGCCTTCTTCGTTATATGATCGAGACAGCAAACTCTTATGTACATAACTTTTATTGACAACACCTAATGCAGCATCCTACACCACCTTGATTGGGGCTCGGAGACGTAGTCCCTCCTGGACGAACTCCGTTAACAATGGCTTTTGTTGTCATGTGCTGATGATTGTTATTTTCCTCTTCCTTACAGTCTGCAGCTGTATTTGTTAATGTTCTTTTAAAAAACAATTTTAACACATCACGAAAGTAAAAGGTCTTGGAAGGGTCCTTCTTCACACTTGGACCTGGATCAAGTGGTATCAGAGCAAGTTTTAATGTTGATGTGAATTGCAGTGTGAACAATGATAGAGGATGAAAGAGCAATGTACGAGACCATGCTTAACATTTCCAAGAAAGTGGAAATTGTGTATGAAACTCTACAGAAAGAGACAGAGGAAAAGGAGCGATTGCAGCTTCAGTTGCAAGCCACAGAAGAGGCCATGGAAGAACTGAAGCAAAACAAACATAATTTTCAAACAAAGAATGATGAATTGAAGATGTGCTTACATGAAGAGAAGGAGGAGAAGCAGAATTTTCTACTACAATTGCAAGCAAAGGACGAGGGTTTGGAAAAGCCGCAGCAAGACCCATGCGAGGTGAAAAGTAGTTCTCCATCTTCATGTATGTTTCCTAATGATGATTTCGTTGTGTTTTAAAATCATACCACAGGAATTGGCTCCAAATTGCTGAAGAGAATGGGATATCAAGGAAAAGGCTTGGGCATTAATAGCCAAGGCATAGTCAATCCCATCCAAGTAGAGGAATTACCGTGTCAAGTAGGACTTGTGTATGTCAGGAAAGAAGTTGGGGAATGCACTGAGACAGTTAGCAAACCACCAACAATGGATGATGAGTAGCCCTCATCAGTTCTGTCCAAATCGAAAGACAAGGTAAAAGATGTTGATTTCCTTTCGACTTTATCTTCTGATAGTATGATGTCTATTGGAGATTTGGAGATCCTAATTACAGGGACAAAAATGAGGCTCCTTACAAGGACAAGGCACAAGGAGAAAGAACTTGGTGCTAATAACCAAGGCATTACTCAACCTTTGGAGGTTATTCATGAACCTCGATTTGCAGGCTCGAGGTACACTAAAGGAGAGTGCTAAAAGGTGTCAGATTTGTCCGAGACTTCGTCGAGAAAAGAGAACGATGGGAGAACATCCCCATCATCCCATGGCAGTTTCCATTGCAAGGAGAGAGCTGAGGCAAGCCCTCATCGCCATGTTGACATCAGAAACAAAAAAGGAAGGTATAATCACTTTCGATCTTTAAATGTTCATTTTGATCATGTTGGTAATAATGAACGAAGACAAAGGCATCGAAAAACATGCACTTTTTATGGTTTACCTAACCATTCCTTTTCCAAGTGTTGGAAAAGAATAACAGCACTTGTGAGGTGTGAAAAACCCTCTCGATAACATGAAAAGAAATAGGTTAAGAAAGTATGGAGGAAGAAAACATACTACAGTCATTGCGACAGAATTGGCCATCAGAGAGCCACTTGCTAGAAGCTCCATCCAGAGCAACGCCTTAAAGACAAAACGTTGGTGCGTGAAGCAGGAAGAGTGGTTATTCAACAAGCAAAACCACCTCAGGGAGGTGACCCATTCACATTGATCAGTGAAAAATGGTTTCTAGATATGTTGCCATTTCATGGTCATTCTTTTGTAAATCACTTGTTGCATTTTCAAATGTAAATGTGATGATGTGTTTCCATCATGTAGTCAACAACAATGATGTTTGGTCATGTTTTGAGTCGTATTTTGAGTTGCATGTTAAAACTCTAAAGAGATGTTATGTTTCCCTCACGTGTCGAAACAATAATGTTTGGCCTTATGTATGTAAATCATGCATTGTAGTGATGATGTGTTTACCATCACTTTTTGAGGCAACCATGATGAGTTGGCCTTGTTGTCATATCTGGACTATTACTTCCATCTTATTTTAAACTTGTCCACTCAATATGAGTTATAAACTCGTGGCAAGTATGGGACGTTTGGGTCTTTAGTTGGTCATGTTATTCAAAGCATGTGATTTGCAAACAATGTACTACATGGTGTATAAGTAGCAAGTGTCGGCTTGTAACTTAAGGCTCCGAGGAACAAAGGTGAAGGAGATGGAAGCGAGACCTTTTCAGGACATTTGTGATGCAGATAGGGTATAGAGAAAGGTGCAGATTACTTTTTATGCTTTTGGAGTACCAAAAGCTCCTCAGTGGGGAGGATTGATCCAGGTGGATCTTCAAACACCATGGCATGGAAATGCTCAAAAATCAAATTGATCGGAATGATGTCGAATCAGGACTAGAGTGTAGATCTAGTCTTCTTGATCATGGAGGTGTGAATGGTTCGTCAATCCGAGTCCAGATGACAAAGTTATCGCAAAACGTGTTTGCCTTAGTTCCTTTGAAAAAGGAGGTTTTTCCATAAAAAAAAATGGACTTAAAGCCTTTATAAGGCAAATCACATCAGGAATCGTGCCAAGGGCCAACTTAAGGCGGGCCCTTGGAACCCCCGATCAGCAATCTCTGACTAATCGGGATTGGGGGAAAGAAATCGGCGATGGTGGAGAGTTAAGTTATGCGATTGGCGATATTAGCGGATCGGCATCGGCGGAGCCCAAAGGCCAAGGACCAAGACTCTTGGATATCAGCGATGTGATTAGCGATTGCCGATATCGACGATCTGTGTCGACGGATGCCCAAAGGAAGGACTCTGGGCTGAAGCGATAGTGATAAGTGATGAGGCGCAGACCCGATGGGCATTATAGGTCCAATCTTATAAAATTTGAAATCCGATCTTTCATATTTTTCAATGTTTCTCAGTGTTTTATGGGTTTTTTTAATATCGTTTTAAAACGATAATAAGGCTATTTTCTTAAGGTTGTTGCGCCCACCTATTTTTCTATACAACGGCTTCCATTCTTAAGAAATAGACCTCCGATTTTGAAGTGCTCTTGTCCCAAACATGTTATAAAACACGATGGGTGACAGAGAGCCGAGGGGGGAAGAAGGGAGAGAAAGTGTGCATGCCAGAGAGTGTCCGAGAGCTCGAAAGCATGTGCTAGAGTGCCGAGAGCATGGATGCAGAAAGCCGAGAGCGGCGAAAGGCTATTTATCAGTGGGCGAGGGCAGTATAACAAAAAGCTCGAGAACACTGCGTGGAGATGCTATGTGGAGAAGGCCCGAGAGCCTGAATGCGTAGAGAAACATGAAGCCAGAGTAGTGCTTCAAATCCACAGAGTCGTAGTGCTACAGAGAAGCATGGAAGCCAGAGGGCGCTTGAAGTTCTGACAAATCGTAGAGCTACAGAGCAAGAACTCCAGCGATGTTATTCTTTTATCGACTCTTCTTTTATGATTTCTTCTCCTTTTGGATCGATTCTTCTTCATGTGTGGCTATTTCATATTTTGATCAATTCTCTGTGATTGATTCTTCTTGATCACTTATTCTTATTGCAATCGATGCTGTGAAATCGATGTTTAAGCAAGTTTCAACACTTTGATAGTCTGATTCAGATTTCCACTTTCTTGTGCAACCAACCATCTTCATGAGGATCGATGCCTTGAGAGCAATGGTTCAGGCAGCTTCAGCTGTGTGACATCTTCTTCTTCAGATGGCCCATGGTGTGAGGTATATGGTCATTGTCCATGTACTTCTTCTTTTATATTATGCTGCATGGATCCTTGATTGATATTGATGCAGGATCTTATTTATGATCTGCTGTCATGATTCCTTGCTTCATGTTATGAGGAATCTTCATATGATGTAGTTTATGCTTTGAGATCCCTTGTTGTATGTTGTGTTAGTGTTCGAATCTGCCTCAGGCTGAGGAAGGCAAAACTCAAGGCAACATCAAACCAAGCTCAGCCTCGTAGCTAGCCCTACGAGGACAGGAGAGGGCTCTCTCCGGGTCTATCTCGGCAAAAGGTCTTCAAAGGGGCTGAGATGACTCAAAATTAATATTGTGTTTAGGCTAGTAAAGAGATAGGAAAGTTTGATTTATATTTTTGAGTTTTTTGTTGGAGAAACGGGAAAACCAATTTTGGGTCCGGGGATAAGGCCAGATCTTTGCAGAATTCGAGTTGGGGTGAGGTAGGCAGTAGTCTTGATGCCTTTGATCAGGTGTATGGATGGATCAGAGTGACAAGGAGCTAAAGAGGGAAAGGGAGAACATAGATCCTCTCCAAACTGGCGAAAACATGTAAAACTAAACAAATTTAAAGGAAGAGCATTGTAAACAATGGATTCAACCTCATTTACTCATTCATTTAGTTTCAGAAGCATAAGAAGGGAATGGAATACATTAAACATGAATAAACTTACAATAAACTGAGAGATAACACCATCAAGAACTGAAAGCCACAAGAATCCCAACAGGTGCTGCAAAACCTCTGATCTTTCCTTAGGCAAAATATGAAAAATATGTACAATAGTGTGCCAAAATCTTCCCAAGAGTCCAACCCTTGCTACTGACTGAAAATTTACATCATATAGACCAAGCTAACCCATTACCTAACCTCTAGGGGTCGAGCTCCTCCTTCTAGGAGCAATTTGAACCAATTCTAAACAAGGAACTGAAATCTAGGTAGTCAAACAACTAACCCCTATATGCTAGGAAACTGATTCATTACATTAAATTTTTGCTATTTTGTGAATGAATCATCTAGAATAAGGTAAATAAGTGCCAAGTTACCTCATACACATCAAATTACATCAATTTGGGTCAAAAATCACATCAAGAAGTGAAAATGGTGAAAACTGGCCGAATTCTTGAGCTGGAGGATGAAAATTTGACCAAAAACCTCTATGCGTAGCGCCCTGATCTCTATGCATAGCGCACCTTTCAGCCTATTTTTGGGGCACTTCCCGACATCCAAATTGAGCTCATGATAGCTCGTTGGAAAGCCCTAGATGTCGACTTTCCAACCCAAGTGGAATTTTGCAATTTGGAGCTCATTTGCCCCTTCAAAACTGCATTCTCCTAGAAGTACTTCCTACTGTTGCAAAAGGTGGCAGCAAGGTGGTTTTCATGGTGTTTTTGGGCCTTTTGATCATCCAGAACTTGATGAAATGCTTCAGAAATAATTGAGCATGCATAAATTACCATGAAAAACCCAAAAATATAAAGTTTTCCTCCAGCAAGTGTCCCAATCATAAGCGAGCGCGTCGACGCGCTACTCGTATAGCTGAAAAATCTGTTTTGGGACCAAAAAATTTCAAAATGACAAAAATTTCTCCGAATTTGCTCAAATTCGGAGCGAAGACCCTCCATCATGTATCATGCCCAGCCAGCGAAGCCTCGGCCAAAATCCGGAATGGATCAGGTGTTTCACGGCGCTTCAGTGTCCTCCTGGTGTATGCAGTTCAGTGGTGCAATCTCTGTCTTGGTTGTATGATGTGTTGTTGTCTGCCTCCATGATGTTGCAAAATCTGTGTTGGCTTAAATGAGATGAAGAATGAGGATTTGGTGCTTTTTTTTCAAATGCCAAATGTGGGAGGAACTATGGGAAATAGGGCCGTGTGAATAGTGGACTGCAAGAGAGTAGGGTTTGTGTTTTTCAACATTCATACTCTTACAACTGATCTTCAAACAGCTCCAAACACTGACCAAAGATAATAGCAAGATGATTTAAACTTACAGGAGGCAAAGGAGACTGAGAGAATTTGAATTTTGAAGAGCAGTGGCAAAAATTTTGTGTTCTGGCCCAATGTGTAGCGCTCCTTATATGCGTAGCGCCAGTGTTATTTTACAAAGGCAGGGGAAGCTATATGCGTAGCGCTCCTTATATGCGTAGTGCCATTTTTCAGGAGGCTTTTGGAGGCCTTCCCGGTGTCCAAATTAGGCGCAAGATAGCTCGTTGAAAAGGTATTTGAGTCTAATTTCCAAAACAATTAGAATTTGTCAATTTGGAGTTTATTTGACTTGTCAAAAATCAAATCTCCCTAGAATGGTAAAAATGTGCCAAATGAGGCTGCCTCAAGGCAGAGTGCTGTTGCAGTGAACTTTTGAATGCCTTCCTCAACTCCAAATTGGTATCATAATATCTCATTGGAAAGATATTTTTGTCTAGTTAACCTTTGATGCATCAAGAAATTTATTTGGCCAACCAAGCTAGGAGAAAAATTGAATTTCCCAAGGTCACTTCAGAGGTGCATCAATTCTCCCGAGGCGATTGTATTTTTGACATTTCTCCAAAACCATTATACTTGTGTAAAACGTGAAGGAGGTTTTTCTTTCTTGGCATGTTGTGAACAAAAAACTCTCTCCGTTTTCCAAATTTCATCTTTTATTGCTCTGAAACATCATTTGAGTGAAACCTATCCCGATGTGTGAAACAAGGGATTTTGTCGAAATGAAGCGAAATGAAGGAGATAAGGGGCTTCTAAATTCTTGGGGAAATTTTTGGAAGTAGGGAGGGATGTTAGGAAGCAGGGGAAAGTGAAATCTCAGAGATTGAGTGAGGGTAAGGGGTCCAAAAGGGCAAAACACAGGCCTAGCCTAGAAAATTGCCAAGTTGTGGCAAGAAACTAGGGTTTGTGGAAAAATGAGGAATTTGGGAAATCTCAGTGATGGGAAGTGTTTAATAAGCTACATTAATGATAGGGGAAGGTGTATGAACATCAGGATACAAATTTTGCCGATGATTTGACCATCCAAGAGAAATTACCTCCAAAACCCTAGGAGAGGGAAATGGACCTTACCAAGGCACAACTGAAGCATGAACAAGGTGTAACATGACCCAATGGAACCTGATATGATGATAACAACCATATGAATGATGATAGACTCAGCTGAATAGTGACATAGACTAACATTTTGGCAACTTTGAAAAGAGTGAAAGAAAACCCTAGACCTAATGCCTAGTGACCAAATTTTGCTTGAAGACTCTTTGAAATGACAAAATTGACCTTGACACCTTAAAATCACTTTGTAAGAGCATATTTGATCACTGGAGGAAGGCTACAAAGGCTGACACTAACATGTTGCTGGGATACTCTTGTTGTCATTGTGCATGTGTTTTTCTTTGACATCCCTTTTGTGCCTTGTTGGCGGGATGCACACCATGCATGTTTTGTGTCATACTGATAGGAGTTTTGATTGAGAGTTCTAGTTGTGGAATATCTCTTAGAGCCACTCCTACATGAGGGCCTTCTTCCTTGTATGATCGAGACAACAAACTAGGCCTTCTTCCCTTTATGATCGAGACAGTAAACTCTTGTGTACATCACTTTTATTGACAACACCTAATGCATCGGCTTACACCACCTTGATTGGGGCCCAGAGACATAGTCCCTCCTGGACAAACTCCGTTAACAATAGCTTGTGTTTTCATGTGCTGATGATTGTTATGTTCCTCTTCCTTATAGTCTGCAGTTGTATTTGTTAATGTTCTTTTAAAAATAAATTTTAACACATCACGAAAGTAAAAGGTCTTGGAAGGGTCCTTCTTCCCACCTAGACTTGGATCAAGTGGTATCAGAGCAGGTTTTAACGTTGATGTGAATTGCAGTGTGAACAATGATAGAGGACGAAAGAGCAATGTACGAGGCCATGCTTAACATTTCCAAGAAAGTGGAAATTGTGTATGAAAATCTACAGAAAGAGACAGAGGAAAAGGAGCGATTGCAACTTCAGTTGCAAGCCACAGAAGAGGCCATGGAAGAACTAAATAAAAACAAACATAATCTTCAAACAGAGAATGATGAATTGAAGATGTGCTTACATGAAGAGGAGAAGAAGTAGAAATTGCTACTACAGCTAGAAGAAAAGGACGAGGCCTTGAAAACGCTGTAGCGAGACCCATGCGAGGTAAAAATTAATTCTCCATGTTCATGTATGTTTCCTAATGATGATTTCGCTATGTTTGAAAATCATACCACAAGAATTGGCTCCAAACTGCTGAAGATAATGGGATATGAAGGAAAATTCTTGGGCATTAATGGGAAAGGCATAGTCAATCCCATCCATGTAGAGGAATTACCATGTTGAGCAAGACTTGGGTATGTTAGGAAAGAACTTGGGGAATGCGCTGAGACAGTTAGCAAACCACCAACAACGGATGATGAGCAGCCCTCATCAATTATGTCCAAATCGAAAGAGAAGGTAAAGGATGTTGATTTCATTTCAATTTCATATTTTGATAGTATGATGTCTATTGGGGATTTTGAGATCCCGATTACAGGGACAAACATGAGGCTCCTTACAAAGACAAGGCACGAGGAGAAATAATTTGGTGCTAGTAACTAAGGCATCACTCAACCTTTGGAGGTTATCCATGAACCTCGATTTGCAGGCTCGAGGAACACTAAAGGAGAGTGCTCAAAGGTGTCAGATTCATCTGAGACTTCGTCGAGGAAAGAGAATGATGGGAAAACATCCCCATCATCCCATGGCAATTTCCATCGTAGGGAGAGAGCCGAGGCAAGTCCTTGTCACCATGCTGACCTCAGAAATAGCAAAGGAAGGTATAATCACTTTCAATCTTCAAATGTTCATTTTGATCATGTTAGTAATAATGAACGAAGACAAAGGCACCAAAAAACATGCACTTTTTGTGGTTTACCTGACCATTCCTTTTCCAAGTGTTGGAAAAGAATAGCAGCACTCGTGAGGCGTGAAAACCCCTCTCGACAACATGAAAAGAAATAGGTTAAGCAAGTATGGAGGAAGAAAACATACTACAATCATTGCGACAGAAATGGCCATCAGAGAGCCACTTGTTGGAAGCTCCACCCAAAGCAGCGCCTTAAAGACAAAACGCCGGTGTGTGAAGCAGGAAGAGCTATTATTCGATAAGCAAAGCCACCTCAGGGAGGTGACCCATTCACATTGATCAATGAAAAATGGTTTCTAGACATGTTGTCATTTCATGGTCATTCTTTTGTAAATCACTTGTTGCATTTTAAAATGTAAACGTGATGATGTGTTTCCATCACGTAGTCAGCAACAATGATGTCTGGTCATGTTTTGAGTTGTATTTTTAGTTGCATGTTAAAATTCTAAAAGAGATGTTATGTTTCCCTTACGTGTCGAAACAATAATGTTTGGCCTTATGTATGTAAATCATGCGTTGTAGTGATGATGTGTTTACCATCACTTTTTGAAGCAACCATGATAAGTTGGCCTTGTTTTCATATCTGGACTATTACATCCATCTTATTGTAAACTTGTCGACTGAGTATGAGTTATAAACTCTTGGCAAGTATGGGACGTTTGGGTTTTAGTTGGTCATGTTATTCAAAGCATTTGATTTGCAAACAATGTACTACATGTTGCAGAAGTAGCATGTGTCGACTCATCACTTAAGGCTCTGAAGAATAAAGGTGAAGAAGATGGAAGTGATAGCTTTTTAGGACATTTGTGATGCAGATAGGGTATAGGGAAAGGTGAAAATTACCTTTTATGCTTTTGGAGGACCAAAAGCTCCTCAGTGGGGAGGATTGATCTAGGTGGATCTTCAGACACCATGGCATGGAAATGCTTGAAAATCAAAGTGATTGAAATGATGTCGAACTAGGACCAGAGTGTAGATCTCATCTTCCTGATCATGGAGGTGTGAACGATTGGTCAATCCGATTCCGTATGACGAAGTTATCGCAAAAAGTGTGTTGGCTTATATGGCCCTGACCCAGGTTCGGAAGATTTATTTAGCCAAACAAATCCCGCAGCTACCGGCCATTTCGGCAACAGCCCGCGGAGCACGGACTGAGGTCTCACGTGAGGTAGCAGGGGAGGGTGCTGGAACCAAGTTTCTGCACCCTTGGGATGTCTTGATGTGGTCTGGAGGGTTTGCGTGCCATTTTATGGCTTCGTACCACTCTACTTCCATGTAGATCTGAAACAGGGCTATTTCTTAATACTTATTACTTAATGATTTGTTATAGATAAGATCTAAGTGTTATGGTCTTCAAGCAGACATTTAATAGAGATACGCAGTGCGCGCAACCAGAAAAGATATAGATTTGCATAAACTCATAACGTAAGCATAAGCATACAGATCAAACAAGAATATCAACTATAAATTAACCAGATCCACAATATTTCAGATTCAAACACAGTATTTCAAAACCAACTTATCTTAATTCAACTCTTTTACCAATACAACTAGATCTGTCCTGCGCACTCAGCTCCAGGGGTCTGCGCACACAGTTGCAGACTCTACCAGGCCTTTGCCACACAGCTGCAGAGCCTCTATCTACCCACAAAAACCCTTGACACAAACTTATAGATGCTCCAAAACTTCTTGCCTCATAAACCCATTACAATTCAGATCAATAATGCATAAAACTAACTGCCTCCTAACCATAGAGCCTTGCTCTATTTATACATTTCCATGGTCTGCAGTCCATGGGCAGACCAACTCACTTTACGTTATTTCTGGGCGGAAAACCCTTTGACTTGACTTATTACACTTCTCACTCCGCGCATCTCGCAGAATATTTACCATATTTATACCAAAATTTTGGGCTTTGAGCCCCACAATCGTTACGCGGGGCTTCTGCTACCCAACATTCCCCCAACACAATCAGTGTGACTCGTCCCAAGTCACTCAGCGGGTGCAATAATCTTCATGCGGAGGTCGGTCAACAATTTTTGCGTGTCGTGTGTGCTTTCAACAAACTCCACCACTATTCTCTATGCTTGTTCCAAGCGAGCCACTGATGTATCCGTATCACTTGCAGTTCCCTGCTTGGTATCACATACTGCCTACATGTGTGCTAACTTGCCTTCAATAGTGGTAGAGACCATGAATGCTTCATCAAGCTAGGGCTGGATGCATTCTTTAAGCACTGCCTCCTATTGCCGCATAGAGTCAACTTGTGCCTTCAGTGCCTGGGCCTCCTTAATTTTGGCCAACTGCTGCGTGATAGCAACCGTTTGTGCAGCCCCTCGGGCTGTGTCATAAGCCTGCTGCAACTCTCGCACTTCAGTTTCTACTTGTTGTATGGTTGGGTCTTCCTAGAGGGAGGTGAGCATAAATAGAGACTGATCTAATAGTCCCAAGCAACCTTGGACAACATGCTTATCAATTCCAGTCTGGCTTGAATTTCACTGTGGTGCCGTTCTCTAATTTCTGAAGGTGTGGGTAGCTGTGCCTTTAGTCTTAGCTCTGCAATTTGTAAGTTCAACTCCCACTAAGCCTTCGCGGCCTCCTACTGGGCCATACGGAATCATGTGGCCATGTGATGAATCTTGGCAGTTGTTGGGAGGTCTATGGGGATAGCTAGCTCTAGTACCTTGCTACAAGCCTCTGTCACGACCTGTTCCACTTCCTAGTAGTGTGTGACCAAGTGATCATGCTAGAGAGTGACCTGTTCCAAATTGGCTTTGTGCTATGTCAGGGTTTTGAGGGCGCGACTTCCCCTGGTACGAAGATCGTTCGTTACCCCATCTTGCAGTTGGTATAGTGTTTCTCTTGGAAGGGCAGCCAGATTCAATCCCCAACTATGCTCTTCCCCTGCGACTTCTTCTAGGACCGCGCCTGCTGGCAACGCTAAGGTGTTCATTATGTGAGTGCGCACCATCGGCTCGGCTGTGACTGTGTCCTCTGCTAGGTTGAGGATGACCCCGCCCGGGGGTCGCACCTGTAATGCCTTCAACTGCGCTCGGACCTCCCCCAACATAGTTGTATGTTCTGTGATTAGTTCTTCCTATGCACTGGTAGGGACATTGCTCACTGGCTAGCTACTATCAATAAATTCTTTCTCCAAAGCGTTCGCTGTTTTGGACTTTTTGCATGTGTGTGTTGATTCCTTACTGCACGGCCGCTTGACCTGGGTTGATTTTGTAAGATGGTCCATGTATTCCTGAGTCTCTGTTTCCCTTTGCGTGTCCTATTTCAAGGCCATTTCCTGAGCTGCCACGGTCTCTTCGGCTATTGGTTTCTGGGTTGCCTCCTGCTGCAAGGCTGCCTTTTGTCCCTGTCGTGTCTTTTTTGCCAATTGAGTGAGTTGTTGCTGGAGTTCCTTTTTCTGCTATTGTGCTACCATTTTGTCTAGGACAGCCTTGTCTGGGGCGCACCACTAGGGAGGCCATGTTGCTAATACCTTGTAAATGGCATCGTCTGTTGCAATGAACGGAAGTGTGATCCATGATCTCTTTGGATCCTTCTGCACCAGGATATATAAGTGATGCATGTCCACTTTGAACTCGGTCGTGCTTTGAAAATTTTTGTATATTATGGGAGACATCCACAGTCTTCAAGTGATCCGTGTCTGGATACTCCCTTCAATGAAGGTCCAAAAAACCTTGATTTCAGAAACCCTGGCTACGTCCTTTGTAGCCCAGAGTGAAGTATACCACACTGCTTTAGGTAGGCTATCTTCAATGCTGGGAAACTGGCTACCTTGCGATAGTTCTCTTGCAACTAGAAGGATTGATAGTAGCAACCATGCATAATGAAATGTCTCACCTTTGTCTTGTGCTTCCTAACAATTTATCAAAAATTCGTCACATAAAAATTGTGCCCAATTGAACTAAACCCCTTCTGCAAACTACTCTGCAAGTGCAATGACAGGAGCTGGCACCTCATCTATGCGACACTTCCTCATGAGTTTACTAGCTAATAGCTGAGTGGTGACTCGTACTAGCGTGGTTGTTGATGCTTGCTATTACATACCCACGCTTCCCTTTTTCCAGCTAATATTTAGCCTTCATTGTTTTGGTGAGGCCCACCTTGCTACTTGTTTTAACTATGTATGTGGGATCATTCCCTTTAATCAACAGGTGCGTAATTCGGTGGACTAAGTTGGCTGTGATCGGAATCGGCTCTTCCAACTAGAGATACCCATCATGTATCAAACAGAGCAACTTCTGGATCATAAATATGGTGATGGTCGCACGGTGATAGTGGGGTATCCACCTCAGATTGAGTAAGCCTGCCTTTTCCACACCTAATAGCCATTTCAACTGTAGTAACTTGTCTGTGGCCAATTGGTGGAACTTGTTGTTGTCTGCTAGATCCCAATCTTTGAACTTGATACCTGGTATGCGGACCAGCGGCAAATCATCAAACCTTATCTCATTTTGGAGAAGCAGGATCTGTATCGTACTCTTTGCAGCATCTAGGTCCTTCGGTATTTTGGTCGTCCCATTCCATGGAGAGAGATATGGAGGTAATGAAGTGATTTGGAATGCATCTTCTTCTTCCTCATCTTGTGCCTCAATTTGGTCAATCAGGGCTTGTAAATCTTTGTCATCCTCAGCGGGTTCGGTGGTGACTACTTTTCCCTTTTCGACTGCTGACCTTTTGTTGAATCTCGGTGAGGCCCTGATTGTCCTTATCGGCTGCTTGTTTTTCCTGGGTTGCAGTGTGCATGGGGACTTTGGAACCTCAGGTGCTTGAGTCATGTCATCTGGTTCTTCCTGAGTTGAGTGCAGTTCCTTCGTGAACCGTGCTCGGGTTTTGGCCATGGTACTCATGGGGTGCCTGGTAGCTAAGTGTGTGTTGCTCTTCACTAGTTCAAATCGCAAATATTCCAGTGTCATCCACAGGTTATTATAGGAGTACGTAACTTTGAATAGATCCCTTCCTTCCACTTCCAGTTTAGTGCCAGTGTCTAGGCGGAAGATCCTTGCGGATCTTACTCGGAACTTCCATCTTAATGGCCCACCACCCGCTCCTCCCTACCATAACTTAACTTTCTTGTCAGGAATAATGGTGTTAACAATCACTTTCCTCATAGTAGTGTAGCCCTCCGTGTGTAGCCGTGATCTTGCGGACCAAATGACTCTTGACAGGACCTGTTTTCCCCTCCAGATTCTCGCAGACTTGTTTATAGTCCCGTGCCTTCTTTCAACTACTTGGGGCGTTGAGACTGTGATTTCCACAGCTAGTCAGGCAGTCACACCCTAGGTGCTATGTTCCAGCTTTCCTGCTAGTGTTATAGACATTTTTGTGCCTTGCGTCACTGAGCATGAAATGTCAATAATTAAGGGATCCAAAGTCCCTAAACGTGTTGTTCCTACCCCTAGAGGAACAAGGCCAGCAAACCACAGCAGTTCACAAAAGTTCTCCACCTGAAAACACCCAAAAACAGGCCATTTCTGGATCATGTCAACTGCTCCACTGAGCATCTGCGCTGAATGTCAACTGCTCCACTGTCTACCTGCGTTGAATGTCAACTGCAAAGAAGGCTACCTGCGCTGAGCGTAACTGGACAAGTGGCAGGTTCATTTCTCAAGGTGTCAATGCCCAGGAAGCTTCCAAAATGACACTTGGATCAGGGAATTCGACTGGTGATGAGTAAGAGGTTCCAAATCTCCAAATGGAAGCAAGAACCTCCAAGTGGACTCAAGAACTGAAGTGAGAGAGGACACTAGTCAGTTTCATACCAGCCTTAAGCTGACTCATCCTTTCTCCAAAACTCCTTTATATAGATCTCTCTCCATGAGGTCAAGGGAGGCTGGAATATTGTAATTGCAAAGAATTGCTGTTGGTTTGTGGTTGGATCATTGGGTGTTTATGCTTTGAAAGGGGCTGAAGAAGGAATTCTATTCTGCTGGGAAGGAGATGCTGGGTTGGAACCCTATGGGTTGTATCTCTTCCTGAACCTTGTTTATCAATCAATAAAGCTTCTTGGTTCTTTCCTATATGCTGGTGTTTATTGTATGATTTGTATTAGTGTATTTGATTTACTTCTAATCCTGAATCATTTATGAATATGTATATTTGCCTTTGTGTTGTGTGCTTCTAGCTGTTCTCTTGTCACAGGTAGCTGTTCTCTTGTGATCTCGTGGGAATCAAGTAGCTGTTCTCTTGAGCAAACGAGGAGGCGAGTAGTTGTGGACACACAAAGAGGAGAGGATTTAGATCGAGGGACAACCGGAAGATAATGGTAAGTCTACCAATCTCCTCTCTTTCATATTTCATAAAGGAAGGAACCGAAGTAGCTGTATTCGTTTGTTGCTAAGGTACTGTCACACCTTAGGTGGATAGGATCGTCCTGCATAGGCATTTTTCCCCACAACAAAATGGCGACTCCGCTGGGGATGAATTTTTTTTAGTCATTTTGTTTGTGTTTACATCATTGTTTACTTCATAGACTCACAGCAACAATCGAACTGCTTTGCAAAGTAGAATGTTGCTGCCTTGATCCTTCACTGGATTTTGTCTATGATCTCAACAATGGACTCACAAATGACTTGATGATCCTTTGTGATAGTCTTTAGTACCCTCTCAAAGCACCCCTCTGTTTATACCTTGCTTGTGTTTCTGATTTGGCCTGAAACAGTTGATTTTTGAGCATTTTATGACCCAGAAACCAAGAGAAACGAGAGTTTCTCCTTTCAACGCAGACACTGTGAAGGCAGTCTGCATTTCAACGCAGGTCTCGTGAAGGCTACCTGCGCTGAATGTCAAACTGACAGTGTTGTACCTGCGCTGAACCAGTGTGGCCTTGTGCATCTGGGGTTCCTTGCTGTCTTTTGCCTTGTTTTGATCTCTGTTTTTGCTGCCTTTAACCAGCATAGGTATCAATCTGAAAACCCCTTTTCTTTGCTTGGATTCCGCCTCATTTTTGTACAAAAAGACTGTAAGTGTTTTTATGTGTTTGTGGCGTCATTTACAGTTTTCCTTTGCATGAGCGAAATAGTCATCCTGTAGCCTTGATTCAGATCTGATTGATTGGTTGATTGTGATCTTAGGAGAGAGTTCCTTGGCCGTTTGCAGTTTGATTATCATTTGCTTTTGCTTATTGGTTTGAATTTGTCACTTTTAAGTGTCGAAACAAGTATTTCTTTCGAAAAATCGCAAAGTGATTGTAATCTCTTCTACCCTTGCTGATTTTGGAAAAAGTAAACTTGTTTATTTTCAGTCATTTAAAAGCAAATTCGAAGTTGTACAAAAAGCTTTCTTTGTAGGCATTTATACTAAGAAAGTGAAAACAAACACCTGCATTGTGCATTTGCATTTTGATAAGTTTGCATGCTTGATTTAGGAAGAGTGCATTAGAGTGTGCTGATTGCTCTTTGAGAAAAGATAGTCGCTCTCTTTTCCCTTAGTAGCTAGGATTTTGAAAGTTGAAAGATTATAAAGCTTGCTTATCATCTTAGACTGCATTTAGGAATTTGTACCAATACATCTCGTGGTGATCCTGAAAGACAAACTTCAAAAAGATCAACTTAAAATATATTGAATGAACCTAACAACGCTTTGCAACATAATGCACAACATAGAGGTCTAGGTAGAGACGTGTTCCGGCTTCGTTAAACGTAGTGACTGTCGATCTCTAAGAAGGTGGGTGATTCCTCCTGAGGGACGATAGCACTAATACGGACTTGTGCTCCCACGTACCGTCGCGTATATATTGGGAGACTCCTATAGGCATATATCCTTTATCCTTAGGAAGCCGTGTCGGCCGCCCTACTGATCGCAATGCAGTGAACACAGCATTCACGAAGATCGACCACCCGTACCGTAAAAAGTATTCTGTGGTTTTACGAAAAGTTTGGCACACCCTCTGCCTAGATCTCCAGAGCAGTTTCTTTTGGCCTTTTTCAGACTCTATAACAGAAAAAGTCCATCCGAGCATTTTTCACTTCGGGCTCGTTAAAACATCGAAGGAGACTAGAGTCATCTTTAGCTTTTTCTCAACTCTTTAAAACTGAAAAAGCAAGTTGTGTCTAAAAGCATCGTTAACAATTTATTTTAAACGGAACAATCACCCTTATTCCCGCGTTGATCTTTAGGTTGAAAAGATGGAGCATACCAAGCAAGGAGTTCCCCTTGATGGAAATCCTAGTCCTTTCTCCTCTTGGGGAGATGTTGGTGCGCCCCACATGGCCACATTGTCGCTTCCAGCACTGACAATTGGCCTACCAGTATGGCTCTTTTCAACCAATGTCGTTCAGAATACCACCATTCCTGAACAGTCGAGTCAACAGTTAGATCAGACAAGAGTTGCCCACCAGCCTTCCACTTCATCTTCCTCTCCTCCTTCCTCTTCGCTTGACGGAACTGGTCGGTCAAAGAACCGAGTTCCTAAGGAGAAAAAGGAGAAGAAGAAGAAAGAAAAGAAGCAGAGGGAGCCTAAGGCGACTGGGGGCAAACAAACGTCATCTAACAAAAATACACACACAGCACTCGTAAGGCCTAAATCGCCATGCGTCATATGCAGGGGAGACCACTTCCATAGAGATTGTCCATGTATCCCTTGGATACTGAGAGACTGGTCCCCCCGTTTGCACAATTCGGTAGCATTGACCTCTGATAGCCATGTCGATTGTTCACCGTCAACTAGTGGGAGTGAAGCTCCAGGACAGAGCGGGAAAGCTAAATTTCCTTGCAGACTGTGTGAAGGCGATCACGCCATCCACCATTGTCCCTTCTTAGACGAGGCGAAAAGAGTTCTGGAAGATCGCCTGATATTACGAGCGAATCTTCCTCCTGGATATCAAAAACTCTTGCCAAGTCCCTCGCTAGTTGAGAATCCGGTTGACCCACCCAGGTGGTCAGCCGAAGCACCTGTCATTGAAGATGAACCATCTGAATCCATACCTGACGAAAGTCTAAAGGTTGAAACGGCAGTTGACCCGGTTTTGCCTTCAGAGGCTCTATCTTCGAATGACACCATCACAGAGGAGAATAAAGACGACACCGTCCAAATTCTCTTCATCAGCACTGACTCTGATGATCAAGGGGGAAATGCCACCATTCCTTTACCGTAGGAAGGAAGTTCATCAGAGTGCTATCCGGCCGTTTACTCGGTCCCACCACCAAGCAACCTGGTTGTGTCCTTTGACTGGAACCAACTAGGCAGACCCCGCTTGCCTGCTAGCATACCATTCAGAATTATTGTCCAAATATATAGAATGGTAATGGCTGGTACAATTATTGATGAAGGGGCATCTGTGAGTATCCTTTCCTCTATTGCTTGGAAAGCGCTTGGTTTGCCTGCGCTTTTGCCTGAAATGAGAAATCTATCAGGCTTTGATAAGGGAACCAGTCGCCCTTTAGGGATCCTCCCCAATGTGCCTGTAACATTGAAAGGGAAGACCGTTCAAATGAACGTGATGGTCGTTCAAGGACCCTTGGATTATAACCTACTCCTTAGATGAGACTATATATATTGCATGGGAGCAGTAGTCTCCTCACTCTTTAGAGTAATGTGTTTTCCGCATGAAGGAAGAATGGTCAAGCTCGTGGACCAACTTTCGTTTCCCGGATCACACATCGCAAATAGTCATATACCATCCCTAAATGGTCTATTCACGCAAGAAGTGTCTCAACCCACGGTCTGTCCTCCTGATGAGCGCGAGTGATCAGGGAGGACATGACTGGAACGCAGGGGGCACGTGTCCTGGTCTGCTTCGGCAGAGAACTTTGGGTATAAGGTAGGTTTCCGCGAGAGAATATGACTAGTCCGTACCCTGTCCGTCTAGGAAAGAGGGTTGTTCTAGAATAATATTCTTTTGTCAAAGTTATGTGAGTGGAATAATCTGCTTTTCACTCACCTTTGTCTATTTCGGTAGGCATTGCCGAGGAAGTGTTTTGTTTAACGAGACAATCTTTAGGTAACCTGAGAAAGGTAGGCCAAGGAAGTGTTTTGTCTAACGAGGCAATCTTTGGGTAACTAGAAAGAGGTAGGCCTCCCTCAGTAAAACAAATGTTTTGTCTTTGAGTAGTGTTCTTCTCTTGTCGCAAGTAGCTGCTCTCTTGTCGCAAGTAGCTATTCTCTTGCGATCTTGCAAAAAATCTATTAAAAGTTGGACTAACGAGAAGACAAGTAGCTGCTCTCTTGTGACCTCGTATAGACCCGTTGAAACTGGAATAGCAAGACGACAAGTAGCTGTGAACACCCAAAGAAAAGCAGATGTGGGAAGAGGAGGGGAAACCTTGAAATTGTATTTTATACCTGGGGGCATGCAAACCTTTTGGAGTGCAAGGAAAGAGCGGTTATTTATCTGTTTTTTGGGTTAGCCGTTTCCGAACTTGCATAAAGAAAGGATGTGGAGCAAAGCGTGGTGAGATGAAGCTCCATAAAAAATAGCGATCTCCAATGAGACACTCTTATCATATGACTGGTATATCGAGCAGTTTTACCGCGGAATTTATGCTCGTTAAAAAATAGAAATGCGAGATCCGAGCAGTTTTAGCACATAGTTCATGCTCGTTAAAAAATAAACATAAGATTGAGCAGTGTTTTGGCGCATTCAAGCTCATTAAAAAATGAACCCATACCGGTAAATAACCATTGAGTATGTAACCTGATCAACCATAAAAGCCTTGGTCGTGTTTGTGCACCATCACCTCCACTTTTCATTTGGCCGATCGTTTACCTCCATATGATTGTTTACCCATTTTGAGGAACAGCTACGAAGAGTGATTTCACCTAGCCATCCTTGTGACACTGCCGTGATTGGAAAATTCCAACCTGTACCTGGAATAAGTTGTTAACCCCGTTCATCACTCGTTCCTCAGAAGACGAGTCTTCTTTAAGCTCTTTTCAACTGACTCGTAAAATATGAAAAGATTGCCGAGTTTTGGCCTTCCAGCTCGTTAAATGACCGGAAGAGCTATCCCTCCTCTAGATTTTAATCTTTTTGGACCTGAGGGATTATTGCACAAAAAGATCGAGTGCTTGTTTTGTTCGGCTTGTTAAAACTATCGAAAACTCATCCCTTCTATATTGTTTTATACTTTTTCGGACTTAAGGGATTAGATGACGAAAAAGGAATTTTGGAGTTAACTTTATGTACCTTTTCAGACTCTCTAAAAATGAAAAGGGCCGAGTTTTCCTTGTCGTTAGACTCGTTAAAATCACTAAATAGTGACAAACTTGTCTTTAGACGAGAGCGAGTTTCACTGTCGCTAGGCTCGTTAAAACATAGCGATGGGCTTGCCCGAAGGGCAGGTTATAGAACAAGCATATGTTATCCTCTTCAAGCTTGACAAAAATAAAGAGGTACTGGTCAACAATGACTGGGGAAAAATTGGGAAAAAATCAAGAAGTCTTTGATGGTAGCAGGTCGCTCTTGAACATGACACTTTTCCTTCGTACCACATCGGGTTGGGTTGTTTCATTCACCGGTCACATCACCATGGTCTTTGCCACACCATCCATACTTGGGGTAATGCTACCAATCCATCGCATCAGTGTCGCCATATGTTCAAGAGAAGTCGTTCAGAAAGAGTCAACCGGGTCCCATCCACTGCCATACATTATCCTTCATCCATTCATGACCGCCACCCTGAATCATATGTCACAGATTGTTTTCACCTCCATTAAAGTCATTAGCTCCGTTCCGTGTCAATGATGTGGGATTCATTAAGGCCCTCCTTTGACGGATCGCTTCTTGTCGACATCAGCTCATTATCCAAGAAGTTGATCTAGGAACAACCCCTTCAGTACTTTGAAGCTTGCATGCCTCAATGGCAAGTTTCTCACTTCCGGCGATAGGTATACATCAATGACCTTCGACCAGAAGATTTTGTGTGGTGTTCGACGCCAAGTCCTTTATTCACACCACGTGAATTGTACTGCAGTACCTTGAGGGTCATTATCATTATCGGTGATTCCTCTCACGCTTGTTAACGGTTTACATTATTGACCGGTAATCAAGCGATGTCTTTCCATGTTCGACTTCAGCGCAATTCTCACATGGATCGACTTGTACTTAGAGTGAAGATCGAATGAGTTTGAAGACCCCGGATCTAGTTTCATCCATCTGGGCTGCGATATATATTCAGGAAAATAAAGACATTTGACATGTACATCATTGCAGCAGATGATCATCCTTCTCAAAGGATGATAGTTTCGCCAGAACTATCAGTCTACCATCAGACAATCGTCTATTCTATGTACCAAAATGTATTTATAAAGCTGAGCATGGGAATGCCCGCCTCAGCTAGATCATGAAAGCAGAATGAATCATAATGTATTATATTGTATCTTATTACGGGTCTCCTCCCAGCAAATGGATGAACTTCGGACTCCCCTGGATAAAGCATTTCACCCGATAAACGGCCTCATACTTTAGGGGGCAACTGTTATAGACATTTTTGTGCCTTGCGTCACTGAGCATGAAATGTCAATAATTAAGGGATCCAAATTCCCTAAACTTGTTGTTCCTACCCCTAGAGGAACAAGGCCAGCAAACCACAGCAGTTCACAAAAGTTCTCCACCTGAAAACACCCAAAAACAGGCCATTTCTGGATCATGTCAACTGCTCCACTGAGCATCTGCGCTGAATGTCAACTGCTCCACTGTCTACCTGCGTTGAATGTCAACTGCAAAGAAGGCTACCTGCGCTGAGCGTAACTGGACAAGTGGCAGGTTCATTTCTCAAGGTGTCAATGCCCAGGAAGCTTCCAAAATGACACTTGGATCAGGGAATTCGACTGGTGATGAGTAAGAGGTTCCAAATCTCCAAATGGAAGCAAGAACCTCCAAGTGGACTCAAGAACTGAAGTGAGAGAGGACACTAGTCAGTTTCATACCAGCCTCAAGCTGACTCATCCTTTCTCCAAAACTCCTTTATATAGATCTCTCTCCATGAGGTCAAAGGAGGATGGAATATTGTAATTGCAAAGAATTGTTGTTGGTTTGTGGTTGGATCATTGGGTGTTTATGCTTTGAAAGGGGCTGAAGAAGGAATTCTATTCTGCTGGGAAGGAGATGCTGGGTTGGAACCCTATGGGTTGTATCTCTTCCTGAACCTTGTTTATCAATCAATAAAGCTTCTTGGTTCTTTCCTATATGCTGGTGTTTATTGTATGATTTGCATTAGTATATTTGATTTACTTCTAATCCTGAATCATTTATGAATATGTATATTTGCCTTTGTGTTGTGTGCTTCTAGCTGTTCTCTTGTCACAGGTAGCTGTTCTCTTGTGATCTCGTGGGAATCAAGTAGCTGTTCTCTTGAGCAAACGAGGAGGAGAGTAGTTGTGGACACACAAAGAGGAGAGGATTTAGATCGAGGGACAACTGGAAGATAACGGTAAGTCTACCAATCTCCTCTCTTTCATATTTCATAAAGGAAGGAACCGAAGTAGCTGTATTCGTTTGTTGCTAAGGTACTGTCACACCTTAGGTGGATAGGATCGTCCTGCATAGGCATTTTTCCCCACAACAGCTAGTCCGGGCTGCGAACACCATTCGAGTGCCGTTGGAACTTTTATTTCTTCTTGTGCTGTTGTGTGGGGTGTACCATTTCGTAGGTCTAGGTTCAACCACGATAACTGGATCGCGGCCCATTCTAGTTCTCCAAGAGGTCTGACCGGGCCAGGTTCCCTTCCGTGTTGCCACCTGCGGCCAACGTGGGCATTACTACTTGCCATCCTACTGATTCCCTCCCTTATTAGCACACTTTTATTTCTTAGCTGCGCCACTAATCGGGACCGGGGGCAAGCAATAACAACTAATCGGGTTCGGGGGCAAGCAATCGGTGATGGCGGAGAGTTAAATTATGCGATCGGCAATATTGGCACTTTTAATCAGTGATATCGGCACTGTTAAATTGGCACTATCGGCATCGGCAGATCGGCGTCAGTGGAGCCCAAAGGCTGATGACTAGGACTCTTGGATATCAGCGATGTGATTAGCGATCGATGATATCGACGATCGATGTCGCCGATTGGCGATCGACGTCAGAGGATGCCAAAGGAAGGACCCCAGGCCAATGTGATAGCGATAAGCGATGAGGGACGGACCCGATGGGCATTATAGGTCTGATCTTATAAAATTTGAAATCCGAACTTTTGGATTTTTCAATGTTTCTCATTTTTTTACGGGTTTTTATAATATCATTTTAAAACGATAATAAGGCTATTTTATTAAAGTTGTTGTGCTCGGTAATTGTTGTATACAACGGCTTCCATTTTTAAGCAACAGACCTTCGATTTTGAAGCGCTCCTGTCCCAAACGTGTTATAAAACATAATGGGTGATAGAGAGCCAGGGGGGCAAGAAGGGGGAGAGAGCCTACATGCCAAAGAGTGCCCGAGAGCCCGAAAGCCTGTCCTAGAGTGCCGAGAGCATGGATGCAGAAATCTAAGAATAGCGAAAGGTTATTTATCAGTGGGCAAGGGCAGTATAACACAAAGCCCGAGAAGAATACATGGAGAGGCTGCATGGAGAAGGCCTGAGAGCCTGAATGCGTAGAGAAACATGAAGCCAGAGCAACGCTTCAAATACACAAAGGCGCAATGATACAGAGAAACATGAAGCTAGAGTAGTGATTCAAATCCACAGAGTTGCAGTGCAACAGAGAAGCATGGAAGCCAGAGGGCACTTGAAATTTTGACAGATCACAGAGCTGCAGAGAGAGAAGTCCGGCGTTGTCATTCTTTTCTCGATTCTTCTTTTATGATTGATTCTTCTCCTTTTTGATAGATTCTTCTTCGTGTGTGGTTGATTCATCTTTTGATCAATTCTCTGTGATTGATTTTTCTTGATCGCTTATTCTTCTTGCAATTGATGTTGTGAAATCGATGTTTAAGCAAGTTTCATCACTTTGACAGTCTGATTCAGATGTCCACTTTCTTGTGCAAGAAGCCATCTGATTGAGGATCGATGCCTTGAGAGGAATGGTTCGGGCAGCTTCAGCCATGTGACATATTCTTCTTCAGATGGCCCGTGGTGTGAGGTATATGGTAATTGTCCATGTACTTCTTCTTTTACATTATGCTACATGGATCCTTGATTGATATTGATGCAGGATATTATTTAGGATCTGTTGTCATGATTCCTTGCTTCATGTTATGAGGAATCTTCATATGATTTACTTTATGCTTTGATATCCCTTGTTGTATGTTGTTGGGATACTCTTGTTGTCGTTCTGCATGTGTTTTGCTTTGACGTCCCTTTTGTGCCTTGTTGCCAGGATGCACACCATACATGTTTTGTGTAATACTGATAGGAGTTTTGATTGGGAGTTCTAGTTGTGGAATATCTCTTAGAGCCACTCCTATGTGATGGCCTTCTTCCTTGTATGATCGAGACAACAAACTCTTGTGTACATGACTTTTATTGACAGCACCTAATGCAGCGGCCTACACCGCCTTGATTGGGGCCCGGAGACGTAGTCCCTCCTGGACGAACTCCGTTAATAGCAGCTTGTGTTTTCATGTGCTGATGATTGTTATGTTCCTCTTCCTTATAGTCTGCAGCTGTATTTGTTAATGTTCTTTTTGTTATCACCTGGTTTGACCTCAGGCTGAAGGAAGGCTATTCACAGGGTAACCACAAACCAAGCTTAACCTGGTAGCTAGCCCTACCAGGTTGGGAGAGGGCTCTCTCCTTTAGAATATCAGTCAGGATGATTGAATCAGGTAAAGATGTTAGGCCATGTATAGTAGCTCGAAATGTTTTGATTGAATTTTTTGGTGTTTTCCAGATCAAGAGGAGCTTGGCAATTTGGGTCTGGGAAACTAAGTTAAAATTGTAGGGGATTATATGGGACAAGGTAGGTATGATCTTTAGCACCTTAGGCTTGATGGGGTGAAATGATAGACTAGTGAGGAGCTAAGAAAGGCCTGAGAAAGTCAATAATCCTTCCTAAACAGAATAAAAACATGAAATATTGGTGTTTTCCCAAGGCAGAGCATTAAAACCTAATGTATTCCACCTATCTGACTTGAAAACAACCAATAAGAAGCAATTATATGAAAGAGGCATACATAAATAACACGAGAAAATATTAATAGAAGAAGAAACACTTGCTAAAGGCCATACCACAGGGAACCCATAAAAATAGCTGCAACTTTATTAGTTTCCTACCAAAACTGCAACAAAATGATAAGTGTTCAGTACATGAGCATCCAGTTGAATCCAAACTCACCAAATGAACAAGAAAACACATAATATAGACATATAAAATACACATCCTGACCTTCAGGGTCAAATCCATGAGAAGAGGGGTTGTTTCAACCATTTCCCAACAAAGAACAAGAATATAGGTAGTCAAACAACTTGCCTCTAAAAGAGGGGAAACTGATTCATTTGCCTCAAAACCACCTCTAACTAATGAATCTACCCTCTAACATTGTTTTACCATTACATCTACATGCCATGTCATCAATTACATCAGTGAAATCATCAATGAGGAGAGATAAATCAAATTCATAGTCAAAACAGGTGAATTTTGGCTTCCTAAGGAAAATGGCCCTAAGCATAGCGTCACTAGTCCTAAGCGCAGTGCCACTTTCCACTTGAATTTGGAGGCCTTCCCATTATCTAAATTGAGCCCATGATAGCACATTAGAAAGGTCCTCAAGTCTAGTTTCTGGAACACCTAGACTTTTTGAATTTGGAGGTCATTTGCCCCCTCAAAACGTGAATCTCCCAAGACTACTTCTATGTGTCCAAAAAGAGGCAGAAAGGTCTTTTTTTGGTAGTTTTTGGACCTTTTGGTGAGAAAAATCTACTCCACAACTTCTGAAAATTTCCAGGGTGCATGTCTTCATCATTCTAAATCCAAAAATGTCAACTTTTTCTCCAATGGATGCCCCAGGAAAAAGTGGAAAAATTTCTGTGTTGTGAATTTCAAAATTTTCAAAAATACAAAAACTTCTCAAAACTTGCCAAAATTTGGCATGGAACACCACCATCAACTGCTTTGATTGGCCAAGGAGGCTTCAGCCAACATCCTCAACCTATATTGCTCTTTCTTTCCCTCTAAATCTCTCCTTAACCTAGCATTTAGCTTCCTCATCCTCATGTTACAAATTTTGTTATGAGTCATGTAATGGTAGGCCATGTGTCGGAGCAGTTTCTTATCCCTATTGGCCTTGTTAATGAGCCCTTCAAGATGTAGGTTGACTCTTTAAAGCCAAGTTTACCTATCTTGTTCAATTTCTTGCTCAATAGGAGTCAAAGTGACATGAGCCTCCTTGTCACTTTGCCTCTTTGTCTTTAGTAGCTCAAGTTCCATGAGGACCTGTTTATGACTTATTTGTTTGTTTTCTTGCTCCAAGTAAGTGGTGACAAACTTAGCTCTCTCGAAGTTGTCCATCAAAGCTTGTATTTGGGCTTCTTTCTCCTTAATAGTGACATATTTGACATTTTCCCTCTCCTAAGCCCCTAGATCAATGATCTCAGTGTCATGCTGCTCGGGTTCATCATCATGCTCAAAATCACTTCCTATGTCCATGATTTAGCTGAATCTCCTAGTTTTTAGTTTTGATAATGTACGGAATGGGTGTTGTGCAATGGTTGTGGAGGAATGGATGTGAGTGAAGCCATGGGAAAAACATGAGAGGGAGAGGGTTTAGGGAGTAATGAATGGATGGTAGAAGGTGATAATAGTGATGAGGATTAAGGGTTTAGTTTATAAGCTGAGTGGTAGGGAGAATCGAAGAACTAGGGTTTTATAGTGGGAACTAGGGTTTTGTAGTGGAGATTAGGGTTTCAAATATTAGAGTGAAAACCATGAAATTCTTCACAAATGCAAACTAAAAATACAAGGGAGGCAATGATACTTTCTTGCTAAGTAGTGAAGAGGAGGAAATTTAGCACAAATCAGAAGCTAGGAGTGTTTTTTTGGCCTGGATGGCCTAATTACAGCACCGCCACCCAGGAGCACAGTGCCAGGCTAGGAGCGCAGTGATAGTTATAATTTACACTGTGAAATTTTTCCAGGAGCACAGTGCCACTTCCCAGCAGCGCAACGCCACTTCAGGATGACTTTTGACTGCCTTCTTGATGTCCAAATTGGGTGTGTGATAGCTTGTTGGAGATCTTGTTGAGTTTAATTTTCATAACATCTTGAATTTTTCAATTTGGTGTTCATTTGCCCTGTCCAAAGCTTAATCTCCCAAGACTGGTCAAAATGTGCAGAATGAGGCTGCAAAAATCGATAGTGATGTTGCAATCAACTTTTGAAGGTCTTCCTCAACTCCAAATTAAGCTCATGATAGCTCAGTGAAAAGCTCTTTGTGTCTAGTTATCATTTTACTCATCAAGAAAGTCATTTCATCAACCTAGCTAGGAAAAATATTGATTTTCCCAATGTCACCCCAGAA
The DNA here is from genome assembly GCA_031772625.1 of Pinus tabuliformis. NCBI lineage: Eukaryota > Viridiplantae > Streptophyta > Pinopsida > Pinales > Pinaceae > Pinus > Pinus tabuliformis. The sequence continues at coordinate 318,292,336 of CM062806.1, read as the reverse complement.
GTGCATTAACTCTCTTGTAGCAACTGTATTTTTGACATTTCTCTAAAACCATGAGACCTGTGTATAAAATTAAGGACGTTTTTCCTCTTGGTTCTATGATGAACAAAAACCTCTCTCAGTTTTGTCAAATTCATCTTTCCTTGCTCAGAAACACAATTTGAAGAAAACTCATCCCTTATTTGTGGTGAATGGCTTGTTCCTTGGAATGACTTCTCGACAAATGATGGAGACTTGATGTTTGATATGAAATGGCCTCATACCTTGTGATATCCCTTATGCCTCCTCTACTCAGATATCTTTGATCCCATAGCCAACCCTAGCTCAGTGGGAGAGGAAATTAGGGTTGAGTGCTTGTTCTCTTTTGCTTTTGCAGGTGGATTTGTGCTCATGATAACCTGATTTTTTTTGCAGTGGTAGGTGCTTGGAAACATCATAAGATGTTTAGGAGCAGCTGGGAACCAATATTACATATGAAAACATAAAATTACATCATTAATGGAGATAAAAACAAAATACCATATTTTCACCTCAAAACAAGTTTTGAGGTGAGAAGTACATTAGGCTTTCAAAATGATAAATTATGGCTTTGTTAATCATTATTGGCCTCCTCATGTCCTTGCTGATCATTATTGGCATGTAATTATTAGATTTGACCATGGTGGGACCCTAAAACCTAATGACACCAAACCCTAAGACCTAATGAAATGAATTGCAAAGGGAACATGAGCCATGACTGAAATTTATGAAAGAGGATCAGCAAGTACAGATCATGAGGGAAAACTGAAGTAAACCCTACCATCAATGAATCCATGACCTAATGGAATGCAAACTCATAAGTATGGGACTCCCACTATGAAATGCAAAAGAGCAAATTTTGATCACTGATGGCAGTGTGAAACACTGACACTAACATTGGATCCAATGGAGATGGTAGCTCCTTGGAAGTGCCAAGAACACCATAGACCTAGTAGCCTTATCCATTGGGCATGGAGTAAGAAAAAAAAAAATGCATGACTGAATACTGATGATTTAAAGACACAAACTGACTTGAAACTGACTCAATACTAAAATACAACTAACAAACTAGAAAAGACGCTCGAAGTGGAGCTTATTCAATAAAACCTACTCTAACTGTTTCATTCATCACCTGATCAAGTGAAATGAAACAACCAATGAAACCAATATGCATTTTGGATGTTTTTTGAATTCTCCGCAAGTGCTTGTTTATGAGCAAGAAGAAATAACTACTGAAATGCAACTCCCATGAAAACTTGTAAATAGATCCAATTTTTTCTAGATTGAATAATATGGATGCTCTATCTGACTCCAAAAATACTGCATAGGATCTTGAAATTCATGTGCACTGGGACTTTTCTCATCCAATTGATTAATTTTCTTCTCCTCATACCATGAATGCAAACTTTCATCTGAGCTTTGTGACGAGACTCTTGCTGAAAATGAAAAAGAAACTGGCTACCAGATCAAGTTTGTATCAATACTTTTTTCAAGCTCACAGTTAGCTAATGGAGAAGGACTTTGACTATAGACATCATGAAACGAATCAGCTATTGGATTGTGAAAAAACTTGAAAAGACTGTTGCAACCCATTTTCTATTGGTTCCAATGAGATTGCATGATTTTCTACAAGCTGCTCATTTGAAGATATACTATGAAAAATTCCCTTCAAAAACTGAAATGATTCAAAACATAATGGTACAGATTCATCTTGCATCATTTCATCATATGTTCCAGCTTCCAATTCTTCATCTGCAACCTGACAATCAATGGCATTCAAGGGCTGCAAATCTAGATATGAGAAGTATTGAACAAGGATTTCATTGCCCTCAAGATGATCCAAATCAAAACTTATCGATGGTTGATTTCTAATTGCACGAAAGTTGTCTCTGATGATCTGAAACGAAGTAAAACAAAAAGGCAAAAATCCTTCACTTACTTCAAAATTTTCTACACTTTCCTCCTCACTTCCATAGCTAATATGCATCAGTTGATCACTGTATTCAAACTGCTGAAAGTTAACTTCCTCCTTCCACAAATGAGATGTTGATTTGTCTGCAAGACTAGCTTTTGTTTGGAGGACATAATCATCATCATACTGATCAAACTTAGGGAAATCATCAGTATAAAAGACATCATCAAGCATACATGTCATATCAGCAGATATCTCTTCTCCCAGATGATCTATAAAACAATCATTATCAGATCTATGACAACTGGGATAAGAAAGAAAATGTTTTGGATCAACCACTTGTTTCTTTTCAATCAACGAGCCATGGTCTTGAACATCATACTAATTCCTTGTGGTGATCCTTTGCATCATCTCTTCCACTGCACTTACCAAAATGTTGAGCTTTAACTCTAAAGATGTCAATTCCTCTAGATCTATGCTCTTCATCTCTTCTTCCTTAAACTTTTCCCTTCTGATCAACAAATTAGCCTCTACATCTACTGCATTGTTTTGCATCTCTTCAAGTGTTGCAAGGTTCCTTTCTCTCAGCTGAAACTCCATTTCCTGATCAAAGGATTCCCGGTAGTGTAAGAGAGCGGATCCAGGAGGAGGTCTTATAGTAATAGGCATCAAACAATAAACTTGGTTAAATCTGGCAGAAAATTGTTAAACTGTCTCCCCTGGCTGTCTTTTCAGCTGGTTATACTCTTCTATAATCAAGAAAGGGTTTTGTCTGACCACCCACTTGTCGAGGAAAAATTTGACGAACTGCTAGAAATCGGAGATGCTTGCATCAGGCAGGGTTTTGAACCAACTCTTGACTTTGTCTTGCAAAGAAAGAGAAAAAAGCCTAATACTGACATCCTCTTCATCAACTTGAAAAAGGTCAAGAAAAGACTCAAAATTCAGTACATGTCTCTCAGTAGAGATGTTGCCACATTCACCATCAAATCTTGGTAGATATAAGTAATGAATTTTAGGGAAAGCATCAAGTGTAGGAGGTAAGATGAGTGGTTTGTATCGATCTGGAATTTTACAAGGTATAGGAATATGTACAGAAGGTGTAGAATCAATCTTGGTCTCTTGAGGCTTACTAGTTTGAATACGGTCATCATAAGATTCAGAAGAAGGGCCTTGATCAAGATCAAAGGCATGCAAATCTTTTGTATTCACAATCTTCAAAGGGAAAGAATCAAATATAGGTCTAGGATATTTTCTCAAATACAGTATACTTCATAAAGCCTTCTTGACATTCTCGGGAAAAGAGAAGAAATAATCTATAACAAAGAACATAATGTCTTAGATGAAATTCCAGCTTGAATACATGATCTTTCCATATTGTCCTTTCATGTTTTTGCTGGTCAGGTTCATCCTCCAGTGGAGTCCTTGGATCTGATCTCAAAACTGATTTGGAGTCACCGGGTGAATGATTTCAGCCTTCTGGTGTTTGATCATTGTCCACCATCAACAATCAGATCTAAACTTAATACATTTTTCTAAGGAACATAACACTACGTTCCCGAGTATGATCGCCACTATGTTATCACCTGGTTTGACCTCAGGCTGAAGGAAGGCTATTCCCATGATAACCACAAACCAAGCTTAACCTGGTAGCTAACCCTACCAGGTCGGGAGAGGGCTCTCTCCTTTAGAATATCAGTCAAGATGACTGAATCAGGTAAAGATTTTAGGCTAGGTATAGTAGCTTGAAAGGTTTTGATTGAATTTGTTTGTGTTTGCTAGATCAGGAGGAGTTTGGCAATATGGGTCTAGAAAACTAAATAAAAATTGTAGGGGATTCTATGGGGAAAGGTAGGTATGATCTTTAGCACCTTAGGCTTGATGGGTGAAATGCTAGACTGGTGAAGAGCTGAGAAGGGCCTGAGAAAGTCTAGATTCCTTCCTAAACAGAAGAAAAACATGAAATACTGGTGTTTTCCCAAGGCAAAGCATAAAAACATAATGTATTCCACCTACCTGGCTTGAAAACAACCAATCAGAAGCAATTATATGAAAGAGGCATACATAAATAACATGAGAACATATTAATAGAAGAAGAAACACATGCTAAAGGCCATACCACATGGATCCCATAAAAATAGCTGCAACTTTATTAGTTTCCTACCAAAACTGCTACAAAATGATAAGTGTTCAGTACATGAGCATCCAGTTGAATCCAACCTCACCAAATGACCAAGAAAACACATAATATAGACATCTAAACTACTCATCCTGACCTTCAGGGGTCGAATCCATGAGAAGAAGGGTTGTTTCAACCATTTCCCAACAAAGAACTGGAATATAGGCAGTCAAACAACTTGCCTCTAAAGGAGGGGAAACTGATTCATTTGCCTCAAAACCACATTTAACTAATGAGTCTACCCTCTAACACTATTTTACCATTACATTTACATGCCATGTCATCAATTACATCAGTGAAATCATCAATGAGGAGAGAGAAATCAAATTCATAGTCAAAACAGGGGAATTTTGGCTTCCTGAGCAAAATGGCCCTAAGCGCAGCAACATTGGTCCTAAGCATAGCGCCACTTTCTACCTGATTTTGGAGGCATTCCCTTTAGCCAAATTGATCCCATGATAGCACATTGGAAAGGTCTTCAAGTCTAGTTTCTAGAACACCTAGAAGTTTTGAATTTGGAGGTCATTTTCACCCTCAAAGCTTGAATCTCCCAAGACTACTTCTGTGTGTCCAAAAAGAGGCAAAAAGGTCAATTTTTGGACCTTTCGGTGAACCAGATCTTCTCCAAAACTTCTAAAAATTTCCAGGGTGCATGTCCTCATCATTCTAAATCCAAAAATTTCAACTTTTCCTCCAATGGATGCCCCAGGAAAAAGCGGTAAAATTTCTGTGTTGTGAATTTCAGAATTTTCAAAAATGCAAAAACTTCTCAAAACTTGCGCAAATTTGGCATGGAACACCACCATCAGCTACTTTGATTGGCCAAGGAGGCTTCAGCCAACATCTTCAACCTATCTTGCTCTTTCTTTCCCTTTAAAGCTCTCCTTAACCTAGCTTTTAGCTTCCTAATCCTCATGTTACAAATTTTGTTATGAGTCATGTAATGGTAGGCCATGTGTCAGAGCATTTTCTTATCCCTGTTGGCCTTGCCAATGAGCCCTTCAAGATGTAGGTTGACTCTTTCAAGCCATGTTTCCCTATCTTGTTCAATTTCTTGCTCAATAGGAGTCAAAGTGATATGAGCCTCTTTGTCACTTTGCCTCTTTGTCTTCAATAGATCAAGTTCCATGAGGACCTGTTTATGACTTAGTTGTTTGTTTTCTTGCTCCAGGTAAGTGATGACAAACTTAGCTCTCTCTAAGTTTTCCTTCAAAGCTTGTATTTGGGCTTATTTCTCCTGAATAATGACATATTTGACATTTTCCCTCTCTTGAGCCTCTAGATCAATGATCTCAGTGTCATGCTACTCAGGCTCATCATCATTCTCAAAATCACTTCCTCTGTCCATGATTTAGCTGACTCTCCTAGTTTATAGTTTTGAAAATGTAAGGGATGGGTGGTGTGCAATGGCTGTGGAGGAATGGATGTGAGTGAAACTATGGTCAAAACATGAGAGGGAGAGGGTTTAGGGAGTAATGAGTGGATGGTAGAAGGTGATAATAATGATGAGGATTAAGGGTTTAGTTTATAAGGTGAGTGGTAGGGAGAATCGAAGAACTAGAGTTTTATAGTGGGAACTAGGGTTTTGTAGTGGATATTAGGGTTTCATATTTGAGAGTGAAAAGCATGAAATTCTTCACAGATGCAAACTAAAAAAAAAAGGGAGGCAATGATACTTACTTGCTAAGTAGTGAAGAGGAGGAAATTTAGCACAAATCGAAAGCTAGGAGTGTTTTTTGGCTTGGATAAGTGCATTGCCACCACCCAGGAGCATAGTGCCAAGCTAGGAGCATAGCACCAATTATAATTTACACTGTGAATTTTTTCCAGGAGCGCAGCGCTAAGCTAGGAGCGCAACGCCACTTTCCGGGAGTGCAACGCCAATTCAGGACGACTTTTGACTGCCTTCCCGATGTCCAAATTTTGTGTGTGATAGCTCGTTGGAAAGCTTGTCAAGTTTACTTTCCAGAACATCTTGAATTTTTCAATTTGGAGTTCACTTTCCCTGTCAAAGCTTAATCTCCCAGGACTGGTCAAAATGTGCAGAATGAGGCTTCCAAAATGAATAGTGCTGTTGCAGTCAACTTTTTAAGTTCTTCCTCAACTTCAAATTAAGCTCATGATAGCTCAGTGAAAATATCTTTGTGTCTAGTTATAATTTGACTCATCAAGCAAGTCATTTGGTAAACCCAGCTAGGAGAAATCTTGATTTTCCCAAGGTCACTCCAGAAGTGCATTAACTCTCTTGTAGCAACTGTATTTTTGACATTTCTCTAAAACCATGAGACCTGTGTACAAAATGAAGGAGTTTTTTCTTCTTGGGTCTATGATGAACAAAAACCTCTCTCACTTTTGTCAAATTCATCTTTTCTTGCTCAGAAACATAGTTTGAAGAAAAACTGTCCCTTATGTGTGGTGAATGGCTTGTTCCTTGGAATGACTTCTCGAAAAAAGATGGAGACTTGATGTTTGATGATATGAAATGGCCTCATACCTTCTGATATCCCTTATGCCTCCTCTACTCAAATATCTCTGATCCCACAGCCAACGCTAGCTTAGTGGGAGAGGAAATTAGGGTTGAGTGCTTGTTCTCTTTTGCTTTTGCAGGTGGATTTGTGCTCATGATAACTTGATTTGTTTTGCAGTGGCAGGTGCTTGGCAATATCACAAGATGTTTAGGAGCATCTCGGAACCAATATTACATATGAAAACATAAAATTGCATCATTAATGGAGATAAAAACAAAATACCCTGTTTTCACCTCAAAACAAGCTTTGAGGTGAGAACTACATTAGGCTTTCAAAATGATAAATTATGGCTTTGGTAATAATTATTGGCCTCCTCATGTCCTTGCTGATCATTATTGGCATGTAATTATTGGTTTTGACCATGGTGGGACCCTAAAACCTAATGAGACCAAACCCTAAGACCTAATGAAATGAATTGAAAAGGGAACATGAGCCATGATTGAAATATATGAAAGAAGATCAGCAAGTATAGATCATGACAGAAAATTGAAGTAAACCCTACCATCAGTGAATCCATGACCTAATGGAATGCAAACTCATAAGTATGGGACTCCCACTATGAAATGCAAAAGAGCAGATTTTGATCATTGATGGCAGTGTGAAACACTAACACTCACACTTTTAAAAACCAATTTTAACACATCACGAAAGTAAAAGGTCTTGGAAGGGTCCTTCTTCACACCCAGACCTGGATCAGAAATCTAATTTCCATTCAATATTTGAATAAAAATGTCATTTTCGTTTTTAACATTAAAACATCAAATTTTGAGAAGATCAATACAATAAAAAATAATTTAAAAAATTTAATAACAATAATTGAATATACATATCCTAAACCTCCTACATCATTTTTCTTTTATTGGAAATAGAATGAGATAGAAACAAAAACTAATTAAAAAAACCCAAAAAAGTGAAGAATGAAAAATAGTACAATTTAACTAATAGATAAAATAGTCTTTTCTTGAGAATCAGGGAATAGAATTTATGGGAAGATTGTGATTTCTTATTGTTTAGAAATGGATAAATGGATTCAACACCTTGAAAAACCCCGGGGCACTTGAACTTTACAAATTAATTAGCTTAAACTTATGATTCTTAAAAATATCTACCATATTTTGGTAAATTGACAAACAAATGAAAAAACCAAGAAGACCATTTTGTCTATAAATTAGACTATTCTATTAAAAACTATGACAACCATATTAAAAAAGTAAGAGTAATTATTGTACATTGTAGTTTGAAAATATATGGTTTTTAAAACTTAAATTATCATTGGCCACAAAATTTCATAACTTAAAACTAAAATTCACCATATGTTTTTATCTCAAAAGCCATAAACATGTATATATAGATTTATGCATTGAAATGAAAACATCACCATGGGAAATATTAATCTTTTAGACAAGTATTCCAGAATATGTATTCATGAATTCTCAAAAAAAAATGCTTGGTCAGAGTAACCTACAGGAGAAACTTTCATTGAAAAAAACTTTCATAGTAGTGTATACTACCATGGAGTTGCAAAGAATTTAGTATACTACCATTGAGTTTTATTGAGGAGTAACTTTTGATACCGCTCACACAAAATGTGGATGTACAGTATTTTGTGTGAGAAAGGTCAAATTTCTTCTTACTAACCCAATTATTATAGGGAGAACAAATTCTTCTTGCACAAATATTGTTGGAAACACTGAGAGGGGGGGTGAATCAATATTCCTTGGCTGTTAGCATTTTTAAATCTTTTCAAAGAATTAGTTAATCTTCAATTATTATTAATGTTTACCCAGTAACAAGAGTAAACAAAAGAACACAATAGGCACAAGAATATTAGGTGGAAAACCCCCTCCATGTCAAAAACCACCGAACGTTTTTCTAATAAATTCTTTAATCCTCAGCCCCAACTGAAATGAAAGTTACAATTTCTTAGAATTCTAGAAAAGCATTCTTCTCCAACTCCAATTGGAAGGATGCTCCAACGCCATGGTTTCTTTAGTAATCAACTAAATGGATGCCCCAACATCCTAGACCAACTTACCACCCTGAAGTGTTCACAGGATCCAACCTATAGGTGACTTGATGCACCTCCCTAGCACCTCCCTACCACCCTATAATGACCAGAAATTAAACAAGAGTGTGGACTCTCGTACCAGGGATAATGATCCACGATACAATATAATTTAAAATTATTTTCTTGTACTTGACTGATTACTCAATCACACTATGACCTCCATCCTAACCATGACATCATCCAACAATCACTCCTATACATCCCAACAATGCCTCTTCAACTCTAAGAAGATTGACTCTTTTACAACAATGACTCTATCACAACTTTACAATGATTATCTTTTACAATATTGAATCTTTACAAGAACTGATGCTTGACTTGACATGGCTTCTTGGATCACTTGCGGATACTGAGGTACTATGGTGGTTGATTAAAGTAATGGTACGTTGGTGCTTCATATCCTTGTAGTATGTGTTCGAGTTTTCCTCAAGTGTCTTCCTTCCTGCACATGCATTAATGAGCAAGAACCAAAAAAATACAAAAAAAAATACTTACATTGTCCTACAAAAGCACATGTCAGAGATGATATTCAAAATTAAAATGAAAACACTAATCATACATACCTTGTTGCAGTAGACTTACCCTTGACTGTTGATGTGTGATCCTTATTGCAGTGATCATTTTCTTGACTTCTAGGATCTCGATATTGAATATGTTGTATCTAAGTAATTTCATATATCCAAGGTCTAATATTTCGTCTTGTGGTGTCCCTCTGAATCTTCTTTCCAACTCCATAGGTTTGTCGAGATTGGATTCTTAAAGAAAGAGTTACTCTCAATATACCATGATGACCTGATTATAGACTAGTTCCATAGAGCGAACTGTATGAAGGCCCACATGTCACTCTTTTGACCTTCAGCCTTGAAAATGATACCCACCAAACTAAAATTTTTCCTCTTTCTTTCGCTATTTATGAGTTTTGAATCCAATGCTCAGAGAGAAAGTTATGATGATTTTCCTAAGGTCACCTATTTGACATGGAATTCGAGAACCTGCTAAAACCCTAACTTCCTCAAATCATATCTCCAAAAATATAGGGAACCAAGATCTGAAATTCAAGCACAATGTTCATCAACATTGTGGCTCAAATGAGTTTTAATTTTAGATTCTGAAACTTCGTAGAAACAACATTATATTGAAAATTCCATGATGACCTATTTGAAGCAGCAATATCCTAGAATCCTATTGACAGTGCTGGGCCCACCAACATGTCAAGGGGATCTCCCCAGTAAGAAGTCCCGATTAGACCTTAGACCGTTTGTTGTAGGAGTCCCAACAGTGGGTCGTAAGGTAATTCCTTGACCACGATGTCACACAGAGGCAAGTAAGATAACCCTGTCAGTAGCAAGGGTGTGACTGATGCAGTGAGTCAACGAATGAGTATGAGAGGTTCCAACACTTCAAAGGGGGGAGGAAGGTGAAGGTGAGTTCCAGGTTGAAAGGGATCAGTCCCAACTCTGTTAGGAACACACCACACAAAGGACCTAGACAGCTTCTGGAAGAGCATTCGACATGGATGCGACAGTCCAAACATACAAGGTAAGATAACCTAAATACCACTCACGGATCAGTCTGAGACGAGTGTGATGGTTCATATAACAAGGTTGGGAGAAAGGTTTTTCTAGTTCCTGGCAGAGTAGTTGACATGTACGGTGACAACATTAACAACATATGCAACACATTAAAAAAAGGATTCATATAATTTCATGTGAATCAGTTCATACACAAGTACGTAAGTTAAACAACATATATCATTAAGGCAACTGGAGCAGTCCAACTACAATAAAAACATATGCATGAAAATTTGTTGGCTTTTATTATATAAAGAAATGTAAGTCACAATCATAAAATACACCATGTAAAATTTCTAGTCCTATCAGTAGAACGTTATAGCCACATCCGCCCGCTCCTCCAAAGAGATGTACTAGCTCCATGTAGTGGAGAAGCCAAGGCGCATTACAATATTGTCCAAGCCTTATTCAAAATAGTCTTTGTAGAAGCTTGGATGACCAAAAGCCTATACAGTGAGTTATGAGGGATTATTTGTAGCAAAGGGTGGGGTGACCCTTGACATTCCCCTTTGTGACAGTTCAACTACCCTCATGACTCTTCACCTACGCTATGACTGTTACATCCAATTGTTGACACTCGACTTACACTTGACATGACTCAACATTACAATGCGCATGTACTCATGTGAGACAACATGGGTTGAGAAAAACTTGCAAGACTTCATTGACACTCAGTCTGCTATGGTGGGACCAACTCTTTGAAATTCTTGTGATGGTGAAGTTGGTGAGTTGATGCCTGTTGAGCATTGGAAAAGGTATGTATTTACCATTTATTTCCTTATCTTTTCCTTTAATCATAACTTCTTTACATTCTAAGATGGTATTATGTTAAAGAATTATAAAAGAATTAAGGAGATTTGTGATTGATGCAAAATGGCTAATTATTGTCTTTTTCTACATAGAAAGTGAAGAAAATGGAAAATCACTATTCCGGAGGAAAAGACAAAGCAGAAGCAACTGCTGTCCCCTTGACAAGAAACCGCATCCAGACGAGGAAATCGAGATCGGAGCGCATGGACCAAGAAAAGGAAGAGAAACTGCGGCATCAGCGCAAGAAGAAAAAATGATAAGTTGTAAATCAAGGATATGTCGAATCCCTCGGGATCCTTTGATCCTGCGGGATCGTTGCTACAAGAGTTATCTATATTTTTGATACTTCTACCTAGCCATTATAAAAAGGGACAACGTTGGTAGCCTAGGGGGTGGATATAATTGTTGATTTGTAGAATTTACTGTTGTAATCTAAACTTTGATCATTGACTCCCTTTAAAGAGTGATAGTTGTAACTCTGCCTTTATGATTAATATATAATTCAGTTGTTGTTCCATTATCTGATCCCGGAGTAACCATAGTAGCACTTCCGTGGTGGCTAAGGGCCCGGCCCTAGTGGATCACTTGCTTTCTGTATCATTATTTTACGATTACAGTCGTGTGTGGTTTGATTTCCTTTGCATTCCTTTAAATTCACTTTATTCAGTAATCTTTTGTTCCTAAACATTTCATTGAATTGCTCTGTTATATCGAATTCGTAATTGAATAGCAAGATTATTATTTGCAACTGAAAATGTCATGCTGTTCATTCTGAATTAATATTGCACTGTCTAATTCAGATTCTGCCATTTATTTGGAGTTGCTATTGTTGTTCATTTACAGTTGCAATTGCTGTTCATTTAGCTACAGTTTTCTTATAATTGCAATTGTTGTTCATTCGATTACTGTTCCATTATAACTGCAATTGTTGTTCCTTTATAACTGTGGTTAATGTCCATTATGCTAGAATAAGATTACTGATTCTATAGTCATTGTGTGTTTGCACTTAATTAAGTTTGTTGTTCAATTTCTGTTTTGGTTTGTTGTTCCTTTCTTAGATTGTTGGTCAATCCCTTTATTAGCCAAGATTGTTGTTCAAATCCTTTATTAGTTAAAGATTGCTGCTTAATTTAGTTCTGTAGATTAAGCTTTGTTGTTCGACCTTTTCAATAGAATTAGTTGTTGTTCCTTTTCTGTTAATTGAATTGTTATTTCTAGTATTTGCTTTGGTGTGGATAGAAATATCTACAACTGTAACGAACATTGACTATTGCTGTCTAAGTTCTCAGATTGGAGGTCTTGTCTTTGATTGATTTTCATTTACATCAGTTTACAGGGGAAAGAGTTATCATTACTGCATCCTTGACTGATGATTGCTGTAGTTTCTTGAGTGAATGATCTAGTTACAAAGCATTTAAGTTTCTTGCCATTACAATTAGATTTTTCTTCCAGCCTTTATTTACTTTTGTAAAGCACTATACTGCAAACATTACTCTTGAACAAGTGACCACCTCAGGCTGAGTACACTCTTGAGATAAAAAATTGTACCTGGATTGATAATTAATGTAGGGTAAATAGGGGTTAAAAGACACCTTTTCATCACTCAACAATGCCAAGCTTGGTAATCTGTGATGGTGTGCATGTACCTCATGGTGACATCTTGCTGAAGCAAAACCTTGCGTCCGTTGCAACTAGTGCATTGGTTCAGCCCCTTCATCCAACTCGTCTACTAAAATGCGCATGGTCTTCTTGGGTATGTTTAAACTAGCAACACACTGATGTATAGTGTCAGTGTTGATCTCTAAGTCTGTGCTAGTGGTCATTCACATAAACTTGATAAATTACATGTTTAGCCCCAGTTGGACTTGATTCTTGTCTTCACCTTGGTGAGTGTGTTGAATGGGTTGGATCGCATGCATGCGCTCAATGACATGTGTGCGCTTAACGACATGCATGTTGCTAGATCCCTTGCATGTGATCAACAACATTTCTCACCATGTTTGCTCTATGTCAACTGTTGGGATATATCCTTAACTCGTACTGGTGCAGTTTCATCCATGAGTATATGTCGCACCCACTGTTGTTCCTGTTCTTGATGAAACTCATTGGAGTGTTTGTGCATATTCATGTTCTTCCTAAGTTGTTGCTTTAGCACATGCAACTCCTTCTTTGTTCCATATTCTGCCTTCACGCAATCTTCATGTCGCGCCGTCACTTCATAGTCTGAGTCTCCAAATTTTCTTTCATTATCAATGGATTTGCTTGATCTTGCAACTTTTATCCATCTCTATGTTGTTAACAACATTCCTCTTATGTTCATTGTGTTCACTTCATTTGTTTTGTTCACTGCATTGGGTATGCTACCTTCAGCTGTTATTCATGATGTTGTTTGTTGTGATGCTATTGGTTGATGTCCATGTCCACGAACAACTTGTTGTATTCGTGAGTAGGTAAGCCCATGGACACTTGATCAACTGCATCCCCAAGCGTGCTCTGAATGGTGTCTTCATCTTTGCTCTCTTGGAAACCATTGTACCTATACTGCTGAGAGGCAGGTGAACACCTATGATACCTGGAGACATGGAAACACTCATAGCAAGGAATCTGTCAGTCAAAAACCAAAATGAACATGAGAAAACTTACAACATACTTGGGTGAATGATCATGAAGATTGCACAATTTCGGCCAGAAGGTCAGGAGACCGACTACCAAGACTGCATAAGGCATAGTCTAGGCTACTGGGAGACTGATTGACTGCTGGAACTACAAAATGCACAATCCAATTGGGCAGTTTGTTGCTGGGATTGAGGAATGCGTGATTCCAGATGGGAAAGGCTATTGGCTTAGGGACAAATTTGTGAAAATTTTTGGGCCAAGCAGCCACTGATCTCCAGAAATGCCCAATCCAGTCCGAGAGGTGAGTGCTGGGCTAGAATGAACAAATCTGGAGAGGAAGGTGAGCCTTCCTTGTCAGATTGCGCAATGCAGCCTTGGTGAAGGAAGAGACCGGGCCAAGGTTGGCCCGACTCACTGATAGACAATTGAAAGAAAGTTAGTCGATGAAATGCATGGCGACACTAAGTGATAGCATAAGTGATAAACAATGCATGCAAAACATGAATGGGAGATTGAGAAAATAGATCGACATGCATGTGGGTGAGGTCATTCAATGGTTGTGCGAACGTCTGTGCAAAACAGTTTCATGCATGCGACAACAATGAGATAGCAATGAAAATTGAAACAGATCTAGGACAAGCTAGAAAAAATGTAAACAATTGCAGGCATTCAAAGAAATCAAGAAAACGATACTCATATAAGCAAAAACCCAAAAAGCAGTAGAAATATAGCACAAGGCATGGGAAACAAGCTTATCCCAAAACAACTATTAGGTGTGGAGCCTGATTATCTTCTGTATTCAAAGGTATCACAACATTGGACCCCAGTTCGTAATGGGGTGGCAACGCCACCTGTAAAATATTCGCTGCAGGGGGGGCAACTGCGACCTTTGGGAGCCCCCCCCTGGTGAGGGGATGAGGGGTAGCGCCCCCAAAGCTAAGAATAGATGTAAAATTGCCTTGTAGAATGTTTTAATTTCATAGTCAATCTGGGCCATTCATTAGGTGGAGATCTGATGGTAGAAGTTATGTTTAATTTAGGGTTTTTCCCCTAGAAGGCAACCCCTCGCTATATATGAGGGAATTGTATTGCGTCTATGTATATCTATATTTTGAGTGAGGAAGAGAGAGGATATTGAGAGCGAAGAGGGAATTACATCGGATCTACTGTAGGTTGTATCTCTTTAGTTTTTTGGATAATATAAAAAGAAGGATTGGTTGTTTCTCTGTGGACGTAGCCCAAACTAGGTGAACCACATATATCTATGTCTCTCTTATTTCATGTGTTTTCTATGTTTATATTTCTACAATATTTTATGTGTTCCATTGCTCTGTAACATATAATTCTCTAACAATTGGTATCAGAGCCAAAGGTCTTTTTTGGCTGATAAACTCACAAGAGAGAAGGGTTCCTGGTTCGACTAGGAGCAATGGCGGAAGATGGTAGGTTTAGGGTTGAAAAATTTAACGACCGAAACTACCAACAGTGGAAGATGTAGATAAAAGATTATTTGTACCAGATAGATCTGTACCAACCATTGAGTGGAAATACAAAGAAGCTGACGAGTATGACAGACACGGAATGGGATATTCTCGAGAGAAAAGCACTTGGAACAATACGGTTGTGCCTAGCAGTGTTGATAGCATTTAATATTTCAAAGGAAATGACAACATAGGGTTTAATGTCGACATTGGCCGAACTATATGAAGATCCCTCGGCCTCAAATAAGGTATTTCTTATGAAGAATTTATTTAATATGAAGATGCCAAAAGGTGGATCTGTTGCTAATCATTTAAATGAGTTTAATATAGTTATGAGTCAGTTAAGTTTTGTAGCGGTAAATTTTAATGATGAAGTTAAAGCTCTATTATTTCTATGCTCATTACCAGAAATTTGGAATCGTTTAGTTATGGCCATTAGTAACTTTGCCTCTGGATCTAGTACTTTAAAGTTTGATGATGTTGTCGGTGAAATCCTTAGCGAGGAAATGCGACGAAAAAGCTCTAGTGAGACATCAGGTAATGCTTTGACTGTAGAGACTAGAGGAAGAAAAATGGAAAGAGGAAAGAGCCCTGGATATCGCAGTAAGTCAAGAAAAGGCAGATCCAAGTCCAAATCGGGGATAGTGTGCTAGAAATGTGAGAAGAAAGGACACCTGAAGAAAGACTACAAGTCTTGAAAGGGAAAAGAGGGAGACGTGCAACAAGAAAATAATCATGAAGCGAATGTAACAGGTGATGTGTTGCAAGATGATTTGATTCTTTCATTAGAAAATATTATTGATGCCTGGGTGGTAGATTCAGGGGCCTAATTCCATTCCACACCTGATAGGAAACATTTTTATGATTATGTTCAAGGAGATTTTGGACAGGTTCGATCGGGTGATGATAAACCCTATAAAATCATTGGAATGGGTACAGTTTTCATAAAACAACAAAATGGAAATTAATGGCTATTGAAGGAGGTAAGGCATGTTCCAGATTTGAAGAAAAATCTAATTTCAATAGGGAAATTGGGAGGTGAAGGTTGCGTAACTATTTTCACAGATAAAACCTGGAAGGTCACTAAAGGATTCCCGGTAATAGCGAAAGGAGGAAAGGTTGGTACATTGTATCTATGTAATGGTATTTCTAATTTTTTCAATGCTTTAACCTCTACAGGAGAAGACACGACATTGTGGCATCATAGGCTCAGGCACATGAGTGAGAAGGGGATGCAAATTCTTCACTCAAGAAATATGTTCCCAGGTTTGAAGCATGTTGATTTAAAATTCTGTGAGAATTTTGTTTATGGAAAACAGAAGAGAGTCAGATTCCTTAAAGTTGGGAAAGAAAAGTAGAGTGAAAAAATAGAGCTTGTGCATACAGATGTATGGGGACCTGCTCAGGTATCATCTCTTAGTGGCTCTCATTATTATGTTACTTTTATTGATGATGCAACCAGAAAAACCTAGATTTGTTGTATCTGAAATAAATCTAATGTATTTGATACTTTCAAGAAATGGAAAGCTTTGGTTGAAAATG
Source organism: Pinus tabuliformis (assembly GCA_031772625.1). NCBI lineage: Eukaryota > Viridiplantae > Streptophyta > Pinopsida > Pinales > Pinaceae > Pinus > Pinus tabuliformis. The sequence continues at coordinate 318,275,614 of CM062806.1, read as the reverse complement.
AGACAGGAAAAAGGTTGAAGTGTCTCAGATCAGACAATGGAGGTGAACATTGTAGCAAAGAGTTTGATAGGTACTATTCAGAGAATGGATTTCGTAGAGAGAAGACAGTTCCAAGAACATCGCAAGAAAATGGTGTGTTAGAAAGGATGAACAGGACAATCATCGAGCGTGCAAGGTGCATGAGATTGCATGCAGGATTGCCTTTACAATTTTGGTCAGATGCTATAGACACTGTTGTTTATCTAATAAACAGAGGGCCTTCAAGTTCCTTGGATGGTGGTATTCCAGAGGAGGCATGGACAGGTAAAAAGGTAAACTACTCTTTTTTAAAGACTTTTGGTTGTGAAGCCTTTGTCCACATTAATAAAGAAAATAGAAAAAAGCTTGAGGCAAAATCAAAGAAATGTACCTTTATTGGATATGGTGTTAATTATTTTGGTTATCTCTTTTATGATTATGAAAAACACAAAATCATTAGGAGTAGAGATGTCATATTCATTGAAAATGTTTTGTATAAGGATCAGCTGCAGGAAAAGAAATAGGAAAAAGAAAACAGAGAATACACAGTGCTTGATAGGATCACAGAAAAAGTGATGGTACCTGAAAATCATAATGATCAACAGCCAAAACAACAACCACAATAGCAACAAGCACCTCAAACACCTAAAAGTTGTGTTAGAAGATCTACCAGGATAAGTAGACCCCCTGAACGATACTCTCCTTCATTATATTATGTATTGTTGACTGATTGGTGAACCAAAATGTTATGAAGAAGCAGTGCAGGTAGAAACTAGGAAGAAGTGGGAGCGAGCCATGAAAGAAGAGATGGACTCCTTAGCACATAACCAGACTTGGGACTTAGTCATGTTGCCTACAGGTAAAACAACATTGCAAAATAAATGGGTTTACAAGTTGAAGGAAGAAGATGAAGAAAAAGGTATAAAGCTAGACTTGTGATGAAAGGGTTTGCACAAAAAAAGGGCATAGACTTTGATGAGATATTTTCTCCTGTTGTTAAAATGACTTCAATCAAAACTATTTTAAGTCTAGTAGCAGCTGAAGATTTGCATCTTGAGTAGTTAGATGTAAAGACAACCTTTCTCCATGGGGATTTGGAGGAAGAGTTATATATGCAGCAGCTAAAAGGATATGAGGTAAAAGGGAATGAGAAACTAGTGTGCAGGTTGAAGAAGAGATTGTATGGCTTAAAACAAGCTCCAAGGTAGTGGTATCTAAAATTTTACAGGTTTATGTCTGAACAAGGTTATACTAGATGTCACTCTGATCATTGTGTTTATCTCAAAAGGCAAAATGATGGCAACTATATTATATTGTCATTGTATGTGGATGACATGCCTGTTGCAGGTTCTAACATGTAGGAAATAAATGTGCTCAAAAGAAAATTAGCAAACTCATTTGCAATGAAGGATTTGGGCACTGCAAAACAAATCCTTGGTATGAGAATAACTAGAGACAGGAAGAATTGCAAACTAACATTGTCTCAAAGTGAGTACATAGAAAAGGTGTTGAAAAGGTTTAATATGCAAAATGCAAAACCAGTTATTATACTTTTGGCTAGCCTTTTCAAATTAAGTAAGGAGGAATGTTCTAAGACTCAGGAAGAAATGGCTCATATGTCTAAATTTCCATATGCATCAGCAGTTGGAAGCTTAATGTATGCAATGGTCTGCACAAGGCCTGATATTGAACATGTAGTGGGAGTTGTAAGTAGGTACATGAACAATCCAAGAAAAGAACATTGGATGGAGGTGAAGTGGATTCTCAAGTATTTGAGATGTAACACAAATCAAGCATTATGCTTTGGTGGTTCAAACATTTCTCTACAAGGATATGTTGATGCAGATATGGCGAGTGATATAGATAACAGGAGGAGCACAACAGGGTATGTGTTTACTGTAGGTGGAACAACTATTAGTTGGGTCTCAAAACTGCAAAGTGTTGTTGCACTCTCAACAATAGAAGTAGAGTATGTTGCTGCTACAGAGGCTAGTAAAGAAATGATTTGGTTACAAAGGTTTCTGGATGAATTGGGTAAGAAGCAGGAGTTGGGAAAGTTATACAGTGACATCCAGAGTGCCATACATCTTGCAAAGAACTCTACATTTCATTCCAAGACTAAACATATACAACTCAAGTACCATTTCATATGGTCAGTGTTGGAAGATGGACAGTTGAAGCTGGAAAAGATACACACTAGCCAAAATCCTGCAGATATGTTAACAAAAGTTGTAACCAAGGAGAAATTGAGAATCTCCCCAGTTTCAATTGGTCTTCAAGTATGATGAAGAAGATGAGAAACAACCAGGTCCAAAGTGGAGTCATTGTCCAACAAATGAAGTAGTGGTGGAGTAGCTATAATCAGTCTCCAAGTGGGAGATTGTTGAGTGTGGAGCCTAATTATCTTCTGTATTCAAAGGTATCACCGTATTGGACCCTAGTCCACCCGTAAAATATTCAGTACAAGGGGGGTCCAAGGGGGGGCGACTGCTACCTTTGGGAGCCCCCACTGGTGGGGGGAGCGGGGGTAGCGCCCGTGAAGCTAAGAATAGATGTAAAATTGCCTTGTAAAATGATGTAATTTCGTAGTCAATCTGGGCCATTCATTATGCAGAGATCTGACGGTAGAAGTTATGCTTAATTTAGGGTTTTTTTCCCTAGAAGGCAACCCCTCACTATATATGAGGGAATTGTATTGCGTCTATGTATATTTGTATTTTGAGTGAGGAAGAGAGATGAGATTGAGAGAAAAGAAGGAATTATAGCAGATCTATTATAGGTTGTATCTCTTTAGTTTGTTGGATAATATAAAAAGAAGGACTAGCTGTTTCTCTGTCGATGTAGCCCAAACTGGGTGAACCACGTATATATGCGTCTCTCTTGTTTTATGTGTTTTCTGTATTTATATTTCTGCAATATTTTATGTGTTCCATTGCTCTGTAATATATAATTCTCTAACAACAACTGAGTTGAATGTGTCGGCTGCTCCTAGATGTGATGTGGGATGTCAAAGCTACAAGGTTGATGTCAGGAATGAGCTTTGTAGCGCCCAGTTGATGAGTTTTGTTAACATCGAGGTTATGACGCACATGCCACAAATCTAGGGGAAGCGACACTTGGAGGGAAGTTTTGGAATTACTCCTTGCATGTAACCTCCAACTACTAAACATAGGTACCTAAAACAAGGGATGCCTTTGCATGTTGCCTTGGGAGAAGTAGCCTATGCATGTAAGTCAGTTTTGCTGAGTCCTGGAAGGAACCAATCAACTCAACTGCACATGTAAGAGACTGCTTGACTGCTGGAGAAAATGCACATTCTTGACTATACGTTGGGCTGAATGCCCAAGGGGATTGCGCAATTTCTAGTCCCAATAGTTGATTGTTGCCTAGATTTACACAAATACTGGGCTGAACTACTTGTTGGTGGGAAAAATTGCGCAATTCCTACTGGGAGGGTTGGCTGGCAGGATTGAGAAATCCTGGACCAAGCAGGATATCAAAGGGAATTGCGCAATTCCTGGAAGGAAAAGCTGGTTTCCCTCCCGAAATGCCCAAATTTCACTGGGAAGCTTCTCAGCCTGTAGCTAGACCAAGTCTGTATGAGTAGCTTGTGAAAGGAAAATATCAAACTGTGATCGATAAGCTGCCTTTGAGCAAGAAAGACATTGAAGCTTGAGGACTTGACTAAACAAGGAAAGCTTTTGTGAAGGTTGGTTGGGAGGCTTCAAAACAGGCTAAGGAAACATTTTGGAGGGTGGTTGTAGCTGCTACAACACTTGGCGACACACTGGTAGAACTCCAGCTCTCTGAATGGACCTTGTTCGTGAGAAGCAAGTCTAACACATTCGGAAGTATTGTTTAGTTCTTAGCTCATCTTGGTTTCACACTAAATTGATTGTAAGACGTAGCATATCCTAGACTCTTGGTTGATTGACACACATTCCAAGTGAAGGCAACATAGTCGTTTCGATTGGGATTAAGGGGTATATAGGTGCACAAGTAGTATAGTCGTCAGAGTCTTAGTTTCATCTCTAGTGTTCTTCCACTGTCAGCAGGCCTGGACAATACCCCGGTGGAGTCACATAGGAACACAAGCATGGCTCCACTGCCAGCAAGCCTGGTCAGTACCTCGGCGTAGTTACTTGCATCACCTCCCTACACAAGAAGCGTTTCTCTTCTTTCGCCTTATTCATTTTGAATTTTGAATTTTTTGACTTTTGACTTTTTTCATTTTTCATTTTCACTATGCATATCACTTATTCATTTCAAAGGCGGAAGAGGGATCCCAACTTATTGAGAGAAGAGGAGGTTGTTCCAGTAGACAAGTAGTTCATTATATCTCTGACATGTCTGTTAAGGTTTTCCCCCTCACTTTACTCTACTTGACTAAGTTGACAAGGGTTAACCCAAAAAAAATTGACTAGAGAAGGTGACACTAATTAGCACGCAAGCATTGTGTTTACACCAAGGTTCACTTCGAAGAGTACATATTTTCCTTCAACATATCATGGACTAAGAGTAACAAGTTCATCATACAGAGGCAAGATGATATATAACCAAGTAGTCATAGTTGTACAAGCCCTTTTGTACTTTACCCAGCTCGTTTCACGAGTCACACATGGTTTCATGCAAACTAACCTACGAACGCACGAAATAAACAACAAAGCAAAGCAAGAGCAGAAGTGGAAATGAAAGATAAACAAGTAAAGAAAAAAGCAAACAAACAAACAAGAAAACAAATAATGTAAGTAAGCAAGCATGCAAGCAAACAACTAAAAGAAAACACTACTCCTACTCCTACACTAACGGTGCATGGGCCTGATCACATGAAGTGATACTTCCACTATAGCCATTGGTGCATTGGTAGACCCATGCGAGTGAAGGCTTGGTACGTGAGTAACCCAGTTGTGTGCATAGAGATATAAGAAAGATATGGCAGTGAAGATAGCCACACTTCATGTTTTGAAGTGCCCACAGGACATAAGTGAGTGCATGTGCATGACAGACAGTCCATGGACTTATCATGGTGTTGTGTGACACTACATACAACTTTGAAGCAAAAGCACACTCTTGACTGAGACATGCAAGAAAATAAAAGAAACAAAGATAACTTATGTCTCGCACAAGTTCTTGCAATGCAATACTCCTCCAACGAATAAGCAATGGGATCGTGCAGTTCGAGTGGAGGAAGTGTGATCTGTGTGTGATATGGATCTTCAATGCATACAGATGAGTGATGAGGAGCCTTGGGTGATTGAATAGTTTCATGATCAGAAATGAGACTAACCCCAAGAGAGTGAGGACCTGGCATAACGATCAGCTTGGGCTAAAGTTCCTCAACAGCCTTAAGTGTCTCAACTTCATCATGAGGTGGATCATCATAAATTGGTGGCTTCTAAAGATCAACTGTGATAGATTCATGATCGTGATAAAAAATGGAAGTAAATGGATCATGACTACCATGATCATAAAAATCAATGAATTCTTCGGCATCCTCGTGATCAGGTGAATCAAACAAAGGGCTAGATGAAAAGTGAATGAACTCATCCTCTATGTTTTTGGAAAAGACAAATGAAGGATCAAGTGGATCTTCAATGAATAGCATATCCTCTCCGTTGTCAAATGATGGACTAGCATCCGGTGAGTCCTGCGAGTGATCAACAATGGGTGCATTCGTAGATGAAGACATGCATACAAAACCATGGATGGAAGGTTCACCAAAGAAGCTAGGAAGGAACGGAGGGAGCTCAGATGGAAGGTGACACTAATTAGCGTGCAAGAATTGTGTTTACACCAAGTTTCACTTCAAAGAGTACGTATTTTCTTCGATGTATCATGGACTAAGAGTAACAAGTTCATCATACAAGGGCAAGATGAAAAATAACCAAGTAGTCATAGTTGTACAAGGCCTCTTGTACTTTACCCTTCTTGTTTCATGAGTCACACATGGTTTCATGCAAACTAACTTATGAACAAACAAAATAAACAACAAAGCAAAGCAAGAGCAGAAGCGTAAATGAAAGTGAATCAAGTAAACAAACAAGCAAGCAAACAAACAAGAAAACAAAGCATGTAAGAAAACAAGCATGCAAGCAAACAACTGAAAGCAAACACTACTCCTAGTCCTACACTAACGCTGCATAGGCCTAATCACGTGAAGTTATACTTCCAATGCAACCACCGACGCATTGGTAGACCCATGTGAGAGAATTCTTTATCCGCGAGTAACCCAATTGTGCGAACCAGCATACAAGAAATATATGACAGTGAAGACAACCACACTTTGTGTTTCGAAGTTCACACATGACATAAGCGAGTGCATGTGCATGATGAACAATACGTGGACTTATCATGGTGCTATGTGACACTACATGTAGCTCTGAAGCAAAAACAAACTCTTGACCGAGACATGCAAGCAAACTAAAGAAACAAAGATAACTTGCGTCACGCATGAGTGCTTGAAATGTAAGACTCCTCCAATGCATGAGAAAATGTGATCATGCAGTTCGAGTGGAGGAAGTGTGATCTATGTGTGAAATGGATCTTCAATGCATACAGATGAGTTTCAAGGAGCCTTGGGTGATTGAAGAGTTTCATGATCGGAAGTGAGACTAACCCCAAGAGAGCAAGGACCTTACATAACCATCATATCAAGATGAATTGCCTCGACAGTCTAGGGTGTCTCAACTTCATCATGAGGTAGGTCATCATAAACCTGTGGCTTTGAAGGATCAATTACGATAGATTCAAGATCATGATAAAAAATGAAAGCAAATGGATCATGACTGCCACGGTCAGAAAAATCAATGAATTCTTCGACATCCTCATGATCAAATGAATCAAATAGAGGGGTAGATTAAAAGTGAATGAACTCATCCTCTATGTTTCTGAAATATATAGATGAAGGATCAAGTGGATCTTCAATGAATAACTTATCCTCTCCGTTGTCGAATGATGGACTAGCATCTAATGAGTCCTATGAGCGATCAACAATGGGTGTATCCATAGATGAAGACACACATACAAAATCATGGATGGCAGGTTCACCAAAGAAGCTAGGAAGGAACAAAGGGGGCTCTGACGGAAGTTGACACTAATTAGCACACAAGCGTTGTCTTTACACCAAGGTTCACTTCGAAGAGTACGTATTTTCCTTCAACGTATAACGGACTAAGAGTATCAAGTTCATCATACAGAGGCAAGATGACAGATAACCAAGTAGTCTTAGTTGTACAAGCGCTCTTGTACTCTACCCAGCTCGTTTCATGAGTCACACATGGTTTCATGCAAACTAACCTGCAAACGAATGAAATAAACAACAAAGCAAAGTAAGAGCAAAAGCGAAAATGAAAGCGAAACAAGTAAACAAACAAGAAAGCAAATAAAGCATGTAAGAAAACAAGAATGCAAGAAAACAAATGAAAGAAAACACTACTCCTACTCCTACACTAATGGTGCATGGGCCTAATCACGTGAAGTGATACTTCCAATGTAGCCATTGACGCATTGGTAGACCCATGTGAGTGAAGGCTTGGTCCACGAGTAACCGAGTTGTGCGGACCAGCATACAAGAAAGATATGACAGTGAAGACAGCCACACTTTGTGTTTCGAAGTGCACATAGGACATAAGTGAGTGCATGTGCATGACAGACAGTCTGTGGACTTATCATTGTGATGTGTGACACTACATGCAACTTTGAAGAAAAATCACACTCTTGACTGAGACATGCAAGAAAGCGAAAGAAACAAAGGTAACTTGCATCGCGCACCTGTGCTTGCAATGTAAGACTCGTCCAATGCATGAGAAATGAGATCGTGTAGTTCAAGTGGAGGAAGTGTGGTCTGTGCGTGAGATGGATCTTCAATGCATATAGATGAGTGCTGAGGAGCCTTGGGTGATTGAATAGTTTCATGATCAGAAGTGAGGCTAACCCCAAGAGAGCGAGGACCAGACATAACCATCAGCTCGAGCTGAAGTGCCACGACAGTCTTGGGTGTCTCAACTTCATCATGAGGTAGATCATCATAAAATAGTGGCTTCGAAATATCAACTATGATAGATTCATGATCATGATAAAAAATGGAAGAAAATGGATCACGACTGCCATGATCAGAAAAATCAATGAATTCTTCAGCATCCTCATGATTAGATGAATCAAACAAAGGGTAGATGAAGAGCGAATGAACTCATCCTCTGTGTTTCCGAAAAAAATAGATGAATGATCAAGTGGATCTTCAATGAATAACTTATCCTCTCCATTGTCAAAGGATGGACTAGCATCCGGTGAGTCCTACGAGTGATCAACAATGTGTGCATTCGTAGATGAAGACACACATACAAAATCATGGATGGCAGGTTCACCAAAGAAGCTAGGAAGGAAGTGAGGGGCCTCAGACGGAAGGGAGTCATCATTCACCGAGTGTTGATGTTCAATCTCCCACTCATACTCTTCATGAATGACAACGCATTTTGGTTGTGCAACACCAACTTCATCAGTGGGTTGTTCCTCATTCACAACAAGTGAAGAGTCCGGAATGAACAAACACAAGGCAACATCATCTGGAGGAACATCTGGGTTCGAAGACGGAGGTTGAAGAAAAGAATGAATATGGGAACTTGAAGGACTCACAACCAACTCTGCATGAAAATTAAGTGGAGTGATGTTAGGAGGGTGTGAAGAATGAAGAGATGTGCGAACATGTTCCTCAGTATAACTAGGAGATGGTGGAATGTTTGAATGAAAGGGAGGTGAACAGTCCATTGAGATAGTGCCTACTCCCACGTGGGTTGTGCAGTTCCATCAACGAAGTGTTGAAAAATGGCAACAAGAAATGCTAAAAATAGAAGTGCTAAAAATAGAAGTTTGGGTACCAATGTTGGATTGGGCAACAGGGAATGAAAAATGGAAGTGCTAAAAACAGAAGTTCTATTTTTAGCAGTTTAGGATGGAATCCTATTTTAGTCAGTCCCTGGACTAAAAATAGGAAGTAAAATTCGAATTTGAACTTAACAACTATTTGAAAATAAATTAATTAATTCTCCATGAGCTAATTAGTTGTGAAAAATCAAACATGAAGTCTATGTGAGGACATGCAACAGTTTATCTATTAATTGAGGAATTTATCCATCAGTTAAAGAGATAATGATGAGCTCTAATTTGAGATGTAATTAGTTGGCTCAGTTAACTGATTCAAGTCCAGTTAGATTGATTTAAACAGTTTGTTTAAATTAATGTGAGTTTAGTTAGTTAATGCTTGCATGCATGTAACTGTTGCACTTCAGATAACTGTATATTCTCTCATAAATAACTCATGCATGTTAGTTCAGAGAAAGACCCAATTGAGATCAGAGGAGGGACAATGTACTATCAGTTGGATGGATTTTTCCTATAAAGGAAAATCATCCAAGCAGAAGGATTAATGTTCCTTGAGGATTGTGCAGTTTTACAGGGTGTGAGATCAATGTGAGCGATCAGTGTTACACTTGGTAACAGGAGGATCACCCAGGAAAAACTGTGCAAGGAAATAAGAGGCTTGGAGGAAAGAGGAGAAGGCTTAGGAGAAGTCTTGATTTCCTGTGAGCATCTAGGAGGATTGCACTAAGAGCTGGCTAGCTATGAAAGCTAAGGCTTTGTGTAACCCTGATGTATTTCCACCTTCATATGTGAGGATTGCACTGAGAGCTGGCTAGCTGTGTGAGAGCTAAGGCTTTGTATAAATCCTATGTATGATAATACAGAGTTGGGGTTTTAGGCTAAGGCTTTCCCCGGGTTATATCTTTTGTGTTATGTGCGATTGATTTCTCCATATCAGTATATGTGTTCTTATTAATGTTGCTCATGTTCGATTAAGCTTCCTCTAAATTGTTTGTAGAAGTAGATCAAATGTTTTGCTTTAGTATATTGCATTACCAGGTGATCTATAGGTGGGAATTTCTACATGGTATTAGAGCGAGGTTTTGCAGAAAATTTCTACATGGTATCGGAGCAAAGGTGATCAAAGGAGAGAACTGTATACTGAGAGGAGATTTCAAAGTTTTGAGTTTGGGGCCGAGAGTTTGCAGAGAAGATCTGAAAATTTATATACAAACAAATATCATATTTGGATTCCTTGTAGAAAAATACCCAAATTCATAATAAAAATTGGCTGAATCAGAGTTAGGATGAGGGAGATATTGCTGACTTCAAATCAGCTCTTTTTCTAGGAAATTTCATGATGGCGGGAAAGATGAAATAGATTGGTGTGCTAGCCAAGAAATTGTATGCACTTGAGGTACAAGATGCATGCAAAACCTTGAGGAGCAAGGCAAAGGTTAGATACTTGGTGGTTGAGAGGGAGAGTAAATTACCTCTCAACATGCAACGCCAAAAGAAGTCTCAGACAATTGTGGAGGAGCCACAATTGGTGAAGCAGCTTTAGGAGGTTGTGGAGAAGCCACAAATAGAGAGACTAAGAAGAGATCGAGTAGAGACATCTACTCATGTAGAGACCTCCATTAGGGGGAAACTTTGAGCCAAGTGGGAAGAGGGATTACATGCAGCCATACCTCCAGGTAGGAGGTGGGGCGATGTGGAGTGATTGTCCCAAGGAGGAGGGGCAGGATCCTTGAGGTACCCAACCTATTTGATTTGACTTTGCTATAGGAGCCCTGATGACGAGTAGCAAGACTGACTGATTAGGTAGAGACAGATGTGGATGGAGCGACAAAGAGAGCTACAGTGCAGGAATCCCAAGACAGCGCAAAGCTAGTAGGCTGCAACAATGCGAGAGGAACAAGTGTGTTGCACCAGTCCAGGATGGCACAGAGAGGGGTGCAATGGTGCGAGATGCATGGAGATGTTGTAGTAGCTCAGAAGTTAGAGAGGGAGCACTTGTCAGTAGCAGGTAGAGCTTCAGCATCAGAGTATGTTGCTAGCCCAACAAAGAGGTCAATTATGATTTTTTTTGTTTCTAGAGTTGTTGGAGCAACCACACTTGATAGAAGTGTTGCATGCAGAAAATTCCAAAGGTATAAGATCAGGTTCAATTTGAACGTCTTTCTTGTTGAGAGGGAGCATCGAAAAATGGCAACAAGAAATGATAAAAAAAGAAGTTTTAAAAATAGCACTGCTAAAAATAGCAGTTTGGGTACTAGTGCTGGATTGGGCAACAGGGAATGAAAACTGGAAGTGCTAAAAATAGAATTTCTATTTTTAGCAGTTCAGGATGAATTCCTATTTTAGTCAATCCCTGGACTAAAAATAGGAAGTAAAATTCGAATTTGAACTTAACAACTGTTTGAAAATAAACTAATTAATTCTCCATGAGTTAATTAGTTGTGAAAAATCAAACATGAAGTCTATGTGAGGACATGCAATAGTTTATCTATTAATTGAGGAATTTGTCCATCAGTTAAAGAGATAAGGATGAGTTCTAATTTGATATGTAATTAGTTGGCTCAGTTAACCGAGTCAAGTCCAATTAGATTGATTTAAACAGTTTGTTTAAATTAATGTGAGTTTAGTTAGTTAACGCTTGCATGCATGTAACTGCTACACTTCAGATAACTGAATATTTTCTCATAAATAACTCATGAATGTCAGTTCAGAGAAAGACCCAGTTGAGATCAGAGGAGGGACAATGTACTATCAGTTGGATGGATTTTTCCTATAAAGGAAAATCATCCAAGTAGAAGGATTAATGTTCCTTGAGGATTGTGCAGTTTTACAGGGTGTGAGATCAGTGTTACACATGGTAACAGGAGGATCACCCAGGAAAAATTGCGCAAGGAAATAGGAGGCTTGAAGGGCAGAGGAGAAGGCTTAGGAGAAGTCTTGATTGCTTGTGAGCATCCAGGAGGATTGCACTGAGAGCTGGCTAGCTATGAGAGCTAAGGCTTTATGTAATCCTGATGTTTTTCCACCTCCATTTGTGAGGATTGTACTGATAGCTATCTAGCTGTGTGAGAGCTAAGGCTTTGTATAAATCCTATGCATGATAATATAGAGTTGGGGTTTTAGGCTGAGGCTTTCCCTGGGTTATATCTTCTATGTTAAGTGTGATTGATTTCTCCATATCAGTTATATGTGTTCTTATTAAGGTTGCTCATTTTCGATTAAGCTTCCGCTAAATTGTTTGTAGAAGTAGATCAAATGTTTTGCTTTAGTATATTGCATTACCAAGTGATATACAGGTGGGAATTTCTACACGAAGAAGGCTGAGTGAGGTTTGACATCAAGATTTCTCTTAGGACGGGCAGATTTCTAGAGACAATACTCGAACTGGTCCCAAAGATAAGCGAACTTCATCTGGCTCTTCGGAGCTTGAAACTGTAAGTCATGGAAGCGTTGCCAGAAATCAATAATGGATTCATGCGGAGCCCTCCGTTGTTGTAACAGTTTCCTGTCAAGATGGTCTGGATGAAAATGATGGAACGTGTCTTCAATAAGATCATAGAAGTGCTTACATGAGTGCACGCTGTCGACCGGTACGCTGAGCACCCAAAGAAATGGGGATTCACGAAGTGAGAATGCAATCAGCAGACCGGCTTATTCGTTAGTAAACTCATATTCCTCATAAATCATGGAAAGGAAGTTATCTAAGTGCTCAGGCCAGGCCACTTCGCCTTCACCATCGTACATGTGAGTGGACAAGAGATTGAAAAGCTTCCCCGAGATGGAGAGATCTTCATGATTTTACAAACACCTCGGGGGGAAGAAGAATGCAAGATTCCATGAAAGATATGCAAAGTTTCAAAACTAGATGAGAGGACAGTGTTTGTCATCGGGCCCTCCTTCTAGTGCCAGAAATGTTGATGATTCTGGACCCACCAACATGTCAAGGGGATCTCCTCGGTAAGAAGTCCCAATTAGAACTCAGACTGTTTGGTGTAGGATTCCTAGAAGTGGGTCGTAAGGTAATGCTTTGACTATGATGTCGCACAAAGGCAAGTAAGATAACTCTGCCAGTAGCAAGGCTGTGACTGATGCAGTGAGTCAAGGAATGAGTATGAGATGTTCCAACACTTCAAAGGGGGGAGGAAGGTGAAGGTGAGTTCCAAGTTGAAAGGGATCGTTCACAACTCTGCTAGGAACACACCACACAAAGGACATATACAACTTCTGGTAGAGCAGTCAGCATAGATGCGGTAGTCCCAGCATACAAGGTAAGATAACCTGAACAACACTCACCGATCAGTCCGAGACGAGTGTGACGGTTAATATAACAAAGTTCAGAGAAAGGTCTATCTAGTGCTCGACAGAGTAGTCGACCCAAACGGTGACATCATTAACAACATATGCAACACATTAACAACAAGATTCATATAATTGCATGTGAATCAGTTCATACAAAAGTACGTAAGTTAAACAACATATATCATTAAGGCCACTAGATCAGTCCAACTAAAATAACAACATATGCATGAAAATGTGCTAGATTTTATTATATAAAGAAGTGTAAGTCACAATCATACAATACACCATGTAAACCTACTAGTCCTATCAGTAGAACGTTACAGCCACATTTGCCAGCTCCTCCAAAGAGATGTACTAACGTCGTGTAGTGGAGAAGCCAAGGCGCATTACAATACTATCCAATCCTTCTTCAAGATAGTCTTAGTAGAAGCTTAGCTGACCAAAAGCCTATACAATGAGTTATGAGGGACTATTTATAGCAAAGGGTGGGGTGACCCTTGACGTTCCCCTTTGTGATAGATCAACTACCCTCATGACTCTTCACCTACTCTATAACTGTTACATCCAACTGTTGACACTCGACTTACAGTTGACATGACTCAACATTAAAATGCACATGTACTCATGTGAGACAACATGGCTTGAGCAAGCCTTGCAAGACATCACTAACACTCGGTCCATTGTGGTGAGACCAACTTGTTGACATGCTTGTGATAGTGAAGTTGGTGAGTTGATGCCAAGCTTGGTCGTCCGTGATGGTGCGCATGTACCTCATGGTGACATCTTGCTAAAGTGAACTCTTGCCTCTATTGCAACCAGTGCATTGGTTCAACCCTTTCATCCAACTCATGTGCTAACGTGCGCATGGTCTTCTTGGGTATGGTTGAACTGGCAACACATTAATGCAAAGTGTCTGTGCTAAATTGAAAGTGTGTGCTAGTGGTCATGCGCATGGTATTCTTGGGTATGGTTGAACCGAAAACACACTGATGCATCGTGTCCATGATGATCTCCAAGCGTGTGTTGGCGGTCATGCGCATCAACTTGTCGAAGTACATGTGCAGCCCCAGTTGGACTTGCTTATTATATTCACCTTGGTGAGTGCGTTGAATGGGTTGGATCACATGCGTGCACTCAACGACATACACACTCTTGGATGCCTTCCATGCGATTGACAACATTGCTCACCATGTTTTCTCTGTGTCAGCGGCTGGGATAGATCCTTAACTCGTACTGGCGTAGTTTCATCCGCTAGTGCATGTTGCGCCCACTGTTGTTCATGTTCTTGTTGCAACTCATTGGACTATTTGTGCAGATTCATGTTCTTCCTGAATTATTGTTTTAGCACATGAAACTCCTTCTTTGTTCCATCTTCTACCTTCGCACGATGTTCACGCCGCCACTTCATAGCCTGAGTCTCCAAATTTCTTTCATTATCAGTGGATCTGCTTGATCTTGCAACTTTTCTCTGCCTCTATGTTGTTAACAACCTTCCTCTTGTGTTCGATGTGTTCGCTTCATTTGTTGCGTTCGCTGCATTCAGTATGTTTCCTTCAGCTACTATTAATGATGCTGCTTGTTGTGATGTTGTTGCTTGATGTCCTTGTCCACGAACAACTTGATGTTTTCGTGAGTAGGTAATCCCATGGACACTTGATCGATTGCATCCCCAAGCATGCTCTAAACAGCGTCTTCGTCTCCGCTCTCTTGGAAACCATTATACCTATAATGATGACAGGTAAGTTAACATCTGTGATACCTGGAGACATGGAAACTCTCATAGCAAGAAATATCTGAGTCGAAAACAAAAATGAACATGAGAACTAACTTGCAACATATTTGGGTGAATGATCATGAAGGTAGCATAATTTTGGTCAAGAGACTAGCTGCCAAGACTGCACAAGGCACAGTCTGGGCTACTGGGAGACTGAATGAATGTTGGAACTACAAAATGGGCAATCCTGTTGGGCAGTTGGCTATTGGGATTGAGGAATGTGTGATTCCTGTTGGGAAAGACTGCTAGCCTAGGGAAAAATTTACCTAAATTTTTGGGCCAAGAAGCCACTGACCTCAAGAAATGCACAATTTAGTCCAGGAAGTCAGTGTTGGGCTAGAATGCACAAATCTAGAGAGGAAGGCAAGCCTTCCTTCTCCATATTGTGCAATGCAACCTTGGTGAAGGCAGAGACTGGGCCAAGGTTAGCCCGATTCGCCGATGGGAAACTCAAAACAAGTTAGTCAATTAAATGCATGGCGACACGTGATAGCAGAAGTGATAAACTATGCATGCAAAACATGAATGTAAGATTGAGAAAATAGATCAACATGAATGTGGGTGAGGCCATTCGCCAGTTGGACGAACGTCTGTGCAAAACAGTTTCATGCATGCGATAATAGTGAGATAGCGACGAAAATTGAAACAGAGCTAGGACAAGCTAGAATATCTGTAAACAACAACAGGAGTTCAAAGAAATCAAGCAAACAATACTCATACAAGCAAAAACCCAAAAATCAATAGAAAAACACCACAAGGCATGGGAAGCAAGCTTATCCCAAAACAACTGATCTGAATGTTCCATCTACTCCTAGATGTGATGTGGGATGTCAGAGCTACAAGGTTGATGTGAGGAATGAGCTCTAAAATGTCTAGTTGATAAGTTTTGATAACATTGAGGTTATGACGTGCATGTCACAAATCTAGGGGAAGCGACAGTTGGAGGGAGGTTTCAGAATTACTCCTTGAATGTAACCTCCAATTGCTAAACATAGATCCCTGAAATGAGGGATGCCTTTGCATGCTGCCTTGGGAGAAGCAGCTATGCATGCAAGTCAGTTTTGCTCAATCCCGGAGGGAACTAATCAACTCAACTGCACATACAAGAGACTGCTTGTCTTCTAGAGAAAAATGTGCATTCCTAACTATAGGTTGGGCTGACTGCCCAAAGGGATTACATAATTTCTCGGCCCAACAGCTGACTACTGCCTAGATTTGCGCAAATCTTGGGTTGAAATGCTTGTTGATGGGAAAAATTACACAATTCCTGCTGGGAGGGTTGGCTTGAAAGATTGCGCAATCCTAGAACCCAGCAAGCTGTCAGAGGGAATTGCACAATTCCTAGAGGGAAAGGTTGGTTTCCTTCCAGAAATGTGCAAATTTCATTGGGAAGTTGCTCAGCCTGCAGCTGGACCAAGTCCGGACGAGTAGCCTATAAAAGGAAAAGATCAAACTGTGATCGACAGGCTACCTTTGAGCAAGAAAGAGACTGAAGCTTAAGGACTTGAATAAGCAAGGAAAGTTGTTGTGAAGGTTGGTAGGGAGGCTTCAAAATAGGTTAAGGCAAAATTTTTGAGGGTGGTTTTAGTCGCTACAACAAATCCAAGGCTCTAAACTTGCTTTAAAATAGACCTTCAAACTTGATCATAATTTAGTGCTCTAACTAGACCTCAATGAAACCTTAAACTCCCTACAATAGGTCCTGCATTAGAAGCTCATGAGGCCCGAAAAATTAAAGAGGTCTTGTCATAAGATAGTTCATTGAAAAGTACTTACAAGAGGAGGATATGAGGGTCACTATAATAGAAATGTCTTGGGTTGAGAGGGTCCTCAACAAGTGAACATTGGAGGTATATTAGGAGCATAAAACATTATTAATTATTGTCTATTCAATGACCACAACCAATAATGAGTTTCATGCCACCACCCCATGGGGTTTCATCCCACTAACTAGGGTTACTAACTTGAAACAAGAATAAATATCAAACCGTGAAGAACTACATGGCGTGCCATATGTCAATGGAAACATATCGATGAGTATAATCCATCTAGAAGATCCTTGACTTGGAATAGAAATATTTGTTGAGACAAAATTCCCATGCAATATCGGGGTGGCCCCTGGTGTTTCTTGGGTTGACATCAATGAAAACCACAGATCAACAATCTCCCCCTTTGGCATTGATGGAAGCACAAGTACTCTGCCTATGATCATTACACCTCTTCCTACTGCCTTCTCTCCCCATTTGGCATCAATGGAAAAAGGTAACTCCCCCTTACAAATTGTCATCATGTGGACCTATACACACCTCCACTCCCCCTTTCTACTTAGTTAGATAAGAGAAAGAGTCTAATGAGAACTTGGGATAATCCTAAGCTTTTGGCGAAGATACTCAAATGCTTCATGAGGTAATGGTTTGGTAAAGATGTCAGCAATTTATTCCTTTGTGCCAACATATTCAAGCTTGATATTCTTTTCGACGGCCTTCTTTCTAATGAAATGATATTTGATCGAAATGTGCTTTGTTTTGGAATGTGTCATAGGATTCTTGGAGATATGGATGGCATTGGTGTTATCGCAGAAGATGGGAATAGGCTCATCAAACTTTACTTGAATATCTTGCTAGGTTTTCTTCATCCAGAGAACTTGAGTACAACAAGATGTTGTCGCGATATATTTCGCTTCCGCTATGGATAACGAGATTGAATACTTCATTTTACTTAACCATGAAACAAGGCAACCACATGTTGGGCCGTTAATATGTCATTATTATTATCACTTTTGAACGCCTATTCCACCCATTTCTACTCTTCTTTATCATGTCATTTATCATGGTTTATCATATAATTCCATCTTATAATGATTTATGCTCTTATGGAAAAATATTATTTATTCTCATTTATTTTTAATAAATTGATGATTATGCATGATTTTATCAATGATGGTTTATTAATAAATTGGTTGTAACATTATTCACCATTTTTAGCCTCTAAGATAATTTCCAGATTGAAGATTTGATCATTAAATATTCCAAATCAGAAATTCACTGGAATAAGAAGTGACAGTTTTCCGGTTGAGATTCTGGGCAAATGAAGAAGATCTGGAAAATCCAGAACATGGGTTTTTTCCAGAATGGACCAAATTAACTTTATTAAAGAATGATTTTCCCAAATTTGGCTTGTATTGAGAGAAATGCAGGTTTCTTTGAGCACAATTTTCTCAGACTTGTTGTTGCGGCCGTCCTCCAAATCTCAGCTGCAAAGCCAAATTCACCTTGCTCTTGTTGAAAGATGGATGGAAATATATTTTCTTATTGATCAATTGGTTAGAAACAATCCAATTTTGTAATAATGATCATATTGTAATCATCACAGTTGTAACTGCTCTATGCTCTCTGTGTATTTAAATCAAAACAGAGATCAGAGAAGGGGAATGATGAATTCAGAAGGGAGGATGGCTGAGAGATGGAGAGATTTCTTGTTGTAATTATACAATTCCTTATCAACTCCCATTGATTAAACAGAGATCAAATGTTTGTAAACGCTGTTATGCATGATTAATAAAAGAACGTGTTGTCATTTAACTTCTTAGTTCTGCAGTAGCTCAGTGGCGTTTCACCGGTGGTTGAGGGCTTAGCCCTGGTGGATCGATCCGTTGTTTGTATCTCTACCTTTTCATTATTTTTGTGAGATAGTTCATATTTGCTTTTATTACAGTTCGCAAGTTAATTGGTATGTTGTTTAATTGCTTCGATATCAGTGTGTTATATTAACGAATCGCGTTGTTGTTCTTTTATTATTTAACAAGAATCTCAACACTGTATAATTTATCTTGTTAATGCCTTAATAGAGCTTCGTTGTTCTATTTCAATTATGGTTTCATTCCACTTGCTGTTCTGTTTAATTGATATTGATTACAGATTGTTGTTCAATAGAATTGGTTATTCAATTCCATTAATTAGAGTTTGTTGTTCAGATTTATTAAATAGGATTCAGTTAATTCCTTTAATTACAGTTTTCTGTCCATTTACTTTGCTATTCATTTATGTTGATTAATCGCAAAGAGTTTGCTTTTAAAGAGTTTTCCTAGTTTACTTTTAATAGCAGCTTTAGTTCAATTTCTATTTCCTTTTAATTGCTTTAAAGCAGGACTGTCAATTGTAGAGAACATTGGTTCCTCATTCCCAGATTGATTGTCTTGTTCTAGTTTGATTTCAATTGCATCAATCTCTATAGGAATGAGTCATTGCTACTGTATCCTCGATTGATGGTTGTTTGAGTGAATGATTTAGTTCAGAACATTTCAGTTTCTTGTTGTTCCGATTATATTTTGTTTCCAACATTCATTTACTTTTGGATTTTAAGCACTATACTACAAAACATTACTCTTGAGTAAATAGCCGCCTCAGACTGAGTACACTCTTGAAATAGAAAATCATCCCTGGGTTGACAATTAAAGTGAAGATAATTAGGAGTTAAAAAGACACATTTTTATCTCTCAACATTTTGGCGCCATTGCCGGGGAGAGTGTAGCCATTTCTAAAGAGTAGTGTGCATTTGATGGGTGTCTGTTAGGAAAGAGTTGGGTATTAAAAACGGAAGGTAAGACCCTGCGTACGGAGCATGTATAAGCCCTACTCCTCTGCCCACTTTCCAACAGGATTGTTAAAGAACTTAGGGTAGAAATAAATGTTTGAATTTCTGTGTGAATGACTAAAAATAAATAAATTGAAAAACAAATTTCATGATTTCACTTAAGTGGTGATGTAAACACCACCAACTAATTGACAGGAACATTTTAAGAAGGAGCCTCAAAGAAACACATGAAGAACATCTTTTATTATGGTAAGAAATGGCTCACATTTCTACTTTTGAATTTCCTATCAAAGATCTAGGAGGAGTGACACAAATGCATATAACTCCCCCATCTTCTCTACCAAATTTTCATGGTTTGACAAATGAAGACCCAGATACATTCTTATTTGAGTTCAAAATACTTTGTAGAGGATATGATTATTGTACTAATGATCAAAGGTTGAAAGTGTTTCCTCTTACTCTAAAAGGAGTAGCTCTCCGATGGTTCATGAGCCTAGGTGGGAACTGCATCCAAACATGGGAGGACATGAAAAACATATTCTTGAAGAAGTACCAAGACTATTGCAAGGCCGATGAAGATATTTTCAATATGATACAAGGGGAAGATGAAAACTTGGAGGACTATGTAGATCGATTTCAATACAACATTCAAAAATCAAAACATAAGCATTTGGAAAAAGAGATCTTAAAAACACTCCTTAAAGGAATCAAAGATGAATTTTTAGAACTCTTAAATCTGATAGGAAAAGGTGATGTCTTTCAGTTGTCATATGATGATGTTTGTGAATTGTGCATAAGGTATTCAAGAAGAATCTCCAAGGCTGATAAGAATTCTATTGACGGTTGTTCTTTCTTTTCCAAATCTGCTACAAGAATAGGAGACATAAGAGTTGAAATCAATGTTTTATTTGAAAATTTTAAATTTGATTTTATTAGCTCTCTAAGTTCAAAAATGGATGTTTTGCAGGTTCAGAAAAATCAAGAATTTGATGAAGTGTTTTTCCCTCATGACCGAAAGGAGCATCTCATAGATACTCACTCTTCTTTAACTAGGATGGAAGTAGCATATCAAAGAGATGAGGAAGCTACAACAAGGCCAAAACCATGGAAATCATGGCCTACAGGTATGGTTCAAAACACTTCTTCTCCATTCTCTTACTTGCATAATCCATTATGGAATACTAATGTGTTAGGGCAACCTTGTCAATCTCAATATAACCACTACCAATCTTGTCTACAAGTCTGGCATGGTTCACCTTATAGTTGCATGACTACTCTCCCTCATCTTGTAGCACAAACAAATTCTCCATATTCTTCACTAGCTCTTCCACAACATGTTGCTTGCCCATCAAAACCATCCACACAACCCAATCAACGACATCATCAAAATGCTCCATTCCGTACACAATTTCCTGCTCAACTAATTCTACACCCTCACCATAACAAACCAATACAACATGCTTACAGTGTTGAACTGCAAAATTTACCCACCCTTCCCACCCATTCCATCTCACATGCACCATTAGAGAAAACTTATATTGAGATTCAAAATGTTTCAAATTCAAAAATTGTAGAAGTTATGGAAGAAAGTGAGGTTACTTCTAGTTTGCATCAACAAGCCGTTTTAAAAGCTCAAGAACTTCATGGTATGATGAATATGGAAAATCAACAAAGTAAAGGATATATTGAAGATTGGTTTCACTCCATCATTTGTTTGCAGCATCACTCCATACTTCAACAATCTTTTACACCATTTTTTTAAGGGAAGTTGGCTTCTCATACCCTAATATTCATTAATATGCATTTTTCAAATTTGGGTATGTGCATACTTGAAGCCTTATTTCAAAAATGGTTCCACTAGAAGTACTCATATAAGTACTCATATTCATTTTTCAAATCAAAATAGATTAATGTAAAAAATTAAAATAAATAAGGACATAAATAAATGCATTTTGTTTTTAATGTAAAAATAGTTGTTTTTGTTGCAACACGCTATGGAAATCAACATCGATGATAATTTTTTTAACTCATTTGTGTAGGTAGATAATTTATAATGGAAATAATAGTTTTACAAACACTCGTATTCATTTTTATCACCAATTTGGAAAAAATGTTTGAATATCATATTTTTTGGCTTGTGGGCTTGATGGAATTTCCAAAAATGCAGTCGGGACAGTCATGTTTTGAGGGACGAAAAGGAAATATTTTTAAAACCTGTTTCTATCCTAGGTAGCCCTTGATGTCTACTTTCCAACCAAATTTGAATCACTCAATTTGGATTTGAAACAAAAAGGTTAGAACCAAAACATAAACAAGGTGACTAGTAGGCAACTCAGGAACACAGATGGGACAGTCAGTTTTTGAACATCTAAATGACAATATTTTTAAAACCTGTTTCTATCCTAAGTAGCTCTAGATGTCTAGTTTCCAACCCAATTTTAATCACTCAATTTGGATTTGAAATGAAAAATTTAGAACCAAAACATTGACAGGGTGTCTAGTGGGCAACTTAGGAACAGAGTTGGGACAGTCGGTTTTTGGAGGCCTAAATGACCATATTTTTAAAACATGTTTCAATGGTAGCTTCCCTTATGAATCTAGTTTACAAATTAATTTGAATCACTCCTTTTCGATATCATATGGGGAAGCTATGATCAAAATACTGATTGTCTATTGTAAATCGACACTCTTAAAACTCTGTCTTTCCAGTTGTTCCTTAGAGTATTTGACATATCAATTCTTCTTGTCTTCAAAACCTGTTTCTATTGGAGATAAATAAATGAATCTAATTTCATTTCCAATTTGAATCATTCGAATCTGACATCAAACGAAGAATCTATTCTTAAAACATTCACTGTTGTTCTAAGTGGGGTAATCGAAAATGACTCTGTTATGCAGGTTGTTATAAGTAAAATTGACATATCATATCATTGAATTTTTAAAACCTATTTCTATTGGAGATACACATTTGAATTAGCTCTCATCTGGATTTGGAATCACTCAATTTGGACGAAAAACAAAGAAGTTGTGATTAAAACACTGCTGATTAGTATGGTCGACCACTGCTCTCCTGCAGGTGACAAATAAATTTTACTTTGTTATTTTCTCAGTGGATTTGTTATACAAAGTAACTACTTGTTGTTTTTTTGCATAATTCTTGGATTAGGAGAACCTGATCACCTCTCTTTATCCACGATTTAATGTTTTATTGTAGGTAGACACTCGTTTTTTTGCAGGTCCTAAGAGAAAAAGAAGATCAATTTATGGACGAGTCATTCTTGAAAGAAATTTTAATGAAACAAGGGAATTTCATCCAACTCATTACCCAATGGATTCATAATAGAAGAAATGAAGAATTGATTTCCATTTGAAGATTCATGTCTTGTCACTTCTGCACTTTCACATTTTTTGTTATTCATTTTCGAAGGAACAACATCGCATTTTTTGTTGTTCCTCTTAAGGAACAACACTTTTTCACATGAATTTTTTTGTTGTTCCCTACAAGGAACAATACCTTTTTCATGTGTATTTTTGTTTTTTGGTGTGCATTTCTTTTGCTGTTCCCTACAAGGAACAACATTTTTTGAGTGTTTTTGTTGTTCCTTCAAAGGAACAACACTTTAGGGAGTATTTTCGAGAACAACCCATTCTTCCTCTTGTGGGATTATTCCTAGTTCATCTCAACCACATTTTACTTATTCCCTTTCATGGCATGAAGTACACTACTTTTATGAGGAAAAGAATTATAGATTCTATTGAAGCGAGCTAATGTCATTCATGTTATGATCTTTAACAAGACAACTCCTTGATGATAGATTCTTTTCAAAAGGGACACAATTATTTATATACAACTTTACTGCATTGTTTTCTATTGAACATGATATTGATTGATCATCTTAATACCATGTTGGTTCCACCCTTCCTGGTTATAATCTTCTCTGTCTGTAATAACTGAGATTATGGGTATATTTTTTCTATTGACATGTTCAACTTCTTCCACCATCCCTGCTCTTAAGGAGTACTGAGCCTCCCTCTTTTTATCATAAACATGTGGAATAACAACAAAATTTTGTTCGCAGATGGAGGATAGGGGGTCTCATTACGAGCTAGCCTACCATGTTCATAAGGTTGTAACAAAGTGACATTCCCATTATGGCCACCACACCAGGGTTATGATCCATTGGATAGCCAAATTATCATTGGAACAGGAAGTCTCATCACGAGCTGGCCTGATCACTTTTGCTACATCCCAGTGAATGGCAGTGTGGTTATCTGGTTACCACGCCAGCACACTGATCTCTTATGTAGAACAGCACTGGAACTCTCCATTTATAAATTGAGGATCCTGGCTCATATGGATTAAAAAGCAACCCTATCGAGGCTATGGATGCCTGCTGGCAACAAAGGCTCTGCTTATGGTATTGAAGTTATATCTTATCGTCAATTATTACTATAATACCCTTTTCTTATTTTTTCTTTTTATCGGAGAAGTTATTTCCTTAATTTTTTCCCTATTTTGAACTTTTACGCATGAGAAACTATTTTTTGATCAATCACATCATTTTAAGGTAGAATACCGTCTGCAAAACATCTTTTTGGCATATTGTTGTTCTTTTTCTTTTTCACATAACTTATCATTAATCCAAAGTGTCCTATCTTTTATTCATAACTATCTTTACACACTCTGCTCTCATTATAACCATAACTCTCGCCGTCCTATCATTGATATGTGTACTCTACTTCATTTACTGTTGTATTGTTCATTCCCTTGCCTTGTCATCAACACAACACCTTTCATATGCTTTATGGTCATGGAATCCCTTTTCCAATTGGAGGGGGGAATGTATGCATTATGGGATAGCATGCGATATGATTACTGCACTCTGCCATAACTTGTTGATTTGACAAAATATTAGTATTGCATGTATACAAAAGTTTTTCTGATTGAAATTTTTACATGCATCTTAATCTGTTGCTATTCAAAACTAACACTATGGATTCAAGAACATTGTATGCAAAATAGTGATTTGTTTACAGGAGAACAACAAGTATGGGGGGAAACTCTATTCGCAGCATGACCACACTATTGCAACTAACAAAAGAGGCTCGAGCAACTCGCGAACGTGAACAATTGTTCAGGCGTGATGTGTTTGTCTAGATTCCACCTTTTGCATCACTTTCAACACCAACTCTTCCTACATCAGCTTCAACAAATGCCAGTACATATATGTCATTCCGCATTTTTCTTTTTGGAGGTAAAACTTGAGGTAAAATAGCATAATTTTCTGATTTATTACAAATTTAGGAGAATTTCATGAAAATCCATTGAGCATTATTTATCATCCTTCATTTCACAGCTTTACCACTTCTCATTTTTCAGAGACATCATCTTTCAGTTTGGGGGAGTGTTTCTTTCACTCATTTCTTTCTTATGACCATGTCATTAATATTCTTTATCATCCATTGCTATTCTTATTCATTCTCAACCCCTCCCTTATTCCATATTGTTTTACACCAAGCATAGAATTCAACAGATGGTAGCAACCACCTCAATTTGTTTTTCTAGCATTGCATGAGGGCATGATAATTCTTTAGAGAGGGGGAGGAATTTCTATGCATGATGGATGTTTTCTACTTCCTTTCTCATTTAAGGCATACAATTTCAGTGCAGAAACTGATTTCCACATATTTTTAAAACTATGAACTCAATTCTTGTGATCTCTGGAAAACACAGATGTATTATTAAAATACAAAAACCCAGATAATTTCAAGTTAAATTGGTTCATAAAATTTCGAAAATCATGCACTCTCACCTACATCAATTTTTCTTATATCTCATAATCTGTGCATCAAAACGATCTGATCTTTGGATCATAGAGGCATTCATATATTATAAGTTTACTTGCAACATTTCAACAAAATCTGGTTTGTAGTTTTTGGGAAAGAATGAAGGTTGCTGTCACTTATATCATATTTTGCTGCAACTTCATATGCACATAACTTGAACGTCAATGTAAAAATTGTTATGCCTTCATCAAGATTGCTAAAATTGAATATTCATTAATTAAGGAAGAATTCATTTGTTCTATCCATTTCATGAGCTGGGATGAACAATTTTTTTATTGCTTGGTTAACATATGGGTTTTGTCTTTGGGTTGCATGAAGACATGCAATATATTCAATTTTTTGTTGCATGAGGACATGCAATATATTCAGTGTGGGGGTATGTTAAGCCATTAATATGTCATTATTATTATCACTTTTGAATGCCTATTCCACCCATTTCTACTCTTCTTTATCATGTCATTTATCATGGTTTATCATATAATTCCATCTTATAATGATTTATGCTCTTATGGAAAAATATTATTTATTCTCCTTTATTTTTAGTAAATTGATAATTATGCATGATTTTATCAATGATAGTTTATTAATAAATTGGTTGTAACATTATTCACCATTTTTAGCCTCCAAGATAATTTCCAGATTAAAGATTTGATCATTAAATATTCCAAATCTGAAATTCGTTGGAATAAGAAGTGATAGTTTTGCGGTTAAGATTCTGGGCAAATGAAGAAGAATCAGGAAAATCCAGAACATGGGTTTTGTCCAGAACGGACCAAATTAACTTTTGTGAATAATGGTTTTCCCAAATTCAGCTTGTAGTGAGAGAAACGCAGGATTCTTTGAGCATGATTTTCTCAGACTTGTTGTTGCGGCCGTCCTCCAAATCTCAGCTGCAAAGCCAAATTCGCCTTGCTCTTGTTGAAAGATGGATGGAAATATATTTTCTTGTTGATCAATTGGTTAGAAACAATCCAATTATGTAATAATGATCATATTTTAATCATCATAGTTGTAATTTCTCTCTGCTCTCTGTGTATTTAAATCAAAACAAAGATCGGAGAAGGGGAATGATGAATTCAGAAGGGACGATGGCTGAGAGATGGAGAGATTTCTTGTTGTAATTATACAATTCCTTATTGACTATTATTGATAAAACAGAGATCGAATGTTTGTAAATGTTGGTATGCATGATTAATATAAGAACATGTTGTCGTTTAACTTCTTAGTTCTGCAGTAACCCAATGGCGTTTCACCAGTGGTTGAGGGCCCGGCCCTGGTGGATCGATCCATTGTTTGTATCTCTACCCTTTCATTATTGTTGTGAGATAGTTCATATTTTCTTTTGTTACAGTTTGCAAGTTAATCAGTGTGTTGTTTAATTGCTTTTATATCAGTGCGTTATATTAACGAATCGCGTTGTTGTTCTTTTATTATTTAACAAGAATCTCAACACTGTATAATTTATCTTGTTAGTTCCTTAATAGAGCTTCGCTGTTCTATTTCAATTATGGTTTCATTCCACTTGCTGTTCTGTTTGATTGATATTCATTACAAATTGTTGTTCAATAGGATTGGTTATTCAATTCCATTAATTAGAGTTTGTTGTTCAGATTTATTAAATAGGATTCGTTGTTTAATTCCTTTAATTACAGTTTGTTGTCCATTTACTTTACTGTTCATTTATGTTGATTAATTGCAAAGAGTTTGCTTTTAAACAATTTTCCTAGTTTACTTTCAATAGCAGCTTTAGTTCAATTTCTATTTCCTTTTAATTGCTTTAAAGCAGGACTATCAATTGTAGAAAACATTGGTTCCTCGTTCCCAGATTGATTGTCTTGTTCCAGTTTGATTTCAATTGCATCAATCTCTAGAGGAATGAGTTATTGCTATTGTATCCTCGATTGATGGTTGTTTGAGTGAATGATTTAGTTCAGAACATTTCAGTTTCTTGCTATTCCGATTATATTTTGATTCCAACATTCATTTACTTTTGGATTTTAAGCACTATACTGAAAAACATTACTCTTGAGTAAATAGCCGCCTCACACTGAGTACACTCTTGAAATAGAAAATCATCCCTGGGTTGACAATTAATGTGAAAATAATTAGGAGTTAAAAAGACACCTTTTTATCGCTCAACACCACGTAGATAAAATGTTGCTCCACTGGTACTCTTTTGATCATCAACACTTCCTGCCCAATCTGCATCTATCTAAGATTGGATAACTATATCATTTCCTTTGGGATACCATAAAGCTTATTCTGTTGTACCCTTAAGATATTGAAGAATTATTTTGACGACAATAATATGAGATTCTTTTGGTGCTTCTTGGAACCTTGCTACTTGTCCAACTGCCTGCATTACGTCTGGCCTAGAAGCTGTCACATATAGAATACTGCCAATCACAGATGTATACAACGTATGGTCCACATCCTTTGACGAATATTCTAAACTTAACTTGTAACTTATTACCATTGCGGTAACGACAGGCTTGAAATCTTCCATCTTGAATTTATTGACCATTTCCTTGATGTACTTGGTCTGATATGTAAATATTCCTTTATCCCTCTAATATATCTAAAGCCCTAAAAAGTATGTTATCTCACCAAGTAGAGACATTTCAAGCTCAATTTTCATCTTTGTGGAAAAGTTTTTACTTAATATGTCATCATTGCTTCCAAAGATTATATCTTCCACATATACCTTGATAATTGTTAGGTTATCTTGATCCACTTTGACATAGATATTGATGTCGATGCTTCCTTTCTTGAAACCTTGTTGATGTAGATATCCATCAAGACATTCATACCAAGCTATAGGAGATTGCTTGAGACCATATAGTGCCTTCTTTAATATGAAAATGTAGTCTTCCTTGTCAGAGAGCAGAAAATCTTTGGGTTGTTCAATGTAAACTTCTTCTTCCAATTCACCACTTAGAAAGGATAACTAAACATCCATTTGGTACACCTTGATTTTTCTCGAGCATGCATAAGCGAGAAACATCCTAATAGCTTCCATTCTGGAAATGAGAGAAAACTTTTCTTTAAAATAAATTCCTTCTACATGTGCATATCCTTTGCAAACTAATATTGCCTTACTCATGGTAACCTGGCCATCCTCATTCAATTTGTTTGTGAAGACCCATTTAGTTCCAATAACATTTTTATCCTTTGGTCATTGAACCAATTCCCAAGTGTCGTTCTTCTCAATTTTATCGAGTTCTTCATTCATAACAACTACCCAGTGTTCATCTTGACTAACTTCCTCAAAATTGCTAGGCTCAAAAGTTGCTAAAAGAGCAAGGTGGGCTTGTTGTGATGAATTAAGTTGTTGAATTATTCTTGTTCCAATTTCTTCATTTATGTCGCCGATGATTTGATTTGACAGATGATTCTTTTGACACCATTCTTTTAAAATTTTTGGAGAAGTTTCTTGTACATCCTCCTTATCATTTATTATTTCCTCTTGGTTGATTGTTGTTTCCTCATTTGATTGGTCTTATTTTGGAGCTTCTTCTTCATCCTTCACAGGTTCTACCTCAAGCCCCAGATATTTGCTTGAAGAGATGATCTCATTGTTATCCTTTAGAATATAATCTTCGTCAAAAGTAACATTTATGATTTCCACTATTTGTTTTTGCATCATATTGTATCATCTATAAGCCTCTCTTTTTCACGAATAACCAATAAAAATACCTTAGTCAACACGGGAATCAAACTTTCCCAATTTTTTGTCTTCTCTTTTGATGTAGCAATTAGTTCCAAATATTTTGAAGTATTTGATGTTAGTTGGTCTTCCTTTCCATAGTCCGTATGGGGTCATGTTACAATTGTTCCTGAGCAACCTCTGTTTATAATGAATATGGTTGTATCGATTGCTTGAACCTGGAATTTATCATCTAATTTTGAGTCATTTAGCATTGATCTATCCATTTCCTATACGGTTCATTTTTTCTTTAAGCAACATCATTTTTTTGTGGTGTTGGTTGTCGAGAATTGCCTTTTTATTCCATTTTCACCAGAGTATTACTAAAATGCTTTGGACATGAATTCTTTGCCATTAACTGATCTCAGACATTTGGTCTTCAAAACAGTTTCATTTTCAATCAATTCCTTGTAGATTCTAAAACACTCAAATGCCTCGGACTTTTTCTTTAAGAAACTAACGGTTGTCATTCTGGTGTAATCATCTATCATTAGCATAAAGTATAATTCTCCATCTAAACCTTGTGTCCTCATAGGCCCACACAGATAAGTATGTACTAATTCCAATGGATGTGATTCAAAGTGTTCTTTTACCTTGAACTCGACTTTTATCTGCTTGTCGTGCCGACAAGATTCACATATCATATTGGTAGCTTTTGAAATTTTAGGCATTTCTCTTACTGCTTCCTTCTTGCTGATCCTGACCAAATTGTCGAAATTTATATGTCACATTATTTTGTGCCATAGCCAACTTTCAACTTCTTTCACCAAAAATCACCCTTTAGTTTCCTCATCCAAAATATATATGTCATTTGGAGCTCTGCTTGCTATAGCCGCAATTTTACCAAAATTGCCTTTATTGATTTCACATTTCTTAAAGTTGAATAGCATCGTGTGTCCTTGATCACACATCTATCCAACACTAAGCAGATTGTGATTCATATTTTCAACTAATAACACATCCTTCGCTAATGCATCCTTGCTTCCAAGTGTGATCGTACCTACTCCTATAACATTTTAAGACCTATCATTTCCAAAATACATTGTTTCATCCTTATTTTCTTTCAAGGACATGAACTTATTTGTATCTCTAGTCATACGCATTGAGAAACCATTGTCAACATACCAAACATTTATGTTTCTTTGAGCCTTGAGAGCAAGAGCACATATTTCAGTCTTCTTTTTCCATACTTTTTCATTATGATTCTAAGAGAATTCCTTTGAAGAACTTCCAAGTCTGCAATCTTTATCCAGGTGTCCAAAATTGTTACATTTGTAACATTTGACGTCATCTCTCAAATAATCAAATATGTTGATATTCTGCTGAGTTATGGAATATCCATTTCTAAAAGATCTACTGGAACTATATTCATTCCAAACATACATGTGACATTCTACAGCTCTATGTCCAAACCTTCCATGTGAATTAAAATGACCATAAAATATAGGTGGATACCTGGGAGGAAATCTTCTTCGAGAAATTTGTTAGCACCTAAATCTGCCCTAGGCTGAAGGAAGGCAAAAATTAGGGTAACCACAAACCACGCTCAGTCTGGTAGCTAGCCCTACTAGAGCAGGAGAGGGCTCTCTCCGAGTCATGCTCAGTGAATAGATGATTGAAAACGGTCTGAGATGACTTACAATACAATATTTACCTTAGGCTAGTAAGTGAATAGGGATTCTGGAAACAATTTTATGAATGACCGAGCTTCTGGGATGTTATGGGACCGACGCTCAGCAAAGAACAGAGAATCTAATACAAAGGCACAGATTATTCTGTGAGGCAAGGTAGGCGGGAAATGTAACAATTTAGTTTGAGGTACTGCGGCATGAATAGATTGTTGAAGAAAGTGAAAAGGGAATACTGACATGAATCCTTTTCAACAGAAGAATAACACTGAACATGAAATTTTCCCACAGGCAGAGCAATAAAATTGAATTCTACCTAATCTCAGTCAGAAAATTTCACTGGAAATGAACATGAATTGAAATATGAAACATAATGAAATACATATGAAAACATAAGAGACACATTTGTTACACTCACAACCACAAGAATCTCATGAAACAGAGTCGCTGCCTTTCATTAATTCTCTGTCAAAAATACACAGTGAAGAAACAAAGTTTCTTTCCCATAGTCTCCTAGAAGTTACAAGCCAACCAACCCTTTGCAAATAACTTGCATACAATATATATAATGTGTGAGGAAGAGATAGAATGCCCAAGGGTTGGGGAGTTACTCGAATCATTGCGAAATGGAGATGGAGAGCCAACCATCAGCTATAGGTGTAGCATTGCAAACATGACATTTGGCTTTGGGTGACCGTTTGCCTTCCTTCGCAATTTGGATAGAAGCCATTCTGGAGAAAAAACTCTTTAAATTCCGCCTTTGGTGCCAGAAAACCGAAGTGTAGATGAGCGGGCCCACTTGGAGAAGTCGCGACCTGAAATTTCGCGAAACGGAAACAAATTGGCAATTTTTTCCTCTGTGCGCCGCGCCATTTTCTTTGTGCGTTGTGCTACTTTGGGGCCTGTTTTGGGGCACTTTCAGGTGTCCAAAATGTGCTTAAGTGGGCTTGCTAGAAAGCCTATCCTGTCTACTTTCTAACCCAACTAGAATTTTCAAATTTGGTGCTCATTTGCCCCTCCAAATATCCATTCTCCCAAGACTACTTTTTGTGTGTCAAAAAAGTGGCAGAGAGGCCATTTTTGGGTGTTTTTTGACCTTTAGGAGACCCAGATCTTGCCCAAATCTCTTGCCCGGACACCAGTAGTCGTAATTTTCCATGCCAGATACAAATCTGCAAGCCATTCCTCATTTGGAGCCCTAGAATTTTACCATCGCGCCAGTGGTGCGGCACACAGGGAGAAAATCCCTGTTTTTTACCCAAAAAATTACCAAGTGACCAAAATTTCCCCAAATTTTTTGAAATTTGTGCTGGAGGTCCTCTATGAAGTGCTATGCTATGCCAAGGAAGCCTCAGCCAAGATTCGAAGTCGATCTTGCTCTTTTGTTGCTTTGCTCAATTTCGCCTTTAGGCTCCTGATTCTTGCTTTGGAGCTCATGTTTCGGGCCATGTAGTGGTGAGTCATGTGCCTCAACATGTCTTTTTCCCTGTTATCCTTATCCAACCGCTGCTTCAAGTGGACGTTCACTTTCTCTAAAACATACTCCCGGTCCTCATCTCTTTGCTCCATAGGTCTACCTTTTGCTGCCATGATGTGTTGTCGGTTTTCCTTGATCGGTTGCAACTCTATCTCAGCTAGCCGATCCTCAAGTTGTTTGTTCCTCTGCTCCAGATACTTCATGTTCCACTTGGCCCTCTCCAAGTCAAGGGATAAGTTCAAAATCACTGATTGCTGCTCCTCGATGATCTCTCCAAGCTCTGCATTTGTAGGTTCTTCATCTGTCTCATCATCCTGAAGGAGAACAAATTCTATCTCTTGTTCACTTGATGGCTCACTTGAAGGCCCCTCATCATGCACTGGCTCCTTACCCTTACCTTGCTCCTGTGATGCTGATGTCGGAAGCGAGGCCCCTTCCACCCCGGGTGGAGATAACACTCGCTTTGCTACTGCAAAAAAAGGTCTACTGCCTTTCTGATAGGTGATGTATACTGGCATAGTAGCAGTCTCATGGCGCTCATACTGATGTGAAGGACCACCTACCTCATGCTCTACCTCTGATACCACCTGTGGAAGACTGAAGAAGTCACGGGAGATGAAGTCCTCCCAAGCAATACCCTGCAATCCCAACTGATGGTCCACCAAATCCGGATAAGGGTAAAGTGATAAACATTGTTGAGCTACTATTGAGGGGTCTTGTGCTGCATGAAATTTCTCATCCTCTCTATGTTCCCGCAAATGAAAAATGGGAGGCTCATCATCCGCACCCTGGTAAAGTGCATGAGCAACCTGATGTGATAGGCATAAAGGCGAGAAAACCTCCCCTCGCAACTGAAGTACTTCATGATCAATTTCATGAGCGGGGCATACTCATCTTTCAGAAATCTGAATGGAAAAACTCTCGTGAGGTGGCTCAAACAGCTGTCTTTGATGTAAGGCTCATAATGATGCCTCTCTACCTTCTTCTTCTTGTGCCACTGCTCTCCAATGTTTGGTATGCCTGTTGCCACTGATATGGTTTCGGGTGTCAATGTGAAAGTGACCCCAGCCAAGATAGACTGTCCCCCATGTAGGTGAAGTGCAAAAAGACGGGCCAACTCATGATGAACTCTGACATTTGCCACCCTCTGACAAAATTCAAAACATGCTAAGTGCTGGAAACAAGACATAGCAAGAGGACATGCCTGCAACTCAGTGAGGGTGCTTGGCTCATCTCTAAGATGTCTGCCACTCTGGTGATGTCTCCTTTGGGCTCTTTCTCCCGAAGCTATGTCACTGTGGGTCTCCTCCTCATATTCTGATGAAACTTCAGATGCCATTACTGTTGTTTGTACCCTGAGTTTTATGCTACCCTTCAATTCCAATGAAGCTAGTAGTTGCTCTGAAAATCTACCACCAAGGGGACAATAAAATAGGGAGTATTAGGAGGGGAATGATGAAAGGGGAATAGGGGTTAAAGGGAGAGGTTTGTCAGGGATTTGGGAGTAGTTTGGGTATAGTGTTGATGGGATAGGGTTTGAAACACTTTGGCAGCACTGTCACTGTAGCATAAACCCTAGGATCATGATTTCTTTGTGTCTTCTTTTGTTTGCTTTATAAAAATTTTTGCATTTGATTTATACTCCTAAAACCATGCTATTCCTTTCAAGTTTGATGCAAGAGTGGATGTCGGGTGTCTACCTTTCAAATTTGATGAGCATCCAAAAATTGTTAGGCAAATTAATAGTTTTATGGGCTTTATATCTCTGTGCGCCATGCGCAATGCCTAGTGCGTCGCACTAGTGGTGGATTTACACAGTGGACGGGCTCTGTGTGCGCCGCGCCCAATGAGTGTGTTGCGCTCCTTGGTGTGTGCGCCGCGCGCTCTGAAATCACCCTAAATTGCTACTAATCATTTGACTCCTCAACCCTTCGACCATGCACCCCTCTTCCACAGCTTTGCTTGCACAATGAGCTAGTCTTATGGTGATTTTGAGTTGATCAAATAGTGGAGGAATAGGGAGAGGGTTTGGTAGTGACTTAGGGCAGGGGTTTAGGAAAAATGATAAAGGGAGGATGGGAAAAATGATAGGTGAGGGGAAAAAGGTGAGTGGAGTGAAACCTTGGCACTAACAACACGTTTTGACAACCCCAGCCATCATTTTCTTGGTGATTTTCTTATGGTTGACCTTATGCTTTTTGGTGACATTCAAACATCTTCAAAAACACCATATCCTTGATAAAATTTGATGAACAGGTGAGGTCGTAAGGTTTACCTATCGATTTGATAGCCTTCACCAAAATTTGGGGTGGTTTGGAAATGTTTCTCGGCCCCTGGTCTGTGTGTGCCACGCGCAATTCCCAATGTGTCGTGCGCTTTGTATGCACCACGCATGTGTAAACCTTCAACTGCGGGCTGGCTGAATGTGGGCCACGCCCAGTGAGTGCGTCGCGCTCCTGGGTATGTGCGCCGTGCCCTCTAAAACCTGCTCCCACTCACTTCAAACGCTCCAATCTCACACTCACGCCTTTGCAATGTCTTCTCCAAGTCTTGTAGTAGCACAATGCCTTTGATTTGGGTAAAAACATGTATATATAGCCTTGGAAGAGATGGGTTTAATTTTTGCTTCCTTGAAAACCCATTTTTCTAATGTTGTGTTTTGCACTTTTTCATTGACTTTAGAACACACTGATTTTCACTTTCCCTTTGACATTTTGGCTCAAATGATGAAATTTTCGGCACATCTTTGTAGGGACTGTATGACAGAGGCATTTGGCCATGGAAACCATAACTGCATCTGAAAAGTCAACTGGTGATTTTTTGGAAAATTTTGTCATAAATGACCTTGTTTGACTTTTCTTCAAAACAGAGTTTTGAAGAAGAGTCGAAGTCTATCCACATGACGATGAAGCTCTCTGAACCATAGCTATGTAAGGGCCTCCCTCTGGCCTGCATGGCTTTACTGGACATGTTTCAAAGACCAAATTGATGAATTCCTAGACCCAAACATAGAAAATGACTTTGTCCTGTAAAGGACCAGACCTTGACTGTCATGGACTTTGGTGATTGTTAACAAAAGACCTGAGCCAGCAGGAGCCAAACATGAAGGGAAATGATTAGCATGACTTTCTCCATCAGATCATGGCATGCCCCTAGTGAAATGCAGCTGAGTGAATGGAGGGGGACACCTAGAATTGAAATGCACAAAGAGTTTTGATCTCTGACGGAGTGCTGACCAGACCGACTCTAACATTGGCTCCAATGGGGGATGGTAGCTCCTTGGAGGTGCCAAGAATAGCAGATCTCTGGAGGAGCTAGACAGTGCCTTTGTCCATTGGGCTATGGAGTCATCATTTCAAAAAACAGCACAGGACTCAGACTTATTTATGAAATTGAAATGACCAAGAAATTGATTCAAACTTGATATTGAAATAACTCAAGAACTAACTTTACATACTGAAACCAAACTGAAATAAAAATGGTATTTACAATGGCAGTGGAAGCAACATTAATAGATCAACAGTGATACCGCTTGAGTAGCCGACCATTGATCGGCCCTCCAAGAAAATCTTCCCTGTTCATTTCCTTAAGAAGAAAGGCATTCTGACCCCTATATGCTGCAATCTTGAAAGGACCTTTCCAAAGATTTTCAAACTTTTTGTGCTTGCCTTTCTCTTCATTCCTTGCATCCCACTTCAGCACCACATCATCCAACTAAAATTTATCTGCTTTTGCTTTTCTGTCATAGATTTTCTTTATTTTCTCCTGCAATTTGGATGTGTTCTTGAAAACTTCTTCTCTTGTTTGTTGCAAGTGGATCATTTGGTTCAACCTTCTCTGCATGGGATCTTCTTCACTGCCGGCCTCCTGAAGAAGTTTGACCACTAGGGCAGCAAGAGAGGCGGGGAATACTGTGTCAACTCCATAAACAAGCTCAAATGGTGACATACCAATAGACTTTTTCTGACTGATCCGATCTGCCCAAAGTGCATGGACCAACCTCTTATTCCAGCTATTTTTATTTATTTCCAGCAGCTTCTTGATGATGTTGACCAGTGATTTATTCGAAGATTTTGCCAACCCATTACCTTGCGGATGATAGGCAGTTGAATGACCCAAAATGATGTGATATTTATGACATTCTACCATCCTTTTCGATTTGAAAGCTGCTGCATTATCGGTGATAAATTTATTTGGACAACCAAAGCGGGACAAGATGTTATTTTCGAGGAATGAAATGATTACCATGTCTGTAGCTTGTCTGGTGGGAGTTGCCTCAATCCATTTTGTGAAATAGTTTGTCGCTGTAAGGATCCATCTATGTTGTCCGGAAGAGGCGGGATGAATTTCCCCAATGAAATCCAACCCCCACTGCTGGAAGGGAGCGCTCACCTCAATAGGCTTAAGTGGCAAATGCTGTAATTTTTGTTTCCCTTCGAAAATCTGACATTTATGACAGCGCTTGATCATCATATACACATCAGCAAAAAAAGTAGGGCAGTAGTACCCTGCTCTCAAAATTTTGTTCGCTGTTGACTTCCAAAAAAGATGACCACCACACTCTCCTCCGTGGAAATCCTCCATGACTTTCTTTGCCTCCTCTTCCACCAAACAATTTAACAAAATGCCACCGGGATCTTTCCAATATAGTGCAGAATTCAAAATCTGAATACCATGGGGAAAAATCAAACATTTCGAATACCTGAATTGACATTCCTTCCTCATTCTCATCGGACATGGCAGCGATCAGATTTATGTCCAAGGCATGCAAGTTTGATTCGGCCATTAGCTTCGCCAACCCCTGTCCTTTGACTAGCTTTGTGGGCTTTATTTCCACATCATATTCCAGCAAGGCTACAATCCATTTGCCTCTTCTCCCTTCCGAATCGGTCTGCACTAAAACATCCTTTACAGCAGTATTAGGAACATAGGCCATAATGTGAGAATGTAGGATATATACCCGGAAATCCTTCAATGCCTTCACCAATGCCAAGGCTTGCTTCTCAATGATGTTGTACTTTAAAGTTGCATCCCTTATAGCTTTGTTGAAGAATGCAATGGGTCTTTCATGATCATCTCTCTTCTGTAATAATACCGTTGCCATAGTGTGCTCATAAGCAAATGAAAACAATATGAAATCCTGAGTGTAGTCCAGGCTGACTAGAACTGGAGCTGAAGAAAGGGCCAATTTGACCAAGTTGAAAGATTTTATAGCCTCCTCTGTCCATTTCACCTGGCTGTCCTTCTTAAACATGTTGGTCATTTCTCTTAAGTTTTCTGCAAGATTAGGCACAAAGCGACGCAAAAAATTCATCTTACCGTTGAATGATTGTATCTCTTTTTTGTTCCTAGGCAGATCGATTTGCTGAATTGCTTGCACACATGTTGGGTCTATACGAATGCCATCCTTTGAAATGATGTGCCCAAGTAATTTTCCTTCTTCCATGGCGAACAAGCTCTTCTTAGGATTCAGTGATAGACCATATTTCCTGCACTTTTGAAAGACAATTTTTAGGTGATGCATGTGCTCTTCATCAGATTTGGAAAATACCGTCAAATCATCCAAGTACACCACCAAAAACACATCCTTCTCATTTGAAAAATCCAAGTCCATTGCCTGCTGAAATGTGGCACCTGCATTCTTTAAACTGAAGGGCATTTTGGCGTAGTGAAAGGTTCCCCATGGAGTGGTGAATGTTGTCTTGTCTCTATCATCTTCATGGATAGAAATTTGGTTATATCCGGAATAACCATCAAGCAGTGACATACGAGATGCCCCCACTACTCACTGAAGTATATGGTCCATCTTGGGCAGTGGATAGTTGTCCTTCAATGAGACTTTATTTAGGTTTCTGAAATCAATGCATAGGCAGATCTCACCTGTCTTCTTGCGTACAAGCACTAAGTTAGATATCCAATCTGAAAATCTGATGGGCATAATGATACCTGACTTGTACAACCTAT
Organism: Pinus tabuliformis; assembly: GCA_031772625.1. NCBI lineage: Eukaryota > Viridiplantae > Streptophyta > Pinopsida > Pinales > Pinaceae > Pinus > Pinus tabuliformis. The sequence continues at coordinate 318,237,431 of CM062806.1, read as the reverse complement.
TACCTCCTTTTCGATAGATGGCAACAACTTTGGATTTATCCTTCTCAGCTTCTATCTAAATGGTTTTTGATTGGGCTTGATGGGTATTGTGTGCTGAATAATATTTGTATCATAGGTCTTTAAATCAGAATAGTCCCAAGCAAACACATCTGCAAATGAAGCCATCAAACTGATGTATTTGTCCTTGATCTTTGGCGGTAATGCTTTGGACAATTTTACCAACTTTGGATTGGCAGATGTACCAATGTTGACTTCTTCTACACCCTTCTCTTTTGGCTGCAATGTTGGCTTGCGGGCTACATCATCCTGATCAAAAAGTTCCTCTAGAGGTATCAAGCCTTTAGGAATGATGTTATTCTTCAGCTGCAATACGTCCATTTCATTGATTTGCACTTCATCTGTACTATTCCCTTTGCCCTCATCGTTTTCTACATCAATTGAGGTTTCTTTGAACTCGCCTTTGTATAGCAGAAAATCCTTAATCTCCTCATCATCGTGAAACACTTGCCAATATCGCTGATTGTTTAGAATGGTTGGAAGATGCTTGACATGGATTTCAAATCTATTGTTGGAGTTCATCGGGATCTTCAAACTGCTTCCTGCCTTGGCAAGAGCATCAACAATACTATTTTGTATACGAGGCACACATGTCAAGGTGTATTCTGAAAATAATTTCAAGATGTCTAAAACTACATTATGATAGGCCCGCATCCTAGGATGTTTTGCTTGATACTCACCTCTGACCTGTTTTATTACCAACTCGGAGTCGCCATATACCGAAATCCTTTTTGCATTCAGCTTTCTAAGAATCTTCAGGCCAACAATCAGAGCTTCATACTCAGCTTCGTTGTTTGAACACTCAAAGGCCAGCTTGTAAGAGCAAACCCTCACGCTGCTAGGCACTTTGTTTGGGGCGGAGAAAGGACTGCGTACCCAAATTCCAATTCCAACACCATCATTTCCTATTGCTCCATCAAAATCCATGGTCCACAAGCCTTCTTCCTCCTCTTATAAGTGCTGGAAATCTGTTTGTCGTGCCTTATCTGCTTGTTGTCCATTACTTTCAGCAGATTGCCCAACATTTTGCTGCTTTTCTTGTCCTTCTTTCTTCAAAATTTCACTGAAATTTTCTGTTATCTCCGGAATGTCATCTGCTTCTACTATCTGACTATCTATCTCATTTAAACTATCTGAAAACAAAACAAAAGACTCTAAATCTGTATGTACATAGTTAATAGGATGATTTATAGGTTTCTCCTTGCTGGTCATCATATATTTCATCTTTTTTTCCTGATATAACTTCCTCATTTGTACAAACACCGGAATTGTTGCGTAGTAGAAATCTAGCTGTAGTATCCCTTTCAATTTCGCTACCCAAGACCTGGAAAGAAGCATGCCAAACCTTGGAGGAATATCTGCTACCACCACATCCATCAACACATTTTTCATAGGAAGCTGATCCAAACTCACAACCAAGTCTTTGATGAGTCCTATACATCTTACTCTACTGGAATCGAATGAATAGAGATCATGATATTGCCGGGTGATGTCCAGACCAAGCTTATCCATGATAGCCTTGGGCATGAGATTGTGAGAAGCTCCGAAATCGAACATGGCATTGTGTAACACAAAATCATGCAATCGTAAACTAATATAGAAGGGTGGCACATCGCTATCAGGAGACTCACCATTGGATGCTGGTCCAAAAATCATTTCGGGCTGATCATCTTCTACATTTACCATGTCGGACATTGGGTCCAAATTCAACATTTTAGAAATCTGTCCTCTATAACTGTTGTTCTTCATTATTTCAGTCAAGGGGATGGATACCTTTAACTTAGAAATCTCATTCTCTAAGCTAAAAGCGGGAGTCTTTTCTACCTCTTTGACTGGGATCTCTTTCCTTTCCTTTTCCTTTGATGTGGCTTGCTGCTGTGATTGTTCTGCTGATTTTGATTTTCTGCTCTCCGGACCAACCGCCTCCTTTCCTCTTCTTTGTGTAGCTGATAGATCGTTCTTTGCTGCTTCAACCTACTTCTTTTTCTGAATTGGTTTGGCTAGCACATCTCTGTTTCTAAGTGAATATCGCTGCTATTGTGCGGACAGAGCATTCATATATCCCCTTTGACATTCTTCTGATTCTTCTTCCACCACAGTGTCACTAGCTAGAATAAAATCAGTGTCTTGGTGTGCAACTGAATTCATGGCACATTCTTCTTCTTCGGTAATGTAAGTAGGCAGCGCATCTGGAGTAAAGAGGTGGTTTTCTTCGCCTATTACATTCCCGTCCTCATCTGACTCCATTCCATGCATAAAATTTTGTTGCAAAGGCGTTTTTACCGGCTGTTGTGCTGTCTGCTCTTGAGTTCGCTGATCTCTTTGTCTTATTCTATATTGTGGTTGCTGCTGGCCACGGAAGTTAGGATTCCTAACTTGTGGCTCAGGCTTGTCAAGTTTTACTCTTTCAAGCATCTGCTCTAACTTTTTGGGAAGTTGATCCATTGAAGAAGACTCTTCTTTTACTGTGATTTTCTTTTCCGCTTTTGCTCTAGCTCTTTTGGACAGCAGATTTGCTTCAACGCTGACCGCAATTTTCTGCATATCTTCCATTGTGGCCAGTTCTCTCTCTCTTAATTGGTACGCCATGTCAGCATTAAAACCATTTGGAAACTTCATCATTGCTAGTCCCATAGGTGGCTTTAGATGATCTGGAATTTCGTTATAGACTGCATTAAATCTAACACAATAATCTTGGACCGACTCACCGGCATTCCGTTTGATTTGTTCATACTCGGCCAGAATTTGAAGGGGATTCTTTTTCACTTCCCACCGGTTCAAAAATTGTCTTTGTAGTTTAGCCAAGGTAGTGATACTTGCAGCCGTCAAACCTCTGAACCATTTCCTCACATCACCTGCAAATGTTTGTACAAAGACCCTCATCGCCACGTTCTCTGCATCAATCTCATGAAGTTCATAGAAGTCTGCCATTTTGTCTACATGTTGCTGAGCAGTAATGTTGTTAGGAGTGACATCAAAAAACGGGATTTTACTTTGATAATTTGTTGGCATATCATCTAGAACTTTGGGTAGAACAAGGGGTGTAAAACGGGCAGCCATCATTCTCGGTGGATTTGGCCTTGGAGGTGTTGGAGGAGTGTGCACAGTTTGCAAGGGGCTTGCAATTGATGTTTGGGGCTGTTTTGCAATGTAATTATCAATTAATCTATTAGCTCTTTCTGTTTCGAGGTCTACAAGAAATTGCAGATTGGGGACAGTATAATCAAAAGCCCTTTCGGATTTAGACTCAAACAATGATATCTCAAACCATTCGTCAAACTCAAGTTCTTCAAGATACTAAAAAATATAGGGACATGAATGGGATTTGAACACGGGAGTTATGGTGCTTTCTTGACGAAGGAGTCTTGGGATCAAATTGGGGTTTTCGTAAATATGAGGAGGATTCAGGTCTGGATTGGCTCTGGTATATCGTCTCGAAGCCAGCGTGCTATTGAGAAAAATCACAGGACACAACCAACTTACTCAGCCTTTCCAATCCTAAGCTCATCATCTCGAAGCTTAGAATTATTATGAAACAAGCGGACTTGATTCCAACTTTTCCCCAGCGGAGTCGCCACTATGTTAGCACCTAAATCTGCCCTAGGCTGAAGGAAGGAAAAAATTAGGGTAACCACAAACCACGCTCAGTGTGGTAGCTAGCCCTACCAGAGAAGGAGAGGGCTCTCTCCGAGTCACGCTCAGAAAATAGATGATCGAAAACGGTCTGAGATGAATTACAATACAATATTTACCTTAGGCTAGTAAGTGAATAGGGATTCTGGAAACAATTTTATGAATGACCGAGCTTCTAGGATGTTATGGGACCGGCGCTCAGCAAAGAACAGAGAATCTAATACAAAGGCACAGATTATTCCGTGAGGCAAGGTAGGTGGGAAATGTAACAATTTAGTTTGAGGTACCGCGGCATGAATAGATTGCTGAAGAAAGTGAAAATGGCATAGTGACATGAATCCTTTTCAACAGAAGAATAACACTGAACATGAAATTTTCCCACAAGCATAGCAATAAAATTTAATTCTACCTAATCTCACTCAGAAAATTTCACTGGAAATGAACATGAATTGAATTATGAAACATAACGAAATACATATGAAAACATAAGAGACACATTTGTTGCACTCACAACCACAAGAATCTCATGAAACAGAGCCGCTGCCTTTCATTAATTCTCTGTAAAAAATACACAGTGAAGAAACAAAGTTTCTTTCCCATAGTCTCCCAGAAGTTACAAGCCAGCCAACCCTTTGCAAATAACTTGCATACAATATATAGAATGTGTGAGGAAGAGATAGAATGCCCAAGGGTTGGGGAGTTACTCGAATCATTGCGAAATGGAGAAGGAGAGCCAACCATCAGCTATAGGTGCAGCGTTGCAAACATGACATTTGGCTTTGGGTGACCGTTTGCCTTCCTTCGCCACTTGGATAGAATCCAACCTAGAGAAAAAACTCTTTAAATGCCAGCTTTGGTGCCAAAAAACTGAAGTGTAGATGAGCGGGCCCACTTGGAGAAGTCGCGACCCGAAATTTCGCGAAATGGAAGCAAATTGGCAATTTTTTCCTCTGTGCGTCGCGCCATTTTCTCTGTGCGTTGTGCTACTTTGGGGTCTGTTTTGCGGCACTTGCATGTGTCCAAAATGTGACCAACTGGGCTTGCTGGAAAGGCTGTCCTGTCTACTTTCTAACCCAACTGGAATTTTCAATTTGGGTGCTCATTTGCCCCTCCAAATCTCCATTCTCCCAAGACTGCTTTCTGTGTGTCAAAAAAGTGGCAGAGAGGCCATTTTTGGGTGTTTTTTGACCTTTAGGAGACCCAGATCTTGCCAAAATCTGTTGCCCGGACACCAATAGTCATAATTTTCCATACTGAATCCAAATCTGCAAGCCATTCCTCATTTGGAGCCTTAGAATTTTAGCGTCGCACCAGTGGCGCGGTGCACAGGGAGAAAATCCCTGTTTTTTATCCAAAAAATTACCAAGTGACCAACTGGAGGTCCTCTATGAAGTGCTATGCTGTGCCAAGGAAGCCTCAGCCAAGATTCGAAGCCGATCTTGCTCTTTTTCCTCTTTTGCCTCTTTTGTTGCTTTGCTCAATTTCGCCTTTAGGCTCCTGATTCTTGCTTTGGAGCTCATGTTTCGGGCCATGTAGTGGTGAGTCATGTGCCTCAGCATGTCTTTTTCCCTATTAGCCTTATCCAACCGCTGCTCTGAGTGGACGTTCACTTTCTCTAAAACATACTCCCGCTCCTCATCTCTTTGCTTCATAGGTCTACCTTGTGCTTCCATGATGTGTTGCTGGTTTTCCTTGATCAGTTGCAACTCTATCTCAGCTAGCCAATCCTCAAGTTGTTTGTTCCTCTGCTCCAAATACTTCATTTTCCACTTGGCCCTCTCCAAGTCAAGGGATAAGTTCTCAATCACTGATTGCTGCTCCTGGATGATCTCTCCAAGCTCTGCATTTGTAGGTTCTGCATCTGTCTCATCATCCTGAAGGAGAACGAATTCTGTCTCTCGTTCACCTGATGGCTCACCTGAAGGCCCCTCATCATGCACTGGCTCCTTACCCTTACCCTGCTCCTGTGATGATGATGTCGGAAGCGAGGCCCCTTCCACCCTGGGTGGAGATAACACTCGCTTAGCTGTTGCAAACAAAGGTCTACTGCCTTTCTGATAGGTGATGTATACTGGCATAGTAGCAGTCTCATGGCGCTCACACTGATGTGAAGGACCACCTACCTCATGCTCTGCCTCTGATACCACCTGTGGAGCGTTGAAGAAGTCACGAGAGATGAAGTCCTCCCAAGCAATACCCTACAATCCCAACTGATGGTCCACCAAAATCCAGATAAGGGCAAAGTGATAAACACTGTTGAGCTGCTGTCGAGGGGTCTTGTGCTGCATGAAATTTCTCATCCTCTCTATGTTCCCGCAAATGAAAAATGGGAGGCTCATCATCCGCACCCTGGTAAAGTGCATGAGCAACCTGGTGTGATAGGCATAAAGGCGAGAAAACCTCCCCTCGCAACTGAAGTACTTCATGATCAATTTCATGAGCGGGGCATACTCATCTTTCAGAAATCTGAATGGAAAAACTCTCGTGAGGTGACTCAAACAGCAGTCTTTGATGTAAGGCTCATAATGATGCCTCTCTACTTTCTTCTTCTTGTGCCACTTCTCTCCAATGTTTGGTATGCCTGTTGCCACTGATATGGTTTCGGGTGTCAATGTGAAAGTGACCCCAGCCAAGATAGACTATCCCCCATGTAGGTGAAGTGCAAAAAGACGGGCCAACTCATGATGAACTTTGACATTTGCCAACCTCTGACAAAATTCAGAACATGTTAAGTGCTGGAAACAAGACATAGCAAGAGGGCATGCCTGCAACTCAGTGAGGGTGTTTGGCTCATTTATAAGATGTCTGCCACTCCGGTGATGTCTCCTTTGGGCTCTTTCTCCCGAAGCTGTGTCACTGTGGGTCTCCTCTTCATATTCTGATGAAACTTCGGATGCCATTACTGCTGTTTGTACCCTGAGTTTTATGCTGCCCTTGAATTCTAATGAAGCTGGTAGTTGCTCTGAAAATCTTCCACCAAGGGGACAATAAAACAGGGAGTATTAGGAGGGGAATGATGAAAGGGCAATAGGGGTTAAAGGGAGATGTTTGTCAAGGATTTGGGAGTAGTTTGGGTATAGTGTTGATGGGGTAGGGTTTGAAACACTTTGGCAGCACTGTCACTATAGCATAAACCTTAGGATCATGATTTCTTTGTGTCTTCTTTTGTTTGCTTTATAAAAATTTTTGCATTTGATTTATACTCCTAAAACCATGCTACTCCTTTCAAGTTTGATGCAAGAGTGGATGTAGGGTGTCTACCTTTCAAATTTGATGAGCATCCAAAAATTTTTAGGCAAATTAATTGTTTTCTGGGCTTTATATCTCTGTGCACAGTGCGCAATGCCCAGTGCGCCACGCCAGTGGCAGATTTACATAGTGGACGGGCTCTGTGTGCACCGTGCCCAATGAGTGCACCACGCTCCTTGGTGTGTGTGCCGCGCGCTCTGAAATCACCCTAAATTGCTACTAATCATTTGACTCCTCAACCCTTCGACCATGCACCCCTCTTCCACAGCTTTGCTTGCATAATGAGCTGGTCTTATGGTGATTTTGAGTTGATCAAATAGTGGAGGAATAGGGAGAGGGTTTGGTAGTGACTTAGGGCAGGGGTTTAGGAAAAATGATAAAGGGAGGATGGGAAAAATGATAGGTGAGGGGAAAAAGGTGAGTGGAGTGAAACCTTGGCACTAACAACACGTTTTGACAACCCCAGCCATCATTTTCTTGGTGATTTTCTTATGGTTGACCTTATGCTTTTTGGTGACATTCAAACATCTCCACAAACACCATATCCTTGATAAAATTTGATGAACAGGTGAGGTCGTAAGGCTTACCTCTCGATTTGATAGCCTTCACCAAAATTTGGGGTGGTTTGGCAACGTTTCTCGGCCCCTGGTCTGTGTGCGCCGCGCGCAATTCCCAGTGCGCCATGCGCTTTGTATGCGTCGTGCCTGTGTAAACCTTCAACTGCGGGCTGGCTGCGTGTGCGCTGTGCCCGGTGAGTGTGCCGCGCTCCTGGGTATGTGCGCCACGCCCTCTAAAACCTGCTCCCACTCACTTCAAACACTCCAATCTCACACTCACGCCTTTGCAATGTCTTCTCCAAGTCTTGTAGCAGCACAATGCCTTTGATTTGGGTTTAAACATGTATATATAACATTGGAAGAGATGGGTTTAATTTTTGCTTCCTTGAAAACCCATTTTTTTTAATGTTGTGTTTTGCACTTTTTCATTGACTTTAGAACACACTAATTTTCACTTTCCCTTTGACATTTTGGCTCAAATGATGAAATTTTCGGCACATATTTGTAGGGACTGTATGACAGAGGCATTTGGCCACGGAAACCATAACTGCATCTGAAAAGTCAACTGGTGATTTTTTGGAAAATTTTGTCATAAATGACCTCGTTTGACTTTTCTTCAAAACAGAGTTTTGAAGAAGAGTCGAAGTCTATCCACGCGACGATGAAGCTCTCTAAACCATAGCTATGTAAGGGCCTCCCTCTGGCCTGCATGGCTTTACTGGACATGTTTCAAAGACCAAATTGATGAATTCCCTGACCCAAACATAGAAAATGACTTTGTCCTATAAAGGACCAGACCTTGACTATCATGGACTTTGGTGATTGTTAACAAAAGACCTGAGCCAGCAGGAGCCAGACATGAAGGGAAATGATTAGCATGACTTTATCCGTCAAATCATGGCATGCCCCTAGCGAAATGCAGCTGAGTGAATGGAGCGGGACACCTAGAATTGAAATGCACAAAGAGTTTTAATCTCTGATGGAGGGCTGACTAGACTGACTCTAACAGAATTGTCTTCCATGGTTCTTACTACGAGTCTTGATATCATTATTTAGATGGGAGATCTACCTACTAGGTAAATTTTGCATATCCATCTTATTTTGTTGTCATAGAAGGACTTGACTCCTTTTCGGATTTTTCTTTGTAACCAAGACCAATCTTGTCACTGCATGATCATTGATTGTTGATGAGTTCTTCTAATTCCTTTGATTTGTTGGTGTAGTTTTGAAGAGCTTTTCCATTTCTTACTTCCTTTCGTAGAGAATCTATTTCAGCTTCCAATGCTTCTCTTTCCTTGTTTCTTTCTTTTAATTCTTTCTTGAGTGATTCTTCAATTCATTTGTATTCTTCAACCTTGATTTTAAGATTAGGACATGTTCGCTTTCTATATTTAATTCATATTCAAGAGTGTTGATGCAATTCTTCTTGGCCTTGAGCTATTTCATAACCATGATCACTTCATTTTGAAATTCAACCTTAGTAATCTCTTCTTCTCCTTCTTCGTCAGATGCCTCTTGCGTATTGTGCTTGGCCATAAACAATACTCTTCCTTTGATTTCTTCTTCATTATCATTGTCTTCATCAGATAAGGAGTTATCTTCTTTGGAGAATAAACTCTTCCTAAACCATTTCTTCTTGCTTTGCTTGTTGAACTTCCTAGGACCTTTCTTTGCCTTCGTAACAAGCTCATGGTTGTGAGGAAACTTGGCTACAAAATGCCCAACCTCACCACAATAAAAACATATTAATGGAAGTTTACCTTTCAATTTTTCCGTACCTGTTCTCATTTTCCACGTGATGTAGGAAAATTCTTTATCTAAAAATTCTTCTTAATCTTCTTCCTATTCTTCATCCTTACAATTGCAAGTTTTTGTTTTTGGAGTCTGCTTGTCCTTACTAGTCTTCTTGGATGGAGAAAAAATTGTTTCTAAGTGAGATGTGTCATCCTCTTCTTCAATCCTCATTTCATATGCCGTAAATAATCCATGCAATTCATCTATGCTGAGATTGGTTAGATTTGATCTATCTTCCAAGACAGATACATTTGGGTTGAATCTTGCTAGCAAGGTTATGAGGATATTTCGAACAATAATTTTGATGTCAACAAGTTCTCCCAAACCTTCCAATGTATTTGTTGTTTCATCAATACACTGAAAGTTTGCACCAATGTCTTCATCTTCCTTCATTTTGAGTTGCTCAAGTTTTGCCCTGAAAATTTAAAGCTTTGCTTCTTTCACCCGGGAGTCACCTACATATATATTATCAAGCTTACCCCATACCTCTTTAGAAGTCTTTCAACTCAATACCTTAATATAGACATATTCGATAAGCCCACTAATAATAAGATATTTAGCCTTTGCATCATATACCATATTTTTCTTACCTTGCTCATCCAGGGTCGATGTGAAGCCTTTTTCAACGATTTCCCATACTTCGTATCCTTGTGCCAGCAAATGAACCTACATTCTTCCACTCCAAAGTGCATAGTTATTTCCATTGAAAAAATGAACTATATTCTTGGTGTATTTCATGATCTCCTTCTAGTTGTTAGACTGATATTGAAGGAACCAAGCTCTGTAACCATTTGTTGGAAATACTGAGAGGGGGGTGAATCAATATTCCTTAGCAATTAGCACTTTTAAATCTTTCCAAATCATTAGTTAATATTCAATTATTATTAATGTTTATCCAGTAAAAACAATAAACAAAATAAAATAATAGGCACAAGAAGTTTATGTGGAAAACCCCCTCCGGGTCAAAAACCACCGACACTTTTCTAATAAATTCTTTAATCTTCAGCCCCAACTGAAATGAAAGTTACAACTTCCTAGAATTCTATAAAAACATTCTTCTCCATCTCCCAGTGGAAGGATGCCCCAATGCCTTGGTTTCTTCAGTAGTCAACTGAATGGATGCCCCAACATCCTAGACCAACCTACCACCCTAAAGTGTTCACAGGATCCAACCTGTAGGTGACTTCGTGCACCTACCTAGCACCTCCCTACCACCCTATAATGACCAGAAATGATACAAGAGTGTGGAATCCCATACTAGGGACAATGATCGACGATACAATATAATTTGCAATGATTTTCTTGTACTTGACTGATTACCCAATCACACTATGATCTATAACACAACCATGACATCATCCAACAATGACTCCTATACCTCCCGATAATGCCTCTTCAACTCTAGGCAGATTGACTCTTTTACAACAATGACTCTATTACAATTTTACAATTATGATATCTTACAATACTGACTCCTGAAAAGAAATACGCTTGAATTGACATGACTTCTTGGATAACTTGTAGCTTCTAAGGTATTGTCATGCTTGCTTCAAGTAATGGTATGTTGGCACTACATGTCCTTCTAGTATGTGTCCAAGTTGTCCTGAAGTGTCTTCCTTCCTGTACATGCATTAATGAACAAGACCCAAACCAATACACAAACAAAATACTTACATAGTCCTACAAAAACACATGTCACAGATGATATTCAAAATTAAAATGCAAACACTAATCATAAATACCTTGTTGTAGTAGACTTACCCTTGACTGTTGATGTGTGGTCCTTACTGCAGTGATCATTTTCTTTCCTTCTAGGATCTCGATATTGAATATGTTGTATCTATGTAATTTCAGATCTCCAAGGTCTAATATTTCTTCTTCTGGTATCCCTCTTAGTCTTCTTTCCAACCCCACAGGTCTAATCGAGATTGGATTCTTAAACAAAGAGTTATTCTCAATCTACCATGATGACCTGATTATAGACTAGTTCCATAGAGCGAGCTTGTATGAAGGCCCATGTGTCACTCTTGCGACCTTCGACCTTGAAAACAATACCCACCAAAGTAAAAATTGTCCTCTTTCTTTCACTATTTACGAGTTTTGAATCCAATTCTCAAAGAGAAAGTTATGATGATTCTCCTAAGGTCACCCGTTTGACATTGAATTCGAGAGCCTGCAAAAACCCTAACTTCCTCAGATCATATCTCCAAAAATATATTGAACCAATATCTAAAATTCTGGCCCAATTTTCATCAATATTGCAGCTCAAATGAGTTTTAAGTTCAGCTTCTGAAGCTTCATATAAAAACGTTATAGTTAAAATTCCACGATGACCTATTTGAAGCAGCAAAATCCTAGAATCCAAGGCTCTAAACTTGCTTCAAAACAAACCTTCAAACTTGATCATAATTTTGTCCCCTAACCAAAACTCAATGAAATGTTAAAATCCCTGCAATAGATCCTATGTTAGAAGCTCATGAGCGCCAAAAAATTACATAGGTCTTCTCACAAGATAGTTCGTTGAAAAGTGCTTACAAGAGGAGGATATAAGGGTCACTATTCATAGAAATGTCTTGAGTTGAGAGAGTCCTCAACAAGTGAAAATTGGGGGGATATTAGGAGCATAAGTGTTGTTGGGAAAAGTATCCAATACAGAATGACCCTATCCCACTCTAAGGGTGATAGTACCTCAGCAACAACCAAAGCAAAGCTATCTAAGATTTATTCTTTATGAAAGTAAAATAGGGGAGAAAGAGATCCACTAACCAATGTCTTTCTCTAATGATTGATCCAATCTTCTCTCCTTGCTGCTTGCTCCCAGCTCCTTGCTCTTTCACCGGTCCAGCTACACAAATATTTTGCAAAAAGGCAAGAGAGGGAAACTACAAGAAGCATACATTAATAATTGATTCAAGGATTAGAATAAATCAAATACACAAGTATAACAATACACCATTGAGGCACATGCATATAGAAGAACCTCAAATGCTTTATTAATGGAAGAAGTAAAGTTCAGAAAGTGTTACAACCATAAGAGGCCCAATCCAGCAACACCTCCCAGCAGAAAGAAATCTCCTCTTCACCTCCTTCAAAGCAAATCACCCAATAGTTCTATACTCAAACCAACAGCACTTCCTTACATTCACAAGATTCCAGCCTCCAGATCTCATAGGGTAGAGATCCTTATATAGAGTTTTGGAGAGAGCATGAGTCAGCTTCATGTGTGACTAATGTCCCCTTTAACTCCAGTTATTCTTCAGTTCTTGAGTCCACTTGGAGGTTCTTGCTTCCACTTGGAGATCTAGACCCTCTTACTCATCACTAGGCGAATTCCTTGATCCAAGTGTCATTTTGGAAGCTTCCTGGGCGCTGACACCTTGAGGAATGACTGTGCCACTTGTCCGAGTACGCTCAGCGCAGGTGGCCTTCTTTGCAGTTGACATTCAGCGCAGGTACAGAGTGGAGCACTTGACATTCAGCGCAGATGCTCAGTGGAGCAGTTGACATGATCCAGAATTTGCTTGTTTTTGAGTGTTTTCAGGTGGGGAACTGATATTCAGTGCTGTGGTTTGCTGACCTTGTTCCTCTAGGGGTAGGAACAACATGTTTAGGGACTTTGGATCCCTCAGATTATGTACATTTCATGCTTCATGCTGTAAGGCACAAAAATGTCTATAACAGTTGCCCCCTAAAGTATGAGGTCGTTTATCGGGTGAAATGCTTTATCAGGAGGATCCGAAGTTCATTCAATCGCTGAGAGGTGACCTATAAAATACAATACAATACATTATTTTTCATTCTGCTTTCATGATCTAGATGAGGCGGGTATTCCCATGCTCAGCTTTTATAAATTCATTTTGGTACATAGAACAGACGATCGTCTGATGGTAGACTGATAATTCTCTGCTGAAATTATCATCCTTTGAGTAGGATGATCATCTGCTGCAATGATGTACATGTCAAATGTCTTTATATTTCCTGAATATATATCGCAGCCCGGATGGATGAAACTAGATCCGGGGTCTTCAAACTCGTTCGATCTTCACTCTAAGTACAAGTCGATCCATGTGAGAATTACGCTGAAGTCGAACATGGAAAGACATCGCTTGATTACCGGTCAATGATGTAAACCGTTAATAAGCGCGAGAGGAATCACTAGTAATGATAATGACCCTCAAGGTACTGTAGTACAATTCACGTGGTGTGAATAAAGGACTTGGCGTCGAACACCAAGTAAAATCTTTCGGTCGAAGGTCATTGATGTATACCCGTCGCCGGAAGTGAGAAACTTGCCATTGAGGCATGCAAGCTTCAAAGTACTGAGGGGTTTGTTCCTAGATCAACTTCTTGGATAATGAGCTGAAGTCGACAAGAAGTGATCCATAAAAGGAGGGCCTTAATGAATCCCACATCAGTGACACGGAACGGAGCTAATGATTTTAGTGGAGGTGAAAACAATCTGTGACATATGATTCAGGGTGGCGGTCATGAATGGATGAAGGATAATGTATGGCAGTGGATGGGACACGGTTGACTCTTTCTGAACGACATCTCTTGAACATATAACAACACTGATGCGATGGATCGGTAGCATTACCCCAAATATGGATGGTTTGGCGAGACCATGGTGATGAGACCGGTGAATGAAACAACCCAACCCGATGTGGTATGGAGGAAAAGTGTCATGTTCAAGAGCGACTTGCTACCATTAAAGCTTTGAGATTCTCCCAATTTTTCCCCAGTCATTTCTTACCAGTACCTCTTTATTTTTGTCAAGCTTGAGGAGGATAACATATGCTTGTTCTATAACCTGCCCTTCGGGCAAGCCCATCGCTATGTTTTAACGAGCCTAGCGATAGGGAAACTCGTTCTCGTCTAAAGACAAGTTTGTCGCTATTTAATCATTTAACGAGTCTAACGACAAGGAAAACTCAGTCCTTTTCATTTTTAGAGAGTCTGAAAAGGTACAGAAAGTTAACTCCAAAATTCCTTTTTCGTCATCTAATCCCTTAAGTCCGAAAAAGTATAAAACAATACAGAAGGGATGAGTTTTCGGTACTTTTAACGAGCCGAACAAAACAAGCGCTCGATCTTTTTGTGCAATAATCCCTCAGGTCCAAAAAGATTAAAATCTAGAGGAGGGATAGCTCTTCCGGTCACTTTAACGAGCTGGAAGGCCAAAACTCGACAAACTTTTCATATTTTACGAGTCAGATGAAAAGAGCTCAAAGAAGACTCGTATTTTGAGGAACGAGTGATAAACAGGGATAGCAGCAGATTCCAGGTACAGGTTGGAATTTTCCAATCACGACAGTGTCACAAGGATGGCTAGGTGAAATCACTCTTCGCAGCTATTCCTCAAAATGGGTAAACAATCATATGGAGGTGAACGATCGGCCAAATGACGGTGGAGGTGACAGGTGCACAAACACGACCAAGGCTTTTTATGGCTGATGAATTTACGATCACAATGGTTATTTACCGGTTCATTTTTTCTGAATGAGCTTGAACTCTAAGGGAAAGCCTGCTCACTATCTTATGTTTATTTTTTAACGAGCATGAACTATGTGCTAAAACTGCTCGGATCTTGCGTTTATTTTTTAACGAGCATGAACTATGTGCTAAAACTGCTCGATTATATCAGTCATAAGATAAGAATGTCTCCTGTGAGATAGCTATTTTTTATGGAGCTTTATCTCACGAAGCTATGCTCCTCATCCTTTCTTTATGCAAGTTCGGAAACGGCTAATCCTAAAAACAGATAAATAACCGCTCTTAGCTTGCACTCCAAAAGGTTTGCATGCCCCCAGGTGTAAAGTACAATTTCAAGGCTGCCCCTACTTATCCGTCAAAACATTTGTTTTAAAGGGTGAGGCTTACCTCTTTCAGGTTACCCAAAGATTGTTTTGTTAACTTCTTCAAACGAAAACATTTCCTCGGCACTGTCTACTGAAATAGACAACGGTGAGTGAAAAGCAGATTATTCCACTCACATAACTTTGACAAAAGAATCCTATTCTAGAACAACCCTCTTTCCTCTTTGGACGGGGTATGGACTAGTCATATTCTCCCGCGAAAATCCTACCTTATACCCAGGGTTTTTTCTGCCCGAAGAAGACCAGGATGCATGCCCCCTGGGTTCCAGTCCCATCTTTCCGAATCACTCGCACTCATCGGGAAGGAGGACTGGGGGTGGAGACTTTTCTTGATTGAATAGACCATTCAGGGTTGGTATTTGACTATTTGCGATGCGTGATCCCGGAAATGAAAGTTGGTCTACGAGCTTGACCACCCTTCCTTCGTGTGGAAAACACATTACTCTAAAGAGTGAGGAGACTATTGCTCCCATGCAATATATATAGTCTCGTCCAAGGAGTAGGTTATAATCCAAGGGTCCTTGAACGACCATCACGTTCATTTGAACGGTCTTCTCTTTCAATGTAACAGGCACATTGGGGAGGATCCCTAATGGTCGACTGGTTCCTTTATCGAAACCCGAGAGATTTCTTATCTCAGGCAAAAGCGCCGGGGAACCCAGTGCTTTGCCAAGCAATAGAGGAAAGGATACTCACAGATGCCCCTTCATCGATGATAGTGCCAGCCATTACCATTCTGTAGATTTGGACTATGATTCTGAATGGTATACTGGCTGACAACCGGGGTCTGCCTAGTTGATTCCAATCAAAGGATACAACCAGGTTGCTTGGTGGTGGGACCGAATATACGGCTGGATATGACCCTGACGATGTTCCTTCCTGCGATAAAGGAATGGGTGCATTGCCCTGACGCTCATCAGAGTCTGTGTTGATGAAAAGAATCTGGATGGTGTCATCCTTGTTCTCTTCAGTGAGGGTGTCATTTGAAGATGAGTCTTCAGTGGCGGTGTCATTTGAAGATGAAACTTCTGAAGGAAGAACCGGGTCAACTGTCGTTTCGACCTTTGGACTTTCGTCCGGTCTGGATTCAGTAGGTTCATTTTCAGTGACTGACGCTTCATCCGACCACTTGAGCGGGCCAACTGTATTCTCAACCAACAAAGGACTTGGCACGATTTTTTTGTATCCAGGAGGAAGTCTTAACAGTGAAACCGGACGATCTTCCAAAACTCTCTTCGCTTCGTCTAAGAAGGGACAACGGTGGATGGCATGATCGCCTTCACACAGTCTGCAGGGGGATCTTGCTCCTCCTCTTTGTCTTGAACCTTCACTTTCGCTGGTTGATGGTAAGCATTAACCATGGCTATCAGAGGTTGATGCTCCCGAATTGTGCAATCGAGGGGACCAGTCCCTTAGTATCCAGGGAATACAGGAACAATCTCTATGGAAGTGGTCTCCTCTATATATGACACATGGCGATTTAGGCCCGGTCTGTGCTGTGTGTGGATTTTTGTCAGATGTCTTTTGCTTGCCCCCAGTCGCCTTAGGCTCCTTCTTCTTCTTCTCTCTCTTCTTCTTCTCCTTCTTCTCCATGGGAGCTTGGCTTTTGCCGGCTCTACCTTGCGAAGACGAGGGATTGGAGGAAGAGTTATAGGAAGTAGAAGGCTGGTGGGCAGCTCTAGACTGATCTAACTGTTGACTCGACTGTTCAGGAACCATGGTGTTCTGAACTACATTGGTTGAGAATAGCCAAATTGGCAGGCCAATTGTCAGTCCTGGAAGCGACAATGTGGCCATGTGGGGCGCACCAACTTCTCCCCAAGAGGAGAAAGGACTAGGATTTCCATCATGGGGAATTCCTTGGTTGGGGCGTTCCATGTTCTCAACCTACAGATCAACGCAGGAATAGGAGGTGATTATGTTCCGTTTAAAATAAATTTTATAACGACGCTTTAGACACAACTTGCTTTTTCACTTTTTAAGAGTCGAGAAAAAGCTAAAGATGACTCTAGTCTCCTTCGATGTTTTAACGAGCCCGAAGTGACAAATGCTCGGATGGACTTTTTCAGTTATAGAGTTTGAAAAAGGCCAAAAGAAACTGCTCTGGAGATCTAGGCAGAGGGTGTGCCAAACCTTTCGCGAAACCACAGAATACGTTTTACGGTACGGGTGGTCGATCTTCGTGAATGTTGTGTTCACTGCATCGCGATCAGTAGGGCGGCCGACACGGCTTCCTAAGGATAAAGGCTTTGTTCCTATAGGGGTCTCCCAATATATACGCGACGGTACGTGGGAGCACAAGTCCGTATTGATACTTATCGCTTCACCGTGGAGGAATCACCCAACCACTCAACGCTAAGATATCACGTTTAACGACGCCGGAACACGTCTCTAGCTTAGACCTCTATGTATTTGTGTTATGTTTCAAAGCGTTGCTATGTAAATTCAATTCATTTTAAGTTGATCTTGTTTAGCAGTTTGCCTTTATGGATCACCACGAGATGTATAATACAACTTCCTAAATGCAGTCTAAGATGATAAGCAAGCTTTTCAATCTTTCAACTTTGAAAATCTTAACTACTGAGGGAAAAGAAAGACATCATATTTTCACACAGATCATAGAGCACACACTAATGCACTTTTCCCTAAATCAACATGCAAGCTGTCAAAATGCACATGCACAATGCAGGTATTTCTTTTCTCTTTCTTAATGTTGGTGTACTACAAAAAGAAAGCTGTTGTATAATTTTGAATTCAATTTCAAGTGAAAGCAAACAAGCTTGTCCAAAATCAAAAGACACCTTAAGATTTACTTGTTTCAACACTAGAAATATATAAATTCAAACCATATGACGAAAGCAAAAGCTCAATCAGCTATGAACAGCAAACAAACTAACTCTTAAGATCAATACGACACTTATCACAGGTCTAGATCTAAGAGACCACAGCAAGACTAGTTCACTTTTCGTTATGGGAAACTGCAAATGATGTAAGAAATACACAAAGAACAATCACAGTTTCTTTATACAACCGAGGCGGAATAGTGGCAAGGAAAGTTGGTTTCAGATAGGTACATTGACTGGTAACAGGCTGCAAAAACAAGGATGAAAACAGGGCAATAAACAGCAGGGAACCCCAGTAGCACAAGGCAAGACTGGTTCAGCGCAGGTAGTACACTGTCAGTTTGACATTCAGCGCAGGTAGCCCCTTCGGGAACTACGCTGAAATGCAGACTGCCTTCACAGTGCCTGCAATGAAGAGAGAAACTTGCGTTTCTCTTGGTTTCCGGGTCACAGATTGCTCAAAAATTCACAGTTTTTGGCCAAATCAGAAGCTATCAGTCAAGTACACACTAAAGAGTAATTAGGAAGGTGAAAAGCTATCACTAAGAGCTGTTCAGAGTCCTTGTGGATCAGCTCTTCAAATCATAAACATGCCCAGAAACTGAGCTAGAGTAGCTGCCCTCTACTTTGCATTTGAGAGATCCAAATGCAGTTCGATTCGGTACTCCCTGTGTTTATGAAATGAATAGCAAAAACACAAACAACCAACAAGATAAGCTCCCCAGCGGAGTCGCCAATTTGTTGTTGGGAAAAGTATCCAATACGGAATGACCCTATCCCACTCTAAGGGTGATAGTACCTCAGCAACAACCGAAGCAAAGCTATCTAAGATTTCTTCTTTATGAAAGTAAAATAGGGGAGAAAGAGATCCACTAACCGATGTCTTTCGCTAATGATTGATCCAATCTTCTCTCCTTGCTGCTTGCTCCCAGCTCCTTGCTCTTTCACCGGCCCAGCTACACAAAGATCCTGCAAAAAGGCAAGAGAGGGAAACTACAAGAAGCATACATTCATAATTGATTCAAGGATTAGAATAAATCAAATACACAAGTATAACAATACACCATTGAGACACATGCATATAGAAGAACCTCAAATGCTTTATTAATGGAAGAAGTAAAGTTCAGAAAGTGTTACAACCATAAGAGGCCCAATCCAGCAACACCTCCCAGCAGAAAGAAATCTCCTCTTCACCTCCTTCAAAGAAAATCACCCAATAGTTCTATACTCAAACCAACAGCACTTCCTTCCATTCACAAGATTCCAGCCTCCAGATCTCATAGGGTAGAGATCCTTATATAGAGTTTTGGAGAGAGCATGAGTCAGCTTGATGTGTGACTAATGTCCCCTTTAACTCCAGTTATTCTTCAGTTCTTGAGTCCACTTGGAGGTTCTTGCTTCCATTTGGAGATCTAGACCCTCTTACTCATCACTAGGCGAATTCCTTGATCCAAGTGTCATTTTGGAAGCTTCCTGGGCGCTGACACCTTGAGGAATGACTGTGCCACTTGTCCAAGTACGCTTAGCGCAGGTGGCCTTCTTTGCAGTTGACATTCAGCGCAGGTACAGAGTGGAGCACTTGACATTCAGTGCAGATGCTCAGTGGAGCAGTTGACATGATCCAGAATTTGCTTGTTTTTGAGTGTTTTCAGGTGGAGAACTGATATTCAGTGCTGTGGTTTGCTGACCTTGTTCCTCTAGGGGTAGGAACAACATGTTTAGGGACTTTGGATCCCTCAGATTATGGACATTTCATGCTTCATGCTGTAAGGCACAAAAATGTCTATAACAATAAGACATTATTAATTATTGACTATTCAATGACCACAACTAATAATGAGTTCCATGCCACAACCCCACGAATAAATCTCAAATCGTGAAGATGTACATGGCATGCCATATATCAACAGAAACATCTCAACGAGTGGAATCCATCTACAAGATCCTCGACTTGGAATAGAAAAATTTGTCGAGTCAAAATGCCCATGCAAGATCAAGGTAGCCCATGGTGCTTCTTGGGTTAACATCAATGACAACCACTGATCAACAAATATTCATTGATGTTCTTAACAAAATATCACCACTGTCTCTTTATTCTTAAAATAATAATCAATTGCTACATCTAAAAACTATTGAAATCTAAGAAAATTAAATGGAATCTAAAAACTTGTTGAATGCAATGTAGAAAACTAATAAACAAATAATACACACTCACACTCATAAAATAAATATTAGACATATAGAAAAAATAGACATGGCGGAAAAGGCCTCAGCCTTACAACATTCCTCACATTCTTATTATTAATTAATCCAATGTACAAAGAATAATAATAGTACAAATAAATACATGAGGAAGTTGGTTTCAAGATAGTACGTCTATCTTGAACAAACTTGGTTGAGAAAATATCTTAACAACACACTAATCTAGGAGCCTAACTAGTTGGAGAGAATCTCTTAACCAACTAAGCCTAAATTGACTCCTAACCATGAGGAACAAACTCAATCTAGAAAGGTAGGATTAAATCCAACTTTCTTGATTTTAATTAATTTAATTGTTTTGGACTTATAATTGTTTCCATCTCATGAGAGTGAGGCTAACATTCCCACCCTCAATGATAAGTCCAAAATAAGAACTAGGAACCATCTTCCAAGTTCTCATGCTGAAACTATTGATCCTCAAAAAAACTCTTGCCTAAAAAATCCCAAAAGTTGGATGCTGAAAAAAATCAAATTTGAAGAGAACATGAATCATCTGCATGTTTGATTCATCTCTGAATATCGGTTGACAACTCCATCATGTGCCAAGCTGCAAAAGGATCCATCTGTCCTTTGCTTGCAATCAGCATCTTTTGTCCACTAACAAAATACAAAGAATGGCCAGTCACTGATGACGTTAAAAAACAACTCATTGTTGCTTTTGTTGTGTTTAAAAACTGCTCACTGCTGACTTTGTTGTCGATCACCCACTGGCGAATTTGTTGATGCTCACTCGCTGATGAAAATGCCCACTGGATACTTCGCTGATGTTGTCGAGACTTTTATTTTGACAACCACTGTCAATTTCATTAACATTTTCCCCCCTTTTTCAGCTAAAAGGAGAGACAATCTTTCACTTGATTTCTGAATTATGAACTCCCCCCCTTTAGGTGTAGGAGTGTTTCACTGGTGTACTCCCCCGTTCAACTGCACGAGAGTACCATCTTCATTTTTACTGTTGGCTGCAATATGTGTGAGTGAATTCAATTGTAAAACTTATACAATGTTCTGACAGTGGATGACCATTCCCAGGGATCAATCCATGAATAATTTATCTTCAATCTAGTTGATTGTTGTTGTTTGTTGCATTGTGCTGGTGAACGATTTGACTTGCCACAATGGTGACAAGGATGGAGATTAAAACATTGATCTTCCAGATGACCGGTTTCTTAACAATGAAGGCATTTTGGTGTGGCTGCAACTTCAGTTTGCACGTATTTTTGTTTTTCTGCAACTGTCTCATGGCTCGTTGATGTTATTGGATCAAGAAATCCTGCACTAATGAACTTGATCATCTTAGAATAACCATGGATATGCATTTTGTTTTCATATTTTTCATATCCTAATCCTCGTCGATTTTTGTTACTTTGGATTTCTTCCCATGGCTTGATGATTGGTTTGGAAGAAAGTGGAACTGGATCAGGGACCACTTCGACACTTGAAGTTGGTTGGATCAATGACTTGGAATTAACATCTTTATCTTCATCTATACATATGAAATATTTGGAAACATCACTCTTCTATTACAACTCATCTCTTTGAAGTTGCGACTCCAGTCGAAGAAACTCAATCATTTCATGTGCATGTTGAAGATGCACTTGAATATCATCAAGAGTTGATTTGTTGATTTGTACCATACCTTCATTAGTTGAGAGGATCAAATTGTTAAGAATATTTAACAACTGAATGTTTGTCGCCATGTGAACTTGTTGGAAATCACGATCGCTTGGTTTTAATATTTGCTGGATTTTTAGAACTCGCTTGCTTGAATGCTTGATATTGCTTACTTGAACTCACGCTTGCCTTTTGTAGATATGAACAGTCTTGATTGTTAGTTGAATATTTTTTTCGTTAAAGTTGAACTCGCTTAGTTTCAGGCTCGCTTGATGTTGTGAACTTTGCACTTTCTTGAACTCACACTCTTGAGTGATCAAAAGAAGGGTGCTGAATACTATCGAAAATGCACCCAAGAGAAACCCTTACAATGATTTGAATGACTCAGTTAAAAAACAATGGATGCACTTGGTTTAATTGATTCCCTATCAATTCAAAGCATGGGTGTTGGTTTCAGCCGAGAGTGCACCCTTACAATTCAACTTAATTTGGCTTTGATTACAATCCAACTTACAGATTATGATTTGCAAGTTACAGTTTTCTATTGAGCTTATTAAAAAATGGTGCAAGTGACATTTCTAAAAAATTGTTGTTGAATGGCTACAAAAATTGTTGATGTAGATGACAGCTTGATTGGATGTTGATGTAGAAATGTCTTTGACAACTTGATTATGTATTGTTGCTTCTTGATTGCTTGTAGTTTTCTTGATTACATAAGCTTAAATGGAATTGTTTATGTGCATGCAATTCGATAATTTGTTGTGTGTACCATATTAGAAAGATACCACATGAAGGTTAGTGTCAAAACTAGACACAAAACAAAAACAATATCAAGAATCATGTGCCATCACAAACATACACATGGTGTACCTAAGATCCCTTTATTCAATCTCGAGCGGATCTAGTACACTTCAACACCACAAAAAAATATGTCTTTATTAAGTAGTGAATTACATCAACCTTCAATTTCCCAAGCAATGATAATGCCAAACAGGCAACCCTTTGAAGAAACTTGTCTTCAAAATATGGATGTTCATGGACTCAATCTCTCTCAAAGTAAAACATTACTTTGGGTTACAAAAATAAGTTTTCTCTCCAACAAATTCACTTATCCTTAAGACTCCACAAAATTACTTATTACTCCATTACAAATATATATATATATATATATATATATATATATATATATATATATATATATATATATATATATATATATATATATATATATAACTTATAATCCACCTTATCCCTCCACTAGACTCTCAACATTCAACTTATCACGCCAACAAAAACGAATTATATATATATATATATATATATATATATAGCTACTACTTCTCCACTAAAAAGAAGTTGGTTGAACCTATTACGGTTCACACCGCCAGCCTTTCGCTGCGGCACTGCCACCTCACTGTAAATCGAAGATTTAGAGCAGAGCTAACATGCTATATGGAAAGGGGTTTGAGATGCTTGCATCGAATCTTCCCTAGTGTAGCTGCAAAAGCAAGAAAGACCCAGAAGCATCTCTCGTGGAACATAAGTGGAGAGAAAGGCATACTAAACGTAATTTTACATAAAATTCTAAGCTTTTACGTATGATTTCATTCAAAGTTTAAATTTATTTCACTGGAGAAAGCATGTGGGGTGAGATTTGCAAAGGATTCCTCAACAATTATTTTCACACTCCAAATTTGAACTTTATTCTCCAGAACAGGTCGGAACATTGAACCATGTGCTGCCTGCCACACTGCCAGATTTATCTAGTCATTCTTGTTCTTTTACTAGTGTTCTCCAGATTGATTCCCAGTTATAACACAAATGTTAGCATCCTTGACAATACAAGGTCTCATGTCGTGAATATTGGTGCTCTTTTTGCATTTAATTCCATGATCGGAAGAGTAGCGAAAGAGTAAAAAAAGACTCTATGTAATGTATGATAACAATTGGTTGTGAATTTCAATTTCCTTTAAGAATCTACCTTTGTTACTGGTCATCAAATGGGGCATGCTGCTCGACGATTAAAGAAATGGCTCAACAATGGAGACAAAAAATATGTCTAAAACATCAAGCACACATGAAGGGATGTACATACAACTAACAAAACAGAGAGTAAAGTGTGCAAAGTAGGCCTTTCACATGATCCTGAGTAAACAGATTTAGTTGGACGTCGACCAAAAGTGTGCTCAGCAGACCTTGCCGTCTTTGCTCAGAAAACTTCCTTTGATCTTCTATCAACATCAAAGTTGTGTTCCCTGTGGCCGGAGTAGCCCTTCGCAATGATGTTATCATCAATAATTGCAGATTCGAAGGATTTCATGCCATTCAAGCACTGCAATTCATCGACAAGTAGCTTGGGCGCCTTTATTAGAGGACTATATTGATCATCATAATACAAATTTATTTTCTCTGTGTTGAAAACTAGAAGGCGAGGACCTCTTATGTCTAGTGAGGCACTTGTTGATGTATCCAGTCTATCTATCTATCTATCTACTACCCGATCACGCATTCGATTCCCCTCCTCAAACTTCAACGCTCACTTTCCAGATCCACTGCAAATAGTACTACCTCCTCCCAGCCCGGTTTAGCAAGAATAGTGGCTCGAATTCACGAATTGAATTATTGAATGATTGTCAGCAAGACCACATTTATCGCTCATTCAAACTGCACACATCATCATATCAATTTTTGCTCTTGAATTTACCAATTCAAAGGCAAGTTTGTCAGACTTGCTTCTGAATCTACTAGGAGTTAAACGAGTGTTAGCTCTAACACCACATGGAAAAAACTAAATCAACTAATAATACACACTCACACTCATAAAATAAATATTAGACATATATAAAAATCAGACATGGTGGAAAAGGCCTCAGCCTTATAGCATTCCTCACATTTTCATTATTAATCAATCAAATGTACAAAGAATGACAATAGTGCAAATAAATGCATGAGGAAGTTGTTCTCAAGATAGTACGTCTATCTTGAACAAACTTGGTTGAGAAAATATCTCAACAACACACTAATCTAGGAGCCTAACTAGTCGGAGAGAATCTCTCAACCAACTAAGCCTAAACTGACTCCTAACCATGAGGGACAAACTCAATCCAGAAAGGTGGGATTAAATCCAACTTTCTTGATTTTAATTAATTTAATTGTTTTGGACTTATAATTGTTTTCATCTCATGAGAGTGAGGCTAACATGCAACTCAATTTTTTTTTGAAATTGATCATACATTGTCAACTTTAAGTAATCAAATGGTGATCAAGACATCATTTTTCTCTTATAAAATTTATTTTTAAAAAATGATCAGCATGTGTTATCTCCTTTATGGTCTTATACACATTTCTCATGAGAAAAACTAACGCATGAAAAACTAACTATAACAATGCCTAACCATATGAAAGATAATTTTAATACATTATTTATAATTGATAATAATATATGATTTCATGTATGGGATTAAGGAATTAACTTTAATAAAGGTAGCATTAAAAATAACCACAATGGAGACAAGTTATTTTGAGGATTCTAAACCAGCCTTTTGAATTTTTGAGTAATTCTTCAAACTCTTTTTAATGTGTTAAGAACATACTTTTCTCACAAATAAAGAAATAGGTTAACCCTAAGACCTAAATACATCTAGTATGAATGAAAGTGTGTCCCCTTAAGAAGTGTTGGTGTGTCATTTTAGCTAGAACAAACTACTAAGCAGTGACTTTAGATGACATGGTTTTCCTTAAATGGAAATGATAAACGAAATAGATAATGACTAATTATCAAGATTCTCACTACTAATTAAATATTATAGAGAAAGTGGTAATTGTCATAGTGACCACTTAACTTTAATAATTTTATCACATTTTCAAAATTAAATATATAATTTTCAAAATTAAATATATAAATCATTTCCTCTTTTTAGTATATCTTACTTTCTATTCCATTGAGAGCTCATTTTTCTCACACTTAAAGAAGCAAGATTAATTATTTCATTATTAAGAGAATGAGTGCAAATCAACAATGTCTTTGTACTTTGTCATTATTTTAGATAACATAATGCCATGCCAATAGTATGTGTTGCCACGATGTAATCAACTTTTCTTATTTACATAAAATTATCATTTTCTGAATGGGAAAACCTATTGTTGTGTTGGGAAAACTATTGAATATGGAATAAAAACAATATAAACTATTGAATGACGAAGAATATTTTTCCAATATAAAATATGATTGGCACGATTTCTCCCTTTGACAACCGAAAAGAACACTCGACACTCTTAAAATCATTCGTTTGTAGGGCATATTCCGCTGGTGTGACTACTTTCTTCAAAGGCTTTCACAACCACGCCTTTCGAAAAAGAAAGATATCAAAAAAATTACAAAATCTTTCTATCATGGCGGTGATTTTGATCTTTCTTGAACACACATGGATTGATCCAACAACCCATGGTAAGTATTACTATGCAACCAATTCTGAAATTGTTGGGCATGCATAAAATCGAAGACTGCGTTATAGAAAGTAATTATTCGCATGCTTTCTCCATGGCTTCACACTTTTAGTCATCGTCGTTGGTATTGCAATTTTTAGTGGGCACCAGTGGTTCTATAAGATTTAATCGATCTTGTGAGTTATAATGACTTCCACAGTCTTTTTACTTCAGTTTTTTTCTTTCTTTTTTCAGGAAGTGAGAAGTTATGGTTATGTGAGCAGAATTTCCGTTAGTATGTATTAACGCACGCATCGGTACATGATATACCCCATTCTCCCAAAGACAAAGCATTTGAATATGGAGAAGAATTGCATGGAATCATGGCGATGTTCACAACGTTTAGGGAATTAAATATGAAAGAGTAGAGTTGTAAAAGAGGCAGGGTGTCTACAACGCTGTCCAATATCTTCAACACATGGCTCATCGTTGGCTTCTTCTCTTGGTCATCTTGAATGCACCATACCCTTACGATGGCAACCCTCCTCACCTGCTCTGCTTTTGTATTGTTTAGGTTCATCGATCTCTTATCTAATTTGCAGCCTAAGCGGAAAAGAATAGCTCGCCAGAATCCAACTCTGCATCCATGTTTATCTGCCACATAATTATTTCGAGCAATGTCATGCCGAAGCTGTAGACGTTGGTCTTCACAGTTATTGGCTGGCCAAAGAGTCACTCCGTGGAAAGATAACCTCGTTACTCTCATGGTTATCAGGCCCTTGGATTCACCTACTCCATAAAAGTCACATTATTGCTATAATTGACAAATCCATTCACTGAGGTAAAGCTCAAAGGCACATGCCGAATTAGTTCAATGCATGTATGATAAGAATTGTCCTGGCGAAGACTTCATCAAACTAAATTTTGATGGGGCATCTAAAGGAAACCCGGGGCCAGCAGGGTTCGGAGGCATTTTTAGAGATAATCAAGGACGAACCAGATGGGTTTATGCTGATCGGGGAGGTATAATGAGCAATAACGAAGCTGAATTAATGGCAGTCTACCAAGGCATCAGAATAGCAATCCGAAACGGGTATACCAAGTTGGAAATTGAAGGAGATTCGAACCTAGTAATAGAGATGCTCAGGAAATTGAATAACGGGAAGGATTGGGAACAGGTAGCGAAGAGTTGGAGGACGACCGGACTAATTCAGGACCTGGCAGAAATAATGAAACGCATTGACTACAAGATCATCAACCATGTTAGAAGGGATGGTAATAAGGCCGCGGATTTCCTAGCTAACTGGGGTTGCAATGAACAAGATGGAAAGGTAGACAGTATATGGCCAACTCATTTGGAAAAGCCACGATGGGAGACCCTCAATTTAATCATTACTCAGGATAATAATGAGATTACAGCTTCAAGATAAAGGTTACAGATGGCCCCCGATCGGGGTGGACGAGGTGGCGACGTGTGAAAATATGATGAAGGAAGGAAGGTGGCAATGCAGGCCACCACTCAACATAATAATTCCACAGGACGTCGGGACGGCCTGCAGGCAAGGTAGAATCCCGAGGTGTGGAGGCGACAGAGAAGTGGAGGAAGAAGGAGGAAGGAACGACGGCGAACGGACGATGGGACGTCAGGTAGGTGGCATAAGATTAATAAGGGCAGAACCGAAGTTAGCATGCTGCAAAGGAAGGAGACGAAGGGAGCTCGAGGCGGTCTGGTATTCTCTGCAACTCGTCATAGAAAGGGGTATGTATTCGTAAAACCATTCCTTGCTTTCTTTGCAATCTCCAGCAATATTAAGGAAAAGGGAAGAGGGTTAGCTGTTGCAGAAGGTAAACGAAGGGAAAGGGACGTGGAATTCTTCCCTGTTACTACCAGTCAGAAGACAGAGGGCGGGAGAATGAGAAAGGCTGGGGTAGAATCTAGCAAGGCAGGGAGCCGGACAGGTCAGGACAAATGCATGCAAGGATCATGGTTAGATACTGATCAGGGCCAGTTGGAGACGGAAAAACAGATGGTTTGGGAGGAAGAGAAGACCCCCGAGAACATTTACCAATTTCATTCCAGGAGAGGAGGGTCGGGGAAGGTCAAAATTTCTGAAAAAGAGCAGCAAGGGGAGGGCACGAATTTGGAAAAGAAAGCCAAGGAGCCTGGAAGCGAGGAACTCACAGTGAACGCATCTTTCGCTGTTGGGCAGGGAGTCAGGCAGCAGCTAAGAACAAACCAGCTCGCCCAGGTCGCGGAAGAGGGTGTAGGGGTAGAGGAAGAACTCGACAATCCGACAGACAGGAATTAAGACCCCCCTCTCCAGTATGTCAGAGACGAGGCCGGAAAACCATGAGACATATGGTGCAGGAGGCAGAAAAAGCCTACAACGAAGGAACTGACGCAGATATCCGCAGGCTTATTCAAGAATTAGAAGCAAATGCAATGCAGGAAGACTCGGAACTAGAGATGGAAGACTGGGGTAACCTTATTCCTGACCCGGGCAATACCAGGGGACGCCTGTCCTTATACAAGCAGGCTTTACATGTATATTGGGTGTTGAAGCGATTACTAGCAAAGGCAATGGAGCAGGTTGCAGTGGAAATGGCAGAGATGGCTCAGGGCATACCCAATTTAAGGCGAGAAATGAAAAATCTCCAAATCACTATGCTCATGCAGGACAGTAAGTTGGAGGAAATTCAACAACAGCTGAAGAAGCTTGCTCCAGCGACAAGAGACGAAGACACTCCACCTGAAATCATGGTAGATTAATCCTTCTAGTTGTTCCAATGGTTTTCCTTGTTAGTTCTTTGAGAACAATCTCTCCTCTTTCTGTTTATAGTTTCTAATGACGGTAGGAAACCAGATTAGTAATTTTGGTAGCGAAGTTTATCTGGCATGGATATGCAGACTTATTCTTTTTTGCTACTGGTCGGCTTATAAAGACTTAAGGTGGCCAACAGACCTGGTTTCCCTTCTGGGTGGGTTGAGGCTACCAAATGATTGTACTTATTTCAACCTGGTTATGATATAAATAAAAAAAGAAAGGTCCTACTTTAGCTCACCAAAAAAAAAGATATGGATGATGATGTAAACAAAAGTCGATCGAGCAGATAAAACAAAACAAAACAAAAAAAAACAACTAATATGTGCATTTCCGTAATTGTATATGGACAGACCACAAAGGGGCGAGAGAAACCGTCCCCTTAAAAAATACCTTCGGTAAGGTAGAGGATAAATATGATTTTTGCTCAAAATGAGGACGACACCATGCAACTTAAACGTAGAGCAAGGATTTTTGAACAATAGGATTTTTGTACGAGACACCAAATATGATTTTTCTTCAATTGCACAACGAGAGGATAGTTTTGGCTTTAAAATAGGTTCGTATGTAGAGTACGAGGAGGGAAGTTTAAAGAGATCAAGAGCTAAGTGAATTATCATTTGTTCTCTTTTCTTGATATTAAAAAGACAAGCTAAAATATCTATGATGCCGCCTCCACTACCATCCTATTCTATTTTTTTGTCCACTTTTTATTTCTCACTTTGGGACCCATATCTTGTAAAACTCCAACTCTTCGTTGCCTTTTCTTAATTGGATATGGACAAATGACAAAAGAGCGAGAGAAACCTTACCTTTAAAAAGGACCTTTGGTAAGGTAGAGGATAAATATGATTTTTGCTCAAAATAAGGACAACACCATGCAACTATAAATGTAGAGCAAGGATTTTTGAACAATAGGATTTTTGTAGGAGACACCCAATACGATTTTTCTTCACTTGCACAATGACAGAGGATAGCTTTGGCTAAAATAGGTTCATATGTAGAGTACAAGGAGGGCATTTTAAAGAGATCAAGAGTTAAGTGAATTGTCCTTTGTTCTCTTTTTCCTGACATTAAAAAGAAAAGCTAAAATACCTATGCCTCTGCCTCCACTACCACCCCATTCTAATTTTTGTCCACCTTTTTATTCCTCACTATAGTAATTTTTCAAACCACATGTATTGACAATTTGTATTATTTTTCTAAGGTGCCTTTCCTTGTATGCTATAACATAAATGAACAAGATTCTCAGGTTGCAGGTTCAAATAAATAAAATGTCTTATGTTAGAAATAGAGAGCTACAATATAATTTAGGCATGTGATTGGATTTTGTATGTTAAAAGATTCAATATACTAGATAATTTTGTTTTACCTTTTTTTCACATGGAAAAAACACTTTCTGTTGATATTTAAAAAGAAAGTACATATATCAAAGAAAAAAATTATCAGTGTCACTACGGCTAGATCTCCTATTAATCATTTACCTATCAGTCCTTTAGACATGGCGTTGAAACAAAATGTCAAAACAAGCTAAAGAAAAAATTGTCTACTATGAACTGAGTCAAAAAGACATTATATGATAGCAAAACTTGCTAGCCAAAAGAAATAAATGCCTAGGAACATTTTTAGAACGGGGAAGATCATGAGCCCGACAGAAAAAGTAAATAGTCTAATCCTCAAAGAGGAATATAGCCAGTCCCCAATAATAATGACATTTTTGAGCTGTTGGAATATAATATGGTCTAACTCCAAACAATAACCCTGCTTTGTTCTTGGGAAAAAAATAACCCTCCTTTGAGAGATTGTCAGCTTCACTATTCTAGATCTGATATATATGTGATACAGAGATGTTTTGGAACTTAGGAGACATAGTATTGATTTTAAGTTTCCATGGAGCAAGAGCTAGAGATTTTAAGTAACCCATACCATTTACACATGCAACTATTGATTTGGAATCTCCAAATACAATCACATCCCTGAGACCAAGCCAAATAGCATAGTGCAAGACCCCCTAGAGTGCAAGTACCTCAACCCAAGTGTTGAAGCCCAAACCACTATGCCAATGAAATCTATAGGAGCACTCGAGCCCTAAGTGAATGGCCATGCCACCTCCATAAAGGCCAAAGGATGAAGCACCATCAACTAATATGTTAGGAAAAGCAGACCAAAGGTCAATAAGAGGAGGGGGGAATTTAGGAACAGCGGAAAAAAGGCCAATTTTTTTGAATAGTATGATAAGATGCTACAGTTGGTCCTCCAAATATCTGGATTTACTTGATCAAATATAAGGGTAGTTCTAGACTTCCATATGCTCCATATTATAAACAAATCCATTGTATGATGGGATATGTGATCCACAATTCACCGACCAAGGAAAGATACAATATTTGAAGGATACCATTCAGTAGGATAGTTAGTCAGATGAAGCACCCAAGTCCAAACCGAAGATGCAAAGCGATTGTGGATAAAATACTGATATATGTCCTTTCCATATGATATACAATGACTACATATACTCGGACCTTGATATCCCTTCTTGCATAGGATTTCCCAGGTGAGAATGTGGTTGTGTACCACTATCCATGAAATACATTTGATTTTGAGTGGAAATTTCCATTTCCAATATCGAACCAGCTAAGAGTGGACCACAATATGTCCAGAAGGTTGTGTGATTAATCTATATGCCTCCTTAACGATGACCTTTCCCTACTGTGAGACGCCAAACCGTAGTAACATGTCTTCTTTAGGAGAGAGGATAATCCTATAGAGTTTTAGGTTGGTGATATAATTATGCCATTCCAAAATAAGAGCATGTTGTATCTCAAGTTGAATTTCATCTTTCTAATGAGTGTGAAATGGAGAAAGGGTGACATTTGCACTGTCTTTGATCACAAATAAACCTTGATTATTCAAGAAAATAATGAGGGCATGAGATAATAAGTGTGAACAAATCATACATGAGAGCGAGCCCAAACCAATTTTCGGAATAGAACCAGAGCCGACATCCCATCTGAGATTTTCAAAAAACCAATGCTTAGTCACGAGGAGACTACACTAGGATAAGGAGATGTAGGGAGGGTCCAGGGCACCAACATGAAGTCAGCAAAAGAGATCCCAATTATGGAGGTATTTGGCACCAATGGTTTTATGCCAAAGTTCGTCGTTGGTAACAATTTTCCATTCTTTTTAATAGTAGAGCCATGTTTAAAGAGGCGATGTCTTTGATGCCCCAACTGCTATGAGTAACAGGTTCATTAATCATATCCATACTATAAATATGGATTTTTCACTCTTTTTGTGTGCCCACCCACAAAAAGTGTGATATGATAGAATTCATTTTGAATATCATGCCCTTGGCAAGTTTAAAAATGTACATCCAGAAGCTAGGGATGTTATGGAGTACAAATTTAATAAATACTAGGAATCTCCCCAATGAAATCCAATTATGAGCCCAAATATTAAACCTCTTATCTATTTTCTATATGAACCATTCCCAGTACCTGTTTTTATATCCATTCGACTTCATAAATAATCTAAGGTACTGAAAGCCCTCATCTAGGTGAATGATTTTAGCACCAAAGATATTGGCAATCATCAAGGTCGAGATTACCTTAGGCTCTTTTGCGATCATAATAGTGTTTGAGTGGTTCATAAACAGGCCCGAGGCAAGGCCAAAGTCATATAAAAGGTCAAAAACACTTTCCATTCTGAAGGATCTAATTTCCCAATTGCCCACATGTCATAGAAAAAAATTAGATGTGTGAGAGAGTTCACTTCCGCAATCCTACAGGCTGTTAAAATGCCATGTGATCGAGCATCATTCAGATTTCAGCTAAGACCATCAATGATAATGAGAAAGAAGAGAGGTGACATTGGACAACCTTGTCTGAGTCCTTAGGAGGTCGAAAAAAAGTTTGTGGGAGTGTCGTTGATCATGATGGAAAATGAGGTAGACTTCATGCATGATTTAATCCATTTTATCCTTGTTTTACCCAAACCGATCTTCTCCAAGATCATCCATAGGAGTTCCCAATTGACATAGTCGAAGGATTTATTTACATCTATCTTCTTAAGACAGGCATGTAGATGGCACATCTTGACAGAGTGTATTCATTCCTAGGTGGTAGCAATTGCATCATGGATCTATCGGTGCTCTATAAAACCAAATTATTTAGCAAAAATATTTTTGGACAAGAAAGATTTAAGTTGATTTGCAATGCTTTTCAAGATCAATTTATAAATAGTATTTCACAAGGAAATCGGTCGATAGTCAAAAAATGATATCGGTTTTGAGACCTTCAGAATGAGGGAGATGAAAGTAGCATTTGTGGCACTTAATACCTAGCCAAGATAACATGACTCTTTTACCATCTCAGTGAGCTCTTCAATCATTATGTCTTGAAAATGCATGAAATTTTGCATGGCCTATCCATCTAGACCAAGAATTTTACCTTTAACTAGTTCTTTTAATACTTGAAAGACTTCTTCCTGAGTTACATGGTGTTCCATTTGTATGTTTTCCTCCACATTAGTCAGAGAGGGAAAAAGTTCACATAATTCCATATGATTGCTAAAAGAAACATGGCCCTTCCAACAATATAGATTTCTAAAGTAATTATGGGCCTCCCCTTCAATGTCATTTTGAAAAATAAGGTGTTCTCTAGATTCTAAAACTATGCTCCAAATAGAGTTTTTTTGGCACCTCAAAGTGACCTGTTTTTGAAAGAAACTATTGTTTTTATCCCCTTCTTCTACCCACAAGTTTCAACTCTTTTGCTGCAATTCTTCAACCTTGCGAAGTAAAATTTGGGATCTATGAAGTTCCAACTTAAGAATCTCATTCTTATTTGATTTGGAGAAGTATGTCGATGCTCTAGGAAACTCCAAAGCTTTTACCTATTTGTCAATCAATATTAGTTCTCGTGTAAGATCCCTCCTATTTTTCCTTGCACAACCTTTGAGCTTGTCCTTTATCACAGGTAGTTTGTAGTTGGTTTTATCCATCTTTAGGAGAGAAGATTCTCCATAATGTGTCTTCCAGAAATATTGAACCAATTCATTGAAGTTCAGCTCCTTCAACCAAAAATGGCTGAATTTGAATGGAGGAGACATTTGTGGATGTATCCCATACCACTTCATCAGGATAGGGAAGTGATTTGAAATTTTGTTTGGGAGGATATTGGAGTGCAAGTCCATTTATTTGATAGCTATTGTTTCTTATACATAAAATTGATCTGGTCATTTTCCTAAGCCCTGTACACCCCATCTTCCATTTCTCCTTGTGGGCCCAGTGGGCTTGCGTTTGATATCCCGAAGGCACTTCTGCTAAAAAATTTCTTTGAAGAAATTCCCAAGTGTGTCTGGACAACAAAGGGCACACCAAATCTCTGTAGAGTCAATGGAAAAGTTGAAATCCCCTACCAGTATTAGGGAATCAAGATCAAGGAGACCACTATTGTCAGCTTGTTTCCAAAAATCCTTTATATTTAAGTAGGGGGCATATACATTGATAATGCATTATCGATTTTTAGTGCCTCATCGACCACCAGAGATTAGTAAGCCCGCTATAGAGTTGTATGCTTTGAATTAATATAACTTTGAGTTCCACATTATTGTCAATCCCCTAGATAGACCATTGGCATTGATTGTACAAACATACCATCTTGAACTAATCTAAAGCAGGAGACCCCAAGCCTTGTCTCTGTTGGTCATAGTTTCTTGTAGAAGTACTATCCTAGTATTAAGTATTCCTATGATGATTTTCAAGGATCCTCTTTTGTGGGCCAATCCCAAACCCTGAACATTTAATGACAAAATATACATTAGGGAAGGTCGAAATCAAGTGGCTCTACTTTAAGGACTTAGAATTTGGGGATATTCAAATCAAGGTGGTCGAACCGAAAAGAAAGTGTCAGGTTTTCTACACATTTTAGGAAATGTTCCAACCGATTTGATGGAACAAGGGAGAAATTTGTAAAAAAAAATTGTATTTAATCCCTTTCTTCCTTCTAGTAGTGACATTCTTGCAAGACACTGGGTGGGAGAGACTGGGTGGGGGTAATTGTCATTTTCATCAAATAAATATTTTTTAATGACCATAAGCTCCATAGTGTTTTTTGAGTCTCCATAAAGGACTTCAAGCTCCACATTTCTGAGAATGGGGAGAATGTTCTATTGGAGGGAGCCCCAAATTTGATGGGTGAGGAGAAATATGGGTCAACAGTAGTTGGCTCATCAATAGATTGTGTTACTAGCTTGTGTTACTAGCGGAGGAGCAGGGGGCTTAAAAGGTTGTTTTAAAAGTGATGACGGCGACCTGGATGTTGCAAGGGAGGAATATTTGATAACATGGTTGTGATGTATAATATGAGGGGAGGGGTGAGGCACCCCCATATGGGAGTGTCGAGACACGGCCGGAGAGGAGCAATGAAGTGGGGGATTGGTTTGTTGAGGGGAGGAAATATATTGAGCTTCAATTGAAATAATTATTGGAAGATGGAGAGATCGATTACCTACCCTTGCATGTAGTTTAGTAGAGTGTACCTGTGCATTTGCTCGTCTCCTTACTACATCCGAGAAATTATATTTCTGAGGATCCCTGCTAAGTATTTCTGGGAAATAAGACATGATATGTCTTGTTCCATGACAACAAAAACATCTAAGAGGGATGACCCAATAATCAGCAAATTTTTTACGCAAGAAAGGACCCCAATAAAGATCAATTTCAGATGGAATAAACCCTGTCATCGATCTCTCAACTAGGATCCCGGAAGTGTGTTTGGCCATGCCACCCGGTAGAAAAGATGTTCCTCCTTGGAAAATTAATGGCTAGATCAAAACCAAATGACGATCTCTGGAGGGATAAGTATCCACAACCTTTGACCTAGGGACTGGTATCTTTGAGGTCCACGTCCTCCGCTGAAAAAAAATGGAATGCATACCATCCATTTTGAAGAGCACTTATGCGAGGACGGTATTTGAGGAGAGAAAAGCACCAGGTTTGCATCCATATTTTCATTTGTGCCCCGTTGTAGCGACTGAAGACCCAGCAACCAACCAAATCTTGGTTTTATTATTTAATAATTTCATCCCAATATCCCTCAGCTTCGATGACCAGTCGATGAAACTATGGAGAAATTTTGACTGCCTTATGTTTACGGTTTTTGGGAGGCTTTCCGCAGTCCTAAGCATTGAGTTGGGTTGGCTTCGTGCGATCTTGTTCTAGTTCCAGAGTTATTGACCGGGTATATTGACCCTCAGCCTGAACTATTACTTCGATGAATTTTGCATCTTCCAGGGAGGAAGGCATGTTCATCAAGTCACCCATCCACTACCGTCCAATCATAATGTAATCAGAAGTGTAGGACCAATCAGAATGAAATCAAATGAGGTGCAGGACCAAAGAGATGGGCTAAAGGATCCCCATTGTCGCTTTGGTTCTGTTCAATCAGTGTTCAGTCAAATGCAAAGATGGAAAGTCCTCGTTGTCGTTTTGACCCAGCAATGTGTGCCACCTGCCATTCTATTGAGGGGTCCACCCAGTGACACATCAACACCTAGTCATGTTCAAATGGAAAAACAATGCTCTCAGTGTGGTCTGGAGCAATCTGGCAGAGATCTCTTTCCACCGCCAAGCCTCCACTAGTTAAACTGATTGCTGGCGAGAAATTTCCAGGTCTTCATGAGAAGGTTAAAGGGGAGAGGTAGTTGGCATTATGTATTGTGTGGAATGATTTCTGGCACAACATTCCATATTGTCAGTCCTATATATTTATGAGGTCTCCTATGTCTTCTGGGCCTAACAACTTACACCTATTGGTCTCAGCAAGGAAATGCCAGCAACAAATCTGTATGGGCCATTTCCCGAGAGATATCTGGCAGCTCAACGACACCATGCCACACCTCCAATCACAATGCTTATGGTGGTTTCATAAATATTTCACTCCATTATGGTGGCCGATCCCTGATATAATTCACTAGTGGGTAGATGTATTTTACTTCAGTTCAACCACCTCCTTCTCACCAATTAATGTGCGTTTTTTTTAAAATGGAGTTGTTTTTAGTGCGATTTTTTGGGTTTTCTTGTGCCGGTGGAAAATTTTGAGGTGAAATCTTCATTTTTGTTATTTAAACTGGTTTTTTATTGTATATATGGATTTAGCACACTGAAAAACCTATAAGGCACCTAGATTGTGTAGGGGTTACCCATCAAGTTTGTGATTTTAATAAATTCATACTGATTTTAGAGAAATTAAACCGGAAAAACCTATCAGAAAAACTTCCAAAAAATCTCACTAAAGATAACTCCTTTTGAAATTGTTAGGCTATTCACCCTATCATTGTGCTTGGGCTCCAGAACAAAGGTCAAAACTCATGATTGAAACCTGTGTCTCTATACGTTCATGGGAAAAGATGCTACAAAATGTTCTTAATATCTTTCAATTGAATTTTCCCCACACCAAGAGCAGAAATGACAGCAACAGAGGTTAATCCATAGCCAACTGAAATGACAATTTTAACCAGTGCATTTCATTATAATTTCTTCACGATTGTTGGGAAACTCCTCCCCCACATGCAAAAAATTTTACTAAAATTTTTCTTTATTATGTGAAAAAAATCTCATCTAGAAGTCTTGCAGGCTTGTATCTTATGTGCTTCTGAAGTTTCCACAATGAGCGTAAATAGAATTATGAGAGAAACAATAATTATCCCCAGAGTCAACATAACATCTATAATCTCCTGATTTTTGAATATTTTGAATAAGATCCAAACACTACTTATATGTATTCCCTTGCCCCTATGTGGATTTTCAGCTTCCTAATATCTAGTTGTGTTTAGTTCCTCCGCCAACACCACTTAACCTATAAGTCGGAAACTACCCAGTGCAGGTACAACATTTTCTTGATTGAGAAGCTGCAGATCACTAAGCTTGCCGCTCCCACAAGCATTTCCAAACCCAACCATCTGGGTGTGGGTTGATGTTTTCTGCCCTGAATATCGTCAGCGCTTCAGTCCATCACTTCCCTCTCCTATTGTTCTTCTACGTGTGGATCTGCATGTTCTTTCAGAGCTTGGTCCTATGGGTCATTTTCTCTCTACATGGGTGGCGATGGGAAGAAGACTTTTTTTTCTCTGAGGTGAGAGCCCTTTCCAGTCGGAGCGCTAATGTTGGGAGTTATTTTCTCTGTCATGGAATCTTAATATTATTATGTGGTGATTCTTTAATTGAGCTTTGCGAAGACGTTGGTCACCAAGGTCCATCCATGTAGTTGTCATAATTACAACAAGAGCTGAGAGCAAGCTATCTTGAGTGTTATTTCGAAGATCTCAACAATGAAGAAAACTAAAATGGTATTTGTTGGTTCCCTTTGTTTATGGGATCAGTTTACTTCTAGGATTTTGTTTTTCTTATTTTTTAAGAAGAAAAAGCTCAATAGTATTATATAAGTTATATAACAGGCAAAATATTACATCATGGCTGAGAAATAGGTCCAACCCATCTGAAAACAATAGACTTCCAGAAAGGTCAGTTCCGAAAATATCCCCAATATGCCTAATAGATAGATATAAGACAACAATTACATAATATGGAGATACAACAACATCAGTAGGATGATAGAGGAAACAATGCCACATCATCAAAATTTCGGATAAGTATAGGATCGATTTATCCACCTGCAGGACTAACAGTGGAAGATACAAAAAAAAAACAAAACTATATTAAACAGGAAAGACATACTTGGGCTTCCGAATGAAAATAAGTTATGTACTAGGGAGAGAGAATTCCTGAATGTGAAATTTTTCTGCTTCAAATATTACCTCCATATTCCAGATGCCCAGTTGAGAGAGTAGACCCCTCTTGGATGAAATATCGGCCTGGACATTTTGCGATCTATAGATACGATGAATAGAGTAGCCCTCCATTTCCCTCCACATAGACATGATTCTATTCATCCAACCATCAAGATGTGGCTTTTTGATATGGTGCTTCTCAGTGACATGCTCAATAATGACTTTGGAGTCTCCATAAATCTGAAGAGTTTGAATATTTAGAAAATGACATATGGAAAGAAGACCAGCTAGAGCCATAGCTTCTGCTTTTATATTAGTGCCCATTCCTCCATTCCAGCGAATTTGGAATTGCAGATTATTCTCCATAATGATATGAACGCCAAATCCGCAAATATCATTTTGAGCTGCCCCATCGAAAAACGCTCTTGGAAAAACCATATGATCAAGAGAAAGTTCAGTTTGATTTGACCTATTACCATGTGAAGGTTTTGCTGGGATAGAGTCGATGGAGGATACAATGTTATCGAAAACTACCATGAAGGGGTCCTTTCTGTCCTGAAATATGATATTATTCCTCCACTTCCATATAAACCAGAGGACAAAAATGATGACAGGCCTCAATATAGCTTTTTGACAGCTCCACCAAAGAAAAGCCTCTATTATAGAGGCATGAGGACTATATGGGAAACCAAAATGTGCAGCTAGGCCACGCGAGAGTTGCTGAGATAAACAACATTGAAAAAACATGTGGAAATTGTTTTCATCAACTGATTTATATGCATAACAATATCCAGGACCAAACCAATTTCTCTTCTGTAAATTATCCTATGTTAAATTTTTGTTATGGAATACCAACCATGAAAATAGGATGTTTTTTGGGGACAACCAGACTTCCAATAGATAACTGATAAGGTTTGAATAGATCTCCTTAACACTTACAGATTCCATTCCACGTTTTCCTTTCCAAATGAGGACATCATCATCCAACATGCCGCAGAAACCACAATTTCTCAAACAACCCATAACCTGCACCCACTGTCGCGCCAGTTCACTAGACATGCCCATACATGTGGGATCCTTCCAAATTGGAATAGGGCCCTGCCA
The DNA here is from genome assembly GCA_031772625.1 of Pinus tabuliformis. Taxonomy (NCBI): domain Eukaryota; kingdom Viridiplantae; phylum Streptophyta; class Pinopsida; order Pinales; family Pinaceae; genus Pinus; species Pinus tabuliformis. The sequence continues at coordinate 318,197,409 of CM062806.1, read as the reverse complement.
TGCTGCAATAAGCTTATTCCATGTAAGGAAACCCTTTCTATGAAAGAAATTTAGAAGTTTGTCAGATATATCAATGTTATTTCCTCCTCCCATGATCGGATCAATGCCAATAAGGATCTTATTCCCAGTTTGAAAGCTCCAGACCAAATTTTTTAGGAAAAATGTTTCAACCTTACGGAAACTCATCCAGATTGCAGATCCGTAAGAAACCTCGATCTTTTCCATTCTGAACCAAAATGAAATGCCTTTGTTTGCCATATATTTATTCTTTATGGTCATGCTCCATGGCCCATCCCCAAATACACCCCTCCAAAGAGACTTTCAGATTAATGCCTTCCCGAAAGTCCTCAGGTCAAAAATACCCTAGCCTCCTAAATTCTTTGGTAAGGAAATATCAGATAATTTTGTTAAATGATATTTCCTTTTCTTCGATTGGCCTCCCCAAATAATGTTTGCGGTAAGTCTGTTCATCATATGGATGATGCTCGCAAGGATATAGAATAGATGAGCCCAGTATATAGCTAATTGAACCAACACCGATTGAGCTAGCACAACTCTACCCGCCATGGAGAGACATTTATATTCCCACCCAGAAATCCTTTTATAATATCTGTCCAGAATCCAGAGCCAATCCGATTTTGAATATCCCTTAGCTTTTAATTGGAACCCAAGATATTTCATCCCATCTTTGATGGATCTCGCTTCAATCCCATATAGAGAAGTTAAAAATTCAATAAGATCCATGTTAACATCATTATGATAAAAGGATGATTTGGATTCATTAATATGCAAACCTGTAGCTTTTTGAAACCGAACCAATATGTCATGGAGACATATCCAAGTAAGTTTGCATAGCATGCCAATAATAAGGATGTCGTCCACAAATAAATTGTGGGATATAAAGTTGTTCCTACATATCTTCAGAGGATGACATCTATCATCCAAGACTGCCTTGTTGATGCGAAGACTCAATGCGTCCATGGCCAATATGAATAATAATCGAGATAAAGAACATCCCTAGCGAAGTCCTCTAGCAGCCGAGAAATAAGAGGATGGCAAACCGTTTATAATGACTGCATAATTAACATTTTCCACGCATGCCATGATCCACCTAATCATATTGGAATTTAGACCAATTTTTGCAAGGAGACATCTCATGAAACCCCAGTCAAGGCAATCATATGCCTTTCTAAGGTCAATCTTCAGGATGACAGCTTCACTTTTATTTCTATGCATAGAGAATAGACCTTCCTGTGTATTTGCAATAGCATCCAAAATATTCCTTCCTTTAAGAAACCCATGCTGGTCCTTGGATAAAAATCTAGAGAGTGTGTCCTTAATTCTCCCAGCAATGATTTTTCAAATAATTTTAAAAGAAATATTGCATAAATATATAGCCCTGGATTCCTAGAAGGAGGATGCATCCAGATTTTTCGAAATGAGAGCAATTAGAGTAGAAGATATGAGCTGATGAATATTACCTGTTATTTGAGATTCCTCGACCATCCGCAGCAAGTTTGTTTTAATGAGGTCAAATAAATAAATGAAAAATTCAATTGTCCACCCATCCGGGCCTGGACTCTTGTCTTTCTCAAAGGATTTCATGACCCCCAATAGTTCCTCTTCTGTTACTTGCTGGAAAACGGATTCATTTTGAACTACGTCAAACATTTGAGGAAAAAGGTCAATCCCTCAGATAATATCCTCAATCCTAACATCTCTAGTTCTTCTATATTGATTTTCAAAATATTTGACTGCCTCATTAGAGATGTCTTGTTGTGAGTGGAGAAAGCCTCCCTCCCCATCATTTATCTTCCAAATAGTGTTTTTTTCACGTCTAGAATTTGCAAATCTGTGAAAAAATTTCGTGTTCCTATCTCATTCTTTAAGCCAAATGACTCGGCTTTTCAGCCTCCATGAGGCTTTTTCCGAATCCAAGATTTTATGTTTTTTCCTCTCCAATTCTTTAATTTGACTTCGCAATTGAAGTGGAAGCAAATGTGTAGCAAAAACACCAGATATCTTGTCTAGTTCCTTTTGAATATCCATAAGTTCTTTCTGATTTTCCTGCCTTTTCTTATATTGCCATTCCTTGACAATCTTTCTGATAGAAGATAATTTATCAATGAAATACATAGTAGAAGACAAATTGTCTAAAGGAAGGGAATCTATCAAGGATCTTTTTATGAGCTCATTAAAATCAAGATCCTCTAACCAGGTCATGTTAAATTTGAAATGATATCCTTTCCTAATACCCTACTCCATCCATCTAAGAGATATTGGCCTGTGATCCGATATGAAGCAATTTTCAATGAAAGACTTTGGCATACCAAAACAATCAATGATGCAAACATGTAATATAAATCTATCTAATCTTTTAGCTATGTAGGCCCCGTTTATTCTACCATTATCCCAAGTAGGCTGCATCCGGGATGGGCATATATCTATAAGGTTCTGGCGTATTATTTCATTTTTTATACAATCAGCAAGAGAGTCTTTTCTCATACCATTTCCCTATACTTCTTCAGAATTTAAAGTAATATTCAGGTCCCCGACGATCATTAAAGAATCTATGTCAAATAATTTAGATGACAATAATTTTTCTCGGTAGGGAAGCATGTCCTTGTATGGGCTGTAAATATTCAAAATATTAATGGGGGCGTCATATCCCCGGAAAAGAGCAGAGATGAGGATACCAACGAAAAATTTAAATGCCCTAGGTTTAATCTAGTCCAGGTCCCATAGAACCACCAATCCCCCAGACAGACCATTTGCCTCAAAAGCAACAATATGCCATGAAGGAAACATTCTTCTGAAATAGGCAATAGAATCAGGGGTACTATGCATAGTCTCCTGAATAAGGATAATTTTAGGATGGGCCGAGTGAAAAAGGTTTTTAAGGGCCAGGAATTTATGGTCTGCCCCAAGACCTCTGATATTCATGGAGAGAATGCAAGTCATGATGGGTCATGCTCGGGCATGCTTGCTCTAAGAGGCCCGTTTTCAGATAGGTCAATGATGGGAACTTCAGTAAGAGAAAGGTCACGGATCGCAATGCCGGAAGTGTCCATCCTACCCCGAAAATGTCTGCTTCCCTTGTTATTTTTCCTCCGCACAGTAATATTCTTTGCTGAGTTTGGACTGATATGAGGAGAAATGGACTTCCCAGGTTTGTGAATCGTAAGCGGACTAAGTTCAAGAAACTTTTTACTTAGAAGGTAATCAAGGTCACCACCCATAGAATTAATAGGTGAGGAAATATGGGGAATTAAGGGGAGTGACTGATACGCATGGCTCCTTCCCTTTATCAGATTTATGTTTAGGGGAAGGGGAGGAAGATGGAATATATGTAACATGGGAGGCCAAGGGAAGATCATGAAAGGGATGGGGGATAGGATTAGGGGGAGGAATTTCTTTATCAGCAGGAGGCTCGGGGGGTGCTTGCATAGATAGTTATACACCTTCTGACTAATAGGGGAAGTCGACCTTCTTGAGTTCCCGGGTAAATTGCTATGGTGCAGAGAATTGATATTAGGGGGAATCCCCTAAAATCATCCTTTACTAGGTGAGATGGATTATGGGAAATATTTTCAACATGTGCAGTCTTAATGGGAAGGTTGCCTGAAGCGGCAAGAGAAATACCAATAGGAGAGGATATATGAGACATCCCTGAGAAAGGAGACCCCATCTTTCGATCATAAAATGTAGATTTTGATTTCACCTGATTCTGCCTACCATGAATATTATGTCGATGACGATGAGGACAATTTTTGATTAAATGACTAGTTCGATGGCAAGTCGAACATCTGAAAGGGACTCCCCAAAAATCAAGTCTCTAATTGATGCTTAAATTACCCCATGATAATTCTATGTGATCAGGAAAACCACCTCTATATGCTTTTTCGATAAGAATCCATGCCACACATTTATCTTTCTCCCGAGGCATTTAGGGTCCACATAAACACATTTCCCTATAGCATTACCAATCTCAGTAAGAGTTTCCTTAGACCAAAGTTCAATAGGAAGCCCAGGAAGCTTGACCCATATCAAGTTGTTGGATGGGGTGTTCCGCAAAGGATTGTAGCCAATATACCATTTGTGAAGTGCAAGGAAACTTTTTCCATGGACCCATGGAAGTTTCTGAATGATTTCCAGATCTTTCGCACTCATGAAGTGAAAACTGTACCAATCTTTCATGAGTTTTGCAATTTGAGGAACATAACCCAGTAAAGGTTTCCACTGAAGTCCAAGCCATTTATGCATCTGACTGTCATCCATTTCAGGAAAGTACCATCAACCAATCAGAGCCCTGTCTTGAAGGCTAGCTATGTGATCAGAGAGGAAGACACTGTCAAGGTTTGTAGCAGAAGGAGGCGGGATAGTTTTAACAGGACAATGATTAATTTTACGACACATGGATGGGTCGCCACTTTTTAATTCCCGTTGTGTGGGAATATGATGGTCATGTTGCCGCTCATTCTGCCTATCCAACATATCGCTAATACCTTTCCCACAGTCCCGCAGAGAGGGGAAGACTAAATCCTCAGCCAGCGTGGACTGCCAATCACAAGAAGGGATAGCAGTCTCGTGGCATGCTTCGGCCAGAATAGCGGCATGTACCATTGCAGACGTGGCCGATGCATCCGATAATGGGTCCATATAGATCAAAGAGGAATAATGGTACATACAATCCGCACCCGGACTCAAATATTATGGCGATAAATCCAACAATGATTTCCACTAGATTTAATCATAAATAGAAACTAACAAACTTTGAACATTCTTATGAGGGATATTACTGCCAAGAAAGGGTAGAGAAGGATCACGTAAAGTGAAGTCTAACAATCGAAGCCTCAAAAAATCAAAAGACACACTTTCCAGGAAAAGTCCAGGCTCAAAAGGACAAGAATCGTCAAGCAGTAAAGGATAAATGATGTTTGCAGCTGGTAGGTAAGAAAAAAAGTGAACATTCAAATTAACGGTGGCTACAATAGGCAGAGAGTCTGATAGGTCCCATCGAAAAACATTCCCCAATGAACTCAAAAATCAAGGGACCAAACAATTTTTGAAAAATTCGGTCCCGGAAAAAGAAGACAGCCGAGAAACCGAGGTCTTCCAGCCTGGAAAAACCAGTGACAGAAGAGAGAGGGCTAGAGGTTCTGAAAGTGCCAAAGACCAACACAAAATAGGAAAGAACCTTAACAATTATGAGAGACCAGGGATGTTCAGACAACAACATATACACCCCTTACAAATGCACCACCAGTAACCCACTCTAAATCTAAAGTCAACGCATGGTTTAGAGATGATGCAGATATCAGATGGTCTGATAGAAAATTTACTGGGAAGGTTTGAAAGGAAAGCTATAAGACCTTCCAGGAATCTATAGAAACAGAAGGACGACATTTTCCAGATCCCACATCAAAATCATCTACTCTAGAAATAGAGCAGGATAGATATAAACCTGTTCTCTTTAATTCATACGAGAAAAATTAAGAACTCATGTAACTCCATTTAGACGTACTTTCAATTATATCAGAGACATCTGTTCTAAGAATATAGCCGTGAGATTAAACAGGGAAACTAAAGCATCCTTATCAAAATAGATATATTAACATAGAAGACAGTAAATTGTGTGACAAGGAGTACTTCTTACCTCCTTTGATGGTAATATGCATCCAGAGCCGAGCCTCCCCAAGAGAATTGAAACACCCATAGTCATCATCCGCATATTGCTCTAAGACTTAATAGCCCAGGTTTATGAAAACGAACCAAGATAAAAATTGCAGATAGTATCTGATGCAGGGGCAATGGAAATAATAGAGCAAGGGAGAAAATGGAGAAAATAGATTATATGACACTACGCCTAGATGGCCCTCACATCAGCTCGGAATGAAGGTCAAAAACTCGGCCAAAAAACCTACCCATATGAGCAACCTACTATTTACAGAGAGACAGAAGGAGAATGAAGGGATTCGATACGTCCAGAATTACATAGGAAGATAGCATGTGGGATAGGTGCCGGGCATTCAAGGAAAACCATGACCAGGACAAAATATGAAAAATGTGAATAGAGTATAAATGATGCATGGTCCTAAGTGCATCGGGAAGACATCAGTTGTCACCTTCCCGACAGATTTTGCATGTTCATCTATACCTACCTGCTCATATGTCTGAAACAAGTGTCGCTCCTTAACTTGGCTCGTCAACCCGCCTGCTCATACGCATACAACAGGTGTCGCTCCTCAGCTTGGCTCCCCCCCTCCCCATCCCCCAACCCTTGAGAATTTAAATAATAGATAGTTATGCATTTTCAATGCTGTGCATTTTCCATTATGAACCTTAACACGGTGTTTTTAACTGTTCATTCATTACCAACAAAATTCTTTACAAAATTTATGATTTACTAAACCAAATATAGTATATGACGTAGCTAACTTTTCTAGTTAATTTGAGTCATGCGGGCTTGTATATTTTCGTCCTTCTTATCGTTAGATGCAGAGGACCCAAAACTTTAGTCAATAATGTATTAGGTTTATTTATTCCTTTTAAAAAGAGGAGAAAATGATCTTTCAATCAATCTTTTTTTATTTATCTATTTTTTAATTCAAAGTATGAATTTTTTTTTATGTTTAATATACTCTAATATATTTGTGATGTTTATGTTTAGCATATTTAGATGTATTTGTGCAAGTGTAATATTGTGTAAAAATAGAATTTTATGAGAGGATATATGTGTGTGTGTGTTTGCAATTTTAGCTAGCAGAATTCCAATGCAAGATAACATTGAGATTTGTAGATTTAAGTAGTAATTGTATCTGCCTCATTTATCGTCTTGTTATTGTTGAGTACTCTTTAGCTATTATAAATATGATTGATGTATTGTAAATTTTCAAGTAATGAACAATATTATCTTACCATTTTTTCAATATTCTCTCTCTGTAATAAGGTAGAAACATTTTTGGTTTGGAAGTATAATTTTAGGATATTGATTCCAACGTCCACATACTATAAGTATGAGGCCATTAGAAATATTATATGGCTACTGAAAAGCACATTGTTTGACCATCCATTTATATATTTGTTGACAATGGCATTGAGGCATTTCCTCTTACATTTATTAGAATCAATGCACTCTAGTCCTAATTCATCCTAAGGCATTTGAGAAAACAATGTACCTATCAATAATTGGAACATATCAATATGCATCATGTATCATGCAATAATACTGCAATATATGTTCAATAGGTTTTGAACATTGTAGTGTAAATTATTTTTGAATTTAAAATTAAAGTAATGAATGACTTATAGAATAAATATACACAATTGGATTTAAAAACATTTGTAAAAGTTATATGTTTTTTATTTGTTTAATGTATATTTTTCTAGATTTTATGTACAACATCAATAGCCTAGCATGATTGTTCTAAAAGTTTCTCTCCATCCATGCATAATATTCCATTCACATGCATGGATGGGGATTGTTGAAAAAAATGTAGATTTTCCATACAAATCTACACAATAATGGATTAAAATGAACAAATATGGTATTAATGTTTAAAAAAAAAAAGTATTCACGAATAGAGTTCTTATTATTTTCGTGTGGTCACTGATAATGCAACCATAAATTATTTTGTTATTTTAATTGTAATTTTTATTAATATAAAGCTGTATGTCTTTATTGTTTTTACTCTAACTTAACTATATTTAAACTAAGGCAGTATCTTGTAGCCCTTTTTCAAATGTGAGCTAGTTCATACATTTCATATCTACTAAGAGTGTTGAATATTAATAAGGTCACTAATGCAAGTGCATAGTTGGAGCACAAAATTAGATGAAGACTAGACCAAGGCTTGCCAATGTGATGTGATGGTCACGTGATGATGCTAGGAGAGATTTTAAATGTATTGTAAATATTTACATTAGGAAATGAGTTTTTTATTTAGAGCAAATATTTCCTAATGTAAATGTAGCTTCAATTTCCCATATATGTGAGAAGGGGAAATGGATCATCACTTGTGACTCTTGGTTACACATGTTAGTTTTCCTTATAAAGAAATGAGTTGTTGAGAAAAGTAGGGGAGTGAAAAGATTAGGTAGAAGTGTAGCATAGGTAGAGAGGAGAAGCTCCAGCGCTAGGAGGAGAGGCAGAGGATGAGAGGCCTAGGATGCACATGCCTATATTTTAACCATGGCCAACTTAATATATTCTAAATTTGATTAACAAAGAATTGTGTTTATGTGCCTTTGTGTGTGTATTTTCCTTTGTTTGTCCATTATTAATGAAGTTGTTTATATGCACTTGTTAAGAATCAAAATTTATTGAGAAATGTGTCATGGTTGCAAGTATTTAGGTTAGATTGATTCTTTGGATTAGATGCATATTGAACCTAGACTTTTTACCCTAAGCATATGAAGTTGTAACTTCGTACTGTCACATAGTGTTGGTTGAGGATATTTTTGGTTTTTACATTGGTGTGTGTGAGGCTATAACTTCGTGTTGTTGTCATAGTTTTCATTGATGTGTTTGGGATATGTTCCTAGTCTAAATAGGAAGGTGTATTATTGTTTTTGTTAAATGGTAGTGCCACATATGCGTTGTAGAAGCCATATGTTGTTGGTGTATAGTTGTGAGACCCTGCAATCCATTGAATCGCTTGATATTATGCCTTGTAGCTAACTATTGTGTGCATTAGTCATGCAACATTGGTGTCGTGTTGTAATTGATCCGAACCCATGATGGAGTGGTTTTTGTGAGACCTTGTGCAAGTGAGTGCTGTGGGAGAAAAGTAGAGTAGCGCTATAAGAGTATAGTTACGGTCTTTTGTGTCATGTTCCAAAATCGTGAGGATTATTCCCTGTGTGTGATATTTTGCTGTGTGTTGTAGTAGGGATGGTGTAAAACTCATGGCGAATAAAACTTTTTCATAGGAAACTCGAGATCCATGTTCTGCAAATGTTGTCAAAAAACCTTCTGTGACTAGTTTCGAAGCGTAAATGTGTTAGCGTTGCAACCTTGGTGAAGAAGGGAAAAATAGTTTGATGATTGAGTTAAGGAGCAATAAAAGACTCTGGAGAATCGACCTTGTAGAGGAGCAAGTTGATTCAACTTCCCGGGAATGCGAAAAGACAAGTTTGGGGCACTATGAAAATATTTTTTAGTCCCTACAACACAACAATTTTTGGGTTGTATATGATGTTTTGAGAGCCTCTTTGAGTTGTTGATTGTGGCGTTGATAAGTTAAAGCCCTTTTAAGTTGAATGAGGTTTGGAAAGGGTAGGAAGGCATGAGAGAGAACTCTCATAGAATTTGTGAAGGAAATATCCACATTCTCTTTTGATTGTTATGTTTAATTAACTTGCATAATTTCTAGAATTATATTCTACATCATAGAGTTGTGCTTGTGGGTGTTGTTTTATCCTGGGGTATTGGGAGACTGTTGGTGCAACCCGACATGGTTGCCATAAAGTGGTATCAAAGATAGTACAAAAACAAATTAAGGGAAGAACTTGTGAGGTGAACCAAAATTTATTTGAGAAGGAACTACCAAAGGAATTTTATGGAGTCTGTCATAAAATTGTAGTGCAAACAACAAAAACCTATATTGATATAAATCATATTTGAAGATTTGGATCTTAACTGGTCTCAAGGTGGATTAGAGCTCAGTTGAAATGCATGAAGTTTCCATTAAGAAGATTGGAATTAAATTTCATATTTTGATTGTATATGAAGACCTTTTGAATGTGTTGTTGTGAAAGTTTTTGAATGGAGTTGTGGGGAAAAAACCCTTTGAACAAAATTTAAATTGACAGGGCTGAGAGGATACTTAATATATCTTGAGGTAAAGTTATGAAATTTGTTAGAAGTAGATTTGGATAGACTTCGACAGAACATAATTAAGTGTTTTATTCAAGAGGAAATGGACTTTAGCCATTTCTATGTGGAAAGTGGAAATAACTTTAGAAGACAAATAAAGAGGTTGGAAGTAGATCCAGGTGATGGATATGGAATAAATGTCAAGGAAGGGATGATCCATGTACAGATGGAATTTCCAGGTTTGAAACAACTTGATAGTGAAACAAAAAGGTTGAAGAGATAAGGAACCTTACAGCAATAAGTAAGATGATTGCATGGGAGTGAAGAGTTGATATGCTCTTGAGAAAAAAAATAGGTCTGATTTGGTACCAATGTCCATAACTAATAATATATGTCAAAGGAGATGGAGCAGAAAAGGCTCTTAGATGAAAAATGGTGACAAAACACGACAAAAAAACTAAGAAGAGTAAGCGGTTGAAGATGCAGGAGTCGACAGATTTTAAAGTTGAGGAGCAAGATTTCTCAAGAAGAGGTTCTACTAGGCACACCAACTTCAATGCATGATTGTCACTACACAAAAAAAGGTCATTGGTGAGGATCATGCCTGTGACGAACCTTTAAGTTCCATCACCAATGTCACATATGGTGCCAATCCTCAAAAAAGCGTTGTTGTAAGTGTAGATAGTGATGGTCCTTTACGGTTTGTCACCAAATCCATTTTCAATGACACTTTTGGTGAGGGTCGTTAAAGGCCCGTCACTAATTCTCTGTTTTGTGACACTTTTGGTGAGGGTCGTTAAAGGCCCACCACTAATTATCTCTTTGGTGACACTTCTAGTGATGATATTTTATTGACCCTCACCAATGCTCTTTTTGGTTACTTTTGGTGATGGTCAAAAAATGTTCATCATCATTGATCATTCCAATGAGCTTTTTATGGCGATATGTACCTGTTACTATATTTTTGTCAAAAGATAACAATTTAAGACCATTTTCGTGGAGTCCTTTTCATTATTTTTCCAAGGCCATAGTGGTTAGAGTCACTCAATTTCTTAAGAAGTATTTAGTGCATATCATTTCCCTCAAGTAATAAGAATATAGTTTTCCTATGTGTCAACACATGATTCATCTCTATTATGTTTATTATCTAGAAAATTCACTTTAGATAAAGTTCCACTGGTGTGTGTAGGAACTATATTACTTAATACATAATCAAGATTTGTCAATTATATTAATGAGAGAGGCCTAGCACTCCTCAACACTCATGACACACCTTAACATGCTTTGGCACACGCTAACATTCCTTGGAACCTCGCATGTCTTGGAACATATTTGTACCTAGAACATCTTGCCATGAGTAGGGCACCCAAGCCCATGTTGGCATGCCCTAACTTAGCATAACACTCCCCTAGCATGTCTTGGCATTCCCTGTAGAGTTCTTATTATTTTCATGTGGTCACAGATAATGCAATCATAAATTATTTTGCTATTTTAATTGTAATTTTTATTAATATAAAGTTGTATGTATTTATTGTTTTTTACTCTAACTTAACTATATTTAAACTAAGGCAGTATCTTGTAGCCCTTGTTCAAATGTGGGAGCTAGTTCATACCTTTCATATCTACTAAGAGCATGTTGAATATTAATTGTGGTCACTAATGCAAGTGCATAGTTGGAGCACAACGTTCGATGAAGACTGGACCAAGGCTTGCCAATGTGATGTGATGGTCACATGATGATGCTAGAAGAGATTTTAAATGTATTGTAAATATTTACATTAGGAAATGAGTTTTTTCATTTAGAGGAAATATTTCCTAATGTAAGTGTAGCTTCAGTTTCCCATATTTGTGAGAAGGGGAAATGGATCATCACTTGTGACTTTTGGTTACACATGTTAGTTTTCCTTATAAAGAAATCAGTTATTGAGAAAAGTGGGGGAGTGTGAAGATTAGGCAAAAGTGTAGCATAGGTAGAGAGGAGAAGCTCTAGCGCTAGGAGGAGAGGCAGAGGATGAGAGGCCTAGGATGCACATGCCTAGATTGTAACCATGGCCAACTTAATATATTCTAAATTTGATTAACAAAGAATTGTGTTTATGTGCCTTTGTGTGTGTGTATTTTCCTTTGTCTGTCCATTATTAATGAAGTTGTTTATTTGCACTTGTTAAGAATCAAAATGTATTGAGAAATGTGACATGGTTGCAAGTATTTAAGTTAGATTGATTCTTTGAATTAGATGAATATTGAACATGGATTATTTACCCTGAGCGTACGAAGTTGTAAATTCGTACTATCACATAGTGTTGGTTAATGATATTTTTGGTTTGTACATTGGTGTATGTGAGGCTATAAATTCATTTTGTTGTTGGTGTATAGTTGTGAGACCGCGCAATCCATTGAATCGCTTGATATTATGCCTTGTAGCTAACTATTGTGTGCGTTAGTCATGCAACATTGGTGTTGTGTTGTAATTAATCCAAACCCATGATGGAGTGGTTGTTATGAGACCTTGTGCAAGTGAGTGTTGTGGGAGAAAAGTAGAGTACCCCTATAAGAGTATAGTCATGCTCTTTTGTGTCATGTTCCAAAATCATGAGGATTATTCCCTGTGTGTGACTTTTCTTGTGTTTTGTAGTAGGGATGGTGTAGAAATCATGGCGAATAAAACTTTTTCATAGGAAACCCGAGATCCATGTTCTGTGAATGTTGTCAAAAACCCTTTTGTGACTAGTTTCAAAGGGTAAATGTGTTAGCGTTGCAACCTTGGTGAAGAAGGGAAAAATAGTTTGATGATTGAGTTAAGGAGCAATAAAATAATCTGGAGAATCGACCTTGTAGAGGAGCAAGTTGATTCAGCTTTACGGGAATGCAAAAAGACAAGTTTGGGGCACTACGAAAATATTTTGTAGCCCCTACAGCAAAACAATTTTTGGGTTGTATATGATGTTTTGAGAGCCTCTTTGAGTCATTGATTGTGTTGTTGATAAGTTAAAGCCCTTTTAAGGTGAATGAGGTTTGGAAAGGGTAGGAATGCATGTGAGAGAACTCTAATAGAATTTGTGAAGGAAATATCCACATTCTCTTTTGATTGTTATGTTGAATTATCTTGCATAATTTCTAGAATTGGATTCTATATCATATAGTTGTGCTTGTGGTTGTTGTTTTATCCTGGGGTATTGGCAGACTATTGGTGCAACCCAACATGGTTGCCCTAAAGTGGTATCAGAGATAGTACAGAAATAAATTAAGGCAAGAACTTGTGAGGTGAACCAAAATTTATTTGAGAAGGAACTACCAAAGGAATTTTATGGAGTCTATCATAAAATTGTAGTGCAAACAATGAAAACCTAGATTGATATAAATCATATTTGAAGATTTAGATCTTAACTAGTCTCAAGGTTGGATTAGAGCTCAGTTGAAATGCATGAAGTTTCCATTAAAAAGATTGGAATTAAATTTCATATTTTGATTGCGTATGAAGACCTTTTGAATGTGTTGTTGTGAGATTTTTTAAATGGAGTTATGGGGAAAAAATCCTTTGAACAAAATTTAAATTGACAGGGATGAGAGGATACTTAATATATCTTGAGGTAAAGCTATGCAAGTTGTTAGAAGTAGATTTGGATAGACTTCGACAGAACATAATTAAGTGTTTTATTCAAGAGGAAATGGACTTTAGCCATTTCTATGTGGAAAGTGGAAATAACTTTAGAAGACAAATGAAGAGGTTGGAAGAAGATCCATGTGATGGATATGGAATAAATATCAAGGAAGGGTTGATCCATGTACAGATGGAATTTCTAGGTTTGAAAAAAACTTGACAGCAAAAAAAAAGGTTGAAGAGGTAACGAACCTTACAACAGTAAGTAAGATCATTGCATGGGAGTGAAGAATTGATATGCTCTTGAGAAAAAAAAAAAGGTCTGAATTGGTACCAATGTCCATAACTAATAAGATATGTCAAATGAGATGGAGTAGAAAAGGCTCTCAGATGAAAAATGGTGACAAAACACGACAACAAAACTAAGAAGAGTAAGTGGTTGAATATGCAGGAGTCGATAGATTGTAAAGTTGAGGAGCAAGATTTCTCAAGAAGAGGTTCTACTAGGTGCACCAGCTCCGATGCATGATTGTCACTACAAGAAAAAAGGTCATTGGTGAGGGTCATGCCTGTGACAAACCTTTAAGTTCCATCACCAATGTCACATATGGTGACGGTCCTCAAAAAAGTGTTGTTGTAAGTGTATATAGCGATGGTCCTTTAAGGTTTGTCACCAAAGCCATTTTCAATGACACTTTTGGTGAGGGTCGTTAAAGTCCCATCACTAATTTTCTGTTTTGTGACACTTTTGGTGAGGGTCGTTAAAGGCCCATCACTAATTATCTCTTTGGTGACACTTCTAGTGATGATATTTTATTGGACCTCACCAATGCTATTTTCAGTTACCTTTGGTGATGGTCAAAAAATGTTCATCATCATTGATCATTCCAATGAGTTTTTATGATGATATGTACCTGTGACTATATTTTTGTCAAAAGATAACAATTTAAGACCATTTTCGTGGAGTCCTTTTCATTATTTTTCCAAGGCCATAGTGGTTAGAGTTAGTCAATTTCTTAAGAAGTAATTAGTGCGTATCATTTCCCTTAGGTAATAAGAATGTAGTTTTCCTATGAGTCAACACATGATTCATCTCTATTATGTTTATTATCTAGCAAATTCACTTTAGATAAAGTTCCACTAGTGTGTGTAGGAACTATATTACTTAATACATAATCAAGATTTGTCAATTATATTAATGAGAGAGGCCTAGCACTCCTCAACACTCATGACACACCTTAACATGCTTTGGCACACACTAACATTCCTTGGAACCTCGCATGTCTTGGAACATATTTGTACCTAGAACATCTTGCCATGAGTAGGGCACCCAAGCCCATGTTGGCATGCCCTAACTTAGCATAACACTCCCCTAGCATGTCTTGGCATTCCCTGTAGTCCCTAGCATGCCCTAGAATTCCTTGGCATAATATTGCATTGACATACATTAGCACTTGGCACACATTGGTACTTGGCATGTATTGGAAGTTATTATTAGTGTGCCTAGCATTCCCCTTTTGAAAAAGATAAATTATTGACTTATTAACCCTCTTATGTGTTCATTTCCTTGCATTTTTTCTTGGTTATTCTTTTTTTCCTTGAAACTCCTTGATGCATATTGGCATACTTTGGCACCCTGTACATCCTAGCATGTCTTAGCGCCTACCATGTCTTGGCATGCCTTGGCACTATTTGGCACATGTTAGCACTCCTTGGAACTACGTAGCACACTCTAGCACTTCTTGACATGCCCTAATATTCCCTGGAATGCCTTACCAATGCTTAGCATACCTTGTCACTCCCTCCTTGGCATGACAACTAGCACTCATTGACACTCCCTAACATACCCTCATATTCATTCACTTCCATGCATTTTGACCCAAATTCCCCCTTGTATTGTCCTAGTACTCCCTAATACTCCTCAACATTCATTGGCACTCTATAGCACACCTTAGCACTCTTCGACATCCTCTGCCACTTCATGGCATGCATCACATTCCCTCACACACATTGGCACTTGGAAATTCTTAGCATGTTTGGCATGCATTGAGATGACTTGGTATGATTTGGCATGGCTTAATATTAAATTTATTTGAGATCAATTATTGGATAGTATATAAGAAGCAACGGAGGAATATTTGACACTTAGAATGCATTGACACTTGGCACTTGGCACCCACTGTTGGTGTGCCTAGAATGCCCCTCATGGAAAAGGTAAACTGATGACTTATTAACCCTATTATGTGTTCATTTCCTTGTAGTTTAACTTGTTTCTCCCTTTTGTTTCCTTGACAGTCCCTGGCATGCATTGTCGTACCCTTGCACATCTTAACTTGATTGACATGCCTTTGCACTATCTAGCACATGTTAGCATACCCTAGCATTCCCTAACACACTTTGGTAGTCATGCGCTCACAGTTAGTATTACATTTTTCCATGACTTGGGAACCTTACATTCCATATAAAACCTTGGCACTCCTTAGTTATCATACCCTCATAGATAGCCTTACTTTTTTTGCGACTTGGGAACCCAACCAATTCATTAGAAAAACAATATTTTGTGCAAACCAAAGTCTCCCTTTCTCAGAAATTTATTTGTCCACAGCTTACCAAAACAATAGGGTTTCCTCCTACAAGTTCTATTCTTAACTTCTCCTAAAACACTTCACCCTTAGGACACCTGGAATTCACTGACACTACTTGGCACTGACTCTTATTCGTTCATTTCCAAGAATTTTGACCTAGTTCTACCTTGTGTTCCCCTGACACTCCTTAACACTCCTCAGCATCCATTGACACTGTCGACTATGTGTTAGCATGTATTTTCATTCCTTTGCATGCCCTAACACTCCTTAGCTACCATGCCCTCACAACTACCCTTAGTTTTTTTTAGACATGGGAACCCAACCAAGTTCTGCCTCGACTACAACAACTTAACCAAGTTATAGTTACTACAACTAGACTATGCCTTGTTCACCTAACAACTTCCTATAGCACATCTTAGGCTACTCATGTCCAATCTCAACTCATACCACTAAACAAGTTACCAAGTTAAGGCTCATGTCCAGCCATGGCCATAAAACGACTAAGCAACACACTTTACACCTTGGAACTGCCTAGCATATAACCTTGTCACTCCCTCTTTGGAACACTTGGAACTCACTAACACTCCCTATCACACACTCTTATCTGTTCATTTCCATTCATTTTGAACTATTTCTCCCTTTTGTTTTTGTGGAACTCCCTAGCATTCACTGGCACACTTTGGCACACCCCGACACCTGGCACATCTTGGTATGTTTCCCTGGAACTCTAGCATTCCTTGGAACTACCTAACATATCTTGTCACTCCCTCCTTACCACACCTAGAACTCACTAACATTCCCTATCACACACTCTCATTCATTCATTTCCATGTATTTTAAACTAGTCATCCCTTTTGTTTCCTTGGCACTCCATAACACTCCCTGGCATGCATTGGCACACCCTATCACCTGGCACATCTTGGCATGTTTCGTTGGCCTCTAACATGACTTAGCACTACCTACCATACCTTGTTACTCGCTCAACACACCTGTAACTCACTGACACTTCAAGTCACAAACTCTTATTTGTCCATTTGCATGCATTAATTTGACCTAGTGCTCCCTTTTTTTTCCCTCGCACTCTATAACACTTCCTAACACACACTAGTGCCTGACAAATCTTGGCTACATGTCGCCCTAGAAATCTAGCATGACTTAGCATAGCCTAACATACCATGTTACTCTCTCCTTAGCACACTTGAAACTTAGTGACACTCTCTGTCATACACTCTTATTCATTCATTTCCATGCATTTTGACCTAGTGCTCCCTTATGTTTCCCTGGCACTCCCTCACACTCCTTGGCACACCTTGGCACTTGGCACATCTTGGTATGCTTCACTAGCACTCTAACATGCCTTGGCAATGCATGAAATACCTTGTCACTCCCTCCTTAGCACACCTGGAACTCACTAAAACTTCATTTCCATGCATTTGAAACTAGTGTTCCCTGGCACTTGGCCCTAACACTCCCTAGCATGCATTCACACCACACCCTGGCACCTGGCACATTTTGGTATGCCTTAGCAGTTGGCTTGTTTTAGCATTCCTGACATGCCTTGGAATTTTGTAGTATGTATTAGTACTTCTTGACACTCCCTGGCACACCTTGAAACTCCCTAATTGTCATACCCTCGTAGATAGCTTTACTATTTTTGTGACTTGGGAACCCAATCAAGCCATTGGAAAAATGTCGTTGTGCCCAACCCAAAGCCTCCCTTTATCTGAAACTGCTTTGACCAACCCCTTATAATTGTAACCATAGGCTTTCCTCCTACAATTCTTATTCTATCTTTCTCCTAACACACTTTTTCCTTGAGAAACCTAGAATTCATTGACACTCCTTGGCACACACACTTATTTGTTCATTTCAATGTATTTTGACCTAGTTCACCCTTGTGATACTCTAACACTCCTTAACATTCCTCAACATGCATTGGCAATGTTCTACATGTGTTACCATTCCTTTTCATTCCTTGGAACACCCTGCCACTCCTTAGCTATAATTCCCTCACAACTACCTTTACCTTTTTTGGGACATGGGAACCCAACCAAGTCTTGCCTCAACTACAACAACTTTACCAAGTTACAGTTACTACAACTATAATATGCCTTGTTCACCTAAGAAATGGCTATAACTCATATTAGGCTACTCATGTATAATTTTAAATTATCCAACTTAACAAGTTACATGTTACCATGTTAAGGCTCAGGTCCAACCGTGGCCATAAAAAAACTAAGCAAAATAGTTTACATCTTGACATTCCATAATACCTGGCACATCTAACAATCCCTTGGCACTATGTGGCACGTGTTAGCACCCCCTACATTCCTTGGCATGCTTTATCACTCCCTAGCAGTCCCTAACATGCCCTGGCAATCTAGCATGCCTTGGCACTGCCTAGCATATAAACTTGTCACTCCCTCCTTAGCACACCTGAAACTCACTGACACTCCCTATCACACACTCTTATTTGTTCATTTCCATGCATTTTTAGCTAGTTCTCCCTTGTGTTTCCATGGAACTCCCTAACACTCCTTGACACCTGGGAAATCTTGGCATGTTGCCCTGGAACTCTAGAATTCCTTGGCACTACCTCGAATACCTTGTCACTCACTCCTTAACACACGTATAACTCACTGACACTCCCTGTCACATACCCTTATCCATTCATTTCCATGCATTTGAAACTAGCACTCCCTTGTGTTTCTGTGGCACTCCCTAACTCTTGGCACATCTTAGCATATTGTTCCCTGGCCTCTAGCATGCCTTAGCACTACAAATAATATATTTTCACTCCCTTAGTACCCCTAGAATACATTGACACTTCCTATCACAAAATCATATTCATTCATTTCCATGCATTATTTTGACCTATTGGTCCCTTATGTTTCCATGGCACTCTGTAACACTTCTTAGCATGCATTGGCGCACCCTATGACCTAGTACATCTTGGATGTACACTTCCCTCACACTCTAGCATGCCTTAACACTGCCTAGCATACCATGTCACTCCATCCTTAACACACCTCGAAATCATTCCACTCCCTGTCACACAGTCTTATTCATTCATTTCCATGCATTTTGACCTAGTGCTCCCTTATGTTTCCATATCACTCACTAACACTCCTTAGAAAGCATTTGCACACCTTAGAACTTGGTACATATTGGCATGCTTCCCTAGCATTATAGCATGCCTTGACATTGCCTAGCATACCTTGTTAGTCCCTCCTTAGCACACTTGGAACTCGCTAGAACTCCCTATCACACAATCTTATTCATTCATTTCCATGCTATTAAAACCCGATCCTACTAGGTGGGCTCTGGACATGCTTCCCAGGCTCACTTAACTCATAATTATTGATGGATGCAACTCTCAAGCATCTGCTAGAGGGTCACACACATACAGGTGAATTGTTGATGGATCCCGCTAGCTAGGCTGTGGATATGCTTCTCAAGCTCACATAAACAACAATTGTTGAGGGACACAACCCTCAGTGAAACTAGCATTGCACATGGACCAAAACGAAATGTTGATGGATGTTAGCTTGCGTTGTAAATGCCTCTCTGCGCACTCAAATTAGGTTTATTTTGATTGTTAAAGTGAATATTATGTGCCATATTGGGAAATTAAACCACTGGTTTCATGTTTCAGAGTAGATAAATGAACACTTGTTTCAAATCAGATAAATGAACACCGTGTTGCTAAAGATTGGGCTCTTTAATTTCTAAATTTTTTAAATCCATTTTTTCTCCGAATTAATTAAATATCAAAAATTTTGACCATTTTAATAAACTTAAAGTTGAGATCTATTTATTTAATCATATAAATGAAATTCAAATAATTCACTGTTATAGAATATAAATTTACCTTTTTTAATAAACTTAATGTTAAAATTGATCTAAAATCACAAAAAATAACTTCAAATAATTCAGAATTATAAAATATAAATTTACCTCTTTTCATTTCCTCTCCTTATAATCATGGCTTTGTAATTGATGGTAGGCTTACTTCCTATATCAAAAAGAAACTCCAACAAAGAGACTCCAACACATCTTCAAGAAACTCCAACAAAGAGACTCCAATGCATCTTCAAACAAAATTTCATTGAATAGGAAGGAGTGCTATTCTTAATTTAAATAAAATAGCGCTAAAAAAATGGCAAGAAACCCTAAAAAAGTTGGTGGGAAATTTGAATCCTAATAAAAATGGTAGGAAATCTAAATCCTAATTTCGACATAGAATAGGAATGAGTTATATTCTCAATTTAAACAAAATAGTCCTAATTTTTTTTGGCAAGAAACCCTAAAAATATTGGTGGGAAATCTAAATCCTAATCAAAATGGTGGCAAATCTATGTCCTAATTTCATTGAATAGGAATGAGTTCTATTCTCAATTTAAACAAAATAGTCCTAACAAAATGGAAAGAAACTTGTAAAAATATTCGTGGGAAATATAAATCCCAATTTCATTGAATAGGAATTAGTTTTATTCTCAATTTAAATAGGATGATAAAAAAATGGTAGGAAACTCCTAAAAATATTAGTGGAAAATCTAAATCCTAATAAAAATGGTCTAGCTAATGAGGAGAAACCAAAGTCCATGTGATCCAATACATGGCCCTCTTTTGGCGACAATTTGGGCCCTTTGTCTTGAGATATCTTATCTTCTTTGGAAATAGGACGTAAACAAGTTGTTCTAGATATTTAAAAATGGAGCACTCTTCACCTATGTTCCTCTCCTTTGTGCCACGTGTGATGTGAATGTCAATTGTAATTTTCTTGACTTAAACATTGTTTTTATGTAAATCTGACCCTTGACTATGCCATGAAAATCCTCCAAAACATTCTTAAATGATGGGAGTTCTTCTTCATATGTGAAGCTAGTGGAAAGTGACAAGTCATCCAAGATACCTCCAAATATTTGATTTGCGCCATGAGGAATGTGAAATATACCCTCAATAGAAAACATGCATACAAATTTGTAGCCGAGTGCGCTAAATGTGAGATTTTTCCACTTGTGCAATTATGCTTCCAAACATGTGAACTCAACATGTGAAAGAAGTAAACCCTTACCCGAGTCTTCCTTTTTTGCAAATTTGGGGTTTTTGTCACAATATATCTCCTCTTCTTTGGAAAGAGGACATAAACAAGCTTTTTTTATGTTTCAAAATGGAGTACTATTCACCTATGTCCTTCTCGTTTACGCCATGTGATACAAATGACAATTTTCTTATCCTTGGCTATGGTGTTCTTGTTTTATACATATGACCCTTGATTATGCCCTGAAATCCTCCAAAATAAATATTCTTAAAGGATGGGATCTGCTCTTCATGCATGAAGCTATTGGAATGTGACAAGTTATCAAAAAATCATCCAAATATGTAATTTGTGCCTTGGGAAATGTGAAAGGTACCCTCAGTGTAAAAATAGGCATTAATATTTATGACCAAGTGCCCTAAATGTGAGATGTTTCCACTTGTCAATTGTGCCTCTTGTTGATGATGAAATTGACACCCTAGTTGTGTAAGGCTCATAAAGTGTCACTTTGCATCAACTCAAGGTTGTTGCCATTGTCACCTTAGCAACGAATCCTCTCACTTTTGATTAATTATTGAATCATGTGGGTTTCCGAAAGCATAAATTTATGGGGTCTTTTATGTGACTAGGTCACTAGCATTGAAAACCATCTTTACATTGGACGATTTAACATCTTAATGATCCATGTCCTACTGACCACAACTTTTGTATTCATTATTGCTTTCATCATAGCACCTCCAGTAGATGTTGATGGTGTTCATAAGCCTATTTCCAGTTGTGAAAAGGGGATTAGAGGATCTCTTATCACAACCCATAACCCCTAATTTGTTTAATCCCTTAGCCAAGGGGGCATAAGGGTGTAGTTGTAGGGGCTTTGGGACCAAATTTGGGGGTTCACAACATTAGGAAAAGTGGAATGGCATGACCAAAAAGGTTGTGGGGGGGTATGTTATGGTGTATTAAATGGGGTAAGGGGACAAAAGGGTAGCATGGATGGTATAAGTCAGAGGTAAAAACATGGTTTGCTAAGATCTATAATCCTAGCATTAATGAATGAGAATGGCGCTTAGGACGTAATTTCATAGGGTCTAGGGGACCTAGAGGGAAGGTAGCGGGGGCAATTGATAAGGGAAACCCCAATAGTGGTGATAAGGTGATTAGGAGTCTAATTATCACAAACCATAAGCCCTTAGCCCATAACCACTAAATTTCCTATCCCCTTAACCCCTAATCCATAATCCCTTAACCCCTACACTCACAATCCATAACCCATAAACCCCTCGACTCATCAAATCTTAAGACACTAACCCCTAACCTATAATCCATGAACCAACTCCTAAGCCATAACTCCTTATCCTCTTAATGTATGACCCTTAACCCTAACCCTTCACCTCCTAAACAACTTAACTACTAACCCCTTAACCACTAACATCTAGATCTCGTAAATATGAAGTCCTTAACCGCTAAACTCAATAGTGTCAATGTAGAATAATATACATAAGAGAAAATAAAATGATATTATCCACATCAATGCTTGAAATAACCTTAAATTAGCCATGAGTGGTGATCCAAGGGTGAATGTGGGGCACTATTAAAGTTACATCATGTTTAAATTCATTTTACATTGTGAGGTTGTTCTCCACTAGGGATGAAGCATCATCACAAGGAAGCATGACACATTTTTGTCGAGGGGCGATTAAAGTTGTAACACAATTCAAGTGATTTATACCTCCACTGTAAATGACATCATTGTATGTTTGTGTCAGGTTGTTAGAGAGGTTATTTATAGACAATACATTCAATGTACTTAGACTTATCTTTTCAGGGCCTCGACTCTAACTTGGATTTGTACTAGGAACACTTCATGCAAATGAAAGGGGACCTTTTTGTTTAACCACATATGCATAAGAGCACCAGATGATGCCCTTCCGATCCCCCTTGGTGTGTTGAAAGTGGGTTTACATTTGCATTGAGTTGAAATTAATCATAATGATCTTCCTCTTCTTAATAAAATTTGCTAGCTTTCCCATATACATGAGATAGAATTAAAGGATCAACTCATCTGTAGATGTCCCCACTTATTATGATATGCAAGGGAAGTTCTATTGTTGTTATCAAAATTTGGATGGGTCGTTATCTGCATTCTTTAAATACATGTCTAGAACTTTTTACGAGGGAGGTACTTTGATTTAGATCTTTATATAAGGCCTTATGTGGCCTTCCCCTATAAAAATATTCCAAGGGGGTCACCTCCTTCCATGTTGCCTTGCCTCCTTAGGGAAAAATTGATAAACCAAGATTAAAAATTCTTCCACTACCAAATTAGTGAGGCATCATACCTCTTCTTGACCTCGGCCTCAATGAGACATCTTTCTTTAGAGATACTTTGAGGATTTCTCACCATAGATCACAAGTTGGATGTCATGGAATCTGTTACCCCATTTTCTAATGAACAAGTCAAGTGCTAGTGACAAAAGGAAAGCATAAATTGAATGATTTATCTCTTTTATTTATGATTTATGATACTCTAATTATCCCAATGCACATAATTACTAGATAATGACCATCATCCAGAAAGAAAGAAAAGTGCATGCCAATTCAAGAAGTTAAAACGATAGATCCTACATGGTTCCTCCCTCTCTTGACATGGTTAGTCAAGAGAATAGAAGTGTGTCTTCTCTCTTTGGTCCACCAAATTTCTCTCTCACAATAAACAAAACTTAATTCATTCCTACCCATCAACTCAAGTTTCCATGGTTCCTTCCTTTCATTTGACTTATTTATTTTTCAAGGGAAATTATCCTCTTTCTTAGCTCAAGGGTGAGTGTGAGGGTCAATACAACAATATTCATAGGAACCTAGCCATTAAAACAATATTTCTCATCATCATGTCACTTACAAGGAATTGAACCTGGGTGTGGGAGATACCAACCATTTTTCCCAACCACCTAAGATAAACCCAATTGATTCATTTGACTTTTTATGTTATGCTATAATGAGTAATAATTAAGGAGCTTCAATGCACTTATTCACTTTGAAGTGGAAAGAAAGAGATAGGGAAATGCCTCTTGCATCTTTTTTGAGGGCACATGATATGGGACTTATTTAGAAGGTAAGGTGCTTAACATGCCTTTTGAGAGGCATTTTCCATGGATTGACTCACTTCATGAACATATATGAAATAGACCCCTCTCAAAATAAATCCCTATCCCTAAAATAAAACAAGAAATATAAATTAAATACTTACAGAAAATATGGGTTTTCAAAACTAAGAAAGAACTCTATTATATGTTGAATCTCCATGGGCATGATTTATAATCTCAATGACTCATTGATAGCTATCGCTTCTATGAGTATTAGGCTGACACTCGACTTACTCAATATTCTTAGAAAGGTAGGGGTGATGAGAGAGAGAACTCAGGTGATTGGAAAACCATTGAGAATTAATCATTAATTCCCTTGAAAATGTTAATTTTTTCTGGCCAATAACATGATTTGTACATAGTAAAAATGTGAAGGTAAATCTTTACTAAGCAATTGTCATTCAATAATTTATTCCTCAAATGGACCTACAAAAAGTTAGCATGTCATAAATGAAAATCGATAAAGTATGGACAAGATAAAGTATCATATGTTTACTTTCTAGTCCCTGACGATGGGTGGAGTGTTCACCTGAAATGTTGAATAGGGTAAACATCTACACAATTTATTTCCAAAATATTTTAACAAGGCTAAATCTCATTTATCTAGGCTTTGAGTAGTGTAAAACTTATGGATGTTGATGATAAAAAATTACAACTAATTATTAGAAAGAATTGATGTCATACTTAGCTTAAACTGATGAAGGGTTCATTGATGAAAATACTTTGAAAAACCAATGCAATGAAACTAGAAGGTTTACCCCTTACATTATAACAAATTTATGTACAAAAAATACACAAATTATAAACAAAGGAAGAGCCCATTAATGATAATGTGAGTTCATTTTGAAATTTTTTTTAACATTCATGTGAAAGCACCATAACATCAATGTCAAGTAAGAGTAGGCTGGCTAGTTAAGGTGGGCTATTAATTCCCTCACCACCTGTGTTTGATTCCCTGTAATGACATGTTAAGCCTCTTGTGATGAGGTTAGAGGAATAGTAAACCCCAAAGGGTTTACGGCATTCATGGTCAATACATATCGGTTCTTGATCAGTCATATATTCCTAGTATATTCAACTTGTAGGTAGTTGGATACTCTTGATGTTATAGTGGCAGCCAAAAAGTTTGATCATGGGCTAGATTACTCCAATGAGTCACTAATTCACCATGATAAAATAAAAAGGTTGGAAAAAGCACCCTAACATCAACTAAGTCATATATTAATTCACCATGATAAAAAAAAAGTTGAAAAATATACCCTACCATCAACTAAGTCATATATTAAACTTCCCTCGAAATCAACCACCCATATTCGACCCTCCTTTTCAAATGGAAATTATCCAAGATAATTTATTTAAAATTAAATATACATATACCATAATGGATTGCAGATTTTTGTGGTTCAGCTTTTTAGAATCTAAACTCGGATAATCCACAGTATTATACAGCTAAAAGGAAATGTATTATAAAGCTATATATGCTTAGGATGATTTTAAATAAAGAAAAATGAATACTGTGGATTATCCGAGTTTAGATTCTAAAAATACATATACCATGTTAAGCTCTCTTTTGTGGATTTTTGATTTCATATGAAAAACATGGGAATTATTCAATGCTGATGGAAGTAAAAGGAATTTGAAAAATAGCGGATTGAAGGTGAAGTCCATTGCCAATGATTCTTGATGAGGGTTTATGAGGGGTTCTAAGCATCACAATGTGTTGTGAATGGTGCAAAGATGGGAGTAACTGAGGATGTAAGCATGTCGGGGATGATACCAGACACCACATATTTTGTTGTAAATTTCTCTGGTTATCCTTCTCCATTTCTCGAGCTATTGAAAACCTTTGAGGTACCAAAGGAATTGCAAAGGTGAGACCACCTCTTTCTTTATTCACTTGCTTAAAAACCCAACGACATTTACATGATGTTTGAGTTTGAGATTTTATATTCAAGCACAATTTTGATTTAATGGAAATTGGGTCTCAAATACGCAATTCTCCCAAAGGAAACATCGAAAACAACATAATTGTGTGAAAGAACTCAGGATTTGATATTCACCAATAAGAAGCAACAACCAAGAAGATCTAGATTTCATATCTGAGTTATATCCCTCCTCTCTATGACTAAGTTGTTGTTAAAAATTAACATCTCAATGAACTAGGTTGAACATGTAAAATCTTTTGTATGATTGTCCACATTAGCTATACTATTAGTCATATCTATATAGCTTCTTTTTTTTATGGGGAACCTACCTGTTTACAGATAGTAAACCCAGAAATAAGCTCTACCCATCCTCACACACTAAGTGAAGAATGGGTTTTTTTAGTATCCTGCCAACACCATATTATAATTTGTCTGAAGACTAAATAAAAAATATTCAATATAATCAATAGGCACATCTAGCAAACCTCACACAACGAAGGGGACATGTCTAGTCAGAATATTGTTTCTTGAAGGCTACATCAACAATATTCAATATAATGGATAGTCATGTCTTGCAAACCCCACATAGGGGAGGGATGTGTCTAGCCAAAATATTTTGTTAAGTTTTCGATGATTAGTTTTTTCCTTGAAAATCATGAAGTTGTGAAGAGTACTGAGAAGCCTCCCATGTTTTAGGCATGGCCTTTGGATACCAATTATATTGAACTTAGATTTTACCTAGAAGATCCTTAATCTCATCCTCCATTTGGGGAGCTTTGCCACAGTAACTATTTTTTATTACGAATATCGAAGGGAAAAATCATATCAGATGTTCCTGCTTCTTGTTCAAAAACCACATTTTCTTCTTTCGAGACAAATGGAATGTCTTTTGGTGGAGGGGTTGATACACGGACCCTTGGATTAGAGACATTTTTATTTGTTCGAGAGCGTCCAAAGAAACAGTTACTTCGAAGATCGAGGGAATGGATTCCTCACAAATTGAAATGCCAACAAGTGAGAAGCTAAGCGTTGATCTAGTTGCAAGAGTTATCACCCATACATTTGATGATAAGAGTAGATAGTTGATTTAGGTCACCACTCTAACCTTTTTAAGTCTCTTATTATGTTAAATTTAATTTCATTCATGAATTTTCTCTGTAAGATGCATTCTTAAGTGTATTTAATATGTTCTTAGGGCTATAAGGTAGCCATCACTTGATATCTTTGAGCTATAAATATTGAAAATACCTCTTGTTCTATCTTTATTGTCTGTGCAAGAATGGTAAACTATCAGTATGTATTGGCTCCTCATGTTGATTCTTCGAGGAAAAGGGAAAAAAATACATTGATGCAAATTTTGGTAAGATCTCAAGAATTTTGATGCATTGAATGAGAATCTGATTGTGGTACTGCCATTTGGTTATTTCCATATGCAATATTTAGTTCACATATACTTCTTATTATTCATTACTTGTCAACACAGTTTCTTATCTGACATTGAATATGTTACAAGTTGAGTATCAAGGACTTGATTTCTTGGTTCGTTGTTTGACATGTCTCAGATAAAGGTAGCCTTATTGACATAGAGCAAGATGATCTGATGATGCTTATACCACCCCTTTTTTCTATGAAAGACATTCTTGAGCAATTAGTGTAAGTTTGAAAATCTCACTGTTTACAATGAACATTTTAAATGTAAATCAAGTTGAAGGATGGTTATTTTCTTGTTTGATTTTTTTTTTCTTTTATCTCCATATAATTCTATGTGTATCTAAATCTATCTATCTTTGTGGAGAAATCTATCAATCTATCTATCGATCGATGGCTAGATAATTTTCCTTCATAAATTTTATCAACTGTGATTTGTGTTTTGCAGTAAACTACTTTTTAGTGGATTAAAAAAAAAAACTCTAACAAGAGGTTCTATACAGTATAATATTGATGTTCTTATGGTCTTGCATCAAGACAATTGTTGGCATCCATTTATAGACCTATCTATGTTATTGTTATTATTCTCCCATCAGAAGCCTCTTTAATTGTGGTGTCGAGAGGTGCTCTCCAGCCTAGTATGGTAGAGATGTTGTAATGTTTAATATTTTGACTCGGTCAAAATAAAACAAAATAAAATAAAAATATTTATTTCGGAGTCCAACCCATGGTTTTCCCCATGGTATTTTGCTCTAATGTAGCCTATTTAAAGGTCAATAATTAAACCAGCCTAGATCCATCTTAACTCTGGATCTACCAAGCGTCGAGAGGGATCAAATCTCTTTTCACTCTAAAAGAGGTTTGCACCTCAAGAGATTTGATCCCTCTCGGCGCTTGGTAAATCCAAAGTTAAGATGGATCTAGGTTGGTCATATTACATCTCGGTATCAAGTTTCCTTCCTTGTCAATGTCTCAATATGAAACAGTGCATCTCATGAGTGTCCATTACAACAACTAGTTTCATGTCTCTTTGTTTTTGTTATTTGATCAGTTTTAATTTATTTGCATCCTTAGTGATAGATGGTTGAGTATATATATTTATATTGGTTGACATGATGGTCCTGTATTCCCATGCCATGCCACTACATCCTTATTCAGGAACTTCTCTATTTATCCATTAATAACCTTTTTTGTTACTTTTAATTGTGCAATTAAGAAATCACATTACCAATCAATGATAATAATATATAACTAACAACGTTTAAACCTATTAATTCCTTATTCTCATTATCTGATGCCAATAATTATTTTTGTTAAAATTTCACCACATTTCTTCTTAACTCCCACTATGTCTTATGGAGTTGTATGGTCATGAAATCAGGGACATATGGATCACAAAAGCTCTAGTTGGGGAAATTTCGACCATGAAAGCTATGGATGGGAACATATGGATCATTAAACCTCTAGATGGGGACATACATTTGGCTAACTTTTTTTTAACCAAACATGAAAATATTTCTCATTAGATTGAGTAAGGAATCAGAAGATAGTCAGTAAATCAAAAGTAGGTGCAATGTGGTGTATCTAATGGATTGATTGTAGGAGAAACAATTGTGTGTTTGCAAGCAATTATTTGTTGTGGTTTGAGTTGAAATCAGTATAGGATAGAGTCCACCCATTGTTTAGAAGCATCGTGGAGAAATCATCTGCTTTATCATTTGTATACTTGAATCTGAGTTGGGTTTTTGAGATGGTAATGTTTAGATGTCTAAATATGTTTTCCACACTTTGTAATTCCCAATTATATGGTATGATTTAGAGGATTGTGTCATTTTCTAAGGTCCTCTATTTTTTCACAAAACTCCAGATGATCTAGACAATCTTCCAAATCACACAGGTAAATTTGTCAAAATGTCTTCTAGGTGAATGTGAATATTGGACAGTGAAATGTCAAGCCCTATTTGTATAATATTGTTGTGCTTTTAGAGAAAGGTTCCTTCCACATATTTACTTATTATGAGCCAATGAAATGATTGACTGAATCTATAAATAAATATTTTACAGATTTCAAAGATAAAATCTTTGCTTCAATGAATATGTATTATATTATGCCTCTAGTTGTAATTCTTGAAAAATAAGGCTTGTTATTGCAAATCCTAGTAAGCCTAGTGCAAAGCCTCACTTGGCAGCCTAGGTTTTATGGAAACAAGGAGATTAATCACCAATTTCACCTTAGTGGCCTCTCTCTTGTTGTTTTATGGTCAGATGTTTTCCCCACAATGTTGAATTTCCACGATCTTGGGTCTAGGATAGAATCTTAGTATCACTTATGCTACCAAACCAAGAATCTCAAAAAAAGCTACTTTGCATAGCGGAATATTAAATAGTAGTAAATCACACATGCACAAGTATAGAAAACATTTTACAAAATAATGTACAATTATGTACAATCCAATCTTCGTTGTATTAAACCAATCTGAATATTACAATAGTATAGGGAATACAAGATACAATGACAATCTCGCTGGAGTCTCTATGATGTATCTTGTCTTTCCAGTCATTCACTCCAATTATTCTCTCTTGCTACCCCTTAGTCCATCAAAGGACAACACATAGAGTCTCTAGAAGGGTTTCCTCCTATCATTGCTGCAAGTCACTTCTTCCTCAATGAACACAAGCTAATCCAATATGCTCTCTTGGCTGGCTAACACCTTAGCTCCAATCGACCAACCTATCAGCCTCTTTTGTCTATCAAGGAGCTACACATTAGGCTCAAATCTTCACCCAACCTTCAACTGTCAATGTCACTTTATGATGGCTTATCAAGGTGTTAAATTTAGGTATTTTATATGCTAGGAGCAATTTACTTCAATTTTTCATATTAGCCCAATGTCAATATTTAGATTAGCAATCACATCAGCATGATATTAAAGTGCACATAGAACATAAACATAAAATTGTAAGACAAGCCAAGACAAGAGGACACAAGATGTGGCACCAGCCAGGGACAAACCCCAATGTGGGGAAACCCTTGATCAATTATTCTTATATTCTTCAGTAGTTCAACGGAGAGAGAGATAGTACAAATATACAAATCTAAGATTTTATGACAACAATAGAAAGTACATCATTATGACAATCTTAAATCATTAAGAGTGTTGTACCATATCCTTATGCAACATTCTTCAAATTGTAGTTGCTCCAGCAATTCTGGTTAGGGCACAATACGAAGCCCTAAACTCCCTTGATTGTGATGAATCATTGATATGATAAGGGAAACTGAAGTTGTTCAAAACAATTTCCAAACAGTCCTAAGAGAGAAGCCCTAAGAATTCCTTGTTATGGTTCTATGGCTTGTGGCCTAGCACATAGCAACAATGAAGTAACTTCCCTCAAAATATCATCAATGCAACAACATTTTCAAGCATTTGACTGTGAACATAAGTTGATCTGTGGAGTAGTATTCAATGCATTCCTTCATTATATAATTATGACTTATCAACTTAGCAGACAATCCTTAAGTCATGCCCATACCAGCTTCCTTTACCTACAACAAACACGATGTCTATCCATGCATCTTAATGTTGTGATAAGACATTTTATTGCTCCGTTCTAGGGCTACCTCTGTTGCATCTTAGGGTCTTTACACAACTGTGAATTAGGTCTCCTTTGATAGCAGATTAAGGTTCTCCTTTAGCTGCGTTTGAGGGACTCCTTTGATAGCAGATGAAGGGCTCTTCTTGACCTACGGTTAGGGAACTTTAGGACTACAAATTGAGCTCATCCTTAGGCCTCCTTCATTGCGGCTAGACTTCTCCTTTTGGAAAATGGCTATGCTTCCATTATCAACTATGTTTTAGGGTCACCATGGTTGTAGAATGAGGGATTCACAAACTATAGCCAGGGCATCATTCTGAACTAAGTATAAGGCCTTTTCTTTCCAGCATATAGGATCCTCTTTACATCTAAGTGTACAGGTATCCTCTTTAAGCTACGAATGGGTCTCTCTTGACAGTGGATTAGGGCTCTTTTTTGGCTATGTATTGGATCTCCCTCTGACGGTGACTAGGTATACCTTCTTTGACTGTAGCTAGGGCTAGAACTCCCCTCTGGGACTTTATCCAGGTCCTTCACTTCACCTACGGCTAGGTCATGGCTATATCTCCTTTAAGACATCATATAGTGCATCTCCTTAGGACAACATATAGGCCTTCTCTTCTAGACCTCTCTTTCCACCAAAACCCAAACAAGTGGAGAGAGAGATCACAAGAGATGAGTGTGTCAAAATGACTTGAAGACCTATTCTATTTATAACGCAACGTTGAGGATAAGTTGGGGTAATTTGGTTGCTCACTGACCTTGACAAATTGTCACTAACAAAAATAAATTCATATCTCCATAAATACACATCGGAATTGGATGATATTTAGATCAATCCTACACCTCTCGATGATAGGAATCCAAGAAAAATATCAGCTGCTATAATTAAGATGACCCACGTGGAGTTTGGCCCTAGTTGCCAATTTTAACACAAGAGATACTTTGGGTAGCCAACATGTTGCCCTCCACCAGTCCAATGGCACCAAATAATTCATTGAAAAATATGCTCCTATTTAAGGTCTCCAATTGCCCAAGTCAACCTCAAAACATGACTCCCACAGGCTGCAACCAAAACTGATCCAAAACTGGTCAACACTTTGAACCAACACAAGACAAATCTGGCTCCAAGTTTGATGTACAACTATTGTTATAACTGTGTCTTGGTTAGGGCATCACAGTGACCCATGTCAGCCCTAAAACACACCCACACAGTCCCTTAAACAATTATGACTTTCCTCCACATGTATGCTCTGCCTCCACGCTAAAGTTCTGGGCACTTATTAGCACTCAAACAACCCTACACATGCCTTTTCTTAAGGTGTTAAGGCCTGTGACCTACCCACACTTCCTCCTTAAACTCACAACCTACTTAAACAGAGATACTTGTCCATAAAACATGCCCCAACAGACCTGAGTCTTACCTCTCCTAGCTCAGCCTTCTTGCAGGTGTAAACAACCCTCCAAACAGTCACGAGAAGCCTCCAAAACAACCTCCCTCCTTTGCTGAAGTGCCCTCTTTCTTGTGGCCCAAACAAAGGTATAAATTCTCCCTTAGTTGAGTTTCTTATGCTCCTTTTCTGCCTTGCGTTGCATGGATGGATTAGCTAAAATGATGTTTAATCACCTCATATTTATATCCAATATGAGGGCTCCAACAAATTGCAACAAGAGGGCTTGCCAATTTGTCATTAGGCTTCTTAACACTAGGTCGACTTGACTTCTTCTCATGCAAAACCACACATATAATTTTAAAATTCGCATCTAATCAAGGACATCTCAGAATTTGACGATTCTCAAAGTGTTGGATTCTCCTTTCCACCCTCTATCATCTCATCCCATCACATGTCCAAAATACTCCATGGTTTTGGCCCAAATCATGATGGGTGCAAAACCACAACCTTGGGTTCCAAGCCCACAAGTGACTCTTGTGGTGCTCCACCCTCCAAACCCTAAACCTTAGGGCTTGGAGTACCTCCCAAGCTACTCAAAAATCAACACTCCCTCTTAGCGAGGGAGGTACTTCCAAGACTAGGAAGTAACTCATCGTCATCATCACTACTCGCAACACTTTCCCAACTCTTGGCACTCACCATTGCAACAATCCGTGTAGTATGAACTACGCCTCTCTCAAAAGTGTCATTGTCATTGGAAGCATCCTGTTTCTTCTTCGTCTCCTTGAATTTCTTCCACTTTCTCCATGATTCCTTGTTGGTAGCTATAGCAACATCCTTGCTCCCCACTGACCATGCGCTCTTCTTTGGCTACAAAAGCTCCCTTGGAATCTGCAAACTCCCTCTAGAACTCGACTCTTCCTTAGCCTTTGGAACCTGTACCTTATTTTTTGGAACCTGTACCTGTACCTCTAAAGCCTGCACCTGCAACTGCTTCTCTAAAACGTGCACCTGGTTCATCTTCTTCTTCCCATGATCTATAAGTTTTTCCCGTCAACCTATATAGACCATGCTCTCTAACTCCAGGCGCAATACCTGTAGAACTAGAGCCTCTGTGCCCGATTCTTGCCTTCCCATTATGGAACAAGACCTCCAACCCCTTCTTCTCAATAATCAAGAAAAATATCACTCTATATCTGAGTCCTGGTACAAGCAGTACATCTTGGACCTGCATCACCCATCCTATCTCCATCCTGAAAGGAACAACTCCCGATCCTCAGATCTCCTTCTGATTCTTGGCACCCAACACCATGTGCAACTTCGAGTCCCATTCAACTAAAGTCTCAAAAACCTCCTATGCCCCTGTCATATGTTTCATCACACCATTATCCATGTACCATCCATCCTCATCGATAGTATCGTGTGAGAAATGAGAGATCATAGAAAATTCCTCCTCCTCCTGTCTCTTGGTGGGAGCTTCTATCTCAGCAGAAGTGGTGACACTGGAGACTTGTTTCCCTTTCTTCTTCTCATCATATCCTTTCTATTTCATCGGACATCTCAACGAAAAATGACCCAGCTTGCCACAGTTGAAAAACTTGACTTTACTCCATTCCTTCCTCTACTTACCCTTCATTCGTGCTTCTAGTGCCATGTCATCATCTGAAGCCCTCTTCTTTGGATGAAGATCCTTGTCTCGCAACTCCTCCTAAATGAAGTCATCCCACAACCTATTCCAGTCTACAAACTATCCCCTTAATGAAGGGATTCAATTCCTCAGTGAACCCTTTCAAAGAAATCCTCACCATATCAGAATCTTAAATAGTCACATCAATGGAAACAAGCTCATCTTTGACCTGAGACAATCTTGTTAGGTACAAAATCGCTCCTTCACCTTGTATCATCTTGGAGGATTTCAGCTTATCCTCCATACCATTACTCGGTTCTCATTCTTATTCTGGAATAAATTATGATGAGCCATCCACATCTCATGTACAGTGTTCTTCTTAGAAAAATGAGTTATTAGGGGATCCTTCACACCATCAAGGATGATCAATCTCTCCCTCATTTCCAAATCCTCGTACAGTTCCAAATCCTTTGGGTCAGTTGGTGTTACGCCCCTATACTACTAGTGTAACCCCTTATTGTTATTAGTACAACCCACTTATTATATTGATGTACCCATGTAGTGCCCATATTGTTACTATTGTGCCCCATAGAAGCCCACTATTGTTATTATTGTGCCCTTACATTATTATTGTTATGTCGGCTCTGATTATGTTATGACCCCTTTGACTCCTATATAGAGAAAAGAGGTCTTTTCATTTGTATCATCGAAGAATTGTTCATTTATGTATTATAAAGGAGGTTTCCCCCTCAAAGAGGCTGAATTCTAAGGCGTTGATCTATCTTTTCTATCTTTTCTTGAGCTGGTTTCATAACATTTGGTATCAGAGCTTTGGATTCTAGGGTTTCGCTGCTCCAAACAGGGCATCGTGGCATTTTTGCTATAACTTTTTTTCTGTGACGCTTCAGAAGTCGCAAAAAAAACACATTTGAGAAGAAATCACGCTGAACCTTGGATCCGAATTTCAGAGCTTTTCGCATGATATTTGCGGAGATATGATCTGAGGAAGTTGGTCTTTTTTCAGACTCCTGAATTACATTCAAAACAGGTGACCTGGGGAAAATCGTTATAACTTTCTCTCTGGGGATCGGATTGAAATTTCGTGAGAAGGTACAGAAAGAGTATAAACTGTAGTTTCTTGCATGCATGTTTCAGATCCAAAGGTCGAAAGAGTGACTCGTGGCATGTCGTACAAGTTTGCTCTACTGAACTAGTCTATAAGCAAGTCACTGTGGGAGATTTCACATAACTCTTCCTTGGAGAATCCAATTTGGGTCAGACTTGTTGAAAGAGGACACAAAGGGCTACTACAGATCACAAATTTAGAACTAGATGATCGGAAAGTACAGAGATACATCAGAGGCAATATCGAGCTCCTACAAAGTGAAAAAAGGTGTGTAGATTTTCTTAAATTTTTGCTTAAGCTTGGTTTGAAAATTTATTTTGAAGGAATTCAAAGGGCATAGTAGAGCATTATTATCGGTAACTGATGCCCTGAGGAAAGAAAATGCAAACACCTAGTAAGGAACCTGAAAGTTCTAGCATGACTCATGAAGAAGAGGAAGAAATGCAACATGATATATCAAAATTACAAGACCAAGTGCAACAACTGTCCCTTGCACAAAAAGGAACATAATCTAAGATGGATGGTTTAAAGAAAGATGTAGAAGCTAATATGGACTGTTTAAAGAAAGGTGTAGAAGCTAAGATGGACTGTTTAAAGAAAGGCGTAGAAGATAAGATGATTGACATGGAAGCTAAGATGGATGATTTGAAGATAGATTTGAAGACAGACATAGACGAATTGAAGATAAATATGAATAAGTTGCTACAATAAATGGTCCCTAAGGGTGAAAGGGTACTAAAGGAAACTCATGATGAGAACAAAAGAAATGTTAATCATGATTCCATAGATGCTAATGTTGGATCGAAGACTCACCATATTCCAAAAATCGATATGAGGAAGTTTGATGGCAAGGATCCTGCCACATGGATATTACAGATGGAGCAATTCTTCGATCTCAATAATGTGCAAAACACAAAAAAGGTACGTATGGCAACTTTATATTTGGAACCAAATCAGTTTTTATGGTATCAATGGCTTTTCTCTCGTAAACCATTTATCAGTTGGGCAATTTTTACGGAAGAATTGATAGCACATTATGAGGATACAAAAAGCAACACTTTTTTTAGCCAATTGATAAGTCTCAAACAAAAGGGTTCAATAATGGAGCACATTGAGGAGTTCCAAAAATTGAACATAAGGGTAAAAGATATTCCAGAGGAGCATAGGATTGATGTGTTCATAGGGTCTTTAAAGGATAATATCCAACATGATGTTCGCCTTTGGGAACCTGATTCATTAGAGAAGGCATTCAGGTTAGCAAGAAAAATGGAAAGCAAAATTATGGCAACCAGGAAGCATACCACTCACAACTATAAAGACGGAAGTGTTGTTGCCCCTAGTCTTCCACAACCTATAAGGTTGACACCACAACAATTGGAAGAAAAAAGAGCAAAAGGGCTTTGTTACAGTTGCGAAAGCAAATACACTAAAGGTCATAAGTGTGCTGAGAAGAAATTATTCTACATCGATTGTGAAGAGGAAGAAGAAAAGGAGCAAGAAAGGTTTAAAGAAGAGGATATACTCCAAGAACAAAGCCTAGATGAAGAACAAATAAATCCGACCATATCTTGTAATGCATTGGTGGGAATTACCACTCCTCAAACTCTCAAGATAGAAGGACATATCAAGAAGAAAAAGGTGCAAGAAGTAAAAGATCACATCGAGAAAGAAGAAATGAATCCAACCATATCTTGTAATTCATTGTTCGAAATTACCACTCCTCAAACTATTAAGATAGAAGGATGTATCAAGAAGAAAAATGTTCAAGAAGTGAAAGATCACATTGAGCATCAAGAAATGAATCCGACCATATCTTGTAAAGGATTGGAAGAAATTACCACTCCTCAAACTCTAGAGATAGAAGGACATATCAAGAAGAAAAAGGTTCAAGCAGTGAAAGATCACATCGAGCATCAACAACAAGTTCTCCAACTTTTAAAGGATAATGCCACTTCGGTGCAAAATCAAACGAAACAACAGGTAGATCAACATCGTAGTCAAAAATGTTTTGATGTAGGTGATTGGGTAGTTTTACTGCTACATCTCAAGCAAGCTATTTATGAGAAGGAAATGTTGGCAATACTACATGCACTTAAAAAATGGCGACCTTACAGAATGGGAAGACTCTTCAAGGATGCGGATGTGGAAGCATTTTTTTGTGCTATTTATATTATCCAACCAGATTGGATAAACGAAGAAAAGGATGAATGGAAGAAGGACGAAGAAGTATGGCCACTTATTCAAAAGTTGCAAAAGATCCCAATTCAAACAATATTGCCAGAAATTGAAGAGGAAGGAAAAATCATATTGGAACCTGGAGCAGTCATAGAAACAAGAACTCGATAGCTACGAAATCGATCAATTTCAGAGTATCTCATCAAGTGGAAGAACTTACCTACTGAATATTCCACATGGGAGGACAAGAATT
This sequence comes from Pinus tabuliformis, assembly GCA_031772625.1. Taxonomy (NCBI): domain Eukaryota; kingdom Viridiplantae; phylum Streptophyta; class Pinopsida; order Pinales; family Pinaceae; genus Pinus; species Pinus tabuliformis. Next base: position 318,159,697 of record CM062806.1, on the reverse strand, counting down.
TTATACAGAAGCATCAAGAACTACTCAAGCGTTGAGGACAATGCTTTTTGAAGGAGAGGGGCATGTTAGGCCCCTATACTACTAGTGTAACCCCTTATTGTTATTAGTGCAACCCACTTATTATATTGATGTACCCATGTAGTGCCCATATTGTTACTATTGTGCCCCATAGAAGCCCACTATTGTTATTATTGTGCCCTTACATTATTATTGTTATGTCGGCTCTGATTATGTTATGACCCCTTAGACTCCTATATATAGAAAGGAGGTCTTTTCATTTGTATCATCGAATAGTTGTTCATTTATGTAATGTAAAGGAGGTTGCCCCCTCGAAGAGGCTGAATTCTAAGGCGTTGATCTATCTTTTCTATCTTTTCTTGAGCTGGTTTCATAACAGTTGGCTTCTTGATAGTTTTCTCTACGAACTCCAAGATCTTGTTGACCTGCAAGACCAATTTGATCCTTTCCTTCCATGGAATATAGTTGGACAACCCTTCCAACCTGTCCTCATACTAGAGACCAACGTGCAACTTCAACATTGTCACCTACAATGTGATCAACTCCCTCTTAAGATGCACTTCATTTTGCACTCTGATGATTCACTGTATTCCAAAGTAACTTAGACACACTATGATACCTGGTTCAATTTCCACGATCTTGGGTCTAGGACAGAATGTTAGAATCATTAACACTACCAAACCAATAATCTCAACAAAGGCTACTTTGCATAGTGGAATATAAAATAGTAGTAAATCACACATGCACAAGTATAGACATATTTTTACAAAATATTGTACAAATATGTACAACCCAATATTTTTTATATTAAACCAATCTAAATAATGCAACGGTATAGGTAGTACAAGATACAATGACAATCACGTTGCAGTCTCTATGTCTTATCTAGTTCTGTCAGTCCTTCGCTCCCATTCTGCTCTCTAGCTACCCCTTAGCCCATCAAAGGACAACACATAGAGTCTCTAGGAGGGATGCCTCCTATGAATGTTGCAAGTCACTTTTTCCTTAGTGAACACAAACTAATCCAATATTCTCTATAGTATGGCCAACACCTGGGCTCCAGTCTACCAATATAGTAGCCTCTTTTCTCTATCAAAGAGCTACACTTTGGACCTGTCTGTTTCTCATCTTCTTCATCATACTTGAAGACCAATTGAAACTGAGTAGATTCTCAGTTTCTCCCTGGTTACAACTTTTGTTAGCATATCTACAGGATTCTAGCTAGTGTGTGTCTTTTCAAGCTTCAACTGTCCATCTTCTAATGTTGATCGTATGAAATGGTACTTGAGTTGTATATGTTTAGTCTTGGAATGAAATTCAGAGTTCTTTGCAAGATGTATGGCACTCTGGTTGTCACTGTATAACCTTCCCAACTCCTGCTTCTTGCCCAATTCATCCAGAAACATTTGTAACCAAATCATTTCTTTACTAGCCTCTGTAGCAACAACATACTCTACTTCTGTTGTTGAAAGTGCAACAACACTTTGGATTTTTGAAACCCAACTGACAACTCTTCCACCTATAGTAAATACATATCCTGTAGTGCTCCTTCTATTATCTCTGTCACCTGCCATATCTGCATCAACATATCCTTGTAGAGCAATGTTTGAACCACCAAAGCATAATGCTTGATTTGTGGTACCTCTCAAATACCTGAGAATCCACTTCACTACCATCTGATGTTCTTTTCTAGGATTGTTAATGTACTTGTTTACAACTCCCACTACATGTGCAATATCAGGCCTTTTGTAGACCATTGCATACGTTAAGCTTCCAACTGCTGATGCATATGGAACTTTAAAAATATGAGCCATTTCTTCCTAAGTCTGGGAACATGCCTCCTTACTTAATTTGAAATGGCTAGCCAAAGGTATACTAACTGGTTATGCATTCTACATATTAAACCTTTTCAACACCTTTTCTATGTACTCACTTTGAGACAATGTTAATTTGCGATTCTTCTTGTCTCTAGTTATTCTCATACCAAGGATTTGTTTTGCAGCGCCCAAATCCTTCATTGCAAATGATTTTGCCAATTTCCTTTTGAGCACATTTATTTCCTGCATGGTAGAACCTGCAACAAGCATGTCATTTACATACAATAACAATATAATATAGCTGCCATCATTTTTCCTTTTGAGATAAACACAATGATCAGAGTGACATCTAGTATAACCTTGTTTAGACATAAACCTGTCAAATTTTAGATACCACTACCTTGGAGCCTGTTTTAAGCCATACAAGCTCTTCTTCAACCTGCACACTAGTTTCTCCTTCCCTTTTACCTCATATCCTTGTGGTTGTTGCATATATATCTCTTCCTCCAAATCCCCATGGAGAAAGGTTGTCTTTACATCTAACTACTCAAGATGCAAATCTTCAACTGCTACTAGACTTAAAATAGTTCTGATTGAAGTCATTTTAACAATAGGAGAAAATATTTCATCAAAATCAATACCTTTCTTTTGTGCAAACCCTTTCACCACAAGTCTAGCTTTATACCTTTTTCTACCTCCATCTTCTTCCTTCAACTTGTAAACCAATTTATTCGGCAATGTTGTTTTACCTGGAGGCAACCTGACTAAGTCCCAAGTCTGGTTATGTGCTAAGGAGTCCATCTCTTCTTTCATGGTTTGCTCCCATTTCTTCCTGTTTTCTACCTACACTACTTCTTCGTAACATTCTGGTTCACCATAATCAGCCAACAATACATAATATAGTGAAGGAGAGTATCATTCAGGGGGTCTACTTATCCTGGTAGATCTTCTAACACCACTTTCAGGTGTTTGAGGTGCTTGTGGCTGTTGTAGTTGTTGTTCTAGCTGTTGATCATTATGATTTTCAGGCACCATCACTTTTCATGTTATATCATCAAGCACTGTGTATTCTCCGTTTTCTTTTTCTTGTTTCTTTTCCTGCAATTGATTCTTATACAAGACCTTTTCATTGAATATTACATTTATGCTCCTAATGATTTTGTGATTTTCATAATCATATAAGCGATAACCAAAATAATTAACACCATATCCAATAAAGGTACATTTCTTTGATTTTGCCTCAAGATTTGTTCTATTTTCTTTATTAATGTGGACAAAGGCTTCACAACCAAAAGTCTTTAAAAATGAGTAGTTTACCTTTTTACCTATCCATGCCTCCTCTGGAATACCACCATCCAAGGAACTTGAAGGCCCTTTTTTTATTAGATAAACAACGGTGTCTATAGCATCTGTCCAAAATTGTAAAGGCAATCCTGCATGCAATCTCATGCACCTTGCACGCTCCATGATTGTCCTGTTCATCCTTTCTGACACACCATTTTCTTATGGTGTTCCTGGAACTGTTGTTATAGACATTTTTGTGCCTTACAGCATTGAGCATGAAATGTCCATAATCTAAGGGATCCAAAGTCCCTAAACATGTTGTTCCTACCCCTAGAGGAACAAGGCTAACAAACCACAACAATTCACAAAAGTTCTCCACCAGAAACTGCTCAAAAACAAGTCAATTCAGGATCATGTCAACTGCTCCACTGACCATCTGCGCTGAATGTCAATGGCTCCACTGGCTACCTGCGCTAAATGTCAACTCCAACACTGGCTACCTGCGCTGAGCAAGATTGGACATGTGGCAGACTCATTCCTCAAGGTGTCAGAACCCAGGAAGCTTCCAAAATGACACTTGCCTCAGGGAATTCGACTGGTGATGAGTAAGAGGTTCCAAATCTCCAAGTGGAAGCAAGAACTTCCAAGTGGAATCAAGAACTGATAGAGGGAGAGGACACTAGTCAGATCTCAAGCTGACTCATCCTCTCTCCAAAACATCTATATATAGATCTCTCCTCCATGAGATCTAGAGGCTGGAATTTTGTTATTGCAAAGAAATGATGTTGGTTTGAGACTGGAATCATTGGGTGCTTAATGCTTTGAAGGGAGGTTAAGATAGGAATTCCATTCTGCTGGGAAGGAGATGCTGGATTGGAGCCCTCTGGGTTGTATCTCTTCCTGAACCTTGTTATTTATCAATAAAGCTATCTTGGTTTTCTCCTATATACTGATGTATCTTTGATGTATGATTGCATTAGTGTATTTGATTTGCTTCTAATCCTAAATCGTTTATGAATATGAATATCTGCCTTTGTGTTGTGTTCTTCTCTTGTCGCAAGTAGCTGTTCTCTTGTGATCTCGCAGGAATCAAGTAGCTGTTCTCTTGGGCGAGCGAGGAGAAACATGCACCATTCAATCTTTGCAAACCACATTTCATGACATTTTTCCAGTTCAATCCATCACCAACACACAGAGTCAGATCATAGAGATTAGTCCAGGGAAAACTCTGAACATAGGCAATCACCTAGACTCATCTCAGCAAGAGAAATTGATTCGACTATTGAGAAAATACCAGAAAGCCTTTGCTTGGGACTACACCGATATGCATGGGATTCACCCCGACACATGCACTCACCATATTTATACAAATAGCACCATTAAACCAGTGAGGCAACCACAGAGAAGAATGAACCCCATGCTCCAAGATATTGTCAGAGAAGAATTGCAAAAACTGTTGAGAGTTAATTTTATATATCCTATTTCTGACAGTCAGTGGGTATCCCCATTGGTTATAGTGCCCTAGAAAAATGGTAAGTGGCGCATTTGTGTTGATTACAGACAGCTGAACAAAGCAACGCTCAAAGATTATTTCCCACTACCATTTATTGACCAAGTTTTAGACACCCTAGCTGGGAAATCATCATTCTCTTTTCTTGATGGTTTCAGTGGCTACAACCAGATCAAGATAGCCTCAGAAGACCAGGACAAAACCACATTCACCTGTCCTTGGGGCACTTATGCTTACAATGTTTTTCCATTTGGACTTTGCAACGCTCCAGCTACATTTCAGAGAGCTGTGTTAGCTATTTTCGCTGATTTAATTCATGATTGTGTTGAAGTTTACATGGATGATTTTTCAGTGTATGGCAATTCATTTGAACATGATTTAGAAAACCTTGAGAGAGTTTTGAAAAGATGTATTGAAGCTAATCTGTCCCTCAGCAATGAAAAGTGCTTTATGATGTTAAACGAAGGGATAGTATTAGGCCACTATATTTCTTTTCAAGGCATCAAAGTTGACCCAGCAAAGATACAGATCATTGTTGATTTGCCAATTCCACGGAATCAAAGAGAGGTAAGAAGTTTCCTTGGGTATGCAAGCTATTATAGAAGGTTTATTGAACATTTTAGTAAAATAGCTTTACCTTTGTTTAAACTTCTAACCAAAGATGTACTTTTCAACTGGAATGAGAACTGCCAAAAAGCATTCGAACTACTCAAAAAGAAGTTATCAACTGCTTCAGTCTTGAGAGGGCCTAATTGGAGCCTACCATTTCATATCTTTACAGATGCATCTGACACTGCAGTGGGTGCCTCATTAGGCCAAAAAGAGGAATCTTGTAATTATGCCATTTATTTCATTACCAAAAATCTAACACCTGCAGAGTTAAACTACACAGTCACAGAAAAGGAAACACTTGCCATCATATATGCTGTGAATAAATCCTGACATTATATAACTGGTTATGAGGTCTTTGTACATACTGATCATTCTGCCATTAGACATTTATTGAATAAACCAATAACTAGTGGTAGAGTTACCAGATGGTTATTATTGTTACAGGAATTTAACATCACAGTGTTAGATAGACCAGGCAAAGAGAACCAGGTGGCAGATTTTCTTTCTAGACTGCAAAATCCAGGTGAGGATGTTCCGGTTGAAGATTATTTTCCGGATGAAAATTTATTTGCAATTTCCATAGTAAATCCTTGGTATGCTGATTTGGCCAATTATTTGTCTACAGGAAGGACACCTCCACACTTTACTGCAAAGGAAAATAAGAGACTAGTCAAACAAAGTGCTAGATATTCATGGCTTAATGGCGATTTATTTTACATTGGTTATGATATGATCATTAGACGATGTGTAAGAAATGATGAGGTAATTGATATTTTAAAATCTTGCCATGATGAACCGTGTGGTGGGCATTTTGCAGCTAAGCGGACAGCATTCAAAGTTCTTACTCTTGGATACTACTGGCCATCCATTTTCAAGGATGCCAAGAAGTATGTGAAGAGTTGTGACAGCTGCCAAAGAATGGGCAGGCCAACAGCTACAGATGAGATGCCCCTTCAGCCCCAAGTTCACCTAGAGCCATTTGACAAATGAGCTCTAGAATTTATAGGACCCATTAACCCAACCTCCAATGGTAAGAAGTACATCTTAGTATGTACTGATTACGTCACAAAGTGGACTGAAGCAAAAGCATTGGTTAGAGCCACCGAACACACAGTGGTAAATTTCCTTTTTGAAGAGATTTTTGTAAGGTATGGAGTACCAAGGGAAATAGTAACTGAACAAGGTACTCAATTCACCTCAAAGCTAGTGAAGGACATCACAGACAAATACCAAATCAAGCATAGGAAAAGTACCCCTTACCATCCACAAGCCAATGGGCAGGTGGAATCCACAAACAAAACTTTGGAAGGGATCATTACTAAAACTGTGGCAATGAACAGGAAGAATTGGGAAGAGAATCTCAAAGATGCACTCTGGGCTTACAGAATTACGTGGAAGGATACTACAGGATTTACACCATATCAGTTGGTGTACGACAAAGAGGTAATGCTTCCTATTGAGTTTCAAATACATACTTTTAAACTGGCTGCAGATTTGCAAATTTACTTGGACCAAGCACAACAAGAAAGAATTCAGCAGTTAAACCAGCTGGATGAAATGAGGTAGCAAGCAGAGGAAACCACAATCCTCATGCAAAAACAAAGGAAGCAGTGGCATGATGCACATATCAAGAAGAAGCAGTTCAAGGAAGGTGACTGGGCTTTACTTTTTGATTCTAAATTCAGAGATCATAAAGCCAAGTTTACCACCCATTGGATGGGCCCATACCAAATTATTCAGGCTTACGACAATGGTTCAGTCAAGCTCAAAACTATTGATGGAGAAGGTCATTCCTTTACTGTCAATGGTCATCGCCTGAAACTATACACTAAGCCCATCAGCAAACAAGATTTTCTCCAAACAGTATCTCAACAAAGAGAGGTTGAGATACTGCAGCCCTCAGCTGCAGTATCCCTGCCTTAGTTCATTTCCTTTCAATTTAGAAATTTAAAAAGAAAATAAAAAAAAAAAAACAAAAAAACAAAAACTAAAAAAATATATAAAAATAAAAAAAAATATAATAACAATGGGTTAGATGTGAAAACCATCCTCTGGCACACTCTAACCCCAAATTCTTACTTGAAAACCAATTCGTTGGCGGGTAAGAATTCTCTTTCTTTTGTTCACTGTTTCATTTATCAACTGAATAATGGCTTGAGGACAAGTCAAAACTTTCGTCGGGGAGAGAAGCATCAGCATTTTGTTCTCTTATCTCTCCATTGTAAATTCTTAAAGATTTCTTATCTCATCTCCTCATTGTACATCTTCAAAGCAGTTTGTTCCAGCATTCCAAATTTCAATAAATAAGTTGTTTTGTCATTGTTTTATCTCAGAGGGACCTGGTTATAAACATTATGCAGGGGGACTTGTTCTATTCTGAAGACCATGCTACCAACACCAGCAGTAATGGGACCTGTTTAAGACGCATAGAAGGGACCTGTTAAGAGACTGTTACTTCAGGGCTACTTCAACAAAGTTTCATCAAGTTTCTACAAGGATTCACAGGTTGCTGGGCACCAAGACTCCATGAAAAACCCAAGCTCAAGGAACCTGTATACATATAAGGAGCTGCATGAACATCTTCAAGATTTTAGAGGGACTTGTTGCATTCGAATCTATTCAGGGGACCTGTGATGAACAACAAGGAATAGTCAGCAATGCCAATGCCAATGCCAATCCTACTCAGCATGCCAATGCAACAATAACCAACAAAAGTGTAATATGTTCCTTATTCTTAACATTTAATTTCTTAGATTAATTTTTAATGTTAATTTTAATGACTGTGACTGTTATGATCGATTTCAAGGGCACTACATTTTCCATCATCCCTTATCTCACTGTTAATTCTTATCATCTGTCATACCCCAACCTATTTCATACTTCTAAATCCATTACCCCTTTTCATATCAACCTTGTTATGCCAATCGCACCCTACAGTCATACCAACATCTTCCATTTGGCCGAGTACCAATAGAAACAGGACACGTGGTGGATTGTGTTTTAAAAAAAAAAGGGGAAGGAAACAAATGTTAAAGCGGGCCTATTCATTGTATTCCACACGGCCGAATTATGATTCCACCACCCGACGTAGCCAAATGATTCAGAGGACTCCCTGAAATCATACCCCAGTATTGCATATACGCTTCCAGCGCTCCTATGATGACATCTATACAAGCGGTACAACCATTCCTCTGTTCCAAAGGATGAATACGCTATGAAGTAAGTATAGTGGTTATTTCACCATCATTCTCAGTTATTTTACGCTAGCATTTGACTCCCGTGACTTCCACAGTAAGGATTGAAAGCAGTGAGCGCCACAAAGAGGGAAATATAACCATTTGGTTTCGACAAGGATTGAAAGCAGTGAGCGCCACAAGAGGGAAATATAACCATTCGGTTTCGACTCCCACCAAAGTCACAAGACAGTCGACCGAGCATCATACTGGATATTAAGGGAGCGACACCACCAGGTAACAAATTGAAGTTTCTTTGTTGAAATTGCTAGAGCACGACCCTCTGCCAAAATGACCAATAGGGTCGAGCCGAGCATGTTCGACAGTTCTCAATATCATGAAGATTGCATTTCAATTCTCAGAGAGATACAGTGGTTGCCCTTTTTAGAGAAATTTCATGGAAGTAATGAAGAGGTTACCAAACAATTCGCCTTCACATTCAATGGAGAGAAAGCCCTGATAGGTAACTTCTCATTCAGGGTTTCAGAGGACACCATAGCCCAGTCAATAGGGATTAGCCCAGAAGGGGAGAAGTACTTTAAAACAAAGCAATTTAAAGAGAAGTCGTGGACTCAATTTATGTCTAGATCCAGAGTCTCATCAGTTAACTGGAAGAAAGGTGTCCCAAGGAGTTGGTTGATGCATCCCTGGGATGAGATGGTCTATATTCTCCAAAAATTTGTAACCTGCGAAGGCCGATATAGTATTGTCTATCTATACCATATTAAGTTACTACTACACTTGAAAAGGAAATGTGTTATCAGCCTACCATATTTTCTATTACAAAGCTTAACCAAGATGTCGAAGACCATCCAAAAGCAGAAGGGAAATGAGGACAAGAGCCTATATCACTTTGGCTTAATTAAAATTCTTATTGAGCATGAATTGCAGAGAAGAGGGAAACCGTGGAAGGAGTTCTTAGCTGCTAATCAAATTAAAGATGAGGAAGACAAAGAAGAACTGCAAGAGAACTCAGGTTTCATGAAGGATATCGATGAAGAGATCCTAGTATCCAAAGACACCAAGGTACCTCCACCTATGAGCAGCATAAGGACTAGGAAAATGAGAAAAGAAGATGCTCAGAAGGCAGAGCAAGATAAAATTTTCACCACTTATTCAAGAAGAACAAGGAGAGCACCGAAAGCCCAGTTACAAGAAGACCAGCTTGAATCCAATGCACCCATACCGATGGATATTGAGAGTAGTGACCACTCACCACCAGGACCAGGAGCTGATATAGAGGTTGAAAGCCATAACAGGCAGGAAAAAGGTTCACCACCTCCCATTAAGAAACAGAAGAAACTGGAGAAACAAATTGAGAAATTAAAGGAAGAACTCATGGAGGCTAATATGTTAGAAAAGGTTATCAAGAAAGAAAATGAGATGCTCCGAGCGCAGAGTAAAGAGACTCAACAGAAGAATGAAAAGTTAAGGGAGCGAATCAGTGAACTTGAGGCTAAGCAAACGGATATTTGTAAATGGGCCACCAAGTGGTACAACCAGAAGAAGACCCTCAAAGAAAAATACAAAAGATTAAAGCAGGAGCTCCATGGTCAGAAAGATGCCCAGGTGAAAAAGAATGTGGATACATTACTGAAGGCAGCAGAGATACAGGCAGGGACAGAGTTCAAGGGAAGCACTTCGGGGTTAGCATGAGGACATGCTAATTCATTAAGTCGGGGAGAGATGTTGGTACCATCCTATGACCTCCTTTTTCCTCCTAAAACATATCATTTTCCTACTTCTTTCCATCATATATCTCTTAGAACCCTTGGAAATTGATTAGTTAATAGTCCTATAGTTATTAAAATGCACTGAAATTGATTTAGGAGTTTTATGTTAAAGAATTAGGGATTTTTGGTAAAATGGCTACAGGAAGTTCCAACATCCTGTAATTGGTTCATTGTTTGACATGTGGCATGACAGCTAGGCTAGAACGAAGGGTGGGGATGAAAAGTAGAATGTCCAAGCATGGACGAATACCTATCCTACAGCAGAATCGACCTTCCTACATGCGCAGTCAACAATGGTCAAAGTATAGCATGTTGGCGACAAAGGCAGCAACAACAAAGCATTCTAAATTGATTTAGTCTTGTTCCTTTTTGAAATCAGTTTAGGATAGAAACATTTTAAAAATCTCGACATGATAAAAGCGGCAACAGCCATATCATGAATGTACATTCGTTTTCGAAATGTAAGGGTTGTAAAAACATATGTAAATACAGTCCTGTGTAATCAATGTTTGGTTATCGTTGTATCGTTTGAAACAGAGTTTGAACTTAATATCAAGAACACAGTTGCAGTTACGATCTGTGTCTTGTTGCGTTGATTTTATAATCGGTTGACCACAGTCCAGTATACCTCTGGAACGCGGACGTGCCCTGCGTTAAACTGGTATACTGTTATTTCCTTTTCATTCGCAACTTAGGGTATTACATGACATGCACAGTAATTAGAATTGGTTGTTGATTTCAATAGAATGCATATGTGTTATAGACATTTTTGTGCCTTACAGCATTGAGCATGAAATGCCCATAATCTAAGGGATCCAAAATCCCTAAACATGTTGTTCCTACCCCTAGAGGAACAAGGCTAACAAACCACAGCAATTCATAAAAGTTCTCCACCAGAAACTGCTCAAAAGCAAGTCAATTCAGGATCATGTCAACTGCTCCACTGACCATCTGCGCTGAATGTCAATGGCTCCACTGGCTACCTGCGCTGAATGTCAACTCCAACACTGGCTACCTGCGCTGAGCAAGTTTGGACATGTGGCAGACTCATTCCTCAAGGTGTCAATGCCCAGGAAGCTTCCAAAATGACACTTGCCTCAGGGAATTCGACTGGTGATGAGTAAGAGGTTCCAAATCTCCAAGTGGAAGCAAGAACCTCCAAGTGGAATCAAGAACTAACAGAGGGAGAGGACACTAGTCAGATCTCAAGCTAACTCATCCTCTCTCCAAAACATCTATATATAGATCTCTCCTCCATGAGATCTAGAGGCTGGAATTTTGTTATTGCAAAGAATTGCTGTTGGTTTGAGACTGGAATCATTGGGTGCTAAATGCTTTGAAGGGAGGTTAAGATAGGAATTCCATTCTGCTGGGAAGGAGATGCTGGATTGGAGCCCTCTGGGTTGTATCTCTTCCTGAACCTTGTTATTTATCAATAAAGCTATCTTGGTTTTCTCCTATATACTGATGTATCTTTGATGTATGATTGCATTAGTGTATTTGATTTACTTCTAATCCTAGATCATTTATGAATATGAATATCTGCCTTTGTGTTGTGTTCTTCTCTTGTCGCAAGTAGCTGTTCTCTTGTCGCAAGTAGCTGTTCTCTTGTGATCTCGCAGGAATCAAGTAGTTGTTCTCTTGGGCGAGCGAGGAGGCAAGTAGCTGTGAACACCCAAAGAGAAGAGGATCTGGATCGAGGGACAAACGGAAGACATCGGTAAGTCCATTGATCTCCCCTCTTTTGCATTTCATAAAGGAAAAAGCCAGAATAGCTGTCTTTGTTTGTTGCTAAGGCACTGTCACACCTTAGGTGGATAGGATCGTCCTGCATAGGCATTTTTCCCCACAACAAATTGGCGACTCCATTGGGGAAGCATTTGTTTTAGTAATTTTATTTGTGTTTACATCATTGTTTGTTTCATAGACTCAACAGCAACAATCGAACTGTTTCTACAAAGTAGACAGTTGTTGCCTTGATCCTTCACTGGATTTTGTCTATGATCTAAACAATGGACTCACAAATGATTTGATGATCCTTTGTGATAGATCTTAGTACCCTCTCAAAGCATCCCTTTGATTATACCTTGTTTGTGTTTCTGATTTGGCCTGAAACTGTTGATTTTTGAGCAATTTGTGACCCAGAACCCAGGGGAAACGAGAGTTTCTCCTTCAACGCAACTGCTGTGAAGGCAGTCTGCATTTCAATGCAGGTCCCGTGAAGGCTACCTGCGCTGAATGTCAAACCCACAGTGTTGAGGTTGCGCTGAACCAGTTTGCCCTTGTGCAGCTGGGGTTCTCTGCTCTCTGCTGCCCTGTTTTGATCTCTGTTTTTTGCAGCCTGTAACCAGCATAGGTACCAGTCAGATAACTCCTTTTCTTTGCTTAGATTCTGCCTCCTTTTGTACAAAAAGAATGTGAGTGTTTTTATGTGTTTGTGGCATCATTTACAGTTTTCCTTTGCATGAGTGAAATAATCATCTTGTAGCCCTTGATTCAGATCTGTTGACTGTGATCTTAGGAGAGAGTTCATTGGCTATTTACAGTTGATTATACATTTTCTTTTGCTTATTGGTTTGAGTTTGTCTCTTTTAAGTGTCGAAACAAGTGTTCATTTCGAAAGTCGCAAAGTGTTGTAATCTCTTCTACCCTTGTTGATTTCGAAAAAGTAAACTTGTTTGTATCTGTCATTTAAAAGCAAATTCAAAGTTGTACAAAAAGCTTTCTTTGTAGGCATCAATACTAAGAAAGCGGAAAACAAACACCTGCATTGTGCATTTGCATTTTAATAAGTTTGCATGCTTGATTTAGGAAAAAGTGCATTAGAGTGTGCTGATTGCTCTTTGAGAAAAGATGGTGTCTTTCTTTTCCCTTAGTAGCTAGGATTTTCAAAGTTGAAAAGATAATAAATCTTGCTTATCATCTTAGACTGCATTTAGGACTTGTACAATACATCTCGTGGTGATCCTGAAAGGAAAGCTTCTAAAAATATCAACTTAAAATAAACTGAATGAACCTAACAACGCTTTGCAACATAACGCACAACATAGAGGTCTAGGCTAGAGACGTGTTCCGGCGTCGTTAAGCCTAGTGACTGTCGATCTCGCGGAAGGTGGGTGATTCCTCCTGAGGGACAATAGTGCTAGTACGGATTGTGCTCCCACGTACCGTCGCGTATATATTGGGAGACCCCTATAGGCATATATCCTTTATCCTTAGGAAGCCGTGTCGGCCGCCCTACTGATCACAATGCACTGAACACAGCATTCAGGAAGATCGACCGCCCGTACCTTAAAAAGTATTCTGCGGTTTTACGAAAATTTTGGCACACCCTCTGCCTAGAACTCCAGAGCAGTTTCTTTTGGCCTTTTTCAGACTCTATAACAGAAAAAGTCCATCCGAGCATTTGTCACTTCGGGCTCGTTAAAACATCGAAGGAGACTAGAGTCATCTTTAGCTTTTTCTCGACTCTTTAAAAGTGAAAAAGCAAGTTGTGTCTAAAGCGTCTAATAAAATTCATTCAATTCGGAAACACACTTTCCCCTTTTGTATTTTAGTTGATCGAGTAATCCGAAATCGTGGAAGAAAGTCAATTGAAACCCCGTCGTTCGCGGAGACTTACGAGTCAACCGTCTTTGTCTCCGGAATCGAAAACAGTACGGACAAAGCGGACTCGTTTAACCGGTTCGAAATCTCCTATCAAAGTTAGAACAAGTGTTCCGACAACATCTGAGATTCCGGTTACTCCAAACATTTCTGGAAACCCTGCCTCTATTGAAGAAGTTCAACAGCCACAGAGGGACAGTGATACTGATCCTAGTCTGAGAACAAATACTTGTGTTACTGAAACAGTTCCATCTGTAACCGGTCCAGAGAGTCTTGTTCCTCAAACAACTGTCGTTGTCGAAACAACCCCTTCTTCGGCACTAGAAATCTTTTACGGACCTGACGGTCTTCCTCTTCCACCTAGTTTGATTGCGATAGAGGAAATTGTAGAAGACCCGCAAGCAAGTACTCCAACCCATTTTGGAGTAGGGGTCACTTTATTTCCTTCTACATCAGAAGTTAGTCTATCACCAGTGGAAGTTCCTGTAGAATCGCTAGGCAATCTATTAGATAGACTCAAAATGTCTGAGCAACCGTCGACATCTAGGACTGTGTCGAATGACACAGCGACAACAGAGCTCCCTGCCGCCACTCCGACGATGTTTGCCGGTGTACCATCTGTCCCAACTAGCTCGCAACCGCTAGAAGGAGTCCACCCAGGGACTATTTCGACAGTGTGGTCTGTTCCAGTTTGTTCTTCCGGAATAATATCCGGCAACTCTTATGTTGAAACTCAACAAATTGATCCCTATGGAGGTCAATTTGGGCCATCCAGTCCCCAAGGGCAATCAATCCCCTTGAGTTCCGGATTGCTACCGTATGGGGGGCAGTATGCCCTTTCATTACCCCTTCTAGGAGGATATCCATACGGTAGTTCTCAACAGTATTCAGGTTATACTGGAGTTACGACAAGTGGTTGGGTACCTATGCTACCCCAACAGCCAAGAGTTGTGTATTCTATGCAACAATGTGTACCTATGTTGAACATCCCGACAACACCAGCTATTGTAACAGTGTCACAAGTTCAAACGATGCCTGTTGTATGTCAACCTCAGATTTCTCAGGTTGTAATGCAACAGCCCCTTGACCCTGTGACACAACCACAATCGCCAACTGGTGGGGCGACACAGGTCCAAACGGGTACAATTACCCCACATCTTGGTCCACCGGTTAGTATAGCGCAGCAGAACATGGCTTCACAACCGTGGCTAGTGCAGTACCAACAACCACAGTTCCAGCAAGTGTACCAAGGTTCTGAGCAGCAGATCTTTGCGAACAGTGGACAACTGTATATTCAAAATGGTCAAAACCAACCGCTTTACAGTGGTCAAGTCCACCAACCATATCAGTCATACCAACATCAATTACATTATGCTGGTATGCAAAGGCCTACTGCTCAGGCGATTCCATCGTATCCTGGGTACGCCTCACCTAACCTGAATCAACAGTTACCATTCGTGGCAACTTTAGAATTACCGGATTTACACCGATTAACGAACGATCCAATTGCTTATGCCCCTTGGTGGCCAGCGATTCCTCACAAACTTCCATCGGACATTCCTAAATTCAATGGAAGTCCAGGCGAAGACCCGTCGAATCATGTGATGACTTTTCATCTGTGGTGTTCGTCGAACACCCTCAACGATGATTAGATAAGGCTTCGCCTTTTTAAGAGGACATTGACGGGTCCAGCAGCTAAATGGTATATTGAATTACCTAGAGCCTCTTTCGACAATTTCAGTTCCCTAGCCACGACTTTCTTAACCCATTTTCAATTACCGATAAGGTATGAAACTGGAACGGAAATCTTAACCAACTTCAAGCAGACGATGGCCACACATATATCCGATCATATACATGAGTGGCGTCGTCGTCGCAGGATGGTAAAGACTTACGTTCCGGATCAGCTGTTAGCTGAATGGTTTCTAAAGTCGTTACTTCCTGCCATAACGGAAGATGTGGCCAAGGGGGGAGTCGTAACGGAGGAGCAAGTTATTGCTCGTGCACAATATCTAGACTTAGTATACACTCAGTCTGGCACGCTCTACGACAAAATACCTGACGCCCCTAGACCGGAATTCTCAATTCCTCCTCCTCCTAAATCAAATAGTGACTCTCATGGCGGAGATGGTGTGATTGGCACGGCAAACGCGAAATCGACAAAGGCTTCGCCTAAGAAAGCCCGTAAGAATTCGGATCGAAATGCAAAAGAAGAAATTCTTGCTTCGGAAGTAAATGTCATATCGTCAAATAAAGGCAAAGAACCCAATCAACCAGGAAGCAAGAAGAAGCAAAACAAAGGGAAGAAGAAGAAACAGGGTGAGTCATCCCCTGAAAAAACTTCTTCAAACCCTCCTAAGAAAGG
Source organism: Pinus tabuliformis (assembly GCA_031772625.1). NCBI lineage: Eukaryota > Viridiplantae > Streptophyta > Pinopsida > Pinales > Pinaceae > Pinus > Pinus tabuliformis. Next base: position 318,143,519 of record CM062806.1, on the reverse strand, counting down.
GAAACCAAAAACTCCATGTTTTATATGTGATGAGGATCATTGGACACAAGATTGTCCATACAGAGCTGAGCTTAAAAGGTTCTTCAAAAGTTCACATACCTCGGCTATGTTAATTGATCCGTTTCCCAATCAAGGTCAAAATCTGGTTGATAGTGGAAATGCTTCCTCGTCGCAAGTGCTAATGTTGTCGATTTCCAAGCAACAAAATGATGCGTTGATTTTGACAAGGAACAAAGATTACGGGAATCCGCCGCTGTCGAACGACAAAGGTAAAGATCAACCAAGTAGTTCGACAACAACTTCGACAGAAGTTGTACCCCCCATCATTCCTGAATTAACAATAAAATCGCCGAAGGGAGTAGTACACAAGTCGACATTTAATCCTCGCGCCAGAGCGGCGCAACATTATAATATAGTGGAAGATTTGGCCCAATCGCCATCCGCTATGTCGACTCTTGAGGTACTACAAAATTGCCCATCCCAAAGGCAGGCATTGTTATCAGCTATTGGTGGGGTTGATCCTAAGGATTCCAATCTTGTATCCTTTGACCACAAAGGATACGATCCTCAGTTACCAGCTCAACTAGCTTTCCTTATTCAAGTGAAAGCCCTCAACAAAACTGTTCACAAAACAATTATTGATGAGGGGGCATCTACATGTATCATGTCGATGAGTTGCTGGAAAACTCTAGGGTCTCCAACCTTGTCGCGATCATCGACAACACTAAAAGCATTCGACGGAAGGACGTACACCCCGTACGGCATTCTAAATAACTTGAAGGTTGAACTAGGTGGAAAAACAGTAGAGATAGATGTTGAAGTCATCGATGGGAATCTTGACTACAACATCCTGCTGGGAAGACCGTGGATATATGCCATGGCAGTTGTTGTGTCGACTTATTTTAGGAAGATCGCATTCCCTTTTCAAGGAGGGATTACGATCGTCGACCAACAAGACTTCCTCCCTAATGGTTCACAAGTTACAGGAAGCATTCCCATGATCCATGAAAGCAACCATTCGTTTCAAGATATCGAAGTAGGCCTACTGAAAGACCCCACATTGATGGGAACTTTTGCGCTTCCACCTCCCATCTATATAGGAAATATAGCCTTGGTAGCAACCTGCAACATGATATCTTCCACGAAGGTCGCAGAAGACGATGTCGACATGGATCATGCAATGGTTTTACCCCCAAGCCCAATAGAAATATTGTAGCAATCAATGTTTCGGGCATGGGAGGCGAACCCAAATCAACGCTCATCAAGCGTTTGGGTAGATAGGTCTAGAGAATATGGTACCCCATTAGATCCTTGGTCGAAAGTGCATGGGACTGACGAAGGAATCTTACAATCAATGTTGATTGAGGGGGCACCATGGAATGATCACCACCATCGTTCCCTTCTTCCAGAATACGAAGAAGATACTCAGCATGACCTCTATCACCCTTCAGTTTTTGAATTCCTATCAAATACTGTAAATACGGTGGATTCCGAGCAGAACTTATCCAATATTGAAGAGACTATAGCCATAAATATCTCGACTAAAACAAATGTTGTAGAGAATATTTATGTCGGCAAGGGTTGTTCTCCTTCAGAACTAGAAATATATAACGCTCTTTTTCACGAATTCAGAGATGTCTTTGCTTGGTCATACGATGAAATGCCAGGCATTGACTCGAATATTGTTGAACATGAAATTAAGATGTATCCTGATGTCAAACCAGTAAGACAACGGCTTCGGCAGGTGCACCCCAAGAAAGCCGCTGCCATTAAAGCAGAGGTTGAAAAGCTTCTCCATGCTGGTTTCATCTACCCGGTTCCTCTAACCGATTGGGTATCGAATATTGTCCCTGTTATGAAGAAACAAGGGACAATTAGAGTGTGTGTCGATTATAGGGATGTAAACCAAGCTTGTCCGAAGGACAACTACCCTACACCCTTCATCGACCAGATAATTGATGAATGCACCGGATGTGAAATCTTTTCATTTATGGATGGATTTTCCGGGTATAATCAAATAAATATCCGCCCACAGGACCAATCAAAGACTGCATTTATTTGTCCATGGGGCACATTCGCTTATCGAAAATTACCCTTTGGTTTAAAGAACGCAGGGGTGACGTTTCAGAGGGCAATGAATTATGCCTTCCATGACATCAAGAACATAGTTCAACCATATCTCGACGACCTCCCGGCTCATTCGCGAAAGCGGACTGATCATCTGCAGCATTTAAGAGCGATATTTCTACGCTGCCGACACTACAAGATAAGACTCAATCCGCATAAATGTGTGTTTTGCGTCAGTTCTGGTCGTTTACTTGGCTTTGTAGTCTCTAAGGATGGGATTCGTCTCGACCCTTGCAAGGTTCAGGCAATCATTAATTTGCCTCCACCTTCAAATTTGCTTCAGATTCAGAAGCTCCAAGGGAAAGCAAACTTTCTGAGGAGGTTCATTCCAAATTATGCAGAACTTGCTAAAGGTTATACTCGTCTTTTGAAAAAGGATGTACCTTTTGTCTGGGATCAGGTGGCACAAGCTTCCTTTGATGCTCTGAAAGATTCTCTAGTAAAAGCATCATTAATGTATGCCCCAGACTATCAAAGAGATTTTAACCTGTATCTGGCTGCAGCGGATACGACCATTGCGATGGTTTTAGTTCAAGAAGTCGATGGAATTGAACATCCTATATATTATTTAAGTAAAAACTTGAATGATACAGAAAGAAAATATTCTTATGTGGAAAAACTAGCGCTTGCAGCTGTTCAAGCGATTCAAAGATTTCGACATTATGTCCTCTTTCGGAAAACTACCATTTTATCAGGCTGCAACCCCATGACTTATATACTGTCGCGACAGTTTCTGGGGGGCAAATATTCAAAATGGATAGCGATCCTTCAAGAGTTTGATCTGGAATTTGTAAAATCCAAATCAAAGAAAGCCCTAGTTTTCGCAGGATTATTGTGCGATCTCCCTTCGTTGTCCAACGATGAAACATCCGAAGAATCAATCGTGGACGAGAATTTGTTTCTGATATCTACAAGCAATAAGTGGTATGGGGATATCATAATTTATCTCCAAACCCAAAATTTCAGGCCTAACACCTCTCACTCTGAACAGAAACGTATACGATACCAAGCTAAAGACTACATGATCGTCGGTGATACGCTTTACCGTCGTGGTATCGATACAGTTCTGAGGAGGTGCCTTACCCATGAGGAGGCCGAAAAAGCCCTGAATGAATGTCATTCAGGCGCGTGTGGGGGGCATCAATCTGGATATGCAACAGCACAAAAAATCTTACGAGCAGGATACTTCTAGCCAACCATGTTCAAAGATTGCATAATCGCAGTCAGAAGTTGCCATGCTTGTCAAATTTTTGATAGCAAAACCAGAAGACCACCCGCACCTTTACAGCCAATAGTTGCTGTTGGGCCTTTCGCCAAATGGGGCATCGATTTCATGCAATGTAACCCCACCTCGACTGGGGGGCATGGGTATATTATAGTCGTCGTTGACTATTTTACCAAATGGGCCGAGGCGATGCCTACATTGGATAACACTGGTGAAATAGCTGCCCTTTTCTTTTTCAATCATGTAGTCGCCAGGTTCAGCGTACCACAGGCTATAGTTACAGATCATGGATCGCATTTTCGCAATCACATGATGGTTGAATTAGCTGCCAAGCTAGGGCTATCTCACGACAGCTCTACCCCGTATTATCCGCAAGCCAACGGACAAGTTGAAGCGATCAACAACGTCCTGAAGCGTATGTTGCAAAGGATGATCGGGGTTCACAAAAGAAGGTGGAACCTAATCCTGTACTCAGCCTTGTGGGTTTACCGAACATCGGTAAAGAATGCAACTGAGTTCACACCTTTCCAACTGGTGTATGGTCTGGAAGCCGTCTTACCAATCCAGTGTGAAATTTCGTCTCTTAAACTCGCAATTGATCTCCTCCCTGGAACTTCAGAAGAAGAGGCACGTTTCTTGGAATTAATCCAGTTGGATGAAACCCGTCGTGATGCCGCTTTGGCTAACGAAGCCCATAAGAAATGAGTCAAGGCGCAGTTTGACAAAAATGTCAAACCCCGTGTCTTCTCAGAAGGTGACTTGGTCTTGCTTTACGACCAAGAATCCGACAAATTGGGAGCAGGTAAATTTAATTCTTTATGGATGGGCCCCTATATTGTTAAACGAGTGTTAGCAAAAGGAGCCTACGAGTTAATGGATTATGACGGAATTCCACTGGCACAACCCCGCAATGGGTTGTACCTCAAGCGTTACTATGCCTAAATAGTAACCTGTGTGCTTTTGTTGTATTTTGTTTTCGCTAAAGTGTTTGTTTTGGTCGAGTAATCCACCTTTTTACATTTATTGCAGATGTCGAACCTTTCTGAGACATGTGTGGGATATGCTGACGGAGCGAGTCGTAGTTCGCGGAACCTGTCCTCCGCGGCTTGGGCCATTTTTTATCCAAGCGGCGAGTTAGTAAGTTTCAGAGGTGTGTGTATTGGGAAATCAACGAATAATATCGCTGAGTATAGCGCGTTGATAGAACTCCTCTCTGATGCCATCACCCATGGTATACGCCGACTAATCGTCAGGCTAGACTCACAACTCGTGATACTACAACTCAATGGTATATATTCTGTCCGCAATCCAGCTATTTATCGTATGTTTCTAAGGGTTAAGATTTTGGAAAGACATTTTGATTTAATTCAATACCAACATATTTCCAGGAACTTAAACACATTAACCGACTCATTAGCAAACTATGTGTTAGATAGATATTTGCGACATTTATAAAAAGAAATGCATCATCAATGTTGTACAAGTGGATCATATAACTCAACCAGAATAAACCTCGAAAATCAAAATATATATATAAAAGCTGTTTATCATTTACACATAATGTTCTGTAACCAAGACAAAAATTGGTCGCATGACCCAAAAACTCAAAAATGCTAGGGGGCACCCTAGCCTAGTGATGCTCATGATAGCACGTCACGGCCTGTGCAATCATGCGCAAGAGACGAGTCCATCGTCTAGGCACACCAGTAGTATGCCGCTGCAACTGTAAAGGTAACTCGTCGATCCGTACATCCGGAATACCGAGAGTAAGGCTCTCAACCTACTCCTGCACAGCTGTAAGGGTCTCGGCCACGTCAAGGTCGCGAAGAATAACCCTCCCAGCAGGCTCCCCTGCTGGGGCAGCGACTGGCGCTCTCGGGCGAACTGCTGGGCGAACAGGACCAACATCTGCATGCACACAAGAGTTTGATTAAAAGTCTTGACAGAATAAAGCACAGCAACATTATGAATAAAAACAGTAAACAATGATATGGTCAGAGATTTTACCAATAGCACCCCACTGTTCGCCATCCGGTAACACCAAATCCGGATCACCTCGGAAATCCATGCCAACATATGGATACTCGGAATAGACCATCTCCTGGCGCTCGAACCACCTGAAGAAGGTATCAGTGAAAGTAATCTGAGATTGACCAGCATGCCTAGACATGTGATCAACCCATCTCTGCATGAGTGGCTCGGTGGGAGAAGGCAAGTCGAGTGAAATATACTGAGGCTGCATCAGTGGTATTCTCTCCAAGGCAAAGGCAGTCAAAATAGAACCAAATCCAAAGTTCTTCAGCTTCCCGTCCTTTACCTTGGTCAACTGACTTTTCATCTGAAGAAGTACTGCATCACACCAGTTGAATACTTTCGGTTGGAGACACTCCAAGGCGTGTTGCACATAAGATCTATTGGCAACGTGAAGAGATGCACTACCGGCCATCCTACCAATAGTATACAGAATGGACCTGAGAGACCTGCTAGTAATCTCACGGATAACGACCTTGCCGTCTCTGCTCGGCTAGGATCCTTCCCTGCAATACTGGCGGACATAGTCTCTCATGGAGTCATTCCCCCGGGCCGAACCTGACAAAGAAATGGGGGCACCCCGCCTTGACAACCCAGTCAAGAAGTAAATGTCCACTATGGTCAAGGGGATGGACTTTCCCCTAATCTGGAATACTTGGTTGATAGGATCCCAAGCATCAAGCATATACTGCAGTAAGGAGATCTGTGCTCTCATGCTAGAGATACGGAAGAACTTCAGCAGGCCACAGTTCCGCAGCGCGTTCACCATGACAGGGTCATGGAGAGCAATCATATCTTCTTCTTCATGTTCTCGTTCTCGCCATGTAAGGGACATTTTGCTCAAAGATCCCTGCAAAACAAACAAGAGAAAGAGTAAGTTCCTGGATTTGATGAGAAACTGGCAAAATTTCATCAAAAAACTGTGCAAGAAGACCAGTTTTTGTGTCCAACGCAGGTAACCAGTGTCCCAGCTGCGTTGAAGGTCAAACTGCCTCAAGGCAAATTGACATTCAATGCAGGTTTCGAATGGACCACCTGCGTTGATGGCAGGGCACCCTGACAAAACCCCAGGTGCTCAGAAAGACAGGGAAACGAGCACAGAATGGAAAAATGAAACCATGAAAAGAAAGAGCTAGGGTTTAGCTCCTACCTGGTCCAGACGGCGCCGAGAATCATCCACAAAATCTCCTGAAATCAGCTGGTGAAAAATCAAGGGGGAAGAGGCACCTCCGAAGCTCCAACAAACCAAGTTCAAATGAAATAGTAAAATGAGAGGTAAAAACACTTTTTAATTGCTTTTTACGTAGTTCGAAGCGAAATATTAGGGTTTTAATCTCATTTTCAAGCAAATGTTATTCATTTCTAACTAAGTTTGATGCAGCAATTGAGAATGCAGTACTATCCTTGAAAAGAGAAAAGCTAGTTATGGTAAAAAATCAAAATTTGACTATATAATCGAGCAGTTTTAGCATAAAGTTCATGCTCGTTAAAAAATAAACGCAAGATCCGAGCAGTTTTAGCGCATAGTTCATGCTCGTTAAAAAATAAACATAAGATTGAGCAGTGCTTTTTCGCATTCAAGCTCGTTAAAAAAAAATGAACTATCTTCCGGTAAATGACCATCTGTGAATGTAACCTTATCAGCCATTAAAGCCTTGGTCGTGTTTGCACCGTCACCTCCGCTTTTCATTTGGCCGATCATTCACCTCCATATGATTGTTTACCCATTTTGAGGAACAGCTGCGAAGAGTGATTTCACCTAGCCATCCTTGTGACACTGCCGTGATTGGAAAATTCCAACCTGTACCTGGAATCAACTGCTAACCCTGTTCATCACTCGTTCCTCAAAAGACGAGTCTTCTTTAAGCTCTTTTCAGCTGACTCGTAAAATGTGAAAAGATTGTCGAGTTTTGGCCTTCCAGCTCGTTAAAGCGACCGGAAGTGCTATCCCTCCTCTAGATTTTAATCTTTTTGGACCTGAGGGATTATTGCACAAAAAGATCGAGCGCTTGTTTTGTTCGGCTCGTTAAAACTATCGAAAACTCATCCCTTCTGTATTGTTTTATACTTTTTCGGACTTAAGGGATTAGATGACGAAAAAGGACTTTTGGAGTTAACTTTATGTACCTTTTTAGACTCTCTAAAAATGAAAAGGACCGAGTTATCCTTGTCGTTAGACTCGTTAAAACCACTAAATAGCGACAAACTTGTCTTTAGACGAGAACGAGTTTCACTATCGCTAGGCTCGTTAAAACATAGCGATGGGCTTGCCTGAAGGGCAGGTTATAGAACAAGCATATGTTATCCTCCTCAAGCTTGACAAAAATAAAGAGGTACTGGTCAGCAATGACTGGGGAAAAATTGGGAGAAAACTAAAGAAAACTTTGATGGTAGCAAGTCGCTCTTGAACATGACACTTTTCCTCTGTACCACAATCGGGTTGGGTTGTTTCATTCACCGATCCATCGCATCAGTGTCGCCATATGTTCAAGAGAAGTCGTTCAGAAAGAGTCAACCGGGTCCCATCCACTGCCATACATTATCCTTCATCCGTTCATGACCGCCACCCTGAGTCATATGTCACAGATCGTTCTCACCTCCATCGAAATCATTAGCTCCGTTTCGTGTCACTGATGTGGGATACATTAAGGCCCTCCTTTGACGGATCGCTTCTTGTCGACATCAGCTCATTATCCAAGAAGTTGATCTAGGAACAACCCCTTCAGTACTTTGAAGCTTGCATGCCTCAATGGCAAGTTTCTCACTTCTGGCGACAGGTATGCATCAATGACCTTCGACCAGAAGATTTTGCGTGGTGTTCGATGCCAAGTCCTTTATTCACACCACGTGAATTGTACTGCAGTACCTTGAGGGTCATTATCATTATCGGTGATTCCTCTCGCGCTTGTTAATGGTTTACATCATTGACCGGTAATCAAGCGATGTCTTTCCATGTTCGACTTCAGAACAATTCTCACATGGATCGACTTGTACTTAGAGTGAAGATCGAATGAGTTTGAAGACCCCGGATCTAGTTTCATCCATCCGGGCTGCGATATATATTCAGGAAAGATAAAGACATTTGACATGTACATCATTGCAGCAGATGATCATCCTACTCAAAGGATGATAATTTCACCAAAATTATCAGTCTACCATCAGACGATCGTTTGTTCTATGTACAAAAAATGAATTTATAAAGCTGAGCATGGGAATGCCCGCCTCAGCTAGATCATGAAAGCAGTATGAAAATTAATGTATTGTATTGTATCTTATTACAGGTCTCCTCCCAGCAATTGGATGAACTTCGGACCCTCCTGGATAAAGCATTTCACCCGATAAACAGCCTCATACTTTAGGGGGCAACTGTTATAGACATTTTTTTGCCTTACAACATTGAGCATGAAATGTCCATAATCTAAGGGATCCAAAGTCCCTAAACATGTTGTTCCTACCCCTAGAGGAACAAGGCTAACAAACCACAGCAATTCACAAAAGTTCTCCACCAGAAACTGCTCAAAAACAAGTCAATTCAGGATCATTTCAACTGCTCCACTGACCATCTGCGCTGAATGTCAATGGCTACACTGGCTACCTGCGCTGAATGTCAACTCCAACACTGGCTACCTGCGCTGAGCGAGATTGGACATGTGGCAGACTCATTCCTCAAGGTGCCAGAACCCAGGAAGCTTCCAAACTGACACTTGCCTCAGGGAATTCGACTGGTGATGAGTAAGAGGTTCCAAATCTCCAAGTGGAAGAAAGAACCTCCAAGTGGAATCAAGAACTGATAGAGGGAGAGGACACTAGTCAGATCTCAAGCTGACTCATCCTCTCTCCAAAACATCTATATATAGATCTCTCCTCCATGAGATCTAGAGGCTGGAATTTTGTTATTGCAAAGAATTGCTGTTGGTTTGAGACTGGAATCATTGGGTGCTTAATTCTTTGAAGGGAGGTTAAGATAGGAATTCCATTCTGCTAGGAAGGAGATGCTGGATTGGAGCCCTCTGGGTTGTATCTCTTCCTGAACCTTGTTATTTATCAATAAAGCTATCTTGGTTTTCTCCTATATACTGATGTATCTTTGATGTATGATTGCATTAGTGTATTTGATTTGCTTCTAATCCTGAATCATTTATGAATATGAATATCTACCTTTGTGTTATGTTCTTCTCTTGTCGCAAGTAGCTGTTCTCTTGTCGCAAGTAGCTGTTCTCTTGTGATCTTGCAGGAATCAAGTAGCTGTTCTCTTGGGCGAGCGAGGAGGCAAGTAGCTGTGAACATCCAAAGGGAAGAGGATCTAGATTGAGGGACAAACGGAAGACATCGGTAAGTCTATTGATCTCTCTTCTTTCACATTTCATAAAGGAAGAAACCAGAATAGCTGTATCTATTTGTTGCTAAGGCACTGTCACACCTTAGGTGGATAGGATCGTCCTGCATAGGCATTTTTCCCCACAACAACTGTCTTCTCTTTGTGAATTCCATTCTATGAATAGTACCTATCAAACTCTTTGTTGCAATATTCACCTCCATTATCTGATCTGAGACACTTCAACCTTTTCCCTACCTCATTTTCAACCAAAGCTTTCCATTTCTTGAACGTATCAAATACATTAGATTTATTTTGAATACAATAAATCCAAGTTTTTCTGGTTGCATCATCAATAAAAGTAACATAATAATGAGAGCCACCAAGAGATGATATTTGAGCAGGTCCCCATACATTTGTATGCACAGGCTCTAATTTTTTCGCTCTTCTTTTCTTTCCAAACTCTAAGGAATCTGACTCTCTTCTGTTTTCCATAAACTCAATTTTCACAGAATTTTAAATCAACATGCTTCAAACCTGGCAACAAATTTCTTGAGTGAAGTCTGGATCCCCTTCTCACTCATGTGACCAAGCCTATGATGCCACACAGCCGTATCTTCTCCTATAGACATTAAAGCATTAACAGAATTAGAAATACCATTGAATAAATACAATGTACCAACCTTTCCTCCTTTCGCTATTACCAAGGATCCTTTAGTGACTTTCCAGGTTTTATCTTTAAAAGTACTTACGCAACCTTCATCTCCCAACTGCCCTGTTGAAATCAGATTTTTCTTCAGATTTGGAACATGTCTTACCTCCTTTAATAGCCATTGATTTCCATTTTGCTGTTTTATGAAAAATGTACCCATTCCAACGATTTTACAAGGTTTATCATCACCCAATCAAACCTGTCCAAAATCTCCTTGAACATAATCATGAAAATGTTTCCTATCAAGTGTGGCATGGAATGAGGCCCCTGAATCTACCACCTAGGCATCAATAATACTTTCTAATGAAAGAATCAAAGCATCTTGCAACACATCACCTGTTACATTCGCTTCATGATTAGTTTATTGTTGCGCGTCTCCTTCTTTTCCCTTCAGAGACTTGCAGTCTTTCTTCAGGTGTCCTTTCTTCCCACATTTCCATCACACTATCCCCGATCTGGACTTGGATCTGCCTTTTCTTGACATACTGTGATATCCTGAGCTCTTTCCTCTTTCCATTTTTCTTCCCCTAGACTCTGCACTCAAAGCATTACCTGATGTCTCATCGGAGCGTTTCTGTCGCATTTCCCCGCTAAGGATAGCACCGACAACATCATCAAACTTTAAAGTACTAGATCTAGAAACAGAGTTGCTAATGGCCATAACTAAACCATTCCAACTTTCTAGCAATGTGCATAGAAATAACGGAGCCCTAACTTCATCATCAAAATTTACCCCTACAGAACTTAACTAACTTGTAACTGTATTAAAATCATTTAAACGGTCTGCAACAGGTCCACCTTCTAACATCTTCATATTAAATAAACGCTTCATAAGAAATACCTTATTTGACGCCAAGGGTTTTTCATATAGTTTGGCCAATGTTGACATTAAACCCTGTGTTATCGTTTCCTTTGAAATATTAAACGCTACAGACGCCGCTAGGCACAACCGTATTGTTCCCAGTTCCTTTCTGTCGAGAATATCCCATTCTGTGTCTGTCATACTCGTCAGCTTCTTTGTCTTTCCACTCAATGGTAGGTACAGATCTCTCTGATATAGATAATCTTCCATCTGCATCTTCCACAGCTGGTAGTTTTGGTCGTTAAATTTTTCGATCCTAAACCTACCATCTTCCACCACTGCTCCCGCTAAAACCAGGAACCCTTCTCTCTCCTACGAGTTTATTAGCCAAATAGACCTTCGACTCTAATACCATTTGTTAGAAAATTATATATTATGGAGCAATGGAACACATAAAATATTGCAGAAATATAAACACAGAAAATGCATAAAACAAGAGAGACACAGTTATACGTGGTTGACCCAGTTTGGTCTACGTCCACAAAGAAACAGCCAGTCCTTCTTTTATTATATTACCCAGCAAACTGAAGAGATACAACCTACAGCAGATCTGCCGTAACACCCTCTTCGCTCTTAATCTCCTCTCTCTTCCTCACTCAGAATACAAATCTACATAGACGCAATACAATTCCCTCATATATAGTGAGGGGTTGCCTTCTAGGGCAAAAAACCCTAAATTAAACATAACTTCTACTGTCAGATCATCTGCCTAATGAATGGCCCAGATTAACTAGAAATTACTAGACTTTACAAGGCAATTTTACATCTATTTTTAGCTTCAGGGGCGCTACCCCCAAAACCCCACTGGGGGACCGCTGGCCCCCGAACCCCCTGGCCAGGGTGGATTTACCCCCCGGGACCCCCGTGGGGGGGACAATTCCCCCCCGGTACCCCCCTGTGTGGAGGGGTGTACAGTCTTCCCAGGGTATACATCTGACTAAAACCTTTGAATACAGAAGATAATCAGGTTCCACACCCAACACTGTTTGTTGAATCTTTCATCCATGTTTTGGATGCACTTTCAATCACTTCTATTATAACTTAGTGTCTACATGCATTTACTATCTTAGTTGCTTTTAGTTTCCCATCGGGGAGTCGGGCCAACCTTAGCCTGAACTCTACCTTCACCAAGGCTGCATTGCGTAATCTGGGGAAGGAAGGCTCACCTTCCTCTCCAAATTTGTGCATTCCTGGTGAGCACTAGCCTCCAGGATTGTTTTGCGCATTTATGGAGGACAATGGCTACTTGGCCCAAGAAATTGCATAAATATGTCCCTAGGCCAGCAGTCCTTCCCAGCTGGAATTGTGCATTCCGCAATCTCAATAGTCAACAACCAGATTGGACTATGCATTGCACAGTTCTAGTAGTTAGCTATTCTCCAAACATCCCAGACTGTGCCTTGTGCAGTCTTGGAAGTCGGTCTCCTGACCTCCCAGCCTAGATTGTGCAACCTTCATGATCATGCACCCAGGTATGTTGGAAGTTAGTTCTCATGTTAATTTTGGTTTTGGACTGACAGATTGCTTGCCATGAGTGTTTCCATGTCTCCAAGTATCCCAAGTGTTCATCTGCCTCTCAGCAGTACAGGTATAATGGCTTCCATGAGAGCAGAGACAAGGACACTGTTCAGAGCACACTTGGGGATGTAGTCGATCAAGTATCCATGGACTTCCCTACCCACGAAGACATCAAGTTGTTCATAGATAAGGACATCAAGATATGACAGCAGCAACATCACATCGAGTAGCATCATGAAGAGCAGTTGAAGACAACATACCATATGCAACGAATGCAAGAGGACGGTTGTTGACAACATGGAGGCAAAACAAGGTTGCAAGCTCAAGTAGGTACATTAATGATGAAAGAAAATTTGGAGACTCCAGCTATGAAGTGACAACACGACATGAAGATCGTGTAAAGGCAGAAGATGGAACAAAGAAGGAGTTCATGTGTTGAAGCAGCAACTCAGGAAGAACATGAAGTTGCACAGATAGATGAATGAGTTGCAACAGGAATAGGAATAGCAATGGGTGCAACATGCACTCACAGACGAAACTGTGCCCGTACAAGTTAAGGATCCATCCTAGCAGTTGACACAGAGAAGACATGGTGAGTAGTGTTGTTGATCACATGCAAGGGATTTAGCAGCATGCATGTCATTGAGCGCATGCATGCAATCCAACCCATTCAGCACACTCACCAATGCGAAGATAAGAAGCAACTCCAGCTGGGGCTAAACATGTACTTTGGAAAGTTGATGCGCATGGCCACCAGCACACACTTGAAGATCATAACAGAAAATATGCATCACTTTGTTGTTGGTTCAACCCTACCAAGAATACCATGCACATGTTAGCAAACGAGTTGGATGAAGGGGCTAAACCAATCCACCGGTTGCAACAGAGGCAAGAGTTCGCTTTAGCAAGATGTCACAATGAGGTGCATGGACACCATCACGAATGACCAAGCTTGGCATCAACTCACCACCTTCAGCACCACAAGCATCTCAAATAGTTGGTCTCATCATAGTAGACTAAGTGTCACTGATGTCTTGCAAGGCTTTCTCAAGCCATGTTGTCTTACATGAGTAGATGTGCATTGTAATGTTAAGTCATGTCAAATGTAAGTCAAGTGTCAATGGTTGATTGTAACAGTCATAGAGTAGGTGAAGAGTCATGAGGGTAGTTGAACTATCACAAAGGGAATGTCAAGGGTCACCCCACCCTTTTCTATAATAGTACCTCATAGCTCATTAGATGGGATTTTGGTTAGCCAAGCTTCTACTAAGACTATCTTGAAGAAGGCTTGGATAGTATTGTAACACACTTTGGCTTATCCACTACACAGAGATAGTTCATCTCTTTGGAGGAGCAGGCATATGTGGTTGTAACATTCCACTATTGGGGCTAGTAGGTTTACATGGATGTATTGTATGATTGAGACTTACACTTATTTATATAATAAGAGCCAACACATTTTCATGCATATGTTGTTATTGTAGTTGGACTGCTCCTGTTGCCTTAATGATATATGTTGTTTAACTTACGTACTTGTGTATGAACTGATTCACACGCAATTATATGAATCTTGTTGTTAATGTGTTTTATACTTTGTTAATGTTGTCACCATCCATGTCTACTAATCAGTTGGACATCAGACAGACCTTTCATATGAACCTTGTTGTAACAATTGTCACACTTGTCTCGAACTGATCCGTGAGTGTTGTACATGTTATCTTACCTTGTATGATGTGATTGCTGCATCCGAGTGGACTGCTCTGCCAGAAGTTGTCCACGTCGTTTTGTGTTGTGTGTTCCTAACCAAGTTGGTACTAATCCCTTTCAACCTGGAACTCACCTTCACCTCCTTCCCCCTTCAAAATGTTAGAACCTATCATACACCTTCCTTGACTCACTATGTCATTCACACCCTCGATACTAACAGAGTTATCTTACTTGCCTCTATGCGACATCGCGATCAAGGCATTACCTTACGACCCACTACTAAAACTCCTACACCAAACAATCTAAGGTATAATTTGGACTTCTTACCGACGAGATCCCCTTGACATGTTGGCAGGTCCAACACCGTCAACATTTATGGTGCTAGAAGGAGGGCCTCATGACAAGTTGTGTCCTCTCATCTAGTTTTGAACATTTTCATATCTTTCATGGAGTCTTGCACTCTTTTTCCCCTAAGTTGTTGTACGATTTGTGAAGATGTCTCCATCTTGGGAAGCTTTTGGATCTCTTATCCACTCACATGTATGATGGTGAAGGTGAAGTGGCCTAGCTTGAGCACTTACTTAACTTTCTTTCCATGATTCATGAGGAAGATGAGTTTTCTGACGAACTTGCCAGTTTGTTGCTTGCATACACACTTCATGAATCTCCATTCTATTGGGTGCTCAGCCTACCAGATGACACTGTGCACTCATTTGAGCACTTATGTGATCTTGTTGAAGACACATTATATCATTTTGATCCAGACCATCTTGACCATAAACTATTACAACAATGGAGGGCTCTGCATGAATCCGTTATTGATTTTTGGAGTCGCTTCTCTGGCTTGCAGTTTCAAGCTCCCAAGAGCCAAATGAAATTTTCTTATCATTTGGACCAGTTCAAGTGCTGCGTTAAGAAATATAACCGTCCCAAGAGAAAGTTTGAGATCAATCCTCACTCAACATTCTTCGTTGATGGGATTCAACAATCTCATGTGGAAGTGTGCACTATCTCAACTGAATGTTCGCCTTCCTCTTATTCAATAGCTCCACCACTACCCAGTGATGTTGAGGGTCATGCTCACACAAATGTTCATCCTTCACACCCTCCCAACATCACTTCACTCAATTTTTGCACATATTTCGTTGTGATTCCATCGAGTCCTCATATGAATTATTTTCTACGACCTCCGTCTTCGCACCCGGGTGTTCCTCCGGATGATGTTGTCTTGTGTTTGTCCATTCCATACTCTTCACTTGTTTTGAACAAGGAACAACCCACTGATGGAGTTGGAGTTGCATAAGCAACATGCACTGTCATTCATGAAGAGTATGAGCAGGAGCTTGAGCATCAACACTCAGTGAAGGATGACTCCCTTTCGTCCGAGCCCCCTCCGATATTTCCTAACATCATTGGTGAACCTTCCATCCATGATTTCACATGTGCGTCTTCATCCATGGATGCACCCATTGTCGATATTTCACAGGACACACCGTTTGTTAGCCCATCGTCCAACAATGGAGAGGACCAATCATTCGTTGGAAATCCACTTGATATTTCATCTTCTTTTTCTAGAAATGTAGAGGGTGAACATCCTTCCTCCTCATCTACCCCTCTGTGTGATTCATCAAATAATGAGGATGCTGACCAACATCCTGAATTTTCTAATCTTGGTTGTCGTGATCTCTTCACCTCATCATCCGATCACGACATTGATTTACTCGTCGTTAATCCGTTTAAGCCACTAGTCTACGAAGATACATCTGTCAATGAAGTCGAAACCCCACAAACCATCAAGGCACTTTAGCTGGAGCTGATGGTTATGTCAAGCCCTCATTGTCCTGAGGTTGCTTCCGCTTCCAATCAGGAAATTTTTCAAACACTCAAGGATCCTCATCACTCATCTGTACGCACTCAAGATCAACCTAACACTCAGATTTTACTTCCTCCACTCGAACAACATGATCCCATTTCTCATGCATTTGAGGAGTCTTACATTGCAAGCACTTGTGCGTGACGCAAGTTATCTTTGTTTCTTTCGTTTGCTTTCATGTCACAGTCAAGATTGTGCTTATGCTTCAAAGTTGCATGTAGTGTCACATAGGACCATGATAAGTCCATGGACTACTCATCATGCACATGCACTCACTTATGTCTAGTGGGCACTTTGAATCACGAAGTGTGGTTGTCTTCATTTTTATATCTTTCTTTATTGCTGGTTCACACAACTGGGTTTCTCACAGACCAAGCCTTCACCAACTTGGGTCTACCAATGCATCGGTGGCTGCATTGGAAGTATCAATTCATGTGATCAGGCCCATGTACCATTAGTTTAGGAGTAGTAGTGTTTTCTTTCAGTTGTTTGCTTGCATGCTCGTTTTCTTATGTGCATTGTTTGCTTGTTTGTTTACTTGCTTCGCTTTCATTTTACATTTCTTTGTTGATTGTTACTTCGTTCGCTTGTTTTGTTCATAGGTTAGTTTTGCATGAAACCATGTATGACTCTTGAAGCGAGTTGGGTAAAGTACAAGAGGGCTTGTACAACTATGACTACTTGGTTATCTGACATCTTGCCTCTGTATGATGAGATTGTTACTTTTAGTCCATGATGCATTGAAGGAAAATACGTATTGTTCGAAGTGAATCTTGGTGTAAACGAAACGCTTGCGCACGAACTAGTGTCACCTTCTCTAGTTGATTGTTTTTGGTTTAACCCTTGTCAGCTTAGTCAAGTAGAGTAAGGTAAGGGGGAAAAACTTAACAGGCACGTCAGAGATATAATAAACTACTTCTCTGCTAAAACAACCTCTTCTGCTCCCAATAAGTCAGGATCCCTCTTCCACCTCTGAAATGAATAAGTTTTATGCGCAGTCAAAAATGAAAAAATGAAAAGTCAAAAATGAAAAATGAAAAATGAATAAGGCAAAAGAAAAGAAAGGCTTCCTGTGCAGGGAGGTGATGCAAGTAACTCGTCGGGGTACTGACTAGGCTTGCTCGCAGTGGAACCATGCTTGTGTTCCTATGTGACTCCACTGGGGTGTTGTCCAGGCCTGCTGGTAGTGGAGCAACACCATAGATGAAACTAAGACTCTAACGCCTATACTGCTTGTGCACCTATATACCCCTCAACCCCAATCGAAAAAATTGTGTTGCCTTGGCTTGGAATGTGTGTCAATCGACCAAGGTTTTGGTAGATGCTACATCTTACAATCAAGTTAGTGTGAAACCAATATGAGACGAAAAATGAACAATACTTCTCGAGGTGTTAGACTTGTTTTTCACGAACAAGGTCCATTTAGAGAGCTGGAGTTCTACCAGTGTGTCGCCAAGTGTTGTAGCGGTGAAAACCACCCTCTAAAATTTTGCCTTAGCCCCATTTAGGAGCCTCCCTTAAAACCTTCATAGTAGCTTTCCTTGCTTCATAAAGTTCACAAGCTTCAGTGTATTTCTTGCACAAAGGAAGCCTGTCAGACATAGCTTGATCCATTCCCCTCATAGGTTGTTCACCGAGACTTGGTTCAGCTGCAGCCTGATCAACTTCCCCTTGAAAATTGCACATTTCTGGAGGGTAACCAGGCTTCCCTCCAAAAATTTCATAATCCTCTCTGGAAACTTGCTGGGCTCCAGGATTACACAATCCTACATGCTAACACTCCCAGCAGGATTTGTGCAAATTTCCCCAGCAAGGTTTCTCATCTAGAATTTGTGCAAATCTAGGTGGCAGCAATTGCTCTACCCATAAATGCACATTTTTCTCCAACAGTCGAGAAGTCTCTTACATGTGCAGTTGAGTTGATCAGTTCCCTTTGGAATTGAGAAAAACAGACTTGCATGCATGGGCTGCTTCTCCTAAGGTAACATGCAAAGGCATCCCTTGTTCCAGGGATCTATGTTTAGCAGTTGGAGGTTACATGCAAGGAATAATTTCGAAACCTCTCACCAAGTGTCGCTTCCCCTAGATTTGTGGCATGCGCGTCACAACCTCGATGTTATCAAAACTCATCAACCGGACACCATAGAGCTCATTCCTCACATCAACATTGCAGCTTTGACATCCCACAACACATCTAGGAGTAGTCAGTACATTCAGCTCAACTATTTTTCGATAAGCCTGCTTCCCATGCCTTGTGCTTCATTTCTGTCACTTTTTGTGTTTTTGCTTGTGGGAGTATTGTTTGCTTGATTTCTTTGAATGCTTGTTGTCATTTACATATATACTAGCTTGTCCTAGTTGTGTTTTAGTTTTTGTTGCTATCTCACTGTTGTCGCATGCATGAAATTGTTTTGCTCAGATGTTCACCCAACCGGTGAACTGCCTCACCCACATGCATGTTGATATGTTTGTTGAATCTTTCATTCATCTCTTCCATGCACTGTTAATCACTTCTGCTATCACTTAGTGTCGCCATGCATTTACTGTCTTAGTTGTCTTCAGTTTCCCGTCGGTGAGTTGAGCTAACCTTGGCATGAACTCTGCCTTCACCAAGGTTGCATTGCACAATCTGGGGAAGGAAGGCTCACCTTCCTCTCCAGATTTGTGCATTCCTAGCCAGCACTAGCCTCCAATATTGTTTTACGCATTTCTGGAGGACAATGGTTTCTCAGCCCAAGAAATTGCGCAAATATGTCCCTAGGCCAACAGTCCTTCCTGGCTGGAATTGCGCATTCTACAATCCCAGTAGTTAGCAGCCAAACTAGATTGTGCCTTATGAAGTCTTGGCAGTCGGTATCCTGACTTCCTGGCCGAAATTGTGCAACTTTCATGATCATGCACCCAGGTGTGTTTCAAGTTAGTTCTCATGTTCATTTTGGTTTTCGACTGACAGATTGCTTGCCATAAATTTTGCCATGTCTCCAGGTATCCCATGTGTTCATATGCCTCTCAACAGTATAGGTACAATGGTTTCCAGGAGAGCAGAGATGAAGACATCGTTCAAAGCATACTTGGGGATGTAGTCGATCAACTATCCATGGACTTGCCTACCAACAAAGACATCAAGTTGTTCGTAGACAAGGACATCAAGGTATGACAATAGTAGCATCACAACAAGAAGCATCATGAACAGTAGCTAAAGATAGCATACCAAATGCAACGAATGCAAGAATAGGGTTGTTGACAACACGGAAGTGGAACAAGGTTGAAAGCACAAGCAACTCCATTGATGATGAAAGAAACTTTGGAGACTCTAGTTATGAAGTGACGGTGCGACATGAAGATCGTGCGAAGGCAGAAGATGGAAGAAAAAATGAGTTACATACGCTGAAGCAGCAACTCAGGAAGAACATGAAACTACACAGATAGATGAATGAGTTGCAATAGTAGTGGGCACAACATGCACTCATGGACGAAACTGCACCTATACAACTTAAGGATCCATCCTAGCAGCTGACACAGAGTAGACATGGTGAGCAGTGTTGTTGATCGCATGCAAGGGATTCAATAGCATGCATGAAATTGAGTGCGTGCATGCAATCCAACCCATTCAACATACTCACCAAGGCAAAGACAAGAAGCAAGTCCAGCTGGGGCTGAACATGTACTTCAGAAAGTTGATGCACATGACCACCAACATACACTTGAAGATCAACACGGATGCTATGCATTATTGTATTGCCGGTTGAACTATACAAGGAAGAGCATGCACATGTTAGCAGACGACTTGGATGAAGGGGTCAAACCAATGCACCGGTTGCAATGGATGAAAGAGTTCGCTTCAGCAAGATGTCACCATGAGGTGCATGCACACCATCACGGACGACCAAGCTTGGCATCATCTCACCACCTTCCCCATCACAAGCATGTCAAAGAGTTTATCTCATCATAGTGGACCGAGTGTCAGTGACGTCTTGCAAGGCTTGCTCAAGCCATGTTTTCTCACATGAGTACATGTGCATTGTAATGTTGAGTCATGTCAAGTGTAAGTCAAGTGTCAATGGTTGGATGTAACAATCATAGAGTAGGTGAAGAGTCATGAGGGTAGCTAAACTATCACAAAGGGGAATGTCAAGGGTCACCCCACCCTTTGTTATAAATAGTCCCTCATAACTCATTGGATGGGATTTTGGTTAGCCAAGCTTCTACTAAGACTATCTTGAAGAAGGCTCGAACAGTATTGTAACGCACCTCAGCTTCTCCACTGCACAGAGCTAGTTCATCTCTTTGGAGGAGTACGCAAATGTGGCTGTAACGTTCCACTATTGGGGCTAGCAGATTTACATGGATGTATTGTATGATTGAGACTTAAACTTCTTTAGATAATAAGAGCCAACACATTTTCATGCATATGTTGTTATTGTAGTCGGACTGCTCTGGTTGCCTTAATGATATATGTTGTTTAACTTACGTACTTGTGTATGAACTAATTCACATGCAAATATATTAATCTTGTTGTTAATGTGTTGTATATGTTGTTAATGTTTTCACCATCCGTGTCAACTACTCTCCCGAACATCAGAGAAACCTTTTACATGAACCTTGTTGTAACAACCATCGCACTCATCTCGGGCTGATCCATGAGCGTTGTACATGTTATCTTACCTTGTATGATGTGGCTGTTGCATCGAGTGGACTGCTCCGTTGGAAGCTGTGCACATCCTTTTGTGTTGTGTGATCCTAACCAAGTTGGGACTGATCCATTTCAACCTAGAACTCACCTTCACCTCCTTCCCCCTTCGAAGTGTTATAACCTATCATACACCTTCCTTGACTCATTGCATTAGTCACACCCATGCTACTGATAGAGCTATCTTACTTTCCTCTATGCAACATCACGGTCAAGGCATTACCTTACGACCCACTGCTAAGACTTCTACACCAAATGGTCTGAGGTCTAATTGGGACTTCTTACTAGGGAGATCCCCTTGACATGTTGGTGGGTCCAACATTGTCAACACTATGCATGAAGTTGTTTTCCACCTCTCACAACCCAAGGGATGAAATATTGAAGCATTTGCGTCATCAAATATAGAAAGAAAGCAACAACAACCACAAATACAGGAGGTATTAGACGTTTACGAAACACCATACAGACTTATCTAAAGTATTCATCAAGGATTCAATGTTTTTATAAAAAAAACAGTGAAACAAGGTCAACATGAAACCAAGTTAGAAATTCTTAGTGGTTTTTTAGAAAGTAACTATTGCTAACATAAATATTATTGACAAAATATAGGTTCAAACTATCACTGAATTTGATTTGAAAACTTTTTCTACTAAAATTAAGAAACATTATTTCCAAATAAATATGTTAATATTTTATTACACTCAGGAATCCACATTTACAACATCTTTACTTGTCTCAAAAATTGTGGTACCTAGTTGTCTTTGAACATGATTAGTTTTACAAAGTTCTCTGCTTTCTCAACCAAGATACATGTGTAAGGCCTTGTAGTGAGACTACTGATGAGCCTGAGTAGGGCAACAAGAATGTTGCAACTTCCAAGGCTACCGAATTTGATTATTAACCTGGAGTTCGTACAAACATAAGAGGTATCGACACTATATGTGCAGCATACAATGTGTCCTTCCTTTGTTTTTATGATGTAATGGAGTGCATGTACTGAAGTCAAATCATAAACTAATTGTAGAAAATTAAGTGTTTGAAATGGAACCTTGACCTATTGCAAGAAAGAAAGTACAAGGAAAGAGACTAAAATCAAATGATAAAACACACCATTTTCTAACTAACAGCTAAAAGGCTTTTCTTCAAAAGAATTCTAAGTTAACATGTATGCAATCCTACTATCTTAAGCGTGCAGATTCAAACCATCAAAACTTCTACTACTGTGCATGTAAATGAATAAAATAAATTTGTTTTTCTTTTTGTCTTTTTTTCGTGTGAGAGTGTGAAAGCTAATCTCTTTTAGTGATGTGGCAGGCGGCTTGGAGATGAAGATCAATGGCCAAAAGGCTTGGGAGACAAGTAGGGACACTTTTCTAGCTTCTTAGAGGATTTTTCCTCAATTCGGACTCAAAACAAGATTTCCTTTAGGATGCTATAGGAATTCCTACAAGATGTTCTAAAAACCTACAAGATCCCTTGAAAACCTACAGGATACAACCGAGAGAAAAAGGATGGATGTTGAAGGTGATGGAAATCTTAGGGAAGGTGCTTGGTGGGTGGATTGAGGAAAGGGAGTGCCTAGGACCACTTCAGAACTCAAAACCAAAGTTGGGAGTTGGCTGTATTTGCTCAAAAATCTTGGAGAAGTTTCCTTGTGAAATGACGAAATTGGTGAGTGTTTAGTGAAAGAAGGTGAGGACCATGGGTGGATGAAGTTGGGATGAGGTTTTTGATCATGAAATCTCTATGTACTGTTGAAACTCCTGTACTACATCAACCATTGAAATTTATCCATAAATCATGTAAACAAGAAGGATTTCAATTAACTAAGGAAAACCGAATTTCATGGGCTAGCTGCATATTTCATGCATGGGAAAAATTTGTAGAATGATATAAAATATTGATGAGATCTAATGTAAGACTGAAGATAGAAGAAATGGAAATAAAATCCTACCCTTGAAAACTAGAAAAAAGCTTACCTAAGTGAGGATCAAGAGGTTTAAAATGGTCTTGATGGAATGGAGGTCAAGTAGAGACCTAATCCCAGCTTCAATGATGATTTTTCTGAATTCGGGCTCAAAACAGGATTTCCTACAAGATGCTACAGGATGTTACAGGTTTATTATATGAAATTATAATTCATCGAATGACCAAGAAAATAAAATCCAAATTGTATGGGACAATTTTTGTTATTAATTAGGATGTCTTAGGTCCCCATTCCAAGTGGAATCACTCAAAAAGACCTATGTTAACCCATGCTAAAAAATCGAAAAACATTACTAGTTGAAAATCTAGAAATTCGAGAACTAGTGAGCTAGTAAATCTAAAAAATGACTAACCAAATCAAGTGAAAATGAAATGGGGTAGTTTTTGTTATGCACTAGAATGTTTTTTTGATCTAATTCAAGTGGAACCAACTTGATTGAATCTCGTTAGCATGCTTTAAAAAATAACAGACATTCATTGTTCTTTGCCATAAAGGAGTTCCAGAAATCTAGATTTGGGAATAAGAAGACTAATTTGATAGGTCCCTATAATACTAGTGATTACCCCATTACTATTGTATTTGTATCCCTTATTAACATTGTTGTGCCCCTATGGCCCCTATATTTTTATTACTGGACCCCATAGAATCCCTCTATTGTTATTTTTGTGGCATTATATTATTATTGTTAGGTCGGCTGGGTTATATTGTGACTACTTAGACTCCTATATATAGAAAGGAGGATTTTTCATTTGAATCATCCAAGAATTGTTCATTTATGTAATGTAAAGGAGGTTGACCCCTCGAAGAGGTTGAATTCTAAGGCGTTTATCTATCTTTTCTATCTTTTCTTGAGCTGGTTTCATAACATTTGGTATCAGAGCTTTGGATTCTAGGGTTTTGCTACTCCCAACAGGTCATCGTGGAATTTTCGCTATAATTTTTTTTTTTGCGATTTTTCAGAAGCTAAAAACAAAACCCATTTGAGAAGACATCGCGCTGAATCTCGGGTCCAAATTTCAGAACTTTTCGCTATATTTGCGGAGATATGATCTGAGGAAGTTGGTCTTCTTGCAGACTCCTGAATTACATTCCAAACAGGTGACCTGGGGAAAATCGTCATAACTTTCTTTCTAAGCATCGGATTGAAATTTCGTAAGAAGGTACAAAAAGAGGACAGACTGTAGTTTCTTGTATGTATTTTTTCAGAGCCAAAGGTTGAAACAGTGACTCGTGGCATGTCGTACAAGTTTGCTCTGATACCAAATGTTATGAAACCAGCTCAAGAAAAGATAGAAGAGATAGATCAACGCCTTAGAATTCAGCCTCTTCAAGGGGGCAACCTCCTTTACATTACATAAATGAACAATTATTTGGATGATTCAAATGAAAAAGCCTCCTTTCTATATAGGAGTCTAAGGAGTCACAATATAACCCAGCCAACCTAACAATAATAATATAAAGCCACAAAAATAACAATAGAGGGATTCTATGGGGCACAGTAATAAAAATATGGGGGCCATAGGGGCACAACAATGTTAATAAGGGATAAAAATACAATAGTAATGGGGTAATAACTAGTATTATAGGGACCTAACATGCCCCTCTCCTTCAAAAAAAGTGTTGTCCTCAACCTTTACACTTGCATTAGATCAATGCAAGTGTTATCCTTTTTGTTTTTTTGTTCTAAGGTTCAAGCAGTGGAACATCACATCGAACATCAACAACAAGTCCTCCAACTCTTAAAGGATAACCTCGTGCTGGCACAGAATAGAATGAAACAACAGGCAGATCAACATCGCAGCGAAAGAAGTTTTGATGTAGGTGATTGGGTATTCCTACGGCTACAACCATATAAACAAATGTCCCTCAAGCAAGCTAAGAAGGATAATAAATTATCACCAAAGTATTATGGTCCGTACAAGGTGTTGCAAAAGATTGGTATGATGGCATACAAATTGGAGCTTCCTGCAGCTTCTCGAGTGCACCCAGTTTTCCATGTTTCATGTTTAAAGAAGGTTATAGGCGACAAGCTCCTAGTTCAAACAATATTGCAAGAACTTGACGAGGAAGGAAAAATTATATTGGAACCAAAAGCAGTCACAGAAACAAGAACTCGACAGCTACGAAATCGATCAATTTCGGAGTATCTCATCAAGTGGAAGAACTTATCTGCTGAAGATTCCACATGGGAGGATGAGAATTTTATACAGAAGCATCCAAAACTACCCAAGCGTTGAGGACAACACTCTTTTTGAAGGAGAGGGGCATGATAGGTCCCTATAATACTAGTGATTACCCCATTACTATTGTGGTTGTATCCCTTATTAACATTGTTGTGCCCCTATGGCCCCCATATTTTTATTACTGTGCCCCATAGAATCCTTCTATTGTTATTTTTGTGGCTTTATATTATTATTATTAGGTCGGTTGGGTTATATTGTGACTCCTTAGAATCCTATATATAGAAAGGAGGTTTTTTCATTTGAATCATCCAATAATTGTTCATTTATATAATGTAAAGGAGGTTTCCCCCTTGAAGAGGCTGAATTCTAAGGCATTGATCTATCTTTTCTATCTTTTCTTGAGCTGGTTTCATAACATAATCCAACCAGCTCAATGATTACTATGAACTTCCAATTATTTTACAAGGATGAAATAATGCTTGTGATCCTGCAAAATAACTTT
Organism: Pinus tabuliformis; assembly: GCA_031772625.1. Lineage (NCBI taxonomy): Eukaryota > Viridiplantae > Streptophyta > Pinopsida > Pinales > Pinaceae > Pinus > Pinus tabuliformis. Next base: position 318,117,787 of record CM062806.1, on the reverse strand, counting down.
CATTAACCATTTAACTCAATCCTACAACAAGAAATCATTAATACTAAAAGCAGAAGTAGAAAGAAATAAAAACTAGATATGCATGTGAATAAGCAGTGAAAAGAAGGAAAGAAAATGATACAAAAGGGCTCTGAGGCTCTTGGGATAGCCAAGCCCAAGGAAACTCAGAGACCTATGGAGGAGACCAAGATTTAGAAGTTGAACATGACACCAATCTTCATTAATTTCGTCAATAGAATTACATCCCTACAAGAAAATACAATGGAGTTGCAAAAATACAACCTCTCTCCATAATAACACCAATCAAAATATCGCTATAGGAAAATTTGACTTGGTACTAATACAAAATGATTAAGAATCATTTCCCATGAATGGAGGAATATTTCCCCGCCAAAAGCCCTTGATTAGTGGATCTGGTCCCCATACTAGGAATTTGCATTAAATGGAAGGGAACACATTCATAGATTTTCTCAATCACTGGAGTTCCACAATCTGTGCCATAATTCCATAATATCTTGTTGACTTATTATTTATTATTGATCCTCCTGTAGTAGGGAGAAAGTCCCTAAATTATCTCCTCCTCCAAATCTTCATAATCTGCTCAATATTCTCATAATATTCCACAGAAAGAAATAATATTGGGCACAAATATGCAATTATTCATAATCCTTCCTAATGAATATATTAAAGTTAAAAATACATTATCTAATGCAGAAAGAGAGGATTAATGTGCTAAAGGATGGTCATAGGCCTTAATTTGTGTTTAATTTAGAGGCATGGACCTTAATTTATGTCTAATTTGGAGGCCCATCAACTAGTTTCAAGTGCTCTATTTTCCATCAAGAGTTACAGTCACATAGAGTTCTATCTCAGGTCATAGAGGATCACTTGGAGCTGTTGGCTACTTGGATCAGATAAGAAAGTTTGAGGAACTTTTACAACTATTTTCAAGGTGTGAAACACTCTTAAACTTTTGTGTACTTCTTGTGTTTTTATGCTCTCGGTTCTAGTAAATTGTGTAAAGCCAACCCTAGGTTTCACACATCAAACTTGTCATCTTTAACCAATAGAATTTGCTCAGAATTGGAGGGTGAGTGTGTAATACGTATGATTGTCTTCTCCAAGATTTGATAGCAGTGACCTGTACAAAGTATGAAACCAGGACTGTATAACCTATAACCAACCCTTAAAAATAGGGTATTTAATAATTGTGGTGGTATTTTCTTCAACCAGAATGTTTCTTGAGCTTCTAATAGAGGGATTGAGTGCATTTGATGTTATTAAAGAGGCCTAAATTGTTGTATTCTCTGTCAGGGTTGTATAACCCTTCAGATCTGTAACCAAATGCCTAGTTGAAGTCAGTTGAAGGAGGGTGTCCCTTAATAACAATATTGTACTCTACTTTTCAAAGAAATAACAACCCCATAAGCACAAATTTCTGACTATTGTGAATAGATATAACTTTACTCATTGCTCATATGTTTGAAAGGTAAATATCACAAGTGCTTCTAGTTAAGATAGGTACTAGGTGAGACAAGATAAGGCCCTCTTGGCATCAATGATCAGATTGAAAAAGATAATAGTATATGAGATAAGATAATATGGTACTTAGAAGTGCATAGGTCCCATCCTTGTGATATATTGAAATCTGGAATTTCCTCTGCTGCTCTGGTGGCATCTTCGCCCTTTGCAGGTCTTGACGCTGCTTCTTCTTCTTTCTCTTCTTCCTCTATATCTACTTTTATCGATACATTGAAGTATGCCACTCTCACTTTTTATTGATACTATTGTCTATATTGTTTCTTTTTCCTTCCTCTTTTAGCTTTTAGCATCTAACTAGAGGAGTTGCTTTTTCTCTCCCATTGCTTATCACCACTGATGTACTTTTTGAGTCCCATGACCTGCCTTTTTGGTCTCTTGTGGGCGTCAATAATATTATTTTATCTATGTTGTATGAGGAAGGTGGGCTATAACTTATTATGTCCACCCCCCAAAATGAGCACCATCTTCAATATGATCACAACACATGAATGGAAAGGGTAATGTTTTTCGCATATATTTTCCATCTCCTATGGCATATCTTTAGCGTCATTGTTCTTCTTGACCCTTATTTCCATGTTCATTTGGTATTGCAATATAATAATCCACCATTTCAATGTCCAGTGCCATGAATGCTAGTGTATCTTGCAATCAGAATACACCTTCCACAATTGGCAATGATCAACATAATTTTATTAGCTCTAAATAGTTACTATGTTATGTTGTCTTGTAGTGTATTTTGTCTTTAGTGACACACATGCAACCAATGGAATTGTTGTTAGCATATTATGATTTAGTTTAGTATTTTATGAGTGGGTTGTGAGTTACCTCTCATGGTCTTTATGAAGACATAATTAGAAAGTCCTAATTAGTTGAGTGAAGCATTGTGTTCCTCAATAGTTGAGATAGCATCATGAGTGGAGGCGACATCTCTGTGTACTTTGAATCATACCTCTATCTTTGTTGAACATGTGTACATGAGAATGTGAGTTGGCGTAAGAGCTTTAATTGAAATTCTTGTGTTCTTCTAAATGTTGTGATTGTTTTTTACTCTTATATATTTGATTCATGTCCTCACCTCTTGTTTAATTAAAATTGTCTCATTACCATTTCCATTCTTGTAACTTTGGGTGGATTCACACTTAACATCTATTTCCATTACTTGGTTTGGAATTTGATAATGAGCAATCCCAACCTATTGGGTGATTATGATTGTTGAAAATTGAGAACCATGTTGTGATTGGTAACAATTTCGATGTTCTAAAAATTACAAGAGTATGCAAAGATGTGAAAATGGTTGTTCAATAACTCATGGACCTAAGGGGGCAGATGTTGTGATAGGAAAATAGAGAGATCTTGTACTGGGAGCTCAAATAAAACTGTGTGCACAAGATTTTGGAGAGTTTAGGAATCATTCAAGTATATGAATTGTATTTTAAACTTTTTTTGTTTTGATTTGCTGGTTATATTTTTCATATGATTGTGAATGTTGAGAAAGATATCTTAGTGAGCTAATGGGTTGAGAAGTCATGGACAACTATAATAAGGAACAATGTAGCTTGGTGTTTGATTTTTCTAGATTGCACCTCAACTATATTCACAGATGAGGAGAATGACAAATAGGATGGGATTTCCTCTTTAGTTTGATAGAATTGTGATGGCAGAGCATACGTGAAGAGGGGTGCTTCATTTATCAAGCTATATTTAAGAATGAAATCAAGTTTGGGTCCACATCTAGCAAGTGGCAGAGAGGTGCTAAGGACAAAGGAGATGTCCAAGGAGGCCAATGAGAGAGTCTTAGAGAAAGGACATCAGAAGATAGTCAAAATTTAATCATTGAACTTTACCTAACACCATGTTCTAGATATTAGATCATAATTGATCTGGGTCATGTGATATTTGTTTGTCTTTATTTTCGATATAATATTCCACTAGTTTGTGTCATATGACACATTAAATTCTTTACAAATCGAAGATTCCTTATAATTTACCATCTAAATACCCATTTGGTCTAGGTTGAATTCTAAGTAAAATAATACCTCTAAATAGGTCATGTGTCTCGTATCCTATGTGTTAAACACTAATACGTGAGGACACATGTCTGAAATAGTTTGGCTTGTGTTCTTTTCATAGGACACATGCCAAACACATGTCCAACACATGCCCTCACTGTGTGCCTTGTAAAAGAGGCCTATGGCCCATAAAAACTGTTTTCCCTTTCATTTGAGCTCATTTCACTCAATAGTTTGGAGGTGTCAAATGTTTTGGATTGCAATCGAGAGTTATTTTGTACTGTTAAGTGTTGTGCAAGCGGATTTGTCCATTGATCTTCAAGTTTTCCCCTATAGCAGTCCATTGTCTTCCTCATTTCACATAAATCATGGCTCAATCATCAAGGGAAGTTGGGAAAAGCTAAAGGAAAGGGATGAATTCCCCCATTGATATCGTCCCCTCTCCATTTTCTTCAAGGTATGTTAATGCTCCATTTGCTAGAAGTGAGGCTACAAAAATCACTTCAAATGTTGAAAAAACCATTGTTTTAACAAGGCAACAGGCTAAAGAGAAAAAGTTGTATGATTGAATTTGTGTCATGATCATGTAAAATTATAAATGTTTCTAAATTCTAAAAAAGGTGGAATCTTTACTATTTTTTATATGTTTTAATGTATATAACAAATATGTGTCTGTGTACTGTGTCCTGTTTCCAAGGTCGTTGTGTCTCGTGTCAGACACTTGTGTTTATGTGTCATCCATGTCTTGTGTCATTATGTCATGTCACTTAGGTTGACTTTAATGTTCTAAAATGGAATCAGGGAAAGAAGACTTGAGCCCATCAAACATATGGCTTCTGAAAAACAACACAAAATTTTGAGGGCCATGCATTATGATAACCTTGATATTTGTTGTAGAGATATTTCCAAACTGTGCAAGGATATCACAACAATAGTGCTTTATTTTTGCAACTGAGTAGCTTTTCTTTACAAAACATGAATATGATGCTTGCATTTTATGGTAGATGAAAATTTGCATTTCATTCAACTTAGAGACATTAGATCATCCAAAGGGTACATTGGAATCCATACACTAAAGCTGGTATAGTTTGACTTTTCCATAATTCAATGTTAGAGTTTGTAGCTTGGGCAGATAAGTTTGCATAGGTCTAAGTGGTCCTGAAATAGGAAAAGAGATGAATAGGTAGGACTAGGATAGTTAGAGGGCTGATATAGCCATTGGAGATCCAAGTGAGAAACTTGGAGTGAAGTTCAACTAGAGATCTTGAGGTCTCGTGGAAGGTGTCCATTGAGAGGGTGATTTTCTCAAGCGCAGAAGGTTGAGTAGGCCCTAGGCCTTTCAGGGCCAAGAGGGCTTCTGGTACATCTTAGACATGTGGAGGTCTGAGAGGGCCTAAGGTGGGTAAGAGGCTCTAGTCAACTAAAGAAGATTGAGGAATTGATGGGGGAGATTTCTGAAGAAATTCAAAGGATGTTGAGTATGAAGAGAAGGATTGAGATGAGAGGCTGATTTGTGGTGACGACTATTATAGACATATTTGGGCACTTCAACCCCAATCTTATATTTCAATAAAATAGGGCTATTTAAACCCTAAAAGTGTTGTCTCATACCCTAAAAGATCATGGTCAACTGATTACATCATTTCCCAGAAGTTCGACCTAAAAAACCACTCAGAACTGGCCAAAACTGGACCATACTAACTACTCCACTATCAGGGGCGATGCATACTAACTTCTACACTAGCCAGGTGTAATGCATACTGAAAAGGCCTTCTATGGGGTGTGATGAGCGAGAATGGACAAATGTCCGAGACAGTTTTCTAAGTGGATGCTCATGGAATCTTCTAGAAACTTCTCCTATGACGGTTGCCTCTCTGAATTCGCCCAGGGATGAATAAGAGATCCAAGAAATCTCTAAGTGGATTCAAGAACAACAAGTGGAATGACACTAATAAAAAACCCAGAGATGACTCACACCTTTGCACACATCTATAAATGGATCCCTCATCTGAGAGATCTAGAGGCTAGAATTTTGTTATTTGCAAGGAAGTGCTAATAGTTTGTCTTTGAGAAAGAGCATTGTATTTTTGGGTGATCTTGTTTTTCACGAGGTGAAGAGGGCTTTGATGTTGGGAGGATGATGCTGGATCAGACAGCTGGGTTGTAATTCTCCCTTCATATTTAATAAATTTCTTTGAGTTTTCCTCCATACAATCATGTATTTGTGAATGTTGTTATTTGTGAATGCCATTGTATGTTCATTGTATTTCTAATTCTACAATGCTTATGATATAATAGATCAAGATGCTTTGATGGTGTTTTGTTACTTTGTCTCTATAGGTATTCTCTAAGCGGGATAAGTAGGAGAGGAGTTGCAAGCTCTATCAAGGGGGAGAGAGATCAAGTAAGGAGTTAAGCGAAAGATCCAGGTTGGTTCCTTTGCCTCTCTCTTATCTATCATACATAGAGGAAATCCCAAATTGCTTTGATTGTTTGTTTCTAGGATAGCTGCCAATCCTGGAGGGCTAGCAAATCAAAAAGACACTAGTTTTCCCAAAAACAAAATGGCAACTACGCTGGGGAATGAATAGATGTTTTGTTTGCTATTGTTGTTTTTTTTATAAACTATAGACAGAGCCTGAAGTTAGCTAGATAGCCTTCGAATTGCTCTTTCTCTGCAATTGCATAGTAGATGAATGCTACTTCAGTCAATCTCCGATTTAGTTTATGAGTCGAACATCTGACTTACAAGCATTCTAGATGCCCTTCTGGTAGCTTAGTAACCTCTCAATATCATTCCTCTATACTTTTCTCTTTACTGTCCATCATAGCTCAGCTTAACTAACTGAAATCAACTGCAAATTTCAGCCAAAACCAATCTTAGTTGCGCTCCCTGGCCCATCGCACTGTCTGTCACTGTCAACCAGCATGCATCGCACCTCTTGAGCCTGAAAAGTGTGATGCATCCCTATTTCTGTGAAGCCCAGGTGCGATGACTGAGTGATCCTATTTCCATGCTTGAAATTTGGTGTCTTTGTCCTTGTTTTTAGTTCTGTTTAGTTGATTTGTTGCTTATGAACAGTACCTCATTGTTGAATCCTGTCTGCATTACATAGTTCAGCCTCCATTGATTAGGATGAGTAAATATTTTTATGTATTTTTCCATCATTTACAATCCTTTGTCGAAAATTTTCTTAAATCGATCTGTCGTTTTGGTACAAAAAGTGTCGGAACTGTCGTTTTGTGTCAAAAAGAGAGTGTCGTTGAGTCTTCCTTCCCTAGATAGTAGATTGAACTTTTTGTCATGCATTTGATTTTATTTGTTAATATTTGAAGTGTCGAAAGAATTTTCTATTCGAGATTGAAAGTTGTCGTTTAGTCTTCCTTTCCATTTTGAAAAATAAATTGTCGAAATGTCGCTTTGAGTAAAAATATTTCATATCTTTTGCTCTACTTCGTTTTTCTTTTAGCATTTTTCACATTAAGGGGAATGAAAAACAAATACATGCATTTGCATTTGCATTTTGACTGTGTGTGAAAAATGACTTAGGAAAAGTGCATTTAGTGTGTGCTCTTTGCTCTTTGTTTGAAAAAATTGTAATTTTCTTTCCATAGTAGCTAGGATTTTCATTTCTAAAAATGAACAGTGATTGTTTATCATTGTAGATTGCATTCTAGGAATTTTACATCTACATCACACGGTGAACCATTGAAAGGAAAACTTCTAAACAATATCAACTCTAAAATAAATTTCAATGAACTTAATAACGCTTTGGAACCTAATGCAACACATCTAGAGGTCTAGGCTAGAGACGTGTTCTGGCATCGTAAAATCTAGTAACTATAGTTTTCATTGAAGGTTGGGTGATTCCTCCTCTTTGATACGACAAGTGCTAGCACGGACTCGTGCTCCCCGTATTGTCGCGTATATATTGGGAGACCACAATAAGCTTATATCCTTTATCCATAGGAAGCCATGTCCGCCACCCTATCGATCACAATGCACTGAACACAACATTTAGGAAGATTGACTGTTGTGCATAAGTCCTTGGTAATTTATCTTTAATTTATCACCAAGGTGTATATTGCAGTTTTGCGATTGGTTTGGTAATCCCTCTGTCTAGATTTCCAGAGTAGTCACTTTCATTCCTTTTTGACTCCTTAAAAGAAAAGTTCCATCTGAGCACTTGTCACTTCAGGCTCATTAAAAATCGAAGGGGACTAGAGTCATCTTTAGCTTTTTCTCAACTCTTAAAAATTGAAAAAGAAAAGTTGTGTCAAAGCGTCATTAAAATTTATTTAATTCGGAATAACATCATTTTCCCCTTAATTTTGAGTTGATCAAGTAATCTGCAATCATCGAAGAAAGTTAATCAAAACCTCGTCGTTCGTGGAGACTAGTGAGTCAACCGTCTTTGACTCTGGAAACGAAGCCATTCCGGGCAAAACGGTCTCGTTTAACTGAGTCCAATTCACCTGATTTATTTGAAACTTGTGTTTCAACATCGTCAGAGACTACAGTTACTCCGATCATTTTTGGTACATCTGCCTTTACAGAAGAAGTTCCGCAGTTACGAGAGGACATTAGAACTGATCCTAGTGTGCTGGTAGACACTTCTATACCTGAAACAGCTCCCTCTAGAGTTGATACAGAGACTGAAGTTCACTTACCTGAACATCTGGAAGTTGAGTTCTAGAATTCAGAAGGTGTCACCCCTCCAGTATCTGTCACTGCAAAAGCTATACCTTCTTCGGCTCCAGAAATATTTTACGGACCTGACGGTCTACCTCTTCCACCTGGACTGATTGCTATAGAGGAGATAGTATAGGATCTTCCATCCAGTACCCCTTTACATTTTGGAACTGGGATCCACTTATATCCTTCTACTCCTGAAGTTAGTTCTTTTCATCATCCTTCATCGCACGTTCTTGTCAAATCACTAGGAAATCTTTTGGATAGACTAAATATGTCTGAGCAACCATCAACATCTAGGACTATATCATCTGATACAGCTACGGCAGAGCTTCCTACTACCATTCCTACAATGTTTGCTGGTATACCATCTGTCCCAACTAGTTATTAATCACTAGCTGGAGTCCACTCAGGGACTGTTTCGACGACATGTTCTGTTGCTATTTGTTCATCCAGAATCCCATCTGCTATTTCTTATATTGAAGTTCAACAAATTGATCCTGCATGCTAGTATCAATTTGGGCAGACTAGTCTTCAAAGACCAATATATCCTTTGAACACTGGACTGCCACCATATGGAGGGCAGTATGCTTTTTCATTGTTCCCTCCTGGAGAAAAACCATATGAGAGTTCACAACAAAATTCAGGTCAAACTGGAATTACATCCAGCGGTTGGGTACCAATACTACCTTAACAACCAAGGGTTGTATATTCAATTTAACCGGTCCAACCTGTGTCGAATATTCCCACTACATCAGCTATTGTGACTGTGTCACAAGTACAAGCATTGCCTGTTGTATGTCAACCTCAAGTCTCTCAGGTTGAAATACAATAGCCTCTTGTCTCTACAGCTCAATCGCAACCTTAGGTTAGTGCTTCCTTACCTGGAACGACTCAGGCTCAAACGGGTATTATCATCCCACATCTTGGACAATAGAAATTGGTCCAACAACCATGGCTGGTGCAATACCAACAACCGCAATTCCAGCAAACCTACTGAGGACCTGAGCAACAAGGCTTTGTAGGTAATGGACAACCACATTTCAAAATGGTTATCAACAACCACAATATACTGGTTATGTCCAACAACCTTATCAAAGTTACCAGCATCAGATACATTATGCTGGTATGCAAAGACCTACTGCTCAGGCGATTCCATCTTATCCTGGGTATGCTTCACCTAACCTAAATCAACAGTTTCCTTTTGTAGCAACTATAGAATTACCAGATTTGAATCGGCTGATGAATGATCCAATTGCATATGCCCCTTGGTGGCCAACGATTCCTCATAAACTTCCCTCCGATATTCCTAAATTTAATGGAAATCCAGGTGAAGATCCATTGAATCACGTAATGACTTTTCATTTGTGGTGCTCGTCTAACACCCTCAATGATGATTCGATTAGGCTTCACCTTTTTCAGAGAACACTCACTGGTCCGACAGCGAAATGGTATATTGAATTGCTTAGAGCTTCGTTCAATAACTTCAACGCCCTTGCCACTACTTTTCTAACCCACTTTCAGTTACCCATAAGTTATGAAATGGGAATAAAACTCCTTACCAACTTTAAATAGACCACAACCACTCACATATCTAATCATATTCATGAGTGGCGACATCGCTGACAAATGGTAAAGATGTATGTTCCTGATCAGCTTTTAGCTGAGTGGTTTATTAAGCCCTTATTGCCTTCTATTACTGAGGATGTGGCAAAAGAGGAGTTGTCACTGAAGAGAAAGTCATTGCTTGTGCCCAATATTTAGACTTGATCTATACTTAGTCTGGCACACTCTACGACAAAATTCCTGACGCTCCCAGACCAGAATTTTCCCTTCCTCCCCCTCCTAAATCGAACAGGGACTCTTACACCGGTGACGGCGTGATCGGTACCTCAAGCACGCAAACCACAAAGGCTCCATCTGGTAAAGCCCTTGCAATTTCCAATCAAAAAGAAAATGATAAACCTCTTGCCTTGGAGATTAATTCCGTGTCATTTGACAAGAGCAAGAATCCAAAGCAACCAAGGAGCAAGAAGAAAAGAAAAAATAATAAGAAGAAACAAGAGAATTCAACTCCTGAAAAATCTTCTGAGAACCCTACTGGGTGAAAGAAACATCGTGATCCATGTTAGATTTGTAACGAGGACCATTATACGAGAAATTTTCCACATCGAGCTGAAGTTACGAAATTGTTAAAGACTTCAACTACCTCCACGGTGTTGACTGATCCATTTCCGAACCCAGAAACTAATCTGGTTGCTATCGATCATGCTTCCACATCCCAAGTGCTTATGCTATCCATCTCAAAACAGCAAAAAAATGCTTTGATATCAACAAGGAATAAAGATTATGGGAATCCACCATCGTCAAACAATAAGGCTACAGATCAACCCAGTGGTTCGACAACAACTTCACCACAAGTCGTTCTGCCCATCATTCCTGAATTAACTATAAAGCCACCAAAGGGAGTAGTACATAATTCGACATTTAATCCTCGTGCTCGAGCAGCACAAAATTATAATATAGTGGAGGATCTAGCTCAATCGCCATCCGCTATGTCAACACTTGAGGTACTATAGGATTGCCCCTCCCAAAAGCAGGCTTTGTTATCAGCAATAGGTGGGATTGATCCAGCAGATTCCAATCTTGTGGCCTTTAATCATAAAGGATACGCACCTCAGTTACTAGCCCAAATCTCTTTCCTTATACAGGTAAAAGCCCTCAATAAAACGGTTCATTGAACAATAATTAATGAGGGGGCATATACCTATATTATGTCGATGAGTTTCTGAAAAACTTTAGGTTCACCACCCTTGTCACGATCATCATTGACATTAAAAGCATTCAATGGAAGAACATACACGCCGTATGGGATTTTAAGTAACTTGAAAGTTGAACTAGGGGGAAAGACAATAGAAATTGAAGTCGAGGTCATTGATGGAAACCTTGGCTACAATATCTTACTGGGAAGGCCCTGGATTTATGCTATGGCTGTCGTTGTGTCTACATATTTTAGAAATATTGCATTTCCCTTCCAAGGTGGAATTACAATCATTGACCAACTAACCTTTTTCCCCAATAGTTCACAACCTACTGGAAGCATGCCATTGATCCATGGAAGTTCTCAATCACTTCAAGATGTCGAAGTAGGTCTCCTAAAAGACCCTTCCTTAATGGGTACTTTTTCCCTCCCACCTCCAAGTAATCTGGCGGAAGAGGCCATAGTGGAAACCTATCATATGATATCTTCTAGATCATTAAAGATTAAGAACTCTAACCATTTTGATAGTGTGGATCATCGAGAGGTGTTACCCCCAAGCCCCATAGAATGTTTGTAGCAATCAATTTTTTGGGCCTGGGCGGCATACCCAAATCAACACACAACGAGTGTTTGGATAGATAGGTCTCTAGAGTATGGTACCTCTTCCGATCCTTCGTCTCATATACATGCTACAAATGAAGGAATCATCTAGTCGATGATGATAGGAGAGACGTCGTGGGAAGATTACCACCATCGTTCCCACCTTCAAGATAACAATGAATATTATTCAAGCGACCTTAATCATCCTTCATTTTTTGATTTTCTATCAAATACTGTAAATACAGTGGATTCTGAACGAAATTTATCCAATATTGAAGAAACTATCGCCATTAATATCTCGACCAAACCTAATGTTGTAGAGAATATTCATGTTGTCAAATCTTGTTCTCCATCAGAACTTGAAATTTACTGCACTCTCTTTCGCAAATTCAGAGATGTCTTTGCATGGTCATATAAAGAAATGTTAGGCATTGACTCGAGAATCATTGAACATGAAATCAAGATGTATCTAGATGTCAAACCAGTACAACAACAACTTCGACTGGTTCACCCGAAGAAAGCCGCTGCCATTAAGGCAGAAGTTGAAAAACGTTTGCATGTTGGTTTCATTTACCCTGTTCCTCTCACTGATTGGGTATCGAATATTGTTCCTATAATGAAAAAGCAGGGAACGATTAGAGTGTGCATCAATTATAGGGATGTAAATCAAGGGTGTCCAAAGGACAACTACCCTACACCCTTCATCGACCAGATAATCGATGAATTTGCTGGATGTGAAATATTTTCATTCATGGATGGATTTTCCAGGTACAACCAAATCAATATCCACCCACAGGACCAGTCGAAGATTATATGTCTGTGGGTCACATTCGCGTATCGTAAGTTACCTTTTGGTTTGAAGAATGGAGGGGCAACTTTTCAGAGGGTGATGAACTACTCCTTCCATGACATCAAGAACATCGTTCAACCATATCTCGACGATCTTCCGGCTCATTCGTGAAAGCGGACTGATCATCCGCAGCATTTGAGAGCCATATTTCTATGTTGCCGACACTACAAGATACGACTCAATCAAGGTGTGTGTTTTGTGTTGGTTCTAGTCGATTACTTGGTTTCATAGTTTCCAAGGACTGAATTCGACTTGACCCATGTAAGGTTCAGGCAATCCTTGACATGCCTCCACCTTCAAATTTTCTTCAGATTCAAAAACTCCAAGGGAAAGCTAACTTTCTGAGGAGGTTCATTCCACATTATGCCGAACTCGCTAAAGGTTATACATGTCTTTTGAAAAAATAAGTACCCTTCAACTGGGATCAGGTTGCGCAAGCTTCCTTTGATGCTTTAAAATGTTCCCTGATAAAAGCATCATTAATGTATGCTCCTGGCTATCAAAAATACTTTAACCTGTATCTCATCATCGCAGATACAACCATCGCCATGGTTTTAGTGCAAAAAGATAATGGAATAGAACATCCTATATATTATTTAAGTCGCAACCTTAATGATATAGAAAGCAAGTACTCTTATGTTGAAAAGTTGGCTTTAGTAGCTGTTCAAGCAGTACAGAGATTTCAATGTTATATTCTCTTTCGCAAAACTACCATCATGTCAGATTGCAACCCAATGACCTACATTCTATCGCGTCAATTACTAGGGGGCAAATATTCCAAATGGATAGCCATTTTGCAAGAGTTTGATCTAGAATTCACCAAATCCAAATCAAAGATGTCTCTCGTCTTCGCAGAGTTACTTTGTAACCTTCCATCGTCATCCAACGATTTAACATCTAAAGCATCAATCGTGGATGAGACTTTTTTTTTGATATCATTAACCGATCCATGGTACAAGGATATACTGGTATATCTCCAAACTGAAACTCTTAGGCCTAACACCTCTCGATCTCAACAGCGGTGTATTCGATACCAAGCCAAGGATTACCTGATCGTTGGTGATACACTTTACCGTTGTGGTATCGATACAGTTCTGTGAAGGTGCCTCACGCATGAGGAGGCCGAAAAAGTCCTAAATGACTATCATTCAGGTGCGCGTGGGGGGCATCTATCTGGTTACGCTACTGCACAAAAGATCTTACAAGCTGGTTACTTCTGGCCCACTATATTCAAAGATTTCATAATTGCAGTCAGAAGTTGCCATGCTTGTCAGATTTTTTATCATAAAACCAGATTACCACCTGCACCACTGCATCCAGTAGTTGTTGTTGGGCCATTTGCTAAATGGGGCATTGATTTCATGACATGTAACCCCACCTCGGCCGGGGGGCATGGGTATATTATAGTCGTTGTTTACTATTTTACAAAATGGGCCGAGGCGATGCGTACATTAAACAACGGCAGCAAAATGGCTGCTCTTTTCTTTTTTAATCATGTAGTCTTGAGATTTGGTGTTCCACAGGCTATAGTCACAGATCATGGATCGTATTTTCACAATCACATGATGGTTGAATTGACTGCCAAATTAGGACTATCCCACAATAGTTCTACTCCATATTATCTGCAGGCTAACAGACAGGTTGAGGCAATCAACAAAGCCCTTAAGCGCATCCTGCAAAGAATGATCGGAGTCCACAAACGGAATTGGAATTTAATCTTGTACTCAGCTCTGTGGGCATATAGGACTTCAGTGAGAAATGCGACCGGATTTACACCTTTTCTGTTGGTGTATGGTCTGGAAGCTGTCTTACCAATTTAGTGCAAAATTTCATCTCTCAAGCTCGCAATTGATCTGCTTCCCGAAACTTCAGAGAAAGAGGCTCGTTTCTTAGAACTAATCCGCCTGGATGAAACCCATCGTGATGCCACGCTGGCTAACGAAGCACATAAGAAATGTGTCAAGGCACAATTTGACAAAAATTTCAAGCCTCATGTCTTCTCAGAAGGTGACCTGGTCTTGCTTTACGATCAGGACTCTGATAAATTGGGAGCAGGTAAGTTCGAACCATTATGGATGGGCCCCTACATTGTTAAACAAGTATTGACAAAAGCAGCCTATGAACTGGTCGATTATTATGGGATTCCACTATTGACACCCCAAAACGGGTTGTATCTTAAGCGTTACTATGCTTGATTAAGTGTAGTAATCTCTTTTTATATATGCTTTTGTTACATTTTTGTTTTCTTTTAGAGTTGTCATTTTGGTTAGGTAATCCACTTTTCATTTGTTGCAGATGTCAGACTTTTTGGAACCATTTTTTGGCTATGCTGATAGAGCTAGTCGTAGTACGCGGAACCTATCTTCTGCAGCCTGGGCCATTTTTGCTCCAAGTGGTGAGTTAGTGAGTTTCAGGGGGATATGTATTGGCCGATTGACGAATAACATCGCTAAGTATAGTGCGTTTATTGAGCTTGTCTCTGATGCCATTTTGCATGGCATACGCCGACTCGTTGTTAGGCTAGATTCACAACTCGTCATTCTACAGCTTACTGGCATTTATTCCATTCGGAACCCAGCTATTTATCGCATGTTCCTAAGAGTCAGGATTTTGGAAAGACAGTTTGATTCCATTCAATATCAACACATTTCCAGAAACTTAAACACATTAATTGATTCATTAGAAAACTGTGTTAGATAGACATTTGCAGCATTTGTAAAGAAATCATTTTACATTAACATTTGCATCAGGATTTCATAACTTAACCAAAATAAAACTCTAAAAATAAAAAATATATAACTATTTATAGTTTTTACAAAATGTTTTGTGTCCAAGACAAAATTGGTCACATGACCCAGAAACTCAAAAATGAATGCAGAAAAGCATCCTAGACTAATGATGCTGGTGATAACATGTCATCGCCTATGCAATCATGCTCAAAAGCCTGGTCCATCGACTCGGCACACCAGTAGTATGGCGTTGTAACCTCAGAGGTAACTCATCAGTCCTAACATCCTGAATACCGAGAGTGAGGCCCTTGATCTGATCCTACAGCACTACCAGGGTCTCCGATATGTCCAGATCCCAAAGGACAGCCCTCCCTACAGCCTCTCCTGCTGGAACATCCGCTACCACTGGTGGACGTGCCATTGGTCGCACTAGCCCAATATCTACACAAACATATGAGTTTTATTAGTCTTGATAGCATTAAACACAAAAAATTATAAAACTGATAAACAAAGATGTGGTCAATTCATTTTACCTATAGCACTCCACTGCTCGCCAGCTGGTAAAGCCAAATCTGGGTCACCTCGGAAATCAATCCCGACATATGGGTACTCCGCGAAGACCATCTCCTGATGGTTGAACCACTCAAAAAAAGGCATCAGAGAAGGAAATCTGTGACTGACCAGCATGTCTGGCCATAAGATCAACCCATCTTTTCATCCGTGGTTCCCTCGGTGCTCGCAATCCCAATGAAATGTTCTGAGGTTGCATCAGTGGAATCCTCTCCAAGGAAAAAGCAGTCAATATGGAACCGTAGCCAAAATTCTTGGATCTTCCATTCTTTACTTTGGAGAGGTGTTTATTTATGACAGGAAGTATCGCCTCACACCAGTTGAACACCTTTGGTTCCAGGCATTCCAGGGCATACTGCATGTAAGATCTGTTTTCCAAGTGCAAAGCCGCATTGCCAACTCTAGCAAAGGTAAATAAAATGGTCCTTAAGGGTCGATCAGTGACATCTCAGATATTGATCTTGCCATCTGTGATGGGCTAAGATCCATCTCTACAGAACTGGCGAATATAATCTTTCACAGATTCACCTCCACGGGCAGATCCTGATAGTGAAAGAGGGGCACCACGCCTCGATAACCCCATCAGAAAGTAAATATCCTCGAATGTCAATGGAATAGATTTGCCTCTGATCTGGAATACCTGGTTGATCGGATCCCAAGCATCGAGAAAATACTGCAACAAACTAATTTTTTGCCTCAAGCTGGATATGCAGAAGAACTTTAGCAAGCCATAGTTTTGTAATGCAGCAATTGTGCCCTGGTCATGTAAGGCAATCATGTCCTCTTCTTCATGTTCGTGTTCACACTATGTGATGACCATCTTGATCCAACAAATATCTAAAACATAGACAAAAGATGAGTTAGGATCAAAATTTGAGCAAAAATAGGTAAAAATTTCATGAAAAATTACTGTGTAAAGTTTTCCTTCTACGCCCATCGCACCCTGCCTTTGAGCAAGGTGAGATGCATACTGACTGGCTAGTGTACAACTTAGTATGCATCGCACCTTTCGATATAGGCTAGGTGTGATGGTTGGAGAATGATTTCTTCAAACCCCAGGGGCCCAGAAAAATGGAAAAACTTGCTCAGAATCAAGAAAGGATGGAATGAAAATGAAGAGCTCAGGGTTAGCTCCTACCTGGTCCTGACGGCGCAGAGAATAGTCCACCAAATCTCCTGAAATCAACTGATGAAATTTGAGGGGGGAAACCACTCTAGAGCTCCAAAATCCCAAATTTGAAATGAAATGATGAAAGTGAAAGGTAAAACTACTTTTTATATTACTATTCACGTACTTCAAGTAAAATGTTAGTTTTTAATTCATTTTTCATGCATATATATGTATTTCTAATCAATTTGATGGAGTAATTGAGCAGGTTGAACGACCGACGAAAGAATCTAATGTGTTAAATGGTGAATTGAACATCTTTGACCACCATAATGAGCAATGTTATCGCATGGTTCAAGCTCGTTAAAAAATAAACCTACCACTGAGCAATGTTATCACATGGTTCAAGCTCGTTAAAAAATAAACCTACCTCTGAGCATGTTGTCGCATGGTTTAAGCTCGTTAAAAAATAAAACTACCACTGAGCATAGTTCCCAATGGTTCAAGCTTGTTAAAAAATGAACTCGCCTTCGGTAAATAACCTTTGTGATTTCCATGCTCTCTACCTTTTGAGCCTTGGTTGTGTTCCTGCTATCACCTCCATCCTTTTCGCTGATCATACGGTTCCACCTGATTGTTTACCTTTTTTAGGAATAGCTGCAACGAGTGGTCTTGTTAGCCAGCCTCTTCACATCACCTTGTTTTGAGAAGTTCCACGCTTACCTGGAACCAGTTGCTACCCTAAATGCCACTCGTTCCTCAAAAATGAGCCTTCTTTAAACTTTTTTCAGACTCGTTAAATATGAAAATATTATCGAGCTATTGGCCTATCCAGATCGTTAAAGTAATGGGAAGTGCCATCCCTCCTATATATTTTAATCTTTTTCAGACCTGAGGGATTATCTCACGAAAAAGTTTGAGCGCTTGTCTTTTCGGCTCGCTAAAGTGATCGAAAAGTCATCCCTTTTGTATTATTTTATCCTTTTTCGGACTTAAGGGATTATGCTACGAAAAAGAATTGTTGGAGTTTCCTTTTCATCCCTTTTCAAACTCTCTAAACATGAAAAGGACCGAGTTATCCTTGTCGTTAAACTCGTTAAAACAATAGCAACAAACTTATCCCGTAGACAAGAGTGAGTTTCACTGTCGCTAGGCTCGTTAAAACATAGTGACAGGTTTTCCCGAAGGGAAAATTATAGAACAAGCATATGTTATCCTTCTCAAGCTTGACAAAAATAAAGAGGTATTGGCCAGCAATGACTAGGGAAACAGGGAAGAAAACTTGAAGAATTTTATGGTAGTAGGTTGCTCTTGAACATAACACTTTCACTCCATCAACATGATTGAGTCGGGTTGGGTTATTCCGTTCACTGGTCATATCACCATTGGTCCTCCATACCATCCATCTTTTGGGGTTAACGATACCAATCCATTTCAGTGTCGCTGATATGTTCAAGAGAAGTCATTCAATTGAGAAACCACAATCCAGTTAATGCCTCATCCACTGCAATACCTTCACCCTCCATTTTCCATGACCACCATTCCTGAACCTTGTGTTGTCAGATCATTTTCACCTCCAGAAAATCATTTGCTTCTGTTACACTAAAAAATTTCACCATGATTATTTGCAATTTGTATGGCTCCATCACCTGTCATACTATCCTCCTTGGCAAGTCTCATGCCTCTGCTTTCCATGTCAAACTCAAAGAAAGAGAGAAAAGTCATTTAAAGTCAAGTTATCTCTGGTACGCAGTTTCTCTCAGCCTTACCTGCAGGTACGCAATCCAAGTTCACAATACCTGCGTACTTGTATGCTCTGTCTGTAAAGCAATGGGTGCGTACTCCTGTAAAGGTCAATAAGCGCAAGTTTCACTCCAAAAAAGTTACTTGTGGTTATTTCTAGAGCATTCTAGAAGCTTGTTTGACGTGTATGGAGCGCCTCCAGATGGTTCATGTATCCCTATGGAAGAGGAACTTATCCCATCAAGAGGGGAGCTAACCCACCCAAAGAGGGGCTTATCCCATTGATGGTGGACCTGATTAACTTCCTCTACAGCACTATAAATACATGCATTGGACCAGAGGGAGGAGAGGTTGAAAGCTGAAAATTCCTAAGGGTAGATGCTGCCGAGATTAGGACTTCCTTGTAGAAGCTTGTGAGGAGAGATTGTCATCCTTTCTTGTTTCATTTGGAAGTGGGTGAGCTGATCAAAGTAAAGGAAAACTCTTGCTGGACCCTGGGAGGAACTTGCACAACACCAAGGCTCAGGCTGTAATGGTTTCTTTTGTTTCCTATTAATACAAATAAGTCCATTATTCTCAACAATTTGTTATTTATGAGTTGTTTCATATACTCCTTGGTCTGTATGTTAAATATGCTTTGTTTTATGAGATATTCAGGTGCTATTTAATCGTTTGATTGTTAGTGAATGCAGGTTTCAAAGAGAAGGAGGAGCTCATCCGGATCGACGAGGCTGGACTATGACAATAGCGTTGGACTACAGGTAGGATTTAAACACTTGATTTCTCATAGTATAAATGCATATTTAGAGAAGGATTTCTCTTAATTGTCTTGTTTGTCACTAGAAAGTATTAGGCTTCTAGGGAGATTGGTTGTGTCTGCACTATCGACTCTTTCCGCATGACAAAATGGCGACTCGACTGGGGATCTCCATTGATGTGAATGTGTTTTCCTTTGTCTGAAACTTTGATCTGAGAAAAGTCTTTTTCTTTCTGGTTTTTGGTTGTCTGACTGTGTGTTTGGGTGGGCTAGCTTAGGGTTAAATTAGTTTTTAGTTTTTCTTAATTTTTCTAGAAGTACACAGCCTCTGAGTTCAGCACAGTGCGTACTTGTACGCACTGCGACTGTGTGCACAGAGTGTACCCGCACCTGTGTAAACAGGTTGCCTGCGTACCCTGTCAAAATTGAGAAAATTTCAATTTTCTCCTTTTTGCCTACTAGATTTTGTTTTTAATCTGTTTTTTCCACCCAGATCCACTGGTTACCTACCAGAGATATTCATCTAAACTTGTTTCGTCAGCGTCAAGTGTTTTAGTGGAATTCATAGAGATTTTTCCTTAGGGTTTGATTTTTAACTGGTCCTGCAGTGACTTTGGCGTTAGAGGTTGTCAAACTTTGGATCTCCCTGGTTTTGTTCAACCCTCTTAGGAGTCGGGCCTGTCATAGAATTCACCCTTGTGAGAGACCTACCTTTGTGTCTTCTCTTTGCGAATCTCGAAAAGTTGTTGATTGAACGGTGAATTTCATTTTACAAAAAAGAACAAAAGATTTTGATTTTTGTTTTTGACTAGTTTTTGGTTCTGCATTAACTAGTCCTTAGTTGCATTTTGACTAAGTAAAACATCCAGGAATCATCTTTAGTAGGCTTTTGCCTTGTTTGATTTAGTTTTTAGGTGCATTTCTCTAGATTTGCTTATTAGGTGAATTTTCGTTTGATTTGCTTTTAAGTAGCTTTGGTTTGATAGATTTGCAAAAGGTTTGCTTTTGATTTTTAAATGCTTTGTTAAGTAGGAAAAAATCCAAAAATCTCCTTTGAAAGAAAAGTTTGCTTAGTGGTATTTGAGTCTTTGAATGAAAAGGGCATTTTCGCAAAATAATTAGTGGTCATGAGTTGCATGCTTGGAAAAGATAAAAAGATTGTTTCTTTGATTGTCTGTTAAGAAAGTTGTTTTTATCAATTTTGCATTTTCCAACTCTCTTAGCTAGGGAACTCATTGAAAAAGAAAAGTAGCATAAATCATCCTAAGTGCATCTTTGTAGTGGTTTGAGTCGAGTCTACACACCATCAGTTTCATCTCCGCTACCTTTGTCTTAAAGAAAAGCCATAAAAATTAATGCTTAAAGTAAAATCAACTTAGTAACTTTTTATTTACTAGGGCTCTGAAACACCAATATAGATCAGGCTAGTGTCTTGGATTAGGAGAGTAATTAACTCTCCAAGACAGAAAAACCAAACAAGTAGCTGATCTTGTGGTAGGATAAATCCAACTGTTTCATTTATACTCTGGGAAAGCTCCTCTTAAAGGAGAAGCACGAGCTCGTGTCCGAACCAGTGAGGGGATCAATCCTCCCTCGTTGGGAACGACGCCAGACATGCACGTATTACAAACGGTAAACCTCGGATTAACCATTGTCGAGGAGCCAGGGGTCACTTGTCGGTAAACCTTGGATTATTGTCAAGGAGCCGGCAAGGGGATTGAGCTTGATACTCTGCCCTTGCGTGCTGTCGGAGTGTAGACTGTTCCCCCAGGTGTATTTGTTGCTGTTGGTAACCTTAGTGACCATTATCTTTAGGATTCTACCCGAGGTGACGGTGGAGGGAAGATCCCACTGTACCTGGAGCAGACGTCGACTAGACTCACTTGGATTTTCCGGGGGGTTCAATTCACTTGAGACGGTTAAAGTGGAGGAACTTGTGCCGGTCTATTCATTAAGCAGGTTGTCGGGGTAACTGTTCCACCCACCACTTCTGTACTGAATTCGGCGATGTTGGGCTTCATCACCAACTAGTGTTTTCGGTCCGGAAGGCTACTGTTTGTGCATGGTTTGACGCCGTAGATTCTTTAGGCGTGTCACTAAAATTTTTTTGGTTCTTTAGAGACTTTAGGTGGTTTGTTTTGAGATTTTACTTTGTTTGCGTGTGCAGTAGTTAAAAGTTTTTAACTGTGGCGGAATTACCGAGACAGTCCCGTAGACTTCGGGGTGAACCTCCTCGAGACGACCCGAGTCATTACGAAGGTTTGAAAGTCCTTGTAACTCCTCCTAGTGGCAGTAAAGTAGGTTCACCTGAAGAAGGAGAATCTTCGTTGGTAGTCCATCCAGATTACCAAAGTCTAGAAACAGGTTATAATCCTGAAGCTGTTGCAGTTTCTGAGCTTGCTGGTAGTTTTTCATCTACTAGTGATATAGGCGAAGAACCTGAAATATCTGAACCTGTTACTCCAACTTCTAGTGTTCCTGATTCACCTAGGGTAGAAAGAGTCATAACCGAAAATCTTCCTTCTGGTTTGATAGCTATTGAAGAACTTACTCCAGAAGAAGAAGTAGGCCCTATTCTTGAAGATCAACCTACTCTTGATCTAAGAGAGCGTGAATCTATCTTTTACAGTCCACCTAGAAGTACTACTTGGTACCTTTCGTTAACTAATTATTTAGACAACTCAGGGATAGGTTTTTCTCCACCTCGTACTCCTTATCCACCCAAAGGAATTTATACTCCTGTAAATATGTCTAGTCAGTCGTCCGTGTTTACTCAATCTTCTGAATCTTTCTTGTATGGTGGTCCTTCTGTTCCTACTGGGTATCAATCACTTTCTGGTACCTTTGCAGGAGCATCTCCTCAACCCATTGGACATGGGTCATTAGCTGGAAACAATGGTAATAAACCGTTGGGTGTAGGAGACATTTATATGATGTCAGGTTCAATTCCCGGTTCTCAACCTCAAAGTGGTCAATTACCGCCTGTGGGGCAGCCTCAATTAATGCCTGGGGGGCAACCTCAAGGTACACAAGTTGCAGCTGGGGGGCAGCCTCAAGGACAGTATGTACCTATGATGCAATACATTCCTCAAGGTCAACCCCAACCTCAATATGTACCCCAAGGTCAACCTCAGTATCAATTTATGCATCAAGGTCAACCCCAGTATCAGTACTTACCTCAAGGGTATCTACCCCAAGGTCAGTACTCGAGTCAAGGTTATCAACCACTTCAAGGTCAATCTTACGTTCAAGGTACGGGAAATGTACCTATCAATTATCAATCCTACCCTCAACCTGGTTACGGGTCTTAGTATCCTCAACCTGTTACGGGTCAATACCCTGGAATGATAGTGTGGGATCCATCACAAGGTCAAGAAGTGTTGCAGCCAAGTATACAGTTGTTACCTCAAACTGGACAACCTGTAGTTTCTGGTTCACCCCAGCAACCACAACCTGTCCAGTCAAATGTTCAAACTTCTGTAACTTCGGTAGTTACTCAGCCGCCAATTGCACCTAGTACTCCATCTCAAACGTCTGCTGCAACTACCGCAACATCTACCGCACTTACTTCTGGAGTATCGACAGCTCCGGTTTCTACTGTTTTTGCAACCACTCCTCAGACATCTTTACCGTTGTCTGGATCTACGATTCAAACCACGGTCCAGATGCCTGTAGGGCAGCCTAGTTTAAGTACTGTTGTAACAAGTCAACCACAATTTACTTATCAACAGTACCAGGGACAGTACCAATACGGACCTGCTGTCCAACAACCAGTTTACCAGTATCAACCATATCCTGGGTACACTTATCAACAACCTCAGCAACCCCAGTACAGTCTGGTTAATCCTGGTTTTCCAGTAGGATATAATATCCCGAACGCGATTCCTATTCCTAGTTATCCTGGATATCCTCTTCCTGGAACTGGTATTGTGACCCAGAGTTTTAGGGATCCTAACCGGCAATTGCCGTTTATCGCAACTTTGGATTTACCAGACTTGACGCGCCTAACGAATGACCCAATAAATTATCTTCCGTTCTGGCCGCCAATGCCAAATAAGTTGCCCAGTGACATACCCAAGTTCGAAGGTAAGTCTGGAGAGGACCCATCAAATCACGTGATGACTTACCACCTCTGGTGTGCTTCAAATTCTATCTCGGATGATTCGATCCATTTACGTCTTTTTCAGCGTACGCTCATTGGTCTCGCGGCCAAGTGGTACATTGAGTTACCACGGGCCTCTTTTTATAACTTTAGTCAGTTAGCTACCTCGTTCTTAACACATTTTCAGTTGTCGGTCAGGTATGATAATGGCACCGAGTTATTGACTTCATTAAAACAATCGACGTCCACTTATATTTCCGACCATATTCATGAATGGCGACGTCGAAGGCGATTAGTGAAAGTTTTTATCCCGGACCAAATCTTAGCTGAATGGTTTGTTAAATCATTATTACCGAAGATTACTGAAGACGTAGCTAAGGCCGGAGTAGTTACTGAGGAGCAAGTCATTGCTCAAGCGCAATACCTTAACTTAGTTTATACTCAGTCGGGTACGTTACACGAAAAGATCCCAGATCTTCCAAAGTCGAATCAAATTGCTGCTGCTCCTTCGGGATCTCATGCTGCTGATGGCATGATTGGTACGGTGAATACTAAAAGCAAGAAGAAGTCTTCAAAGAATTCTTCACCCATTATCACCTTACCCGATTCCCCGACAGGAGAATCTTCTCCTGAAATTTCTGCCGATATTCACGCTATAGAGTCATCTACGGCCAAATCAAAAAACGGTGGAAAAAAGAGAGGTAAGAAGAAGGATAAAGCAGAGAAGGCTCCAAAGGAGAAAAAAGAAAAGTCGGAAACCAATGACGAAAAGCGCAAACCTCGATATCCTTGTATTATTTGTGAAGAGGATCATTTTACAAGAGATTGCCCTCATCGGGCCGAGGTTGTGAAAATCGTCAAGGGTTCCCCAACTCCTGCTGTTTTGAAAGATCCATTTCCAAAGCAGGAGAGTAAGATGATAGGTTCTTCCTCGAATGCCAGTGAAGAACCCATATTGATGATGTCTCATGTATGGATTGCAACTCGATCGCACGATTATGGTAGTAAAAGTCCTGTTGATGGATCGAAAGAAGCAGAATCTTCTCAGTCAAATCCATCAACCTCAGCTCCCAGTGCTGATCCACTACAGATCGAGAAACCTAACCCTGACTTAGTAATCAAACCACCCGCCAAGGGTGTACTTCGAAGGTCTGCTTTCAATCCACATGCGAGAGCGGCCCAAAATTACAACATTGTTGAGGATTTAGCTGTTTCACCCTCAGCAATGTCGGCTTTAGAAGTGCTGCAATCATGCCCGGCACAACGAAAATTAATTTTGTCGGCTATAGGAGCTGTTGACGTTCAAGACCCGAACCTGATAATCTTTGATCTAGAAAATAGTACACCGCGTCTCCCTCATCAGATGGCTTTCATATTCCAGTGATAGTCAACAACAGGCCTATTCATCGGACTGTAATTGATGAAGGAGCTTCCACGTGTATTATGTCGATTCAGTGTTGGAGATCCCTTGGTTCTCTCTCACTGAACCAATCCCCGACAATCCTTAAGGCCTTTGATGGCCGTGGGTTCCATCCATTTGGCATTCTACAGGATTTGCCTATAGGGGTTGAAGGAAAAACCGTTAGTCTGGATGTGGAAGTGGTTGATGCCCCTCTAGACTACAACCTTCTCTTGGGTCGCAGTTGGTCTTACGCTATGACAGTTGTCGTCTCATCAGTCTTCAGAGTTATAAAGTTTCCACATAATGGCAAGATCGTGACAATAGACCAGCTGGCTTTCTTTTCATCCGACCCAGCCTCTTCAGAGAGTATCCAGCATGTCGGTAAAACAACTATCCCTTATCGGGATGTTGGCGTAGGATTAGTTAAAGATTCCAGTTTACTGGGCACTTTTCCTTTTCCTCCAATCAATGCAGACCCTTCACTCGCATCCATTCATATGATTACATCAGATACTATTATTTTCGATGATCCTTGGATTGTCCCATCTGAATCTGAGATAGATTCATTCGGTGATGCTATGCCTTTGAGTCCATATGAAATTGCTTATGAGGCCATGCAGTCCTTTACCGACCATCGTTCAACCCAAATCGACCAAATGAATGTGGTCCGTGAGGAATCACTTTTCACATCAACCTCAGAATGGATAGCATTTCCCGAAGTCGTGTCATATGACGAGCAACTTCGCGAAATCCTAAGTGTAGACGATCTACCATGGGAAGATCTCCATCATAGGTCTTTGTTTTTACCTGAGGGTGATGGCTTTGAAAATGATTTTTCATCAATTTTTACGGCTGAATATGTTAAGGACACTCAGAATCCCACGAAACATCCTGATTCAGAGTTGAATTTGGGAAACATTTCCCAAACTATTGCCATTAGTATTTCAGTCAAAACTAGAATTATTGAGAACATTCATATAGGTGCCTCGTGTACAGATGACGAAATTCAAACATACAAGGCCCTATTTCAAGAATTCTGCGACGTGTTTGCCTTGTCCTATGAGGAAATTCCAGGAATTGATCCCTCCATTGTTGTTCATGAAATCAAGACTTACCCGGACGCTAAACCCGTTCGGCAACGTCTGCATCAGATACACCCTAGGAAAGCGGCTACAATTAAAGCAGAAGTTGAGAAGCTATTGAAAGCAGGTTTCATTTATCTGATCCCGTTAATGGATTGGTTATCGAATATTGTTCCGGTTACCAAGAAACAGGGAACAATAAGAATATGCATCGACTATAGGGATATTAATCGTGCTTGTCCAAAAGACAACTATCCCATGCCCTATATCGATCAAATAATTGATGATTGTGCCGGCAGTGAAATATTTTCCTTTATGGACGGTTTTTCCGGTTACAACCAAATCAATATTCTACCTGCCGAGCAACCAAAAACGGCTTCCATTTGTCCTTGGGGGACATTTGCTTATTGCAAATTACCTTTTGGACTTAAGAATGCCAGAGCCACTTTCCAACGGGCAATGTCTTATGCGTTTCACGACATCAAACACATTGTGCAACCGTACCTCGATGATTTGCCTGCTCATTCCTTACATCGAACTGATCACCTTGTCCATTTACGAGCGATTTTCATGAGGTGTAGGCATTACCGTATACGTTTGAACCCACACAAATGTGTCTTCTGTATAGAAGTGGGACGATTGCTGGGATTTGTAGTTTCAAAAGCCGGCATTCGCATCGATCCCTCGAAGGTCGAAGCTATCATCAAATTGCCTCCCCCTTCGAGTCTTCGCCAACTCCAAAGTTTGCAGGGGAAAGCAAACTTTCTACACCGATTCATTCCTAACTACGCCGAGGTTACAAAATGTTTTACACGGTTGTTGAAACAGAACGCTCAATTCGCTTGGGATGAGATAGCTCAGCAATCTTTTGATGCACTTGAACACGCATTGACCCATACACCGTTGTTGCATCCTCCCAACTACAACCAAGACTACTTTTTGTACCTCGCCGCCTCTCATTCCACAATTGGGATGGTATTAGTTCAGGAAGACGAATTCGCAACGGAACATGTGATATATTATCTTAGTAGGACGTTAAATCCCACTGAGCTAAAATATTCGCATGTGGAGAAATTGGCCCTGGCAGCCGTTCAGGCTGTCCAACGTTTTCGTCATTACATTCTTCTCCGTAAAACTACAGTCATTTCGGATTGCAACCCTATGATCTACATTTTGACTAAACAATTGATAGGGGGCAAGTACTCTAAATGGATTGTTATCCTGCAAGAGTTCGACTTAGAGTTTGAAAAATCTAAGTCTAAGAAATCTTTAGTCTTTGCAGAGTTGATGTGTGACTTCCCGCGTGCTGACACGGAAACAGTGGCAGAGGAACCCATTGCGGACGAATCTTTGTTTCTCATCAGCACTTTAGATCCGTGGTATGGGGATATAATTGTCTATCTCCAAACCCAATCCTTTCGGCCCGAAGCTTCTAAGACGGAACGTCGGAAAATTCGATTCCAGTCCCAGCAATACAAAATAATTGGAGATACTCTTTATCGCCTTGGGGCGGACTTGGTTTTCCGACGTTGCTTAACTCACGAAGAGGCAGAAAGGGTTTTGAATGACTGTCACTCTAGGGCGTGTGGCGGTCATATGTCTGGGTATGCCACAGCTCAGAAGGTGTTGCGTGCTGGCTATTTCTGGTCGTCCATGTTTAAAGATTGTATCATTACGGTCCGAAAATGCCACAACTGTCAAGTATTTAATCGCAAGATGCGCGCACCACCAGCTCCTCTCCACCCTATAATTGCCGTTGGTCCTTTTGCTAAATGGGGTGTCGACTTTATTACTTGTAACCCTCACTCGGCCGGGGCGCATGCGTATATCATCCTTGCGGTTGATTATTTTACTAAGTGGGCCGAGGCAATGCCTACATTCGAGGCAGATGGCAAGACTGCTGCAGTTTTCGTATTCAATCACATTATTGCTAGGTTTGGTGTCCCACAAGCGATAATCACTGACCATGGGTGCCATTTTCGAAACATTATGATGACAGAACTTACAGGCCAGCTTGGTTTGCGCCACGATAGCTCAACGCCTTATTACCCACAAGCCAACGGTCTGGTTGAGTCCATCAACAAAGTTTTGGTAATCATGATTCGACGAATCATTAGCATTCATCGGTCGAATTGGCACAACATGTTATTTTCCGCGCTTTGGGCATATCGAACTTCGGTGAAAACATCAACAGGGTTCACTCCTTTCCAACTAGTTTATGGTTTGGAAGCTGTGCTGCCCATTGAATGCGAAATCCCATCACTTCAAATGGCTATCGAATTACTTCCAGCTACTTCCGAAGAGGAGAAGTGTTTATTGTATTTAGCTCAATTAGATGAGACTCGACGCGATGCTGCACTGGCAATCGAGACTCATGCAAAACGAATGAAAGCTCAGTATGATCGAAATGTGACCTCTCGAAATTTTTCGGAAGGAGACCTAGTGCTATTGTATGATCAAGCTAACGATAAATTAGGTGCTGGAAAATTCGTTCCTATGTGGCATGGACCCTACATTGTTAAGCCGAAGCTAGCAAAAGGGGCCTATGAGCTGGTTGACTTTGATGGGGACTCTCTGGGTAAACCCAGAAATGGACTTTACCTAAAGAGGTACTATGCTTAAATGGTGGGTGTGCAGATTTTTAGGATAGTTAGGTTAATTTTCTCTTTCTAGCTGGTATGTGTGCTTAGCTTAGACAAGTGTGCTTAGTTTAGAGAGTGTGTTTTTCGTCGTTATTCTGGCTTATCTTGGTTTTACTCTTGATATTGCAGATGTCGATGCCTCTCCAAAAGTACATTGGATTTGCTGATGGTGCTTGTCGTAGTACACGGAATATCTCTTCCGCAGCTTGGGTTATCTATTCGCCCTCTGACGAGTTAGTTTCTATGCATGGGGTGAGCCTCGGTCAAACAACAAACAACATTGCAGAATACAGTGCAGTGATTGAATTATTATCTGAATCCATTTCATTTGGGATTCGGAGTTTGATAGTGAGGTTAGATTCTGAACTTGTTGTATTACAGCTTAATAGAGTTTATGCCATTAGAAATCCAGTGTTATTAAGGTTATTTTTGAGAGTGCGTCTTTTGGAACGTGAATTTGATTACATTGAATATCAACATATTCCAAGGTCTTTTAATACATTAGCAGATGCAATTTCTTCTCGAATGTTAGACAGACATTTGCAATAATCATACATGTAAATTTAAAAACATTAACATTTAATCACACATGTTTAACAAGATAAGCCGGTAATAATGATATATATATAGATAGAAGTGTGTCAAAAAATATACATCGTCTTCGATCATAGGTTGAAAAACACCTTATGATCGGCAAAAATGATAAGTACAAAAAACCAAAAATGTCATATGTGTCTACAAAAAGTGACTAGCCAATCACTGGTGGTGCTCTCTATACGAGACCACTGCCTGCGCTACCCTACACAGGAACGCTCTGATAGGTCCTGGGACTGCGACCACATAGCGCTGAAGTCGGATAGGAATATCATCTATAGTCGTCTCTGGTATGTCCGCCGTGAGACGCTCTAGGTCCTGTTCCAGCTCGGCTAAGGCCTCTGCGGCCGCATCCTGTGGGGTCGGTGCTGGTGCAACTGGTACTCTCCTCTCGAATGGCCGGAGATTGGCCGGACGCTGTGGGCCTACATCTGCATTTTGAAAATTGTCACTGTCAGTTCTGAGACGATATAAAAAACAAATAAAAAGTAAATAATTTAAAAACTTGTGAAAAATGAAATACCTCTGTCGTCCCATTGTTCTCCCTGTGGAAGAACCATGTCTGGATCATCGCGAAAATCTACTCCGGCATAAGGAAAGTCCTGAATCGCAAAGACCTGGTTCTCCAACCAGTGAAAGTAACCAGCAGGAAATCGAACAACTCCCGCTCCCTCATCAGGATGCCGGGCCATCACCGTAACCCATCGTATCAACTTTGGCTCCCGAGGTGGCCCAACCGCAACAGTGAGATGCTGAGGGATAAGCATCGGAACTCTCTCTAGGGAAAAGCTCACAACTAAAGGCCCATACCCAAAGGTCTTTAGTTGCCCGTTCTTTGCCCTAGTCAGTTGGCCCTTCATGTTGGCCAACACAGCATTGCACCAGTTGAAAATGGCGCCTCGGTAGCAATCTATCGCCATCCGCATTTGGGACCCGGTGGCAATGTGCAAGGCGGCTGCGCTGCAGAGTCTCGTAACTGTGAAGGCAATTACCATAAGTTCAGGCAGGGATATATATTTGATTTCTATCCCTTTCTCCTGGTTCTGATTGTTGCACCACTCTAGTCGGAGACTAGCAAGGGATTGGCCACCCGGCCTAGTCCCGAACAGAGACAGTTGCTCGCCCCTATTAGGCAAACCAGTGAGAAAATATATGTCAGAGGGCTCTATCTCGAGCTGGTGCCCTCCGATGTAAAAGCATTGTTCCTGGACGTTCCACCTTTCAACCAGCCACTCTAAGAATGGCACCTGGGCCCTCATGCCAGGTATGGCCCAGTACTTGTAGAGACCGCATGCCTTCAAAGCATCAATGGAGGGTTGATGATCTATTGCGGCCAAATCGACATCTTCGTGTTCTCTTTCGCGCCAATCTAGCATGGTGGGAAACCTGCACATCAAAAAACATGGATTAGAATTCATTAAATCAAATTTGAATGGTTGATTTTTGAGGTTGGGGTTTGGAAATCTGCTTTGCGCGGAGTACGCACCTCGCGTTCAGAAACAGAGCGACGGTACGCAGCTGTTCTGAAGGCGGCCTGCGTACTCCGACCTTTTTCCCATATATAAAAAAGTCGGGGTACGCAGGTCGCCCATGGGGCACCTGCGTACCCCGAAAGGCGTATCCCAAAACCCCAAACCCTCTAAAAAATCAAACTAAACCTTGAAATGAAATTCTAAACGGATGAAATTGAAGAGGAGGATGTTGTGGAATACCTGAAAGAGACGGCGTTCGATTCTGACGGTCGGATTCTCCGCAAAGTCCACGGGAAGTTTCTTGTCAAAAGCCCTTTTCTCTCCCTCAATAGTAAAATGGTAAAAATGACATGGTAAAAAGTCTTTTTATAGGTTTTTTGGATAAATGAATGCTAGGTTTGTTTATTTTTCACCATAAAGAGATATTTTTCAATGTATTTTTGCCTATCTTAAATAGGTATGAGTAATGTGTTGTTTTTGTGCAGGACAAAGGGACTTTAGGGTAAACTATCATTTTTCACGAACCAAGAAATCAGAGTCATCTTTTAAGCCCTTTTCTGACTCCTAAAACATGAAAAGATTGCCGAGCGTTTCTTTTACACTCGTTAAAACGGAATTAAAAGACGGTCCCCTTATAGCTCTTTTCTGACCGTAAAAACAGGAAAAGATTGCCGGGTTTTTGTCGTTTCAAACCCGATACTGGAAATAAAATGACGTGTCCTTGATTGCTTTTTACTTTTCAGGTCAGAGGCACTAATCATGAAAGTACTCCTTGGTCGCAAGCTCAAGCGGTTCTCTCATGTATTATTTTATACTTTTTCGGGCTTGAGGGACACAAATTTACGAAAAAGTTCAACCCTGGAGTCTTCTTTAGTTTTTTCGGACTCTCTAAAATTGAAAAACGCCGAGTTTCTCCTATACTGGACTCGTTAAAATTTCACAGTAAAGGGCCTGTTCGATTACAAACAGGAACGAACCACTCCTTCTTAGGGTTTGAATCTAAACTAAGTTGGACTCATCCGAAGGATGAGCTTATAATCAAGCATATGTTATCCTCCTCAAGCTTGTAAAAAATAAAGAGGTACTTGCCAGAAATGGTGGGGGAAAAGAGAGAAGAATGAACCTATTTGTTAGTCACAGAAAAACCTTATTACCACTCTTGAACACGACACTTTTCATTCACCTGGGTTGGGAAATCCTTTGTCTTAAAGTTGATTAAACCACTTTGAAAGTCTTCAACCATTTCTGGTTATTAACTTTGGGTCAATCGTCGCCAAGCCATCTGTCATGTCGTTATGTGTTCAAGAGGTCTCTGCAAATAAACCATTCATATGCAAAATACTTGTCATCCATTTTGACCATCCCTGAGTCAGTCCTTACAGCAATATTTCTTCAACTTGAACTATGATTTCTTGTTGTGGGCTTGCCTGCAACGGGTCGCTTTCTATCGACATCAGCACATTATCTAGAGAGATGACTTAGAAATCATCAGTACCTTGAAGTCTGCATGCATCAATGGCAGGTTTCTCACCTTTGACGACAGTTTACATCATTGACTTTCGATCGAAGGATTCCATGACCTGTTCGACATCGACTCATTCATTCACATCTCATGGATTGTACTGGGTACTTTGAGAACCATTGACATCACTGGTGGTCTCTCTCACACTTGTTAACGGTTTACATCATTGACTGGTAATCAAGTGGTTTCTACCATGTTCGACATCAACTCATTTATTCGCATGGATAGAATCGTACCAATTCGGGAAGTAGAAATGAAGACCCTGGAGCTAGTTTCCACCATCGAGGCTGTGAGGAGTTTTGTATTCATTGTATAAAATAGACTGACTATAAATAGATGGCTGCATCCATACTGTGTCTACACGAGTCTATGATTATGATATACTGCAAAATCATTCTTGTATCAGAGCAGTAGTTAGATTGTTAGTTAAAGTTGTCAATCTGAGTATGGGAATGCCTACCTCAGCGATGATATCATCTTATATATGTATTTTGTGTTGAATATTTGCAGGTTCTGACCAGGCTCTCCACAAGATAATCCTTGAAATGATAAAGTACTTCACCCTTCCTAGATGTTTTGAAACCCTAAATCTACTTCAGGCTTCGCACTTTAGGGGGCAATCTGTTACACTAAAAAATGTCACCATGACTATTTGCAGTTTGTATGGCTCCATCACCTGTCATACTATCCTCCTTGGCAAGTCTCATGCCTCTGCATTCCATGTCAAACTCAAAGAAAGAGAGAAAAGTCATTTAAAGTCAAGTTATCTCTGGTACGCAGTTTCTCTCAGCCTTACCTGTGGGTACGCAATCCAAGTTCACAATACCTGCGTACTTGTACGCTCTGTCTGTAAAGAAATGGGTGCGTACTCCTGTAAAGGTCAATAAGCGCAAGTTTCACTCCAAAAACGTTACTTGTGGTTATTTCTAGAGCATTCTAGAAGCTTGTTTGACGTGTATGGAGCGCCTCCAGATGGTTCATGTATCCCTATGGAAGAGGAACTTATCCCATCAAGAGGGGAGCTAACCCACCCAAAGAGGGGCTTATCCCATTGATGGTGGACCTGATTAACTTCCTCTACAGCACTATAAATACATGCATTGGACCAGAGGGAGGAGAGGTTGGAAGCTGAAAATTCCTAAGGGTAGATGCTGCTGAGATTAGGACTTCCTTGTAGAAGCTTGTGAGGAGAGATTGTCATCCTTTCTTGTTTCATTTGGAAGTGGGTGAGCTAATCAAAGTAAAGGAAAACTCTTGCTGGACCCTGGGAGGAACTTGCACAACACCAAGGCTCAGGTTGTAATCGTTTCTTTTGTTTCCTATTAATACAAATAAGTCCATTCTTCTCAACAATTTGTTATTTATGAGTTGTTTCATATACTCCTTGGTTTGTATGTTAAATATGCTTTGTTTTATGAGATATTCAGGTGCTATTTAATCATTTGATTGTTAGTGAATGCAGGTTTCGAAGAGAAGGAGGAGCTCATCCGGATCGACGAGGCTGGACTACTACAACAACGTTGGACTACAGGTAGGATTTAAACACTTGATTTCTCATAGTATAAATGCATATTTAGAGAAGGATTCCTCTTAATTGTCTTGTTTGTCACTAGAAATTCTTAGGCTTCTAGGGAGGTTGGTTGTGTCCGCACTATCGACTCTTTCCGCACGATAGCTTCGTTTCATGTCGTAGATGTGGGATACATTAAGGCCCTCCTACGAGGGGTAACTTCTTGTCGACATCAACTCATTATCCAAGAAGTTGACTTAGAAACAACCCTTTTATTACATTGAAGCTTGCATGCCTCAATGGCAAGTTTCTCACTTCCAGCGACAAGTTGACATAAATGGCCTTCGACCGAAAGATTTTGCGTGGTGTTTGACATCGAATCATATATTCACACCATGTGAATTATATTGTAGTACCTTGAGGGTCATTATCATTATCGGTGATTACTCTTGTGTCTATTAACAACTTACATTATTGGCTAGTAATCAAGCGATGTCTTTCCATGTTCGACTTCAAAACATCTTTTCACATGGATTAACTTGTACATTGGGCAAATATTGAACGAGTTTGATGACCCCAGATCTAGTTTCATCCATTTGGTCTATGATATATTCAGGAATATAAAGACATCAAATGTACACATAAGCTACACAAATGGTCATCCAAGCCAGGTATGATGACCCTACATATGAAGAATCGCTAGTCTGCAACCGCAAACGATTATCTGTTCTATGTACATGAAAATGAATTGATAAAGCTGAGCATGGGAATGCCTGCCTCAGCTAGATCATGAAAAAATTATATGATGATGATGTATTTTATTGTATCCTATATAGGTCACCTTCCAGTTCGAATACCTCAGATGCTCATGATAAAGCATTTCACCCGACATCAAAGATTTACGATTTCATGCTTTAGGGGGCAACTATTATAGACATATTTGGGCACTTCAACCCCAATATTATATTTCAATAAACTAGGGCTCTTTAACTCCTAAAAGTGTTGTTTCATACCCTAAAAGATCATGGTCAACTAATTACATCATTCCCCAGAAGTTCCACCTGAAAAACCACTCAAAACTAGCCAAAACTGGACCATACTCACTGCTCCACTATCAAGGTGCGATGCATACTGACTTCTACACTAGCCAGGTGTGATGCATACTAAAGAGGCCTTCTGTGGGGTGCGATGAGCGAGAATGGACAAATTTCTGAGACAGTTTTCTAAGTGGATGCTCATGGAATCTTTTAGAAACTTCTCCTATGACACTATCCTCTTTGAATTCGCCCGGGGATGAGTAAGAGATCCAAGAAATTTCCAAGTGGAACCAAGAACAACAAGTGGAATGACACTAACCAAAAACCTAGAGATGACTCACACCCTTGCACACATCTATAAATGGATCCCTCATCTGAGAGATCTAGAGGCTGGAATTTTGTAATTTGCAAGGAAGTGCTGATGGTTTGTCTTTGAGAAAGAGCATTGTATTATTGGGTGATCTTGCTTTTCATGAGGTGAAGAGGGCTTTGATGCTGGGAGGATGATGCTAGATCAGACAGCTGGGTTGTAATTCTCCCTTCATATTTAATAAATTTCTTTGAGTTTTCCTCCATACAATTGTATATTTGTGAATGTTGTTATTTGTGAATTCCATTGTATGTTCATTGTATTTCTGATTCTACAATGCTTATGATATAACAGATCAAGATGCTTTGATGGTGTTTTCTTACTCTGTCTCTACAGGTATTCTTTAAGCAGGATAAGTAGGAGAGGAGTTGCAAGCTCTACCAAGGGGGGGAGAGATCAATCAAGAAGTTAAGCGGAAGATCCAGGTTGGTTCCTTTGCCTCTCTCTTATATATCAGACATAGAGGAAATCCCAAATTGCTTTGATTTTTTGTTTCTAGGATAGCTGCCAATCTTAGAGGGCTAGCAGATCGAAAAGACACTAGTTTTCCCAAAAACAATGACCGAGTTATTTCCTTGGGCTGATTTTTTAGGTGCACGGGCCATATGATTTCTAGCAAGGTCATGAGCAGGGCGAGAGGGTTGAGAGTATTGTAGTTGTCATTTTATAAACATTGTAAAAGGGCCATTTTTCTTTGTATGGTAGCCCTAGATTCTTGTTGAATGACTAATAAGAATTGTGTTTTCGGGCTGAAATTTTGTGTTTACTGTGGATGATATAATTGTTGGTTTTATGAGTTGTGCATAATTTATTTCTAGTTAGGAACATCAATGTGTTTATGTTAATTAGTTGGGTTAAAGTTAATTTGAGATTGTTACTAGATTTTGGGTGTGTGTTTGCGCACGTCTGATGAGCCTCATCATTGAGTAATTATATGGCCCTTAATTGACCTTAATTCACCTCCGAGCTTAGTCAAACCAACTATTCTCACAACTTATTGCATACTTTCGATTATATCTTTTTTATGAGATGAGTAGATTTGGATATTTTGCTTTGTGGTCTAATGTGCGTGTAATGCAAGAATAAAGGATAAAAGCAAGGAAAATGTATGGATAAAAGATAAAAGAAAGGAACTATAGTAAAGACCTTGGTAAAAACTTGAATGGGATAAGGGAGAGGAATTATAGGAGGCAAATCATCCTCATTTACTTCCCCTCCATTTGAGTATCCCTCCATCAGCTGAAAGCACAAACAACCCCCCCTTCTAGAAGGCAGCCAAGCAAGTGAGGGTGCAAACAGCCAAATCAAGAGTACTAGAAGGCATCCAAGAAAGTGAGAGTGAAAAACACGCCAAATCATGTGTACTAGAAGGCAACCAAACAAGTGAAATTACGAGTTTATCTTGAGTTGGGAGCCAAGCCTCCCTACTAGAAAGCAGCGGAGCTAGTGAAAGGGAAAGCACGAGTTTATCATTTAATGGGGAGCTGTGCCTCCCTAATTTTTAAGGAAGTCATTGGAGACTTTAGATGTATAAGTAGAGAGGCTTAGGACCACAGTTTTTTTAGTTACCAAGGGTTACAGAGAGTTAGCAACAATTCGTACTTGTCACTGTAGAACTCTACTTTGTTTTCAAGCTGTAAGTCTTGTAACAGTTTTTGATTTATAATGAAGATGAGTTTTGTTTTGAGCCAGCACTGAGTTAACTTAGAGGGCTAAAGCTCTTGTGTTAGGGCCTAACCCTAGCAGCCAAAGATCCTCTTTATTGTATTGTTATCCTAGCATAGATTCCTCTTTTCTGTTCATTTTCTTAATTAGATGAATTTTTATTACAACAATAGTACAAATTGAAGGTTTCCTGTTCATTTGCTTAAGTAGTTCATTTCCATTACAGCACTAGCATAGCTTCATGTTTTAGTTGTTTATTTTCTTAAGTAGTTGCATTTGCATCACCACAGTATAGAGTAGATGATTCATGGTTTAAATGGTTATTTGTTTAAGTAGTTGCATTTCCATTACAAAGGTTTATTGTTTAACTATTTATTTGTTTAAGTAGTTGCAGTCTCTTTACAGTAGTGTAGAGTAGATTAGTTGTGTTCCAATTTGCTTCATTTATGCTTTCATTCAATTTGCAGGTTAGCAAAGAAAATATCCACAAGGTTTCCCACATGTGTCTCAGCCTCACCTCCTCCCTCTGGGACCATGACATGAGGAAGAAACCTTGCAGCAACCCCAAAAACACAAGGTTTTGGTTTTCACAGGGAGTTTGTTGTTCAATGCAATCACTAGGTTCATTACATTGTTACTTGGTTCATTCCATGGTCATTCATTCATTTCATGGTCACCTGTTCCTCCACCCTCTTTCGCAGATCTCACTCATACGCCCATTCTCCTTTAGCATGAAATGCCTGAGAAAAAGCTGTTAATTCACGTTTAAACAATTTTTACCCGTAGATTACCTTACACAGTAAAACCCGACCAATCACCACCCAATTCATTTTCAACACTTACTTTATGCACTTTAAGTCCCCACCATCGATCAGCCTTGTCTGATCCGGCGACTATCGTACACCCGCTCGCCAACTAGCTCGGTCAAATCTCCACCGTTGATCTGCCTCACCAAATCCGATGACTATCACGCGATATCGCGTGGATTTGTCTGATCACTATCCACCCAAGGGCACGTGATAAAAGTGGTTTCCCCATGCTACGTGTCGCCCGGGGAGGCTAATCACATAGAATTTTAGAAAACTGCTTACAACTTTGAGGGTGCGCGATAAACAACTTACCGCCCTCTAAACCCACTCTGTCATTTCCGCACATTTTCTTCTCCCACTTTAATATCCATCGTTGATCTATATCTTGATCTGACAGCTGTCGCTTCACTCGATCACCAACTAGCTTGGTCAATCTGCACAATAGATCAGCCCTGCTCGATCCAACGATTGCCATGCAATCTTGCACAGACACTTGCACGACCATTATCTGGCTGAGAGAACACGAGAAAGGTGGTTTTCTCATGCTACGTGTCATGGTAAGGCTAATTGCGTGAAATCTAAAAATATAGCTTATGGTTTTGAAGGCATGCGAAATATAGCTTACCACCTCCACAAACCTACTACCATTTCCACTCATTTCCTTTGCCCACAATCTAATCTCCACTGTCCATCTGCCGATTAATCCTGTCTGACCTTTTCTTGACTTAGCTTCCATGATATAATCTCAGCCATCCATCTCCTGTTAACCCTATTTTTTCATCCATTCATGTACCCTCCTGCGATTTGATCTCAGTCGTTCATTTACCTTTCACCTGCCTGATCCAATTGCTCCTATGCATTATTGCTCATTACGTCCTCTTTTGACCAATTTTGATATCCGGCTGCTCTTTCGCTTAAACACAGACTTAGATTAGTTCCATTTGCTTACCCCTTAGTCTAGTTTTGATGTTTTTACTTCTGTAACTTAGAGAATTAGCATTAGATTAGTGATTGATCCAGTAATTCTGCTTAGCATAGTTGTTTAATTGGTTAGCTAGGGCATGGTGTGAGTTTAGCATTACATGATTGATTTCTTCATTATTGCAATAGAGTAGCTCTCCCTTAGAATAGATTTTTTCTTCTTCCATCAAAATCAAGCTTCTTCTGACCTTATAGAAGTCTGAATTGGAACCCCTGGGTTCTCTTTCCAGATGAGCAGTGACAACAAGCAGTACCTTCACTTCTACTTGTGCATATAGCACTATCACCTCCAAGTTTGTACAAACCCTGGGTTGATAAGTAAAGTTGGTAGCCCTGGGAGTTGCAGCATTCTTGTTGCAATACCTAGGCTCTTCACTTTTTTGCGCCATTGCTGGGGAGGTGTCAGAGTAGGATGTGAATTACTGCTCCTTCTTCTATTTCTAGAATCTCACTTTCTTTTCTTCTACTTCTAGTCTTCAATTTTCTTCCATTAGTTTATTTCTACAAAAGTATTCTAGTTTCTTTCTTTCATTTGTCATTTATCTACTTTCCTTTCCATTCTACAATCAGCAATTTCAATTTAGCAAGTAGTTTCCTTTTTTTAGTAGTTTTTCATTCAATTAAGAAATTTCATTCTGTAAGAATTTTTCTTTCTATTAGAAATCTTTCCATTCAATCAACAATTTCATTTTGTAAGTAGTTTCCATTATGTTAGTAGTTTTTCGTTTAATCATCAATTTCCTTTCTGCAGAGTACTTTCCAGCTTTAAAGAAAATCTTACAAAAACCAACCCAAAAACATTTCCTTTCATGCCTCGTAGGAATAGGGATAATTCAGGAAAATTATTGCCAAATACCCCCACTACATTCAACAATCAACCTTCTCTCTTCTTCAGTGATTGTGAATTGGAAGAACCATTAGGTGAGAAACCTAACATATTTGAAGAACCTATAGGGGAAGAAGAAGAGGAAGAACCCATTCCTACTGAACCAATGGCTGAAAACCAAGATGACAGAGGAGATAGAGAGAGAATTGAGGGTGCTTTCCCCATTAGGGAAACCAATGGGGACAGTAAATTGAAGAATATGAGCCCCTTTTCTCTACCTCATTTCCATGGCTTGACCATAGAGGACCCTAACACTTTCCTATTTGAGTTTATTGTTATATGCCGAACCTATGGCTATACAAAGGATGAGCAAAAGTTAAAATTATTTCTATCTACCCTCAAGGATGCAACATTGCGCTGGTTCATGGGTTTACCTGGAGATAGCATCATAACTTGGGCTCAGATGCAGTAGGTCTTTAACAACAAATATAGGGACTGTTGTAGGTAAAATGACACTAAAGAAGAGATTTTTAGGATGACTATAGGCTAGAATGAATCCTTAGAAGACTATGAAGAAATATTGCAACTCAGTTACAAAAGGGCCAGGTGCACACTTGACCTTGAGTCACTGAAGTTGGTCCTGCTTAGAGCAGTAAGGGAAGATATACTAGATACCTTGAATTTGTTAGTAGGAGGATATATCTACCAACTACCCTATGAGGATATCAAGACTGTCTTTAGAAACCATTCTAGGGAAACCAAGAAAAAGGGTAGGAGTAGTTAACCTATGTCCAGTACATCATCTTCCAACTCATCCATCAAGGGTGAAATTGGAAATATGTTGGAGGACTTCAAAAGTGAGATGCTGCGAATCCTTGCCATGCAATTGGATACCATGAATATCAAAAGGAACCAAGAGGAAGTAGAGAGAGCCTTGGCCATCTTTTGTCCTAGATGCACCAGGAGGCATCCTAGGAATGATTTCCCATTGAAATGTATTGAGATTTGCTCAGTCTCTAAAGAAAACCACTCCACAGACAAGTACCCTTCTTTACCTGGACTCAAAGTTATATATCAAGGAGCTGAAAGGGTCACTGAGTAGCTTTGCTACATCAACCAAATGAGAGCTCCTGTTCCTAGACCATACCAGCAGGGTATGCAAGGATCATCCCATGCATATTACAGACCCAACCAAACCACAACTATACCTTCTTGGGGACCCCCTGCTCATCCTTCTTGGTCTACACCCCCTCCTTGGTCCTATCCACCTCAGTATCATTCCCAGCCAGCCAAACAGTCATTTCAACCTTACATTTAGCCACAACATTAGTGGAATACCCCACCCCAGGGGTAGAGGCCCCAATTCAACAATCTTCTGGCCCTATTTCCTCCACCACCTACCCTACCACAACTCGTGCACCCTACTCCACCTAAGAAACCATAGATGTCTGCCCAACCAAATCCAAACCCAAAGAATAGGCAGGCTCAATAAGGATACAGTAGAGAGACATCATACCCAGCTTATGCTATAGAAATCTAGGAGATCAATCTAACATCTGGGAGAATTCTCCCAAATAACCAACCTCCCTCTCCACATAGGGAGGTTGAGGAAGAAAGAGAGGAAAGAAACCTTAAAGCAAATCCACCCTTTCTTGAAATATTAGCCCAACCACTCCAACCTACCCCAAAAGAAACTGAACTTATGGGAGAATTGAAGAATCTATGTGTAAAGATCCCCCTTATCCAGGCAATCAAAGATGTTCCTATATACAATAAGTTGATTAAGGAGAAGTGCTTCAAGCATCCAAGAAGAAGAAAAAGGGATGCCCCTACTATTAATATCATTAGGAAGTTATCTGACTTAATGCTGGGGCAGGTAATATGTCCAAAATACTTACACCCTGGAAGCCCTGTAGTAGATGTGCACATCAATGGCACCATTGTCCCACACACTCTGATTTATCTTGGGGCTACCATTAATGTGATGACCAAGGATACCATACTCAAGTTTAACCTCCAAGGGTCATTAAGGAAGACCACAACAGTTATACAACTTGGAGATCGTTCCACAGTCACCCTTGAGGGAATTATGTAGGATGTGATGGTCTCTGTTGACTCCTGTGAGTACCTTGTAGATTTCCTAGTTCTCCAACCTAAGGCTAAGCTTACTGGTTACCCTCTCATCCTTGGGAGGCCATGGTTGGCCACAGCTGATGCCTACATTAGTTGCTGAGATAGGAATATGACCATCAAGAATGGGCATATGTCCAAACAGATAGTCTTATACCCTCCTAATCAACCCTCCCTAGAACATGATTTACCTTTATGATTGGAGGAGGAGGAAGAAGATGAGCTTTATTCTGCCCAAATTTATGCTTTGGAGTTAATCACAAGAGGAGGACAACAAGAGGAGGATGACTTAATTGAAAACCTACTCCACAGTCCAACTCCTAGTTCATTACCATTAGAAGAAGAAGTAAAGGAAACATTGAAAAATCATCAAATTGACTTATGCTTGGCCAATTCCAACCCACTCCAAGTCAAAACTATAGACTTTGGCCTAGAGAAAACTTTGAAAATCAACCCATCTCTGTCTGCTCTTGAAGAGGAAAAGCTATGCAATATGTTGAAAGAAAACCTAGAAGCCTTCACTGGGAGCTACAAGGAAATGAAGGGAGTAGACCCCTCAGTGTGTACTCACCACATATACATCAAGGAAGGTTGCAAGCCAGTCAGGAAACCACAAAGGATAATGAATCCAACCCTTAAAGACATATTCAAAGAAGAATTACAAAAATTGTTAGATGCAGGGTTCATTTACCCTATCTCTGACAGTAAGTGGGTCTCTCCTTTAGTGTTAGTTCCCAAGAATAATAGTAAGTGGAGGATTTGTGTCGATTATAAGGAGTTGAACAAAGCAACAAAGAAGGATCATTTTCCCCTACCCTTCATTGACCAAGTGCTAGATGGCCTCGTAGAGAAGAAATTGTTTTCTTTCCTAGATTGATTCAGTGGGTATAAGCAAATCCAAATCTACCCACAAGACTAGGATAAAACCACATTCACCTGTCCTTGGGGCACTTTTGCCTATAGGGTCCTTCCTTTTGTCTTATGCAATGCTCCTGCCACTTTCCAGAGATCAGTCTTAAGTATTTTTGCTGAATTAGTACATGATGTTGTAGAGATCTATATGGATGATTTTACACCATATGGCGGTGATTTTCAAGAAGCCCTAACTAACCTAGGCAAAGTATTACACAAATGCATTGAAATGAACCTGTCTCTTAGTCCAGAAAAATGTGAATTCTTAATGACAGAAGGGATTGTGCTAGGTCATGCCATATCTCAACAAGGACTACAGGTGGACCTAAACAGAAAATCCATCATCCAAAGGGTCCCACCTCCCAAAAAGCAAAGAGATGTCAGGAGTTTCTTAGGGTTAGTTGGATACTATAGAAGGTTCATAGAGGACTTCAGCAAGTTGGCCTCTCCTTTGTTTGGGTTGTTGGCCAAAGATTCTAAATTTATATGGTCAAAGAGCTGTCAAGAGGCCTTAGACATTCTAAAGCAGAAGTTAACCTCTGCACCAATTCTCAGAGGCCCAAACTGGGCCCTCCCTTTTCATATTCATGTTGATGCCTCACACAAAGCCATAAGAGCAACCTTAGGTCAGGTAGAGGAGAAATTTCCCTATGCTATTTATTTTACTAGTAAAAACCTGTCAAAGGTTGAGTTAAATTATATGTAACCGAAAAAGAACTCCTGGTTGTTGTGTATTCATTGAACAAGTTTAGGCATTACACTACAGGCTGTCAAACATTTGTGCATACTGATCGTGCTGAAATTAAATATTCAATGAACAAACCAGATGTAAATGCTAGAATCATAATATGGTTACTTTTATTACAACAATTTGACCAAACTACTGTTGATAAGCCTGGTAAGGAGAATGTTGTTGTTGACTTTCAATCTAGGATGAATCTAGTTGTAGGTGAAGAAAGAATGGTGGATGATCAGTTATCAAACAAGCATCTGTTTGATATTTCAGTGCTCTCCACATGGTTTCTTGATATAGAAAACTATTTGGTATAAACACAGTTCGCACCAAACCTTCCCTCCAGAGAAAAGAGCAAGATAATCAGGAAAAGTGCCCCCTTCACCTGGATTGGGGTCAATCTATTCAAACTTGGCCCAGATCAAATATTGAGAAGGTGTGTCAAGGACGAGGAATTTTTCGACATCCTTTTGACATGTCATGATGGGCCTTGTGGAGATCACTTTGTAGCAAAGAGGACAACATTCAAAGTGCTGCAAATAGGCTATTATTGGCCTACTCTTCATCAGGATCTGAAGAAGTACGTTAGTCAGTGTGATCGATGCCATAGGATGGGAAAGCCTACTCCAAGTGATCCGAAATGGATATTAAATCAAGAAGAAAAGGTATTACTAACTTGTTTGTAGGATAATTCCTATATTACTTAGTGCTACGGATTGAAAAGATTGTGAATAATATAGACAATTAATAGTCAGAAAACATAACAATCACACATCAACACAGCCAAAATAATAAAGGAGTTCACCAGACTTCCTGGCTATGTCTCTTGGTCCAGATATCAGTGTTGACCTCTATATTA
This sequence comes from Pinus tabuliformis, assembly GCA_031772625.1. Classification (NCBI taxonomy): domain Eukaryota; kingdom Viridiplantae; phylum Streptophyta; class Pinopsida; order Pinales; family Pinaceae; genus Pinus; species Pinus tabuliformis. Next base: position 318,073,777 of record CM062806.1, on the reverse strand, counting down.
TGTCTTCAAGAACAGATTATTAAAAGAGTGAGCTCAAAAATAGATTCTCAACCAACAGTGACATGAAAGAGGGATATGCTCAAAAACCTTGATTCTAAAAGAGTGCACAGACTCTCCCTTTGTCCTGTTCCACTATCCAATCTTCCTTAATCTGACTAACTGACTGTCTTTCTGTGATTGTCTTAAACTCCTCCTCTTCTGTCATTGGATGGCTTTTTAAGCCTAACAGTGTTGTCGGTTTGCATTCCTTTTCAGGCTCTTTGGCCCCTGGTGTTGTCCCTTCATCTCCTTTCTGGGCATTTAAACAATCATTGTAAAATGCTTGAATCATCACGGCCACTTGTTTACACAGAAAGGACCACTGCTGCTGGTGAAATCCCTGGGAATACACTTCTCGTTCAAAAAACAGAAATACACTAAAAACAATGGAAAATCTGACCAACAAACCAAAGTCGGAAGTCAAAATATATAAAGCCTGCTCTATAATCCTTTCGGGTCTGCGCTTTTATTGCAAGTCGCATGTCGCAGCACCTAATGGCCATGGTCCCAAAAATACCAAGAAATACATAGAAATCTCGTCAAAAGGTTTATTATCGAAACTTAAATTTTATAGAACCACACTTATAACCCCTATTGGGTCTGCCTTGATTGCAATCGCAAGTCGCATGTCAACAACCCTTTGTATTGCGTTAACAGATCACCGATATCGGCACATCACATATTGGCCCTTTGCAATATTTTGGGTCCTTTCTCCTTTGGTTATGTGCGATGTGATATTACAATGCGATAATCAAAATCGCAAGTCACATGGTCTTCAGGCCTGTGGATTGGGCCTTCCCCCCTTGGAAATTGCGATGCGATAATGTAATCTCGGCCATTGATCTGTGTGCCCGATCAACGGTCCACATTGTGTTGCTAGGTCATAGTCTCATTTCCCATAAGGCTGTCTCTGATACACTTTGTTGGCCTTTCCCAATGCAATCCACTGGCTTCCTCCGACGTGATCTACGATTTGATCCAGACCGTTGATCTGTCTGATCCTACAGCTCTTGTGTAATGTTACTTCAACCTCTGCTTAGCTCTTTTTTCCGCCATTCTTCATGGTTTTTCCTCTGCGATAATGTTTTCTGATAGTTTGAAGACTTAAAATTTTTAGAGGGTTTAAGATCCTTTTTGGATCATGCCTTCCCACTAAAAAGCTTTTGGACCACCAAAAGTTGGTTTTTAGCATTCGAGCAAGTGAGGATATTGCTCCTTCACCTGTCCAATTTCTATCCATCGTGATTTGCTTGGATTTGAACCTTTGAGTCCTACTCTCAGGTACTCAACATCCACTTGACGCGTAGTTCTTACCTTCCTGTCCAGAACTGTGTCCTCCTGTAACTCATTGAAATACTCAAGCAACAATTCCCTAATAGAAGGCAACCGACTTTGCTCTTCAGGATCTTCAATCAATGAAGGTTCATACAATCTCAAGTTTTCTGCATTAACGACTGAATAGATCTGCATATAAGCTAGAAAATCAAGGCAAAAAGCATTTTCACCAATTTTATAAAGTATCTTGAAAGGTCCATTCCTTATCGGTTTTAGCTTCTTACCTTCACCCTACATTCTATCTTTGCTGATGTATAGCCAGACTTGATCACCAACTTGAAAACTATGTTCAGCTCGATGCTTGTCATGTCTTGCCTTGTACTTGGCTTGACTTCTTTCCAGTTGTTCCTGTACTGCCTGGTGAATTTCCTGGATTTGTTCAATGAACTTGGTTGCTTTGTCCACATCACTATGTCCATCAACTGCTATGTCTTTACCAAAGACAAAATCCAAGGGAGACTTTGGTATAAAACCAAAACAAGTCTCAAAAGGAGATCTCTGAGTAGAAGGGTGCTTGGCATGGTTGTGAGCATGTTGCACATAACACAAATGCTCATCCCAAAGCTTGGGATGCTTGCTACAATAGCCCCTGAGCAAATGGATCACTGTCATGTTGACCACTTTTGTCTGACCATTTGTTTGTGGATGAAATGTTGTGCTCTTCTTCAACCTGGTTTCCATCAACTCCCACAGATTTGACCAAAACTTCCCAACAAATCGAGAATCGTGATCAGATATAATAGAAGTGGGTAACCCAAAATGAACCCATACATTCTGAAAGAACAAATTTGTTATTTGTTCAACTGTAACCTGCTTGTTACATGGTATCAAAATACATATTTTACTGAACCTATTCACAATGACATACAAATAATCATGACATTTCCTAGATTTTGGCAATCCCCCAACAAAATCCATGGAAACACTTTCCCAAGGATGAGAAGGAATTGGAAGTGGAGTGTACAAGCCTAATTTCCAATTATTGGGCTTGCTTGTAGCACACATAGTACACCCTTTGATATATCTAGAAATTGTCTCATGCATTCTTGGCCAATAACAGAACCTTTGCAATTGTGCAACTATTTTACTTACACCAAAATGACCTGATATGAGAGAAGTATGTGCTTCTCGAATTATGTTAACTCTTTCAGTTTGTGGAATGCATAACTTTGCCAAATGATATAAGAGTTGGTCCTTTACATAATAATCAAATTCTTCTACTTGCTTGCGATGACTTAAAGCTGCATATACATCTTTAAAATCTACATCTTGAGCATATTGTTCAATGTAACTTTCATGAATTACTGAGTCATGATTAAGTATATTAGATGCATTTATGATTGGTCTTGATAACATGTCTGCAACCTTATTGTGTATGCCCTTCTTATATCTGATGACAAGATGAAATTGTTGTAGAAAACCCATCCACCTATAATGTCTTGATTGCTGCAATTTAGTTTGTGAGTGAAAATATTGAAGTGGTTGATGATCTGTATATATGATTGTTTCTTTACCCATTATGTAATGTTTCCACTTTTTCACACTTTGTACTAATGCATACAATTATTTATCATATGTGGGATAATTAACTACTCCAGAAGTAAATGTCTCAGAAAGATAACATATGGGTTTTCCGTGTTGTATCAACACTGCTCCCATGGCATAGTCACTAGAATCTGTCTCAATCTCAAATGGATGTTGAATATCTGGTAGTGTTAGTACTGGTGTTGTACTAATTTTCTCTTTTAAGGCATCAAAGGCTTTCTGCTATTTGCCTCCCCACTTAAACACATATTTCAATCCTGTTAAATCATGTAATGGAGTTGCAACCAAAGAAAAGTTAGCAATAAACTTTCTCCAGTATTGTGCTACCCCTAGGAAACTCCGAACCTCTGTAGTAGATTTGGGTTTAGCCCAATTCAAAATGACTTCAACCTTAGAGGGATCTATCTTCAATTCACCACCCCCTACAATATAACCCAAATAATTTAAAGATGTTCTGCCAAATTCACATTTTGACAGTTTTACATAGAGATTTTCTCTTTTTTAAACATATAAAGTCTGCTTCACATGGTCTTCCAATGTCTTACTAAAAACAGGAATTTCATTTAAATAAACAATTACAAAGTCATCAATAAATGGTCTGAGTGCATCATTCATAACTCTCATAAATGTAGTAAGAGCATTAGTTAAGACAAAAGGCATAACCAACCATTCATAAATTCCTTGCTTTGTCTTGAAAGCAGTCTTCCATGCATCCTATTCTGCAACTCTAACCTGATGATAGCCACATCACAAGTCTAACTTAGAAAAGTAAACTGCTTCTCTTAATTGATCTAATAAATCATCAATACGAGGAAGAGGATAATGATTCATGATCGTTATTTTATTCAGTGCTCTATAATCAATGCACATTCTCCATGAACCATCTTTCTTTCTCACCAGCACGATTGGAGATCCACATGGTGATGTGATTGGTCGTATAAACCCTTTATCGATCAATTCCTATACCTGCTTCTTTATTCTGCATTCTCTAAAGCTGACAGACTGTACATTCCAATGTTAGGTAATGGAGCATCTTGATGCAAATAAATAGCATGTACTATTTCTCACTTGGGTGGCAGACCTTTTGGTTCCTAAAATAGAACATCATACTCTGAAACAATTTTAACTAAATCAGCTTTCTGTTTAGAATCACAGCCTTCAAATGCATTGGTTTTTCTAGGATCCTTCTCCTTTACAACCATTAGTAAAAATTGCTTACCTGAATTCAAATATCTTTTTATCGCCTTGCGTTTATGAGAGAATAGTTACCTTTGAGTTTATGAGCTCTTAAAATATATTCTATTCCATCTTTAGTGAGTTGATACTTATTCTCGACTCTATATAAAATATCTTTCCTATCATACAAGTATGGAATTCCCAAAACAATACCACATATATCTAATGGAACTATATCTAACTCAACCTCATCTACAAATGTTGATCCAATAGCAAACCTAAGTTTACATTGTCTCATTACTTGTAGCTTTTTTTTATCACACACCCAACCTAATGGATATGGCTTCTCATGAGGTTTTGTTTCTAATCCCAACTTCATTACAATTGTTTCAGAAATCAAATTTACTTGTGATCCACTATCAAACAAAGTATCAATCTTATTATGCTTTGAAATTACTCTAGTACGAAAAATCTCATTTCTTTCCCTCTCATTTTTCATTATCAAAATATTGGGAAGAATACTTGTGGATGCTTTAGAATCTTTACCTTTAATACCTGTGGCTGTAACTATTGTTTCATCACCTGAATCTGATCCCAAGTCTTGCTGAATAGCAGCAACATTCTTTCTCTTCTTACCACCGAACTTCTTAGGTCTCCGTTCTGGATGCAAAGACCAGCAATGTTCCTCATCATGTCATTCTTTCTGATAGTGAGTCCATGAAGGTTTATCCTTCTTTACAATGTTTGCTTTCCTCTCCTTCCATTTCAGTTTCTTCTTTTCCTTGTTCTTTCTTACAGAATATTTAGATGATCCCCCAACCTCTGGGTTTACATTCTTACCTCTAGCTTCTAGATGTGTTGCTTGAACTGATACATCATCAAAGCTAGTGGGACTAAACATGAGAATAGTATGCTTTAAATAGCTATGAAGACCACCTATATACTTCAATAAAGTCTCAGGTGAATCAAATGATATACTTAGAGTTAAAGCTCTCTTTCTGAATTCCTGAGTATAACTCTGTACACTTTGACCCTTCAATTGACAAAGAGTTTGCCAACTCATCATTGCCTGCTACATGTAAGCTAAAGGAAAGAATTTCTTTTTGATAGCAGAAACAAATTCATTCCAGGTAGAAATGATTTTACCATGTTTTTGTAGATCAGTGTCTTGCCTTCCCAACATACTAGTGCAGTTCCTCCAAGTCGAAGGCTAGCCAACTGAATCTTCTTCCTTTCTGAATCAACGTTCTATACCCTGCAATATACATCAATTTTTCTTATCCAATTATCTAGCTTTTCTGCATTGAATTCTCCATCATAAATTGGAAAATCAAACTTCACATCTAATTTGATTAAGGAAGTTTTATTCTTCTTCTTAGAAGAGCTAGAAGATGATGATGATGAGGATGATGATGGAGCATATGGTGGAGGAGTCATTCCTCCTTTTCCGTTGCCTTCTGGATAGGAAAATAGAAAAGGTTCCTCTGCTCCTTTGTCTGGTTTGGATGTTGAAGTATTTTCACCTCAACCCTTCTTAAACTCCAGATACATCTCTTCCACCATATCTCAGACTATCATAAAACTTTCTATAAATTGAGATTCTAATCCCAATGGAGCTTCTTCTGCCATTCCCCTCTAAGAATAGACTCCTCCAATCTCCGGATTAGCCTCAACTAGTTCTCCTTCTCCTAGTCTGAGATTTAATATAGTTAGCATTCAAAATCCAGCACAAGCTTGTCTAACCTTAATAAAACCAAAACCAAATGATCTAATACCACTTGATTAGAAATGGATACTAAATCAAGAAGAAAAGGTATTACAGACTCATGTGCAAGATAATGCCTATATTACTTAGTGAAGAAGATCGAAAATACTGCAAATAATATAGACAATTAACAGTTAGAAAAAATAACAATCACACATCAACATAGCCAAAATAATAAAGGAGTTCACCGAACTTCCTGGCTACGTCTCTTGGTCCAAATATCAGTGTTGACCTCTATATTATGTCTTCAAGAACAGATTATTACAAGAGTGAGCTCAAAAGCAGAGTCTCAACCAACAATGACATCAAAGACGGATCTGCTCAAAAACCTTGAGTCTAAAAGAGTGCATAGACTCTCCCTCTATCTTGTTCCTCTATCGAATCTGCCTCAATCTAAATGATTGTCTATCTTTCTGTGACTATCTTCAACTCCTCCTCTTCTGTCATTGGATACATTTTTAAGCCTAATAGTGTTGTCGATTTGCATTCCTTTTTGAGTTCTCTGGCCCCTGACGTTGTCCCTTCATCTCCTTCCTGAGCGTTTAAATAATCATTGAAAAATGCTTGAATCATCAAGGCCACCTGTTTACAATGGAAAGGACCACTGGTGTGGGTGAAATCCCCAGGAATACACTTCTCATTTAAAAAATGGAAATACACTAAAAATAATGGAAAATCCGACCAACAGACCAAAGCCGAAACTCAAAAGATATAAAGCATGATCTATAATCCTTTCAGGTCATGCTTTTATCGCAAGTCGCATGTCGCAGTGCCCAATGGCAATGGTCCCAAAAATGCCAAGAAATACATAGAAATCCCGTCAAAACGCTTATTATTGGAACTTGAATTCTATAGAACCGCACCTATAAACCCTGTCGGGTCTGCCTTGATCGCAATCACAAGTCACATGTCAATGACCCTTTGGATTGTGCTACCCGATCGCCGATATTGGCACATCGCATATCGGCCCTTCGCAATGTTGCGGGTCCTTTCCCCTTTGGTTATGTACGATGCAATATTGTGATGCGATAATCGCAATCACATGTTGCATGGTCTTCGGGCCTGTGGTTTGGGCCGTTCCCCATTGGAATCTACGATGCGATACTGTAATCTCGGTCGTTGATCTACGCACTCGACCGTTGTGTCGGTGGGCCGCAGTCACATTTCCCATAAGGCTACCTCTGATACACTCCGTTGGCTTCCCCCGACGTGATCTACCGATTTGATCCAGATTGTTGATCTGTCCGATTTGAAAAGCTCTTGTGCAACGTTACTTCAACCTCCACTTAGCTCTGTTTTCCACCATTCTTCATGGTTTTTCCTCTACAATAATGTTTTCCAATAGTTTGAAGACTTAAAATTTTTAGAGGGTTTAAGATCCATTTCGGATCACCAAGAGATGAAATGCCCCTACAACCTCAAGTGACTTTCAAGCCATTTGAAAAGTGAGGCATGGACCTCATTGGGCCTATCAATCCTCCTTCAAAGCAAAAACAACAAATTATTTTGTGCACTGATTATTTGACGAAGTGGGTTGAAACCAAGGCAATTAAGGCAACAACAGAAGAAAAGGTGGCTAAGTTCCTAAGGGAGAATATATTCTACAAATTTCGGTACCCTAGAGAGATAGTCACAGACCAAGGCAACCAGTCTACCTCCAACATGATTGAAGAAATACTCAAGCATCACAAAATCAAGCATAGGACCTCCACTCCTTATCATCCACAAGCTAATGGGCAAGTGTAGGTGACCAAGAGAGCACTAGAGAACATCCTAACCAAGGAAGTGAACAATGATAGGAAGGATTGGGTAGAAAGATTAGTTGAGGCCACCTGTGTAGAATTTCCCACTGTAGATCAATAGATTATGCAATATACTAAAGAAAAATACAAGATCTACTTCTACAAAAAACTTTGCAGAAGCTTAATCGAATATGAGCAAGATTAATAGAACACATATAACTGAGAATGAGAAATCAATCACACATGAACACAGAAGAATACTCTGGGGAAAGCCTCAACCTAAAACCCCGATCTTTGTAATATCATACAAGTGGAAATATGTCTGGATTACACAAAGCCTTAGCTCGGAAGCTATCTAGCTCTTAGTACAGTCCCTCTGCTTCTCATAGACAGTCAAAGGCTTCTCACAAACCTTCTCCTCTACCCTCCAAGCCTCCTATTTCCTTGCGCAGTTTTTCCTGGGGTCCAGTGCTTCCACTTGTGTGAGTTCCCACCTCACACTGCTCACTTGGCTCAGTAGTAACTGCACAATCCTAAAGGTGATAATTCCTTCTGCATGGATGAGTTCCTATATAGGAAAAATCCTCCAACTGATAGTACACTATCCCTTCCTCTAATCTCAACTAGGTCTCTGACTGAACTGACATGCATGAGTTATTTATGAGAGTGTTCAATTATCTGAAGTGCAATAGTTACATGCATGCAAGCATTAACTAACTGAACTCACAATTAATTCTACAAACTATTAGAACTAATCTAACTAGACTTAACTCAGTTAACTGAGCTAACTAATTACAACTCAAATACAACTCATCCTCATCTCCTTAACTAAGTGATAAATTCCTCAATTAGTGGAGAAACTATTGCATGTATTCAGATAGACTTCATGTTTGATTTTCTCCAAATAATTAACTCAAGATGAATTAATTAATTATTAATCAAACAGCGCCTAAGAACAAATTCAAATTTTACTTCTCAATTTTAGTTTAGGGACTAACTAAAATTGGAATCCATCCCAAAATTATATTTATAGCAATGATATGTTTAGCACTTCCATTTTTCATTCCTTATTGCTATGTCCAACACTGGTACCCAAACTGCTATTTATAGCAATGCTATTTATAGAATTTCTATTTTTAGCATTTCTTGTTGCCATTTTCATCACTCCCTCTCAACAAGAAAGGCATTCAACTTGAACCCAATCCTGAACCTTTGGTATGTTCTACATGCAACACTTCTCCCAATTGTTATTGCTCCAACAAATCTAGAAAAAAAAAACTCCCAACCTGAATCAGAATGATGCCTCTGTCATCAAAGTCTCTCACTGTTATTGCCTCTATCAACTGAAAACTCTGCACCTTTGTGCTCTTCAGTATCTGACTGCTCTAGCCTCTGTCACTTTGATCTCTAACTACATCAATCACACTGATTCCTATTGCTGCATCCATGCTGCTACTGGTCCTATCTCCCAGCACTGCATCCACACTGCACCTCCTCTCATCATGTTGCATTTGATGCCCACTGCTACACTACAACTCAGTTACTAAGAAGTAAGTAACGAATCTCGCAACTGACCTCCCTGTTGGGCTAGAAACATCCTCTGATGCTGAAGCTTCCTTTACCGCTCCATCCACATCTATCTCTACCCACTCAGCCAGTCCTGCTACTCATCTTTGATGCTCCTGTAGCAAGGTCTAATCAAAGAGGTTGGGTACCTCAATGATCCTACCCCTATTCGAGCTTTCTTGGGACTGTCACTCCACATCATCCCACCTCCTACCTGGAGGTATGGATGCATGTGATCCCTCTGCCCACTTGGCTCAAAATTTTCCCCTACTAGAGGTCTCTGCATGAGTGGATGTCTCCACTCAATCTCCTCTCAACTTCTCCAGTTGTGGCTGCTCCACAACCTCTTAAAGCTGCTTGACCAATTGTGGCTCCTCCACAATTGTCTGAGACTTCTTCTGGTGCTGTATGTTGAGAGGTAATTTACTCTCCCTCTCAACCACCAAGTATCTAACCTTTGCATTGCTCCTCAAGGCTTTGCATTCACCTTGTACCTCAAGTGCATACAGGTTCTTGGCTAGCACACCAATCTGTTTCATCTTTCCCACCGTCACGAAATTTTCTAGAAATAGAGCTGATTTTAAGTCTGCGATATCTCCCTCATCTGAACTCCGATTCGGATGATTTTTTTTTTGAATTTGGGTATTTTTCCACAAGGAATATATATCTACTATTTGTTTCTGAATATTTTTCACAAAAAATTTCAGATCCGCTCTGAAAACGCGCGGCCCAATTTTTATTTTTTATTTTACTTCGAATTCTCTTCTTCGTGTATACTGTTCTCTACTTTGATCACCTTTGCTCTGATACCATGTAGAATTTCCCACTGTAGATCAACATATTATGCAATATACTAAAGAAAAATACAAGATCTACTTCTACAACAAACTTTGCGGAAGCTTAATCGAATATGAACAAGATCAATAGAACACATATAACTGAGAATGAGAAAGCAATCACACATGAACATAGAGGAATACTCTGGGGAAAGCCTCAACCTAAAACCTCGATCTTTGTAATATCATACAATTGGAAATATGTCAGGATTACACAAAGCCTTAGCTCATAAGCTATCCAGCTCTCAGTACAATCCCTCTACTGCTCATAGACAGTCAAAGGCTTCTCACAAACCTTCTCCTCTGCCCTCCAAGCCTCCTATTTCCTTGCACAGTTTTTCCTGGTGTCCAGTGCTTCCACTTCTGTGAATTCCCACCTCACACTGCTCACTTGGCTCAGTAGTAACTGCGCAATCCTGAAGGAGATAATTCCTTCTGCATGGATGAGTTTCCTATATAGGAAAAATCCTCCAACCGATAGTACACTTTCCCTTGCTCTGATCTCAACTGGGTCTCTGACTGAACTGACATGCATGAGTTATTTATGAGAGAATATTCAGTTATCTGAAGTCTAGTATTTACATGCATGCAAGCATCAACTAGCTAAGCTCACAATTAATTCTACAAACTGTTAGAACTAATCTAACTGGACTTAACTCAGTTAACTGAGTTAACTAATTACAACTCAAATACAAGTCATACTCATCTCATTAACTAAGGGATAAATTCCTCAATCGATGGAGAAACTGTTGCATGTATTCACATAGACTTCAGGTTTGATTTTCTCCAACTAATTAACTCAAGATGAATTAACTAATTATTAAGCAAACAACTGCTAATGACAAATTCAAATTTTACTTCTCAATTTTAGATTAGGGACTAACTAAAATTGGAATCCATCCCAAAATGCTATTTATAGCAATGTTATTTTTAGCACTTTCGTTTTCCATTTATTGTTGCTATGTCCAACACTAGTACCCAAACTTCTATTTATAGCAATGATATTTATAGCATTTCTATTTTTAGCATTTCTTGTTGCCATTTTCAACAACCTATGCCTATAATATGACATGGAAGACCACCACTGTATTTACATCCTATCAGTTGGTCTACGGGAAAAACACATTGTTGTCCATTACATTTGAATATAATACATTGAGGATGGCAGCCCAACTAGATTTGGATCTCAGTCATGCACGAAAAGAAAGACTATTCCATTTGAATGGCTTGGATGAATTCAGAAGGCAGGCCCTCCTCCATACGAAGATAGTTCAGCTTCAGAGGAAAATCTCACATGACAAGCATATTAAAAAGAAGCAATTTCGAGAAGGAGACAAGGCATTGTTATATGACTCCAGGTATAAAGACTTCAAGGGCAAGCTAAGGACAAGATGGCTCGAACCTTATGTGGTGGAAAGATGTCATGAAAATGGTTTAGTGCAGATCAGAACTATAGATGAAAAATCCATTCCATTACTAGTTAATGGACACAGATTGAAAATGTCCAAGAGGCCTTTATCTAAACAAGAGTTCATTGACAGTATCAATAAGACAATGATGATGGTGGAGCAAGTTTCAACTCCTCCCTCATCGGTCACTGAAAAATAAAGAAACAGAATATGGATTCAGGTGAAAACCTGCATGAGGCACTCGAGTCCCATCTTTGGGTTGAAAACCTCCATGAGGCGGCCCAAGGATGAGAAAAATGGAAAGAAAAAGAAGATCACTGGGTGAAAACCTTCCTTGAGGCATTCAGGGAAAATATAGGGTGAAAACCTCCCTGAGGAAACCTAGGTGTTTATATATATATATATATATATATATATATGATAAGAGAAAAAAAAACATAATTGTTATTTGCAGGAGGATGAGAAAGACAATCAGAGAGCAAAGAGAAAATCCAAAGGTAGCCTTGCCTCACATATGTTCATCTCCTCCACTCCTTACCATGCATCCCTCCATAAATTCCATTGTTTTTCACTTCATTGCTCCAATTCAGGTGAAAATTGTGTTTTCTATAGGATCCCCTGATTGGTAGATTGGTTACATCCCCAAAATTCATTCTAGGCATGATCTAACCCCTCACCTCATCCATTACCATCATCCTTGCACCCACGCACACTCCTACTCCCTCTGTCCATTCAGCAACATCAGATCTGTAGTCAAGAAACCATCAACAGATAGTAGAGGAGGAAGAAATATTACCATTTAGCAGCATCAAATCTACAGTCAAGAAACCATCAATAGACAAAAAAAGGAGGAAGGAGAATGACCATCAACAACACCTCTGATCTTTGACAAGTACAACGTGGTATTAAGGCCATAGGTAAGTATCCTACTCACTCACTCATATGAATCATTTGATTAAAAGTTGTAAACGTTAAGAGGTAGTTGATTTGTAAGTAAAAAGGTGGCCAGTTTCCTCTAGAAAGCTAGTGAATTACATACACAGGAAACTCTGTTTTTTCTCAAAGAATTTGCTTATTTCCTCCTCAAGCCTCACAAGCAAGATGCTCATCAAGTATATCTCATGTGAGGGTATATACAGTGTCGTTTATGGCTACCATTTTAGAGAGCTTGAAGAAATATGATTTGGGGTAGAAACACCAGTTCACCAAAGACTCAACATACCCTATTTTCTGATGCAATCACTCATGGACTCCAGCAACAAAGAAAAGACAGGAAATTCCAAACATATAGTTCACCATGGTTTGACCAGAATCCTCATTGAGGATTCCATCCTCAAGATCCCTATAACATGGTCAGTCCTCGGAGACTTACCAGCAGGGGATAACATCAAAAGCCTCATCTAAGATGTTAGTCCTTCTGTTAGTAAGGAGGAGGAAAAACAAGAATAAGAAGATATAGAGCTAGATGGGGAAGAGATGGATGAAGAAGAAACTAATATAGAGGAACATGCTGAAAGAAGACAAGGAGGATGATGCTAAACAAGAGGAGGATACAAAGGAAGAAACTAATGGAGATGCGAAAGAACAGCAAAAGGAAGGAGATAAGAAAAACATAGAGGACAGCTACAGGAAAAGAAAGACCAACTAGCATATATAGCCAGTGTCTCCTTGGAGGCCATCTAGTGTAAGAGGCCAGCTAAATCCTATGCTCTTTAACTCAGAGAACAATGGCTACAATTTCATATTAAAAAACTAGCACAAAGGAGCACCATGCCATTTTAGGACTACAGACAGTTTACTGATCTTTGTGATCAAAGAGCACTAAAGGATGGGGCCAAAATGGCTGAGTTTTACTTGCATAACATGGCCCTCACAGACATGAATATTTTGGATCTTAATGTAGAGCTAGGAGTTCTATAATCAATTGCTTTGGCATCATCAATGAACCATAAGAAGTCAAGGGCTATAGAGATGAAAAGAATATTCGCCAAAGAGAAAAATGAACCTTCTTTTCCTCAGAACTGAACAATCAAATCCCATGGCCCTAATCACCACCCATAATCTAATTGCAAATGATCCTCAGCTAGAACCTAGATATCTTGTTACCCAAGAGCAAGCAATTTCACATTCTGAGGACATGTTTAGGCTACCAAGAAATGATAATATACATGCCTTCATAAGGAGATGGAAAACAGTACCACATAGCTTGTAGACCAGAGAATATTAGTGGGAAGAAGTAGAAAGGAAAGAAGACTTCTATAAGCAAGAATTAGAAACCACATCAGAAGCATGAGATGTCAGAGAGGCTACCAAATCCACTAAGTTGCTCAGAGAATGAGCAACACTTTCAGTAGGGGGTGATGATGAGCCTCATCATTGAGTAATTATATGGGCCTTAATTGACCTTAATTCACCTCCTAGCTTAGTCAAACTAGCTATTCTCACAATATATTGCATACTTTTGATTATATTTTGTTTATGAGATGATTAGAGTTGGATATTTGCTTTGTGGTCTAACGTGAATGTAATGCAGGAATAAAGAATAAAGCAAGAAAAATGCAGGGATAAAAGATAAAAGCAAGGAACTATGGTAAAGACCTTGGTAAAAACTTGAATGGGATAAGGGATAGGAATTACAGGAGGTAAATCCTCCTCATTTACTACCCTCCATTCGAGTATCCCTCCATCAGCTGAAAGTACCAACAAGCCCCCCTTTTAGAAGGCAGCCAACCAAGTGAGGGTGCAAACAACCAAATCAGGAGTACTAGAAGGCAGCCAAGAAAGTGAGAGTGAAAAAAAGCCAAATATTGTGTACAAGAAGGTAGCCAAGAAAGTGAAAGTATGATTTTATTTGAGTTTGGGAGCCAAGCCTCCCTACTAGAAGGCAGTCGCACTAGTGAAAGGAAAAGCACGAGTTTATCATTGAATGGGGAGCTATGCTTCCCTAATTTTGAAGGAAGTAATTGGAGACTTTAGATGTATAAGCAGAGAGGCTTAGGACCTCATTTTTTTTTTAGTTACCAAGGGTTACATAGAGTTAGCAAGAATTTGGAGTTCTCACTGTAGAACTCTACTTTGTTTTCAAGCTACAAGCCTTGTAACAGTTTTTTATTTATAATGAAGATGAGTTTTGTTTTGAGCAGCACTGAGTTAACTCCGAGGGCTAAAGCTCTTGGGTTAGGGCCCAACCCTAGTAGCCAAAGCTCCTCTTTATTGTATTATTATGCTAGCATAGATTCATGTTTTCTATTCATTTGCTTAATTAGATGCATTTTCTTTACAGCAGTAGTACAAATTCATGGTTTCCTGTTCATTTGCTTAAGTAGTTCATTTCCATTACAACACTAGCATAGATTCATGTTTTAGTTGTTTATTTGCTTAAGTAGTTGCATTTGCATCACCACAGTATAGAGTAGATGATTCATGGTTTAACTGATTATTTGTTTAAGTAGTTGCATTTCCATTACAAAGGTTTATTGTTTAACTATTTATTTGTTTAAGCAGTTGCAATCTCATTACAGTAGTGTAGAGTAGATTAGTTATGTTTCAGTTTGCTTCATTTATGCTTTCATTCAATTAGCAGGTTAGCAAAGAAAAGATCCACAAGGTTTCCCACAGGTGTCTCGGCCTCACCTCCTCCCTCTAGGACCATGACGTGAGGAAGAAACCCTGCAACAACCCCAAAAAAATAGGGTTTTGGTTTTCACAGGGAGTTTTTTGTTTAACGCAATCACTGGGTTCATTACATTATTACTTGGTTCATTCCATGGTCATTCAGTCATTTCATAGTCAACTGTTCCTCCACCCTCTTTCCCAGATCTCACTCATACACCCATTCTCCTTCAGTATGAAACGCCTGAGCGGAAGCTGTTAATTCACGTTTAAACAATTTTTACCCATAGATTACCTTACATAGCAAAACCCGACCAATCACCACCCAATTCATTTTCAACGCTGACTTTATGCACTTTAAATCCCCAACATCAATCTGTCTTATCTGATCTGACGGCTATCGTGCACCCACTCAAAAACTAGCTCGATCAAATCTCCACCGTTGATCTGCCTCGCCAGATCCAATAGCTATCACATGATATCGCGTGGATTTCTGTCTGATCATTATCCGCCCTAGGGTAGGCGATAATGTTATAAAATTATATATTACGGAGCAATGGAACACATAAAATATTGCAGAAATATAAACACAAAAAACACATAAAACAAGAGAGACACAGATATACGTGGTTCACCCAGTTTGGGTTATGTCCACCCTGAACAGCCAGTCCTTCCTTTCTATTATCCAGCAAAATGAAGAGACACGACCTACAGTAGATCCGCTGTAATATCCTCTGTTTTCTCTCACAGTCTCACCTCTCTGTTTCTCACTCGGAGAATACACATCTATTACACAGCCTCAAATACAATGCCCTCATACAAAGAGAGGGGTTGCCTTCTACGGCAAAAAACCCTAAACTAAACATAAGTTCTACCATCAGATCATCCACCTAATGAATGACCCAGATTGAATAGAAATTACTATACTTTTGCAAGGAAATTTTACATCTGTTTTTAGCTTCAAGGGCGCTGCCCCTGAAACCCCCGCCAGGGGACCGCTGGCCCCCGGACCCCCTAGCCAGGGGGGGTTGGCCTCCCGAACCCCCGCAGGGAGTGTAGAGCCTCTAACTTGCACCTCATCATCCATTATTACCTACTGTTTTTCATCACTTACCTCTCTCTTTTGCCTCATTTTCATTGTAAACCTACCCAGATCATTACATTAGATGTCATTAAGCATGATCAAGTGAGCTTTGCTAATGTGTGACTGTTTTGTTTAGATTTTGACATATTTACAGAGATTTCGCAGATGTCTGGCAATTCCGCAGCCATTCAGCGATTCCACAGCCATCTGATGATTCCACAGCCTTTTTGTTAATCTCAAGGTTCCACGTGTCATTTTGCAAAACGAGCCACATGGGCACGTAGGAATAAAGGTGCTCGAGGTTCCTGTGCTATTAGTTCGGCCAGCCACATCATCTACACCTCCGGTCAACGAGGGTCAAGCCACGGTCAACAAAGGCAACTTAACGGTGATGCGTAAGCTGTTGGGTCACGTCAGTGCAAACGGTGATTTGTCTGTGTTACGCAGGTTGTGGGGGACATAATCCAACTCTGGATTCAATTCCCATAACGACCAGAACCTCCAGCTCATCCACGAGGCTTATGACGTGTTACTGAACCTTAATTACGCATGACAGTTAGTTTATTTTTCAGTTTTAGCTTTACGCATTAGGCCATCTTTCAGATGCCTATAAAAACTTGTGTCTGCGTACGCTTAATGTTACTTTTTAGCTGCTGTGGTTTATGAACTTGTTATAATTTTAGTGCATCTCAAGACTCTGTTTTTATAGTGCTGTTCTAGCACTCTTGACTGTATATTTCTGCATATGGAGTAATAGAAAAATAGTGTTGTGTTGACGTTTTCAAGCATCTGAGTCTTCTGTGGGTTTTATGGATGGAGGGCCCCCGTTCATGACAGCCCTTGTATAGTATTTCATGTTTATATTCTTGCAATTTCCTTATTTTACATTCAGCATTTCCTTTTCTTGAAACATGTACAGCTTGATTTATTTTCATTGCTATTTCATTTGCAGCCTTTACTTTGACTGATCAGATTTGTTTCTCTGCAGGTTTTTAACCCGGGATTGTGTGTGTGCTTGTGTATTTGCTTTATATCTAGTGGTAGTTGCAGTTGTCATATTCATAGTGCTGCCCTTTTACTATGTTTTCTAGTTAGCTTTTAGATTAATTTCACAAGTTGTATGCTAACTGATTAATGGTCTCTTTATCATGAATTGTTTATTTTTAAGAGAGCAGAATACTAATGAATTACAGCTTGTTTTGAAGTAGTCTTGGCTTATAGCACTAACTCTTTTTCCACTTGTTACACATAACCATGTATGTAGGAAGCAGTATGTTGGAGAAAGGCGTAGTAGTGTTATAATTTGTCATTTAGAGTTTTATCATTTCTTAGATTTGTCTTTAGCTACTTCCTAATCGTGTTTTACACAGTACTATGTGTTAGAAGCAGAGAGTTAGGAAGAGATAAACATTATCATTGGTCTTTGAAGTGATTTTCTTATTTTCTTTATTTGCAGCAACATGAGTAGTGACTAATGCCATTAGAAAGTGGTTCTTTGCTTTCAAGTCATTTCAAGTTATTTATTTCTTTTAAGTTCTTTTCCTTTACAAATTCAGCAAGTAGTTAGAAACCACCAATCACACACTCTCACTCATCTAGAATTCACCTTACACACACTTTCACTCATCTGTCTATAATCATCACTCCATCTTAGGAAGATAAATTAACCACAAACAACACCCCAAACGACAAAAAGATCTAAGAGGTTGCTTAAGTACATATAGTACACCTTCACTTCATCAGCTTACGAGCCCCGGGTTGACAATTAATGATATCAATTTAGGAACACTAAATTGACTAAACATTTTGGCGTCGTTGCCGGGGAAGTGAAATTAAGTAGCCATATTCTTAAAAAAAAAAAAACATAAAATTTCAAGGAAAGAAGTTGATAACCTATCAAAGTATGCTCTCCTCTTGCACTTCAAAGTGATCTGGAGGATCAGAAAAGAGAAAGTTATTGATTTAGTAGTTTCTTGAGTATGCTCTCTTCTTGCACCTAGAGTGACCTGGAAGATCAGAAAAAGAACTATTAACTTGACTTAAAGATAAAATAATAAAAAAAAAATGACATGCATAGAGCTGGAGATTCTAGGGGAAGGTTTTTAGCTAGAGCTCGAAGTTCAATCTTTACAAGTCCATCTGCTTCAAGGGATAGACAAGAGACACCTCCCTTATATCCAACCGAAACTCCTAGTCCTAGAATTCCTGGAATTCAAGAGCCAAGAGTTGACTCTCCTACACCTTCTATTGAGTTTGAACCAGGAAGAGACTCTTCTCTTTCTCCTACAAGAAGACCAATTGTAATTGAGGAAGTAGAATCACCTGAAGAAGAAGGAGAAATCTCTTCTCATTCACCCTTTGTAGAGGAACCAGAGGATTTTGAAATCCCTAGGAGAACCATCATGGCAGAGGAAGAAGGAGGTGGTAGAGGTAGAGGAGGAGGAGGAAACAATAATAATGGAGGTGGTAGAGGTCCCTTTGGAGGAGGAAATAGAGATGGGGATAACTCATTTGGGTTTCCCATTGTTAATGAGGATTCCCGAGCTACTATGAAAAACATATCACCATCTGTCCTCCCAAATTTCCATGGGTTAAGAACTGAGGACCCTGAAACATTCTTGTTTGAATTTGAAGTTGTGTGTCGAACTTATGACTATCTGGATGATACTCAGAAACTCAAATTGTTCCCCTCAACATTAAAAGATCAAGCTTTGAAATGGTTCATGGGGTTACTTACTCAATCCATTAGGTCTTGGGATGAAATGAAACAAACCTTTTCGGATAGGTATCAGGACTATTGTATGCCTACTAATCACAAAGATGAGGTATTTAAAATGATCCAAAGAGAAGATGAAAGTTTGGAAGATTTGCTTGAAAGATTTCAATATAACTTGAAAAGAGCAAAAATGAGTACTTTGGATGAAGAGACCTTAAAAGCCCTCTTATTAAAAGCCATTAGGGATGAATGGATAGATATCTTAAACATGATGGGGAAAGGGGATATTTCTCAACTTTCACTCAATGATATAGCAGAACTCTGTATCCATCTCTCAAGGGGCAAATCAAAAACTCAAAAAGGGCCTAGAGGTCCCTCTCTCCTTAGAGCAAATAAATCTGCAACAGGATCAGTAAGTAGGGCTGAAATTGGCAATATGCTTGATGAATTCAAAACTGACATCTTAGGGAGTCTTAGTGAACAACTAGATACCCTTAAGATTCACAATAAACAACAAGTAGAAGCTGAGGCTTTGGCTATATTTTGCCCGAAATGTAGAAAGAAACATGCTTTAAGGGAATGTCCCTTAGATGCACACGTTGTAGAAACATGTGTAATTTGCTCAGAAACTCATGAGACCAAGGATTGTCCTTCAATTCCTGGCCTCAAAGCAGTCTTTCAAGAGGATCCAAACACACTTGAATCTCTCTGTTTTGTTGCAAGGAGACCTTGGCAAGGGCAACAAAATCAGGGGTTTAACAACTCTATGAATTTTCAACCCCAACCAAATTGGAATCCTTGGCAACAAACTTGGTCTCAACCTCAAAATGCTTTTCAAGCATGGATACAAAGCATGCAAAATCCTTATGGGAGGCTTGCTCAATTCTATCAATATCCTCCATCATTTCAGAATCAGCAAGCCCCACAACTTCCAAATCAAGGTCAACAATTATCATTGCCATACCCTCAACAACAACAATCTCCTCCACAAAATCAAAATTCTCAACTCTCCCAGCAGAAGTCAAATCAACTTCCCTCTCAGCCATTACCAAATCCAAATAATAGGAACCCTCAAAATGCCTACATGATGGAAGGTCAACCATTCCCTACCTATATGGTTGTTCCTCTCAATGAAGTACAACTCAGATCAGGTAGAGTCCTAGATCAACCTTCCACAAGTGTTCAACAACCAAGCATTTCTGAGGAAGAATCTCTCAAAGTCAATAAAGGTTCTGAAGTATCACTTCAAAACCAAAATATCAAAAAAGAAAAAGAATCAACCTCTACAACTCCCATAGTTGAGCAAGCTACATCTTTAGCTACACCTCCTTTTCCTGAAAGATTGCAAATTGACAAAGGAGTGGAAAAGCAAATTTGGTTGCCTGGCTATAGTTTTCTAGATGAATTGAAGAATGTCTGTATCAAGATTCCCTTGTTACAAGCCATTAAAGAAATTCCCATTCTAGCAAAGACAATAAAGGAGTTGAGTTTGAAGAAAACAGTAAAAAGAACCAGAGATACCAAAAGGATACACCTAGTTGGAAAAATTGCAGACATTATGATGGGCAAAATTACCATGCAAAAGTATGTGGATCCCGGTAGTCCTATTGTCAAAACTCATATTAATGGGGTTGAAATCCCAAATACTTTGATTGACTTAGGAGCCGCTATCAACATCATGAGTAGACAGACCATGGATCAGTTAAAGCTTCCTAACCTTCTCTTTACACCTACTTTGCTGCAACTTGCAGATAGATCAATCATTAAACCTGATGGTGTATTGGAAGACATTCCAGTCTCTCTAGATTCTTGGGAATATCCAGTTGATTTTATGATTTTAACTCCCAAGAACAATCTAGGAGGACATCCTCTTATCTTAGGAAGACCTTGGCTAGCAACAACTGATGCTTTCATCAGTTATAGGTCTGGGGACATGTATATATCAGATGGTAATTCCACCAAGAAATTCAACTTGTATCCCCCAGCAAAAGCTATAACAGAAATAGGAGAAGATGAATGGGTAGATGATGAAGATACTATACAACCTGTTCTAACCATCTCTGAGATTAGTGAGGACAGTCAAATTCTAAATACATTAGAAAATTTTGAAGTATCTTTAGAATATGACTCTGCACATTTTCAGATAGATGCAGACATTGAATATCTCTCCTCTAGACAGATGTCTCTCTTCTCAATGGAAGAATTTGGTAGTTCTACAGTTGAAATCCTTCCAGGAAAAACTTTGAACATTAACAGAAACTTGGAAAGACCACAACAAGAAGAGTTAACCAAACTTTTGCAAAAGCATTCTACAACATTTGCATGGGAATACACTGACATGAAAGGAATCGATCCTAAGATTTGTATTCATCACATCTATATTGAAGAAAACAACAGACCTATTAGGCAACCACAGAGACGGATGAATCCAAACCTTAGGGAAATTGTGAAAGAAGAACTTCAGAAATTGCTCAAGGTAAACTTCATTTACCCCATTTCAGATAGCCAATGGGTTTCTCCCTTGGTTATAGTGCCCAAAAAGAATGGTAAATGGAGAGTTTGCATTGATTATCGAGAATTGAACAAGGCAACCTTAAAGGATCATTTTCCTCTACCTTTTATTGATCAGGTACTAGATACTTTAGCAGGTAAAAAGTATTTCTCATTCTTGGATGGTTTTAGTGGGTATAATCAAATTCAGGTAGCACCTGAAGATCAAGACAAAACCACATTTACTTGTCCTTGGGGAACTTTTGCCTACCGAGTACTTCCTTTTGGATTGTGAAATGCACCCGCTACATTTCAAAGGGCTGTACTAGGAATCTTTTCAGATCTAATTCATGTTTGTGTAGAGGTTTACATGGACGATTTCACAGTTTATGGTAATACATTTGAAGAAGCTTTGGAAAATTTGGAAAAAGTACTGGTAAGATGTAAGGAAACAAATCTTTCTTTAAGTCATGAAAAGTGTTTTATGATGTTTACTGAAGGGATTGTTTTAGGACATCATATTTCAGGAGATGGGATTAAGGTTGATAGATCCAAAGTTGAAGTCATCTCTAAGTTACCTATTCCAAATTGCCAGAAGGATGTTAGAAGTTTTCTTGGGTTTACTGGGTATTACAGAAGATTTATTGAAAACTTCACTAAAATAGCATCCCCTCTTTTCAAATTGCTTACCAAGGACTGTGAGTTCAAATGGGATCCTGAGTGTCAATCTGCTTTTGAAGCTTTAAAGACTAGAATATCTGAAGCACCCATCTTAAGGGGGCCAAATTGGAAACTCCCTTTCCACATTTCCACTGATGCTTCAGATACAGCTCTAGGCGCTGTTTTGGGACAAAAGGATTTGATCCCTTATGCCATTTATTACACCAGTAAAAATTTGACTCCCACTGAGTTAAATTATACTGTTACAGAAAAAGAGTTCTTAGCTGTGGTACATGCGATTAATAAGTTTAGACACTACATTACCGGCTATGAAACCTTTGTCCATACTGATCACTCTGCCATAAGATATTTAATGAACAAACCTGTCACTAATGGTAGAGTTACAAGATGGCTTTTACTTTTACAAGAATTCAACATTACTGTGTTAGATAGACCTGGAAAGCAAAACACAGTAGCTGATTTCTTGTCTAGAATCCAAAACACTAATGAAGATTCTCCAGTAGAAGATAAGTTTCCAGATGAATACTTGTTTGCAGTGACTACCAAGACTCCTTGGTATGCAGATATGGCTAATTATCTAGTTACAGGGAAGCTACCTCTACACTTATTTCCTAATGAGAAAAGGAAAATCATTCAGGAGAGTTCACATTTTTCTTGGATTTCTAATGAATTGTTCAAAACAGGGCCAGATTGTATAATCAGAAGGTGTGTTCGGGAAGATGAAATGCCTGACATCCTTAAGGCATGTCATGATGAACCATGCGGCGGGCACTTTGCTGACAAGAGGACAGCCTATAAAATCCTTTCTTTAGGATATTATTGGCCTTCTCTCTTTAAAGATGCAAAGCAGTATGTTAGAAGGTGTGACAGCTGCCAAAGAGTTGGGAAACCAACTCCTTCAAATGAAATGCCTCTACAACCTCAGGTATGCATCGAACCCTTTGAGAAATGGGCTCTAGATTTCGTTGGACCAATTAATCCACCATCAAAGCAAAAGAAGTATATACTGGTTTGTACTGATTATGTTACTAAGTGGGTAGAAGCAAAAGCATTGCCTTCTGCCACTGAAAATTCAGTTGTTCAATTTCTTTTTGAGGATATTTTCACTCGTTTTGGTGTCCCAAGGGAAATTGTGACAGATCAGGGCAGCCAGTTTACATCTAAATTGATGGAGAAGCTGATGGAGGAATATAAGATCAAGCACAGAACATCTACTCCATACCATCCACAATCAAATGGCCAAGTGGAATCTACCAATAAAGTTCTTGAAGGCATTATCACCAAGACTGTTCATCTTCATAGAAGAGATTGGGCGGAAAGGCTCCCTGAAGCCTTATGGGCCTATAGAACTACATGGAAGAACACAACAGGACATTCTCCCTAAGAACTTGTTTATGGGAAGGAAGTCCTACTTCCTATTGAGTTCCAAATCAAGACCTTCAAGATGGCAGTCCAGTTGGGAATGAGCCTCTCAGAAGCCCAAAAACACAGAATGGACCAACTAAATGAGCTAGATGAAATAAGACAAGATGCAATTCTAAGGACCGATCTAGTTCAGCACCAAAGATCTAAATGGCATGATCGTCATATCAAAGAAAGAAAGTTTCAGAAAGGAGATTGGGCTCTATTGTTTGATTCAAAGTTCAAAGACTTCAAAGGAAAGTTTCAAACTCATTGGCTTGGGCCATATGAGATTGATGAAGTCTTTAGCAATGGAGCAGTTCGAGTGAAAACTATTGATGAATTTCATACTCCTCTTATTGTGAATGGCCATCGCTTGAAGATCTACCAAAAGCCATTCTCAAAAGAAGAGTTTGTCAAATTGTTTAAAGAAGATTCTGCAATCAGGTTGGTGGAGAAGGATTCTTCTCCTCCATCAGCCTAAGCTTTGGTTTTTGAAAAAAAAAAAAAAAGAAAAAAAAAAGAAAAAAAATAATAATAATAATAATAAGTGTATAGGCCTGAAAACCAGTCTCTGATTGGCAGTCCTATGCAGAAAATTTGAGGTGAAAATCAGGGTCACCTGACACCTCATATTTTCTAAAAAAAAAAAAAAAAAACCCTCTTTCTCTCCTTATTTCATCTCATTTCATCATTACAATCATTTCATCCACCATCTCATTCATTTCCACTCCACCTCATTTTTTTCATCCATCCATCCATTCATTACATTTCATTCCATCAATAAAGTCATTTTTTTAGATAGCTAAAGTTGTTTTTGTGCAGCCGGAGGGCACCACTGCAGTTTCCGCAGCTGTCTGGCAATTCTGCAGCCATTCAGCCATTCCGCAGCCCTCTGCACCTGCATAAAAAAAAAACACAGTCTGTTTGAAAAAAAATTTACAGTTCAGAAGTCATCAACAATAAGTGAAAAAGAGTCATGCAACAGCAATAAATCAACGAAGGGTTAGTGGCAAATGATCAAAGGCAATCCAAGCGCGGATATGAGGTATGATCTAAATCCTAAACTTACGGTTATCTCATTTTGCAAAGTTTCTGGGTTATGTTTTTTGCCACTTAATGTAATGATTACCAGTTTTTCCCATCATGCGACCATAAATCCATGTATCCCTTAAATCTATCAGTCCTTGATCATCATGATTTTGAAATTCAATTGTGGTTGTTCTTCCATTAAGGTTTCATACCTAAGTGACGTAGCCTACTGTACTACATCTCTCTATGACATAATTCCGCAGCCAAGTCTAAATCTATGACCGAAACCTAAGGACCTAACCGTTTCTACTCATCATTTCATAACCCTTCTACGCTCCTACGCTCATATCATTCCATTCACGTTGTTTCATTTCCACCATTCCCTTATTCCGCTGTGCTCATTACGCTGCTACCATTAGCCATACTCTGTTTTACTCCTTCCTCTCTGCTAATTCTGATTACCAGTGAAAGTAGGTTATGGCTGTTATATTAGCACCGTAAATCCACTGTATCAAGAGCCGTAAATCCACTGTATCAAGGCCGTAAATCCCCTGTGTTAAGGCCGTAAATCCACTGTGTCAAGGCCGTAAATTTACTGTGTTAAGGCCACTGCTGAAGCCGTGTAACCTCCTTGTACAAAAAGTTCTAGAACAGAGCTGTAAATTCACTGTGTTGAGGCCACTGTTGAAGCCGTGCAACCTTTCTTCCAAAAGTTTTAGAACAGAGTAGTAGAGTCAATGGGTAAACTCTTAAGGGCAGAACCAGAGGGTTCAAAATTTCTGGAGGGATATCCTCAAGTTAAAGAAGCGTTACAGAAAGAAAACTGGCTACAATGCATCCAGAAGTTCAGAGGTTACCACAAAGAGGTTACGAAAGCCTTTGCACGTTCCTTTAGAGACAAAGATAATCAAGTGGAGATAGGGGATTTAAAGTTTACAGTCACTGAGAGCAGCATAGCACAAGCTACCTCACTCCCACAAACTGGAGAAAGATGGTTTAAGAACCGGTCAGTATAAGATCAACAGTGGAAGCAAATCTTAAAGAACCCAGGTATGGATACCAGCATCTTTACAAAAGGGATTCCTGTTTCTTATGTCAAGGAAGAATGGACTACTTTACTGTTATTAGTGCAAAAATTCTTCACTTGTGAGGGAAGATTTGGAGTCTTATATGTTTACCATGTGATCCAGATTTAAACAGGAACGCAACAAATTACAGAGATAACCATATACACAAAGATGCAGCGGAAATAATACTTCATTTCATTAATGGAAAATACTGACATATGCTTACAAACAGAAATGGCAATAAACTAGCTAGGGCGATGGTAGCTTATCTCTGAGAAGAGATGTGATGGCTACATGCCTCTGAACTGTATTACAATGAGGCTCGAAGGCCTATTTATTGTTGAGAAACAATGGAAAACCCTTCACATACCGAAACCTAACCCTAGAAGATGAAACGCCAAATTGTGGGCCCCGTTTGGGTAAATTGGTACATCAATTTCCCGGGGTCGTAACTTTGGCATACGATCTCCGTTTGACGCGTACGATAGCTCGTTAGAAAGATCTATCCGAGTACTACCACTTTGGGAGGTAACAATAGGGCTCGGTCGCCCCAGAATTCCAAAAAAACGTCGTTTAGGGCCTCAAAACGGCTCCGGAAGTTCAGGACCCGAAAAACTGCTAAAAATAGTAAACTGTGCTACAATTAAGGAAACTGAAAATGCTGAGAAAGACAATGGTGGGGGTCCAGGTGGACCTGGCAGGTGGCCACCAATATCCACCTGGATCATTCCTCCCCCCTTAGGAAGCAATGGTCCCCATTGCGTTGAGCTCCTCCATGAGATGAGGAAACCTCTGCTGAACTTGTTCCCTGGTGAGCCACTTGCCCTGCTGAAGGAGTTGGCCTGCTTTGACAACTCGATACAGTTGGATATGCTGTTGGCGAGTGTTCTTGATCTGTGTGTCCATGATCCGATCAGTTGCAGCTTGTTCCATGCAATCTGGATTTAATTCTGTGGGTTTGAGCTGTTCTGCAATGTCGGATGTGTCTAGCAATGGTGGAAAGTATGGCCGAAGGCGGTCCACATTGAACACTGGGTGCAGGCCAAGGAATGGGGGAATGCTGAGCTCAAATGCATTGTCTCCCATAGCCTTAGTAATGGTGTAAGGACCATATCGAAGTGGTCTCAATTTCCGATAGGCTCCAGTAAGGCGTTCCTTTTGCAAATGCAACCAGACTTTGTCGCCCACCTGAAACTTGTGTGGCACCCGGTGTTGATCATGTCGCTGCTTGTACTTGGCATTTGATTTCTCAAGAATGTCATGGACCTGCTGGCGAATATGTTGGATGCGCTCAATGAAGCTGGTGGCCTTATCTGTTTCGGACTGGACATGAGCTGAATTCATGTGAGTAGCTGCAAGTGGCATGGCCACATCAATGGGGCATAGTGGCTGGAATCCTAAACCCACCTGAAAAGGGCTATGGCCAGTGGAGCTGTGAAGAGCTCGGTTGTAGCTGTGCTGAACATAGGGGAGGCTCTCGTCCCATGTGCGTGGATGCTTTGAGTTATACATGCGCAGAATGTGCACAATCATCCTGTTGACAACCTCTGTCTGGCCATCAGTTTGAGGATGGAAGGCTGTGGACTTCGTGAGTTTGGTGTCCAGCATTGACCAGAGACTGGACCAAAATGTGCTGAGAAACCGACTGTCCCGATCTGAGATGATAGACTGTGGGATCCCAAAGTGCACCCACACTCGTTCAAAGAAGAGTTTAGCAGTGGCTTCTGCTGTGATATTCTTCTTGCAGGCCATCATAATGGCCATCTTTGAGAACCTGTCGACGACCACAAAAACACAGTCATTTCCATGCTTAGTGGAAGGAAGGCCTGACATGTAATCCATGGAGATGGATTCCCAAGGTCGACTAGGGGTAGGCAACGGGGTATAGAGGCCTTGCTTCTTAATGGTCGGTTTGGCAATGGCACAGGCAGTACATGATCGGATGTACTTCCCAACATCCTGTCGAAGATTCGGCCAATAGAAATAGTTTTGCAGTACTGCCACTGTTTTCTCGACCCCGAAATGCCCAGCAGCCCGACTGTAGTGTGCTTCCCAAATCATCTTGGCACGCTCGCTTGAAGGAACACAAAGGTGACCGAGGTGGCATAATAGGGCATCCTGGAGGTGAAAATCTGCAACCTGCCGACCCTCCAAGAGTGTCTGGTATGTGTGGCCGAATTCTGGGTCGCTTTTGTAGAGAAGTGGCCAATCAGAAGTCTCGTGCCCGCAAGAGTTGAGCACGGTGGTTAGCGCCATGATCGGTGGTCGACTGAGGCAATCTGCAACATTATTGGTGCTGCCCTTTTTATACTTGATATTCAAGTGAAACTGTTGCAGGTATGTAGACCACTTCTGATGGCGATCATTCTGCAATTTCCCTTGGGTCTGTATGAATTGCAGAGGTCGGTGGTCTGTGTGGATGACCGTTTCCTTCCCCAAAATGTAATGCTTCCATTGTCGGCAGGCCTGTACAATGGAATACATCTCTTTATCATAAGTGGGGTACTTCCGGACTGTGTCTGAAAGTGTTTCACTGTGATATGCCACTGGATGTCCATGTTGAGTAAGGACTGCCCCAATAGCATAGTCAGAGGCATCTGTCTCGACCTCAAATGGTTGTTGTAAATCTGGTAACGCGAGCACTGGTGCCGTGCAGAGGCGATCCTTCAACTCCCTGAATGCCTTCTGTTGAGATTCAGACCAAAAGAATTTTGCTTTCGCCCCGCCCTTGGTGACTTGACTCAAGGGCCAAGAAATATGAGAAAATCCCAACACAAACCTGCGGTAGAAGTTGGCAAGACCTAGAAAGCTGCGGAGCTCTGTTAGAGTGGTTGGAGAGGGCCAATCCCGAATGACTTGGACCTTGGCTGGATCGACATGCACCCCCTGTTCATCAATGATGTATCCCAGATACTGGACCTCGGTCATGCCAAAAGTGCATTTCTCCAAATTGGCACATAGCTTGTGTTGCCGCAGTGTTTGGAGAACCTGTCGGATGTGGTGGAGGTGCTCTTCCCAACTCTGGCTGAAGATCAGAATGTCATCCAAGTATACTACTACAAAGGAGTTGGTGAATGGCCGCAAGATGTCATCCATTAGCCTCATAAAGGTTGCAGGAGCATTCGTCAATCCGAAAGGCATGACCAACCATTCGAAGAGGCCCTCCTTGGATTTGAAGGCAGTCTTCCACACATCTGAGGGTTCAATTGGTACCTGGTGATATCCTGACTTCAGATCGATCTTGCTGAAATATTTCGCCCCCTTTAGTTGGTCTAGGAGGTCATCAATCCGCGGGATCGGGTACCTATTACGGACAGTGATCTTGTTCAGCGCCCGATAGTCAATACAGAGTCTCCACGTCCCATCCTTCTTCTGTACCAACACTATCGGGCTCCCACAGGGCGAAGAACTCGGACGGATGTGACCTTTCTGTAGGAGCTCCTGAATCTGCCTCTTGATTTCATTGTTCTCCAGAACGGAGCGCCGATAAATTGGTCCATTGGGTAGCGGCGCACCTGGGGTCAGATCAATGGAGTGCTTGACTTGACAGTGCAGAGGAACCCCTGCCGGGGAGGTGAAGATGTCTTTGTACTCCTCCACAATCTTGTCCATTTGTAGCTGCCGTGCAGAGGGACCTCGTTTGGAGGCCGCGGCCACTGTCTTCTTCTTCCCTTGAGGGCGTATCATCAGGAAAACAAATTTCCTGGTTTTGGAAATGATCTTACTGCATTGTTTTGCAGTAATCAAAGAGATGGCGGCAGGTGGTGGTACCTCTGGTATCCTGAACAACTTATTTCCCAATGTAATAATAACAGCACGGGGCCTTGATTCATACACAGCATGTCGCTTCCACAAGTATGGTTGTCCTAGTAATACATCACAAACTTCAAGGGGAGCAATGTCACACAATACCTCATCCGTGAAGGGCTTGATGTTGTATGGAAGGCGACACTGCTGGCTCACGCGAAGATCTCGCCCTTGGTAAAGCCACCCAATGGTGTATGGTTGTGGATGTGCTGTGGTCGGTAAGCCCAACCGCTTCACGACCTCTGCCGAAATGAGGTTCTTTTGACTCCCGCTATCAACAATGAACTGTATCGGGGAGCCCTTGACCCACATCTGGGAGTGGAAGAGACGCTCCTCCTCCTCTGGATCTTCGGGTTCATTTTTCTGGATCTTTGCGGTAGCAACAGTGGCGCTGGGATCCGCATCAATGATCTGCTTCCCTTTTTCATACCCCTTATCGGGTTCTGACTCAGAGTCGGAACATGCATCTGATTCTGAAACCTTTAGCTCAGCCACCAGTGACTGTTTGGCCCGACACTCACTTGTGTTGTGAGTGGAGCTCTTATGGAACTCGCACCATTTTCCAGTGTCCTTTCTCGGCTTCGCGGCGTTGCTCTTTGCTTGCAGCTTCAGCTGGTTGTCTTGGGCTGTCCCGCCTTGGCTTTGTCCTTTGTTCTGTGGTTTAGGGGCACCTTTCCCCTGCTTTGGATTCGCAGATCCAAAGTCTCGCTTCTTTTGTTTAAACTTCTGCTCGACTTTGACGGCATACCGGTATGCTGCGCCGAGCGAGGGGATGTTTAGGAACTGTATTTCTTCCTGGATGTACTTGTGCAGGCAGCCACGGTATTTGAGTATCAAATGTTGCTCCGAATCCTTGATACCCAACTTTGTGCGAAGGGTATGGAAAAGATTGGTGAACTCCGGCACATCTTGGTCCCTTCCCTGCCGCAGCGTGGTCCACTTTATGTATTCATCCTCATAGCTTCCGACAGGGTAGTACTGCTCCTTGATGGCATCCCGGAACGAATCCCAGGTGGGTGCGGCTGAAAATAGTGAGCCAGTACTTTCATCCTTCTGCTCGCAGTAGGTTTCCCACCAGTCCTTGACGTGGGGGGCTGCTTTGAGAAGAGCAAAAACAATCTTTTCCCGACTCGAAAATTCATGAACAGAAAAATAACCCTCTAGCAGATTTAACCATTTATCTACGGCATCGGCGTCTATCTGACCCTCGAATATGGGGATTTCAAAATTAACTTGTACCTTAAAGGGTGTGGCGTTTCCAGAGGAGCTGCTGGAAGCCGATGCGCCGCTTCTGGGTAGCCGCTGAAGGATCTGCGCAAAGTTGTCCATCATCGCGTTCCGTTGTCGCTCGAGCGCTTCTTCGAGCAAGATTTTGATGGGATCTCCTGCCCCCTCGTCTTTCTTCTCGTCCGCCATGGGAGGCCGTCGGGATTTGCGAGGCTGGTCTTGCAAAGGTTCAACCAGTTCAAGCCCTAACTCCTTATATCCCGACCTTGTTGGGGACATGCAAAGAAAAACAGAGAAAAAGCAGACCGCTCTGATACCACTGATCCAGATTTAAACAGGAACGCAACAAATTACAGAGATAACCATATACACAAAGATGCAGCGGAAATAATACTTCATTTCATTAATGGAAAATACTGACATATGCTTACAAACAGAAATGGCAATAAACTAGCTAGGGCGATGGTAGCTTATCTCTGAGAAGAGATGTGATGGCTACATGCCTCTGAACTGTATTACAATGAGGCTCGAAGGCCTATTTATTGTTGAGAAACAATGGAAAACCCTTCACATACCGAAACCTAACCCTAGAAGATGAAACGCCAAATTGTGGGCCCCGTTTGGGTAAATTGGTACATCAATTTCCCGGGGTCGTAACTTTGGCATACGATCTCCGTTTGACGCGTACGATAGCTCGTTAGAAAGATCTATCCGAGTACTACCACTTTGGGAGGTAACAATAGGGCTCGGTCGCCCCAGAATTCCAAAAAAACGTCGTTTAGGGCCTCAAAACGGCTCCGGAAGTTCAGGACCCGAAAAACTGCTAAAAATAGTAAACTGTGCTACAATTAAGGAAACTGAAAATGCTGAGAAAGACAATGGTGGGGGTCCAGGTGGACCTGGCAGGTGGCCACCAATATCCACCTGGATCACCATGCCAAGGTCATGATGCACTTCTTAGGAGATGATATTAACCTTCCATACTTTCTACTCTCAAGTCTTAAGAAAATGTGTTCAATTGCCCAAAGGAACCCAAGAAATATTGAATCACATCTATGTCATCATGGTCTTGTTAAAATGCTAGTTGAGGAACAGTTAAAATCAAAAAGAGACACATGGGAGAGGTTTCTTATAAGAAATCATTTTCAAGAAATAGGAGAAACTTCTGGTGGCTCCCCTCAAGTACTTAAAAGGAGTAGGAGAAAAAGAGGAGAGGGAGTTAACCCAGAAATTATTGCCCAAGCAGAAACTACTGTTCCTGAAACTACTGTCCTTGAAACAACTATCCAAGAAGAAACTATCCAAGAACAGTTTGATGAGGAAATTGATATACATCATTCTGAACAGGAAATTGATCCTGGACTTACTGAAGTTGATGACCAAACATCTCAAGGAATTATCACAGAAACCCTTTCAGAACTTGCCCAAGAAGTTGCTCAAAAGAGAAAAGAGAGTAGGAAGAAACAAAAGAAAGATAAAGGCAAAGCTGTAGTCCAAGAAACCTATCTCACTCCTGAGAATTCTAGTGAAGAAGACACTCAGCCCTTAGCACAAAGAATGGCCAAACTCCATGAGACTGCCCTTTCCAAGAAGGTGGAAAAACAAAAGCAAAAGGCACAAAAAGAAAAACAGAGCATCACCACCGTGAGAAGGAGCAGAAGGATACAAGATAAAGTGGGGGCCACAAAGGGTAAAAAGTCACTCATCATTGATTTGAGCACACCTGAAAAGGTTGCTAAAAAACTTGACTTTGAGAAAATCCCTTCACACGCTAGGTATGTTGAGACTAGTCCTCCACGTGAGGAAAGTCCTTTTGAGCATGAACCTGAATATGAACATGGATCCGAATTTGAGTATGAACCTAGTCCAAAGAAGTCACCAGAGGTTGACCCAGATCAGCAGAAGGTTTATAATTACCTGGAGACGTTGGAACAAGCAGCTGCTGGCCCAAGCAATGTTCAACCTTTGGAGCAGCAAGTTCACTCCCTAAAACAGGAAATTTTTGAGATTGAGGTTCTAAATCGCCATATCATGCAAGAAAATGAAAAATTGAAAGAGCAAGCTAAAGTGGATAAGATGATTCATGATAACACCATGCTACATCTGGGCCTGTGGCAAAGGAATAACACAAAGTTAAGGAAGAAATGCAAAAAGCTAAGTAGAGCCTTGATCAATCTAAAGTTCAGATGCTTGGTAAAGAAACCAAGAGTCAATGTAACCACACAGAGGAAGAAAAGAAGATTAGATGTCTTAGTAGAGGCATCTCAGCAGGTTGATTAAGCAGTGTTTTTGCATGAGGACATGCAATGCCCTCGTAGTGGGGGTATGTAGAGCCTCTAACTTACACCTCATCATCCATTATTACCTACTGTTTTTCATCATTTACCCCTCTCTTTTGCCTCATTTTCATTGTAAACCTACCCAGATCATTACATTAGATGTCATTAAGCATGATCAAGTGAGCTTTGCTAATGTGTGACTGTTTTGTTTAGATTTTGACATATTTGCAGAGATTCCGCAGCTGTCTAGCAATTCCGCAGCCATTCAGCGATTCTGCAGCCATCTGATGATTCCGCAGCCTTTTTGTTAATCTCAAGGTTCCACGTGTCATTTTGCAAAACGAGCCACATGGGCACGTAGGAATAAAGGTGCTCGAGGTTCCTGTGCTATTAGTTCGGCTAGCCACATCATCTACACCTCCGGTCAACGAGGGTCAAGCCACGGTCAACAAAGGCAGCTTAACGGTGATGCGTAAGCTGTTGGGTCACGTCAGTGCAAACGGTGATTTGTATGTGTTACGCAGGTTGTGGGGGACATAATCCAACTCTGGATTCAATGCCCATAACGACCAGAACCTCCAGCTCATCCACGAGGCTTATGACGTGTTATTGAACCTTAATTACGCATGACAGTTAGTTTATTTTTCAGTTTTAGCTTTACGCATTAGGCCATCTTTCAGATGCCTATAAAAACTTGCGTCTGCGTACGCTTAATGTTACTTTTTAGCTGCTGTAGTTTATGAACTTGATATAATTTTAGTGCATTTCTAGACTCTGTTTTTATAGTGCTGTTCTAGCACTCTTGACTGTGTATTTCTGCATATGGAGTAATAGAAAAACAGTGCTGTGTTGACGTTTTCAAGCATCTAAGTCTTCTGTGGGTTTTATGGATGGAGGGCCCCCGTTCATGACAGCCCTTGTATAGTATTTCATGTTTATATTTTTGCAATTTCCTTATTTTACATTCAGCATTTCCTTTTCTTGAAATATGTACAGCTTGATTTCTTTTCATTGCTATTTCATTTGCAGCCTTTACTTTGACTGATCAGATTTGTTTCTCTGCAGGTTTTTAACCCGGGATTGTGTGTGTGCTTGTGTATTTGCTTTATATCTAGTGGTAGTTGCAGTTGTCATATTCATAGTGCTGCCCTTTTACTCTGTTTTCTAGTTATCTTTTAGATTAATTTCACAAGTTGTATGCTAACTGATTAATGGTCTCTTTATCATGAATTGTTTATTTTTAAGAGAGCAGAATACTAATGAATTACAGCTTGTTTTGAAGTAGTCTTGGCTTATAGCACTAACTCTTTTTCCACTTGTTACACATAACCATGTATGTAGGAAGCAGTATGATGGAAAAAGGCATAGTAGTGTTATAATTTGTCATTTAGAGTTTTATCATTTCTTAGATTTGTCTTTAGCTACTTCCTAATCGTGTTTTACACAGTACTATGTGTTAGAAGCAGAGAGTTAGGAAGAGATAAACATTATCATTGGTCTTTGAAGTGATTTTCTTATTTTCTTTATTTGCAGCAACATGAGTAGTGACTAATGCCATTAGAAAGTGGTTCTTTGCTTTCAATTCATTTCAAGTTATTTATTTCTTTTAAGTTCTTTTCCTTTACAAATTCAGCAAGTAGTTAGAAACCACCAATCACACACTCTCACTCATCTAGAATTCACCTTACACACACTTTCACTCATCTGTTTATAATCATCACTCCATCTTAGGAAGATAAATTAACCAAAAACAACACCCCAAACGACAAAAAGCTCTAAGAGGTTGCTTAAGTACATATAGTACACCTTCACTTCATCAGCTTACGAGCCCCGGGTTGACAATTAATGATATCAATTTAGGAACACTAAATTGACTAAACAGGGAGGAGGAGTCCCCCCCACACCCCCCCGTGTGGAGGGGTGAACAAACTTCCTAGGGTATACATCCGACTGAAACAAAGACCTCTAAACAATCATGCTCCATACTCAACAATCTCCCACTTGGAGAATGATTGTAGCAACTCCACCGCTGCTTCATTTGTTGGAAAATGACTCCTCTTTAGACCTGGCTATTTCTCATCTTCATCATCATCCTTTAAGACCAATTGAAACTGAGTATATTCTCAGTTTCTCCCTGGTTACAACTTTTGTTAGCATATCTGCAGGATTCTGGCTAGTGTGTATCTTTTCCAGCTTCAACTCTCCATCTTCCAACACTGATCATATGAAATGGTACTTGAGTTGTATGTGTTTAGTCCTGGAATGAAATGCTGAGTTCTTTGTAAGATGAATGGCACTTTGGCTATCACTGTATAACGTGCCCATATCATGCTCCTTACCCAATTCACCCATAAACCTTTGTAACCAAATCATTTCTTTACTAGCCTTTGTAGCAGCAACATATGCTGCTTCTGTTGTTGAAAGTGCAACAACACTTTGGATTTTTGAAACCCAACTAACAGTTGTTCCACCTACAGTAAATACATATCATGTAGTACTCCTCCTATTATCTATGTCACCTACCATATCTGCATCAACATATCCCTATAGAGAAATGTTTGAACCACCAAAGCATAATGCTTGATTTGTGGTACCTTTCAAATATCTGAGAATCCATTTCACTGCCATCCAATGTTCCTTTCCTGGATTGTTCATGTACCTGCTTACAACTCCCATTGCATGTGCAATATCAGGCCTTGTGCATACCATTACATACATTAAGCTTCCAACTGTTGATGCATATGGAACTTTAGACATATAATCCATGTCTTCTTGGGTTTTTGGGCACATTTCCTTACTAAGTTTGAAATGGTTAGCAAAAGGTGTATTAACTGGTTTTTCATTGTGCATATTAAATCTTTTCAACACCTTTTGTATGTACTCATTCTGAGACAATGTTAATTTACGATTTTTCCTGTCTCTTGTTATTCTCATACCAAGGATTTGTTTTGTAGCTCCCAAATCCTTCATTGCAAATAAATTTGCCAATCTTCTTTTGAGAACATTTATTTCCTACATGTTAGACCCTGCAACAAGCATGTCATCTACATACAATAACAATATAATATAGCTGCCATCATTTTTCTTTTTTAGATAAACACAATGATCAAAGTGACATCTAGTATAACCTTGTTCAGACATAAACTTGTCAAATTTTAGGTACCACTGCCTTGGAGCCTGTTTTAAGCCATACAGACTCTTCTTCAACCTGCACACTAGTTTCTCCTTCCCTTTCACTTCATATCCTTCTGGCTACTGCATATATATCTCTTCCTCCAAATCCCCATGGAGAAATGTTGTCTTTACATCTAACTGCTCAAGATGCAAATCTTCAACTGCTACTAGACTTAAAATAGTTCTGATTGAAGTCATTTTAACAACGGGAGAAAATATTTCATCAAAATCAATACCTTTCTTCTGTGCAAACCCCTTGACCACAAGTCTAGCTTTGTACCTATGTTTTCCTCCATCTTCTTCCTTCAGCCCGTAAACCCATTTATTCTTCAATGTAGTTTTTCCTGCAGACAACCTGACTAAGTCCCAAGTCTGGTTATGCATTAAGGAGTCCATCTCTTCTTCCATGGCTACCTCCCACTTCTTCATTCTTTCAACCTACATTGCTTCTTCATAACATTCGAGTTCAGCAGAATCAGTCAACAATAAATAATATAATGAAGGAGAGTATCATTTAGGGGGTCTACTTATCCTGGTAGATCTTATAACACCACTTTCAGGTGTTTGGGGTGCCTGTTGTTGTTGTGGTGGTTGTTCTTGTTGTGGTTGTTGATTATGATTATTTTCAGACACCTTTACTTTTTTAGTGATTTCATCAAAAGCTGTGTATTCCTTGTTTTCTTTTTCCTATTTCTTTTCCTGCAACTGATTCTTATACAAGACCTTTTCATTGAATATTACATCTCTGCTTCTAATGATTTTGTGATTTTCATAATCATAGAAGCGATAACCAAAATAATTAACACCATATCCAATAAAGGTACATTTATTTGACTTTGCCTCAAGCTTTGTTCTATTTTCTTTATCAATATGGACAAAGGCCTCACAACCAAAAGGCTTTAAAAAGGAGTAGTTTACCTTTTTTCCTATCCATGCTTCCTCTGGAACACCACCATCCAAGGAACTTGAAGGCCTTTTGTTTATTAGATAAACAGTAGTATCTACAGCATCAGCCCAAAACTGTAAAGGCAATCCTGCATGCAATCTCATGCACCTTGCACGCTCCATGATTGTTCTGTTCATCCTTTCTGACACACAATTTTCTTGTGGTGTTCTTGGAACTGTCTTATGTCTGTGAATTCCATGCTATGAACAGTACCTATCAAACTCTTTGCTGCAATATTCACCTCCATTATCTGATCTAAGACACTTCATTTTATTTCCTATCTCAATCTCAACCAAAGCTTTCCATTTCTTGAAAGTTTCAAATACATCATATTTATTCTTAATACAATAAATCCAAGTTTTTCTAGTTGCATCATCAATAAAAGTAACATTATAACGAGAGCCACCAAGAGATGATACCTGAGCAGGTCGCCATACATCTGTATGCACAAGCTCTAATTTTTCTCTCTTCTTTTCTTTCCCAACTCTGAGAAATCTAACTCTCTTCTGTTTTCCATAAATGCAATTCTCACAGAAGTCCAAATCAACATTCTTCAAACTCGGCAACAAATCCCTTGAGTGAAGAATCTTCATCCCTTTTTCACTCATGTGTTCGAGCCTATGATGCCATAATGCTACATCTGCTCCTTTGGAAGTTAAAGCATTAACAGAGTTAGAAATACCATTGCATAAATACAACATACTAACCTTTTCACCTTTTGCTATTACCAGGGCTCCTTTGGTGACCTTCCAAGCTTTATCTATGAAAGTTGTCACACAACCTTCATCGCCTAACTACCCTGTTGAAATCAGATTTTTCTTTAGATCTGGAACATGCCTTACCTCCTTTAGTAGTTATTGGTTTCCATTATGTTGTTTTACAAGAACCTTACCCATCCCAAAAATTTTACAGGGTTTATCATCACCCAAACAAACTTGTCCAAAGTCTCCTTGAACATAGTCATGAAAGTATTTCTTATCAGGTGTGGCATGGAATGAGGCCCCTGAATCTACCACCCAAGAAAGAATCAAAGCATATTGTAACACCTCACCTGTCACATTTGCTTCATGATTGTTTTCTTGTTGTGCATCTCCTTCTTTTCCCTTCCGAGATCTACAGTCTTTCTTTAGGTGTCCTTTCTTTCCCCATTTCCAGCACACTATCCCTGATCTGGACTTGGCTCTGCCTTTCCTTGATTTACTGCGATATCCTGAGCTCTTTCCTCTTTCCATTTTTCTTCCCCTATACTCTGCACTCAAAGCATTACCCGATGTCTCACCAGAGCTTTTCTGTCGCATTTCCTCGCTAAGGATAGCACCGACCACATCATCAAACTTTAAAGTACTAGATCTAGAAACAGAGTTACTAATGGCCATTACTAAACCATTCCAACTTTCTAGTAATGAGCACAAGAATAACAGAGCTCTAACTTCATCATTAAAGTTTACCCCTACAGAACATAAGTGACTTGTAACAGTATTAAAATCATTTAAATGGTCTGCAACAGATCCACCTTTCGACATATTCATATTAAATAACTGTTTCATAAGAAATACCTTGTTTGAGGCCGAGGGTCTTTCATATAGTTTCTCCAACACCTTAATCAAACCCTCTGTCATTGTTTCCTTCAAAATTTTGAAGGCAACTAACGCTGCAAGGCACAACCATACTGCTCCAAGTGCCTTTCTATTTAGAAGGTTCCATTCTTCATTTATCATACCCGTTGGCATCTTTGTTTTTCTGCCCAATTGTAGGTATACATCTTTCTGATATAGATAATCTTCCATCTGCATCTTCCACAGCGAGACGTTTTTGCCATTAAATTTCTCGACCTAAACTTACCATATTCTGCCATTGCTCCTACTTGAACCAGGAACCCTTCCTTCCTGCAAGTTTATCAGCCAAATAGACCTTCGGCTCTGATACCAGTTGTTAGAAATTATATATTACGAAGCAATGGAGCACATAAAATATTGCAAAAATATAAACACATAAAACACATAAAACAAGAGAGACATAAATATACGTGGTTCACCCAGTTTGGGCTACGTCCACCCCGAACAGCCAGTCCTTCCTTTCTATTATCCAGCAAAATCAAGAGACACAACCTACAACAGATCCGCTGTAATATCCTTTGTTTTCTCTCACAGTCTCACCTCTCTGTTTCTCGCTCGGAGAATACAAATCTATTACACAGCCTCAAATACAATGCCCTCATACAAAGAGAGGGGTTGCCTTCTACGGCAAAAAACCCTAAACTAAACATAACTTCTACCGTCAGATCATCTGCCTAATGAACTGCCCAGATTGACTAGAAATTACTATATTTTTACAAGGCAAATTTACATCTGTTTTTAGCTTCAAGGACACTGCCATCGAAACCCCCACCAAGGGACCGCTGGCCCCCGGACCCCCCAAACCCCCGCGGGGGGGAGAAGTCCCACCCACACCCCCCCACATGGAGGGGTGTACAAACTTCCTGGGGTATACATCCAACTGAAACAAATACCTCTAAACAATCATGCTCCATACTCAACAGATAAGAGTGGTTTCCACATGCTACGTGTCGCCCAGGGAGGCTAATCGCATAAAATTTTAGAAAACTACTTACAGATTTGAGGATGCGCAATAAACAACTTACCACCCTCTAAACCCGCTCCGTCATTTTTTCACATAGTCTTCTCCCACTTTAATCTCCACCGTCGATCTGTCTCTTGATCTGACAGCTATCGCTTCACCTGATCACCAACTAGCTTGGCCGATCTCCACCGTTGATAAACCCCGCCTAATCCAATGATTGTCGCGTAATATCGTGTAGAAACTTGCACAACCATTATTCGGCTGACAACATGCGATAAAAGTGTTTTCTCGTGCTACGTGTCGCTCGGTAAGGCTAATCGTGTGAAATCTAAAAATACAGCTTATGGTTTTGAGGGCACGCAAAATACAGCTTACCACCTTTGCAAACCCGCTACCATTTCCACATGTTTCTTTTGCCTGTGACCTAATCTCCGCTATTCATCTGTCGATTAATCTTGTCTGTCCATCTCTTGACTTAGCCTCCATGCTATAATCTCAGTCGTCCATATCCTGTTACCCTTGTTCGTTCATTTATTCACGTACCCTCCTATGATCCGATCTCAGCCATTCATTTACCTTTCACCCGCCTGATCCAATAGCTCTTATGCATTGTTGCTCATTATATCCTCTTTTGACCAATTTTGATCTCCGATTGCTCTTCTGCTTAAACACAAAATTAGCTTAGTTCCCTTTGCTTACCCCTTAGTCTAGTTTTGATGCTTTTACTTTTGTAACTTAGAGAATTAGCATTAGATTAGTGATTCATCTAGTAATTCTGCTTAGCATAGTTGTTTAATTGTTTAGCTAGGGCCTAGTGTGAGTTTAGCATTACATTATTGATTTCTTCATTACTGCAGTAGAGTAGCTCTCCCTTAGAATAGATTTTCTCTTCTTCCATCAAAATCAAGCTTCTTCTGACCCTATAGAAGTCTGGCTTGGAACTCCTGGGGTCTCTTGCCAGATGAGCAATGACAACAGGAAATACCTTCACTTCTACTTGTGCATATAGCATTGTCACCTCCAATTTTGTACGAACCCTGGGTTGATAAGTAAAGCCAGTAGCCCTAGTAGTTGCAGCATTCTTTCTACAATACCTAGGCTCATCAACTTTCACTGAGTCGAGTGCCAAAAAATCTAACACTATGAACAAAGGTAACATAAATTATTGTAGTGAGAGGTAAATTTTACCCCATTGTAAGGAAGGTGTGCAATGTATGTGCCTAATATTCAGCTAAGTCCTAACATGTGATATTTCTAAAAAAAAAATCAAGATCAACCCTAAATAAAAAATAAAATGCATATACATAAACACCCACTTGGGATCCTTTAAGCACCAAGAGATTTGCACCAACATCTATTAACATTAACTGCAGAGAGCCTATGAATCAATTTTCATCTTTTAGTTTCCTAGTTTTAACTTTTAGTTAGTAAGGAAAATCATAAAATCGACCTGTTTATATCTTTGGAGGAACAAGATTGCCTAACCTTAACAAAGAATTTGGCACCAGCTGATATAGTACTAGTTTAGATGTACTTTTATATGTGCATTAATTATTGCATAACATGTTCAAAATTAGTTGGCCTTATCCTTGAAGCCACCCAACAATAAATCTGTGTTATGGGTAAGAATCCATTCATAATGTAGCTTAATCAAATATCCTATGAAAAATGGCCCTAATAAGGATTTTTAAATATTACCTTGGTTTTGACCCCTAGAATGTGTCAAATTAGATTATGTATAATTTGTAAATGTGTGATTATAATGACTGGAATCAAGCCATGCGAGCTTAAATAAATCACTGGAGTTGAGCCATGTGAGTTTAAATAAATGACCATAAATAATATAAATATGTTGATATGGATTCCTAGTGTGGAGCTTAGGGCTGAGGCCTGATTAACAATTGGGTAAGCATGTAGATGATGTTAATATACTTCTATGGACCTTGTGGTAGGGTTTCCATGGTAAACTGAAGTTATATATGTGGGCCTAATGGTTAAGAGCATGAGCTTTCTTGTAAGAGGTCACAGGTTCAAATCTAGAAGGTGGTAGAGTATATACAACCATGTATTTTTTACGAGTCAAATCATTGCATGAAGGTGGATCCCTTTTCCCACAAACAAAGGTGTCTTATACACCAATTTGGTGTCTCGCTTGGCAGTGACCTTAAATTTAGATTATTATTATTATTATTATTATTATTTTATAATATATAATTGTCTGAGATGACTGCGAGAGAATGGGAGGGGCTATGATTCCATCAGAGGGGAAGAGGAAAGGGGGCCTATGGAAAGTGGTCTTCTATTTCTAAGATTCTTTTCTATCTTGTCTTTTAAATGAATCCATCCACATCCATTGACTTAAGAAATCCGATCACTGAATGCATGAAGAGGTTGGCAGGCAAGTTTGCTCAAGTAGTTATTGGAGCATGTGTTGAGTACAATTGTTATGAGGAAATGCAAGAGTACTTCCTTTTATTGTTAGAAGGAAATTCAACCATCATTCCCCTCTCTCATTATTATTCATTCTATTTTTCTCTCAAGTTCTTGCTTTACATTCCTCTTGCTGCATTCTTCAGGAAGTTGACCAAAATCACAACTGTGAAAGGGAACTTGCAGACCTTGGTTGATAGATAGATGGTTATAAGTGAGCATAGAGGCTAGGAAAGTTAGGGACTCATCATCTATTGTGTATTTGTTGGTCTTGGATCCTTGACAATGAAGTGTTATTTTTGTAGGCTATTTCCAGAAGGCATTGAGTAGATTGGGCTTTTTCTTCTTACATTGATGAGCATTGGAAGGGGAGAATATCATTATAGAGAAGAGAAAGGGAAATATTTCCTTCTGTTGTGTAGGGCAGTGAAAGAGAGTGCCATGGTTGTTTGATTGTTGGATGAGATGTTTGGAGTGCTCTATAGTGAGCAGATTCACTGAGCCATGAGAGAAAATGGGTTGGGTCGAGTGAGCTAGAAGCCTGTAGCTTGGTTGCTTTACCTTGGTGGCTTCATAGCTTGGCATGGGGGTGACGTGTACCTTGGATGCCTATGATTAGGTAGAAATTTTCTTATATGCAACCAGTTTCTTGGAATATCTTCTGATAAAAGATAAATGTTTTATCTCTATATATGAATTTACAATTGAATGTTGTCACTAACATGGAAACATGTGTAATTTTCATGATGTGCATATTATCATGTTTAATTTTGATCAAGGGGCATTTTGTTGCAATGAAATCTTTTGATTCATGCTTGTTTAATTATGCTACATTATTATTTTTGCACTTATGCATGCATTTTATACAATTCTAGGTCTCCATGGGAGACCTTCTCTACTATGTCATGGTGAATGTGTTTGCTGAGGGTTGGAATTTTAATTTCTTGTTTAGTGGCTACCTGTCCTATGGCTACAATTATAGGTGGGGGTGCCACATAATTCCTATTATACTATTTGTAATTATGTAGGTTAAATGAAAAAAATGTAGAGATATTTTTTATTGTGTGGAAGCATTTTATGACTATGGCATTGGGGATTCACAGGTGGGAAACCAAG
This sequence comes from Pinus tabuliformis, assembly GCA_031772625.1. Taxonomy (NCBI): domain Eukaryota; kingdom Viridiplantae; phylum Streptophyta; class Pinopsida; order Pinales; family Pinaceae; genus Pinus; species Pinus tabuliformis. Next base: position 318,030,722 of record CM062806.1, on the reverse strand, counting down.
GAGAAAACACGATAGAGAAATAAGTCACACAAATAGGAAAAACATGATTTATGTGGTAAAACCCTCAAAGAGGGAAACATCCATGGAACAACAAAAAGGTTGTATTAGTGCTTAAGAAAAGAAATGTTACATCTAGTGCAATATTATATTGTCTATCTTGCATTGCAAATTTGCAAGTGACCCTCCATGATCTTTAGATAGAGATCACACACCAATAAGCTTGAATAAAGTGATAAGACATGAATCAATTTTTGTGAATACCAAGAATAATAGCACCCTCACATCGCCTATTAACAAGATAGAATGGTGATCGACAGAGAACTAAGTATGAAAGCACACTAAAAGCACACCTTGACTATAATACATTAGACCAAGTTGGTTTGAAGCAACCCCAGTTGTCTGATATTCAACTTGGGATGGGAGAAGGATTTACAAAATGACGTATAAGGAAGGATGCATTATGCCTATGCCTCTTAATGACAACTTCCTGTGAACCTAACATAGCTTGAATGATGAAGAAACTTGGCTTATGTCAGGGGCTCCATGAAGAGTTCAACATTTTTTGTGTGGTAAAATGTCAAACCAACAACTTGATCATGAATAAGCTGTTGAATGAAGTGCATGTTCTCAATGTGCTTAGTGCCCTTATGCTGAGCTGGATGATGGGCAACCTCAATGGTTAGGTGTGCATGTTAGAAACCAATGGAAAAAAGGATTTATTGAAGACAAACTCAAAAAGGATCTATTGAAGCCAAACTACTTCCTGTTCTTCGTGCACTATTAGATTATATTTAGCTTCAGTCAAAGAAAGAGAGAGCACACAGTTTCTTGCAGGCCTAGTTAATAGGACTTAAACCAAAATTGAATGCATAGCCTGCAGTAGAATCCCAATCATATGGGTCTCCAATCCAATAATTTTTATTGAAAGCAACCAAAACAAGAGAGATCCTTGAAATCAAACTTAGTTATACCTTGGATGCACTGAAGTATCTGCTTTGCTGCTTTCTAGTGGTTATCATGCAGTTCTTGCATATCATGAGAGATTAAATCAACAAAAAGGGAAATGTTTGGACATGTATGAGTTAAGTACAAAAGGATGCCAATCAATTGCCAATACAAAGTGTCATCCATTTGAGATGTGGAACACTTGCAAACAACTTAATTGTGGATTGAAAATGATTGGGATTGATTTACAGTAATCCATGTAAAATTGGTGAAGGAGATCCATAACATACATAGGCTAAGAAAGGAAAATCTCTTCCTTTGTTTGTGAACCATGTAAACCAAGAGAATAATGCATGTGCCCTAAGTATATCATATCAAACTACTTACTAAGACTAGACTCTACTTAGCTAATCAAATGAGGATCACTATTAGTGAAAATGAGATCATCAACATACAAAACAAGAATCAAAATTCCATCACCCACCTGTCACTTTTAAACATAAAAAAAAAAAAAAAAAAAAAAAAAAAAAAAAAAAAAAAAAAACCACCCTACTGAAGATGGGCTTGTGGTTGGAATGAAAACAAACCTTGACCGTAGACACTGGAAACATGCACCATGTCAGACCATAGTGCCCCACATACCTGCCATGTGTTAGCTTTAATTATTTTTTCTATTCTGAAATTTCTTTGGTGCTATTTTCACTCACAAACAAGGAGCTTGCAAACCTTTTTACTACTCTTAGTTATTATAGGATTCTTGTATGTCATTTTTAGTGATGCCATAGAATACACTACAGTTAGTTGTTCATGGAAGCTATAGGGCCAATAATGTTATAAATATTCCACAACATGGTCTAATAAAATGATTACAGACATAATAATGAAAGGCCAAACTAGATCACCAAGTTGCGTCTTTGGGAATATTTTTCATTGGAGCTATTTTGAATCGTTTGATAGTATATTCAAAATCAGTTTTCTCACTTACATGCTGGGACTTGGCATTGCAGAGCGAAAGAAGCAGAAAATTACAGAGTTGAAATCTGAATCAGACAAAGCAGAAGCTTTGGTATGCCAATACTTTAACTATTTTCATTTGCTTATTTATGATGGTTATTTTGGTTTAAAGGTTATGCTGTAAGAAAATATGTGTAATTGCTTATGCATGGATATCTATAACATTTTAAAACTATTATTAAATTTTGTGCAACCAGATCTAGAAAGTAGACCTTGAAGCAAGAAGCTCGCAGCCAAGTCTGAAGGTTACTCTCAAGCCCCGTCTCTATATTGAGATATCAGGTGAAGATTTTATTGATTGTAAACAAGGTCCCCTACCTTAGTTAATGAAAGCTTGTTGCTCTTCACTGAATGGATGAATCCATAAGTGTTGTGTTGTTCCTTAAGAAACCAATTTCCTGGCTGTAGGGAAATTGTGCTTAAGGCATTAATAAAGATTATTTATTGTCACTTATTGTTTATTATATTCCCAAATGAAGGACTTGGAAAACTTGGCCTTAGACTCTTAATAAATGTATGACCTAAACATATCAAAATGCCATTTGTTGCTAAATAGAAATGATGAATGAGGGATGTTTGAAAGGGAATTTAAAGACAATATGTTGATCTCTCACAGGAACTATTATCTCTAACTTAGAGGAATTATGATCATGAGAAATGAATCATAGACAATATGTTGGTCTTTCACAGAAACTACTATCTATAACTTAGAAAGGAAATGAGGACTTTAAGTATAGGAGCGCTATTTAAGGGATTTTACCCTACAGCTTCATTACTACACTTAAAGAGAAGAAAACATTCCATGACACATGATAGTGAAACTTACAAATTAAATGTAGCAACTCCTGGAAACTTCTGGTTGTTTCATTAATCAATGATGTTATCAGGAATACAGTGGCCTCGGTTCTCCAAAATTCCAACCCTTTCTTAGTAAATTTTCCACCTTTTATACATTGTAGAATAGTTATTGATTTCTAAAACCTATCTAACTGCTTTCTAACTATATGAAGTAAAACTACTACAGAATTTACAGAGGGTAAAACACCTCAAAGAACATGAAATAGCAAGAACAAAACTGAATTTAGAAGGAAATGATAACTGTTGGCTTGCCCTGTTGATTTGCTGCCGAATTCCTCTGTAAATGCCTTAATCTGCTTTAATCATAATGTGTTGTGTTAGACTTGTATAATCCTGGGCTTATGCATGTGTTTGATACATTTTAATTAACCAAAACACCCAAAAACCCAACCAATCGCTTTTTTCTTTAAAATTAGCTTTAACACTGATTTTATTTCTACACAGAAAAATTGATGCAAAACACATAAAGTGGAACTGAAGAGGAATTAATCCGATTTAATAAACCTATTAGACCCGCTTGTTTAGCATTGTGTTTACTTCCCATTATGAATCACAATCGGCGTGATAATCCTTTAACTTATGCGTTTTTAGGCTGTATAACTATAGAAATGTTGGAATTATGCGTGATTCTTATGATCTATGTTTTTCTATTGTAAACCTTTTTGTAACAAAAATATATTATCAAAATGCTTTTTCCGCTTATAGTGATCGCAATCGGCACAAGAACCATATATACCCTATATATATAAATGTTATAATGGCTGCGGACCCGACGGAACTATTAATCATAATACATATGATATCGGGTCCAGCCTGTCCATATCGCAATCAGCATAAATATATATATATGTATGTATATATATATATATATCTATATATATATATATATATATATATATATATATATATATATATATATATATATATATATATATGTATATATATATCTATATATATATATATATGTATGTATGTATATGTATATGTATATATATATATATATATATATATATATATATATATATATATATATATATATATATATATATATATATATATATATATATATATATATATAGATATATATAGTTATGTGATAATGCGGACCCGTCGGCTTATAAAACATAACACATGTGTTTCGGATCCGCAATAGCAAGTCGCAATCGGCAGTTTCCAACATCCATAGCTCTGTGTAAGGGTGGACCTGACAGAACTATAAATTGTAATATATATTATATCGGGTCCGGCTTATTCACGTCGCAATCAGCGCTTATTTCTATTTATAATAGAAATATATAAAAATGCGTAGTTATAATGTATATGCAGGACTTTGGATATGGCGGACTCGACGGGACTTAAAACCATGCTGTATATATCTTTCGGATCCGGTCATATATGTTTTAACACTTTTTCCTTCGTAAATTCGACATATCTCTTTATTTCCTTCTTATTTCGATATGCACTTATATATACATATCTCTCCATATATACATATAATTTCATATAACCCTCTATATCCGATTATTTTGCATCTCTTCCTTTAGCGATGCCGATATATAACAAATAAAATATTTCTTTTCTTTTAGACTTTTCGGTAAGGATAAAGGATATAAAGAAGTTTTATAACTCCTGATAGTGATATAACTGATAAAGAAACGTCAAGCCCAATATAAGCTACAACATGCTCCATGGTCTTTTTTCTATTGATAAGTTGGGAAGTGAAAAAACTTGAGGTGCAAGCATCTATAATTTCAAAGTTTCGGAACCAGAATATGATCGACATGCAATAAGCTTCATAATACTCATATCAATGAGTACATTTACATTTTCAAATGCATTACTCCTTTTCATAAATGTAGTAAATTAGTTCTTTAGATCTCCTTTGGTTCAGGAAAAATGATAGAAACGATTTCTTTGAATCCAACGACTACTTCCTTGCCTTTGTTTTGAGATTTCCTTTCATTTCCAAATTTTTCCAAGTAAGCCTTGTTGTATACTTTGGATTCTGTGATAACTTGCATGACGTTTGAAGCATAGTCACCATACAACCTTGTTTGGGCTTGGGGTATGTATTTTTTCACACATTTTCTATATTGTACGTAAACAATATGGTCAACACATGATTTATTGTATTGTATCTAGATTATGTATCTGTATTGAAAGGTACAACCAAAAATATGCCCTATACAAATTCAGGGAAAATATCCCCTAAAATCATTGTAAAAAAAAATAAAAAAGGCCTCAAAAATCTTGATTTAATAGGTCTTTATGGCTTAAAATTTGTATAAGCTTATAGCACATCTTTAATTTTGTCTACTTATTTTTAAATTTTTCTAGCATTTTGGAAAATTCACATGTTTTTCATTTTGTGAGATGTAGACACCTACATCTGGTTGTATGGGATTTGTTTAGGTGCACATTTTTTTTGTATAGCATCAATATCCATATTCAAATTTCATATATTGTAGCCATGATTTGAAATCTCAATTACTTTTGTAAGTCTCAGCCATGCATTCAATTCTCTTCTCCTCATTTGAAGTATTTATTTCTCTCAAGAAGTATGGAACTGAAGGAGACATTGTGTCAAATTTGTTGATGACTAGTTTTTTGTATTAGTTCACAACAACTTCTCCTTCTGTAGAACGGTGGCACCTACTTTTGAAATTTTGTCTCTTGTAACCCATGGTTGCTTCATTTACCACTCAAAACATGACTTGCCAATATAGAGACAAAATACTCTATGACAGAATACCACATGCATGTATGGCAGGGGAAACTCCATTATATGTTTCTTCCCTCCAGCTACAATCAAACATTCTTTCCAAGAGTCTAGAGTTCAATCTCGTCCAGGCTTCCTTGATTGTTCAAGGAACTTGCTACCCCTTTCTTTAACCTATGAGAACATGCTTGTTGCCCCTCCTTTCTTCCATGTCTACCGTGCATTGTCATGCTCCTTTTGATATTTTGCCTCAATCTTTGGGGTGATAGATTACAAAAATCAACCCCATTGTTAGGAATCCAAAGCAAAAGGGCTTTACCCCTTGAGTATGAATCCAAAATTTTCCTTGCACTTAATGCAATTCCATAAGTAGTTTCCACCTTATTTTTTCCTTTTTCTCTATCTTTATGTGACACACTTCCTCAAAGGGGAATCAATGGGAAATTTTTGTTATTTTTTTCACCATCTCCTCTCCCTTCACCACTTCTTCCACCATGATTTCTATGATCATACCCTCCCCAAGATGATGAATGAGATTCCATCATAAGAATATAGGAGAGTAAGAAATAGAACAAATAAGAGTTTTGAGTGTTGTTGTGCTATCAAAAACTCTATTCTGAGTTTCCTTCCTTCAAATTTTCTTGTCGAAGTTGTTTTTCAGTGTTGTTCTACCAAACATGTCCACCCTAAGTTGTTCTCATTTCTTTTATCCAAATCTTCTCTCCAAAGTATGAAACTAAAAAAAGAGATGAATTGGGGTTTCAAGTACTTTTGTAGAGAGCCAAGGGGAAAAAATTGATAAATAGGGGGGCCAACCCTCCTCAAATGCCAGCTGGTGTGGGGAGGTCATGTGGACCCACTCTACCTGTTCCCTCCAAAATCAACAAGGTATTTTACAACTTTATTTTTTATTTTATGCATAAAATGTTTCTCTTGTTGATCAATGCTCTATCCTACAGATTTTGACGTGAATCAATAAATCAACATTTCTAATACAAATTGGAAACCCATTTTCCATCCTAGGATGGTGATTCCAAGGGTGGAAAACTTTCTAGGATTCATTGTGTATTTTAAATATTTCAGCCATTAAAATAATTATTATATTTATGCTTAATATGCCTTGAAATTCTAATCTGTCTAGTAGAAATGGAACTTCTATTATGTATGCTATGATAATATAAGTCACAGATGGAGGTTGGAGCCTGGAAATCAATCTAATATTCTCTCTGAAATATTTCCAAGTAAATAGGTTCTCAAAATTTCATTCTTGAAAGTATATCATGTGGTTGACTATCTCCAAACTAGGTGACATCTTGATCTTATGTTATATCTGCTTTTCTTGAAGTCAAAATTTATGAGACTTGTTCTGCTTATGTTCATAGGTTCGGCTTATGGGTGCAATTCATGATCAATGGAAGAAATTTAAACATGTTGTTCAATATGCAGTGTTTTTATCTTACCATTTAGCCCTTGAGATTTGTTTCCTTGCATATGAAGGTGCCACCTTGCCTGAACTTCCCTTGAAATCACCAATAATTGAGACAGATCTATTTCTGCGATACCCAGTTGTGTTGTTCCTATTCCATAACAAAAAGAGTAGGGAGAAATGGAAACCCTAAAAATGTATAAGACAATGTCAAATGTCTCTTCTTAGTAGATGACCCTTTGATTGATAACAATAAAGGAGAGTCCAAACCACCTCTTACTAGTGGAGGGATCAGGCCACCTATGTTACATGTTACCAGTAAAAATAGTTTTGGTGGAACCAGACGTCTTCAAGAAGAAGTTATTTTTAAGAAATCTTCCATATGAGATACATGTGCTCATGTTACAAGGGTACAATGGGATACATATCCATATGAACAGAGACCTTTGCTTCCAACTACTCCTTCAGGCGATTTATCTAGATTTTCAGCTTCAATAAAGGCATATTCAAATGAAATTATATCTTTTGTGGGTCCAGGTTCATATCGGGCAGTCACTTCATATTTGGAACTTCAAGATAAGGAATCAAAAGATTCAGATCTGCAAATGGTTTCATTGTTTCTGTTTCATCCAAGTTTAATCTTAATTATCAAATAACAACAGAGGATCTATCTAGGAAGGTAGCATGAGAGAATCAAGGAGTAGTAGAAAAGGAAATGAAGTCCAAGGTTTTTCTGGATGAGAAACTTTTAGGGTACAGAAACCAAGAACAGGTTTTCTCTAAAGAAGACTTTCCATGTTCTCCTTTTGATCATCAAAGTATATTGGTTTTGTTATCGAGTCAATATGTGTTTAACCTGACAATATGTGGGTGTTCACAACTCTTTGAGATCAAGTACTATGGCAATTTTGACAAGGCACTAAGAAGGTACCTCCGGGATGATTTGTTTGACCAAGTATATTTTTTCTTCATGTCTATTTCTTCTTATGTTTTTTTCTCTTGCTATCTTGTAGACTATGCATTTACACTGTGATAATTGGCAAATTTTGATGTAACAAATACCCAAAACATGCAAAATTCCCATGTAATGAACCCTCAGAAGCACATGTTCTTTGCTACACATACCGTCAGGGAAACCTCATGATATTGGTAGCATAGGTACCTTTATTGTTGACATTACCTAGTGAACGTGAAGGAAAAATATTGATGTGGCATAGATGCTTAAAATGTGCATGAAATGATGGAGTTCTAGAAGCAACCCGATAAGTAGCCATGTTTGATGTTGCATGGGGTTTATCCTTTGGAAAATTCTTAGAGGTTAGTTTTTCTAATGATGTTGTAGCAAGTAGAGTTGTCAATTTTGGTCAGTGATTACATTGAGGCTGCCTTCTATTTTATGGGTATGCAACTAAATTCAGCTGCTTTATCTTTCACAAGAAGTTTTCATATTATTTTTTTATTGACCTTGATATATATTACATCATTTATGTAACTCATAATTTTTCCAAAGTACCCATAATTGTGTATGATATTTAATGGCTACTCCATACTAATATATTGGACCTATGTTGCTCCCAAATTCAATGTGAGAGGTTTGGTAGTATGATTTCATGTTTCTAATATTCCTCCATCAATGTTTTGTCTCTGCATTTTCCACCTCAAAATTAGAGTTTCATGATCCACATCAACAAGATTGGTTTAGAAAGGAAGCTATAGAGGTACTTTATGATACAGATTGTACATGTCGAGAGATGTTTGCTAATTAATTTATATGCCTATCGTACTTATGGCATAATACCTCCCAGAACCAAACTAATGTGCATTTTGATGAAAATGTACAGGTTGTAGATATAGTGGAAATGTTGTTTAGAGAGGTTTTAAATTTTCTCTGTTAGATAGGACAAAAATTCACTACATCTGGATCCTTTTATTATGGTATTGAGGTTACTGAATCAAGGAGGAAAATTGCATAGATTGAAGGAATGTTGAATAAAGAGATAGTTGAATTTTATGTGTTATTATAAATTTATATAAAATATATTTAGTATAATTTAGGTTGTCTAACATGATATTATGCTAGAATAATATTTCTACTTAATGAATATTTCCATATTTGTTTATAAAAATTTCTTAGTTGAAAATAATTTCTTCACAGATCAATTCATTCTTTTGATGCAATCTATTAAATTCAAACAGGGTTTGTTGTAAGATGCCATCATTAGTGACAAGCAAGTTGGAAGACTTGTTGCTGATATTTCAAAGCTAAACAGTATAAGGTGTCTTCTTCTTTATGAAGCCTATGAATGGGATCATTGTCTTTGCCATTATTCATAACTGTGTCATATATACTCACTGTTTTTTACTTTTTGGCATGCAAATCAGCCTTTTAAAGGCAAATTTTATGTCATCACAACATATTTACATGATTCACAAGGTGAGAAATCAATCTTTAGTGTAATTGCATATTTTAGGTTTTATAATTATAGGTCATTTATAGGTTGTAATTGTCTTCAAAGTTTCACTTCTAATTGAGTATTCAACTGAACATATTGAGTATATTATACCTAACTATTTTTCCTTCCACCCACATTTCATAAATTCCATAGCCATTAAGTAGGGACTTGCAACTTTGATGTTATTTTGAATGTTTAGTAAAATATTTTCCAATACTTTACAAAGTTTTATAATTTATTGTCAGTTGTAGAATTTACAATTTATAAACTTTCAAGGTCTAAGTTTTTAAAGTCTAAATATTTAAAGCATGTTAGCTCAATGGACGATAACCTACTTTACAAGCAAGAGGTTGGTGGTTCAATTCCATCGTACCCTAATATTCATATGGAATGATGAAGAATCAATTTTTCGTGACAAGTGCTCTTTTCACCATCACAATGAGTTTATGGTGACATTTTTTTACCCTCACCAAAATATGAAATGGTGACGGTCACTATCCATCATTATGATTATTATACATAACAGACCTTCAATGTCACCACAACACCTACTTTTGGTGACCCTGTTAGGTTCCTATAATAATAGGATTCATAATTCTGAATTGGCTATGGTTAGTCTTGTAATATTTTACATACATTTTCTTTCTACAAAATGTTTTCCATATTAAAAATAAAAAAAGTAAAGAGGGTATGTCCTAAAAGAATAATCAAAGGACAAAAAGAAAGAAAAAAGAAAGATAAAAAAAGTGAAAAATATGAACCCCAAAAGAGATAAAAATAGATCATGAAAGTGTGTAAATTCAAATGCCACTACCATTTTACTTTACTTTGCAAAATAAGATTGTGTGAATCTTGTCCAAAATGTCACAATCCATGATGGTCAAATAACTTAATCTTGACTCATTCATGCTTTAAATTTCATGTTGATAGATAGAGAATCAAGATCTAGCCAAATTGTTTAACCTTGGCAGATCAGTAGTTAGGTAGAGAATAATAATGATCTCATCAATTTAATCTGAGCCATTGGAAGTTATAAGGTTAGAATTAGATAGTTTTTTAATCAAAAGAAAAGGAAATAAAGGGTCAGCAAGCTCAAATGCACCCATTGAAATGAAGAAAAAATGTTAGGGTAAATAAAGGGTAGGTAGAAGAAGTTTTGCAAATTGCACAAGGTTGCTAATGTTGGGTTGTGTTATATTCTTTCCATGACTAGCCCACATAGTTAACCGGGGGGTTAGAGGGGGCGTGAAGCCCCCCCTTCATTGCGCCGATTGCGTAGCGGGGGCGTCACAGGGAGTTTGAGGGGTGCAGGTAACCCCCCTCTATGGGATCTGGGCGGACCTACCTATGGTTTTGTGCATGAATTTTGCACATGGTTTTGGACACGATGGTTTTCGGTCCATGGTATTGGATGCTTCGGCATGTATAAATATGTATTGTAACATTGAAAGGAACATAATGAAAAATCAAGCTAGTAGTCCCGATTTTGGGAACCAAGGGGAAATCTTTTTGTATATGTGTTTTATGTGTTATGCTCTCGCATTGTTTATTTTCTATGTTTTAGAATTCGTATGTAGGTAATTTCTATGCAGGGTTAAAAACTACAGCTAATTCAAAAGCACATTTATCATGCTTAATCCTATGTTTCATGTGCAGGAGGAGTTGAGAAAAAGAAAGGATATTCACCAAGCTTGTTTACTAATTTCCCCTCATTTCACTACACCCACACATACCTATTTTCTAGTTTCCCCCGCTATACCTTTAATACTTATAAATACCCTTCCCTCTCATTTTGACCTTTTACCCCTTCATTTCACACATTTCCCTAGAAACTATCCTTCAAAAATCATCCTCCCTTCACAAAACCCCTTTCCCTAGTGTGAAACCTATTCCCCTTTACAAATGTCACTTTTCCCCCTTATCAATTTCCCTTTTCCCCTTAAAAACCCACAAAAACCCTTTATCCTAAGTTTTTCCTATGCCCCCACATTATGTAATTAACGTACCCCACTATATATTTCCCCGATACCCTTTTAACCCACCAATCCTATTGCAGTTAAAAAAATCCCCGCCACATAACCCAGAGTCCCACCTTTATTAGCCCACTGCTTATATTAAATCCTGACATTATTCATTAATTAATTACAATTCTTTATAATTAAACGTCATGCCCCACCAACTGCTTTCCTGACTTCGCCCATGCAACTCAATTGTGTTATATCCCTCTGATCTCCCACACCCAGATCCAACGATGTACAACCACATCACACAGATTCATTGTCCGACAGTTAACAGCCCGAGAGCACGCGAGATTCGCTGTTTTGGCCAAGCGTTGTTTGGCTATGTGGCAGCACCACGTTATATCGCGTGCTCGCGAAAAATATCGCCCGCCATCCAAAAGTGGTGTGATGTCACACAAAACCACCTCCCTGCCTAAACGCAAAACTTCCCACTATTCATTCAATAATATTCACACCAAAATGTGACCATTATCGGTTAAAAGGCCGAAAAAGCCCCAAATTGCTCTTTTTGCTCATTTTTTCTGCAAACTACTCTAAGCCAATTGTGACACCCAGAACCTCTGAGTGACCAATTTAGCCACAAATTGCCAACCAAAGATGTTGTGGACACCAAATTGAAGCAGCAATTATCCAATTCAAGCCTCGGTACCCTCTACAGCTACCACAGAACCCTATCTGCACACCAAATTGCCAATTTCTAGGTATTCTTGGAAAAACTAGAATGACCCTGTGAATTTTGAAAATGCACAGTAATTATTGAATGGTCAATTAATTAAATTAAGTAGAAACCTTATTGAAATTAAAGAGAAGCTTACTGTCCACCCAAAACCCTTTTTCACAAACTGTAATTACCCTCCCACTATTCCAGAGCTTCTAAACCTCATTCCTGAAATCACAGAAAGCATAATTTAGTTGAATTAACCCAAATATGGCTTCCAAAACTTCTCTGGATGTAAGACCTATGCAAACCCCTCACCTAGATATTGATCACCTTGCATTGGCCGATAGAGACTTTCAAATTAAAGATACAGCTTCCCCTACCTACTTACTGAAACTCCATTGTTGGAGTAAAGACAAGTTTTTAAACCAGAATGATGACATTCACCTTTGCGAAGCAAATTTTCCCAAGTACTGGTTCCCACAAGTACACCCATTCCCAGAAATCATCCACTTTTGCCAAGCTTGCTACATTCCAAGTCAAAGTGTTATAGTCACCCCTGACCAGCAAGTTTCAATCACCATTACTATAGAATCCATTAATCAAATGCTGCAAATCCAGCCAAGCCAAAATGAGACCCCACTTTCAATTGAAGGCTTACTTGACCTCCACACCAAGCTAGATATTCCCAAGAAAGCTTAGATTATTCAAAATTTCTTCATTAAAGAGTCTCACACTCCAAGAGATAGTCCTCCTTATGGTGCCACCATTTTTTCTGAGAGAGGAAGACAAATAATTACCATGTTGTCTTGCATTTTAGGGTACACCACAGATGAACATGTGGATGAGGTTGTCATGGCTTTCCTTTCTATCTTTTTCCTAGGCAAGCCTCCTGTTATAATGTATAACTATGTTTAGTTCATAGCAAACAACATGCATGAACAATTCATCAGACTACCAGATGAGAGAGTTTTCAAGTACCCTTCAATTTTGTTTCCCATGTTCCTGTACTATCAGTCAACAAGTTTCCTATCAAAATTCAAAAGTTATACACCAAAGGCAATCCAAGATCAGTCATCTATTAGACACCATTGATCCAAGAATACTCCACTCTTTTTTCCTATAAAGACTTTATTGATCCATTTGTGCATCCTGTTGTAAGCATGCTAACCAATAGCTGTCAGCCCAGGATTAGTCAAGAAATTAAAAGGGTTTTACAATCGGAAAAGAATAGTAAAGCGGGATATTGGTATTTATATCAGCACCACACAGAGATAAGGATATATGGATGCCAACTAGCTCCCTACAAACTACCCAAATACCTCCCAATGAGGTTATTTGCATTAGAGTACTTTAAGCATATTATAAACTTTGATGAAGTTAACTTCCTAGTAGCCAAGAAGAAGACTCAATTCAAAATGAAAAACCAATTGGGCCCCTTTATTTGTAATAATAGGGAAGCTGGACCAGAGGCAGATAAGATTTTGTAGCAAATGAACTACAAGAATAGTTTTATGTGGCGATATAACCCTCATGGAGTCATAAATAAACTAAGGCTCAAATTCAAATTGGGTCCTTTCATACATCATCTGAGGCCAGACATTGAGAGATTTGCCAACCAGTCTGAATGGTTGGAAAACACTTTGATAGACATGGTCAGCACTGTAGTAGATGTGGAAAATACATTGATATATGTGGAAACGAAGATTGATACTACTTCCTTTCTGCAGTTTCCATACCTAGGAGAATAGATGAATATTACTCCCATCCTATAGACTCCAGTTAATGAAGACAGGAATGTAAAAGGAACTAGGAAAGAAGGTTCTAGTTCTGCAATGGACACTACAGAGGAACAATTTCAGATCAATTACAGGAAGAGGCCTAAGCTTAATCCTGTAACTGAACATGAAGACACCATTAACTCAATGGAAATTACTGACACTAACACAAAGTTGGGAAGGAGCAAAGGCCCAACAGCTTTAGAAGAAACACACCAACCTTCTACCTCGAACACCCAACTTATTGAGAGACAACTCAACATTGAGGTCTCTTCATTCACCAGGTTCGCGGATAAAGAGAAAGATATTAAGGAGAGGTACAAGGAAATTAAGTTGAGGAATGAGACATTGAAGGTTGAGACTTATGGCCAGTACTTCAAGAAGACACCTGCAAATCAAAATAGGTTAATGTAAGCCTTTAACATTAAGACTGGGAAAATGCAAATGACATTCATGCAACCTACATTGTAGCAACCAAGATCATCAACAGACTATAAGAAAACAAATTTTGAATTTTTGGCCAGGGATGTTCATCCCATTGACCAAATTGAGTTTCACAAATAGGCAGGTGAGATGATCTATTCCACCATGACAAACAAAGCTATGACTGTCCACAAACTTAAAGGTTCATTAGATAATATCACTGCACAGTACAGGTTATAAAAGGCCTCCTCGCAGGCCAAGGACTACAGAATCAAGTCACTGGAAGACTTGGTGATTGAGCTTGGACATGATCCCAATGATGTCAACGCTGATGAGAAATTGATAAAGAAAAAAGAATGAGGATATTTTTTATTTGAAGAAGCAACTGAAATTGCCTCATTCGGAGCATCCACAGACAAAAGAGGTCTTAGAAAGCCAAACACATCAGGAGGAAATGTTGGACCTTGTTTTACAACTTAATGACCAAATGAAAGAAATGGAGAAGGAGTTGGACAACTATGGTTGAAACAGGCTAGCCTTGAGGCTGCCACAGCCACTGTCATTCCAACAGTCACTACAGTAGTACCATCCACCTTAGCAACTTCATTGGCTCCTACAGCTCCACTGGCTATAAGACTTCCAGCTGCAACAACATCTACATCAACAATAGGTTTGACAATATCAGCAGCTCAGCTAAGTGATGAGGTAAGAAAATTGGTCAAAGAAATGGAAGACATGTCCATTCAGACCACATAAATAAATAAGCTTAAAGAAAAGATAACAATTTTAGTGAACGACAATAAGCTTGCACATATTATGCACAAGGAGGAAGTTCAGAAGTCAACCAAGTTGACTGAAAGAATGAAAATCTTAGAGCAAGAGCTAACATTGAAGGAGCCACTTGGCCAAGCTAAAGAACAATTATGGTCCAATATCATTGACTCCATCAATGATATTTGGCCATCTATACAAGTCATGTTTGAGAAAATGGACTTAGTCAAAGAAGCTACAAAAGTAATACAAAGAGTTAGGGTTGAACTGGGAGACATGCCAAAAGAAGCCATTAGAATAATCTATTTCCTTAACTCTAAAAATAAATATGAATTGCAGGAACTAGACATAACTGATAGGACAGGCACCATACTGGAGGTTGAAAAGGTGCTCACCAAGAGGAATTTGATGATGAGCCTTGAGGAAAAATGCCAAACCATGCAGCTGGCTATAGATAGGTTCATGGTAAAGTTTGATGTTTTGAGGCAGAAAGGTTTTCCAAATCCCTTAGTGATAAATGACAAGTTGATGCCATAGGAAGATTACAACAAAAGAATCAGAGAGGTGGCAAAGGATCAGGCAAATAACTCTTCTATGAAGGGGATGCCTATTGGAAAAGTTCTATATCAGACATTTGAGAACCTGTTTTACCTCCAACATGAGGTAAAAAGCCTTTTTGTGAACAAACCCACTTTTTCCAAGTACAAAAAAGCAGATGAAATTTATAGGAAAATGGTAAATAGCAAATTAATAGATGCAGATATTTGGGAAAAGTTAAATGACTTACTGTAAAAATGCGCAGTAAGAGTGAAAAAGCATAGTGAAAGAAAAGAAACAGACCATCCAGATGAAAGAGTATCAGGGTAAAGAGTATCAATTGAAAGGGCAAAGTAAATAGAACATCCACCGCGAAGACCAATAGCAAGGTAGAGAATAAACAATAAAAGATCAAAAGCATAAAGACAGTAAAACCAAATAAACAGGGATAGCATACAGCAGTTGAACATCTGTCTCTATCTGCTTGCATGAAGATATTTCTTTTTCCTATATTAATTCCCAACAAAGTTTGGATATTTTGTAAACTATTTTCGTATAAATACTTCATAATTCGAAGTATTGGGTGTAGATTACTAGACACTTGTAGAGTTGTACTGATCTGAAACCTAAGGGTTCACTGTATCATTTTTTCAAGTCAATAGATTGGACTGAGTAATAAAGAGATTGTATTACATGATTCATGTGTTGAGCTACTTTAGTGAATTATTTTCTTTGTCAAATTGTTATTTCCATACGTGTTCCACATATCTGCATGTTATCTAAAATTGAATGTATTAATAGGAAATTTATTTCAGAATTTGTTTAAGTACCCTCTGTGTTGAACAATTAATCATTTTAATGTTTTCTTCTGATATCTGGATCTAAGAATCCTTAATTTCTCTCCCATCCTGGTTGACCTCTTTCACTTCCTTCATAATCCGGTTTAAGAAATCCTTAATTGCTCCTTTGATCTGATTGAAACTACTTCACCATCCAGCCTTAAGATCTGAAATTACTCAGCTACCTTGCCCTATAAATACTGTCTTTAGACCTTGATCCAGTCCTTTTTGCTTGACATTTTACCCCATACCCCAATGGTAAAAGACATTCCTCTACCCATCTAAGTAAGTGATCCCACCACCAAATAAAAATAAAAACCCAAGTACAATCATAACTAGCCTAAAATCAATTAACTAAACAAAATTAAATCATAAAGAGAGAGATCTCTATGAGCATTAGGAAGTTTAGATCCTAATCTGGAAATTAGGTTTGTGGTTACCTCTATCATTTATTTCCTAACAACTCTAGAGAAATTTTGGAGTGATAATGTATTGGCGACCTTACTGGGGACTAGTCCTCAATGTAATAAAACTTTAAGGAAATCTTAAATCTTACCTTTTGCACCTTAAGGTCATTTTTGAGTTGTTAAAAATTTTCATAAAACAAATCAAAAAATTAAAATTCTAGCTTCCAAGAGAGCAAACTATACCAGGGCAAATCCAGATCCAAACCCTGCAACAATAGTTGATGACCCTCACAGAATTTTAAGAAAATCAAAAAAGGTAGAAACTCAAGGAAGTAGTAGTCAGTTAGTCAAAGCGAATTCACTCCCCAAAGAATTATCAAGTTTAGAGGATATTCAGTTTGATCTATCATTTGAGCTTTCATTGTTTAGAACCAAATCAGAAAATTCAATTCATGAAACTGTAATTGACCCTAGTTTTATTCAATTCATTGAGTCAAAAAAGTGCCTATACATCCAGATTTAGATCAACCTGTTTTGGATACTTTTGATAAACTAGAAGCTTTAACCTCAACCTTGATAAACCATATAGATGATGCCTATCTTCAACAATCTTCAACAATCAGTTGAATTAGCTGCCCTCACTGCTGCTGCCTCTAAACTTTCTACAGAGTCTTCAAAAATTGTAAATACAACTTCATTTACTATGACCTTGCCTATAATATCCACCATAGTTCATTCCCCTAAACCAATCATACCTCAATTTCATCTCCAACTGAACATCTCAAGTTCATCTAGTTCATCTACACCCATCCCAAGTCCTTCTTCTAGCACCACTACTTTGCCCCATAGTCAAACCAAAATCTTAGCCATGGCAGACAAATATGCACCTTTGGTTTTACTAGCTCAACTACATGGCATGCCCCAAGATTACCAAAGAAAAATCTTTTTCTTTGATGCTACTGGTCAATATACTGCCCAAAAACATGTGAATAAAATGATTGATTACTTTGAATTGCATGAGATTGATGAGTTTGATGTCCAAATGAGGTTATTTTCCCAAACACTGGTAGGGGATGCAAATAAATGGTTTAAAGGTTTACTTGCTAATCATATTATAGATTTAGTTGCTTTTCATAGATTGTTTATTGATAGATGGGAAAGAAGGAAAAACCCTCTGCAAATACTATCTGAATATGATAACATTAGAAGAGCTCCTAATGAATCAGTTCAAGATTATTGTACTAGGTTCAACAACATCTATAATGCAATCCCTACTAATATTAAGCCTCCACCAAACCTAGCACTCATCAAACTCCCTTATGTTTGACACTGATATCTCTTACCAATTGAGGGAAAAGAACCCTGAAACATTAGAACAAATGCAAAGCAATGTTGTTAGTGTAAAAGCAAATTTATTAGCTAAGAAAGCTAGGATGAGAAATGAGAAAAGAGTTGTCATTAAAGAATAAACCTCCACTTCTGATGGTAAAATAGATATTTTAGCAAAGAGTGTAGAAAGGATAATGGATAGATTAGAAAACATGGAAAGAAAAACTCAGTGCGAAAATCAACAGCCACCCCTAATAAGAAACCCCAACTTTAGGAAAAATCCTAACACTGGAAAAATTGTTATACCCGATCAGCAGATTATACCTCCTTTCCAGGAAAACTATGTTGAGGGTTCACAAAACCATGAAGAAGAGGAGGATACCTAGATAAATCTATTAGGAATTAAAAATGAAGATATTTTTTTCTTACTCAGGAAGAACAGGAATTGTACATGCTACAACAATTACAATTAGAATCTAAAGAATCCTTTGACTTCAAACAAGGTTATGAATCTGTTATATATGAAGTTCAAAAATAGTACAGCCTTAGAAGCAAAAAGAATACTGAAATTCCCACTAAAAAATCAATCCAAACCCAAAATAAAAAGATAACAGAAGCTGCTATGAACAAAGTGCTACAAATTCTCCCTAGAGGAACTCAGGAGACTTCCAGCCCTAAAATCGTAGATATAACTTCAATTGAAACTCAAACTGAAACCGTTAGTCAAACTATCCCAAATAAGAGAATCCAAAACAAAACAGCTGGTACACAAACTAAATTTCCAACTACTAATAAAGAAGATAAAACTACATAGACCACAATTTCTTAGGAAGATCTCACACAATCAGGCAAAACTCAATTGCCATTCAACATTAAGACTAAGATAGCCAAATTGAAAATATCAATTCCTTTGACATAGTTAGTGAAAAATGAATCATATAAAGCACAAATCATTCAAACACTAAACATAGTTGAAGGAGAAGATGTTGTAAACCTTAGTGATGATCAACCTGAGTTATTGTTTGGCCCCAAAGTAGATGGCACACACCAGCAAGGGGGTATCCCTCCATTCTACATTAGCTTGAATGTTCATGATAAAATCTTACATAATGTTATGCTAGATTCAGGGACATCCCATAACTTAACGCCAAAAGAAATCATGGAGAGATTAAACTTAGATATCACTAGGCCATACAAGGACCTCTTTTCCTTTGATTCTACCCAAGTCAAATGACTTGTCCTGATTAAAGATTTATGTGTGACTCTAGTCTAGTGCCCAGCAAAGAGCATTGTCATGGACATAGTAGTTGTTGATATCCCACCCAAGTATGGAATGTTGTTATCTCGCTCATGGGGAGAAAAATTGCAGGGATCTCTACAGTTAGACATGTCATATGCCACCATCTCTGTGTTTGGTCAGCCAAGAAAACTTTACAGAGAGACCTTGATGAAATACATGGTGAGTAGTGTAGAAAAACCACAGAATTTCCCCATATACTCCATGCATTCTGATATGGACTCTTTTATCTTGTACAATTCAGACAATGGAAAAATGAAATCATAGTTGTAGAAGAAAAACACAAATCGCCTGATAGTGAAAACATATTTCATGAGTCTCTATGGCATTTGGATTTTGATGGTTCTATGAATAGATTAGGAGCAGGTGCAGGAGTTTGGATTCACAACATGGAAAATAATCATTCTAAAGGTCATGCCTTTATATTAAACTTTAAATGCACAAACAACATGGAAGAATATGAAGCTTTAATCTTAGGACTACAAATTGTTAGAAAACTTGGAGCCAAGAGAGTTTCTATCATGGGAGATTCAAAATTGATTATAAAACAAATCAAAGGAGAATACTCTGTGAATAATCCCAAACTTAGTCAATACAAAGAGATTGTCCTAGATTTGATTAAGGACCTCCTTGAAACTAATTTTGCTGCCATTCCTAGGAAATAGAACATGCAAGCTCATAGTCTGGCCACTTTTGCTAGTACTTGCAAATCACATTTTCAGCCCAACCACAAGTACACTGCAGAATTAAGCCACAGACTTGTCATACTTGACAATTTGAAATATTGGAATATTTTTTCACAAGATTCTCTAATATATGATTTCATGAATGTTGAAGGAGAGTTTCAAACATGTAACATAGATATTGATTGTATAGTAGATAATAACATAGATAGTGATATAGATATAAATGCTTTATATTTGAATAAACCCACTAATTTCACTAAAGTATAAATAGATAACTTAGAAAAGGTAGAAATAGAAGAAATAATGAATGATGATCCTAAAATTTGAAACCTCAAAGATAACTTTTTTCCCAAGGGATTAGTCCCATTAGAAGATTTGTTTGATTCAAATGATGTAGTTAGGAAACCAAAGTTGGAACCTTTAAGAGCAGATATAGAAGAATGTAAGATAGGAACAAAAGAGAAACCCAACCTTATCAAAATATCAAAAGCTTTACCTCCAAATGAAAAGATTAAATATAATTCTGTTCAACGAATTTCTAGATGCCTTTGCCTGGAGTTATGAAGACCTTAAGTCTTATGATACCAGCTTAATTCAACATAAGACACCTATCAAAGAAGATCATAAGGCCTTTAAACAGAAGCTTAGGAGAATTAATCTAGTTCTTATGCCATTAATTGCAAATGAAGTAAAGAGGATGTATGATGCACAAATCATAGAACCAATTAGATATTCAGACCGGGTCTCTAATTTTGTCACTACTAGAAAGAAAACAGGAGAAATCAAACTCTGTGTTGATTTCAGGAACTTGAACAAAGTGTCATTAAAGTATAACTACCCTCTCCCTAAAATGGACCACATTCTCCAAAGGGTAGTAGGCTCATCCAGAATTTCATTACTTGATGGATTCTCTGGATACAACCAAATCTTAGTTCAACCAGAGGATCAAGCAAAGACTGCATTTACCACTCCCTGGGGTAATTTTATGTATTTAAAGATGCCTTTTGGACTGATGAATGTAGGAGAAACATTCCAAAGAGCTATGGATATAGATTTTGCAAAAGAAATCCATGACTTTCTAGTTGTTTACCAAGATGACATCACAGTGTTTTCAAAATTTGATAATGAACATCTAGATCACCTAAGAAGAGTTTTCATTAAATGCAAAAAAATTGGTATTTCCTTAAATCCCAAAAAGACACTCTTTGGTCTAGAAGAAGGTAAACTCTTGGGACACATAATATTCAAAGATGGAATCATAATAGATCCAGCTAGAATAGAGGCAATCTTGAACATCACTCATCCTAGAAACATCAAAGAATTACAGTCATTCTTAGGCAAAATCAATTTTCTTAGGAGATTCATTTCTAACTTAGCAGAATTAATTAGAGAACTAAATAACATGTTAAAGAAAGATTCAACCCTTAAGTGGACAGTAGAGGCTAAACAGTCTGTTAAGGCTATCAAAGAAGCTCTTACTAAAACACCAGTCCTCGTAAGTCCTAATTTCTGAAAAGATTTTACATTTTTTTCTTTTTTCGTTAGAACATATTATTGCAACAGTCTTGTCACAAAATAATGGTCAAGGTTATGAGCAACCTATTACATTTTTCACCAAGTCTTTGAGAGATGCTACACTAAAGTACAACATAATGTAAAAACAAGCACTTGTTTTAGTAAAAGCTATTAAATATTTCAGAGTATACATCTTGTATTGACACATCATTGCTTATGTTCCAAATTCGGTAGTAAAGGACATTCTGACATAGGATGGGCCTAAAGGAAAGAGAGGAAAATGGATTGCCACTATTTTGGAATATGACATAGAAATAAAGCCTACAAAACTTATCAGAGGCCAAGGTTTAGCTTAACTCATGGCTGA
Organism: Pinus tabuliformis; assembly: GCA_031772625.1. Lineage (NCBI taxonomy): Eukaryota > Viridiplantae > Streptophyta > Pinopsida > Pinales > Pinaceae > Pinus > Pinus tabuliformis. Next base: position 318,008,679 of record CM062806.1, on the reverse strand, counting down.
ATCGAACTGTCAGACCTTAGATATAAATTTCTTTGGTGCCCTAGATGATCAGGAATAGATGGTGACTCCACAGATCAGTAAACCTTTTACAAATTCACCTTGATATGTAGATATCATATTTGTTTTACTAAACCTACAAGCTCCTCCTGGTTTATCTAGAACTAAAAGTAGATTTTTGAAAATGTAATCAATGAAATATTGTATCATAGATAATGATTTATTTTGGAAAGTTAATGGTGCCATTCTATTAATTTGTTTATTAAAAGATGAAGATGACAAAATTACGCAAGAATTTCATGCAGGAGATTGTGGAGGACACCTATATTGGAAAACAACTACTGATAAAATTTTAAGGGCAGGTTTCTACTTGCCCACACTTTTTGCAGATGTCAAGAAACATGTGGCCTCCTGTCATAAGTGCCAAATATTTGAGGGCAAAAGAAATCTCTTACCCTTACCTCTCAAACCCATATCCACAGAAGTGCCATTTCAACAATGGGGTTTAGACTTCATTTGGGAAATTCGCCCATCCTCCTCAGCCCAACATAAATGGATTTTGACAGCCACTAATTACTTTACTAAATGGATAGAATCCATCTCTTCTAGACAAGCCATAGGATCTATCATATCCTTGAAAACAATATCCTTTCAAGATTTGGATGTCTGCAAAAGCTCATTACTAATAATGCAGTGGCTTTTAAATCCAAGAAAATGATAGAATTTTGTAACAGATATCACATCACCCTTGGCCATTCCACTACCTATTACCTTCAAGGTAATGGACTTGCAGAATCCTCAAACATAAGATCATCAAGAAGTTGCTAGAAGACAACAAGAAGACCTGGAATAAAAAGTTGGTAAATGCCTTATGGGCAGACAGACTAACTACCAAGAAGTCCATTGGTGCATCTCCTTATTAGCTAGTATATGGAATGGATGTTGTTTTTCCATCCTCTTTAGGAGTACCAGTAATGAAAATGATTCAAGAGTTGCAGGTTCAACCAAATGACATCCAAAGGAGGATAAATCAGACAATACACTTGCAGCAAACTAGAGAAGAAGTCTATGTCAAATCACAGGTGATCCAGGATAAAATCAAAAAGATGTTTGAAAATGTAGGAATTTACAGGGTAAGTTCCTCAGAAAGAACACCAAAAGGACACCGCTCACAACCAGATCACAAATCAATACACCAATATTTTTGACGTGGTTAAAACCCTCAAACAGGGAAACAGTCCACGGCCTGAGCCAACGCGGCCACTTCAGGAAATTTATTAATCAAAGAATGAAAATTTACATAAGCTTCTCTCATGCACGGATTACCCTACAAATGACCCTCCATGCGCTTTAAATAGAATTCATGGACCAATCGGGTGTCAAGCCACGGATCAAGTGTCGGTAATACCGAGGAGAGAATGAACCGTCGGATCACTACATATCGTGACCGTTGGATTGTAAGTTACAAAATGTACAACGGTAAAGAAACACACTTTACCTAACTCTATACCTAACTCTATACTAGACCAAGTTGTACTTAACTATTTCCTATGTGTCGGAATATCCTAACATCCCCCCTTAAGAACAACTTGGGATAGGATTGAAGGATTTACAAATATGACACAATAGGAGAAGGAAGGAGGCACTAGAGCCTATCCCCCCTTAGTGACAACTTCCTGAATTCCAACCATAAATCGAAGTTTAGTGAACTTCGCCTCTGTGAGAGCCTTTGTGAAGATGTCTGCAACTTGATCATCTGTTGAACAATATTGCACTTCAAGAACATGGTCGTGAATGAGCTTTCTGATGAAGTGCATGTGCAGTTCAATGTGTTTGCTGCGCTGATGTTGAACTGGATCTTTGCATTGCTGAATGGCACTTTGATTATCACACCAAAGTGTAGTCGGATGCTGCTGCTGAAAGCCAAATTCTGACAGGATCTGACGAAGCCACAGGGCTTCCTTACTAGCTTCTACGGCACCACGATACTCTGCTTTTGCTGATGAAAGAGAAATGGCAGCTTGTTTCTTACAAGCCCATGTAATAGGTCCTGAACCAAGAGTGAACACATAACCGGCAGTAGACTTCTGATCATCAGGGTCACTAGCCCAATCAGAATCAGTGAAACCAACCAATAGAGGAGCTGCTTCGGCACTGTAATGAATCCCAAACTGAACTGTACCTCGAACATAACGAAGTATTCTTTTAGCTGCTTTCCAATGACTTTCACGGGGGTTTTGCATGAACCGAGCAACAAGGCCAACAACAAAGGAAAGATCAGGACGAGTATGGGTTAGATACAAAAGTTTTCCTACAAGTTGACGGTATAAGGTAGCATCAACTTCAGGAGAAGTACAAGTGACTGAGAGTTTGACTCCAGACTGAAAGGGCGAAGGGGCTGGCTTACAGTCTTCCATGTGAAAATGACGTAGAATATCACAAGCATACTTGGACTGGGAAAGGGAAATACCCTCCTTGGATTGCAAGACTTGAAGACCGAGAAAATAGTGTAAGTGTCCTAAGTGTGTCATTTCAAATTTCCTTTTGAGGCTAGACTTCACATGGTTTATAAGGTTGGGATCACTACCAGTAAGGATAAGATCATCAACATAAAGAACAAGGATGATAAGAGAGTTGCCCACTTTCTTGGTGTAGACAGTATTGTCAGAATGACACCTAGAAAAGCCAGATTCTAAAAGAAAGCTATCCATTTTGGCATACCAAGCCCGAGGAGCTTGCTTGAGACCATAAAGGGATTTCTTAAGTCGACAAACAAGGCTGGAGTCTATTTGTATGAAGCCAATGGGTTGTTCCATATATATTTCTTCATGCAAGTCCCCATGCAAGAAGGCAGATTTAACATCCATCTGATGGACTTCCCATTTGAAAGAGGCAGCAAGGGAAAGAACAAGGCGGATAGAGTTCATTTTGGCAACAGGGGAGAAGGTTTCAGTGTAGTCAATGCCTTCAACCTGTGAAAAGCCCTTAGCAACAAGACGAGCTTTATGTTTATCAACTTTCCCATCTGGTCCATACTTGGTTCTGTAAACCCATTTGCATCTAACAAGTTTTCGTCCCTTTGGTAAAGGAACAAGATCCCATGTATCATTTGCCAATATTGAATCATATTCTTCACTCATAGCTGCTTCCCAATCTGGATGGCCTGAAGCTTCTGCAAAGGTGTCAGGATCATAATTTACTGGAGCTTGAGCCAGTAAGAAGAGGCTCTCTCGAATTGAGAACGTGTGCGTTGCTGATCTGTAGGATCACCAGCAAGATCACCTACTGCATCTCGAGTAGCACGAACCCATTTTGGAAGCTCATGAGCTGAAGGAGGATCCTGAGATGGTGGGGGAGGATTTTCATCCTCACTTTCATCATCTGAAGAAGAAATGTTTTCAAAAGTAGAAGAGATAGAGAGAGGTGGCACATCCGCCGGACTAGGCTCGCAAGCCAATATATTTTCATCAAATTTTACATCTCTTCTAATGATAACATTTTTGGACTTAAATGGAATAAGTCTATAGCCTTTTACATTTTCAGAATATCCAACAGAAGTACATTTTTCACTCTTAGGTTCTAAAGCTTTATGCTTTTCATCTGGAATATGGGCCCATGCTTCACTTCCAAAAACACGAAAGTGACTTACATCTGGTTTAATTGAACTCCATGCTTCTTCTGGAGTGATATTCTTTAGAACCTTAGTAGAAGTGCGATTTATTATGTAATTTGCACAGTTAATTGCTTCTGCCCAAAAACTAAGACCAAGTCCTTTAGATTGTAGCATACAATTAGCCATTTCCTTTAAGGTGCGATTCTTCCTTTCAGCTACACCATTTTGTTGTGGAGTATATGGAACAGTATGTTGCATTTGAATTCCATTCTCAGTGAAATAGTTGATGAATGTGTTTTTAACATATTCTTCGCCATTATCAGATCTTAACTTAAGAATTTGATGTCCAGATTGTTTTTCAACAAAGGCCTTGAAGACCAAAAATGTGTTAAATACTTCACTCTTGAGTTTTAAGAAGTATACCCAAGTGCGTCTGGAGAAATCATCAATGAAAGTTAAGAAATACTTGCAACCAGAGAATGAAGCAACAGGAAGTGGACCACATAAATCACTATGCACAAGCTGTAAAGGGGCTGAGGTGTGCCAAGAGGCACGTTTTTCAAAACTGTCCCGATGATGTTTTCCGAGTACACATCCGGAACAAACACCATCTCTGCAAGATACCATAGGAAGACCTGTCACCATATTTTCTTTACATAGATGCTGAAGGGAGCGATAGTTTAAGTGACCAAATCGCTCATGCCAAAGTTTGCTCACTTCATCGTTATGAGCAACAAATACTGAGGGAAGATTTGATGACCCAAAGTTGTGAAACTTATACAACCTTGTAGAATCATCAGCAATGCGAGTAGCCAAAATCTGTTTAGGATCTTTTAAGTCCTTGATTACAACATCATGAGGTGAAAATTCAACGATTTTACCTTCACCTGAATGAGTTATCTGATATACAGATAGAAGGTTGCAGGATAAGGTTGGAACACATAATACATCATTAAACTGACTATTGTCTACATGAACAGTTCCAGTCCCTACAACATTAAGAGATCTATCATCACCAACATATATAATTTTGGTGTTACAATCATTTAAAGAAGAAAACATGGCTTTGTTTTTGGCCATGTTATAAGAAGCTCCAGAATCAATGAGCCACTCATGAGAATGAGAAGAAGAAGATACATTTAATGCATAACCAGACCGAGATGCTTGACAACCACATGCAGAAAGTGCCATTCCTGAAGATGAAGTTGAAGTTGAAGATTGCCCCAAATGGATGTTATGCTTCTTCATTGCTGCTTCCAAGGCTTCCATCTTTTTAAAGCATTTTGATTCTAAGTGGCCATCTCGATTACAAAAGTTGCAATGTCTGTCAGTCTTCTTCCATTTGTTTTTATTGGTCTTATCATTTTGCTGAAATGATCTTTCATTTTGAGGTTAAGTTTGCTTTGGACCCTTGTTTGGTTTAGGACCATTCTTTTTAGGATATGACTTCTTAGGATTCTTTGAATTTGGTTGCTTCTGGGCGGCTAACGCTTTCTTGGAAGAGTTTCCAAGATTAAGAAGACCAAGGTGTAAGAGTTTTTATTGTTCTCTTATTAAAGAATCACAAAAAGAGTCAAAGGAAGGGGCTTATAGTCTTTTCCTTGAGAAATGAAGGCTTCCCTTGTAGAATGGAAGGTGGAAACAAATACAGAGTAGGCTGGTCCCAACTTAGTAAGGATGGAATAAATAAGGTTACTATCTTCTTTCTTAACCTTAACACCTTCCAAAAGATATCTAAGGGTCTTGAACTTAGACAAGAAATCTTCAATGCAAGAAAAATTATTAGGGTCCAATGTAAGCAACTCATTTTCAAGTTGATGGGCTCTAATTTCATTTTCAATCCCAAAAACTTTATTGATTTGTTCCATTGCTTCATGAGGAGTTTCAATTTCTGCAATATGGAATCTAAGATCTGGAGAAATAGACATCCCTATCAAACCACGTGCTTGATCTTGTCTATTTTCCCATTTAGCAGTCTTGTCTTCATCTTTCGGTTTCTTTTCTTGGCCTGTGGCTATTCAGTAGAGACCTTTACTTCTAAGTAAATCCTCCATGTAGGACAACCATTGGAAGTAGTTGGTGCTGTCAAGGGTAACTTGGTATTGAATTTCCATTTCAACAGAAACTGAAGCTGAAGATGCTGAAAGTAAGTGTTCCAATGGATAGATCTCGAAAAATTAGGCTGGTTTAAAAAAAATGGCTCTGAAAAAGGCTTCTGGATGAAGAAGTTATGGCTTTTTGAAAAAAAGTTGTTGAAGTTGCCGACGAAGTGCGGGAATGTGCGGAAATGAAAAAGTCCGCCCCCACAAAATGGAGACTTGAATCCAAGACCTCTACTCTCTTAAAATAGCTTTGAACCAATTGATCTATACAAAAAATTTGAGAGAGAGAGAGAGGGGGGGGGGGGCCTTGGGTTGCGTGCTTGCTTTGAGAAAACTCTTTTTCCCTACAAAACAAAAAACACAAAACCCAACACGGACATGCAAAGAAAACGAACCTTATGGCTCGAAGTTAGCTTTACCCAAAAAACTAAATATTTTCAAAAATTGAACCTTGCGGCTCAAAGTTAGCTTTAGCCGAAAAACTAAATATTTTTCTCAATGTTTCTGATTTTCCGAGATCACACTAAGGTGCATGGAAAAGAGCATACACATGAGAAAAATCTTTCCTTTATGTTTCTGATTTGCCCAGATCGCACAGAGTCGCAGGGAAAAGAGCATACGCAGAAATGAAAGGTATAGATCCAGTTAAAAAAAAGCTAAATAAACCGAAACCGAAATAAGCAGAGAGAAAATAACAGCAAACTACAAATAAAGACTGTATACCTCCAGATCTTAAAAATGACGCAGCTAGGGCTACCAGAAACCTTTTCGCGTGAAACGAAAGGGGTTCCTCACTGGAACAGATGCTCCGAACACAACAGAGCAGTCCTCTCGGCCCGAAAGCAGTCAGAAACAGCAGATCTAGGAAACGGCAGTCGGATGCAGTTCTACCGGCTTCAGATTTGGATCACCAACGGATGCGGCCCTCAAATAGCTCTGATACCATGTAGGAATTTACAGGGTAAGTTCCTCAGAAAGAACACCAAAAGGACACCACTCACAACCAGATCACAGATCAATACACCAGTATTTTTGACGTGGTTAAAACCCTCAAAGAGGGAAATAGTCCACGGCCTGACACAACGCGGCCACTTCAGGCAATTTATTAATCAAAGAATGAAAATTTACATAAGCTTCTCTCATGCACGGATTACCCTACAAATGACCCTCCATGCGCTTTAAATAGAATTCATGGACCAATCGGGTGTCAAGCCACGGATCAAGTGTCGGTAATACCGAGGAGAGAATGAACCGTCGGATCACTACATATCGTGACCGTCGGATTGTAAGTTACAAAATGTACAACGGTAAAGAAACACACATTACCTAACTCTATACTAGACCAAGTTGTACTTAACTATTTCCTATGTGTCGGAATATCCTAATAGAAAAGAAAACTAAAGCTGATGAATTTTTAATTAGGTGACAAAGTAGTTAAATGGGATTCTAGAAGAGAAGAAAAGGTTAAACATGGAAAAGTTGATTTCCTATGCCAAGGTGCTTATATCATTTATGGTTACAGAGGTAACAATGCATTTTTCTTGAGACAGTTAGATGGAACAGATCTACCAGGAGGATGAGTCAATGGTAGAATGTTGAAGCATTACTTATCCACATATTAACAATACTTCATTTTACTTTGTTCACTATATATAACATTGCAGAGTTAAGATTGGATTGGATGGTAATATTTTGAGGTTGAAGCTCGGAGAGAAGGCCCTGAGCTTTGAAAGGTTTACCATCATATGTATGAATAAAGTATATCACAGAGGAGTAGTTACAAGCTAGCTACAGACAAAGTTTCAAAGGCTACTGGTCTTAAAGTTCTTGACATTTCACCAGGAAATGTCATCCCCATGTGGAGCCACTATTAGGGTCCTATAATAATAGGATTCATAATTTTTAATTGGATATGGTTAGTCTTGTAATATTGTACATACTTTTGCTTTCTGCAAAATGTTTTCCATATTAAAAATTTAAAAATGTAAAGAGGGTATGTCCTAAAAGAATAATCAAAGGACAAAAACAAAGAAAAAAGAAAGATCAAAAAAGTGAAAAATATGAACCCCAAAAGAGACAAAAATAGATCATGAAAGTGTAAAAATTCAAATGTCGCTACCTTTTTAGTTTACATTTCAAAATAAGATTGTGTGCATCTTTTCCAAAATGCCACAATCCATGATGGTCAAATAACTTAATCTTGACTCATTCATTCTTTAAAGTTCATGTTGATAGATAGAGAATCAAGATCTAGCCAAACTGTTTAACCTTGGCAGATCAGTTGTTAGGTAGAGAATAATATTAAGCTTGTCAGTTTAATCTGAGCCATTGGAAGTTATAAGGTTAGAATTAGATAGTTTGTTTATCAAAAGAAAATGAAATAAAGGGCTAGCAAGCTCAAATGCACCCATTGAAATGAAGAAAAAATGTTAGGGTAAATAAAGGGTAGGTAGAAGAAGTTTTGCAAAGTGGACAAGGTTGCTAAGTCAAAAGCACATTTATCATGCTTAATCCTATGTTTCATGTGCAGGAGGAGTTGAGAAAAAGAAAGGATATTCACCAAGCTTGTTTACTAATTTCCCCTCATTTCACTACACCCACACATACCTATTTGCTAATTTCCCCTATTATCCCTTCATTACTTGTAAATGCCTTTCCCCCTCATTTTGACCTTTTACCCTTTGGTTTCACATAGTTCCCTAGAAATTGTCCCTCAAAGGTCATCCTCCCTTCCCAAAACCCCTTTCCCTAATGTGAAACCTATTCCCCATTACAAATATCACTTTTCCCCCTTATTAGTTTCCCTTTTCCCCTTAAAAACCCACAAAACCCTTTTATCCTAAGTTTTTCCTATGCCCTCACATTATGTAATTAACTTCCCCCACTTTATATTTCCCCGATACCCTTTTAACCCACCAACCTTGGTGCAGTTAAAAAAACCCACGCCACATAATCCAGGGTCCCACATTTATTAGCCCACTGCTTATATTAAATCCCGACATTATTCATTGATCAATTACAATTATTTATAATTAAACCTCGGGCCCCGCCAACCGCTTTCCCAACTTCTCCCATGCAAGTCAACTATGAAATATCCCTATGATCTCCCACCCCCATATCCAACGGTGTACATCCATATCACACAGATTCATTGTCCGACAGTTAACAGCCTAAGAGCATGCGAGATTCATAGTTTTTGCCGAGCGTTGTTTGGCTACGTCGCAGCACCACGTTATATTGTGTGCTCGCGAAACATATCGCTCGCCATCCAAAAGTGGTGCAATGTCACACAAAACCACCTCCCGGCCTAAAGCAAAAACTTCCCACTATTCATTCAATAATATTCACGCCAAAATGTGACTGTTATCAGTTTAAAGGCCGAAAAAGCCCCAAATTGCTCTTTTCGCTTGTTTTTCTACAAACTGTTGTAAGCCAATTATGACACCCAAAACCTCTGAGCGACAAATTTAGCCACCAATTGCCACCTGAAGACACTGTGGACACCAGATTGAAGCAACAACTATCCAGTTCAAGCCTCAGTACCCTCTACAGCTACCACAGAACCCCATTTGCACACCAAATCGTTAATTTCCAGGTATTCTTGGAAAAACTAGAACGACCCTGTGAATTTGAAAAATGCACAGTAATTATTGAATGATAAATTAATTAAATTAACTAAAAAACCTTCTTGAAATTAAAGAGAAGCCTACAGTCCACCCAAAACCCTTTTTCACAAACTATAATTACCCTCCCACTATTCAAGATCTTCTAAACCTCACCCCTGAAGTCACAGAAAACATAATTTAGTGGAATTAACCCAATTATGGCTTCCCAAACTTCTATGGATGTAAGATCTCTACAAACCCCTCACCTAGATATTTACCACCTTGCATTAGCTGATAGAGACTTTCAAATTAAAGATACAACTTCCCCTGCCTACTTACGGAAACTCCACTGCTAGAGTAAAGACAAGTTTTTAAACCAGAATTATGATATTCACCTTTGGGAGTCAAATTTTCCCAAGTATTGTTTCCCACAAGTACACCCATTCCCAGAAATCATCAACTTCTGCCAAGCTTGCTACTTTCCCACTCAAAGAGCTATAGTCACCCCTGACCAGCAAGTTTTATTCACCATTACTGCAGAATCCATTAATCAAATGTTGTAAATCCAGCCAACTCAAAATGAGACCCCACTTTCAACTAAAGGCTTGCTTGACCTCTACACCAAGCTAGATATTCCCAAAATAGCTTAGATTATTCAAACTTTCATCATTAAAGAGTCTCACTAGACTTTCATCATTATTCAAACTTTCATCTAGACTTTCCTTTCTATATTTTTCCCAGGCAAGCCTCTTGCTATAATGTATAATTATGTTGAGTTCATAGCAGACAGAATGCATGAACAATTCATCAGACTACCAAGTGAGAGAGTTTTCAAGTACTCTTTAGTTTTGTTTCACATGTTAATGTACTATCAGTCAAACAAGTTTCCTATCAACATTCAGAAGTTAGACACCAAAGGCAATCCAAGATCAGGGATCTACACCATTGATCCAAGAATACTCCATTGTTTTTTCCTAGAAAGACATCATTGATTCATTTGTGCATCTTGTTGTAAACATGTTAACCAGTAGCTATCAACCCAGGATTAGTCAGGAAATTAATATGGTTTGAAAGTTGGCAAAGAACAGTAAAGCGGGAGACTAGTATTTATACCAACACCACACAGAGATAAGGATATATGGATGCCAAATAGCTCCCTACAAACTGCCCAAATACCTCCCAATGAGGTTATTTGCATTAGAGTACTTTAGGAAGATTATAAACTCTGATGAAGTTAACTTCCTGGCAGCCGAGAAGAAGACTCAATTCAAATGAAAAACCAATTGGGCCCCTTTATTTGTAATAATAGGGAAGCTGGACTAGAGGCAGATCAGATTTTATAGCAGATGAAATTCAAGAATAGTTTTATGTGGCAATATGACCCTCATGGGATCATAAATAAACTAAGGCTCAAATTCAAATTGGGTCCTTTCATACATCATCCCAGGACAAACATTGAGAGATTTTCCAACCAGTCTGAATTGTTGGAAAACACTTTGATAGACATGGACAGTACTATAGTAGATGTGGAAAATACATTGATAGATGCAGAAAAGCAGATTGATACTAGTTCCTTTCTGTAGGTTCCAGACCTAGGAGAACAGATGAATACTACTCCCATCCTACAGACTCCAGCAAATGAAGACAGGAATGTAAAAAGAACTAGGGAAGAAGGTTCTAGTTGGGCAATGGACACAACAGAGGAACAATTTGTGATCAGTTATAGGAAGAGGCCCAAGATTAATCTTGTAACTAAATAGGAAGATACCATTAACTCAGTGGAAATCACTGACACTGACACAATGGTGGGAAGGAGAAAAGGACCAGCAGCTTCAGAAGAAACACACCAACCTTCTACCTCAAACACCCAACTTATTGAGAGGCAGCTCAACATTGAGGTCTCTTCATTCACCAGGTCTATGGATAAACAGAAAGATATTAAGGAGAGGTACAAGGAAATTAAGTTGAGGAATGAGACATTGAAGGCTGAGACTTATGCCTAGTACTTCAAGTAGACACCTGCAAATCAATATAGGTTAATGTCAGCCTTTGACATTAAGACTGGGAAAATTAAAATGACATTCATGAAACCTACAATCCAACAACCAAGGTCATCAACAAACTATAAGAAAACATATTTTGAAGTTTTGGCCAGGGATGTTCATCCCATTGACCAAACTGAGTTTCACGCGTAGGCAGGTGAGATGATCTATTCCACCATGACAAACAAAGCTATGACTATGCACAAAATTCAAGGGTCTCTGGATAATATCACTACACAGTACAAGATGGAAAAGGCCTCCTCACAGGCCAAGGACAACAGAATTAAGTCATTGGAAGACTTGTGTGATTGAGCTTGGACATGATCCCAATGATGTCAAGGCTGCTGATAAATTGATAAAGAAAAAGAATGAGGATATTGCTGACATGAAGAATCAACTCAAGCTGCATCATTCAGAGCATCCATAGACAAAAGAGGTCTTAGAAAGAAAAACACATCAGGAGGAAATGATGGACCTTGTTTTACAACTTAATGACCAATTGAAATAAATGGAGAAGGAGTTGGACAACTTAATACTGCTGAAACAAGATAGCCTTGAGACTTCCACTGCCATTGTCATTCCAACAGCCACTACAGTAGTATCATCCACCTTGGAAGCTTCATTGGCTCCTACATCTCCACTGGATACAGCACTTCCAGCTGCAACAGCATCTACATCAGCAACAGGTTCGGCAACAATAGCAGCTCAGCCAAGTGATGAGGCAAGAAAATTTGTCAAAGAAATGGAAGACATGTCCATTCAGAGCACAAAAATAAATAAGCTTAAACAAAAGATAACAAGTTTAAAGAATGAAAATAAGCTTGCACAGATTGTGCATAAGGAGGAAGTTCAGAAGTCAACCAAGTTAACTGAAAGAATGAAAATCTTAGAGAAAGAACTAACATTGAATGAGCCACTTGGCCAAGCTAAAGAACAGTTATGGGCCAATATCATTGACTCCATCAATGATATTTGGCCATCTACACAAGTCATCTTTGAGAAAAATGACTTAGTCAAAGAAACTACAGAAGAAATACAAAGAGTTAAGGCTGAACTAGGAGACATACCAGAATAAGCCACTAGAATAATCCATTTCCCTAACTCTAAAAATAACTATGAATTGCAGGAACTGGACATAGCTAACAGGACAGGCACCATACTGGAGGTTAAAAAGGTGCTCACCAAGAGGAATTTGATGATGAACCTTGAGGAAAAATGCCAAACCATGCAGCTGGCTATAGAGAGGTTCATGGTAAATTTTGATGTTTTTAGGTAGAAATGTCTATCGGATCCCTTAGTGATAAATGACAAGTTGATGCCACAGGAAGACTACAACAAAAGAATCAGAGAGCTGGCAAAGTATCAGGCAAATAAATCTTCTAGGAAGGGGATGCCTACTAGAAAGGTTCTATATCAGACGTTTGAGAACCTGTTTACCTCCAACATGAGGTAAAAAACCTTTTTGTGAACATACCCACTTTTTCCAAGTACACAGAAGCAGATGAAATTTACAGGAAAATGGTAAATATCAAATTAGCAGATGCAGGTATTTGGGAGAAGTTAAATGACACTGTAAAAATGCACAATAAGAGTGAAAAAGCATAGTAAAAGAAAAGAGACAAACTAGCCAGATGAAAGAGTATAAATTGAAAGGGCAAAGTAAAAAGAACAGCCAATGTGAAGACTGACAGCAAGGTAGAGATAAACAACAAAAGATCAAAAGCATAAAGACAACACAACCAAATAAACAGGGACAACATATAGTAGTTGAACATCTGTCTCTATCTTCTTGCATGAAGATATTTCTTTTTCCTAGATTAATTCCCAAGACAGTTTGGGATATTTTGTAAACTATTTTTGTATAAATACTTCATAATTCGAAGTATTGGGTGTGGATTACTAGACATTTGTAGAGTTGTATTGATCTGAAACCTAAGGGTTCACTGTATCATTTTTTCAAGTCAGCAGACTGGACTAAGTAATAAAGAGATTGCATTATAGGATTCATGTGTTGAGCTACTTCAGTGAAGTATTTTCTTTGTCAAATTGTTATTTTCTTATGTGTTTCACATACTTACATGTTATCTAAAATTGAATGAATTAACCAGAAATTTATTTCAGAATTTGTTTAAGTACACTCTGTCTTGAACAGTTAATCATTTTAATGTTTTCTTCTGATATCTGGATCTGAGAATCCTTAATTACTCTCCCATCCCAGTTGATCTCCTTCACTTCCTTCATAATCCAGTTTAAGGAATCCTTAATTTCTCCTTTGATCTGATTGAAACCACTTCATCATCAAACCTTAAGATCTGAAATTACTCAGCTAACTTTCCCTATAAACACTATCTTTAGACCTTGATCAAGTCCTATTTGCTTGACATTTGACCCCATAGCCCAATGGTAAAAGACATCTTTCTATCCATCTAAGTAAATGATCTCATCACCAAATCAAAATCACAACCCAAGTACAATCATAACTAGCCTAAAATCAATTAACTAAACAAAGTTAAATCATAAAGAGAGAGCGCTCTCTGAGAATTAGGAAGGCTAGATCCTAATCCCCAAAGTAGGTGTGTGGTTACCTCTATCATTTCTTTCCTAACAACTCTATAGAAATTTTGGAGTGATAACAGACCCCACTTTTGGTGACATTCAATTTTTTGGTGACAAAGGCTCAGGTTGGTCATAATTGCTCATATGAAATGGTGACAGTCACTATCTATCACTATAAATCATTACTGGTAATGTACCTTGAATGCCACCATAAAACTTACACTTTTGGCAACGCCAGCTTTGGTGGTGTTCAATTTTTTGGTGACAGAGGCTAAGGTTCATCACAATTTCTCATATGAAATGGGTGACTGTCACTATTCGTCACTATAAATCATTATTGGTGATAGACCTTGAATGTCACCACAACACCTAGACTTTTAGTGATGCCACCTTTGGTGACGTTTAGTTTTTGGTGACAGAGGCTCTTTTGACCATCACCAATGAGCTTATGGTGACATTTTTTGACCCTCACCAATGACCATTTTTCTTATAGTGTGTGTTTTGAGTGCACCAACATTTTTTTCTTTATTCTTTAGATTGAAATTTATGTTTCCATAGTTATAAGTGCATGTTTCATTTAATAAAAAAAACTGTATTTTATGTATGAGGCTGATGTATTTTATATGTCAATCATGTAGCAGAGACGTCAATGGAGGGAGAAACAACAATAGCAGGAGAAAGAGGAAGACCCATACAATATGATTTGATCATGGTAGGTGAGAGAGAGGGAGAGGGATTTATACCCTCACCCTATTACTGTGGCAACCTCAGCACTCTTGAGGAATGTAGGCCTCCTCAAGTACTATGAGGAGGGTACATCCCTGAAGGAACACTCTATGCTATTGGTGCATCTATCCACCGATGGAATGTCCAACAAAAAGATTTATGTGTCGGTCCTAAGTTGTGGTATAGGCTCACTAAGGAGGACATTTAATTTATTACTGGCCTGTTCAAGAGAGGGGAGGATTTTCCCCTATTCCCTGATGTCGCCCATGGTGTTGTAGTTGAGAGTCAACTTACATACACTCTAAGATATGTCAAGCCTCATGCGATCTATCCATCAAATTTTCAGGTCCATGGTGGAAAACTACGAATTTCTTCTTTTGCTACAGAATAGGATCAGTGCCTCTCATTATTAGCCAACACCATTTCACATTCTTGTAGTGATGGGAAGTGCATTATTTTCCCTCTTTTATATTATGTTGATTCTTTGATTCAGGGGACATATTGCATTAGATGGTCTGCCATTTTTTTGTGGCAGTTTTCACAGCTTTAGATAGATGTTGTGCATTGTTGAGATAGGGGAGGGATACCTTCCATTTTTATTTCGATATTTTTTGTTTATTTTTTGAGAGGGTTCTAAAGACGAGGCCTACAATTGATCGTCGCCCTCCTAGGTTGATGACTGAGGCTAAGATGCACATGTGGGGGAAGATGATGCCCAAGAGGGGCATGCCCGAGTTTTCAGCCAAGGTTTCATATGAGGCCCTAGAGCTACTCGCCAATGTGGACGACCATGTGTTTTTCGTGTTGGGGTATCCATTCATGGGGATTGATTGGAGAGGGTGTCTGAACATCTTCTTCACAATGGATGAGCATCCATATGATAGAGATAATATTAGTGTTTTCTTTAAACTAATCTAGTTTCATTTTAATTTTTTAATGAATTAGAATAAAATTTATTCCAACACATTCTTTAAATTGTTTTATTAAATTGTCTAATGAAATTGTCTAGTTATTTTTGTGTACTATACATTATGTAGATATCGGCTTAGATGATGGGGACATGCCTTCCCCCCCTCAAGATGGAGGAGATGAGGAGATGGGTGAGGTCCAAGAGGGTGAGGGTGAGGCACATCCTCAAGGGGTTGTGGGCATCTGGAGGTGGAGGCCTGCCATCTGATATCGGATGAACTACTGTGCTAGATTGGCCAAAGGTTTGGTTCGGCAAGGAGTCTGCCTTGTGAGGCCTCAAAATATTAGTGTAGATCTAATGTTCGTGGATATTTACAAGACCTGTCTGTGAGATATGATATCTCTTATACGGCATGCCATCACAGCGAGTACTTTACTGACAACGATAGGGGTTGTAGGGCATCATGCAGCAGCACATCCATTAGATGATGAGGGTGGTCATGATGATGATAAGAGTGATGATAATAATCACGATGATGATTCTTCTAGTGGTGCCAACACTTTGCATCATGGCCATCAGCGTGTCGGTGATACTTCTGGTAGTACACCTTCCCGTCAATTTTTTGATGATGTCGATCATATGCTAGAGATAGAGGATGTGTCATATGTTTATTCTGATAGAGAAGACCAACCACCTTCTCCTCATGCAAAGCAACCATGTACTTCTACTGAAGAACAACTTCTACCTCTTAGTCCTCCACCTCATCTAAGTTTGACAGACGTACTTGATGAGGCACTAGTTGACCATACATCATCTTCTACTGCATCCAGGTTGTAGGCCCTACTATGTTTGTTGTATTTGATAGGGTGGTCATGATGATAAAGATCAACGAAAAAGATGCACTAAAGTGAAAATATAAGAACAAATTCAATTTAAATTACTTTACTTTTCATTATATAAAGTATCTATAAAACTATGTTATTTAATGTAGACATTGAAATATTTTACTTATGGTTGTCAGTAAAATATTTTTCATTATAAATATATTCTTGTTATAAATATCACATGTAAATGGAACATAAAATGAATTACACATAATGTAATATCAATAATTTACCATTTCTTGTCATGTGAAAAAATTACATTTTTTCCTTGCACTAAAAAGTAAATTCTATTTTTTTACTCATTTCATTTCTTCCTCATAATAAAAAGCTAAATTATCTTCTTTTTTTTACTTTCGAATACATGATATCTCTATATAAATTTATATAAGATTAAGGTGTAAATTGAAGTATTGTAATTATCGCCGAAATTAATTTCTTTTGTTATTACTATTTTTAATTTGTTAATTTCAATTATTATTTTACTATTTTAAAATGTAATGTTATGTGACAACATTTCTCCCATTCTCAGTCATTGAGCACCTCTTTTCCCAATTAATTTAGATTTAATACAACTTAAAAATATATATTTTTATAAAAGTTATTTTATTACTAAAATTATGAGATTTTCAAGCAATTTAAATTTAATCTTTATAGAAACTCTAAACAATTTAAATTAAAATTTCTCTCTCTAAAGATGAGGATGAAGAAATGTAAAATAAGGCTTGTGATTAAGTTACTTGTAGTTGGGGGTTTTCTCTATTGGAAGATCTCACTTAAAGAGGCAAGTGAAATTTTTTCTAGTAATAAATATATAACATTTTGATGTTATTTTGGTTCTTTATTTGCTATTGTACTAGTTTAAATTTAAGTCTTTTTAATAATAAATATGAGTTAAATAATACAGTTTAAATAATACAAATTAAATTATCACAAGATATCCACTAAAATTCATGTTTTTCACATTTCTCCTAGCTAATATTACATCATGTTCACAATGATAAAGACAAGTCTACTTTAAATAATTTAGTTACAAATACATAAAAAATAGATATCTACTTTACATAATCTAAACATGAAAAAAAATGCATCACCAAGTCTATTTTAAACTCAAACAAATGCCTCTTAATCACCATCACAAATGCATGTGTTTGATATGTTTTGATCACACCGGTGATATCATCATTACCCAATGCTATATATCTGATCTATAAATGAGATCTAAGACATTTATTAAGGTATTACAGACTCATGTGCATGGATATGCCTATGTTACTTTGTGCGATGATCCGAATTGGATCCTTAAAAATTTTCGTGACTGTTTCAAATTATGTCAGGCTTCAAAATCTTATGAATAACAAGCTTATCAGAAATGACCTCTAGACAATGGCAATTGTGGCCAGCACGGAACAACGAGGACCCTCGGTCAAATTCTGCTGACCGGTGGCCCATGGAGACCGTGCATGGATGCAAATTGGCAACCGGAAGCCCAGATCCAGAAACAGAGGTAGTTTCTGAAACAAAGGCAAAGCGCTAATCATGTATCACAGGGCAAAACCCTTAGAGAAAGAAGGCCCAGAGTGCTCGGTCACAAGGAAAATAGGAAACCGTGAGGAAACGCCTAAACCGTCAGAAGGCAGGTCTTGCACCCAAAACCAGCAAGATATCGCATGCATTTTAAGCGGTAAGAGGGTTTTACCGAGGCCCACACTATGCCACATGCCGGGCGACGTGTGCCCGATGGATGAGAGAGAAAAACTACTTACATCGCGTGAGTAATGATAGAGAAACTTACCCGAGTGATATAGATGGAGACCGTAGGATCTGGAGGCTCCATATCAATGGTGGAGAATCAGCCCGATGGAAGACTGGATTTTATGGAGAAATACACTAAGGCACATAAAGAGTTGAGATCTGGCATGACCGACGAGCTGGTGGAAGAATCAGTTTCACAGGCAAATCCTGAAGTAACGGAAATAATGACCATTCAAATAAAACTAACACTCAGTTCGTAAGGCGACAAGTGGCCACATCTCTATGCAGTGTTACACAGCGATGATGATGCAGAAAGGGGGATTCCAACGGACAGAGGCAGGCGATCCAGAGAGCTAGGAAGAGGAAACAAATAGTCAAGGACCAGATTGGCTTTAAGCCATGAACAGAAGCAGAGAGAAAGAGAAACAGAGGGAACATAAGTAGAGAGAAAGAAGCGCATTGCAGAGAAAAGAGAAGCTGAGCTGACCTACGGAGCAAAGGAAACATGAAGGAGACGGAGACAGAGAGAGTTTGAGAGTCTGTGAACTCCAGAGAAGGCTTGAAAGGTTTAAGCAACTCCTTTGTGTATTCATGTCTGGTATTGAGTACCAAATTAGACTCGTACCACTGAGACTAATTGAGGTCGAGAATCAGTAAGAGGAGTCTGTGTACTCTAGAGACTTGGGGGATCCAAGTACAATCCTATTGATCATTCTCTATCAAGTGAGACTCAAATTGAGCTCCTTATTGTAAAATATCTGCTTTAAAACACAATAGAAAGGCCACCACTGAAGCTGGACCATGAGATGTAGCCCAAGAGGATTGGGTGAACTCCTTATTAAATTTGTTGTGTTTTTGTATTTGCCTATTGTGTTCTCTTACTGCTTTAATGTCTGTGTAATTCGCAATCTTATTGATCCGTTGCATAAATTAACACAGGCACACCCCAATACTTAAGTCTGTAATACCTTCATTAATTAATTGAGATCATTCAGGGGGTGATTTTAGATCAAGTGGTATCAGAGCTTCTAAGTTGCTTAAGGTTAGACAAGTTTGTGCTGGATTTTGTTGTTGAATGCTAACTAGATCAAAGCTTAAATTAGGAGAATAAGAGTTGGTTGAAGTTAACCCTGAAATTGGAAGAGCCTATCCTAGGAAGAAAATGTCAGAAGAAAGTCCCTTAAGATCAGACCCCCAGTCCATAGATAGTTTCTTGACCATGAGGTCCATGGTAGAGGAAATGTATAGGGAGTTTAAGAAAGGTAGAGATGCAGATTCCTCACACTCCAAAGATAAAGGAGAAGAGGAATCTCCCCTACATGACCACTCAAAAGGCAAAGGGAAAGAAGAAAATTTTCTCACACCTCCTAATAGCCTTGAGCATAAAAATAAGACATCTTTGATTAAATTAGATGTTAAATTTGATTTACCAATATATGATGGAGAGTTGAATGCAAAGAAGCTGGATAATTGGATCAGGCAAATTGATGTTTATTGCAGAGTGTAGAGTATCGACTCAGACAAGAGTAAGATTCAACTAGCCAGCCTATGCCTCGGAGGCACTGCCTTGGTATGGTGGGAAGGTATGATACAAGCTGACATGAAGAATCATGGTGAGATTCTTTTTGTCTGGAGTGAATTTGTTTCTGCAATCAAAAAGTAGTTCTATCCTCTAGCTTACATGCAGCAAGCCATGATGAGTTGGCAAACTCTTCGCCAATTGAAAGGGCAAAGTGTACAAGGTTACACCCAAGAATTTAGGAAGAGAGCTTTGATTCTAGGAATTTCATTAGAATCACCTAAGACTCTGTTGAAGTACATAGGTGGTCTACACAACTACATGAGGTACACTATCCTCGTGTTTAATCCCACTAGTATAGATGAGGTATTTGTTCAAGCTATGCATCTAGAATCTAGAGGAAAGAATGGGAACCCAAAAGTTGGGGGATCATCCAAGCCCATTGCAAGCAAGAATAAGGAGAAAAGAAAACAAAAATGGAAAGAGAGGAAGGCCAACATTGCACAGAAAAGCAAGTCTTCATCCACTCACTGTAAGAAGGATGGGCATGATGATGAACACTATTGGATCCTACATCCGAAGCTGTGACCTAAGAAGTTCGAGGGCATGAAGAAGAAGACTACTACAGCTATTCAAAAGGATTTGGGGTCAGACTCAGGAGATGAAACAACCATTGCAGCCATAAGTATAAAAGGTTGTCTCCTTTAGAGAATGCAGAAATCAAGAAGTAGGTGCAAGAGTTGCTTGAGAAGGAGTTCATCAGACCTATCACATCACCATGTGGGTCTCCAATCGTTTTGGTGAGAAAGAAAGATGGCTCATGGATAATGTGCATTGATTACCGAGCACTAAATAAGATAATGATCAAAAATTGTTATCCCCTTCCTCGCATATATGATCTATTAGATCAATTAAAGGAAGTTGTTTATTTTTCCAAGTTAGACTTGCATAGTGGATATCATCAGGTTAGAGTTGCAGAACAAGATGCATGGAAGACTTCTTTCAAAACAAAGCAGGGATTGTATGAGTGGCTGGTTATGTCTTTTGGCTTAACTAATTCTCTTGCTACTTTCATGAGAATAATGAATGATGTACTCAGACCCTTTATTGATGATTTTGTTTATTGTATATCTGGATGACATTCTTATATTTAACAAAATGTGGGAAGAACATTTAAAGCATGTTAAACAGACACTAGATATTTTGAAAAGAGAAAAACTTTATGTTAAACTCTCAAAATGTGAATTTGGAAAAACATCTTTGAATTATTTGAGACATATAGTAGGGGGTCATGAATTGAAGATAGATCCCTCTAAGGTGGCAGTCATTGTGAACTGGCCTAAGCCCAAATCTACTACAGAAGTTAGAAGCTTCTTAGGAGCAGCACGATATTGGAGCAAGTTCATTTCTAACTTTTCCTTAATTGCAGCTCCCTTACATGCTTTAACAAGATTAAACAAGGTGTTTCAGTGGGGAGGCAGACAACAGAAAGCCTTCAACACCTTGAAAGAAAAGATTAGTACAGCACCAGTACTAGCACTACCCGATCTTCAGAGACCATTTGAGATCCAAACAGATGCCAGTGACTATGTCATCAAAGCAGTGTTGATACAGCACGGTAAACCCATATGTTATCATTCTGAGACATTTAATTCTGCAGTAGTTAACTATCCCACATATGATAAAGAATTGTATGCATTAGTACGGAGTATGAAGAAGTGGAAACATTACTTAATGGGCAAAGAGACAGTTTTACATACTGATCATCAACTACTTCAATATCTACACTCCCAAACTAAGTTGCAGCAATCAAGACACTATAGGATAACAGTTTCATTTATTCATCAGATATAAAAAGGGCATACACAATAAAGTTGCAGATATGTTATCTAGACCTATTATAAATGCATCCACTATACTTAAGCATAATTCAATACTACATGAGAGCTACATTGAATAATATGCTCAAGATATAGATTTCAAAGATGTATATGCAACTTTAAGTCAAGACAAATGAGTAGAAGAATTGGATTATCATGTTAAGGACCAACTCTTATATCATTGTGGGAAGCTATGCATTCCAAAAACTAAAAGAGTGAAGAAAATTTGAGAAGAGCAAACTACTCTAATATTAGGTCACTTTGGGGTAAGTAAAATCGTTGCACAGCTGCAAAGATTTTGTTATTGGCCAAAAATGAATGAGACAGTTTCTACATATGTAAGAGGGTGTACCATGTGTGCTAAAAGCAAGCCCAGCAATAGAAAACTAGGCTGTACACTCCGCTACCAGTTCCTAATCATCCTTGGGAAAGTGTTTCCAT
This sequence comes from Pinus tabuliformis, assembly GCA_031772625.1. NCBI lineage: Eukaryota > Viridiplantae > Streptophyta > Pinopsida > Pinales > Pinaceae > Pinus > Pinus tabuliformis. The sequence goes on along the minus strand of CM062806.1, from coordinate 317,986,652 downwards.
GGACTTTGTTGGAGACTGCCTAAATCTAGGAAAGGTCATGACTATTTATATGTTGTTGTGGATAGGTTCAACAAAATGTGTATTTTGATACCTTGTAATAAATAGATTACAGCTGAACAAAATGCAAAGTTGTTCTTTCAGCATATATGGGTTCATTTTGGATTACCCACTTCCATTGTATCTGATCGAGACACCCAATTTGTTGGGAGGTTTTGGTCGAGTCTGTGGGAACTGATGGACACAAAACTGAAGAAAAGCACAACCTTTAATCCACAAATAGATGAACAGACAAAAGTGGTCAATAGGACAATGATCCAGTTGCTCAGAGGCTATTACAGTAAGCATCCCAAACTTTGGGATGAACATTTGTGTTATGTGCAGCATACTTACAACCAAACAAAACATTCTTCTACATAGAGATCTCCTTTTGAGACCTATTTTGGTTTCACACCAAGGTCTCCCTTGGATTTTGTCTTTGGTAAAGACATAGTAGTTGATGGACATAGTGATGTGGACAAGGCAACCAAGTTCATTGAACAAATCCAACAGATTCACCAAGCAGTACAAGAACAACTGGAAAATAGCCAAGCCAAATACAAGGCAAGGCATGACAAGCATCGAATGGAGCATAGTTTCCAAGTTGGTGATCAAGTCTGGTTGTATATCAGCAAGGACAGAATGAAAGGTGAAGGTAAAAATTTAAAGCCAATAAGGTCTGGACCTTTCAAAATACTTGAGAGAAATGGTGAGAATGCTTTTCGCCTTGATTTACCAGCTTAAATGCACATCTACTCAGTCGTTAATGCGGACAGCTTGAGACTATTTGAACCTTCATTAATTGAATTTCCTAAAGAGCAGAGTCAATTGCCTTCTATTGATGATCTGTTACCTGAATATCTCAATGAATTGCAGGAAGACACAGTTCTAGACAGGAACGTGAGGACAATGTGCAGGGGAGATGTTGAGTATCTCAAGATTGGACTCAAGGGTTCAAAGCCAAGCATTGTAAAATGGATAGAGATTAGACAAGTGAGACAGCTATACCCTCACTTAGTTGATGCTTGAAAACCAACTTTTGGTGGTCCAAAAGATTTTTCAATGGGAAGGCCGTGATCCGAATTGGATCCTTAAACATTTTCGTGACTGTTTCAAATTATGTTAGGCTTCAAAATCTTATGAATAACAAGCTTACTAGAAATGACCTCTGGACAATGGCAATTGTAGCCAGCACAGAACAACGAGGACCCTCGGTCAAAGCGCATTGACCGTTGGCCCATGGAGACCACGCATGGACTCAAATTGGAAATTGAAAGCCCAGATCCAGAAACAGAGGCAATTTCTAATACGCGATTAGTGCAAAGGGAAAAACCCTCAAAAAAGGAAGGCCCCAAGCATTCAGTCACAAGGAAAACAGGAAACCGTGTGAAAACGCTTAAACCATCAAAAGGCGAGTCTCGCCCCCAAAACCGGCAGGATATCATGTGCATTTTAAGTGGTAAGCAGGTTTGGTCAAGGTCCATGTGATGCCACACACCGGGCGACACGTGTCCGGTGGATGAGAGAGAAAAACCGCTTACATTGCATGAGTAACGGTCGAGCAACTTACTTGCGCGATATACACGGAGATCGCAGGATCTGGAGGCTCTAGATCAATGGCGGAGAATCAACCCGATGGAAGACTGTATTTGATGGAGAAATAGACTGAGGCACATAAAGAGTTGAGGTCCGGCATGACAGATGAGTTGGCAAAAGAATTAGTTTCGTGGGCAAATCCTGGAGTAATGGAAATAACGACCATTAAGAGAAAACTGACACTCAGTTCATAAGGCGATAAGTGGCCACCTCTCTATGCAGTGTTACATAGCGATGATGACGCAGAGCAGGGGGATTCCAGTGGATAGAGGTAGGAGATCCAGAGAGCCAGGAAGAGGAAACAAACAGTCAGGGAGTAGATTGGTTTTAAGCCACGAATGGAAGTAGAGAGAAAGAGAAGCAGAGGGAACAAAAGTAGAGAAAAAGAAGCGAATTGTAGAGAACATAGAAGCCAAGCTGACCTACAGAGCAAAGGCAGCATCGAGGAGACAGAGACAAAGAGAGCCTGAGAGTCTGTGAACTCCAGAGAAGGCTTGAAAGGTTCAAGCAACTCTTCTATGTATTCTTGTCTGGTATTGAGTACCAAATTGGACTAGTACCACTAAGACCAGTTGAGGTCGAGAGTCAGTAAGGGGAGTCTATGTACTCTAGAGACTTGGAGGATCCAAGTACAATCCTACTGATCATTCTCTGTTAAGTGAGACTCAAGTTGAGCTCCTTATTGTAAAATCTCTGCTTTAAGACACAATAGAAAGGCCACCACTAAAGCTGGACCAAGAGATGTAGCCCAGGAGGATTGGGTGAACTCCTTATTAAATTTGTTGTGTTTTTGTATTTGCCTACTGTGTTCTCTTGCTGCTTTAATGTCTATGTAATTCGCAATCTTATCGATCTGTTGCACAAATTAACATAGGCACACCCCAGCACTTAAGTCTGTAATACCTTCATTAATTAACTGACATCATTCATGGGGTGATTTCAGATCATGCGATGGATCGATAAGATTGAGAAATACGTAGACAATTAAGCAGTTAAAGAAACATAATAGACAACCCACATAAACACAACAAGTTTAATATGGAGTTCACCCAAAACTCCTGGGCTACATATGCTGGTCTAGCCTTCAGTGGTGGCCTCTCCATTATGTCTTCGTATGCAGAGTTTTACAACAATATGAGCTTAATTTGAGTCTCAATACACAACAGATACAACAACAATAGTTTTTCTTGAACCCCTCAAGCCTCGCTGAGTACACAGACTCTCTCTATCACTCTTTGTCTCTATCTTTGCTCTGTCTTAGCACTGCCTTCAATACATCATGCCTTTGTTTTTGTCGGTCTATGGCTTTAAAGCCAATCTGTGTTGACTACTCATTTCCTCTTCTCGGCTTTCTATCTCCTGGCCTCTGTCCACTCGAATCCCCCTTCTAAGCATTAATGATCACTGCATAACGTCTTTAGGGGAGGTGGCCACCTATTCCACAACGGATGAGTGCATCGGGCCATTGAAATCCTTGAAACGACCATTCTCTATTTACACAGAGAGACACGTTCAAACATGGGAAAAACTACCAAAACACTATTCATCCGGACTTCAAATATTCATAAATGCATCCTATTCTCCTATCGGGTCCGCCTATAAGTCACTATCGCATGTCGCAATGCCCCTCTCCATGGCTTCCCTTTGTATTTGAAAATGCGTAAAAACCACTAAAAACCAGTAAAAATGGCTTTGGACGGATTTGAAATATTATTCATTTCCATTCCCAAACCCCTTCGGGTCTAGGTTCCATCGCATCGGCGCTTCCCTTCGCATTTTGTTTAATAAATGAAACATACGAAAATACATTAAAAATGACAATTGACATATCTCAAATCTTATGAATTAGTGTTTATATTTCCATCGAGTCCGGTGAATCGCATCGCATATGTGTGTGTGTGTGTGTGTAGCCCCGTTCCATTGTCTTTTCCGATTGCGATATCGTGATGTGATTGATCACAATCGCATATCGAGATAACCTCGGGCCATTTGGTGAGCGCTCCATTCCTATTTGCTAACTGTGATTCTGTGATGCAACGTGGGCTGTTGATTTGCACACTTGATTGATGATCCCCGTTGACTCCGTCGATCGTCATCGCAAGTTTTATGTGGTATGCTCTGATTTCCTTCGCCTGTCACCGTCGATTTGTGATTTTTCGATCGGATCTAGATCGTTGATTGGCCAAACCTAACGAATCCTGTGCATTCACTGTTCATGCCGCCGATAAGCCTGTTTTCCACTATTTCTTGTGTTTTTTTCCTCCTGATAGTGTTTTATGTTGTTTTATGAAGATTTTCTCATGTGATTGTTTTGATCTTTTAAGCAATGTTGAAGACTTAGAGAGTTCTTGGATCCATTTTGGATCACGCCTTCCCATTGGAAAAGATTTTGGACCACCAAAAGTTGGTTTTTAAGCATCAATCAAGTGAGGATACAACTTCCTCACTTTCCCAATTTCTATCCATCTTGCACTACTTGGTTTTGAACCTTTGAGTTCAATTCTAAGGTATTCAACATCCCCTCTTGTTATAGACATTTTTGGGCACTGCAACCCCAATCATATATGTCCATAAACCGAGGGCTCCTAATTCCCTAAAAGTGTTGTTTCACACCCTAAAGGAACAAGGTCAACTGATTACATCATCTCCCAGAATTTCTCCACAGAAAACTGCTCAGAACTGGTTAAAACTGGACCATATAGAATGCCCAGTGTAGAAGGTGCGATGCATCCCACCTGCCCAGAGTAAAGGGTGTGATGCATACTGGATAGCCCTTCTGCAGGGTGCGATGAGCGAGAGTGGACAAATGTCAAAGACAGTTCGCAAGGTGGTTCGACATGGAATCTTCCAGAAACTTCTCCTATGACACTTGCCTCTCTGAATTCGCCTAGGGATGAGTAAGAGATCATCAATCTCCAAGTGGAATCAAGAACTATCAGAGAGAGGACACTAATCAAATCTCAAAAGCTGACTCACCTCCCTGCAATCATCTATATATGGATCCCTCATCCCAGAGATCAGGAGGCTAGAATTTTGTATCTTGCAAGGAAGTGTTGCTGGTTTCTTGGTGCAACATCATAGTGTTGGGTGATCTAAGCTTTTCATGAGGTGAAGAAGGGCTTTCTTGCTAAGAGGATGACACTGGGTCAGAACAATTGGTTTAATCCTCTTTGCTATTCTTGATATTAATAAAGCTATTCAAGTTTTCCTCCACATTCTTGTATTTGATGATATATGCATTTGTGTGGTCAATATATATCTGTTCCTATATTGTTTATGATAGTAGATCTCTGTTCTTGGATAGTGTTATGCTGCTTTGATTCCATAGGTGCTCTTTGAAGCTAGGTAGACGAGGAAGCGAGTGGCAAAGATCTGTCAGAAGGGAGAGGAATCAAGCAAGGAACCAAGCGCAAGACTGAGGTTGGTCTCCTTTGTTCCCCTCTTATCTACTTCTCATAAAGGAAAACGAAAGTAGTTTTAGTTTGTTTGTTTCTAAGATAGCTACCAGTCTTAGTGGGACTAGCAGCTCTGAGTGGACACTAGATTTCCCAATAACAAAATGGCGACTCCACTGGGGAGCGAATACCTTGTTTGCTTTTCTATATTTTTTTGTTTTATAAACTTACAGACGGAGCCTGAAGTCAATCCAGCTAGCCTTCGAACTACATTTGCTATGCAAGTGCAAAGTAGATCAATGCTGCTTCAGTCTATCTCCGGGTTTTGTTTATAAACTGAACAATTGATTTGCATACATCCTAATTGCCCTTTTGGTGGCTCTAGTAACCTCATTAGATCAAACCCTGTGATTTATATTTACTAATTATCACTTGCTCAGCTTAAATCCCTTAACTGTGCTGCAAACTGTGATCAAGAACTGGATCAAAAGTCTCGCACTGTACCATCACACCCTCTCTTCAAGGCAGTCATTATGCATCACACTTCCCGTGTGCAGTATGTGGGATGCATACTGGAATCTTTGTGTAACAGGTGCGACGGTCAGAGAAGGTTAATTTTTTCTTCAGACTTTGGTTTTTCTTCACTCTTTTCAGCTCCATTCAGGAGTTTTGCTGTCTGTAGTTGGTACACCTCTGTGGGAACCCCCTTCCTTGCCATTATTCCACCTCCATTGTGCAAAGAACTGTAAATGTTTTTATGTATTGTGCGCCATTTTCAGTTCTCTTTTACAAAGAAGTAGCGTAATTGAACTGTCGTTTCTTGATTTGGAAGTGTCGCAAGTGTTGTTTTCAGTCATAGAAGAGAATCTGATTGTTCTTGATAGTCAATTACCCTGTTACTCCTGTATTTGATTTGAATTAGTAGTTTTTCAAGTGTTGAAAGCAAGTTTTCAATTCCAAATCGCAAAGTGTGGTCATTGTCTTCTTTGTCTTGAAAAGAAACTTGTTAGTAAGGTCGCTTTGAAAAATAATTCAGATTTGCGCTTAGTTTTCTTTTTATCATTCAAACATTAAGAAGGCTGAAAACAAATACATGCATGTGCATTTTCATTAAGACTGCTTGTTGGTTTGATTTAGGATAGTGCATATAGTGTGTGCTCTCTGCTCTATGTTGAAAGAATATCATCTATCCTTCTTTAGTAGCTAGGATTTTCATTGTAAAAAGAATATTAAACGATTGTTTATCATCTTAGATTGCATTTTAGGAATTGTATATCTACATCACGCGGTGAACCTGAAAGGAAAATTTCTTAAGCAAGATCAACTGTAAAATAAATTTAATGAATCTAAAAATGCTTTGGAACCTAACGCACAACATTTAGAAGTCTAGGCTAGAGACGTATTCTGGTGTCATAAAGCCTGGTAACTGTTGTTTTCATTGCTGGTTGGGTGATTCTTCCGCTTTGAGACGACAAGTGCCAGTACGGACTTGTGCTCCCACGTACCGTTGAGTATATATTGGGAGACCATAATAGGCTACATCCTTTATCCATAGGAAGTCGTGTTTGCCGCCCTATCGATCGCAATGCACTGAACACAGCATTCGGGAAGATTGACTGCCGTACCGTAAAAAGTATTCTGTAGTTTTGCGATTGGTTTGGTAATCCTTCTGTCTAGATTTCTAGAGTAGTCTCTTTCATTCCTTTTCAGACTCCTTAAAGGAAAAGGTCCATCTAAGCACTTGTCACTTCAAGCTCATTAAAAATCGAAGGCAACTATAGTCATATTTTGTCTTTTTTCGACTCTTAAAAATTGAAAAAACAAGTTGTGTCAAAGCATCTAAAATTCATTTAATTCGAAAACATTCTTCCCATTTTATTTTTAGTTGATCGAGTAATCTGCAATCGTGGAATAAAGTCAATTGAAACCCCGTCGTTCGCAAAGGCTCACGAGTCAATCGTCTTTGTCTCCAGAATCAAAACTATTCCAGACGAAGCGAACTCATTTAACTAGTTCAAAATCCCCTGGTAAGGTTGGAACAAGTGTTCCGACACCATCGGAGACTCTGGTTACTCCAAACATTTCTGGTATCCCTGCCTGTACAGAAGAAGTTTCGCAGCCACCAAAGGATGGTAGAGCCGATCCTAGTGTGAAGGTAAACACTTGTATTACTGAGCCAGCTCCATCTACAGCTGATTCGGAAGGTGTTATTCCCCAAACATTTGTCTTTGTAGAATCTATACCTTCTTTGGCACCGTAAATATTTTATGGACCTGACGGTCTCCCTCTTCCACCTGGATTAATAGCTATAGAACAGATTGTGGAGGATCCCCCATCTAGTACTCCATCGCATTTTGGAGTTGGGATCAACCTATATCCTTATTCGTCAGAAATTAGTCTACCATTAGCGGAAGCTCCTGTAGAATCACTAGGAAATCTTTTGGATAAACTAGATATGTCTAAACAACCATCGACATCTAGGACTGTGTCATCTGACACAGCAGCGGCAGAACTCCCTGCTACTACTCTGACAATGTTCATCGGCGTACCATCTATCCCAACTAGCTCTCAATCACTAGATTGGGTCCATCCAGGGGCTACTTTGATAGTATGGTTTGTCCTTGTTTGTTCATCCGGAATAATATCCGGGAGCTCTTATGTTGAGTCTCAGCAAATTGATCCTTCACGGTGTCAATTTGGGCAGTCTGGTCCTCAAGGGAAAATCATTCCTTTGAGTACCAAATTACTGCTGTATGGGGGGCAATATACCCTTTCATTGTCTCCTCTGGGAGAACAACCATACGAGAGTTCACAACAAAATTTAGGTTATGCTGGAATTACATCTAGCAATTGGGTGCCAATACTGCCTCAACAACCAAGAGTTGTATACTCGATGCAACAATGTTTACCTATGTCAAATATACCAATTACGCCAGCTATTGTGACAGTGTCGCAAGTACAAGCATTGCTTATTGTATGCCAACCTCAGGTTTCTCAGGTCGTAATGCAATAGCCTCTTATCCCTGCAACTCAACCACAATTGCCAACTAGTGGAATGACACAGGCCCAAACAGGTACTATTACCCCTCATCTTGGTCAAACAACCAGTATTGGACAACAGCACATGACTTCACAACCATGGCTGGTGCAATATCAACAACCGCAATTCCAACAAGCTTACCAAGGATCTGAGCAATAAATCTTTGCAAATAATGGGCAGTTGTATATTCAAAATGGTCAACATCAACCATTCTATAATGGCTATGCCCATCAACCTTACCAAAGTTACCAGCATCAAATGCATTATGCTGGTATGCAAAGACCAACTGGTTAGGCAATTCCATCTTATCCTGGGTATGCTTTGCCAAACCTGAATCAACAGTTGCCCTTCGTGGCGACTTTAGAGTTACCAGATCTAAATCGGCTAACGAACGATCCAATTGCTTACGCCCCTTAGTGGCCAGTAATTCTGCATAAACTTCCATCAGATATTCCTAAATTTAATGGAAATCCGGGTGAAGACCCATCGAATCATGTGATCACCTTTCATCTGTGGTGTTCATCCAACACCCTAAACGATGATTCGATTAGGCTTCGCCTTTTTCAGAGAATGTTAATTGGTCCGGTAGCAAAATGGTATATCGAATTACCTAGAGCTTCGTTTAATAACTTCAGTACCCTAGCCACAACCTTTTTAACCCATTTTCAGTTACCCATAAGGTACGAAACAGGAACAGGACTTCTTACCAATTTCAAGCAAACGACAGCCATTCACATATCCGATCATATTCATGAGTGGCGATGTCGTCGTAGAATGGAAAAAACGTACATTCCTGATCATCTGTTAGCTGAATGGTTTATTAAGTCATTATTACCTTCCATTACAGAAGATGTGGCAAAGGGAGGAGTCGTCACTGAAGAGCAAGTTATTGCTTGTGCGCAATATTTAGACTTGATTTATACTCAGTCTGGCATGCTCTACAATAAAATCCCTAACGCTCCCAGACCGTAATTTTCCGTTCCTCCTCCTCCTAAATCAAACAATGACTCTCATGCCGGCGATGGCGTGATTGGTACGACAAATGCGAAATATACAAAGGCTACATCTAAAAAGGCCTGTAAGATTTCTAGTCAAAATGCAAATGAGGAACTTCTCGCCTCGGAAGTAAATGTCGTCTCGACTGACAAAGGCAAAGAAACCAAGCAACCAAGAGGAAAGAAGAAAACCAAAGGGAAGAAGAAGAAACAGGAGGAACCATCACCTGAAAAATCTTCTGCAAACCCTTCTGGAGATAAGAAACCAAATCGTCCATGTCTTATATGTGATGAGGATCATTGGATAAGAGATTGTCCATATAAAGCTGAGCTTAAAAAATTCTTCAAGAATTCAAAAACGTCGGCAGTATTAACTGATCCGTTTCCAAATCTAGGAACAAATCTAGTTGCCAGTGACAATGCTTCCCCGTCCCAAGTTCTAACATTGTCGGTTTCGAAACAGTAAAATGATGCTTTGATATCGACAAGGAATAAAGATTACGGGAATCCACAGCTGTCGAACAACAAGGATAACGATCAACCTAGTATTTCGACAACAACTTCGACAAAAGTTGTGCCACCCATCACTCCAGAGCTAACAATAAAACCGCCAAAGGGAGTAGTACACAAGTCGACATTTAATCCTCGTGCCAGAGCAGCACAGCATTATAATATAGTGGAAGATCTGGCCCAATCGCCGTCCGCTATGTCGACACTTGAGGTACTGCAAAATTGCCCCTCCCAAAAGCAGGCTTTATTATCAGCAATAGGTGGGATTGACCCAAAGGATTCCAATCTTGTGTCCTTTAACCACAAAGGATATGATCCTAAGTTACCAGCTCAACTAGCTTTCCTCATTCAAGTGAAAGCCCTCAACAAAACTGTTCATCGAACAATTATTGATGAGGGGGCATCTACATGTATTATGTCGATGAGTTGCTGGAAAACTTTAGGATCTCCACCCTTGTTGCGATCTTCGACGATATTAAAGGCATTTGATGGACGAACATATACCCCATATGGGATTTTAAGTAACTTGCAAGTCGAACTGGGGGGGAAGACAGTAGAAATAGATGTTGAAGTAATTGACGGAAACCTCGATTACAACATCCTACTATGAAGGCCCTAGATATATGCTATGGCTGCAGTTGTGTCGACCTACTTCAGGAAGATTGTATTTCCCTTTCAAGGAGGAATTACAATCGTCAACCAACAAACATTTCTCCCCAATAGTTCCCAAGTTACGGGAAGCATTCCAATGATCCATGGAAGCCCTCATTCGCTACAAAATATCAAAGTAGGCCTACTAAATGACCCTATATTAATGGGGACTTTTTCCCTTCCACCTCCAATCTATCTGGCAGAAGTGGCAGCAATAGGAGTCTGCAATATGATATCTTCTATTCAAAAGATCTCAGAAAACGATATTAACATGGATAATATGCAGGTATTGCCTCCAAGCCCAATAGAAATATTGTAGCAATCAATGTTTTCGGCATGGGAGGCAAACCCAAATCAACGCTCATCAAGCGTTTGGATAGATAGGTCTAAGGAATATGGTGCCCCTTCAGATCCTTGGTCGCAAGTACATTACATAGACGAAGGAATTGTACAGTCAATGTTAATTGACAGGGCGCCATGGGGAGATTACCACCATCGTTCCCATCTTTTGGATTATCAAGAAGATACTCCTAGTGACCTTCATCATCCTTCAGTTTTTTATTTCCTATCAAATACTGTAAACACGGTGGATTCCGAGTGAAACTTGTCCAATATTGAAGAGACTATCGCCATAAATATCTCGACCAAAACAGATGTTGTAGAGAATATTCATGTCGGCAAATGTTGTTCTCCTTCAGAACTGGAAATATACCAAGCTCTTTTTCGCGAATTCAGAGATGTCTTTGCTTGGTCATATGATGAAATGTCAGGCATCGACTCAAGCATAGTTGAACATGAAATCAAGATGTATCGAGATGTCAGACCAGTAAGACAATGGCTATGGTAGGTGCACCCCAAGAAAGCTGTTGCCATCAAGGCAAAGTTGAAAAACTTCTCCATGCTGGTTTTATTTACCCGGTTCCTCTAACTGATTAGGTATCGAATATTGTTCCTATAATGAAGAAACAAGGAATGATTAGAGTGTGCATCGATTATAGGGATGTAAATCAAGCTTGTCCAAAAGACAACTACCCTACCCCCTTTATTGACCAGATAATTGATGAATGTGCCGGATGTGAAATCTTTTAATTTATGGATGGATTCTCTGGGTATAATCAAATAAATATCCGCCCACAGGACCAGTCAAAGACTGCATTTATTTGTCCATGGGGCACATTTGCGTATCGCAAGCTACCCTTTGGTTTAAAGAACGCAGGGGCAACATTTCAGAGGGTAATGAATTATGCCTTCCATGACATCAAAAACATCGTTCAACCATATCTTGACGATCTTCCGGCTCATTCGCGAAAGCGGACCGATCATCCGCAGCATTTGAGAGCGATATTTCTACATTTCCGACACTACAAGATACGAGTCAATCCACACAAATGTGTGCTCTGTGTCAGTTCTAGTCATTTGCTTGGCTTTTTGGTCTCAAAGGACGGGATTCGTCTCGACCCATGTAAGGTTCAGGCGATCATAAATTTGCCTCCACCTTCAAATTTGCTTCAAATTCAGAAACTCCAAGGGAAAGCAAACTTTCTGAGGAGGTTCATTCCAAATTACTCTGAACTTGCTAAAAGTTATACACGTCTATTGAAAAAAGAAGTACCCTTCGTCTGGGATCAGGTCGCGCAAGCTTCCTATGATGCTTTAAAGGAATCCCTAATAAAATCATCATTAATGTATGCTCCTGATTATCAAAAATACTTTAACCTGTATGTGGCTACAGCGGATACAACCATCGCAATGGTTTTAGTACAAGAAGACAATGGAATTGAACATCCTATATATTATTTGAGTAGAAACTTAAATGATACAGAAAGCAAGTATTCCTACGTTGAAAAGCTGGCTCTCGCAGCTGTTCAAGCGATACAGATATTTCGACACTATGTCCTCTTTTGAAACACTACCATTTTCTCATATTGCAACCCCATGACTTATATCTTGTCATGACAATTACTGGGGGGAAATATTCAAAATGGATAGCAATTCTTCAAGAGTTTGATCTGGAATTTGTAAAATCCAAATCGAAGAAATCCCTGGCTTTAGCGGAATTAATATGTGATCTCCCATCGTCGTCCAACGATGAAACATCCGAAGAAACCATCGTGGATGAATATTTGTTTCTGATATCTTCAAGCAATCCATGGTATGGAGATATAATAATCTATCTCCAAACCCAAAAATATAGGTCTAATAACTCTCGCTCGGAACAAAGACGTATCCGATACCAAGCAAAAGACTACATGATCGTCAGTGATACACTTTACCGTCGTGGTGTCGATACAATTCTGAGGAGGTGCCTCACCCACGAGGAGGCCGAAAAAATCCTAAATGATTGCCATTCAGGCACGTGTGGGGGGCATCAATCTGGTTACGCTACAGTGCAAAATATTTTACGAGCAGGATACTTGTGGCCAAAAATGTTCAAAGATTGCATAATCGCGGTCAGAAGTTGCCATGCATGTCAAATTTTTGATAGAAAAACCAGAAGACCACCTGCACCCCTGCAACCAGTAGTTGTTGTTGGGCCATTCGCCAAATGGGGCATAGATTTAATGACATGTAACCCCACCTCGACTGGGGAGTAGGGGTATATCATAGTCGCAGTAGACTATTTAACCAAATGGGCCGAGGTGATGCCTACATTAAACAACAACGGTGAAACGTCTACCCTTTTCTTTTTCAATCATGTAGTCGCCAGATTCGGTGTTCCACAGGCCATAGTCACAGATCATGGATCGCATTTTCGCAATCACATGATGGTTGAATTGGCTGCCAAATTAGGGCTATCGCACGACAGCTCTACTCCATATTACCCGCAGGCCAACAGACAAGTTGAAGCAATCAACAAGGTCATGAAGCGAATGCTACAAAGGATGATTGGAGTCCACAAAAGGAGTTGGCACCTGATCCTATACTCAGCCTTGTGGGCATACCGAACATCAGTAAGGAATGCAACCAGGTTTACACCTTTTCAACTGGTGTATGGCCTAGAAGCAATCTTACCAGTTCAGTGTGAAATCTCGTCCCTCAAACTCACAGTCGACCATCTCCCCGGAACTTCAAAAGAGGAGGCTCGTTTCTTGGAACTAATCCGATTGGATGAAACCCGTCGTGATGCCGCTTTGGCTAACGAAGCCCATAAGAAACGAGTCAAGGCGCAGTTCGACAAGAATTTCAAACCCCGTGTCTTCTCAGAAGGTGACCTGGTCTTCCTTTACGATCAGGAATCCGATAAATTGGGAGCAGGTAAATTCAAGTCTTTGTGGATGGGCCCCTATATTGTTAAACGTGTATTATCAAAAGGGGCCTACGAGTTAGTGGATTATGATGGGATTCCACTGGTGCAACCCCGTAACGGGTTGTACCTTAAGCGTTACTATGAGTGATTCAGTGTAGTAACCCCTATGCTTTTGTTACATTTTTGTTTTTGCTATGGGTATATCATAGTCGTAGTAGACTATTTTACCAAATGGGTCGAGGCGATGCCTACATTAAACAACAGCGGCGAAACGGCTGCCCTTTTCTTTTTCAATCACGTAGTTGCTAGATTCGGCGTTCCACAGGCCATAGTCACAGATCATGGATCGCATTTTCGCAATCACATGATGGTTGAATTGTCTGCCAAATTAGGGTTGTCCCATGACAGCTCTACTCCATATTACCCGCGTGCCAACAGACAAGTTGAAGCAATCAACAAGGTCCTGAAGCGGATGCTGCAAAGGATGATTGGAGTCCACAAAAGGAGTTGGCACCTGATCTTGTACTCAGCCTTGTGGGCATACCAAACATCGGTAAGGAATGCAATCGGGTTTACGCCTTTTCAACTCATGTATGGCCTAGAAGCAATCTTACCAGTTCAGTGTGAAATCTCGTCCCTCAAACTCGCAGTCGACCTTCTGCCCGGAACTTCAGAAGAGGAGGCCCGTTTCTTGGAACTAATCCAATTGGATGAAACCCATCGTGATGCCGCTTTGGCTAACAAAGCCCATAAGAAACGAGTCAAGGTGCAGTTCGACAAGAATGTCAAACCCCGTGTCTTCTTAGAAGGTGACCTGGTCTTACTTTACAACCAGGAATCCGATAAATTGGGAGCAAGTAAATTCAAGTCTTTGTGGATGGGCCCCTATATTGTTAAACGTGTATTAGCAAAAGGGGCCTTCGAGTTAGTGGATTATGATGGGATTCCACTGGCGCAACCCCGTAACAGGTTGTACCTTAAGCATTACTATGCGTGATTCAGTGTAGTAACCCCTATGCTTTTGTTACATTTTTGTTTTCGCTAAGGGTAATTGTTTTGGTTAGGTAATCCACTTTTTACATTTGTTGCAGATGTTGAACATATTGGAATCATTTGTTGGATATGCCGACAGAGCGAGTCGTAGTTCGTGAAACATATATTCTGTGGCCTGGGCCATTTTTGATCCAAGCGGCGAGTTAGTAAGTTTCAGAGGGGTATGTATTGGTCGGTCAACAAATAACATCGTTGAATATAGCGCGTTGATAGAAGTCCTCTCTGACGCCATCACACATGGCATACGCTGACTTATCATCAGGCTAGACTCACAACTCGTCATCCTACAACTCACTGGTATCTACTCCGTTTGAAATCCAGCTATCTATCGCATGTTCCTAAGAGTCAAGATTTTGGAAAGACAGTTTGATTCTATTCAATATCAACATATTTATAGAAACTTAAACACATTGACAGACTCATTGGCAAATTTTGTGTTATATATACATTTGCAACATTTATGAAAAGAAGCATTTTATCAATATTTGCATCAGGATCATGTAACTTAACCAAAATAAAGCTCCGAAAATCATATATATATATATATATATATATATATATATATATATATATTTATGGTTCACACATAATGTTCTGTAACCAAGACAAAATCGGTCAAATGACCCAAAACTCAAAATACTAGGGGGCACCCTAGTCTAATGGTGCTGATGGTAACAAGTCACCGCCTGTGCAATCATGCGTAAAAGCCTAGTCCATCGACTTAGCATGCCAGTAGTATGTCGCTGCAACCTCAGAGGCAGCTCATCAGTCCTCACATCTGGAATACCAAGAGTGAGACCCTCAACCTGATCCTGCAATGCTGAAAGAGTCTCGGCCACATCAAGGTCCCAAAGGATAGCCCTCCCCATAGCGTCTCCTGCCGCAGCGGTAGCTGGCGCTCTTGGACGTACTACTAGTCGAACTGGTCCAATGTCTGCATGAGCACATGAGTTTTGATTAATCTTGAGTAAAGAAAATATAAGAACATTATGAAAAGCAATAAATAGGGATATGGTCAGAGAATTTACCTATGGCACCCCACTGCTCGCTAGCCGGCAGCACCAAATCTGGGTCACCCCGGAAATCCATACCAGCATATGGACACTCAGCAAAAACCATCTGCTGATGATTGAACCACTCAAAAAAGGTATCAGAGAAAGAAATATGGGACTAACCCGCATGTCGGGCCATGAAATCAACCCATCTCTGCATCCGTGGCTCAGTCGGTGGAGGTAAACCAAGTGAAATGTACTGCGATTGCATCAGTGGGATCTTTTCCAAGGCGAAAGCGGTCAAAATAGAACCATAACCAAAGTTCTTGGACCTCCCGTTCTTCACCTTGGTCAGTTGTTCTTTCATCACAAGGAGTACTGCATCACACTAGTTCAACACCTTTGGTTCAAGGCATTCCAAGGCAT
The DNA here is from genome assembly GCA_031772625.1 of Pinus tabuliformis. NCBI lineage: Eukaryota > Viridiplantae > Streptophyta > Pinopsida > Pinales > Pinaceae > Pinus > Pinus tabuliformis. The sequence continues at coordinate 317,970,711 of CM062806.1, read as the reverse complement.
ACTGCATATAAAACCTGTTGGCCACATGAAGAGCTGCACTACCAGCCAGTCTAGCAAAAGTGAATAGGATGGTCCTCAGGGACCTGTCAGTGACATCTCGGATATTGATTTTGTCGTTCCTACTCGGCTAAGATCCCTCTTTGCAGTACCAACGAATGTAATCTCTCACGGATTCACCCCCACGGGCCAAACCTGATAATGAGATAGGGGCACCGCACCTTGATAAACCGGTCAAAAAATAGATGTCCACGATAGTCAAAGGGATGGATTTGCCCCTAATCTAGAACACCTGGTCGGTAGGATCCCATGCATCGAGAAAATATTGCAACAAGTTGATTTGTTGCCTCATGCTAGAGATGCGAAAAAACTTCAGTAGGCCACGGTTCCGCAGTGCAATTACCGTACCCGGATCATGTAAAGCAAGCATGTCCTCTTCTTCATGCTCACGTGCTCGCCATGTAATAGGAATTTTGCTCCGATGAATCTCTGAAAACAAACAAGAGAAGAGTCAGGATCCTGATTTGGCAAAAGACATGTAAAAATTCCATGAGAAAACAATGCATAAGTTTCCCTCCAGTTTCGCACCCCAGCAGTGTACTAGGTGGGATGCATATTGACTGGCTAATGGCCAGGCCAGTATGCATCTCACTTTTCGATATAGGAAAGGTGCGATGGAGCCAGGGCAAATTTTTCAAACCCCAGGGGCTCAGAAAAACCAGGGAACATGCTCAGAATTCAAAAAGGAAAGAATGAAATAGAAGAGCTCAAGTTTAGCTCTTACCTGGTCCAGACGGCGCCAAAAATCGTCCATAGAATCTCCCAGAATCGGCTAGTGAAATTCAAGGGGGAAAGAACCTCCAAAGCTCCAACAAACCAAAGTTCAAATGAAATGGTAAAATGAGAGGTAAAAACCACTTTTAAATTACTTTTCACGTAATTCAAGTAAAATATTAGTGTTTTAACTCATTTTTCAAGTATGTATTGTTCATTTCTAACCGGTTTGATGAAGCAATTGAATAGGCAGTACAACCTTTGAAGGAACAAAGTTGTCAGCGGTAAAATCAAAGTAATCAATGACCGTTATTTCGAGCAGTTTTTATGTGGAGTTCAAGCTCGTTAAAAATTAAACATAAGCAATGAGCAAATGTTTCCCCCAGAGTTTAAGCTCATTATTAAAAAAATGAACCAATTCACGGTAAATAACCATCGTGAATGCATTATCATCAGACTTTGAGCCTTGGTCGTGTTCTCATAATCACCTCCACTCTGTTTTGACTGATCATTCACCCCCATTTGATTGTTTACTCTTTTTTGAGGAAGAGCTGCGAAGAGTGATCCTGTTAGCCATCCTTATGACATTGTCGTGATTGGAAAATTCCAAACCTTACCTGGAATCAGCTGCTACCCGAATTTATCACTCGTTCCTCGAAAAACGAGTCTCCTTTAAGCTCTTTTCATCTAACTCGGAAAATATGAAAAGATTACCGAGCAATTGGCCTCTCCAGCTCGTTAAAGTGACCGGAAGTGCTATCCCTCCTTTAGATTTTAATCTTTTTGGACCTGAGGGATTATTACACAAAAAGATCGAGCGCTTGTTTTGTTCGGCTCGTTAAAGTTATCGAAAATTCATCCCTTTTGTATTATTTTATACTTTTTCGGACTTAAGGGATTATATGAAGAAAAAGGATTATTGGAGTTTTCTTTATGTCCCTTTCAGACTCTCTAAAATTGAAAAAGACTGAGTTATCTTTGTCGTTAAACTCGTTAAAACCGAATAGTGACAAACTTGTCCATACAGACAAGAACGAGTTTCACTGTCGCTAGGCTCGTTAAAATATAGCGACGGGTTTGCCCGAAGTGAAAATTATAGAACAAGCATATGTTATCCTCCTCAAGCTTGACAAAATTAAAGAGGTATTGGTCAGCAATGACTGGGGAAAAATTGGGAAGAAAACTTGAAGAAACTTTATTGGTAGCAAGTCGCTCTTGAACATGACACTTTCACTCCGCATCCGAGTCGGGTTGGGTTGTTCCGTTCACTAGTCATATCACCATTGGTCCATCACACCATCCACATTTGGGGTTAACGCTACCAATCCATCATGTCAGTGTCGCCGGTATGTTCAAGAGAAATCGCTCAAAGAATTTACCTGTGTCTCATCCGCTGCAATACATTCACGCTCCATTCTTTCATGACCGCCACCCTGAACCTTATATCATCATATCGTTTTCACCTCCATTAAAATCATTTGCTCCATTCCGTGTCGTAGATGTGGGATTCATTAAGGCCCTCCTACGACGGATCGCTTCTTGTCGACATCAGCTCATTATCCAGGAAGTCGATCTAGGAACAACCCTTTTAGTACTTTGAAGCTTGCATGCCTCAATGGCAAGTTTTTGACTTCCGGCGATAGGTTTACATCAATGGCCTTCCACCGAAATATTTTGTGTGGTGTTCGATGCCAAGTCCCTTTTCACACCACGTGAATTGTACTGTCGTACCTTGAGGGTCATCATCATTATCGGTGATTCCTCTCGCGCCTGTTAACAACTTACATCACTGGCTGGTAATCAGGTGATGTATTTCCATGTTCGACTCCAGAACTTCTTTCACATGGATCGACTTGTACTTTGAGTGAAGATCGAATGAGATTGAAGACCCCAGATCTAGTTTCATCCATCTGGGCTGCGATATATATTCAGGAAAATAAAGACATCAAATGTACATCATTGCTGCATAGATAATCATCCAAACTAAGGGATGATGGCTCTACCGGACATGTACATGAGAATGAATTTATAAAGCTGAGCATGGGAATGCCCACCTCAGCTAGATCATGAAAATATTATGAAGATAATGTATTGTATTGTATCTTATTACAAGTCGCCTTCCATCTCGAAAAAACTTCGGATCCTCATGATAAAGCATTTCACCCGACATAAAAAGATTAACGACCTCATGCTTTAGGGGGCAATTGTTATAGACATTTTTGGGCACTGCAACCCCAATCATATATGTCCATAAACTGAGGGCTCCTAAGTCCCTAAAAGTGTTGTTTCACACCCTAAAGGAACAAGGTCAGCTGATTACATCATCTCCCAGAAGTTTTCCATAGAAAACTGCTCAGAACTGGTTAAAACTGGACCATACAGAATGCCCATTGCAGAAGGTGCGATGCATCCCACCTATCCAGAGTAAAGGGTGTGATGCATACTGGATATCCCTTCTGTAGGGTGCGATGAGCGAGAGTGGACAAATGGCAGAGACAGTTTGCAAGGTGGTTCGACATGGAATCTTCCAGAAACTTCTCCTATGACACTTGCCTCTCTGAATTCGCCCAGGGATGAGTAAGAGATCATCAATCTCCAAGTGGAATCAAGAACTATCAGAGAGAGGACACTAATCAAATCTTAGAAGCTGACTCACCTACCTGCAATCATCTATATATGGATCCCTCATCCCAGAGATCAAGAGGCTGGAATTTTGTATCTTGCAAGGAAGTGCTGCTGGTTTCTTGGTGCAACATCATAGTGTTGGGTGATCTAAGCTTTTCATGAGGTGAAGAAGGGCTTTCTTGCTGAGAGGATGACGTTGGGTCAGAACAATTGGTTGTAATACTCTTTTCTATTCTTGGTATTAATAAAGCTATTCAAGTTTTCCTCCATATTCTTGTATGATTAATGATATATGCATTTGTGTGGTCAATATATATCTGGTCCTATATTGTTTATGATAGTAGATCTCTGTTCTTGGATAGTGTTATGCTGCTTTGATTCCACAGGTGCTCTTTGAAGCTGGGTAGACAAGGAAGCGAGTGGCAAAGATCTGTCAGAAGGGAGAGGAATCAAGCAAGGAACCAAGCGCAAGACTGAGGTTGGTCTCCTTTGTTCCCCTCTTATCTACTTCTCATAAAGGAAAACGAAAGTAGTTTTAGTTTGTTTGTTTCTAAGATAGCTACCAGTCATAGTGGGACTAACAGCTCCGAGTGGACACTAGATTTCCCGATAACACCTCTATGCGTAGTTCTCACCTTCCTGTCTAGAATTGTATCTTCCTACAACTCGTTAATATATTCAGGCAACAGATCATCAATAGAAGGCAACTGACTTTTCTCTTCGAGATCTTCAATCAATGAAGGTTCGAACAATCTCAAGTTCTCTGCATTAACTACTGAATAGATGTGCATGTAAGCTAGAAAATCAAGGCGAAAAGCATTCTCACCAATTTTCTCAAGTATCTTGAATGGCCCATACCTTATTGGCTCCATCTTCTTTCCTTCACCTTGCATTCTGTCTTTGCTGATATACAACCAGACTTGATCACCAACTCGGAAGCTATGCTCAATTCAATGCTTATCATGCCTTGACTTATACTTGGCTTGGCTCTTTTCCAGCTGTTCCTGCACTACTTGGTGAATTTCTTGGATCTGTTCAATGCACATAGTTTCTTTGTCCAGATCACTATGTAAATCAACCACTATGTCTTTACTAAAGAAAAAATCAAAGGGAGACCTTGGTATGAAACCAAAACAAGTCTCAAAAGGAGATATTTATGTAGAAGAATGTTTAGCACCTAAGCTTGTTGCACATAACATAAATGTTCATCCCAAAGCTTGGGATGCTTACTACAATAGCCCCTGAGCAACTGGATCACTGTCCTATTGACCACCTCTGTTTAGCCATCTATTTGTGGGTGAAATGTTATGCTCTTCTTTAGTATGGTGTCCATCAATTCCCACAGACTTGACCAAAACTTCCCAACAAATCGGGAATCTCGATCAGATACTATGGAAGTGGGTAACCCAAAATGCACCTAGACATGCTAAAAGAACAACTTTGTTGTTTGTTCAACTATAATCTGCTTGTTACAAGGTATTAAAATACACATTTTGCGAAAATTGTCCACAATAACATATAAATAGTCATGACCTTTTCTAATTTTGGCAATCCCTCAACAAAGTCCATGGAAACACTTTCCCAAGGATGAGAAGGAACTGGAAGTGGAGTGTACAAGCCTAGCTTTCTATTATTGGGCTTGCTTTTAGCACACATGGTACACCCTTTAATATATCTAGAAATTGTTTCATGCATTCTTGGCCAATAGCAGAATCTTTGTAGCTATGCAACTATTTTACTTACACCAAAATGACCTGATATTAGAGAAGTATGTGCTTCCCAGATTATATTAACTCTTTCAGTTTGAGGGATGCGCTTTCCAAAATGATACAAGAGTTGGTCCTTAACATGATAATCCAATTCTTCTACTTGTTTGCCATGACTTAAAGTTGCATATACATCTTTAAAATCTACATCTTGAGCATATTGTTCAATGTAGCTTTCATCCAATACTGAATTATCCTTAAGTATAGTAGATGCATTTATGATTGGTCTAGACAACATATCTACAACTTTATTGTGTATGCCTTTCTTATATCTAATGACTAGATGAAACTGTTGTAGAAAACCCATCCACCTATAGTGTCGTGATTGCTGCAACTTAGTTTGTGAGTGTAAATATTGAAGTGGTTGATGATCAGTATGTATAACGGTTTCTTTGCCCAATAGGTAATGTTTCCACTTTTTCACACTCTACACTAATGCATACAATTCTTTATCATATGTGAGATAATTAACTACTGCAGAATTAAATGTCTCAGAATGATAATATGTGGGTTTACCATGTTGCATCAACATTGCTCCCATGTCATAGTCACTAGCATCTGTTTCAATCTCAAATGGTCTTTGAAGATCTGGCAATGCTAATATTGATGTTGTAGTAATATTTTCTTTCAATATGTCGAAGGCTTTCTGCTGTTTGCCTCCCCACTGAAACACCTTGTTCAATCCTGTCAAAGCATGTAAGGGAGCTGCAATTAAGGAAAAGTTAGCAATAAACTTTCTCCAATATTGTGCTGCACCTAGGAAGCTCCTAACTTCTGTAGCAGATTTGGGTTTAGGCCAGTTCACAATGACTTCGACCTTAGAGTTATCTATCTTCAATTCACCACCCCCTACTATATGACCCAAATAATTCAAAGATGTTTTTCCAAATTCACATTTTGATAGCTTAACATATAGATTTTTTTTTTTTAAACATCTAGAGTCTGCTTTACATGCTTCAAATGTTCTTCCCATGTTTTACTGAAAACAAGAATGTCATCTAAATACACAATTACAAAATCATCAATAAAAGGCCTGATTACATCATTCATTACTCTCATGAAAGTGGCAGGAGCATTAGTTAATCCAAAAGGCATAACTAGCCATTCATACAGCCCTTGCTTCATTTTGAAAGTAGTCTTCCATGCATATTGCTCTGCTACTCTGATGTGATGGTAGCCACTACGCAAGTCCAACTTGGAAAAGCAAACAACTTCTTTCAACTGATCTAATGAATCATCTATGCAAGGAAGAGGATCACAATTTTTTATCGTTATTTTATTCAATGCTTTGTAGTCAATGCACATCCTCCACAAACCATCTTTCTTTCTCGAGCAGCTCATGTACCTGCTTCTTGATCTCTTCATTCTCTAAAGCGGATAACCTGTACATTCTGATGTTAGGCAATGGAGCATCTTCATGTAAATGAATATCATGTACAATTTCCCTTTTGGGTGGCAGACCTTTAGGTTTTTGAAATAGGATATCATATTCTAAAACAACTTTTTATAAATCATCTTGTTGCTTAACATCACAGCCTTCAAATACATTGGTTTTATCAGGTTTCTTTTCCTTTACAACCATTAGTAAAAATTGCTTGCATGAATTTACAATTCTTTTCATCTGCACTGAGTTAATGACAGTGTAGTTATTTTGAGCTGATGAGCTCTTACAGTATATTATATTCCATCTTTTGTGAGTTGATACTTATTTTCAGCTCTATAGAAAATGGCTTTTCTATCATACAAGTAAGGACTTCCTAAAACATTACCACATATATCCAAGGGAACTATATCTAACTCAACCTCATCTACAAATGATGACCCAAAATCAAACCTAAGTTTACGTTGTCTAGTCACTTGTAGCTTTGCTTTATCACATACCCAACCTAATGGATATGGCTTCATGTGAGGTGTGGTTAGTAGTCCCAATTTCTTTGCAATTGCTTCAGAAATCAAGTTTACTTGTGAACCACTATCAAATAAGGTATCAATATTTTGATGCTTGGAGATAAATCTAATATGAAAAATATCATGTCTTTTCCTCTCATTTTCTTCATTATCATTATTTTGTGCAGAATTACTAGTAGATGCTTTAGAATTTTTACCTTTTATACCTGTAGTAGTGGCTATTGTTTCATCACCTGAGTCTGACCCCAAATCTTTCTGAATAGCAGCAACAATCTTCTTCTTCTTGCCATCGAACTTCTTGGGTTTCAGCTCCAGATGCAAAGACCAACAATGCTCATCATCATGTCCAACCTTCTTGCAGTGAGTGCATGAAGGTTTGTCTTTTTTTACAGCATTTTCCTTCCTCTCTTTCCATTTCTGCTTCGTCTTTTCCTTGTTCTTGCTTGCGGCGGGTCTTGATGATCCCCCAATCTCTAGGTTCACATTCTTACCTCTAGCCTCTAGATGTGTAGCCTGAACTAATACCTCATCTATGCTAGTAGGGTTAAACATGATAATGGTGTGCCTCAAATGTTGTGTATACCACCTATATACTTCAACAAAGTTTCAGGTGAGTCAAAATAAATGCCTAGAATTAAAGCTCATTTTCTAAATTCCTAGGTATAGCTTTGTACACTTTTCCCCTTTAACTAGCGAAGAGTTTGCCAACTCATCATGGCTTGCTGCATATAAGCTAGTGGATAGAATTGTTTTTTAATGGCAGAAACAAATTCACTCTAGGTAGAAAGAATTTTACCATGCTTCTGCAAATCAGCTTGGGTCCTGCCTTCCCACCACACTAGGGAAGTTCCTCCAAGGTGAAGGCTAGCTAGCTGAATCTTTCTCCTTTCTAAATCGATGTTCTACACTTTGCAATATACATCAATCTATCTAATCCAGTTATCTAGCATTTTTGCATTTAATTCTCCATCATATATTGGCAAATCAAATTTTACATCTAATTTAATTAAAGGGCTAGAAGGAGGTGTTGTGAGAGGAGACTTTTCTCCTTTCCCTTTGCCTTTAGAATGGACTTCTAGAAGAGGTCCTTTTGTTGCCTTGTCTTGTTTTGAGGTGTTGACATGGCTACTATATACTATGCCAACAAGGGGAACTAACCTGATTGCAAGCCCCAATTAGACCTGCTTTTATTTGGATTAGCTAGCTCTGACGGGTTTTAAGGGACCCCGTAAACCTCTTGAACATGTCGAATGATTGCTTCCGAGAGGAAGACTTCAATTAAATCAACAAAATGAAACAACTAACCTCTATGTATTAAATCCTATCTATACTACTTCAAACTACTCTAATATATCCTGCAAGAGCATGATACAGAGGTTTAAACATCATATATATGTTCAGCAGGAGTGTGATAAACAAGGTTAAACATCATGCATAGATTCAAGTCAAAATGAATCTATCATTGAATTCACAGCTGCACAAGACTATATTAAAGCTAAATTGCAATCCAATCACTCATATAGGAATCCACATTCTTCTATGGAATTAAACTGCAAATGATGTTTAATTTAGTTTCAAATCGGAGACCATTCACAAGTTAACCATGAAACTAAATCACATTCAGTTTAACAAGACTAATGGTGAACTGTAAGTCATCAATATACATAAATATAAATCACATTTGCATTCATGCCAATAACCACACTCTGATCCAAAACAATACAATGAGTCTGAAACTAAAGGCTCCTTCTTCTCTCAAAAACAGTCCTCCTTATTCACAATAAAGCAACACCGTTCTCCTCGAAAATCAAAAGCCACTCCTCCTCTTCGGAGGCAATATTTATGATAAAAGACTCTCGCTCTCGGTCTTCCCTGCCTCTTCACCTTCCCTCTCCTTCCTTCATCATGCCGATCAAAAGAAACAGGTGAAAATAGTCGGTGTCACTACTGACACGTAAAGGGCGTTTCTTGTCATTAGGGCACTTCATTTCCTGGGCACTAAATGGTTATTGATTAGAGAGGATTACTGTTTGTCATATCTTCATGATGCAATCTGGAGTGTTTTGTCTTTTGGGAATACATGGGAAACACCTGGACATATGACCACCACACCATAGAACCTGATCTTCAAAATACACATATTCATGGGAGAAAGCTCTTCGGATCGGCGCATGCATCTTTTATTTGGAGTCAAACTCGAAGCTTATGCATCCATCCTGAGGTTTCACTTGCCTTCTCTTGGTCCTCACCTGTAGAGACGGCCAACATCAGTTACACATATATAGATATGCTACAGAATGCTTAAAAAACACAAATTTCGCATCCATGAAACATTTATAACATAAAGAATGACAATCGCAAGAGAATCGGCCCTTGGTTTTTAGCTTTATGCATAAATTAAGCCTCACAAGCCAAACTCCGTTTACACTGAAAACTGAAAACTGTCGCAAAACATAGCCGAAATCAAATTGCAGACTTGAAAAATTATATGCTCAGCTTTGTAATCATCGGCGGGTCTGGGAGGTTATGGTGCACTATATATATATATATATATATATATATATATATATATATATATATATATATATATGTGTGTGTGTGTGTGTGTGTTTTCCAGATCCCGCTGATAGTGATAAGCGATGGATCCCAGAACTGAAACACATATGTGTTAAGGTTCATAAATCCCTTCTAATCCAAAATTTTACCCTTCCATTTGGGAAACCCTAACGTTAATGCTTTATCACACAACACATGGATAATGGGAAAAATCTACGTATGGCCATTGGGGCGGACTTGAAAATAAATATGCCTAGTTTTATAATCATCGGCGGGTCCGGCTTCCGCCTCCCCGCTAACTATATGCCCCCGCGCTCCGCCGATATGCGATGAGCGATTGGGAACCGGACCTGATAGCGCATATATTCTGGTTAATAACTCCGTCGGGTCTAGAAGACAGCGGAGTGCTTTATGTAAAGGCCTCATACCCAGGCTGGTTGTGATATGGGACCGACTTTCAGACCCAATGATGTATGAAATGTAGTTAACAATGTCGTCGGGTCTGGCAGCCATGAATGCAATATGTTAGCTACAATAGGACCCCAAAAGGGATTTATGCATGCTTTGCGAAGGATTTTCATTATAAAGGGTTATAATTAAAATGAAGGGGTGATAGAATTTTTTATGTATTAAGTGCACAAACGACTGTAGTGGGGGTGGGGGTGATTATGCGTGCGGGCATAGAAATACCACGAATGCGTATGAAGATTGAAAAGTTTGATGAAGGGAATGAATGAAGAGCTAATCTGGGTCAAGAATGAACTATGCAGAAGATATTTATCAAAGGGGGCCTTGACCATTTAGAGATTAAATATTTGGCTTGACAAAGAGCTAAAGTCCTTGGGATAGGATAGATCATTCGAAGGAGTGAAAGATCAACTTATAGGGGGGCCCATTCAAAATTGTTGTCAAGGCAAGTTTTAATAGGGTGGTGGTTGTGGCCACAACAGGAGGTTGAAGAAGCTTCACTTCAACCATTCTTAAATTCTTTATACATCTATTCTACCATGGCTCTCATGGTCATGAAATTGTCCATGAATTGAGAGTTTGATTTCAATGGAGTTTCTTCTACCATTTTCCTCCTAGGATAGACTCTTCCTATTTCTGGGTTAGCTTCAACCAATTCTCCTTCTCCTAATTTGAGCTTTGATCTAGCTATCATTCACCAATCTAGCACAAGCTTGTCTAACCTTATCAAACCTAAAGCTCTTATACCACTTGATCTGTAAATGAGATCTAAGACCTTTATTAAGGTATTACAGGCTCATGTGCATGGATATGCCTATGTTACTTTGTGCAATGGATTGATAAGATTGTGAAATACATAGACAATGAAGAAGTTAAAGAAATATAATAGACAACACACATACACACAACAATTTTAATATGGAATTTACTCAAAACTCCTGGGATACATCTCCTGGTCTAGCCTTCAATGGTGGCCTCTCTATTATGTCTTCAGAAGTGTATTTTTACAATAGTATAAGCTCAATTTGTGTCTCAATACACAACAGATACAACATCAAGAGTTTTGCTTGAACCCCTCAAGCCTCTCTGAGTACACAGACTCTCTCTATCACTCTATGTCTCTGTCTTTGCTCTATCTCAGTACTGCCTTCAATACTGCCTGCCTTTGTTTTTTTCAGTCCGTGGATTTAAAGCCAATATGTGCTAACTGTTCATTTCCTCTTCTTGGATTTCTGTCTCCTGGCCTCTTTCTGCTTGAATCCCCCTTCTGAGCATTAATGATCATTCCATAACATCTTTAGGGGAGGTGGCCACCTGTTCCACAACAGCTGAGTGCATCGGGCCTTTGAAATCCTTGAAACGGCCATTCTCTATTTACACAGAGAGATGTGTTCAAACATAGGAAAAACCACCAAAAAATTGTTCATCTGGACTTCAAATATTCATAAATGCATCCTATTCTCCTATCGGGTCCGCCTATAAGTCGCTATCACATGTCATAATGACCCTCTCCATGGCTTCCCTTTGTATTTTGAAAATACGTAAAAACCACTAAAATCCTGTAAAAATGGCTTTGGGAGGATTTGAAATATTATTCATTTTCATTCCCAAATCCCTTTGGGTCTGGGTTTCATTGCATCAACGCTTCCCTTCGCATTTCATTTAATAAATGAAACATACAAAAATACATTAAAAATTACAATTGACAGATCTCAAATATTATGAAATAGCGTTTATATTTCCATCAAGTCCAGCTAATCACATCGCATATATATATATATATATATATATATATATATATATATATATATATATATATATATATATATATATATATATATAGATATATAGCCCCACTCCATTGTGTTTGCCAATTGTGATATCGCGATACGATTGATCGCAATCGCATATCGCGATAACCCCGACCATTTGGTGAGCGCTCCATTCGTATTTTCCGACTACGATTTTGCGATGCAACGTGGGCCATCAATCTGCGCACTTGATCAACTGTCCTCGTTGACTCCATTGGTCACCATCGCAAGTTTTATGTGGTATGCTCTGATTTCCTTTGCCTGTCACCACCGATTTGCGATTTTCCGATCGGATCTGGACTGTTGATCTGCCAGATCCGACAGCTCCTGCACATTCACTGTTCAAGCCGCTGATAAGCCTGTTTTCCACTGTTTCTTGTGTTTTTCACCTCGTGAAAGTGTTTTATGTTGTTTTATGAAGATTTCCTCATGTGATTGTTTTGATCTTTTAAGTGATGTTGAAGACTTAGAGAGTTCTTGGATCCATTTTGGATCAATATTGGTGCGTTACATAACATGAATGTTTTGTCCAGGTGCGAAAATGTTATATGTGTACACTAATGCATAAGTGTGACGCACCGCTACAAAAATTTAAATTTCTGAACCAACAATGATGCATCATAGATATTTGCATACCGGGTATGGTGTGGTTATGTTTGACAACACACCAGATTTATTGCATGACTGTGTTTTTGGCACACCAATGAATTTTATTTTTTAATTGCAATTTATGTTTCCATATTAATAAATACATTTTGCATTTAATAAAAAAAAAATTATGTATGAGGTTGATGTATTTAATGTAAACTTTGTAGCATATATGTTAGTAGAGGGAGCAATAGAAGGAGCAGGAGAAAATGGTAGACCCACAAAATATAGTCCAACCATGGGAGGCCAGAGAGATGGAGAACACCTAATTATTGTCCTACAATACACACTCTAGGTCACTTACCTAGATCTCAAAGGTCCCTGCTACAAACTTCCCTGGTGCCATGGATTTCAAAAATGGAACTAATAAAAATTTATACTTAAATGCTATGAGGTAAAAATGGTAAAATAAGAGTGAAATTATAAGGTAATGATACAGAGAAAAGATATTAGATTAACGTTTCATGGGTCTTATCAGTCACACACAAAACACCGTTAAAACTTGTAGGTGTGTCTTTCACACCACTATCATATCATAGAATTAATGTCCTCCAAACAGACGATGTGATGTATATGGCTTAGACTCGTGACTTTTAATGAAATGATGTATATGGCCTGGTTTCATGACCTTCAATGACCATTTTGGGTAGGATATATTTTAATAATATATCACACTCAACACCTTATTATGTAGCCTTATCACTTATTATTATCGAACTTCTAAAGACATGTCCACTTTAAATAGTTTACTTATAAATACATTAAAATATATATTTATTTTATATAATCTAAATAGGAAATAAAAACACATCACCAAGTCTATTTGAAAGTCAAACAAATGCCTCTTAATACCCATCACATTATTTGTCATTTAATTCTTATCCATAAAATATTTATCAATTCAACTTTTATTTATAATTACCTTTGAAAAGAAAAGTCTAAAGTATTCCATTATCCATGAAAAAAAAAATTAAAACCTCTCATGCATCCATGTAAGCCCATTTTTTTCTCTTATGGTCCATAAAAACATGTAATCAACATTTTATACATGCATAATACCTTTTATTTTACAACGGTGCGTCATAGGTATGTGGACACCATCTCTAATGTGGTTGTGTTTTACAGAGCACCGAAGTGGGTTCATGATTATGTTTTTTGAGTACCAATAATGTTTGTTTTTTATTTTTAATTGAATGTTTTACAATTCTTCCGATGGATCTTGGTTTTTTGAATTACAGTACCTGCCATGCCCACATTTTGGACATATCTCTTTGTCTGAATATTCTCCTCTATATAGAATATAATCATTTGGACATGCATGATATGATATGTACTCAACACCCAACATTTTCAACAATTACGTTACCTCTTTGCATCTACCCAACAGGACATTATCACTTCAAATAACCTTATCTTTGAATATCCTATAGTTGGTGGGGAATATAATTGTACAATGCCAATATTTAACATTCATAAAATCGACCATTTTTAAATTTGATTGTGTGACAAAATATAAGGAACTTGATCGATCATGCATGTCAATTACCTCAATATTGTCGAGAAACATGCATTTGACATGCCAAAATTTTCTTTCATGTTGTACAACAACATCATTATCCCCAGTTGAGTAGACTTTGACTTGCTGCCAGGTCCAAAGAGAGGGGTGGTGGAATAATATTTCAGGCTTTCGAATAAGGTATCAGTGATATGAGCATCATACCATAGCTCATCATTCTGGAATGCATCTAATAACGTTTCCTCTAGGGTAGTCGTATCCTGTAAGTAATCATCCATACCAACCTCCATTTGGTTGCCTTGATTGCCAACTTGTGGTGAAGAACTACTATTGTTGTAGTCATTCCTAATTGGTGAATATGGACATAGTGGGAATTGAATAGGTGGTTGATCCAACCATTCTTTGTATGCTTCCTCTCTTATACTTTTTCTTAATGCATCCTTCTCTCCATTTGACATTGTAGTGGGGTGCACCGAAAGATAGTAGGTGGGTTTCTCATCATCACTAGAATCCTAATTTCAAAAAATATTGAATTTCATTAATACAATATAAATGATATTAATAAACATGAAAATGCAATTGATTTATTGAAATTTTAGTATATCAACCAATTATTATCATCGTTGATCCAGGATTGCAGCTAGGAGATGCCATGTTCCAATTGGCAGGGTGAAGAGGCTGTTTATTTTCATCTACCAACTACTTACAATATCTGGATTTTAGACATCTGTGGTTTATATTTTGAGTTAGTAACCGGAGAACCCACAGTAATACCCATATTCTGTAAACGTTTCAAATCCCAACAGGGATCCATCATTATGACTATTTTCGAATGTTAATAGTAGAAGAGCTAAATTGTGAGAAATGAGGGGATCAAGTTATTGTCACGAAAATTTTTAAGAAATTGAAGGTTTGAAGCTCATATCTCTATCTTCACTCTAAATTTTTCGAGTAAAATAATTTCACTCCATGTATCCCCTCCGTACAGGGAAATGATTCTGGATTTTAGACATCTGTGGTTTATATTTTCTGAGTTAGTAACCGGAGAACCCACAGTAATACCCATATTCCATCAATGTTTCAAATCCCAATAGGGATCCATCATCAGGACTATTTTCAAATGTTGATAGTAGAAGAGCTAAATTGTGAGAAATGAGGGGATCAGGTTATTGTCATGACAATTTTTAAGAAATTGAAGGTCTGAAGCTCTTCTTGCTATCTTCAATCTGAATTTTTCGAGTAAAATAATTTCACTCCATGTAAAATAATATCACTTACAATATACTACTCCTGATAAGAGCTTCTGACATTTTTGAAAATAATATGGAGTAATATTTTCTGCATCTGAACTCGATTATGAATCTAGATCCCGCAGATAATTTGCATACATTTCTATTCAAATTGACATGGATTAAAAAAAAATCAATTAGATAATTGAAATATAAATAGAATCTGAACTTACTCAATATGGAACGGGAGAAATCCGCGAAGTACCTTGATCAGCAATATGGAATGAGATGGAATTTGAAGAATTGACTATTTGATATTATTGAGATTATGTCCTTGTATTTGAAAAAAATAAAAATTATTTTTTTGTGTGAATATCTAAAATTAATATTGAGAGCCATATAACCACAATCTGAATTTCATTATAGTTTTGAAACAATTTTTCAAGAACAGTCGATTTTAAGTAGAAAATGTATACTATGAACTATTGTAACCCATGTGGATGCATTCTAAAGGATAATTTGAGATTAATATGTCATTTTACATGAAAATAAAATTTCAAATTTCTTTTAAACCCCACTAGGGCACTAATTAGAATAAATTGCACCAGTCTGCTTAAATAATAAGTCCATTAGGGCATTTAAATAATACCTTTACTAGTTTCTGACATTGCGAAAAAAATAAAAAATAAGTTATCATATCAATGCTCTTTCACTTAAAAATGAACCAGTATGTTTGAATAAAAAACAACACTTGTACACAATTGTTTCCAAAATTTAGCATATAAAAATGAATTCATTAGTATCGATATTCTTCTAAATATATATTGCATCGTTGCGTTAAAAATAATAATTGCACCATTACGGGATTTCAAAAATGAAAACAAATTGAATCATGTTGATGCGTTGAAAAAATATTGCGCCCCACAAATGTCGATGCGCTTTTTATATAAACGCGCTAGTGCGCTTGACTATCAAATGCTTCAATATATGGATAAATTGAATTAAAAAATAAAAATGTGATTTTTTTTCAGAAATGAACAACAATTGATTTTTTGAAATCTAATTTCATAAAGTATTTTAAATAGTAAAAATGTATTCATCATTTCATTATTTTACCCAAAATTTCAAGGGGTTGATTTTTAAGAGAGATACCAAGAGCATTGGGTAGTAGCAGCAGAACAATTTGGAGTAGCAGAAATATTCAAAAGATCATAAGCTAAAAGGTATGGTGATTCACTCAAAAACCTGCATGGTAATTTTTAAATTTTGTTGTTTATTTTACTAATAAAAAAATTTACAATTTTTGTTACGGTTTAATTAAAAGAGAGATCATTTGTAAGAGAAGATCATATCAGAGCTACAGAATATTTTGGATCCACCCAAAGATCAAAATTTTAAAGGTATAGTGATTCGCTAAAACACTGATAGCAAGAATCTTAAATTTTACTATTAAAATATTTTACACTTTTTGTTAGATTTATTCACAATTCAAAATAAATAAATAAATAACCCTATATAATAAAAAAATTACTATAGATTTTAATAGTAAAAAAAATTATGAACTATTTTCCTATTTAAACTAGGCCAACAGAACAATTGTTCAAAGAAGACATGAGATTTGGTTTTGAAAGAATGTGTATAATTCACAAGTCACTTATTTTTATGGTAATTGTTTTTTATTTACATAAATGTATATTATTTATTTCAATTTTCACTATTCTCACCAATGCAGATACACTCATTACACTTTATTTTTATGTTTGTATATGGAACACGATCAAGAAGAGGAAAACAATCGATGCAATCAATAAAACATTCCTCCAAACAACACAAGTCATGGAAGTAGCTCGAGCACTGACAATAGTTACAACAAATAATGACGATCTATTTGGATATCAATGAAACCTGTTGTATTTTTTGAAATAACTGTCTGTGAAAATCAGACATTTTGTGTAATGTAATCATGGATATCATGTCCCAATTAAAAGACAAGGGGTTACCAATAACAATCCCATTTTGTATGACAAAGAGCCTCTTATTGATATATAATAAAATACATTTTAATTTATTCTATTGTGTTATCCAATTTCATTATGAAATGTAACAACACTGATTAAATATATCGATGATTAAAAATTATAATGAAGAGATGTGAAATCTAATAATATAGCAAATTAATCCAAACATCATATACAAATGCATTAATCAAATATTAATTTATATGAATATTGTTATAAGATATATGTCGATTTATCAATGATTAACAGATTTAAAAATTTACAATAATTGTATTGTCATAGGTCGATTTCTCTAAAAAAGATAAAATCTCATACGAAAACACCAATGCGTCCATAAAATAACAGTGCACCAGTGCTTTATTTTAGATAAAAGCATCGTGATGTCATCATTTAGCATAACCAATGCCTCTTCGGTACATGAACTAACACCCCCCAGTTCTACAAAATATTATTTCCATTCCTGGTGCACTATTAAAATTAACAACACTAGACCCTCTATATAACAAACACACTAGGGCATTTATGTAAACAATATGATCCAGTGTGTGTTTTTACAATAAAGCACTAGAACTGCAATTATTTTTTTGCATGCCTCAGAGCTATTACTTCATCAAATAATGACTAGGGTTGTTTTATATAAGCACCGACATGGTATACGTTTCAAGGTCTGGTGCTCTTTAAGTGGAATGCACAAGGATTTTTTTTATAAGCATTGAAGTTGTATATGCTTGAGGTTCTAGTGATTTTTCATTTAAACATCTTGATTATTTTAATTATGTATGAAGTTTGTTGCATATATATAAGTATCACACTTATGCGGCTTAGTCCATAAAGAGAACCGAAAAAAACATTCGCTAAAACCTCAAGTTTCCCTTATTTTTCAGTTGCGATAAAGTTTCATTATAAGTTCTGCTAAAACATTTGTTCCCACAAACAAATGTTTTAGCGGATATTTTTTGATAAATTTTACCAATATCATAACACTTAAAACCTCCATTATAACCAATTCTAGAAGGTCTTTTCCTTATAGTGTGAATGTTACAGTTGAGGACGATGGCAAGGAAAATTGAGGTAGAAAGTGACTAAGAACAACAAATTTTTTAGAGGAAGAAGGTGAGTAGTTTCAAGCAAAAACAAGAAAAATAGAGAGTGCTCAGATGGAGATATTGAAGGAAGGAGTCAGAAGAAATATCAGGAGAAGACTAGGCTTGGAAGAACTTAATATGGTATTTATAAATAGGTTGATGGAGTCAGCTTGTTGCAATGGCTTGTGTGTAGCTCATTGTGGGCACAGAAAAGCTCATATAAGGAAAAGATTTTGACTTTTGAACGTCATAGTAAAGGTTCAAAGAGAAACCATAACAGATCAAGTGAAGACAAACTTGATTAAGAAGTAGTTAAAATCAAATTACAACTATAGATGATGATAGGACTGCTACAAAAAGATGAGGAAGACTAGGGTTACAAGTGAAGTCTCTCGAAGAAGTAAAAGAGAATTTGTTGCAGATGAAGTTGAGACAAATATTAAATGCTCAGTTGGACGAAAATATCAAAGGAGTTGAGCTACATCCATGGAAGTACAACCTAAGGGTGATGAACACATGTGATGAAATAGATGAAGATTTGATGAGTAGCCCGAAGACAAAAAACTCCATCCAAGGACTAAGTTATAATATGAAATTGACAAAACGAAAGTGGAAGGTATAGTTGGTTGGATGAAGAGACAACCTATGATGCTGAGGAATTTTGGACAATTTGCCAACAAGAAAAAGTTTAGAGTTCATAGCAGAAGCAGTAGAAGAAGGTATAAATTGACTTAAATATCTAGTAAGTGATTTGTTTCACTATGCAGATGACAGTGGAGGAAGGTAAGGAGATTTGCAGTAGCAAAGTTCCCACAAGGTTCCAAAGAAGAGAACCACGATGATTCGAAAATCCCAAACTCAGGAGAAAGTTTGGTGAGGTATCATGTAGCAAGGTGGAGACTTGTTACTGCAGAGGCATGTGGAAACTCACAAGTTAAATATTGTTCAAGAAGGACAAATGCATATGACCAGCACTAGTACAAAATGGATAATTAGTTACTTAAAAAACAACTAAAATTTGCATATAAACGACCATTTTTCAGTCGGTGACCAATATTGGTTAATTTACAGTATCTTATAATGCAACCAAATTTTAGTCATATTTAGCTTAGTTATTAAATGGTTGTCTCAATTTTATCATCTAGTAGTATATTTAGTCATTAATTTGGTTATTAATTTAGTCACTAATTACCACAATTAATGACCAAATACATAACAAAATATGTTATTACATGATCACTAGAGAAAACCAATTAATGACCAAAGAAATATGACCAAAATATTGGTCGCGTTATAAGATACTTTAAATTAGCTACTAATAGTCATATATGTGCAAATTTTGAGTCATCGTTTGAAACCAATTAATGACCAAAGAAATATGACTAAATTTTGGTCGTGTTCTAAGATATTGTAAATTAGATACTAATAATCATATGTATGCAAAATTTAGTTGTCATTTGTAATAAATATATATATATATCTATATATATATATATATATATATATATATATATATATATATATATATATATATATATATATATATATCGTTTACAATTGTCATTTGCCTTTTTTTGGTAGTTTCATGTTCATTATATAAAGGACCAATTTAGTAGTTTATGTTCATTTTGTTTACATTCATTAATAATCATTATAAATGACTAATTTAGTTATTGTATATCATTTTATTTTTGTTTATCATTAATCAATATAAACTACGAATTTAGTCATTTTATGTTGATTTTATGTGTTCATTATTAGTATGATTTCGTGAGTAAATTAAAAAATGTAATATAATGTATTTATTTATCTAAGATGAAAACACAAAGCTACATATATTAATTACATACTAAATAATATCAAGTACAACTATAAACAATTTCAACCATATAAATTATATTATATGAAATGTCAAGTATTACAATACAAGTTTCCAACTTATTGTTGGTTGGACTACAATTTACACAATAAATATTGTTTCATCACTTCAAAACATTATCATTGTGTTTCCATGGCATTGTAGGTGAATTCACCAACTCTAAAGACTTGACCATCAATTTGTATGTGTGTGTCTCATGCAGGATATTGGCTTTAACGGTATCACTAGATTAGTTCTCTCATCTCTCTCGTTCTCCATTTTTCGCTCCAATGTTATTGTTCTCATCTTTCTTTAATTCCCGCTTCTTGCTGTCAATATTGATTTCCTTTTCTGAAAAATGAAATAAGATACAATATGGAGTATAAGACATAAAATACGATGAACATTGGAATATAAGATAAAGTATAATGTAAAGGATTTATATGACACATACCTCAACATCAACAATGTCAGTGTCATTTTTCCCCAGAAAAGCAAGAAACTCGAACAAATTTTCTTCCATCGGGTGATAATAGCCACTGTGTGTCTAGATGACCTATATAAACAAAGAAAATAAAACATCACTATAGAAAATAACACCTTAGGAACATCATATACAAAAGTGCTTCAAAATTCCATCATGAAAAAAGATATCAGCATCAAGAAACAAACAAAAGTTGGAAACATGGTCTAACAAAAACCGAGGCACTAAGCTTACTAAGAAGCTTAAAAATAAAAACTGGGTGAGTCCAAAGTGATGTCCATCAAAATTTTAAAATGAAAAGAACCCATATGTATAGAGAGTTTCTTATTCACAACTGGAAAGATATCAAAAATCAGGTGAACCCAACAAAAGTAACACAATTAAAATTAGTTATATTGCCCTGTTGCAAGAAAAATAGTCTTGGAAAATGTTATCACTCCAAAATTTCTTCTAAGTTGTCAGAAAAAGAAATGATAGAGGTAACCACAAACCAACTTTGGAGATCAAGATCTAGCCTTCCTAATCTCAAAGAGGGCTCTCTCTTTTTAATTTAACTTTTTTTAATTATTTGATTTTAGGATAGTTATGATTGAGCTTGGGTTTGTATTTTAATTTGGGTGGTGGAATCACTTACTTAGATGAACATAGGCTTTCTTTTACCATTTGGCTATGGGGTCAAAATGCCAGAAAAACAAGACTGTATCAAGTTCTAAAAACAATGTCTACAAGAAAAGATAAAGGATCTCAAAGGCTTGATGGTGCAATGGTTTCCAATTGGATCTAGGGAGAAATTAAGGGATCCTTAGGCCGATTATGAAGATAAATGAAATAGGTCAACTGGGATGGGAGAGCAATTAAGGGTTCTCAAATCCGGATATCAGAGGAAAACATATAAATGATTAACTGTGCAAAACAAAGTGGACTTAAACAAATTCTGAATTAAATTTCCAGTTAATTCATTCAAATTTAGATAACATTTAAGTTTATGAAACACATAAACAAGTAACAAAATCATACAAAGAAAATACTTCACTGCAATAGCTCATCTCATGAATCTTGTAGTGCAATCTTTTTATTACTTACTCCAGTCTGTTGACTTGAAAATTGGTACAATAACCCTTAGGTTTAAGATCAAAATAACTCTACAAATTTATAGCAATCCACCCTCAATACTTCGATTTATGAAGTATTTATAAAAAAATATTATACCAAATATCCCAAATTGTCTTGGGAACTAATCTAGGAGAAAGAAATATCTTCATGCAAGAAGATAGAGACAACTATTAAACTGCTGCCTGCTATCCCTGTTATTTAGGTTCTGTTGGCTTTGATCTTTTGATATTTTGCACTTTAATCTACATTGTTGTTTGGTTTTCACACTGGATGTTCTATTTACTCTGACCTTTCATCTGATACACTTTGACTTGGCTGACCTTACTGTTCCCTTTTACTTTTACTATACATTTTACATTTTTACTGTGTATTTCTACAGTAAATCATTTATTTTTTCCCATGTCTCACCATCTAGGACTCATGTCCAAAGAGGTCTGAGCAACCATTTTTAGGGAGAAAGGTGTGAATTAGGCTTATATAGGCTGTGCAAGTGAGGTTTGAGTAAGTCGGTACTAAGAGAGGGTAATTTGCAGTTTACAAAAGAGGGGTTTGGGTATTTAGGTGGAAATACCTTCAATTAGGCAAATGTATCAATTAATTTCAATTAATTAATCTTTAAATTGATTGTACATTTTGAAATTGAGAGGGTCGTTCTAGCTTTTTCTCAAAATACCTGGAAATTGATGGTTCAAGCTGCAAACTGGTTTCAATGGTGACTGTAGAGGATATGGTGGCTTCAGTTGTGTACTGGATGCTTGAATGGGGTGTCTGGAGCTTGTTCGGGCCATAAATGGCGGTCAATTTCAATTGTAGAGGCTAAGGGTGGCGCAGGAGGGCTTAGGCAGCATTCACAGTGCAAATGAGTGAAAAGAGCCAAAATGGGCTTGTTCGGCCTTTTAACTGGAAACCGTTAGAATTGGATGCGGAATTCATAAATGAACAGTGATTGGTTTTTTCTTTTGTCGGGGAAGCGGTTTCAGGGGCCATCGCGCCACTTTTGGCAAGCGAGCGGTATTTCCTTAAGGGCACACGATTTCGCTTGGAGCTGCCATGTAGCCGAAAAGGGCCGGAGCAAAGCCTTGATTCTCACGTGCTCTCAGGCTGGTAAAGGTCAGAGAGGGAATGAGCGCAATGTGGATGTGCGCCGTCAGATCTGGGGGTGAGAGATCTAACGACTGTCACACGGTGAAGCTGCATGGAGGAAAATCAAGGTGAAGATTTGCAGGGCCCAGGGGATTAATTACAACTAATTGTAATTAATTAATTAATGAATAAAGTGGGGGGTAAAAAATATAATGAGCAAGTTAATGGAGTGTGACCAGGGTTAAATGTGGTGGGGTTTTCTTTAACCACACCAAGGGTTGGTGGGTCAATAGGTTTATGTCAGGGATATATAAATTGTGGAATTAATTAAATAATGTGAGGGGAATAAAACTTAGGATAAAGGTTTTTTATGGGTTTTTAGGGAAATTTGTTATGAAACCAGCTCACAAAAAGATAGATCAACGCCTTAGAATTCAGCCTCTTTGAGGGGGAAACCTCCTTTACATTACACAAATGAATGATTCCTTCACGATTCAAATGAAAAAACCTCCTTTCTATATATAGGAGTCTAAGGAGTCACAATATAACCCAGCTGACCTAACAACAATAATATAAAGGCACAAAAAAAAACAATAAATGGATTCTATGGGGCATAGTAATAACAATATGGGGACAATAGGGGCATAACAATATTAATAAGGGATACAAGTACAATATTAATGGGGTAATCACTAATATTATAGGGACCTAACATGCCCCTCTCCTTCAAAAAAGTTTTGTCCTCAACGCTTGAGTAGTTCTGGATGCTTCTGTATAAAATTTTCATCCTCCCACGTGGAATCTTCAGCGGATAAGTTCTTCCACTTGATGAGATACTCCGAAATTGATCAACTTCATAGCTGTCGAGTTCTTGTTTCTGTGACTACTTCGGTTCCAATATAAGTTTTCCTTCCTCATCAATTTCTGGTAATATTGTTTGAACTGGGATCTTGTTGCCTATAACCTTCTTAAACATGAAACATGGAAAACTGGGTGCACTCGAGAAGCTGCAGGAAGCTCCAATTTGTATGCCATAGTACCAATCTTTTGCAACACCTTGTACGGACCATAATACTTTTGTGATAATTTATTATCCTTCTTAGCTTGCTTGAGGGACATTTGTTTATATGGTTGTAGCCGTAGGAATACCCAATCACCTACATCAAAACTTCTTTCACTGCGATGTTGATCTGCCTATTGTTTCATTCTATTTTGTGCCAACATAAGGTTATCCTTTAAGAGTTGGAGGACTTGTTGTTGATGCTCAATGTGATGTTCCACTGCTTGAACCTTATAATTTTCTCTTAAATATGATGTGATGGATGGTGGCTGATATCCATAAAGTGCCATAAATGGGGTCATTTTTGTTGTTGTATGGAAGGAAGTGTTATACCACCATTCAGCCAGAGGCAACCATTTGACCCATTGTTTCTATTTATCATATACAAAGCAACGAAGATATCCTTCCAAACACTTGTTTACTATCTTAGTTTCCCCATCAGATTGAGGATGATAAGATGAGCTATGAGCTAACTGAGTATTGAGACAAGAAAATAATTTTGTCCAAAAATTTCCAGTGAAAATGGGATCTCTATCACTTATAATAATCTTTGGGTTTCCATGTAGCTTTTGAATTGTTTCCATAAATGTACTAGAAATTGTACTGGCTTTAAATGGATGTGATAATGCACAAAAGTGTGCATACTTGGTAAGTCTGTCAACTACCACCCTGATGACACTCTTTCCCTCAGACTTGGATAAACCTGTGATAAAATCCATTGAAACCTCCTCCCAACGTTGGCTTGGAATGGATAAAGGTTGTAATAGACCCTGGGTCTTAATTGTTTCAACTTTATTTTGTTGGCAAACCAAACATTCCGCCACAAACTTTTGAATATCCGATTTAAGGCCATCCCAAAAAAATTCCTTCTTAACCGCGTGGTAAGTTTTTAAAAATCCTGAGTGCCCTCCTAAGGGAGAAGTATGGAATTCCATAAGAATCTTTTGCTTGAGTTGGGAATTCTTATAGAGGTATAAGTGATCTTTGTACCATAACGAATCATTTTGCCAGCTAAATGTATCAGATGTACTGGAATCTTGTTGTAACTTTCGAATAAGTGCCCACACTTCTTCATCATTCTTCCATTCCTCCCTTGCTTCGTTTATCCAATCTGGTTGGATAATAGAAATGGCGCACAACAATGCTTCCACATCCTCATCCTTTCTTGAGAGTACATCTGCCACCACATTTTGCTTCCCTTTTTGTAGATGATTTCAAAGTCATAACCCAACATCTTTGTGACCCACTTTTGTTGCTCTTCAGAGGATAATCTTTGTTCTAAAAACTTATTAAGGCTATCATGATCCGTTTTTCCCTTGAAGTGTCTTCCCATTAGGTAGGGTCACCATTTCTTAAGTGCATGTAGTATTGCCAATATTTCCTTCTCATAAATAGCTTTGTGTAAAAACTTTCCCTTGATTGGATGACTTTCAAAAGCAATGGGTCATCTTGCATTAAAACAGCACCAATTCCATTTCCTGAAGCATCACATTCCATAATAAAGGTTTTTGTGAAGTCTGGTGTAGCTAAGACCGGTGCTTGGCACATTGCCTCTTTAAGATGTTCGAAGGCCTTTGTTGCTTCTGGAGTCCATGAAAATGCATCTTTCTTCAATAATGTTGTTAGAGGTGCTGCTATTTTCCCATAATTCTTAACAAACTTGCGATAATACCCTGTGAACCCAAGAAATCCTCGCAGATGCTTTATGGATGTGGGGATCTTCCATTCCTTAATGGCTTTAATCTTGCTAGGGTTTACCTTAACTCCTTCATGAGATACAATATGACCCATATATTCCACCTCTTGTGCTCCAAAGAAACATTTGGATCTTTTTGCATATAATTGTTTCTCCTCCAATAGTTGTAGCACCCTGTTAACATGTTCAACATGATCCTTCCAAGACTTGTTGTAGATTAGTATATCATCAAAAAATACTAACACAAATTTTCTAAGGAAGGGTTTGAAAATGGAATTCATCAAACCTTGAAATGTAGAAGGTGCATTGGTAAGGCCAAAAGGCATGACCAAAAATTCATAATGACCCTCATGAGTTCTAAATGTTGTTTTCGGAATGTCTTTAGTCTTCATTCTAATTTGATGATATCCTGAACGAATATCCAACTTGGTGAAGTAAATTGATCCATGCAATTCATCCAGTAATTCATCAATGAGAGGAATGGGAAACTTATCTTTAATAGTGAGCTTGTTGAGCTCCCTATAATCCGGACACATGCGCCATGATCCATCCTTCTTGTGCACCAATACTACTGGAGCAGAGAAATAACTTTGACTAGGTTGAATTATACCAACCTCTAGAATTTCTGCAACCATACGTTCAATTTCACTCTTTTGGGCATAGGGATATCTGTACGACTTGATGTTTGGAGGAACACTTCCTGGAATCAGATGAATAACATGATCATGATCACGAATAGGTGGGAGACCTTTGGGAGTCTCAAATACCTTGGAATGATTGTCCAAGACTTTTTGGAAATCTGGAGAAATAGATGATTTCAATGTGGAAACATCTATCGAACATAATTGTGCAATTACACCTCTTTGTTCCTTTTTTAGAAGCTTTGTCATACCGTTAGAGCTGATTATCTTTCCCGGTTTCCCTGCAATACCCATTAATTCAACTTCCTTTCCTTCCACAGAAAATTTCATGAAAAGTTCTTGAAAATTAAAAGCTATTGTACCCAAGGATTGTAGCCATTGGACTCCTAGTACAACATCAGCACCTCCCATTGGAATGGAAAGCATTGGGCTAGTCAATACATATTCTCCCATGGATAGCTTGATATTATGGCACTTTCTAGAGCAATTTATTGTTCCTCTATTTGCAACCATCACTTGACACTCTGGTGCTGATATAGGAAGCAATTCAATTCTTTTGCTACCTTACAATGAATAAAATTGTGGATACTTCCTTAATCAATCAACATTATTACCTTTTTCTTCTTGATTTGTCCTTCTATCTTGATGGTTTGAGGAGTGGTAATTCCAGCCAATGCATTACAAGATATGGTCGGATTCATTTCTTCTTTATCTAGGCTTTATTCCTAGAGTATATCCTCTTCTTTTGACCTTTCTTTCTCCTTTTCTTCTTCCTCTTCACAATCTATGTAGAATAATTTTTTTGCAGCACACTTATGACCTTTAGTGTATTTGTTATCACAACTGTAACAAAGCCCTTTTGCTCTTTTTTCTTCCAATTGTTGTGATCTCAACCTTGTAGTTTGTGGAAAACTAGGGGCAACAACACTTCCATCTTTATAGTAGTGAGTGGTATGCTTCTTGGTTGCCATAATTTTGCTTTCCATTTTTCTTGCTAACCTGAATGCCTTCTCTAATGAATCAGGTTCCCAAAGGCGAACATCATGTTGGATATTATCCCTTAAAGTCCCTATGAACACATCAATCCTATGCTCATCTCGAATATTTTTTACCCTTATGTTCAATTTTTGGAACTCCTCAATGTGCTCCATTATTGAACCCTTTTTTTTAGACTTATCAATTGGCAAAAAAAGTGTTTCTTTTTGTATCCTCATAATGTGCTGTCAATTATTCCGTAAAAATTGCCCAAGTGATAATTTGTTTACGAGAGCAAAGCCAGTGATACCATACAAACTGATTTGGTTCCAAATATAAAGTTGCAATACGTACCTTTTGTGTGTTTTCACATTATTTAGATCGAAAAATTGCTCCATCTGTAATATCCATGTTGCGGGATCCTTGCCATCAAACTTCTTCATATCGATTTTTGGAATATGGTGGGTCTTCAATCCAACATTAGAGTCTATGAAATCATGATTAGCAATTCTTTTGTTCGCATCATGAGTTTCCTTTACTACGCTTTCACCGTTAGTAAGTATTTCTTGTAGAAAATTTGTCAAATCTATCTTCAAATCTGCCATGTCTGTTTTCAAATTTGTGTTCAAATCTATCCTCAAATTGTCCATGTTAGCTTCCATGCCATTCATCTTAGCTTCCATTCCATTTATCTTAGCTTCTGTTAGCTTTTGTGAGAGTGACATTTGTTGCACTTGGTTTTGTAATTTTCATATATCATGTAGCATTTCTTCCTCTTCTTCATGAGTCATGCTAGAGCTTTCAGGTTGCTCACTAAGTGTTTGCATTTTCTTTCCTTGGGGTATCAGTTACCGATAAAACTTCTCTACTATTCCCTTTGAATTCCTTCAAAATAATTTTTCAAACCAAGCTTAAGCAAGAATTTAAAAAAAAATCTAAACACCTTTTTTCACTTTGTAGGAGCTCGATATTGCCTCTGATGTTTCTCTGTAATTTTGGATCATCCAGTTTTGAAATTGCGACCTATAGTAGCCCTTTGTGTCCTCTTTCCAATGCCACCGGTCTTATCCAAATTGGATTCTCCAAGGAAGAGTTATGCCAAATTTCCCATAGTTACCTGATTATAGACTAGCTCAGTAGAGTGAACTTGTACGACATGCCACGTGTCCCTGTTTTGACCTTTTGCTCTGAAAAACATATACAAGAAACTACAGTCCATCCTCGTTCTGTACCTTCTTACTAAATTTCAATCTAATGCTCAGAGAGAAAGTTATGATGATTTTCCCCAGGTCACATGTTTGGAATGTAATTCAGGGGTCTGCAAAAAGACCAACTTCCTCAAATCATATCTCCGCAAATATAGCGTGAAAAGCTCTGACATTCAAACCCGAGGTTTAGTGAGATTGCATCTCAATTGGGTTTTTTTTTTTTTGCTTCTGAAACATCGTAGAAAAAGAGTTATAATGAAAATTCCACGATGACCTATTTGGAGCAGCGAAACCCTAGAATCCAAAGGCTCTGATACCAAATGTTATGAAACCAGCTCACAAAAAGATAGAAAACATAGATCAATGCCTTAGAATTCAACCTCTTCGGGGGGCAACCTCATTTACATTACACGAATGAATGATTCTTTCATGATTAAATTGACAAAACCTCATTTCTATATATAGGAGTCTAAGGAGTCACAATATAACCCAGCCGACCTAACAATAATAATATAAAGGCACAAAAATAAAAATAAAGGGATTCTATGGGGCACAATAATAACAATATGGGGACAATAAGGGCATAACAATATTAATAAGGGATACAACTACAATAGTAATGGGGTAATCACTAGTATTATAGGGACCTAACAAAATTAATAAAGGGGAATGTGATTTTTTCAATGGGGAGTGGGTTTTACACTAGGGAAAAGGAGATTTAGGTAGAGGAATGAGTTTTGAAGGGTTATTTTCCAGGAAAATGTGTGAAACCAAGGAGTAAGGGTCAAAATGAAGGGAAAAGGGTATTTTCATAAGACATGATGGGATAATGGGGAATTAGTAAGTAAGTATGTTGGGGGGGTGGGGGGGGGGGGGGGAGGGGAATGAAACGAAGGGAAGTTAATCAACTAAGCTAGTGAACATCCTTTCACTCTCATGAATGCTCCTGCACACTGAAACATAGGATTAAGCATGATAAATTTTCTTATGATTTAACAACCTTGTATATCTACAACTTTTCTTCTACCTACCTTTTACTTATCCTAACATTTTTTCTTCATTTTATTGGGTGCATTTAAGCTAGCATACCCTTTCTTTCCTTTTCTTTTGACAAGCAAACTATCTAATTCTAACCTTATAACTTCCAATGGATCAGATTAAGCTTATGAGCACATTTTTATTTGTCTACCTAACTACTAATCTGCCAAGGTTAAACAGTTTGGCTAGATCTTTATTTCTCTATCTATAAACATGAAATTTAAAGCATGAATTAGTCAAGATTAAGCTATTTGACTATCATGGACTGTGGCATTTATGACAAGCTGCACACAACCATTATTTTGCACATGAAAGTAAAAGTGGTGGCACTTGAATTTGCACACTTTCATGATCTGTTTTTGTTTAGGGTTCACATTTTTCATTTTTTTGATCTTTTCTTATTCTTTTTGTCCTTTGATATTTCTTTTACGACATACCCTCTTTACATTTGTTAATATGGGAAAACATTTGCAGAAAAGCGAAGATATGTACAATATTACAAGACTTAACATAGTCAATTCAAATTATGATCCCTATTATTATAGGAACCTAACAGAAAAGACAAGATCAAATAATATGCAATTGAAGTTGGTTATATTTCCCTCTTGAAAGTAAAATAGTTTTGTAAAGGACAATATCAATAAATGTTGGAAGTTTAAACTTAAAATTTTCAATAACCATCCATTTACATATAGCCATGTCCATGTCACTGATTCTAAGAAAAATAGTTGGACAGATAATGGCCAATGACATTTTCAGTCAAATATCTCTACCCTAGTGTAAATGAGAAATCATCGCAAGCTTATATCATACCAATCATCTTTCACTATAGAATAAGAGGATATTTTTTAATAACTAAAATATCATTAGCTTGGGACAAGGATATAGTGTGTAATGGCATATGCAACAAAGGGAGAGGAAGAGGCAAATTGTGGTAACTGAAATATTGTTATAGAAAATTAGTATAGGTTGAAGGTTTCGTTGCCAATTTAGAGGCATATATCAAGAAAGATGTGCCATAGGTGGTCCTGTAGAGGGGCACTAATATTTTTATCAAGTAAATTAAAAAAATTGCAAATAAAAAATTCTCCAATATAAAATATTTAATAATTGAGAGAATGACAGAAGGAAACAACACTAGAGAAAATTTAATAATATGGCAACCAAACTACCATGGGAAACTTGAGTGAAAGATAAATTCATGAAACACTACGAAATTGATAGAACATTGTGAATAGATGTCAATAAAACCAGCATGTCTCAAATGCAGGCAACATTCCCAAGCGTTGCAAGAATGAAAACCATTGACTTCATAAATTTAACGTGATTGTATTTTTGTAAGTGTCTTGCTATATTTTTCAAACAGTGTTTGGATATCTAGTATTTTTCTATATTTTATTAGTGTTTGGATATTTACTTTTCAATATAGGCCAATAAAACCAACATCTCTCAAATGCATAAAATATTCCCCAAGGTTGGCCAAATGAAAACAAGTGACTTCATAAATTTGAAGTAATTGTAGCACTATAAATTTCTTGTTGTATTTTCTCAAAAAGTGTTTGGATATATTATTTTGGTGCTGAAATGGGATGGTGGACCCTATGGCTTGTATGTATGCATGGAGCTTCTAGTGCATGTATATGTGTGAGAGAGAATATAGATAAGAAATGCCTAGAAATCAAATGTTGCAAGATGTGAGCATTACAATGAGATTTTGGTTTGCAATAGTTACCTATCTTATATTATGGGTAGGAGGTACTGAAAGTGGATTAATAGTCTTAATGTGAGTTGGAAACTCAAAAGGGGATAAAAAGTTCTATTGTGGGAAAGGTTGCACAATATCTAAACATGATACCATTACTGAGACAAGGCCTACTATAGAATGGGAAAATAACACAAGGTTGGTAGACTTTACATAAGTGAAAGACTAACAGCAAAAAATTTGATACAATAATATGCTTTCTACAAATGTAAGTAAGTTCCAACAAATGTTGTGCAACTTGCAGGAAAAATTGTTTTCTTAGAACCAAATCAGAAGCACTTCTAAAGAGAATTTTAGTCAAAAACATTCTAATATGCAAATATTTTAACCATTAAAATAACCTAAGTGTTGAACTCAAATATAAGCATCCATCACATGCAGACAATTCATTTTGTTGAAGCCCTAAAAATTCAAGACAAAAATCATAGAAATGAAATTTGAACCTTCTTTTAAAAAAAGTTTTAACGACGTGACGAGTCGAAGGAAGCATTACTTACCAAGTTAAATACATAATGTCATATGATTTGAAGAAAGGGTGCAACTATTGCAAGCTACGTTGAAATTTCTAGTCTTCAAAATGGTAAATATTAGTTTACTGGGAAAACATACCTTAAAAAAAATGAAACCTCTCCTAAAATATGTAAAACCCTGACAATAACTTGACTAATCTTCCCACAAAACCATTATATTACTACCTATAGAAAAGTATTCCCAAGTAACCTGATTTATTTGCCTTTGTAACCATTGTATCACTCATTATAGTAGAGGATGACAAAAAAAACTCATAAATACTCATATTCAAATCACTTTGCTAAAATAACAAAGTATTTCATTCAAACTACATCAACAACAATAATAGATGGAATGCAAGCATAATCAAAGAAAATTTACATCAACAATGCAACAACAAATATCATTTTTAATTGTGGGAAGAGATAATACAATATCCTGACACATATCTCTAAAATATGGGGCAGGTTGTGCTCTAATATGTTATCTCTACCACTCGTGAATTTATAAAAAATTATCATTAAATGGGCAACAATTGAACCCTAGTTGATATTGAACTACCACCATATTCTAAACCCTTTATTCCCATTTGCACATGGATCTAGTCTAAGGAAGAAAATGCATCACCCTTCCGCACCCCACATGTTATTAGATCCACAAGGTCTGGATGTTAGTTCCACATATCCTCGTTTTAGATACAAATAAGAATATGGATCCACCTAGGTCCATGTAGGATCCACCACATAAATGGATCCTTCAAACCAAGAAATGGATCCCATGCTAGTGAATGGATCATGTGCCAACTAGAGCTCATGTGATGGATCCCAAGTATATAACATTATTATTATTATTATTATTATTATTATTATTATTATTATTATTATTATTATTATTATTATTTATTATTATTATTATTATTATTATTATTATTATTATTATTATTATTATTATTATTATATTATTATTATTATTATTA